>OW964827.1:40924775-42349775 GCA_943142095.1 Ophonus ardosiacus
AACATATTAAAATATCATCTACATATCTATACCAGTATTTTATATATTTTGATGAATCCGTTTTTAATATATTTTTTTCTAAATTGTCCATAAAAATTTCAGATAATAAAGGTGATATTGGAGAGCCCATTGCTAAACCTTGTGATGTGGTGTAAAATTTTTTATTAAATTGAAAATAATTTTGATCTGTACATACTTTAAATAAAGTTAAATATTCTTGAGTGATAACAGGATTGGTGTTTTGTTTGTCTAATAATTCTTTCATTAAATTAAGGCATTCATTAGGTGGAACATTTGGGAATAAGTTAACCACATCAAGTGAAATTAGTTTTTCATTTGGATTTAACTCTATTTTAGATAATTTATTACATAATTCTATAGAATTTTTAACTGAATGTTCTGCAATGAAATTTGTGTGTTTCAAAAATGATTTATTTATAAATTTAGCTAATTTGTAGCAAGGAGCATTATTATAGGAGCAAACTGGTCTAATGGGTATGTTGGTTTTATGTAATTTTGGTTGTCCATATAATATTGGTGGTTGAGGATTCATATTAGTTAAAAAGTAAAGTTTGTCTACCGGTATGATATACTGACATTCTTTCATTTGTTTTTTTAATATTGTTTGGTAATAATTTGTAGGATTTTTATCTAATTTGGTATAATTGTTAGATTTTAAAAATTCATTTACTTTATAAATATAGTCTGTTTTTTCTATGATACAAATTGTATTTCCTTTATCTGCTTTAGATACAATAATATTGTTATCTTTAATTTTTGTTTTTAATGAATTTAACGTTTCAGATATTTTTGAGTTTTTATATTTGAACTTTTGTTTTTGAAAAATTTGTAATGTTTTTACCTTAATATCGTGCTGTGTACATAGTCCTATTTCAGTATCTATAACTAGAGATTGTAAATGTTTTTTATTATCAGTTGGTAAATTGTATTTAAAAAAACTAATTTCACTTGATGTGGTTAACTTATTCCCAAATGTTCCACCTAATGAATGCCTTAATTTAATGAAAGAATTATTAGACAAACAAAACACCAATCCTGTTATCACTCAAGAATATTTAACTTTATTTAAAGTATGTACAGATCAAAATTATTTTCAATTTAATAATAATTTTTACACCACATCACAAGGTTTAGCAATGGGCTCTCCAATATCACCTTTATTATCTGAAATTTTTATGGACAATTTAGAAAAAAATATATTAAAAACGGATTCATCAAAATATATAAAATACTGGTATAGATATGTAGATGATATTTTAATATGTTGGACGGGAACTACACGACAACTTAATAAATTTTTAGAAATAATAAACAAAATTCATAATAATATTAAATTCACTTTAGAAGTAGAAAAAGATAAACAAATTAATTATTTGGATTTAACAATAAAAAATAAAGACAATAAACATGAATTTAAAATATTTAGGAAGCCAACTCAAACAGATACAATAATTCATATATCATCAAATCATCCAAAATCACAAAAACTATCAGCATTCCATAGTATGATATACAGATTAGTCAAAATTCCATTAAATAAAGAAAATTATGAAACAGAAGTAAATATTATTAAAAATATAGCTATAAATAATGGATATGATACAAATGTTATAGACAATTTAATTCATAAAGCAAAATTAAAAATATATTCAAAGTACATTTATAATCAAAATAAACAGAGAGAAAACATATATATTAAATTATCATACATAGGCAAAATATCCAACAAAATAGCAAACATTCTGAAAAACTCTAATAATAATTATAAAATTGCATTTAAAACACAAAATAATTTAGGAAAACATATAAGAAATGTTAAAGAAAAAACAGATATTTTAACAAAATCAGGAGTATATAAATTAAATTGTGAAAATTGTGATGCTGTGTACATAGGCCAATCAGGAAGAAATTTCAATATAAGGGTGAATGAACATAAAAAATCATACAAAAATAAAAAAAAACAGACTCAACATTTGCAAATCATTTATTAGAAGAAAATCATACAAGTAATTTTAATCCAAAAATTTTACATTTAGAAACCAAAGGACCAAGATTAGATTTTCTAGAAGCCGTCGAAATTGAAAAAGCCATAAAAAATAAAGAAAATATAATAAATGAACAGACAAACTTTATTCATTCACCCTTAATGAAGTTTCTAGAAATATTATAAAATTTATGTTAAACTAATTTATTTCTAATTTTTTATGTTACTAAGTTACTACAAAATATCTATACATACAATCAAGTTTGTAAACACCGTAAAACATTTACTGACATATATTTATATTTGTCATTATATATATACATATTTATACAATTTTTAAGTTTTATAAACATTGGATCTGAAGATGCTATTGTATTAGCGAAACTAGTCATCAATAAATTAATTTTTGTGAAACTAAAAACCAAGTATTTTAATATATAATAATAATGTAAAAATATTTATTTTTAGTACAAGTGAACAAAGTATGTCTTTTTCTCACACGTCTGGAGAGAGTGCGCCAACTGGTCAAGTGAGAAAAGATATGCTCACGTGTACTAAACATGATTTTTTCCAAAATCTTAAAATATAATTATTCTAAAAAACGAAACATTGTACTTTTTTATTAATGAAAAACTCAACAGTGTTAATATTTGAAATTAATGTAAAGTTAACTACAAAAAATTATTGTTCCTTCATGTAGAATGGTAGATATTTATTGTACAATTTGTAACTCCATCAAAATTTATGACTCCTGACATAGATTATTATAGGCTTGTGGATTTTGCTCACTTGTTATTCAACATGCTACTTTGCTCACTATTTTAAGTTGAATAGGTATAATAATGAATTTTATTAACAATTCTAGAAAAAGACATTTATTTTAAAAAATGTAAAAACTAATGCCTATATTTATAAACACCCGTGAAGTTTCAACACGGCTCGTTACAATTATAGAAAAATAGAATCAAACTTGACAAATTACATTTCGATTTCTCAGTGTCCATTGTTTTCACTGGATAAAAACTATAACGAACCGCTTAATATTTTACAAGTGTTTATTAATATGAGCATAAGTGTCGAAAATGTTTAGTATTTACCTGAAATACATAAAAACATTAATAAAAGAAGTTGCAGCTATTGTATTATTTCATAAAGTGACACTCTTGTTGCTTTGTACCTCTTGCTAAGGCGGTATTGGATTCATACTAAAATCATATATCCAGATTTTAGATAAAGATGATCTCTCTCTCCCTCTCTCTCTCTCCCTCTCTCTCTCTCCCTCTCTCTCTCTCTCTCTCTCTCTCTCTCTGTGTGTGTGTGTGTGTGTGTGTGTGTGTGTGTGTGTGTGTGTGTGTGTCCGTGTTTGTTCGTGTGTGTGTATTGGACCTGCATGCGGATGTTTGAAGGACGATTCCTCAAAAACTATAATACTTAAGACTTAAGACCTGTTTACGTATCGTATACCTCAATGTGACATTAATGGGAAGAATTGAAAAGGATTTGGCAACAAATGGGCAACCGAAAATAGCAAAATCTGAATATTATTTTTTTGAAAACTTTTGTTATTACAAATGAAGAACATACATAAAATTCTACATCTGATATATTTTTTATTTTGTCTTCTATAGATTTAGAGATAAAGAAAATATAATATAATGGAATAATCTGTTGCAATAAATCGCACAGTCCAGACTACATCAAGGAAACTAGTTGTCAAATTCAAATGTTTGTAATTAACAGATAAATGTCAGTGTTCAAAAATCAAAAAATTTACTGAGGTTACTGAAAGATTTTTCTGGAAAATACATATAATACTTCTTATTGAATTATTAATTAAATATTTAAAATTATAGGTAGAGATGTATATTAATACTTGTAGTACATATTTCCTTAAGAAATACCGCCAATCCCGTCAATGAATAAAACAATCTTGAAGATTTTAGAAGAGTAGGACAAGATTCCTTATACAATAGATATCGTTAGATTTATTTGTGTATATAAGAAATATTACATTCGATACTTATGTAACAAAATGATGAATGGCAAGAGGTATTGTGCTGGCAACAACAGATTTTTATGTTTTGTTTGGGTGACCACCCATCCGAAAAGTGTCTGCAATAATTGCATCTGGAGTGAGATAGCTGAGACAGAGTTGACAAGACCTTGGCGTCTGTGCTCCCTGTCCATCTACGACCTTCCTTCTCTATCTCTGTCTAACACCTGTTGCCCCTATACACCTGTCTTTATCTTCCTCACGGCTACCGCTCATCTGCTATGCTGACCGCATAGTGCCCATAGACGTAGAGGAGAGGATATTTTCTCAGGAGGCAACAATTACATAGAAAAGATGTTAAAATAATATATTATAATTATTTTTGTAACACTCAGGACCGTAAACAATTTAATTATTAAATATGATGAAAGAAGTGTGTTGCGTTGTTGGATGAGCATTTAATGCTGGGAATAAGAGGGTATATTCTTTTAAGACCAGCATTACGGCAGGTGAAAAATTTAAGGTAAGGACTTCAAGTGTATTTAATATAGTCGTAGGATTCCCTGCCTACTCTGTATAGTAAGATAATTGTATTGACTGGTAGTATTTACAGGAGTGATTAAGCTATGACTAAAATAACAAATTCACTTGTTTTTTTAATCATTCCAATGTATTTTTAAATGGTAGTCATGGTAATTAGTTACGCTGACTAAAATTTTGAGTAAATACTACCGATCATTGTTTTTAACACAAATATTATTTTTGTTTGAAATAATTTTTAGATATTCAGTTTTCATTTCCATAAGAAATTATTTTGTACAAAACTAACATTTTTCTTCAAACGTCATAAAAATGCATCTTTTGTGACTTGATTCACAAGGTAGAAATAAAATAAATAAATATCCATAGCAACTATATAAAATGAGCTAATAAGAAGTAACTTGTAAAATAGAAACCTGTCATGCAGCCCCAAATTGCACTATACAATAACCTAAGAATAAAGTTACTAAAAACCTCCAACAGCTGTCAAATTTAAATTAATCTACAAATTGAAATATAAATAGTTTATATTTAATGAAATAACATATTAAAAAATAGCAGACTTACATATTGATAATTATGGTAAGAATACTTAGAATTAAAGTGATAATAAAAGTTCATATTGTTTTTCAAAGACTCCTCGACATATTATATCCTTCAGCAATATTGTTGAACTTCCATTCAACTGAACAACTTCAAGGGCCGTACAATACTTCAAATTCTGATATAATTGCACATAAGGAGAATATAACATTGCATAGTTTATTTAAACGTCAAAACGTAAAAATTTTCACTTCAATGTTTATAACAAAAAGTGAACAAATACAAAAGTATCCATAGTAGCAGAGCAATTGAAATCAGCAAACGTCCTTTACGTAAAATATTTATAATTATTGTAACGTCAAGTTGTAATTATTTTATTTAAATACGTATGTTTGAAGAAAAAATATAATGTGTCATTCGGAGTAAAAGTGTCATTGTGTGCTTCGCATGTAATTGTCCGACTCGCTGCCACTCGTCGTTCAATCGTACATACTCGCCACACAAAGAATTACTTTTATTCCTAATAACACAATATACTATTATGTCAAAGAAATAATAGTAAGATTATTTTACTATAAAGAGTATATAACGTATCCAAAGCCATCTTAGCGTTTGGAGTTATAAAAGCGAAACTTAGGCTCTAGGAGTGAATTCCCGAGCGAAGTTTGGACCCCGGCCAGCTAAACAGTGGAGACGGGGTGGTCCGACATTACAGAAATAAGAGTGGTAAAGAGAGGGCGCCAGTCACTCATACAAAAAGAGCCTAAAAAGAGCTGAGAGACAAGCTCAAGATGAAATGCAGTGCTGCAAATATAGGAAAGATATGGAAAAACACTTTGGAAAATGTGAAGAAAATGCACTAGGGAAGGATTAGGTAAGATAAAGTGAAATATTACTAATACAAAAATATGAAGACAAATAAATGAATTTTTCAGGGAAGCGAAAAATGTTAAGAATCGGGAAATGAACGTTACAAGTAGGCAGAAAATCCTTTCAATGCATGTCTTAATTTCAACAGAGCGGCAAAAATAATGACACGTTGGTGTTGGTATTTAATGTAACGGCAAGCAATAACATGTACCGCCTTGTCATAAATACAATATTTATATTTTTATTGCTAGACCTAACAAAGTCAATTTTTCTCATTATATCTTCCCCCTGAAAATATGGTCCCGCTACGCCTATGGCAGGCCATATACAAACACCGGCACTTAGACCGCGTACTACCTGTTGATTATTTGTAACGTCTGTCTTTGTCTGGCCACTTGTTGTCCACATTCCTGATGTTCGGTCTCTCTCTAACTCACGACGTGTCTGACCGCTGCTGTACACAAGTTGAAAGAGGTAAGGGGAAGGCTACACTTACAATGAATGAATGCAGAAACAATTCTTATCATCAGGAGGAAAGACATATTTGGATAAAGTTTTTGCGGTGATGACGATGATGATGATACAATTTAGTTTTGAAGTAATTATCATCCGATATTTCAAGATATTTGAATTTTATTGAATTCAAATTTGATTTATTTTTTAATAAAAAAAAAATACCTGATATAATCAAGAATATGCGAGCTCATATTAATACATTTTCAAGTAAATTACAAAAAATACGCAAATGGTGAGAAATTTCTACAAATTTCTTTTGACTAATTTAAAATATAGACTTACAAAAATTGATGAACTTGAGCGATAATCGCTTGAGGACTGGATGAGGGGTCCTGAAGGAAAAATAATCGGACAAGCAGTCTGCAGAGAAATTATTTATTTCAAGTCAACGTTTCGACTAAAACGTTAGTTTTCTTCAGGGCAATAAATGTCTAATTACCATAAGCCTTGCCACAAAAAGCTTATGTAATTAGACATTTTTTGCCCTAAAGAAGACTAACGTTTTAATCTAAAGGTTGGCGTGAAATAAATAATTTCACTGCTGACTGCCCGATCATTTTTCCTTCGGGACCCCTCTTACAAAAATTGAATTTATTATTCAAGTACATATTCCGCCATTTAATATTGGGTTACGTCGCCTTTATTAATATTACCAGTATTAATTATATTAGACATTGTATCCCTAAGCCCTGCAAATTTTTCTATGGCTTGGTAGATAGGTTTTACTGTACGTAGTGGATTTTTACGAAGTTTTTTTTTTTAATGCGCCAAAAGTAGGGTCTCGGTAGAAGCTAAATCTGAACTAGAAAGTGACCTTTAAAATACCGGCAAAACTATTATCACCAGTCATTTGGCCCACAGTTTTAAGTTTGTATTTAAAGTAGCGGAAAGAATTTTATAGAAATAGCGGAAAGAATTTTATAAAATTTTATAGAAATAGAATATTATTATATATTGAAATACTTGGTTTTTAGTTTCACAAAATTTATTTACTGATGACTAGTTTCGCTACTACAATAGCATCTTCAGATCCATTGTATATAAACTTAAAAATTGTATAAATATTTATATATATATATATATATATATATATATATATATATATATATATATATATATGTCAGTAAATGTTTTAACGGTGTTTACAAACTTGATTTTATGTATAGATATTTTGTAGTAACTTAGTAACAAAAAAATTAGAAAAAAATTATTTTAACATAAATTTTATAATGTTTCTAGAAACTTCATTAAGGTTGAATGATTAAAGTTTGTCTGTTCAATTATTATATTTTCTTTATTTTTTATGGCTTTTTCAATTTCGACGGCTTCTAGAAAATCTAATCTTGGTCCTTTGGTTTCTAAATGTAAAATTTTTGGATTAAAATTACTTGTATGATTTTCTTCTAATAAATGATTTGCAAATGTTGAGTTTGTTTTTTTATTTTTATATGATTTTTTGTTCATTCACCCTTATATTGAAATTTCTTCCTGACTGGCCTATGTACACAGCATCACAATTTAAGTTAAGTTTCACCATGTAAGAGCTGAAATAATTAAAGAAATAATTGAAGAAATAGAATAGATGTTTTTTTACGTTACTGTAGTTATTTGTAGTTCCATGTTAATTGTACTCGTCAAAGACAAGTTTTTTAAATTTTGACGATTTTAACTCTGTGATATGTTGTTTTTAACTATTTATTTATTTACTCATATTTATTTATTTATATTTTTAAATGTCCGCTTGTATATTCCGTTATCCACATGTGATTTCTTTTTTCAACTAGACCATTCTGTAAGTTTTTATATTACAGTTTATGTAATTTATAATTATTTTGTGTTCGTAGGTATGTTACTATTTCGCTTTTGTGTCATATTGTCGAGCGCTGATGAAGACTATTGTGTAGTCGAAACGTCGGCATGAATAAATTTTATTAGTTGACTGATGACTGCAAGTCCGAAGAATTTTTACTTTCCTGTATCTATCAGAATATTTTACAATTTGTTGAAAATCTAAATCGGCCGAATAATGAGTTTGCGCTCGTATGTATTGTTGTTATTATATTATTGCAGAATATGTTCATGCTTATAATATATTAATTAATATGTATATTGCAGCTGAAATTGTGGAACACCTGTATACTAATATATATCATTACACCATTTGATATTTCTTGCAGATTATGCCATATATGCGGGCTTTATAATTACGTAATATGCTCGTAGATATACCAGTTAAAAACTAGTAGTTTGACATTTTATAATCCCTAAATATATATCACATTATAAAAAACGAAATGACGTGATATTTCGAAAGATCACGCATGATTTTTTTTATCGTGAACTTTTCGCACTTTTTGCACTGTGTGTGCAGTGTGCGTGCTCCATTTGGCCGGAGGTGTAAGCAGAGCAGAGTTGGAACTGGAGGTCACATGGACACACCTCGCACCTGTCCGGCCCGGTGTACCGTGTACGGTCACCTTGCTACACTTGATGCCTTGAAGCCTTGACTTTTATACACAGACCGCGACTAGGAAGTTCGCAATTGCAAACGCTTATAACTAGATGACATTAAGAATAAGAAATACAATATTAATATATTAATATATTACTGGCTGTACGATTATAATATACCAATGAAAAGAACTTTTTTTCTTCTTAATAATAATATCTAAGTCTGTTATATATACGAGTATTATAAAAGATTTTCACATATTTCTGTCATCTATTCACAAATTTCTTCTGCTTTATAAATTATGGCAGTTTTTTTTCTGTAAATTTCTTCAATTCAAAAAGCAGAACCGTAACACTCTATTTTGCAGTGACAACTTAAAAATTAAGTGTGAAGGTTAACATACTTTCAACGATATATCACATTAGCCTATAATTTACGACTTTATGCATCGCACATTATAAGATAATAAATTTCCTATAAAACTTTAACCATTCATAAACACAATAAAATTGTATTAGAATGGTTAACATATTTAGGTTCGTTGTTTAACAAGCATTGATATCTCTCGGGTTCGTTGCTTCATGTTTCGTTGAAATCTCCACAAAATATGTATATAAGAAGGTTCTCGACTATTTCTTTATTTTTATATGGCAGTTCTAGAACGTCTTAATTGTTATTCATTAAGCCGTATTTTTTTTTTTAATATTCTGTGACAAATGTTAAATTCATTTTATTCTCAAACAAACAATGGAGTTAGCTATAATAAATGGGGTCACATCATAAATTAATCTATTTCAACTCTTATAGAAATATTTAAATATGTTTAATAGTTATTTGTGTATCAAGAGCGTAAAGTGGATCTTTATTGCTCGCGCTCGAAAATTGAATTCAACCTCAACCAATTTCTGTTTTGTGTTGTGTGTAACTATGGCAATGTGAGTATCCAAGTAAAGAAATACAAAATTCTGTCAGTAAAAGATAGTGATTTTTCCTGCACTCCCCCAGATATATTTGAAACGGCGCAAAATACTTTCTTGAATTTATTATCTGCAAAATCAAAAGCATTATACGAAAAGAATTGTAACCTCTCCATTGAATGGTGTAAGTTGAAAAAATCAAGAATTACAGTGAAAATGTCTTACTTACTTTTTGTAAAAATCTAATGAAATCGTCTTCTCTTTGGTCCATTTATTCCATGCTAAAATCAACACTAGCAGTTAAGAACTGAAAACTCTAGTGAGTGTCACAGTCACAGAATCTAATTTATCTTCGTCAGCTGTTTTCAAGTTCTGGAATGAATATACAAAACTGCCAAAAGTGCACATTCAATTTTAACATTATCCGCCAATAATTAAATCCAATAAGTTTGTTAATTATGAAATGTGTGTTATTAAATATTTAAAGTTGTAATACAATGTACATTCACCAGTAGAGTTGTTATTATATATAATTTAATACCTAACTTATCTAAATTGGTAATGTAGCTAACTTCAGGTATATTGTTTGTAGCACGTTTCTACTGTAAAAATGAACCTAACCTATATTTTAGATTTCGTAAGTATTATTTTAATAAATTAAGATTTCAGCAAAAATATGTATTTATCTAAGCGAGCAAATTGAGTACTTTACCGCGCGTTGCTATGGGAGACGCGCGGTAAAGTATTTTTTTGCTCGTTCCTTAGTAACCATCAACTTTACGGTAGACATAATAGAGCACAAATACAAATGTCAACTTTTCATGGTGGTCGTAGAAAAAATAACTTTATGGGTAATAATTGGAAATACATGCATATTCAGGTATTTAATAAAATTAATAAAAACTACGTATAATACAAACAGTAGTCTGAATAATTCTACATCCCTTTCATTTTTATACAAATGCACGTGGATTCTATCTGGTGTGGCATCATAAATTATTTCCGTTATTTTTTCATTTACTCGAAAATAGATTCCGGATTTGAAAAAGCGATAGCAAACGGCTTGAAACTAGTACGAATAACTTCAATTTTAAGATCTAAATGACCCAAGTTTTATTTTGCTTTTATTTTATAAAACTTGTACACCTTTTCTTTGGGTGTTCTTATTCTAATTAACGAGTATT
This sequence comes from Ophonus ardosiacus, assembly GCA_943142095.1. NCBI lineage: Eukaryota > Metazoa > Arthropoda > Insecta > Coleoptera > Carabidae > Ophonus > Ophonus ardosiacus. The sequence continues at coordinate 40,935,796 of OW964827.1, forward strand.
TCTTTCCCACGACTTGAGCGCTAAAAGGCTTCTTGTGTTCAGAGTTAGTAAGTGGACACAGGCTGAAATATTGACTCGAACTGTTTGTTCATCGTCTGTGACCTTTAAAACGATTTTTACAAGAGTCACACACAGTAGTTTGCATTGGTATTAACATATTTTCCACTACAAATTCTATAAGCACCCTAAGCAGCATTATGAGTACAATGTGTATCATTCCTTTATCAGATCTTCGTGATTTGTGAGGCGTGAAGTCACACCCAGAACTGGGTCCAGCAGCAACGCCGGCAGTGGTAACGGGAGCCGATCAGCTCTAATCACACGGTTGCCTAGCAACCTGTTATTGACCGCGATACGCAACATCAAGAAGCAAGTTTTTTATTCGTAACATCGTTTCCGGTATGGACAAATTATAGGATGCAATAACACAGGAAAGGTAAATAAAAATGTGGAATGCACAAGAAGAAATTCATTGTAGCAATAAGGAGATTTTGAAATTGAATTGATAGCTTATTTATTTTCTGTCGTCGACTTGTTTGTTTGTTGGTGTGTGCTCGGTAGACAAATCTGTATAGTTTGTCGGATGACGTGGTGATCCATCAGTGAAGAGGACGGCTGCAGTACGGTACAGTACCGCCTGCTATGTAATTACCTACTCGGTAGTAGAGGAAGGCTTAAACGTTTCTAATCGGCCGCTTCCGAAATGCTACCACCGCAGGTTGATGCATAAGTTCGTAGCGTTTTTATTAAATTCAAAATTTCTTTATTTTTTAATAAAGAAAATATCATGTATCACTTAAGTTTTCAGAAAAAAATGAATGGACGAAACTGTGATAAGGAAAATACATATATTGAATCTGCTTCTTACTACAACAATTAATATAGCTTAAACAAAGTTTAAGCTATGTTATAAAGCTAGTGGCCCTTTATCTTCTACACGACGAAGATTATTTCTGACTTGCCCCAACAGTATTTTCCGATTTTTAATATTTTGCGTACTTTTTTACTTTTTGAAAAATTGTTTTCATTTTGTACATCCTACACATTGTCGTACACCTTTCTTGTACGTAACCCCTAAAAAGTTTCAATATGTTTCGCCTGGGTACGTTAGAAGGATTATTTTCGCGGGCTACAAACAGGGTTGTTGTAATTTTGCCCGACCCAAAAAAAACCATCTAATAAAACTCAAAAAAACCCCATCTAAAAAACCCACTTTTATGAAATCATATTTTATTAATTAAATATGGTACATACTGATATGGTATACACATGTATACATAAATTTTTGTCAGCGGCAACATTTTACAATCAATTTCATTTTGTGTACTTCGCGTCTGATCATTTTTAATATATTTTTCATTGCTGTGCGAACTTTGCAGAGTGTTTCTTTTATATTTGAACAACTCCAATCCTTGTGTCAGCATTTTCATTATTTTTTGGAGTTGTGTATTAACTTGCAATTATTAATATTAATTCGTAACTATTTTTTATTACATTACAATCTTTAAAAAAATATTAATAATATTAATATCTATTATCTATTACGCGACTTGTGTATGTGTATTTAGATACTTCATAAAACTAAAGTTAAAAATGATACTATAATTGATGTTTGTCAATAAAACCCGCTTTTATTTAATAAAACGCGGGTTTTATTAAAAAACCCAGGTGGGCTGGGTTTTTTTTTATAAAAAACCCGGGTTTTTTCAACCCTGGCTACAAATCGTATGTTTTTGCCTCCAAGCATTGCGCTGTTGTTGAGGGTGGGTGAGAACAAAAATTAATATCTTCGTTTACAACACGACATAAATTGATGAAATTAAGTAACTATGGCAGGCAATTTTGTACATAAATCTCTAACACGTCCAACATATTGTCCGGAGATGCCTGCTACCGAATTGCACCACTCATATCATTATTTAATCTTAAAACTTTGCTTTCACTCTAAATTCTATATTGAATCTTTTTGGGCGTTACTTACAATAAAGATATACAATAATCTATAGGAGCCCCAAAATAAAAAAAAAATAAGGAGAAGAATTTTTAAAAGGTACGCAAAAAAAATATTAAAACTCATCGCCAAAGAGCAAGTCAGAATTAATATTCGTTGTACAGAAGAAAACGGGCCTTTAGCTTTATATTAAATATGAGTGATAAAGCTTAAGCTACGTTAATTGTTGTAGTAATAAACAAATTCAATATACTCTCCTTAAACCACAAATATCGTCCATTCAATTTTTTCTCGAAAACTTATGTGACATGATAATATATTATTAGCGAATATTTTCTTCTATGAATGTAAATTTCATAGCTATGTTAGTGAGTGTAGGCAGGAAACTTGGAATTCTGTTAGGAGTTATAAACTTCTTGATGATTTATAGTTCTGAAGTTGGTCGCGCGTTCGTCGGAGTTATATAGTCTTGTTGATGGTCTCCTCCATCAACTACAAACTGTTATTTAATATCTTCATTCATTGCTCAGTTTATATTACCAAGTTTTTACTTACAGACATCATTAGGAATACTAACAAATTGTTATTAAATTTGAATTGACAGTCTAAATGTCTAAAAATTTTCCAAGCTCTCATAGAGAGAGAACCCTAAACTGTTATAAATACACAAGCATTTCTATCTCGAAGCCTGCTGCATTAAATTATTAACAAATGAATCAACACTCCGCATTCCTTCGACCAATTAAAGCATGGCAAAGCTGATAGGTTGCCGTTGATGATGTATTACACTTGTATTTCTTTCTTGAGGTGTTATACGCGGTCAACCTGAGTCTGTGTAAGAACTAGTAGTGACCTCCGGCTGCTGGTCACCGGAAACCAGCCATTACCAAGCCAGCTAATCACCCACCAGAATAAATATATCATACACTGGCCACTAGCGAGCATACTACACACTGGAGTTACTAAGATAGCATCTAGAATGGGGAATTGTTAGTAGCAACACTCGATTATAGGGATTAGTGTTTTTATCTGGAAACTATAAGAAGTAGATCGTCAAGGTATATAGATAGAGCTCCATGAACTTTCAAATCGCACAAAAATGCTGTCTCTATTACAGTTTTGAAAGCTTGTGAGCTGATGCCTTAACAGAATAAATATTTATCCATTACCGAAACCTGCACATACAAGGGTTGTACAGTATTTGAGGTCTCTTACATAATACATAATAGCGCAGATCATAATAGCCTTTGAAATATTGTTTTCATAACAATAGAAATTTTTTATTGTTTATCTGTCATTCGAAGTACCAAATTTGATAATTTTAGGGCCAGTTTCTCAATATCTGGTTAAAATTTTAACAAATAAATAAATAAATATACCATCTCGGTATATTACCCATTTCTGGGTGTGCCAGTATCTACAACACATGTAGACATCGGTAATGATGACAATATATATTTTACCATGTGGGCGCTTACCAGGCGTCACCTCACGGGCACTCATTTTAATAAAAGTTAAATGAACAAAACTGAAACGAAATGAATTGTCATATGACAGATTTATCATTGCTGTCAAAAAACCGATGCAATATTGTTTACTCAACTAGAAGTTAAAAGTTTAACCAGAGATTGCAGAACCGACCCTTATGGCCGATTGCACCAACATATCTTAAATATTAAACATGGTTTAAATTGACAATATTGCATCGAAATGAAATGTCAAATGAATTATAATATATTGCTGTCAAAATTATGATTTGCATTTATTTGTTTAAACGTAGATTAAAATTTAAATTTTTTTGGTGCAACTGGGCATTAGAGTTAATAATTTACAAGACTTAGGTGTCAACAAGATAGGTACTCCGAATGTTGACGTCCGAATAAAAGTGAGAGAGAATCACTTCTTTAGAAGCCAATTTGGCGTTGTTTGAAAATCCAAACAGTTTTTTGGCTCGCTCTGTTACATATGATGAAACGTGAGTTTACCACTTCGATCCCGAGTCGAAATTTTGAAGTATGGAATGGTAATGTTGTATATTAACTTTTAATTAAATTTCGCGCCAAGACTTAAGCAACCTGAAGTTAGTGAGAACTGGGAACGGAAGTGATTATAGCGCGTGGACTGTTATGATTTCTTCGCCCGCAATTTGCAACGTTTGTAAAATTGTGATGTTGGTTAAAATAAAACACTTTTTATTGTACACGTTATTAATTCCTACAAATACAAAAGGCGACATTGAGGATATCCTCCGCCTCGCAAAATTTAGGGTCCAGTTAGATTATTGCTACTATATTTTGGGATATAGACGGAATTTTAATGACTGGTTATCTGGAATGTGCTCACACAATCACTTGTCAGTATTACGCAACATTAATTGCTATAATTCGTAATAAGAAATATTGTCGCGTGGAATTCTATTTCATCAGGACAACGCCACAGAATAGACATATACAGAAGCGACACTCCTTGTCTACACCATTGTTGTTGCGATTTGATGTTTATGACCTTGAACTTTAAATTTGTTGGCAAATTTACGCGCGAAATTTAAATTGTTTTAAATGGTAAAAGAAAAATTAGAACACAAAAGTATTTTAATTTTATTAACGAATTAAGAAGAAATCATAAAATAAACACATAATTATGTTCTTATTGAACAAATACGTGAGTTTTACAAATTCAATACAATGCAGAATTTTCTATATCTTTGACGTGGGAAACACAAACGTCAGATTCAATGAATATGTCCCAAATATCCTTCTCCATCAACTCTTCTCTTCCTCAGGCCTTGAGTCACATTTTACACCTATATTTATTAAATGAATATACATTTTGCGAAAAAAACTTACATTTCGCTTTCTCCATTTTTTAAATCTCCTTACACAGTTTTTATATGAACAAACAAGTCCTCCCGATTCTATCTTCTTCGTTTTTTCCATTTTATTAGAAACACCACTTCTAAAATTCACAAACGGTTCACAAAATGACATATGTCAAAAGTGGGAAGACGTGTTTGGTTTGCTTGAATTAGCCATAACCCTAAAATACATGGGCGAGACAACAGTTCCTCCAGAATATGTGAAATATAATGATTTTCTTTATGATAACGATTTTTCCTATCGTTTGTTGAAAAAATAACATGTTTGTTGTTATTAGAAATCAATTTGTGTTTCTCAATATATTTTTATTATTGACCCCAACAGAAAATGTTCTCGTCGCGATAATGAAAAGAACAAAGAATCGTAAGATACGAAGATATGCCGAAACAATCCGATTTTATCCGATTAGCCCCTTAAATTTGTTGGCATACTCTTTCTCTCTCTAATTTTCGTTTCTCTCTCTGACTGTCGCTTCTGTGTGAATGTCTATTCTGTGACAACGCCTTGTTTCCATGAACCCAATTCACGATGTCGGTTTCAAACTCAGGTCACATCCACCGAATTCACCTGATCTAGCGTCTAGTGATTTTTTTTATTTCCCAAGTTAAAGGAAAGTATTCAAGAAAAAAAAAAATTACATCGACGAAGCAGTTATGGCAGCAATAAAGACTCCCAAGTTTTTTAAAAAAACGTGTTACTACGTTAGGACATAGGTGACATAAGTGTTTTGTTTTGTATATTATGGGCAACAAATACTGTACAACCCTCGCATCTCTCCATTACCGACCTCTGCACATATCTTAAAATATTTAATCTATCTCCGTGGTCATTGGAGTTCACGGTGCTTCTGAACTCTTCGGCGGATGTTCTTATGCCTGGTATCCGCTCTAGATGTGTTGACCTTAGAGTGACCAGATAGCCACTTGTCATCGACTGTGGTAGCCATGGTAGCCGAAGCCGCGGTTCCCGTGAGACAACAACCAACTCAAGCGAAGGAATGTGATTGGTTATAGTCTTTTTTTATTCTTCAAACTACTTTTGTTTTTATCCAGATGGGAATTTGTTTTTACCAACAAGAATGGGAAAGTATAATTTAATTTGTTTAAGAATTTTTTTCAGTAGCTTCTAAGCAATTAACAACCGATATTTCAAGAAGATTCTAAGTCAATTCTTCTCAATATCTTGGCTTCTTTTTGTGTTATTCTTCTCGTGATTTCTTATTTACTGAAACAAAACTACTTGCTTGTAACCACAGTGACCGGTTAAAGATAAAAAGAGACTGTAGTATGTAATCTATAAGTTAGAAAGAGATATGTACAATGCGGTCAAGTCAACACTAATGTACGTATAGATATCAGTATGTAGCCGCATATAAAATGCTGGTTATTACTCTATAATGTTTATAATTTAATTCATGTTTATTTGAAATGCATTCTGCAAATTGATGGAGCATTATTTATAAGCTGCTGTTATCTTGTTCATAGACAAGGTTGTAAGCAATAGATATAGGTACACAATATTTATATCAAAATACAAGTAAATATAATATTATTGTACTACTACAGTGTGTTCCGAAGAATCGGATGCCATTAGAACCATTTGTGCCATTGGGAAAAGTACAATATGAAAATGTTTTTCTCCTTTCAAGGAAGGCCATTTTCACATAAATGATTATTTACGTCCAGGAAGACCATCCGGCAATATTACTGATTTAAAAACTGCCATATCGTTGGAAGGCACACGTAAATAATAGAGGAGAATACTTATTTTTTATTAATATGTGTCACATAAGTTTTCGAAAAGATAGTATATTCTACAACAAGTAATGGAATGGCCCATATTCCGCACGGGTAAAAAGTTTGTGGTCCGAGCCGAAGGCGAGGACTACGGTTTGCGAGTTGTAGACTATACTTTCTCCAAGATTTTAGAAATTATACAAAAAATGACGTTGATTCATTACAATATATTATTATTATTATTATTATTATTATTATTATTATTATTATTATTATTGCGTACAATATCCTACAGGCAAGAGCCCAATTATAGGATAAGGAAAAAAAAAATTAAAATAATTACAATGAATTTATACAGATTTTAACATCATTGATGGAATTGTAGAATATATCGACTTGATTCTCTATCAAATGATAAGACCTGACCATTTGGTATATAGGTGATCTCCATAAAATGTTTGCACGCGCAGTATGAAGATAAAATGTATTACTACGCCTGGATGACAATCTTGGAACACAGATATTTATTTTTCCTAGAATAGATGAACAGTATATGGTGTTATTAATGATTTTTTATACAGTAATGCAGCTGCGTACATGTTACGTCGTTGGTGCAGAAAATTTAGACCAAACGATTGAAGCAATGTACTTTGCGATGCACCTCTGGGGGGATAAGTGCCTTTTAGAATGAACGTAGCAGATTTTAGAAATCGTCTTTGAACTTTTTCAATATATTGAACTAAATGAGATGACATTGGGTTCTATATAATAGAACAATACTCTAATTATATAAAATCAAATAATTTTTTTGACGCCAGTCCATAAATTGCTTATTAAACACCATTCATATCATTCTTTTGATTTATTTGGTAATAACTGACCCATTGTATCATTAGCAAAATCCCTTATTTCTGATTCCATATCTACGTCTTCATTACCACTTGAAATTTTTCTATAAAATGATATTTATTTAAATTTCTAAGTAATATATTATTAATAAACTTACTGCTTTATAGATCTCCAAAAACCTGTAAAAGTTAACAAAAAACTCCAGTACGGTTAAAAACTTCAAAACGTTTAAACGCTAATTCAGAAATAAATATTAATAAAACAAAGAGACGTAACCATAGCAACCGAACCAAGATATTTGATATACCGCGCTAATATGCAGCTAAACAGATTCTGATTGGCCGGAAGCCGTATGGAATCATTCCAGCCGGTATGCGGAATTATGGACTAGCTAAGTGATGTAGAAAGCGCGGGACAGCAATGTTTCCAAACAGAAGCACGCATATACCTATTAACTATTAGTTAATAGGTATATGGAAGCACGTGGTAAAAGTTAGGTTAGTTCGTATTGAGTGCCAATGCATAAATAGTATTTAACAATTACCATATCTGAAATTGATTTAAAATAAGTATAATAAATGACAACATCTAAGAATGATAACCTCATACGTCATTTACTGACAACTGGCAGTACCAAATACAAAGTGCGTATGCATGGAAACATTTGTATGACGTCACGTTTAGGCTGTCCATTCCACACGGTTTGTTGGAATGATATTGATTCCAACATAATTTTTAGTTGTGGAATGTGTAGTTTCCAAAATAGTGTTGGAGAATAGTTATTTACATTCGAGTGCGTGTAAGTTGTATTTTACAGCGCGACAGCTTTGTTTAAGGCACGAGCCCTTAAGGCCTTATTAGCTGGAGCGCTGTAAAATACTTCACGCACGAGAATTGTATCAAATATTTTGGCCGACGATAATGAAAATCACTTTTTTCAATGAGATAGGTTGTACTTCTGAAAAGGGTTAGTTTAAAATACTGGGGTTAAGTCAATTTCCAAATTTGATTTTACTTACCTTCATTAGAGTACTTCTTCTAGCAAAAATTTATCTGTAATAATAGACGTTGTTTATTACTGATAATATATTTATTTGCTCATGTTTTCTTCTTAATAAATAATAGGTAGGTGTCGATATTTGACATTTCAGCAATGTTCGCGTATTTGACAGGTATATCGATCGGTGACCATGACAGATGTCGCTACCGTGAGTTTGGTTTATATAAATTAATTTTAAATATAGGAAATGTTAAAGTAAAAAAATAACTTAAGTAGGTAGTACTTTTTTACATGAACTTTATTATAGTAAAGATGATTTCTTTTCTAAATGCCCATAAACGTCCAGTGTATTTTGATTATTTTACCGCATAGTTAGACAAGTTACAACACAGTAAGCGTAAAATGTAGGTTACACTTGCTGTGTATACAATTGTAAAGTTCCCATTACACTTCAGGAGGGCAAAAAAATATTTTTAGGTTCATATGACATTAAAATCATTGCTGTCAAAAAATTGCGTTGAATTTGTTGAATGGAATAAATTTAATCTGGAAGTAAATTAACTTGGACGTTCATAAAACCGGCCATAAGGAAAGTATAGTGAATCTTATTATTACAACAATTAACATAGCTTAAGTTTTAACATACATATTTAATATAGAGCTAGTGGTCTGTTTTCTTCTATAACATGTTAAGAATGGCACTGCGCAATAAAGTGTATGGTTTGTTAAGAATGGCACTGCGCAATAAAGTGTATGATTTGTTGAGGACAAACGTAATTGAAGTATGTAGTTTCCTTTTGCCCCACAGGTTATAGAATCAGTTCATAAGGCGAAGTATGCGGTAACTATCCAAGAAATAATTTGGACCTGTCAACATTCGCTTGTATTTCAGCATTTTTGTTTCTCGTGTTAATTTACGTGATTTATCATTAATGCCATAAAAAACTATCGAAAAGAGCTAGAATAATGGTCTTGTTTGCATGTACGTTTCTTGATGCAGATAAAAGATAGTTTTCTAGTAGGTGTCAGCACAGATTATAAAGCGAAGTAAACTACCTATAAACGAATTATTATTGCGCAATGCAATTTTTACGTGAAGAATATGAAAGTAGTTTAATGATGATAAACAGATTACTAATTATCTCAAATCGCACTGTAAATATATTAAATTATGTAAAAGTATAATTGTCAGAAGTCAGAATCCCTCAGTCACAGTTTAAAATATTATTTCATTTCGAAATAATTCATTTTCTTAAAGTTTTTGTCTGTAAGTGCCTCTGTGTGTGATATATTTCACTTTTTTCTCCCACAATCCAAATGCATGATATTATTGTGTTGGTGTACGAAGCGTGAGTGTGACCTGCGACCCGGAGGCATGACCTTTGACCCGACCCGACCCACGGCCTGGCCAGTGACGTCACAATACCCACCAACACACCACACACAATACACAACAACACAATTTTATTGCTTTACAGGTACCACGAACGACAAAAAACTTTATAGAGATAAAATAATATAAAAATAAACTTACCGGTATAGAAGTGGGAAGGTTCGGGACCCATGTTGATATCTGAAAAGAAAGAAAAGAGAATTAAATAGTGCCTGTGAAATAATAATAATAATAATAATAATAATAATAATAATAATAATAATATACCATTTTTTTAATTTAAGATAATCAAAGAAGACACTTTTTAACTTCCCTACTTTTATAGATTTCTGTAACTTAATTTAACTAAGGATAAATGTTTAAATAACTTACGTGCATAGAAATCAACTACTTCACAGTTTTGAATTTTTTTTTTTTAGAAACTAGACCTGAGATTATAATAAAACGTATAAACATCATTTATTGCGCTTTCATATGAGACTAAATTTATCGAGAGTGCTTATATTTTATCAAGTGCATATTTACGCGGTTGCACTGCGCATATTTACGTGGTTGCTATCGCGAATATAAGACAGTTTCAATCTTGCATTATCTGCATTTATTTGCACATAATTCGTTTTCAGTGTTGTATCAGTTTCTGAGTATAAACTAAGTAAATGTTAATTTGTTTTATGCATTTTATTTTAGAACTTTTCATTTGAGAACACGAAAGGATTCTAATTAATTTAGGCTCTTGTTAAAGCGTATTAAATGATCTTTCAAAGGACATAAGTTTTATTTTAATCTGAGGTCTAGTTTCTAAAAAAATTCAAAAATCCGCAGTGGTTGATTTCTATGCAGAAATAAAAAAATAAATATTGATGAGCAATTACATAATAATTAGGTAATAGGACTTTTTGTAAAAACGCTCAAACTTTAATAGTTATTAACGTCATTAGGCCGATATGAGGCAATTAACGGACGCGGCTGAGGTTTATAATCAGCCGAGTTCGTTATTTGCATATCGTCCGTGTGGCGTTTAAGATTTTTCGCAATAACATAAAATATAAACATTTAGAAATAATAAAATTCTTCCATTTCTGTCATACTAAACAACTTTTTTTGTTAATTTATAAACTCTTCTAGACAACAGTCCATCAATATGCTGTTATAAAAAATAACGGGCTACGCCGTTATTTTTATCTTTTTACTTTTGTTTTTAGTCCTATTATATCATAGTAACAGTATGGTATTACAAAATAGTTATTTATGTACCTAGAACAAAAAATTGCATATTACAGCAGAGCTTGAGTTTGCTTTCCGAGGCGAAGCCGAGGTAAAGCAAACAAGCGAGGCTATAATATGCATTTTTTTGCCGAGGTATATATTATATTTTTCTGTCTACCTTACTTTACGTAATAGATCTAGAAATAAATACACGTTTTTTTAAATTCGTAAAACCTTATTATTTATTACATGAATAATGATAGGATAATTCTTAGCTCTGTTTTAGTTTGAAGGAAGACATACTCACAGACACATCAACACTATTTGACAGGTGAAAATAAACAAAATCAACAAAATAACCTCGAAAACAACTCTATCCAGCGGCATCTTAGATTAACAATTAGTCATGTCAAAATTAATAATTTTTAGTATAGTTAATTTCATTACTAATTGGGCACATATTTAAATTAAATTTATCATTAAAATAATATTTTTATTTGCTCATTTGATATTTGTTATTTACAATTCCGGTAGTACACACAATTACAATAATCATAAAATCGTAGTAGGCTTAGCGTACGAAAAAGGTTTGCGGACGAAAAGTGATAACGTTCAGAAAAGTGTCATTTTTCGTCCGAAAATAAGTACGTAAAATTTCACTTTTCGTATAGGTAGACAGAAACAGTTATTAACGTCATTAGGCCGATATGAGGCAAATAACGGACGCGGCTTGTTTATAATCAACCGAGGTCGTTATTTGCATATCGGCCGTGTGGCGTTCAAGACTTTTCGTAATAACATAACATTTAAACATTTAGAAATAATAAAATTCTTCCATTTCTGTCTAAACAACTTTTTTTGTTAATTTATAAATTCTCCTAGACAACAGTCCATCAATATGCTGTTATTTTTCTAGGAACACTTAACCCTTAATTATAAGCGACCGTTATAAAAAATAACGGCCTAGGCCATTATTTTTATCTTTTCACTTTTGTTTTTAGTCCTGTTATATCATAGTAACAGTATGGTATTACGAAACAGCATATTAGCTGATCTTTTAAACGGCATAAGTTTCATTTCAATCTGAGATCTAGTTTCTAAAAAAAATACAAAACTGAGAGGTGGTCGATTTCTATGCAGAAATAAAAAAATAAACATTGATCAGCAATTACATAATAATTAGATATTTTTATAGGATGTTTTGTACAAAGGCTCAAACTTTAAAATGTTATAACTTGTGACTAAAATATGCTAGAAACAGTTTTACCAAATTGTTAGGCATTTATAAATAAAAATATACATACATAAATAATCAGTATTTAGACAAGAAACATTAGCTGATGTTGAATTAGGTTGAATAGAACACATTTGTAACATCTTTACCGTCTCCAAAAGTAACACCAACACTTTAATTTTAATTTAATACACGAAAACACTCAGTAGGTACAGTACATATATTTATTTATTTATTTATTTATTTATTTAACACATATATACTATTTTAAATGTTGCACTACATATCATAATTATTTTATATTATTCTGTTATGCTGTATATACACTGTCACCTTATACACACCATATTTCCCACAATATTTTTATTCTTTAGCGTCCCCTATCTATCAAGCACTAAGTATTCTTCTTCTCGTCAAGGTCGCTGGCCGGTGACACCGTCGTCTAGGTCTCTCGGTGTGCGTCTGGCAGACTGCTTGCGCTGTGTATAACAAAGGCGGTTGTGGTGCGGAGGTTGCGAGGTCAGAGGCCACGGGTCGTGGGTCATGGTCGCGGCACCAACCTGACCTTTCACCTCAAACACATACACAGAGGAATACAGACGCAGAGGATACAGATACAGAAAGATATGGACTGAGAAAGGTAACAGCTAAAATGGAATACCAGTTTAGGGGGAGATGTGAAGATAAAGAGGATGGTGGATGGATTCCAAAACCATTTTTGGGTTTTCCATTTCCTCTTCTTACCTTCCATCACCTTTAGGTAAGGAAGGTATTGTCTTTGGTCAACAAATTCGATGGTAAGTTTTTAATGAAGAAGCACGTTTTAGGGTCCCTAGAATACGATTTTACTAGTTTTACAATGACGTCTGTATTGTGTGTCTGTGTGTGTGTGACAAATTTTTCCCCGACGATAACTCCAAATCTACAATTCTAAAAATTATGATTCTTTCGTATTCCTCTTCTTTACATCCATATGAAGAGCTGATTAGATTTTGGTTATAATTGGTCAACCGGAAGTTCCCTTATTTGAAGTTCTTAACTGTTTTTCTTGAAAAAACGAAGTTATATAACATTTTTTGACATTTTATGTGATTATCAATATGAAAGAATATCTTATTCTCTATACGGTTTGATTATACATTTTCATATTCAATAGATATAAAGTTATACGCAGAATTATAAAGAGATTAACTTTCAAAAATCAGTCAGCTTTGCTAAAATGATAGAAACAGCAGATATATCCAAAAAATTCTAATTGGCAGATGTCAGTGTTAAGTGCAAAACCAAAAATGGAAAGTATAGGATCAGAAAGTGGTATAAGTGACAGAATGTCCATCGCAAGAGAATTGCAGTTGCAGCCTCACCTCAAAATTGGAACTTTCGATGCCGGCAATACGGGGAGGCCAAAGAAAAGATGGAAGGTCTGTGTAGAAGAAGATTTAAGAGAGGAAGAACTCTGTGAAGATGTGTTGGACAGAAATGAGTAGAAGAGAAAAGTAAGAAACAGCGACCCCTAATAAAATAGGGAAAAGCTGAAGAAGGAGGAAGCGTCAAGTGCAATTTACATAATGTAAGTTCGTGTTATAATTTTATTGAATTTATGAATATTTTCAAAGAAACCTTCGGTAAAGAATTTGTAAAAAGTAAGTGTTCGTGTTACAATTTTACAGGATATATAAAATCTTTTTCAAGGAACTTTGGTATGGGATTTGTACAAAATACATCGAATTATAGGAAGGTTTTTTGCTGGCCATAACAGATTTTTTCTTTTATTTCGCTGTCCAAACATTCTTAAAGCTTTGAAATTGTCTTGTCGTCCATCTTTATAAGATATCCTCATCAAATCAGCTGTTTTTCCTGCGAGCAATTTTTTCTAGTTTTCCTCAATAATGTTTATAAGTAGGTACTGAGTATGGGTTTCCTTCCTAGTTGTACCCTTATTGTTCAATGTTTTATTCTATCTGACATCATGTATTAATTTGATTTTATTTCTATAGGAAATTAAAGATGTCGTGAATACAGTACTTCAATACTTTGAGTCTCAATGGGTGCATGAATATATGACCCAGATAAGTGTTGAAAGTTTCCAGAGAAAATACACCATTTCTACAAAATCATCAAAATTTTAAAAAATCAAATTTCCATATATTCAACGTGCTAATTCCAAATTTTCAAACCCCAGATCGACATCTCTTTTCATTCTCCAGATATTTACATTTAAAACTGGTTCATTGTTTATGAATAAAAGATTGAAAATGGCGGAAATCTGAAAAAATTACAATTTCAGTTATTTTAAACAACAAATTGTATCCATTGCTCAAAAAATTTAAGAATTGGTATACTTATGTAATTCTATCTGCAGATTCGAGTGGCGAAGTCGCCAGGCGTGTATTACCCAAAAACTGGATTTTTGGGTCGTGGGGTCCAAGTTTGAACACAAATATCTTGAGAACTAGAAGAGAGGGGGCACTACTCAAAAATAGGTACATAATACAGAATTGTAATGCTAGGTTTATGCAGCATGTAAATTATGAAATTAAATTAAGCCACTAAATTAAGAAACTAAAGTAAAATAACGTCGTTTGTGCAAATTATTAAAATATCTTTCAGAACTCATATTAATAATTGGAATAATACTACCTTTTTTTAGTTTAAGTTCTGTATTTATTTATTATTAAAACCCAACGTTTCGGCACCATAAACTGGTGCCTTCTTCAAGGGAAAACATTGACATAAATATGTGAAATAACAAAAACAATAAGTAACCAAGGTAACAAGTAAATTTCGTAAATGTTACCTTTTTTATGTATACAATTTTCTAGACAATATATGCATGCCTGGCAATAACTTTGACGGCAAACATGCATCTTCTCAGGAAAAAATCTCCTTTTGCCAGAGGAAAAACCGTCCCAAAAACTGGCAGAGAAGTGATCTGTATAACTCAGAGACGCGTCTCTGCATATATTGTTTAGAAAATTGTATACATAAAATAGGTAACATTTAGGAACTTTACTTGTTACCTTGGTTACTTATTGTTTTTGTTATTTCACATATTTATGTCAATGTTTTCCCCTGAAGAAGGCACCAGTTTATGGTGCCGAAACGTTGGGTTTTAATAATAAATAAATACAGAACTTAAACTAAAAGAAAAGGTAGTATTATTCGTTTGTGCAGTAAATTAAAATTCAAAATATTATGTTTCACATTTCGTATAATCTAACTTTTATAGGTGAAATTGCGATATATTATATTTATATAGGATAAAAAATAAAGGTAAACAATTTGTTAAATAAGTCCAATTAGTATTTCGTCGCTCTTTGCTGCAGAAACTTTGTTATTATCGTACATTTTCATAGGTTATGTGTGATAATCAGTCATAAGTGTGCGAATGGCGCAGGGGCAAAACTAGGAAATTATAAAATTAAACTAAAAATTGAAAATAGCCAACTTCTTAATTCAGTTTCATTAGTTTAATTTTTCAGTTCAGTTGCATAAACGTTGTCATTGATAACAATGGTTTCTACTTGTTTAGTTTAGTTTTACAATTTAATTTTTTAATTTAGTTGCCTACATAAATCCAGCATAAATATCAGTAATTTATATTTATAGATTATATTATTAACTTCTACAGTTTTAAAATATAAATATTTCGCAATCTTCTACTCAATGTGAAAGGTTCTACTGAGTGAATACAAGTCCAGGAACTAAGTTAGTGCCCACTGGACCATTTCTGCATGTTTATATAAAAATGGAATATAATTCTTTGTGTTCGTGAGGTCAAGGAGGCCATGGAATCATTGTTGTGCATCTTCAAAGGTCAGATCACATCACTAATTAACATACGCACACTCACATATGCCACATTTTAACTTCATTATTTTCTTAGCTGTCCTTCCCAAACTATTGTTTATGTCATACACATGTCATTATTATAGAATATGTTAATTATTATTCATAATATGTGTAACTATTAATCATATACGAGGAATTTAGAATATTTTATGTGACACCCACATAAACAGAGAGATAGATTGACATATTATTAATGAATTATTAGGTATATAATTCAAACAAAGCTCTTGCAAAATATATAATTTATATGTTAATATATTTCGTTTAAAAATATAACATTCCATATTTATATTGTTGAGTAAACTGTCTTATAATATAAGAAGCCAGTCTTATCTTGAAATCTACATAACGTAAGACAAAAGCACGTGCTCTGGTAGTCATGACAACAAGTTACGTAACTTGTGACATAACACAATGAATCTTCAACTATTCGTGCCCAACATTCGTGTCGAATGTATTTGTTTTGCACATTTTGTTCGACAGAACTTCCTCCTCAATAAGTTCTTTCTTTTCATTATTTTTTTCAGTTCCGTCATTGGTAAATACTTTTTTGTTGTCACAGGTATTTGGCACTGATTCAAACATATGGCTCATTAACTGGGGGACATAAATATCCCCCCATGATATCAGAAAAGAGTAAAAACCAAGACGTTTGAATATTGTTTTAGGATTTTTTTGCAATATCATGTTATTAAACAAATATTATTGAAGAGGTTGTCTGAAAACCAAGGCGTTGTTATATTTTTATTTACGAGAAACTTTTTGATTATTATACAAAATATTTTTTAACCCACCCCCCGCACCACCCAAGGGTAACGGCATACATCACGAAATTTGATCAAAAAATCATTTTTAATAAGACTAAAGGAAGTTTACAGCACTAACTAATAATTAATTCCAAGTTCTTCTACCGGTGTATATTTTTCCAGTCTAAGGATGAGTCATGTTGCTGAAGTGTAGGATATATAAGATGACACAACTAAAGACAATGACTTGAGAGACGATCATGTGTATGATACACCTACACTCGCTAAGTCTGGGCACCCACACGTAAACTCCTTGCTCTTCTTGCGCGCCAATGCAAAGGAAATGAAGAATTAGGCCAAAAAAGACTTACTTCAAAACAGGAAAGAGTAAATAAAATAATTAGAAGAAATATGACACACACCTTACACAAAAATCGGTGCGAGCCCAAACTCATAATAATTCGGCCGGTTTATATTGTCAACAAATTATCAAATCTACACAAATGGTTTCTACAAAATTCTTTCGGCTACTTTATAGACTTAAAACTTAAAAAAACTGCGGGCCAAATGACTGGTGGTAAAATTTGATCGGCATTTTAAGGGTCATTTTCTAGTACAGATTTAGCTTCTACCAAAACATTTTACTTTTGGCACAATAAAAATAAAGTTCGTAAAAATCAGTGCTTACAGTAAAATTTATCTTGCAACTTCCAAGACATATAGGACAATACAGAAAAATGTGCAGGGCTTAGGGATACAATGCCAAATAGAAATAAAATTGATGGTATTACTAATTAGAGATGCACTCGATTTCGAGCTTTGGCCCGGCCCGGCCCGAAGCCCGCCTCGATTACGAGTCGATCATCGAGCCGAGCCGAAGATATTTTTTATCGGGCCGAATCGGACTAATCATTTTCAAAAATCGAGGCGAGTCGGACTTTTGATTTTGGCCCGGCCCGAAAAGCTCGAATCTTATAATTCAATCAAATGCACAGTTTCCTTAATATTTTAATGAAAATGGATGAAGTTAAAAAGGATCAAAATGATTTAATAACAACACACTTCACATATTAATAAATAAAAATGTATTATGTTACTTCATGATTCAAACTTATTCATTAAAGCGTAATAATTATATTGTGATGTTGCTATTATTATTGCTATTACTCGTATAGTTAAATAAAAGTGATTTTTGTTCCTACCATAATGATTTCTTGTCCTATTTTTGAGCAGAAACAAAGTTAGATAAAAAATCCTTATATAAATTAAAATTATATTTTTTTATACAAGATTTGTGAAAAAGTTGTTTAAATTCTTTGATAAACAAAGTGTTAAATACTCGTAGGTCTGTAATTTTTATAACAAACTTACACTAGAAGGGTCTCTTTTTTAACTACTTATGTTAACTAATGTTGAAAGCTATAAGAATGTAGAGGTTTTTTATAAGTTTGACACAAGAAAAGTTAAACATTTCGTCTTAACAAAAAATCAACATTAGGAATGCCGGATGCACCCAATTTCGAGCTTTGGCCCGGCCCGGCCCGAAGCCTGGCCCGATTTCGAATCAATTTTCGAGCCGGGCTAGCTAATTTTTTTGTCGAGTCAGGCCGGTAATTTTTATTTTCGGGCCGAGTCGATCCAAACCCCAAAGCCCGACCCGGCCCGGCCCGGCCCGAATGCATCTCTATTACTAATAAAGGCGATGTAACTCAATATTAAATGGCGGAAACATATTCAGTTTTTATAAGTTTAAAATCTATATTTTAAACTAGTTGAAAGAAATTTGTAGAAATTTCTCACCATTTGCCTAGGTTTCATAATTTGTTTATTGAAAATGGACACCGGTCGAACTATTATGAGTTTGGGCCTGTGGATTTTCCGCGTAGTTTATCAACATTATGTAAGCATCTTGTGAGTATTTGTTATAAGGAAAAGGAGTGAGTGTAAAAGGAAATGTGCTGCATGTATAGATTGTGGCTAGCATTTCAGAAGCATATTTGTGTGGCGGAAGTGCAATGTAGAGTAGACGGTGAACGGTAATGAGGACAATTAACCACGGCACGAGCACAAGGTGAAGGAACTTGTTCATTATATACTAACAGAACACCAAAGCACGAGCCGTATCTATAAAGGCAATTCACTCTCATTACATTTTTACTACCAAGTCCACAAAATGACTCACGAAACTGTGAAAAAATGTGGCTAAGAATATCAATAAAAAAAGTACGAAGAGTGGGGACACAAAAATAACAGGATTTATTTTCTGGCGAGTGGCAGGACACTAGTTCCAATTTTTTCCTCTAGGTGTCTTCACTGGACACCCTTCTGGATCTGTTGCCCAAGCAGCAAGGATGACCCTTAGGGAAACATAGGCCTGTTCTACGATAAGTCGTTGCCGGATGTCATACGCGTGCGCAATACGCTGAAATTTGACTGTGGGAGTTGTTGGAACGTATGGTGGTCATTTCCCTTCTTTCTACGACGACAGGAACGTAAAAATGGACGAAATAATTATACATTATGTACAACAAAATAGTAGTTTATATGATAAAAGAAACAAAATATACAAAGATAGAAAAAGAAAATCTGTTGTGGCCAGCACAAGACCTTCCGTCAATTCGATGTATTTTGTACAAATCCCATACCAAAAGTTCATTGGAAAAGATTCTATATATCCAGAAAATTGTAACACGAATACATACTATTTTCTACAAATTCTATACCGAAAGATCCTTGGAAAAGATTCTACAAATCCAATGAATATACACTATAATAACATAATATGTCAAAAAATAATATTTAACTGCGGTTTTTCAAGGAAAACTGTTAAGAACTTCAAATAAGGGAATTCCAGTTGACCAATTATAACCAAATTCTAATCAGCTCTTCATATGGATGTAAAGAAGAGGAATATGAAAGAATTATAATTTTTGGAATTGTAGTATTGGAGTTATCGTCGGAGAAAATTTTGTCACACACACACACACACAGACATCATCGTAAAACTAGTAAAATCGTATTCTAGGGACCCTAAAACGTGCTTATTCATTAAAAACTCACTATCGAAGACAATACCTTACCTAAAGATGACGGAAGGTAAAAAGATATTTGGGAGACAAATTTCCATTAATATATAAACTGTTTATAACATTTGTATATAAAAGATTAATTAAGAAGATTTAAAACTGTTGTACACATATTCTCGTAAATTAGAAAAATTCTTCGTGATCACTTGACAAAATATGAATATGAAAATAATTTTCTGTGTGTACCAAAATTTTGCCTAACATCAACGGTACCTAATATGAGGTTTTACACACCATCGTTTTGTATGTTATTGTCTTCTTTTTTGCATCAGCCGTTGTAATTTTATTATTGCAATTAAATTAAAATAAATTGGGAAAGATATAATATCCATAACCTCACTTAAAAGTAACAGTTCGGTACGACACCTTACTACTCTTGCGACTATTGTAGAGAGGAATGTCGTGTGCTGCTAACGTCCAACGACTTACGACAAACGACAATCGACACACGACTCAATTGTATTGTAGAACAGGCCTAAGCGGCCAGTGATAGTTTTTTGTAAGAGGTGTTTGACATGTTTTCGCAATACTAGACATTAAAGTTTTGTTTCCTGTTAGGGAAATCAGCATTGGAAACTAGCGCAATACTTCGGAGGACTTATGGACACGAAGCTTTGAAACAAGCAAGGGTTTAAGAGTGGTTTTCTCGTCTTAAAACTGGCCGAATGTCAATTAAAGATTAATCTGGATTGCGACGTCTCTCGACTTCCAAAACAGACGAAAACATTAAAAAATCGCCGAAGGTCAAACAGCGCTTACGAAAAATATCACACTGACCGCTTAGTTGTTTCCCCAAGGATGACGCTTGGGAAACCGATCCAAAATAGTGTCTAGTAAAAACACCTAGCGGGAGAAGTTGGAACTAGCGCCCTACCACCTGCCAGAAAATAAATTCGGTTTGCAAATTTTTCTGTCTATGTCTTGCGAGGTAATGGGGTCTCGTCGCCGCGAGCCTGAGTGTCTGGTTGCAAATCTCAGGAACTGGGTTCGATCCCGAGCGACGCAAAAAAGAAATATTTGGTATTTTAAATGGCACGAAAGTGACCCCTGTGATGCACTCTCCACACCAGCAATGAGTGCCCGTGAGGTGACGCCTGGTAAGCACCAGCACAGCACGAATATATCATCATGACCGCACTAATTCTGCAGCTATTGAACCATATCAAATACAGCTGATACTTCCTATAGCCCCTGATTACTACGTACCGTAGTGCGGTGTCTTTGTCCACTACAAGTTTTACTTTGACCATGAAGTCTCATTATTTCCAGTGAGTCGACAGATTCCTCTTAAATGATCTGCAAAGACTTCTTTAGTAGCTAGATGCTGGACTGTAGATGGAACACTTTAAACTTAGATGAAAGTACCATAAGAAGATTTCATATTTCTTGTATCTCTGCGATGATATATTTATGTATTTAAATTGTAATTTGTATTCGGATGCGTGTTTAACATTTATATGTCACAATAACAATTTAAATAACAATAAAAATTCTAACATTTATGAATGAAGCAACTGGTGTTATTTAGTAAATTAATTAACGAGGCAAACTCAATAGCAAACACTAATTTTGAATGCAAATTAGTTAAAGAGAAAAAGTGTTTTGCAATGTTCATCATAGTTCATAGCTGACATTTACTAACGATCTTTATTAGAATACACGAACAGTGCCGCGTTCAAGATCCTCTCCTCTGGATTCTACGCAAATAAAAAGTTTGAGTTTACGTTACTCGTAAATGAATAATTATTCCAATTTATGAAGTCAATTTCTTTGTAGATACATGATTAGTATATTAGTAATATTCTTCTAACCTACAAACATCAGTTTCGCGTCTGGTAAATTTTGATCACAAATATTGTGCATGTGTATATGGAAAGGAAATTAATTATTAGTTAATTCTGAATTTAGTCTTTTTTATAAATCTACCAGTTGTAGATTATTTTGTTTGTTGTTGAGTAGCAATTTTTTTTAAAGCACTCCGTGCATTAATTGACCTTTTTCGCAAGTTTTATAGTTCGATAACCATGAATTATGATGCATGTATAATAAAAAATATTGAATGTACTCATGTTATGACAAACATTAAAATTATAAACCAAACGAAATCTAATATTTTGTTAGGTTACCTTTGGCTTTTACAATAGTAACAGTAACTGAGCGACGCGACGTGCCACTGAATCTATCAAATTTTTAATCACCGACGGCGCTGTATTTTACCATTTTTCTTATAATTTATTTTTTAATTCTTTGATTTTAATGGCATATTTTTGTTTCTTTCAAGAATTTCACGCACTTGCTCAATAGCTCCGCCCTCTGAGGAGGATGATTGAGCTTATTTTTAATATTACAAAGTCAATCTCTTACAGGACGCAAATTATTTATAAGCCCTATTGTTCGACATTTTGCTTTAAATATGCTTTTAAAATACCGAGGTAACCTTTGCTATTCATATTGTTGCTATAAAAGCTAATTTTAAAACTCGTCATCGTATTAAACTGTTACTTTTATAAATGTCTTTGTATTTATTAAGTGTTCTAGCAACCCTTAATATTTAAAGATAAGATAACAGGCAAAAAGTTTGAAAAAACCTAAAGATATAATTAAAATGTAAAACATACATATTATAATACTTTCACGGATACAATTTTCTTCATTGTACAATGTTTTAGTTAAGAACGAAGCATTATTGGTTTAGAGTAGAAGTAGTTTAGAATGATATTTAATTTTGTTTTAATGTTAAACATGAATTTACCTGGCGTAAAGTTGTAAATTCAGTTATTTGGTGATTATCAAATGAATATCAGAGTTGCTGACGGTTGATGTTATTATATTGTTATTATGTTTAAAAACCAAAGTATACTCTGTATTTATAATAAAAAAAAATCATCTGTAAAATAAAGAAGGATGCAACAATGAAACTCCATAACGAAAAATAACACTCACGAAAAAATATAAATAAACAAGTCGGTATCGAACAAAAGTGGGGTTTAGTAGTGTTTACTTTCATTCCTAAAATTTTCATATCTATTCATTTCTGCATTCTTCTTCGATCAATTTACAACATTATGTCTTCAAGTCATAATTAAACTTTAATTCTTTACTCCGGCGTTTCATTGAGTTGGGGACAACTTACATTTCAGATCTAAAGTGACTAAGAGTAAGTGAATAGTGTATTTGTGTTGTGCTTCAAATTGCTCGTTAGTTCCAAGAACAACGGGCCAAATTTAGTCTTCGGGCCGGCCAACCGTGCACGCAGCGCCTGCTGCCCTCATCGTCTCCACTACTCTTCTGCGTTTCTACAAGAGAAACACACCAGCCTCACAGCGAAGTGAGGCCTGAGTTACGTCGTTCTTCTGAACCCATGGTCACCGCTTCCAACCGCAGACAGCGTCCACATTGGAACCCTGCGGGCAGGATCATCTGAATCCTGCATTTCGTCCCATCGAGTCCCTGCCTTCCAAATATTATTCCTGTCTCTCCCGTCAAGGTCAGTACTTTGATAGGTATTCACCTTGATAATCACCAAAGTCTAATTTCGCGAGATTTCATTTTATGATCCATTACTTAAATTACAATTAATCCACTAGCGACTTGGTCCTTCGAGCATTAACACCTGGTTTCTATATTCATTTCAAGGCAGAAAAAATGTTTTTCTACCGTCTATATACAAAGTATGCATTTGCGCTCGCTTTTGTCAAAGCAAAATGTCACTTTGCCGCTCATGCACAAGAGTAGAAAAAACGCTCGCTCTCCGAATATCTAACTATAAAATGTTGAGAAATGTCACTTGTCTTCTTAATGGGAACGTTTAGTCAGGAACTAATGGCGCTGTAGTTATTTACACATTTATCACCTCCACAAGTTAATCTGACATATGACTGCTCTGTCGTTATATTACATAATCAAACAATATGACGCACTACTGAATAAAGGAATACAGAAATAAAATAGAGCATTCAATTACAAAAATGAAAGTAATAATTCTTAGATTACATTGAAGCAATAGCTCAAGAAGAATGGAAAATAACGGCAAATTAAAATTTAAAAAATATAATCGTTATCTATTGTCACTTTGCCGCTCATGCACAAGAGTAGAAAAAACGCTCGCTCTCCGAATATCTATCTATAAAATGTTGAGAAATGTCACTTGTCTTCTTAATGGGAATGTTTAGTCAGGAACTAATGGCGCTGTAGTTATTTACACATTTACCACCTCCACAAGTTAATCTGACATATGACTGCTCTGTCGGTATATTACATAATCAAACAAAATGCCGCACTACTGAATAAAGGAATACAGAAATAAAATAGGGCATTCAATTACAAAAACGAAAGTAAAAATTCTTAGATTACATTGAAGTAATAGCTCAAGAAGAATGGAAAATAACGGCAAATTAAAATTTAAAAAATATAATCGTTATCTATTGAGCAGTACTGTAAGTACAAAGTGTACATTTTATTATTTTTTGTTATGGTGGAGGATCCCATTGTGGCGACTGTAGAAAAAATATTGTGTGTTTCGAGCGCAAGTGGACATTGTCGATTTCGAGAGAATGCATCAACCTCTTAATGGGGTATTTCGACATTTTTTAAAAATATTTTTTTTTACATTAGTACAGACCAGAAGGACTCTGAATATCTAACTTTGAGTAAGAAAATGTATGCATCACATAAGATGAATTTTAAAAAATTTCATCACAATTCAAATTTTCTTATCATGGCGCGCTTATGACGTCAATTCAGCGCCTAAATCCACATGTTCATGACAGCCATTTGCTTGTTTACATATGATTTTAGTAGCAGCGTGTATTTCGGTGTTTGTCCTGTGTTTGTTTATGGTAAAAATAGGAGTAATAATTATAAAGTGGACGAAATATCAAACAAGAAATATACCCGCGCGTGTTAACTACTGGCACCACCTGTGTTTTTAAACGAAAATATTTACTCTGAAATGAGCAACATTTTATCAACTTGACGTCACAAATTTCAAGGACGTTTCTAGAGCTGTAAAAATTACAATTTTGTAACATTAAATTATGAATTAAAACTTTTTATTAAACATGTTTTATTATATTTTTCTATTATATGAAGATGGAAACTATAGAAAAAAGTTATTATTTTGCATTAATTCCATATCACCGGAATACCCAAGTGACAAGATCCCATTTCGCGCTCTTAATACACAAATAGCTATTAAATTGTGAGATGTGTATTTTTAAAGTTTTTAGGCCCGCAAATTTTTCGAGCCCCTCGCACTTGCCTAGTTTGCCTTTCTGTAAAGGCGGCCCTGCTCAGTTCATATGTGTCTTACATCATTTTCTGTATATCATCTTCTGTGTGTACTATGTTCTTCATCGTTGATTCCTCTTCTGTTATGAATGAAAGTAGGAGGATTGCGTGTTGTGTGTACGTGCGTGTGCTCAAAGAGTGTGACGTCACATCACTCCAATTAAGGTACAGGATATCCACAATGATGGCAAAATTAGTGACTTATGGGACATGAATTGTAACGAAGAAAATATACGTGTATGTATTTTACTTTAGATGACATATTTCAAGAGAAATACATAATTACATGTATTATTATACTCTGATTTAATTCCTGGAAGAGAATAAGATATTTTTATTTTGTGTTGAAAATTAATATTTATGAATAAATTATTACATTATTTTTTATTAAACCTCACGTATAGTCATTGCGGACATCTATTGACAATGTCAAAATTTAAAATCCCGAAAAATCTTGCAACCTTGTCTATGAATATTTAAAAATATATTTTCCACGCAAAATAAAATAAATTCACTTTTATTTCAACAATGCAAAACGTTTCTAAATATAGACATTTGGGTTGGACAAGTTATAAACTTTTATATTGACGAGATTGGTCGTCGATTTTGAACTAAAATTTCTCAGAAATCTGTCTAGTCTGTTCTTTATAAAGTAATGACAATATACACTACGACACTACGAGCGCACACTCATAATAGTTCGGCCGGTTTACATTTTCAACTAACAAATTATAAAACTTACGCAAATGGTCAGAAATTCCTACAAATTTCTTTCGATTAGTTTAAAATATAAATTATAAATTTACAAAAACTGAATATGATATCCAAGTATTCCACCATTTAATAATGGGTTATATGTTACATCGCCTTTATTAATAATACCAGCTTCAATAAACACTTACAGAATTGACGTCACGTGCAAGAGAGAGAGAGATAGAAACCTTCCCTCGTTGTCCTATGTTTCGCTCCCTAATCCTATCTGTCATTATGTTTGCATCTGTGATTCAGTGTTAACCTAATTCTTTGTTGTGATTTGTTCATTGTGTTTAATAAAAATGAGTTTAAAACCAAAAGATGTGCCTGAGGCAACTTTTTTGTTTGATAATATTGAAAATCATTCGATTATTCAACTAAAATGTTGGCTGGAGTTTAGAAGTCTACGGAAAACTGGAACTGATGACAGATCTTTGTTTGGAAGTGGTAACTATAGCAACCTTTAGTTCTATTCTATGTCGCTAGATGCACTCATAAATAAATAAATATATCATCACGGCATATTACCCATTTCTGGGTGTGCCAGTATCTACAACACATGTAGACATCGGTAATGATGACGATATATTTTACCGTGTGGGCGCTTACCAGGCGTCACCTCATGGGCACTCATAGCTGGCGTGGAGAGTGCACCACAGGGGTCACTTTTGCCCCATTTAAAATTGGAAATATTTGGCGTCAGTCGGGATCGAAAATTGCAAATTGCAATTGTGTATTGTATTGTAGTTGTTTTTCATTGTACCAAAAGTAAGGGGTCTCGGTAAAAGCTAAATCTGGACTAGAAGATGACCCTTAAAATACCGGTCGAACTATTATCACCAGTCATTTGGCCCAGAGTTTTTTTAAGTTTTAAATCTTTAGTTAAAGTAGCCGAAAAAAAATTGTAGACATTTGTGTAGTTTTTTTAATTTGTTGACAATGTAAACCGTCCGAATTATTATAAGTTTTGGCTCGAAATAAAAGTAAAGCTTGGCTGTGAGCAGCCACAATTCAGCCGGGAGACCGTCCACACTTTTTTTTTTTTTTCTTTATAAAAATAATATTTATTCTATTCAAGTTCTTCTCGCATATTAAGTGCGCCAGTGACTGGATAAAGGTTAAGACCACAGGTTGCTGGACATAATTCACACATCCGGTGTGCACTTCCGGTGTTCGCGTGCGAGGCAACCACTCTACGGTAATGACACAGTGCGGTTCGCTTCACACAAGGTTAAGATTGCCATGAATGGATTGCCACGAGACCATTGTCTTTTAGCTAGCCACAACATGGACACAGAATTATAATTTGTATAAAGGAAGAGGATGGATTCTATAATTTTATAGACGAGTTAAATAATGAATCTTGAAAGTTAAGTTAGTTTGAGATAATCAAAGAATAAACTTTCTAGTTTCCTTACTTTTATAAATTTCTGCAACTTAATTTAAATCAGGATCTTATTTAAGAAAATTATTTACTGCATGTTAAGAAATAGATAAATAAACACTTACATAATAATTAGACGTTTTTGTAGAATCCTTCAAACTTTAAAATGTAATAATTTGGAATAAAATATTTTTTACAAAAAACAGTTTCACTTACAATATTTGCACTATGGTTGTTTTTGCCAAGAGTTTTTCAAGTTACCGAAAATAATAAGGTGTGATGCCTATAATTTGATATAATAGTCAGAAAAATTGACTGTCGGTTCCAGCAATAAAACTACAAATATCGTCATAATGACAAAGCGGTATATCGCACACTGCTTGTATTATAACACTGGGTGTCAACCGGCAATTATTTGCCCCGCTATGTTGAAATGAAGACATGCTCTCTATAGTAAAATACAGTAAAATAATCTTACTGTTCCTTTAACATAAATGCTATTTTTTAAATTATTTATTATAACAATGAAAACAGTAGTTCCAAAAATTATTTCAAACAAAAATAGCATTTATGTTAAAGGAATAGTAAGATTATTTTACTATATGTCATGCCAATAGAGCGGCGCAAATAATGTCCTGTTTTGTATCTAATATTATAAAGCAACATTAAGCGATGTGCCACTTTATCAAAATTATTATTCTATAACCTTTTTTTAAGCTTTAGAAACATTGTTTTTTATTTGACATATAGAAACACAGTAATGTTACTTTTCATCATTCATAATTTGAGTTTTCTAAGTTGTTAGTATCAGAACCGTATCAAAATGAATCATGAACTATTAATTGAACGTATATACGAGCTCTGAGAATTTTTTCGAAACACAATTGAGGATTTGGTAGTAAAGCTACAAACATAACGAAAGCAAAAAAAAAATAAAAATAACTGTATCCAATCTCATATTGTCAGGACACTATAAGAAATAATTGCAACATTAGATACTCTAGAAAAGAATTGATGATCAAAATCAAAAAAAATTGAAGATGAAAGTTATTTTACTTTTAAGAACTTTTATAAAAATGCAAATGTAGAGTTTTATATTGAGACTATTCCTAATGAAGTTTAAACGAAAACCAAGATGAAATTCAAAAAGATATTCTCGTATATAGTACTGTAAATTAATTAGTGTGCATATTTAAATGAGCGCATTAGGCAAAGGCTTATTTTTATTAAAAGATACAATACCAGCAACAATTACTTATTTTGAAAAGAAATCTGTGCCATATCCTTTTCGCTGAAAACGTCATTTTTGTTGTAAACATCGATTGTGTGCCCAATTCATAATTTTTGGTCAATGCTTAACGGAATAGTTTACTTAAAAGGTTAGCAAGCAAAAAATTTTCGACGTGCTTCTGCGCTAAGAGAGTCCGTGCATAAATTCATAAAGATGGGAAAACACCAATAATAACTATGAAGCAGCAAGCAAAAAAAAAACAAATAAAATTTAAAATACTGAAATTGAACTCACCAAGTATTTTCTCAACAGTGTGCATTTCAAAACACTTTCTTTCAACTCCTATACACATACACTTTAAGATTTCTCGTTAAAAATACTTTTTGTCTACCTTGTAATCTCCGTGCTCCTTGTACGATATACGCATGCTAATTATATGCAGTCTAGACGGCCTTATCAAACAGATACTGCACCACTAATACTAGATAAATAAAATGTATACGTAGATAACAAACTAGATCAATTTCGAAAGATATTACGTAAGCCCTAGTTCCTGAAAACTTATCGAAAAGGAAAGAACATTTTGTTGAAGTTGTATATCAAAATAAAGATCTGGAAATAAACTGATGAAACGTCGGAAATATATCAGTCAAAATTAAGGTGTGGAGGCCCTACCTTAATAAAAGAATTTTAAATATTTACTCATATTTTTCAACAAGACATCGCTCTGTTCTCAAACAGATCTGCAGCTGATTTTACTCTGGTATGATGGGTCAAATCTGACCCAGAGTCATTTTCATTCGATTATTACTATTGTTTCTATTTCTCACAGCCGCGCACCCCTCTCAGAACTCGCCTAACATTTGAAGTAGTTGCACATGTCACATGCGTTATTGACGTGCCTTGCGTAGTTTCGAAGATTAATGGCCGGTTGCACCAACGTAACTTAAATAATAAACTCGGCTTAAATTGACAATATTGCATCGAAATAAAATGTCAAATGAAATATAATATATTACTGTCAAAATTTCGATTTGCATTTTTTTGTTTAAGCCTAGCTTAAAATTTAAGTCTTGTTGGTGCAAATGGGCAATATTAACCTATGGGTCATATCGGATCCACTGTTATTACTTAGGTATTAAAATTAACATTTTGTTAGAATGGATTCAAAAAAGTGATTATTCCGATGCCGAGTATGAATTGAGCACCCACAGCAAAGATAATGAACAGAACAGTGATTCAAACGATGACTTGCTAGACATTGAAAGAAATGAAACATAAAAAAATGAAGATGTTATATGTGTCACGAGGACATCAAACATCCCCTTAAATGCTCCACACGCATTAATGAGGTATGTAAGACCCAGAACATCTCTACTAAAATCAGGGCATCGAACCCGAACCTGAACCGAACCAAAACCGGAACTAAACCGTAACATTTTAGGGAACCCAAACCGAGAACCGAACCTCAGATATATTTTTAATTGTACCTGAGTCGAAACCGAACCGAGTATTAAAATTCAGGTTGGGGGTTCAACTCCGGTTCAGGTTAATTTTTAGTACGAAAAATAAATACAGCCTGACTTTTCGTGAAAATTGTGTTCGTTTCTTGTTGCGTTTTGCGTAAATTCCGGCTCTCAGTTTTTATTTAATGCTTGAACCAGAACCGCACCCAACCCATCTTTCAAAAAACAAATAAACCTGAACCTAAACCGAACCCAGTTTTTGGCGGGTTCGATGCCCTGACTAAAATCTATATCAGCAATATAGTGATTGAAAACAAGATAGAAGTAAACACTTGTGACTTTTGGTAATGACATAATTTTGGATTTTTTTTTTTTTCATAGTGTTTTGAACTGTGATCTAAATAATAAGAATTCGTACAGACTTCAACTCATTGTGGATTTTTTTTTTTTTTAATTTAATATTTTTCTATAAAATGCTCATAAAAGTACATCGTTCTATATTTTATGCAATTGTTTCTGCTGTGTCCGATGTCGCATTTTGATATTTAGATTTTAGGATTCAGGTGTTCTTCACAAAAATACAACTCCGAATGGCACAGTAATGACATCCATTGGTTTGTATGGCAACACTTTAGAACAACAAAAATGAATTATACACTTCGATTTAATTTGATGCTTTAGATTAAATATTAATATTATATTTCATAGAATAGAAGATAAGAAGCTTAGATTTAGGGCATATAAATTTAGGATTTAGATATTAAGGTGATAAAAATGCAATATCGGACACAGCCTTAGTATAAAATAAAGGTTATTTTGTTATTACTGTAAAATTAAAACCTTAAAATAGAAATAGAATTACCAACAAAATTTTATTCATGCCAAAAGTTTTACAATAAAACAATTTAAAAAATTGGAGGTCAATATTAACCCACAACACCTTAAATGATTGTCTAATATAGCATACAAGTTGAGGATTATGGCTGTGTCCATGTTGCACTTTTATCACCCTAATATCTAAATTAATGTACTACTAAATGATGTCATTATTTAGGATTTTGGGAATTAGATTTTAAGATTTTGTAGGAGCACACTATGCCTTGAAGTTGACGAGAACTAATTAAACAAATCATTCACACCCCGACGAGAAAAGTGACACAAGTCAAAATTTAGATATTCTAAGTTCAACAGATAAAATTGGTCAAAAATATGCTTACTATATCAGAAATAGTGACATAAATTAAAAGTTTATATTTTTCGAGAGATGGCGCTCATGTCGTTACATTTCGAGCTAATGTAAGTAACTTTACATTCGAGAACTGTCTTCTTTAATTTAAGTTTTACGCAAAACAACTTTCTTGACTTGTGCAAAATGGCAAATTTACTGTAAAAGAATAGCTTTTTGGCTTCTATTTTATGAAATATAATAATATTTATTTTGAAGCATCAACTTAAATTGAATTATTGCTCTAAAGTGTTCCCATACAAATCAATAGATGTCATTAATGTGCTATTGAAAGTAAAGTCACTAGATGTATAAAGTACCGCAATTCATTGTACCAATGTGTTAGAGAGAGAAGAACGTTTTTTAGACACAATGGCTGGTAGTGCGAGCTCGGTTTTAACTACAACGCTGTTTTAAGAAATGTCAAATTCAAATTTCAATATTTAATTTCACCCTTATGTTTAAAGAATGATTTTTAAAAAATATTTGTTTGAATACAAACTATCTTCTGCTTAAAAATCATATTTTGATAAATTTGATATTATTTATTATTATTATTAGATAATAAAATTTGACATTTCTTAAATCAGCGTTTTAGTTAAAACCGAGCTCGCACTACCAGCCTGTGACGGAATCAGGCCAATCAGGGTCTAAGTTGTCTTTAGTTGTAGTTGACTGTGCCAATAAAAGTCACTATATTTGGGGACTTTAGCGTCAATGCTGTCATCATGTCAAACGACCTGAAGAAAATTAACCTTAATTGTACTTATTTTTTATTATTTTCTTTATAATTTTGATCAGTTATGTTTTGTATTTATATGCATGCATATTACAGAAATTATGAACATAAATCAACATTAATTAATTAAAAATTACCTTCATGGATTTATTTCTCTGCCGATTATTTTTCTTTGTAATAACGCACTCGTTTCAAGATAATCCATTTTAAATTTGGCGCCGAAGCTCGACACAATATGGTGGCCAATTGCGGCACTTTATATATCTAGTGACTTTAATTGAAAGTTGTACATATTTATGTTAGACCTAAACCCTAAATATTAAATGCCAAAATGGAATACATTGAACATAGCCTTAGTTATTTTAATATTCAGAGGGGAAGTTGATAAAGGTTTATTTCATATTCATTTTTGGGTAAAAGATATGAAAATAGATTCTACCATTCCAGAACAAAAATGGAAAAACAAAGTAAAGATTGAAAAAAACTCACCAGTTCGCCGGTTCCTGGTGAGATTGTTGATGATGTTGGTAAGCCTGTATCCTGCAGGCATTTCCGCTGAAGCGTCGTCGTCTTCTTCGTCGGCGACGCGCATTCCTGTCGCCGACGTACCATAAAACAACCCCGAGACCGTCTTCACGTTCTAAAACAACCACAAACACAAATAGGATAGCAACATTAACTACGAAAAATGTCCAAAAAAATCCGAAATTTAATAAGAAATATAAAGCTAGCAATAATAATGGGTGTACAATTTATTTATTTAAAGAGTTGAGTCAAGCTTGGTTGAGTGTCGATGTATATATATAAGATCTCGGTAATAAAACACCATCATTCATAATTTTTAGAATTTTTAGGAAGTAAATTATTCTGGAATGCAGTCATGTGATTTTTTTATTATTACTTCAAAGTTTCGACCCTACCAGGATCATCCTCAGGAACTACAGAATGTTAAGTATAAAGATTTTGTTTTTGAAAATATTGAAATTTAAACAAATGAGCATTACTTACGAAATAAATATTTTTTTAACAATTACAGATGTTTTACATTTATTGCCGTAAAGGGCATTCATAATTTAAAATAATTATGTCAAAGATAAAGTTTCCCTCTTTTACAATTTTATTTTAATATTTTGAATTATGTTCAAATTCAAAGTAGGTAGGTCTTTTCAACAATAATACACAATTCACTACTCTTTCCTTCCACTTTTTAGAAGCTCACATTTTATTTTTGGAATGATTTAAAATTAATTTCTAGATTTAAAAATTGTCAAAACTGACAAATAAATTATTATTATTAAAGACATAAAAAGTAACAAAGCCATTAAAATAATTATTAGGAGGAGCTGGTCAAAAATCTGTTGTGGCCAGCACAAGACCTCTCGCCATTTATTATTATTCATACATTTTTATATTTTTTAATTCATTCTATAAACAAGTTTCCTCCTACGCTTCTAAATGTTCGAAATTCTTGACGAAATTGGCTGTATTTTAGATGGGTAAGAAATATACAAGAAAATAAGAAATATTGAATGTACATACTTCCCAGAAAAAGCCTTCAGTAATGTCAATTTTAATTTTTCAACTGGTTTCCATGGAGTTGTTTGGGCTGAGATTCATCACAACGGATTATTTTATTCATACTAATATAATAAATGCGAAAGTAACTCTGTCTATCTGTCTGTCTGTCTGTCTGTTACGTTTTCACGCCTAAACCGCTTAATCAATTTTGATGAATTTTGGTATAGGGATAGATTGGACCTTGCAGAAGAACATAAGCTACCTTTTCTCGCGAAAATTAACTTGAAGGGGTGAAATAGGGGATGAAAGTTTGAATGGAGAACCCATCATTTCTCAAGTTAAGTTAGGGATATAAAAATTCTTATTTATGCTTTTGGTAAGAAATAAAGAGTGTTTTAGCGTTTTTGAAAAATCATACCTCAAGACGGTACAATAGGGGATGATTTCAATTATTTTTTTATCTTCGTATCTATAGTTAAATTTTAACCGTTAGCAGATTTTCGATATTTGTCGGAGAGATAGCTTGCATCATATGTATATAAGTAAAAGTACCCGAGACATGTTTAGAAAAGGGCGCTGTTAGATGCAGTGCGGAGATCGGTAGGGCAGTGGACGGAGCCTGTTACATGTACGATGCGAGGCAGGTTGCCGGCTCCCTACGCAGCGCATGTCTCCTAAATAAATGTGAAAAATTACTGGTACACGTGTAGCTAATCGTTATTCTAGCTTTACCCGTGCGAAGCCGGGGCGGGTCAGCTAGTATATTTATAATTCTCTATCTCTAAATCTATAGAAAGGTATAATAAAAATGTTAAATATATCGGATTGAGAATTTTATATTCTTTAATCTTTGTAAAAACATAATATCAAAAAAATAATATTTAGAAGTTTTTTTTAAAAAAACTCTTACTTCCAGTTGTCCAATTGTTACCAAAACTTTTTCAGCTCTTCCCATTAATGTCAGATTACAGAATAGGTAGTTAAATTGCTCTTTAGTTGTATAGAATTTGAGAAAACGTCCCTCCAACATCCACACATACACACACACACACACACACACACACACACACACACACACACACACACACACACATTGTAAAACTGTTAAAATCGGATTCTAGTTACCTTAAAACGTGCTTATTCACTAAAATCTGGATATGCGATTTTTTAATCCAATACCTCTCTTAGCCTTAGCAATAGGTAAAAATTAGGAGACTTAAAAACTCAAAGCAATTGAACCAATTTATGGGGGTCTTAAAAAACTATCAAAGATATGTATGTCGTCAATCACAATCATAACGATACTTTAAAAATTAAAAAATTGATTAAGTTCTAACTAACTTAACTTTGGGCAACTTAATGACAGACAAATAACTATTTAAATATTTAAAATAATAATTCTTAATAACTGTAACGTAACACTTGTATTTATAAGTTAAATTACTAGTTTAATACGATAAAACCTACGAAATCAAATTCAATATAGGTACATTGTTTCTAGTCATTATAGTTTGGGAGCCATATAAGCTGTATCTCCTTGCAGAATAAGTAGAAACCACCACAAAATAAAGTAAAATAATCCATACAACATATACAATTCGTCCCTTTTACTTCACACTAAAATTGTAATTACTAAATTTCTAGTAGATACATATTTATCAAGTGCCCATATTCCTAAAAAATTTGGCACCTTATATCATCTATTTTTACCCCACCTATATTTCCTTCATTATTTTTAGCTTTTGAGAGGTCGAGTCAGGTCAAAGTGTCTGCCCTCAAACAACCAGGCCCGCACTAGCCCGAGGGAAAACGTAGACAATACGTCTGCTCATTAAATTAGCACAATTTTGCATCTTTGATATTTTATTCGTCATGTAGACTCATCCAGATAAGATAATTGTATTTACCTGACGTATATGATACGAGTACAAGTATAGTTTCTATGTTAAAGTCCCCCAGACACACTTGAAAATCAGACAGCTTTTAGACAGTGATAAGACAGTGGACAGGTGTGACGATAAAATAATAATATCAAATATTTTTAAAGTATTTTATTCAATTTTGACGTTTTAAACTGTCATTATTAATTTCATAACAACAACTATAAGTAACACTTTACTCACAAGTGAATTAAATTTTTTTAAATCACTCTCACAAAATTTTAACTCACTCTGCAACAAATAATGCATTTAAAATAACATCAGGTACGAAAACAACATTCACCATAGTATTTATCAGGCATTATCAGCTATCTTCATTATTTTTCACGGCACAAATGATAGACAATAAACCATTTTAAATAGATGACTTGACGTCTATCACCGACGATTGTCATGCTTAGTCTACTTACTGATCAGTTTTTTATTTTGTCAAAATTAAATATTATAATAGTTTTTATTATTATTTCGTCAAAATTAAATAAAATATTGTACAAACCACGTGAGCTAAGAATGTTTATTCACTCGAAGAAATTAACTCACTCGCCCTTATGGACTCGTGAGCTAAACTTTCTTCTCATGAATAAACATTACCTTAGCTCACTTGGTGTGTAAATATCTATTAAATGAAAGTATATGCATTTTTTGTAAAGTATTTTAAATAAGAAATAATAACAATGTATTGTTACTTTCGTAAATAATTAAATAAAAAGATTAATGCGAGAATAGTCCTCTACTCCTGTGACGTCAAATTACATACAGCACGTAATTCATAGCCAATAGGAAAACAGTTTGTAGGTGATGGTTTGTCGTATGTTAAGCTATACAAACTTTAACGTCGCACATTCTATTATAGATCAAGTGTCTTTTTCAAAATATTTCACAAATTTCAATAATTAACTATAAAATATCAAATGGATACATACTTCGTATTATTTTCAAATTTGAGGCTATTTAAAAAATATTGGGTGGTAGCATGAACATGTGATTTCGGATTATTAGCGAAGAGTTGACCAGCAGTGTTTGCGGTGTCAATCGTTTATGAATTATTTTAGAGAAAAATAATTATTTATTTATAACTGTTATGTGAAGTTGTTTTCTCCCAAATAATCTATGAACAGTTGACAGCGCTGAAACACTGCTAGTCATCTCCTCGTTAATCACTTGTTCACGTTACTACCCAATAGTTTTTAAAATTTAGTACTTACAAGGCATATAAAAATTCTTGCAACAGTCCTATGATACTTTTTAATATTTTGTAAGCACGTATGAATTTATCTCGTTTTTTATCACAAAAGAGAAAGAAATATATGTGTAGACAAGGACAGAAATTTCCATGTCAACCAGACTGGTCAAAGGTCGTATTCAGGTGATATGAACTACGTAGTTAGTAATGCACAATTATCAAAAAATGTAATGCTTTCTAACATAAAAATGATTACTCATACAATTTTCCTGTAATGTATTACATATTCGTAAGTACTTTATTGTAATATAAATAAAATATGAGTAAATTTCTTGATTGTGGTGTAGATTAGGTGTTAACAAATACTCGAAATTTGTGAACAACATTTATTCTAGCAAAACCAACGTTTTGGTATTCTTTTATACCTTCTTCAGGGTAAAATGTTATAGTTTCTGTATGAATTTATTTACCCTAAAAACAAGGTATAAGTGAATAAGTGTACAAAGAAACATCGATTTTGTAAGAATGCTGCACAGAAAAAAAAAATTGAAATTTTGTCTAATTATATTTAGATATTTTATTAGGCAATATGTCTAATAATTTAGTATAATTTACAAATCTTACTTTAGCATTTTAACTAATTCGAAATAGATAATAAATATTTTGTAAAAAAAACGTTAATTTAATTACGCAAATGGTTACTTTAATTACTTATTTAATTTTACTATATTTTGGCTTCATTATTTTTGTCCTACAATTTTCGGTAATTTATCCAATGAATTAGATAAATTAAATAGAAAATTTAAATACATATTTATTTAATTTCTTTATTTATATTTAGTTCAATACTTATTACGATATAAATGTAGTCATTTCATTTAATTTTGTATTGAATTTTCCAATAATTTGTTATCACAAATGTAGAAAATTTAACTAATCAACTTAGATAATTTAATGAAACATATTAGTAGACTGAAAAATAAGGAATTTATTTAGTTAATTTAACTACAATTCAGATAGTTTTTTTTTTTCTGTATGTATGACTATAATAGTTATTTAAATAGTAAGGGCAGTAAGAGTAAGTGTTTCCTACTAGTTCAGGATAATACATCCGATACTGGTAGAGGAGCATTTACTGACAGCAATGCTTATCTCGTTTTTTGCACGATCGATGTACAAAATTTAAAAAAAATAAGATTTGAAAATTATTTTGACAATATGGCAAATAAATCTATTATTATTAAATTTTAAGGAAGGTAATCAATCAATTAATAATACAGAAATATTATTACCAAAATTTATAAATAAATGCAAATTAGCACAACCAGAAATGGGTACCTAATAAATAAATGATAAATGTTCTTTTAAAATTTATATAACTATATTTTTCAATTTTTACTTGTCCCAAAGTATGTATATCATTTTGGTGGTATTTGTGGTTCACCTTGTTTAATAATAACTTATGTGTGCGTGTGTGTGTGGTCATAAGTGTCTCACACACACATGCACACATATCTATCTGTAACACACACGCACACATTTTTTTATGTGTCACAAGGTTTATTACATATTTGTAGGTACTCAAACAGGTGATTTTTGATTATGTACGACCTTTCAACTCCAATTTACAAAATTATCTATCATTTTTGGATCGTATGATCATGATTTAGAATTCTTAAAACTTATCCAATTCACGTTTTATTTTAAAAAAATGAGAATTTTGTGTTGAGTTTTTTTACTTGTATTTTTATGGTACAACTTGTGCAACACCAAAATAAATAAAATATTGTTGTTATTGATTGTTTAAACAATTACAAAGTAACAACCAACAAAAATTGTGCGCATTTTAAAAATTATTGTTACACCTGTATGTATGTATGTTTATATACACGGTAAATATATTAAAACAGGGTCGAAATAACTGATAACTTATCAACTCATAAACAGGTCATGAAGCTATGTATGAAGGTAACTTTGATAAGTATATTTGACTTTAGTATTTTGTAATCAAGAGTTGAATATGTGTTTTATTTACTGATATTTCAATTATTTAATAGAAATGTATACTGCAATATAGTTTAATATATTATAAACACATGTATTATAGGTTATAATTATAAACATCTATTTAAATACTTTACAAAAATATATATGTTACATATTTAACAATATATTTTGCAAATATAAGTTGTACCTTATTATGAATATAATTATTTTAATATTATAATGTATCTGTATATAATAAACAAATATTTCAACAATAAACACTACAAAAATCACAATTTTAATAAACCGTTTGTCATTTTATCAACAACAAACCGCGTCATCTATTTCCAAAGTTACCTACACAAAATACACACAAAATGCAACAATTTTTACCTGTATTTGCTCCTTTTAACAAGAGAATTGTTGACACTTTACACTAGCACTTATCACCACGTCAAAATAATCTGTTAACTGTCAAAAATCTTTCGCTGAAATCGCGGAACTTGCACAACGCAGCGCCGTCAAAGTACGACTAACATACGCTGGGGGGGACTATTGTTGTTTTGTTTGGACTTGGCATAGCACACTATTTCGCGCGCGCAGAATTAGGGATATTTTATTACAATTATTTAAATATGAATGAAATATTACATATTAATGTATGAATTTGTTTAAATAATAATTGTTAATATATTGGCCATCTTTTGCAGTAATTAATTCAGTATTATAATTAATATTTTGGGGAAAAAAGTGTAACTTCTTAATAACATTCGAAATAACTTGGAAATGAAAAGAGATATAAACTTGCAGTTTGAAAATTTGAATTGTATCGACCCTAAATGAGATAGGTAAGTATTTCAAAAAAATAAGATATCTTTTTTCTTCTGAAATTCGAATAATTACGTTCTATAGTATTATTAAATATAATTTCTGTTCAAATTTCTGTATATATTAAACAAAGTACCAATTTAAAACTATACTGTCTGAATTGGTGCTAAATAGCTCGGCTTGTGACCTCCAAAAAATACTAGCCAATAACACAACTGGAAATACAAAATTTAAAATATATTTAATATTTCTTATTTAATTATAAAAATATTTATGTTTATATCAAAATGATCACCACAGAATAAAAATTTGATTTTATATATGGTCTCATGTTTACTTGAGACAAGCATTTCTTTCTTCGTTTTGAGATACCTATTGCTAAAACTATTTTTTTTACTATTATTACTTTTATCTGGGCACACTAACACAAAACGCTTTTCTACGACCATGTTTAACTCTTTACAAAATATTGAAATTGATAATATAAACCACACCCTGATTTGTGAGTAATATACGTACGTCATCAGGCGAAGCGGCGATTTAAAAAATTATATTTTCAAAGACAATTTTCTCGTGAATAGATTATGAAAAAAATATAAAATTCGGGTAAAATATTTTTCTTATTCAGAGCAAAGAAATAAATTCTGCAACACCTTATTATACAGGGTGTTTCATGGAAAGTGTAACAAATTTTAAGGGCATATAGTACAGACCAAATTGAGTAAAAAAGCCTAATCAACATAGCTCCGATCTTCAATAGTTTCAGAGATATGACGCAGTGAAAAATGAGTTTTTACGGGGTTTACCTCTGCTATATCTTGAAAACTATGAGTTACGACTTTAATTAAATAAGACTTTTTGTTTACCTTTCAGAGGTCATCTTAGCTGTGCTATGTGCTTTTTTAAAAAATCAAA
Source organism: Ophonus ardosiacus (assembly GCA_943142095.1). Taxonomy (NCBI): domain Eukaryota; kingdom Metazoa; phylum Arthropoda; class Insecta; order Coleoptera; family Carabidae; genus Ophonus; species Ophonus ardosiacus. Next base: position 40,976,182 of record OW964827.1, read on the forward strand.
TAATTCTACTAAGTTAAATGTTGTGGCGACCTTGGCCAATATTTAATTTTCATATAACTTCGTAACTATTGAGAAAAATGTTTCATATAAAATTTTATTGTTTTTGTTTTTTGTCCGATCACTATCATTGTCAGTTTTTCTTCGATTTTTCATTTATCTCGGAAACAGTTGAAGATCAGACCTATGTTGATTAAAATTTTTTTACTCTTTTTTGTCAGTACTATATGCCCTTTTTTACACTTTCTTTGAAACAGCCTGTATATTCCTCATATACAATTAGTTGCCCGTATTTTATAAAGTAAAATATTAAATTAATATATGTGCCGTAAAAAATAATCAATTTCGACTATTTATTTTTTGATAGCACTATCTACTATTAAATTTACTATATACCTAAAATTAATCTATACATTATGGACACATTGTGCGTACTTAGTAACTATTATAATTCAATAATTAATATATTAAAAATAATCCTGTACGCATGCTCATATTTCCAACAATCCAACGAATTATTCTCTACTATTTCATACCTTTTATTATCCTTAATATTTCTCTGGTCAGCTGTAGTCCTCCTTGCAAAATCGATCCTACATCCAGTCTGATTCTAGTCGTGATATAAACAAGAGAATAAAGATATGTGAACATCGCGAAACAATGGATAAACAACAACCGATAGTGTTAGGAATCATTTGTTTTCTCGTGGTTACTGCGTTGGTTTATAAATTAAAACCAAGTAGCGAAACTAGCATTGTGGAAGATGATGTCAACAATGAGGTGGTACAACAGTATTTACCTATTGTTGTTCTGGCAGAAGAAATAAAGAAACCGAAGATTGTTAAACCGAAATATCCACATTGTAACAGAAATGATTCTGGATATTTTAATATAATCATTGATGATTTAATTTTTGATATAACGACGTGTGATGATTCCGAAAAATCTGTTTGTCAAGACATTGAACAACATTCTTCAGTGGTAATCTATACAGCAGTGTCTCTGTTGTTAATTTCTTTGATTTTCGCTGCTGTAGAAGTGTATCGAGCCAGGTAAGTGCGTATAATAATAATAATAAAAATACTTCATCGGGTCCACGAATAAAATTATAAATATCGTAATAGCGGTATCCAAGTCTACGGCTTAAAAAAAAAATAGTTATTGGATATCAATGTTCATTTATAAGTAATATTAGATTAAGATGAATATAATGAGGAGTTTCAAAATTTTTTAAAATTATATATGTATATTAATCTACAAGAAAAAATACGTGATACGTATTTTTTATTTCTTTTGTAAAGTAGTCCATATTGCTGAAAAAAATAATTAAAACTTAAAAATTTTTAATATCGCGCTAATAGCTGAGGAAATACGTCAAACTTTCGACATAACAATCGTTCGCTGTAAAGGAAACACATAGTGAAACTCCCCTATTGTTAATTCTCTGATTTTTATTACCCTAATATCAAAATGAAACTTTAATGCATTTAAATTGAACACTTAAAATTCACTATCAACCATGTTTATGGCGCGCTAGGCACTGGCAAATGCTATTGGCCAATGGCTGTTTGAAAGCACAAGTCGGGGCTGTGTATTGCCTCCGCCATGTTCGCGCTGATTTTGATTTGATATGAAATGACGTACCCAGCGCGTTTGTCATTCGTTCGTCTCACTCAGCTCTAGAAACGTATGTTCTTCGTGTAGATGACGTCACATCGTTACAAGCGCCGTCGATTTTCTCGGGCATTATTTTTTTTTTTCTAGCTTATTAGAAACTTATCGGCGAAAATATAAAATACGGGTCTAATATTTTTAACATATTAAAAAATAAAAAAAAACTTGGAAATTCCTATTTTGACAAGACGGCACTTAACTGTCACTGCCTGCTTTTACACTGAATGTCAACATGCCATCATTTTGCCGCTCTATTGAAATGAAAACATGCATTGAATGGATTCCATGCATAATCTGTATAGTAAAATAATCTTATTGTTCCTTTAACATAATAACATAAATGATATTTTTGTTTAAAATAATTTCATATGGACTGAAATTTGGAGTTCTCAAAATCAGACAAAAATAGCATTTATATTAAAGGAACATTAAAATTATTTTACAGTTCATGACACGAGAGAAAACGCTCTAAGGAATGTTAAATGTTATCAGAATTTCTGTAAAGCGGCAGTACGAATAGAAATATTTTACTATGACTTATGAACCGCTTTGTCGATCAGTATTTAACTGCTAGACCAATGAAAAGACCAGTGGCATGAACACTATTTCAAAGTGACATTATTTCGAGATTACAGTTGGCCGACTGTTCCCCCACTTCTCTTGTAAACGTTGGTGATTGGTGGAACACAGTTAATGGAATGCTCTCCCTTGCCCCTCCAGCTTTCTTTAGTGTCATGGACTGTAGTAAGCACGGAACCAGCGCTGCCGTTTTGGTACAATTGTACTGAATTCAGTACGTTTTTACTAAATTCAGTACATCAGTACTACTTTTTGCAAAAAGCCCTAATTTCAGTACGAAATTCGACTCCAATACTAACTCCAAAAATACGCCAAACGGAAAAAAAATCAATGTTTTATTTAATTTTTCTGTACAGATAACTACACTTATGAAATAGAAAGTTTAAATTAACCGCAACTGTGAACCACCCTCTGTTGGTATGTAGATGATAGAAATATATACAACAGCGCGGTAGGTACAAAAAATTCTAACGCGTAGCTGGGAATTTTTACCTCTCGCCAAATGGTAATTTTACAATGATCTTGATAGAAATTGGTAAATCCCCTGAAAATTTCACTACCCGAGTGTGATGAATATTAATGTCCGTGTCCAGCTCCTTTGCCAATTTCAAAGAACAAAAACAGCATTAATAATAATTATGGATCGGTAATTGCAAAGATTTAATTAAAACTGAAAATTGCTACAATTGGGAACCAGATGACAACCTGATTAAATTTAGAAAAAATAAGTAGGTAGATCTCTGAAAAATATATATTTTCTAATAATTTATTTTCATTTATTCAATTTTTATTTTTGAATTCATATTTTGTTAATTTTTCATCAAATTTATCTTTTGTTATTCATTTTTTTAATGTATTTTTTGTTCATGCATTTTTTATTAATTCAGCTTTTTTTGTAAATAAACTACTATACAAAAACTGTTAGTATGCCTTTATTTACCATCCAATTTTAAAAACAAATTATTTAAATTTCCCGCCAGTCAGTACGTTTTGTTCGAATTTAGTACGTTTGCGGCAGCGCTGCACGGAACACGGAATCTATGGGAGCAGGCGGGCAAAGCTCAACGTAGGTGGCAGCATCCTAGCTATGAACGGTTACCGCCGATAATTTTGAATGACTTCACTGACAGTTACAATTTTTTATTGTGTTTCTGACGTAAAAGTACAATTAAGTATAAAGTCAAATCCACATGAAACAATGTTAATTATTATAATTTTTACCATTTACCAGTTTTATAATTCAAAATACATTTTTCTCAAAATGATTTGCACAAACAAATACTTGTTTTATATTTGGACTTAAATTTTATTATTCTGTTCTTCATTCCTTTGCTAAACTATAAGAACATAAAAAGAACGCCTTTAAAAGAAGAATCCAAATACAAGATAGTTTTAAGTAAATGTCACTTTTAATACCGGATACTCCAATTATGAGTTACTTTGGGCTACCGTTCGAGTACTAAAGTGCACAAATTTTATTACATAATTCCAGAAAGTTCTTAGCTAGGGTGGCGCTATAGTTACTCTGTCACCACCGTCAGCTCCCATTGAATGCATGCTTGCCTTCATTTCAACATTTGACTGTGAATATTCCCCTCAGGTCTCGCTTAGGTCCTCCAGGCACCGCTTCGTCACCTAGAGAACCTCCCCAACTGGCCCGAAGATGTTCCCTGGCCGACCTGACTGTTCTGAGACATAACCGACGGGAATCCATGTTGAGGAGAGATTCTGCGATGCACATGTCGATGGATTCGGGAATGGGCAGCCAAAGAGTGCCCCTCAAAGTGCTGGGTACGACCATTTCAAGGCCACGATTGCGTGTAGACTGAAGGTAGAGGTGTGCTCTTGTCATTTTACACGCATTGACCCCAAGAAAAGACCTTTCTGCTGGTTAGATTGTAGATTATAATAATGAAAATGCAGCACCGATGTTTCCAACAATGAATCATTATTATCTTTTTATTACAGTTTAGGATATTTCTTATGTGACTTTATTGTCAAAAAATTGAAGCATGTAAATTCAAAAGAATCTAAGTTGCTTTTTTAGGTTTAAAGTACTTGCATCATTTAAAACTTATTCATTAAAATTATGTATTTGTCTTATTTTTTGATATTTTATTAACGAAAACCAAAAGTGTTTTATGACGAAACAACATACAAATAAAATAATATACTCTATTCCAATTAAGAATAGACTTGGTGACCATTTTAAAAACATAAAAGTTATGAATTAGTTTTGTTTTGTTTAAGATATACTTAACAGCTCGAAACGTCAAAATTTGATAATTTTTAATTCTTTAGTAAATAAACAGTTACTTAAAGGATAATAGTGTAGTATATAATAACATAGAAACACACTGAATATAACTCTCTAGCTTTTACGACATATAATAGCTGACAGAAGTATTTTATTACATATTGTTCGCTATAGTAAACTTGGTCCATTCTTAACTGAAAAAGAGTATAGCGTTGAGTATGCAGTTCGATACTTGCTATGAGCGTGAGGCTACAATAATAATAATATTTTTGGTGATATAAAAAATGAAGCTGCATTTTTATTTATAAATAAATAATTAATGTTAGAGTTTAGTTTCGATATGTGGTTACGTTGATTCTCAAAGCATGTTTAGCACACCTACAAGAATTCAGAATATATTCTGATTATCGGTAGACCCTTTATCAATATTATGTATCATCAATTTTTACAATATTAACTTGGATTTTAACATGAATTTTGCCACGAACCTACAGCTTTAAGTGTCACCAAAATCACGCAAGCACACAAATATTTTTATAGTTTTTAATTTATTTTTTTCGTGTCCAAATAGTTTTCAATAATTTAGCACAAAATAATTCCTAAATAGTAACCACATGTTAATAAATAATTAATACATGTGTCATAGAACAGTTTTATTAATGCTTGTAGTTATATATTTTAACTTAAATGTTAGTTCATCCTTTTTAGGATCGAGTAAAAGCCAAGACGACGGTGGTCGTCGCTCTAGCATCGCTTTAGCGAAAGCTAATAAATGGCAACGCAGCGTTTCTGCCGATAAAGCTGACGAAAATATCCCTGATGTCCACCACCACCGAATTCACATGATACGTCATCACTAAATACCCGGGGGACTTCTTCAAGAGATGATATCTTCACCCTAATCTAAATAATAGTCTAGTCCTGTTCCTAAGTTTAAAAAGTGTTCTTAACCTAACGAATTTTGAGAATATATACTGGGTGTTTCATTTAACATGGGAAAATCTTTCAAATATTACACATTATTGCCATAAATATTGTCACATGGTTTATAGGCTGCTAAAAATTTGTAAAAGTTTCAAATTAGGAAAAAACAGGCCGTAGGTTCCAAAAATTATAAATAACAGTCATAATCGTCTTTATTTGTAAAACATAGGACGTTTCGGACAATATTTTTCCATCTTCAGCAATTATAAAGTGTGTGTTTCAAGATATTATAAAGTTTCTTTATTAGCTACAAATTTTTGTTTTTTTGTGAATGCCCACATGTTGTCTAGAATTATAACAGAGAGTCTTTTTCAATTACCAAAGACTCGCTGTTATAATTCTAGACAAGATGTGGGCATTCACAAAAAAACAAAAAATTTTAACTTATAAAGAAACTTTATAATATATTGAAACACACACTTTATAATTGCTGAAGATGGACAAATATTGTCCGAAACGTCCTATGTTTTACAAATAAAGACGATTATGACTGTTAGTCATAATTTTTTGAACCTATGGCCTGTTTTTTCCTAATTTGAAACTTTTACTACGTTCCCGAATCACCCATTTCTAAAAAAATTGTAAAAATAATAATACATTTTTACGACAAGTAATTTATTGGCTCGATTATTTACAATAGTCAACAAATATCTATTCAAATGGCCGCCTGTGTCAAGGACTTAACGCAAGCCTTAGGTGGATTTATAAATAACACAGAACATAACTTAATTTAGCATAGATAACATAGAATTTTGTCAAACAAAACATAGAAAAAAGAAGAAGTACCTGTCACTTTCAAATTATATTAAGAAAAACATACATTTGCCTTTGTGAAATTTTGTCAGATTTGATTTCGACTTCGTGTTATTATTTGGTTTTGTTTGATCTCGTCCATTTTAATCAACAAATGACTAACACGTTTTTCAACTTCGTAGCGGTATTTACAAATTTATATTCGAACTACCACGAAATGTTACGAAGGTGCTCGGAAAACATAGGGCGCACAGTACAGACATAAAAAATTGAACATTGGTCAATTCCTATGCTGTGTTAAATTATGTTCTGTGCGCTATGTTTCATAAATGGATATATTATTTTCCGTATGACCATATTCTATGTTTTCTATGCTAAATTATGTTCTGTGTCAGTTATAAATCCACCTTTATAGTTAACCATTTTGCTATGGCAGCACGGACTATATCTATCGGTTGTTCCCTCACTGCGAAGGTGTACCAAGGGAACGTTCTAGAAGTTGTGAAACCCTTGAGCAACGTACTCTTTCCTATAAAACACTGGGTCTTCCAGCAGGATTCAGCCCCGGCACACAAGCCAGAACAACGCGGGCCAATGTTCCAGCCTTCATTGCGGCCGAAGACTGGACCTCTGACAGTTCAGACCTCAACTGTTTGGACTACAAATTTTATGCATTAAATCTCACCGAAATTTGGACCAGCTAAAGAGAAGTTTGGACAAAATAGTGAGCGAACTACCAATAGATACGGTCCGCGATGCCATGGCCAATAAATTACTTGTAATACAAAATGTATTATTATTATTGTTACAAATTTTTAGCAGTATATAAACCATGAGACATTATTTATGGTAGGACTGTGTATATGTTCCGAAAAAGCATTTCAGAGTTAAATTGTTATATAAAAGATTATTTATGACACCCGGTATTTCTCTAAAAATAAAATATCTTCATATATAAATGTAATTGTTTATATAAATGTTTATACATTTTCTATCTTGTGATATATAGTTTATTTAACATATCTAACAATGTTGTACCTGGATGAATAAACATTTTATTTCATATTTCGAATTTACATTTTGTATAAAACATTAAAAAATGGAATGATGTATTTTAAAAACATTTAAAATTAATCTTCTGGCACTCTCCATGTTAGCATCTTCCCTGTTTCGTACAATTCTGTCAGCGCCTGCCTAAGTTTATTTTCTTTTTCCAATTCTTTGTACCTTTTGAAGAGCTGTAGGGCTGCTCTGGCATCTTCCACGGAGTCATGGGTTTCGGATTGGATTTTTAAACCTTCAAAAATTTTCTAATAAGTGTCTATGTTCTAAAAATTATTGTAGTACAAACCTAAGAAATGCCAGGCAAGAAAACGAAGTGAAACCATTCGATGATGAGGTAAATGAAATAAAAGGACTGTATCTACCACTTGTTCGGGAGGAACGACCAAGTTTATTACACTGAAATCATCCCAAAATATAAATAAATGGAACTTCAAATGTGCTTCAAATCTTGGATGTTCGTCACTGTTGAAAGTGTCCTTAATTTTGTGAATATTACGTATCTTTTAATTCTGAATAACTTTCTTCAAATAAACTATTTTCAAAAATGAGAAATAAAGCCGTAAATTAATAATATATTAATCAATACTTTCAATATAATATCGGTATAGCCATCTGTTGATAAACATTATAAACAATCAATGATATATTTGTAGAATATTTTACATTAATTTTTTTCAAATATTTTATCTCAAAATTAGGACGTTAAATCGAATAAAAAATTCAAATAAAATTTGCTCAAAATTAGTCTATTATAATTATTCATATATTAATATTATTTTTATATATTTCATTTCACATAAGAAAATAGCAAATGGCGCTTGAGAGCGGACCCTTTTTTACATGCATTAAATAAATCATTTAAATTCGTGAAATCATACTTTACATAAAATTACATCAAGACATGGTTAAATATCCCAATTCTGTCGATTTTATTTGATTATTGACAGCTGGCAAGTGATATATTTTCGCTTTTGTGAAATAGGTTAAATCAATTTTCACAATAAAAATAAGTAAACAAAATAAAATAATCTGTTAAACATACTTAAAATGAAAAAATAATAAAAGTTAATAACAAATTTTTTTGTATAAAATTCTCTTTGCGGAAAATAAATTTATATTACTTTTATTCATTATCTATGATATTAAAGCGAAAATAATATTGAAAGGGCCATTAATTTTGCGAATATTATGTAACTTTTAATTCTGAGTAACTTTCTTTTAACTTAAAAAAAAAACCAATAAAGCCGTAAATAAAGATAAATATTTATCAATAATTGCAATATATATGGTCAATTTCATCCAATTGCGCTACGCTTATTATGGTCTTTTCAAATCGTTGTTTTCCCATATACAGTAAAATCTTTGAAAGAAGTCCGATCAAGGCCATCTACGAATTGTATCTATGAATTAAGATTTTGTACTGTCATATAAAATAGTATCTTTTACTTAGTTTTTATGAGGGTACATAATATCTTGTGTACCTCATAAAAACTATGTAAACGACACTACTAAATTTGAGAGCATAAAATCTTAATTCATAGATGCAATTCGTAGATGGCCTTGATCGGGCTTCTTTCAAAAATTTTACTGTAAATATTTGTCAGGGAATTTTTTATAGATTTGGTACGGATAGTGGCGACATCTAGTTATTTTTATTTCAATGAGGAGGATAGTGTCGGTATCGCTGATCCTCCATGGTCCTTGTCAATGAAGTTTAAATGTGCAACATGTTTTGTCACTTTATTAAAAGTAAATACATATTATAATACTTTTAATTTAAATTTTAAAATTTAATATTTATTTTACAGATTATTTCTCTAAAGACAATGCATTGAATTTGGCTATGGCAATATAATATCGGTATAGCCATCTATTGGCAATAACTACAAACAATCACTGATATTTAACAGTGCTTCTCAAATATTCTCAAAACTGGGGCGTAAATCGAAACAAATTTCAAATAAAATTTGCTCAAAATAATCTATTATAATTATTCATATATTAATATTATTTATATAGTTTCTATTTTTTGAAATATAAATGCATAATTAAATAATTTTCTCAAGACCTATATATATATAAGTATAATAAATTACCGATAAAAACATATTTAAAATTAAAAAATAATAGAAGTTAATTACAGAAAAAAAAATATATTTTTTTATGACAAATATAGTCAAAATCTTTTCAGTACAGCCAAAAAATGGATTTTCTGGAATTTGAAATCTAAAATAAATATTGCTACTGAAATCGTGAAATATGTGAACTATTTTTTAATGTAGTGTTGTAAAAAGGTACGGTGATGTATCATGTAAATGGGAGAAAATTCATAATTTCGACGAATCAGATTCAAGGAAATATGTATTAATCTACGCAGCAAGGAAAATGATTTAAATAAATGCCATTTTAATATCGATCACATAATGGATGGAAAAATTATCAAATTTATGTATTTATGTCGTTATTAATTATTTAAAAACTTCCAAAATTACGTAGAGAAGTTAATATACTATAATTTATGTTTTAAGCGAGATATTTGCTGGGTTCTTTATAGACGGACATCTGTATAATAACAAAATAATAATTAAGACAGCTTATTAATAGAAATTGATTACTACAATACAGAGCAACATGCGATTGTTAACTATTTCTACCATTTAATAACAACAATGAAAACATTGTCACTCACCGAAAATCATTTTTCAATCCATGTCCCACAAAAACAGCGCCACTGTCTTGCAAAAACCTCAATTTCTGGTACGTGCTTTTAAGGGTAGTGAGGTGTTTTGAGCTGAAATTTGCATCCAAGTCGCCGGGTTTGATTCCAGAAAACTTAGTCAAATAATCAACCACTTGTTCTTGCGTTGAAATGTAATCGTCGATAAATGGTGTACCCTCCATCGGACCTTGACTTTGGGGCAGAATAATTTGGTGAAAACATGGCACTGAATTTATTAGAAAATGATGTAAAATTGAATAAAAATCACTGAGCGCAAGTTATAGATTCGCGGGATATTAGTGTTCTTTGGTAACAAAATACAGAAGAGAATGTTAAACCCCTTATAACACAAACAAATAATATAATTTACACTTAAATATAATAATCTTCGAAAGAATCACAAGAAATTTGAATAAAGAAATAGCAAAGTTAAGAACAGCTGCCTGAAAACAATATCAGTATGGTCATCTGCTTGAATGTAGTGAACTAAATAATAATTCTGTTGCTATTTAACGCTTCAAAAATGGTTGTAAAGGTTTTTACACCATTTTCAACAATTTTAAGTGCTAAAATCTTCATTTCCATCTTTTAAAATATAATTGGAACATATTTCAGGCCTTAAATCGATCAAAAATAGTACAAAATTAGTTTGAAATTTATAGGTTTTGTCCATTGTTTTGTACAGTTTTTGAACAAAGTTTCTTTTTAAATTCAGTGATAATTAGTACCTTTAACCACTAAAAGGGATAAAATAAGAAAATGCAGATCTTCTGCACCCCAAAAATCGGTGAGTTTTCTCCTTTTATTGAATATTTAGAAGATTTTTTCTATTTTAAATTCGGAATGATAATGAATTTTGGTGGAGATTTGGACCAAGTTTAACCGTTAAATTTCGACTATAATTAATATTTTTAACCATTTGTATGTATAAAGTAAGAATGTACAGATCCTTTATATAAATTTGATTCATAAATCGAAAGGTTTATTACATTTATTTGAGAATCGGTCGATTTTAGGTTAAATTCTATTCAAGTTTGTGCATAAAATTTGACCAGTATTAGTATTTTAAGCCACTCGTATGCGTATTATAAGAATAATATAGATATTTAGAAAGTGTTATTAGATATATATATAAAGTATTTATTGTTTATATTAATGAATTCAAAAATGATATTTCCGAATTGCAATTTTGAATGTTTAATTGGTTATATACAGGAAAAAGGAATTTGTGTTAATAAATGAACATAATTTTGATGTGTTTTAGTATTTTTAGACATGTTAGTTTTATTTATAACAATTATTAATGCCAAAAAGTAAAAAAGGAACAAGTATATCCAAGAAAAAAGCATGTTTTAACAAAATTTTGTACATTTCCACACAAATAGCCACACCATTAATACAATTAAGAGTTAATAAACAATGATTTGGAATATTTTACATCAATTTTACCCCAATTCTTTCACCAAAATTTTCTCAAAATTAATCACAAATTAACAATCACTCTCACCCTCTAATGCAAGTGATTCTCGCCACGGACATATGACTCGGTTTAACCGTTGACATCTTTCCGTCGGATCGTAATTCGGCCTCTTCTTGATTTAAAGTAACAAATTCTGCGTCCATCGCGACTAATTCGCCTGGATGGGGCATTTCTTGTTGTGCTAAAGGCGTGAAAGTTATAGCACTTGTGCCCCCAGATCGCGCAAGACATTTGTCTTCGCCGAAAACATCGGAAGTTACCGCCGGGAATATTGCAGTTTGAGATGTAAATAATGGAGTACTAGTGTAGTATAAAACGCACGGAATCTAAATAGATAAATAGAAATGTTAATAGTAGTAAAATTTTAAATAGGTTCGGATAATTCTAAATAAAGTAATTCAGAACATTTTCAGGAAGTTTTTACTAAATTTTGGCCACTTGGGAATAATTTAAATACACTTATTTTCATAGAAATCGACCACTTTGTAGTTTTGAATTTAATTTTTTTAGAAACTAGACCTTAGATTAAAATAAAACTTATGCTGTTTGAAAGATCATTTATTACGCCTTAACCACTAACATCAGCTTAAATTTATCAGTGCTTATTTTTTATCAAATGTATTGTTCATTTCAAGTAAGAATATAGCGTTAGTTTAGATATAAGGACATAAAATTGACAAAATTAAATTATTTTAACCATGTTTTTGATTTCGACTTTGTAATTTTAAATATTGTGGTATTGTACCTTTTTACGGATAAAAATACTTAGTATTGACGAAGTTTGGTTTCACGAATTTAGATTGTTTATTTAATACATGTAAAAATGGTCGGCTATCAAGCGCCATCTGCTATTTTCTTACGTGTAATGTAGTATAGAAACCGATATTAAAAAGAGCGCGTATTATGTGGTTGACAATGCATATCTACAGGGCCTGTCAAATAAAGCATTTGACAATATTTACCTGTCAAATGAAACGTTTGGTAGCTTTTACCTGCCAAATATATTTGAGAGCTTGTCAAATGAGAGTATTTCACATTTTTGATAAATTGCAGTTATTCGCGATGCAAGTTTAGAGTATTGTATATTCTTATCTCAAAGCACTTAAATTTGTATAATAACACAAATATAAGAGAAATTACGCAAAAATATTACAAAGTAAAAAAGAGATTGACAGATCTCAATACCCTCCAAATAAGTTCACTAGCGCTGACGTCTAAACTTGCATCGCGAATAGTCTGCATTAATTTGCACACAATTCGTTTTTCACTGTTGTATCAGTGTCTAAGTGTAAATGTTAATTTGTTTCTTACATTTCATATTAGAACTCTTCGTTTGAGAACACGAAAAGAATGGGGTATTCCACCATAACAAAAAAAATAAGAAAATTTCAATTTAACATAAAGTATGGCTCAATAAATAATAGTTAAAACAATGAAAACATTTTTTAAATAATTACTTTACGAGATATTTCATATTTGCTAAAAGGAAAAATTGACGTCATACAATTGTTATCTTTCTCTCGCAGCGCACTCAGAGCAGTGTGTGTGAGAAAGACAAGTATAGAGGAAATGTGACGTTACACTGATTTCTCGAAAATAAAATACTGTTAAACTAGGAACAATTAAGATTTTTTAATACTATGAATTGCTTCAAAACTGAATGAAGTTTTATTTAGAATAATAAAAAAATTTGAGTGGAATACCCCATTCTAACTAATTTTGGCTCTTGTTAAAGCGTACCTATATATTAAATGATCTTTCAAACAGCATTAGTTTTATGTTAATCTTAAAATTGCGAAGTGGGCGATATCTATGTACGTAAGTGTATTTGTTACAATACTTAAAAAGAAATCTTTTACCTTCCAGTCGAGGGAGAACCATACGGCTTCTTGTGCCGATACGGCACTAATACTTATATCATTAAACAAATACCAAGAGGGCTCTAAACCATTCCTATTGGGTTCATAACTTCCTGGTACCCTAATCAAAGATACAATATTTCTTTTTTCGCTAGCTTGTTGATCATTTATATAACACACAACCGCCGATAACGAATATCTCTGATGCTTCAAACTGTGATCATCATTAATCGTTTCCTACAACAAGCTTAATCAATAAAAAAAAATCTTCAAATACGAGCGAGTTTGGGCTCGTAATACTCGATCTTTACCTTTTCTTCTCCATCGATTTTCTCGACTGTTAACCGTTTGTCTTCATCGATATTCATGACAATATCATGCGGCAGCCAACTATTGTTGTAGTACGGATTGTTGGTGATTGTTGGAGGCTGTAGGGCCGGTTGTTGGACCACTGAAGGCGTAGCGCTAGAGTGACGAAAGCGGCAACCTGGACGCGCGCAATTGGCGCCGTAGCGGCAAGGTTTAGAGGTTAAAGGGGCGACAGGTTGAGGAATTGGAGTTACGGATGGAGTTGAACAAGGACTGGATTGAGCTTTGGCGACTGTCTGGTCCATTTGAGCTTGCCAAAATCTATGAAAAATGGATGTGTTATCCGATTTTGAGTGTGCCATTTGATTTGAGGAAATTATGATGATTACACCACAATAAACCGGGTATCCGTAGAAAACGGGGCACCCTTATTGACTTATTTATTCATTTAATTGAAAGTTTCTACGCGTAAACCGAACATATGTGGCATTATTTTAATGAATTAATGATAAATATATCACTTCCGGTTTAACCGGAAGTGGAATCAATCAACAATCTTATTTTAAATGGAACATTTATATATTTTTACATTTTTGAAATCTACGTTAAATTCTGAATATAATGTTGTACAACAACTCAAATTTTGCAGAAAAAAATAAAATTAAAACAACAAAAGTTGCCCGTGACTTTATTTAAAAACAATATTAAATCGTATAACTTGGAAACTGACAGCTTCTGTATTTGTTGAAACTGATTATTTAGGCAACAATTAAAATGCGTAACTAAAATTTCTCTAGAAGTTATACGATTCAATTATTGAAAAATGTAAAAATAGGTGGGGCCCGCTTTTTATAACCATTCCTGTGTTTTCGACCCTGCCCGTCTCCACTGTATAAAAGCTGGAGGCCGCATATCTGACAACTAGAGTGCGTAAGTAGCTCATCACGCAAACTATACGTCACAGTAGAAAGATTTGATCGGAAAATCAATAAAAAAATATTGAAGTTTATTATTATATTATTTAATTTTAAAGATTTGGAAATAATAATAGGACCTAGCTAGAGTCCCGAACGCGGGATTGCGTTCAAAAGATTAAAGTCCCGAAGAGGCGTGGTGGACCAATTAAATAATGATGAGGCATGGTTTAGTACTAGAAACATTCGGGAATTGTGCAAAAAAATAAAACCCCGAACACGTGCAACTTTTATAAAAATAACTTTAAACAAACGAATTTAGGTGGACAGTGATTAATTATCACAACACGTACCCTGTCCACGTGGACAGGGTACTATCACTAATATTCATTATTAACGAAATTATTTCACAGATCACCGTCCAAACAATCTCTAACGAGCGCGTAAACCACGCATATTTCGAGTCTTTAATTTTTTGAATACGGTCCCGTGTTTGGGACTGTAAACACCTTCATAATAGTAATAAAAAAAAAAACATTTTTTAAACAGTCCTGAATAATTTTTAAATTGTTGAGAATAATGAGAGCAGTCAGTGGGATTTTGATGAACTAATGGCGCCACTCCAGCAATAGCTCTCTGCGATTCAGCAATGAATTTTGCATGTGAGCTAGTAAGCACTAGTACAAAATTTGTCTACAATTGCACATTCTGGTATCAAATCTGACAACCAACAGTGCTCATAAGAAGTATAACCTTAACTCCTCTTTTAAATTATTAATGAACCATAAATTATAATTATTTTCCATAATGTGTATTTACCCACAGAGAATGCAAACTGAAAATATTGTCGGATGACTCACTACTGTCACTGTCAAATTTTGACAATTTGATTTTATTGTTAAGGATTTACGATTGCAATAAAAGTGTTGCAAAATTATTGTTAAATTGGATACAATGTTTCTTATGTATTTTTATCTGATTATTTTTGCATCAAAATATTCGTAATAACCGCCATTATTTTCCCCGCTTTAAATCATTCAAATCACTTTTACTGGAGTGCTGCCATCTGCGATAGCTTTGCCTGACAGCCCCCATTAAATACATTTTCAGATGGTTCCAAATAAACTTCACATTTAGGAATACTTTAAAACTATTTCCGGCAATTTTTAATAAATTTTACACAGTTGAGAAGTATTGCAAATATTTTTAATCAACAAAAAAAATCCCTACCTTCTATATTGTTGATTGTGAAGGCCCGTATTGACCACCAAAACTTGTGGTAACTCTACCGGCATTTTCTCTTGGGACGTAGGCGAAAATTTATCGCAGGCATCGCACCAAGCCGGCGTGGTTTGTCTGGGACATAACGCTGCCGCAAGTAATTCACAGAACGTTACGGCTTCTTGTAGATCTCCAGCAGGGTACACCAAATTACAAGCTAATTGAATTGATTCTTTACGGACTTCGTGGCCGCATTTTAAGCAACAATTTTGTTGCAGTTGTGTTAAGCCGAAAAGGGAAGAGATGTCTGTGGTGAGATCCATAGGCTTCGGGTCGTCTTCAACTACGGAGAAAGAGTTGTGACCTTGAATATATTGTAAATTTATCTTACTTGATTCGTGTGATTGGGGATTATTTTTTCTTAGTCTCGAACTGACATCGCTACCTAAAATACTCGGAAAATCAGTTTCTTTATACACAAAAGGCTTCGATTCTTTTTTGGCTTGTTTTTCTTCCAATTTTCTCTTTTTCGTTTCCATTAATTCGCAATGCATTTGGTGCAAAATAAACCTATTCCAACTCTGAAAAAATACATCCAAACACTCTAACAATATAAATAAATATGGGGTGATGCTTAAAATTTGAGACTAGATTTGAGTGCCTATAAAAATTAAAAATGTAGTTAAATATAAACCGTTTTAACCAGATTTTTAAAGCTATAGTTGTATTATATTATGAGAAATATACACAATTATTGAACAATTTCAGTTCGCCGAACGAGGACAAATTTTTATGGTACGCTTTCAACCATCTTTTGTATAAGGCTAAGATTCATTTTTATGATAAAGCACTTAATGCGATTCTGAAGCTCTGTTTCAATTTTTGTTTGCTAACCTTTTAAGTAAACCATTCCGTTAAGTATTTACCAATAATGGGGGATTCCACCATTTTTTTTTATATAATTTCATCTGAAAATATTAGGAAAACTAAGACTATTGATGAAAATCCGGTGAAAAAATTCCTATTAATAAGCGAGTTATGGTCTCCCGAATTTTGAAAAGATTGACGTGACGTCACGCATACATGTTTTTATATCAAACTGTTTTAATCAGACATGCAGTCACATATAAATTATTTATTTCCTGACAGACGTTTCGACTTTAACAAAAGTCTTCTTCAGGGCTAGAAATAGTCAAATAGCCCTGAAGAAGACTTTTGTTAAAGTCGAAACGTCGGCCAGGATATAAATAATTTATATGTGACTGCATGTCTGATTATTTTCCAATTTTTACATTCTGAAATCAGTCGATCATCGTAATCAACCATTAACCTTTATCAGGAATAGTCTCATGCTCATATTCATAAACACTCGTAAAAATTTTAAACGGTTCGTTATAATTTTTATTCAATAAAAACAGTCTACATTGAAAGTAAAATCGAAATTTTACTTGTCAAGTTTGATTCTATTTGTCAAAAATTATAACAAACCGTTTTGAAACTTTACGAGTGTTTATGAATATGGGCATCAATGTAAAACCCTGCATTAACATTTTTATCAAAATTATTAAAAGTAAAATAACTTTCATCATTCAAAATTAACATTTTCCGGCAATCGCCAGGATCGTGAACATATTTTTTGCTTTTGATCCTCAATTCTCTCGAGAATTCCAATCTTCTTTGTGTGTCTAATGTTGCATTTCTTTCTTAGTGTCCTGACAATATGATACTGGGTACAATTAAATTTTTTAGCCAGCATTCTTGTTGAGATTCCAGAATTGTTATAAACTTGCTCATCCAGTCTATTGTTGTTGGCTTTCGTCGTGTTTGTGGCTTTTCTATCAAATCCTGGTTTCGTATTGAAAAAATACTGTCTTCTCAGCGTTTATATAGTTAGTTTTGGTACATTTTCTTTTAAAAAATGATCTGCCACAAATTTTTTTCGTTTTGAAATGTGAAATTCAGGGATTCATTTTCTTACGAAACACTCAAATTATGAATGATAACATTACTGTGTTTCTAAATGTGAAATAAAAACCAATGTCTAATACTTAATAGATTTGTTCTTGAAAAATGTCTAGTCTCAAATTTTAGGTATCACCCCTTGTTAACATATTTTTTTTACTTGTATTAACGCCCCTAGGTCAGTTTTCATTTTGGCTTCAGGGTGAAGGTCACTAAGTATCAAACCGAGTGCTGAAGCTTCAGGAACGGTTCTGAAAGCTCGTAAAAAGTTCCCAGGTTGGCAAGGGGCCCCACGGCTTGTAGTTAGCATGTGGAATAAAAATCCTAACTCACAAGACAAGCAAAATTCTTTCGGGCAGAGATGAGATAATAAAGATGCTTTTAATGGTTCAATGTAGAATAAAACCTATATTTTAATTTATTTTTTCACATTAAAATCACAATACGAGGGTAAATCCCTATGAGCCACCCCTAACTTATTTCTAACATAAAAAAATAAAAATTTTGTTTCGTATTTTTTTTCATTAGAAAGTGGTCAGGGTGGAGCATAGGGATTAGCCCGTGTAAAACGTTTAAAAAATTACTTACTTGTATCATGGCGTTACAATATGCATTTGGTAAAGTCGCTTCCAAACCTGGAAGTCCAGTTTTATTATACTGATCAAATGGAAAGTCTTCGCTTCCTAATTTGCTGTATTTTACATCAACCCTGCGATATCTTTTGGGTATAGCTACAAAACCAATTTCATCAGTCGATTTTGAAAGTTTATCAGAACCAAAAAGCTTGACTTGGACCTTAGAACCATTTGATTCTAAAATATATGCCACCTAAAAAATAAAATAGTAAAAACACAATTTAATTCGTGAAATAATTAATGATTCTTTTTTATAGATTTCCAAAAAGAAAATTACGACGTCTTTTTGGGATATTTCGGAGGTATTTTAGAAAAAATCCATCCAAAAAAAACCAACAATTTATTCGAAATTTTTAATACAAAATAGCAGTCGATAACAATGGAAACAATCCATAAATAAATAAATAGGAAATTCTAACAATAAAATACAGAGGAAAACTGAATAGACCTCACTTGATTGCGCCGTGTTGATTTCGGATTCGGGGCATAGCCAATAGGACCCTGGATCTTCATGGTTCGCAATATATCCGGGTCTATTGCCGGCGTTCTCCTAAAGAAAGACCAGAAATATTTGAACCCAGCACAATTTCTTGCTAACTTAAAATTGCGAGTTAACAAAAATTTAAACCCGGGGAATATTGGGTTCGGATTTCCAGCGCTTAAACCTTGCAAGGTTCACACTTTGAGTTCAAGTCGAGAGTGAATTCGCAAACGCATTGTATGGGGTCTCATACAGCCCTATTTTGTGAGAAAGTTATTTCTTAGCAACATTACTAGTGCAAATAACCACTAATAATTGCGAACACAGACTAACAATAAATAAAAAAAAATAAAAACACTGAATAAAACATTAAAAATTTTAGCAACGTTGCTAACACATCTTACAAAATAGGGCTAATAGTGTCTAATCGCGAATCTGGGGACCCGGGTTCGATTTCGACCGACGCCATTTTAAATGGAACAGAGGTAAACCCTGTAGTGCACTCTGCGCGCCAATATTGAGTACCAGTGTGGTAATGTCTGGTAAATGGTAAACGCCCAAACGATACGAATGTATCATCATTACCGATATCTGTATACAAAGCAGGCTGACACACCCAACAATGGGTAATATGCCGTGATAACATATTTATTTTATTTATTTATTTATTGTGATATATTTTTTCCTAACAGCATGCACACTTTCTTTTGTTGACATTGTTTTCGTGGGGTTGTATTTTTGTTTAATACCAGTTTAATTTAATTAGTGAATGAAACCAATATAATAGTCAAACATTATATCGATTTTAATATTTTGTTTTGTTGCTCATAGATGTTCACATTTCATCTAAAATTTTTTGATACCCTCCTAAATAGAATAATGTAAAATTTTTAAGAAAATATCGTGTGTGGTCTGTGACGTAAACAACATCTGGTACGAACGTGGTGCGATGCGCGACTGATAAGAGAACAAAAGATAATTGGGTAATGGAGTGGGGGCAAACTAGTTTCAAAGCACTCAAGCAGTGAGACAGAGTGAGTTGTGGTGAGCAGAAGGCAGTATCGACTAGAAAGTGTCTCCTGTATATGAGCGTCGACCGCTGCATGTAAGTCTACAATAAAACTACAAACTAGTAATCGCATCGCTAAGCTAAGTTTAATTATTAAGCTTATATATTTAATTTAAAACCCATTATAAACCCTGAGATTTTAGATCACGTCACAATTTAAGAATAAGAAAAGAGTAATTGTAAGTGGCATAAATTTATAAGCAAAACTGGAGTCTAATACCCGCGGTTTCATAAACATCAAATAAATCTTCGAATACATTATTTTGACATTAATCTGTAAAAAATCTGGCAAAAATACATTTATTTTTGTTGATAAAATGAAGTATAAATAAGACTGACAGGTTTTGTTGCAATTTTGTTCACTATTTACAGATCCAGACTCACAGTTTTGACCATAATACGTTCATTAAATAGGTTCTAAAGTGATTGGGAATGTAGTTTTAAGTAAGCCCCAAGCTTTCACTACAAATCGAGAGGCGCTGTAAACATTGTTTGTTTTAGTGTGGTTGCATTTTACGTTGTTTAATACCAGTTTAGTTTAATAAATGCAGTCTGAGTGAATGAAACTAAGAAATAATAGTCAAACATTTCACAGATTTTAATGGGTATGTTATGTTATTTATGAAATAGTTATAAAATTAAAAATTATACATAACTTTAAAATTAAATTAATGCATATTTCGAGAACAATGTTCTCATCTTTTACGCGAAACTATATTAAGATGGTAAAAAGAAATTAGGATTACTCCAACATATAAACCATGCCAGAGATCTTAAAAACTTTGTATTCATATGCAGATCGATAATAAAAAGATAAGAGTAAGGCATTCCCCAAGGTTCTATGTTAGGTCCTCCGTTTTGATTTATTCACATAAAAAAATTTCAGTGACTTTGTTCGGCTATGCAATATTTTGTTTATAAAAATGTAATATAATGAAGTTTCTAATGAATATCTTCGTAAATTTTTAATTTTCTAAATAACCAACCAATTTCGGGAACAAGTAAATAGTGGTTGTAAATTTATAATCGGTGGAATTTTCAGCGTAAATTAATGATTTTTTTTGCTCACCTGTAAATATTCTGCATGAACTGTTGAGGCCAATCACTGGCCAACCTTGCATCATGACTCATCGGTAGCGGAATCGCTGAATACGGCGTTTCCAAATCATCAATTCCAAAACTAGGAAACGCATCTACCGCATCCGCGTGTTCCGTCATTCTCGAAAACGAATTAAACATCGGTTCATCCGCACTCACAAACAAATGTATCGACCCTGTAGAATCTCCAAACGCCAAAGCTTGACTACTACTCGAAATATCAAAAGTCGTGCACATCGCTCCTGGACTATCCATTTGATAAAGACATAATCTCGGTTCGGAAAGAGCTACTGTATCAACTAATTGTATTTGACCTAAAGTTGAAACTACAGCTAGCCGTGAACTAACCGACGGAAGGAATCGTAAAAATAATGGATCTAAGACTACTTGAATTGGAGTTACAGCGCGCATCATTCTTAGATCGTAAACCATTAAAAATCGATCAACGGAAAGATTTCCTTGGCGATTTGAAAAGCCGCAAGTAACTAATAAGTTGCCTTGAACATCAAAATCACTCAAGCTGCCACTATGTGTGTCTAAAGTGTGTTCTATTGAAAGAGAATTTGGATCGCGTAAATTTATTCGACCGATAGGATCGCCGCAACAAACTAGGCGACTGTGGGCGCGTATCATAACGCAGCCTGTTTCTCCTACGTTTACCTGAAAGAGAAATTCAGTGCAATTTGGAAAATAAAATATCCTAAAATTTCCGAATTTCATTTTTATATATTTAGATACATCTTAACCGCAGGTCGATATCTCTATTGACCCAGAAATGAGGAATAAATAGTGATGATATATTTATTTATTTATAAAATGTGATTTTCAATTTTTCACCACTTTAAAGAAGAAATGAAGAACAGATTAATATATTTCTTTACAAATCAACATAATATATTAAATAAAAGTTGGACTATTTTGAAACGTCTTAAATCATCAGAAAATAACAAAACTACCAACAAATGGTTTGTATTAAATTCTGTACTCACCAAAGTAGATTCTTTACAGTGTGTTAAATTAAAATCAATCATTTTTTCTTGATGCCCAGCCATTATAATTCTGTCGGGGGCAAGTTGCAACATACATTGCATATCCGACATATTTCCCGATCTAAAATATCACAAATATCTTCAAAAATCTTCTTTAAATCACTTAAAACTTACGTGTAAGTGAAAAGAGGTATTCCTCGTCTCATTTGACATCTTAAATTTGTAGCAGTTAGCGCTAAAATACCTTCATCAATCGTAGTAAGTTGTCTAATGTCTTGTGAGGCATGCACTTGAAAAGAGGTGTATTTCTGCATGTGTCCTCCATAATAAGACGTAACATGCCCCTAAAATAAGTAGATCAAAAAGTTAAGAGTTAGTTTTAAGTGTGACAAGTACAAACGCCTTCGTTTCCCATCCATAAGAGCTCTTCATGTTGATCAAAAGCTATCGCTGCGATCCCATATCTTTCTGCTCCGTCGGCCAGAACGCATTGGGTCTGTACGTATTCTGCTTCCATTGCAGAAAGTTTTAAATGTATTTCATATTGAAATATGTGACATTTCTGACAACAACATCGAGATTAGTTTGAATGTAGCAGCAATATTGTGCCAAAAACACAAAACGAAATGTCACAATTTTTGTGTTCATTGAACAAGTGAACACGGTCACTGTTCAGCTAAATGCTCATTTTAAATTGTGAGGTCTTTAAAAATATCTGTTATACTATAATGTATTCCACATTAAAGAGTGACTGCCTATGGACAAATGGACCTATTACACTAAAAGAGAGTTACCTATTAAAAAAAGTGAGACGTACATAGTGCGCAATTGACTTTTGAGCGTGCATTACACAAAGTTTTTCTTTTAACAAAAAACTGAAACATGCGTTATTATTTTTTCTCTACAAATTTTGACTGTCAAGTAGCTATCAAATGTCATTTGTATTCATATTTTTGATATGTTTTGATGTGTACTAGTGTGATATTGACTCCGAAAGTGATAACGTCAAAATCAACCGGGAATTACAAAACCTGAAAGTAGGCTTCCGGTTTCTTAACTGCATCTTGAAAGAATTTATTGTGAACGAACCGTACTAGCGCCAAATTTAAATAGCTGTCATCAAAGCTGTTATTTGTAAAGTGTAAAAAAAACTTTTTAAGAATTAAAAATTGTTTCTTATAAAGCAAATTTTATAACAATATTTTGCATTATAATCAATTAATAAAATGAATAATGCATATGAAAAATATTGGACATGGAAAATAAAAGAAGTAGGTATGCAAAATTATGAAAAATATTGGACATGGAAAATAAAAGAAGTAGGTATGCAAAATTTGAAAAGTAGATTATCATATAATAAAATATATTTGTCATATACGTATAAATAATATAAATAGTATTAATGAATACGTGTTACAAATGTACAGGTGATGCAAAAATAAAATAAACAAGATTAGTAACTGTAGTGAGAGATCGTAACAGCCAACAAAAATTAAGAAAGATAATTACCATTTTATGAGTTTATTGATAAAAGTTAGTCTATTTCGCACCCCGTATATACCCTATAAATTTGTAACACGTATTCATTAAAAGCCTTTGTACATATTTATAAAAATTCGATTACATACTTTGTTCATTGTAAAATATTTCGACTTCCTTATAAGGGGGTATTAAAAAGTTGTCAAAGCCCCACAATCTTTAAGGATAAATGATGCATGGGACATTAAAAAAAAGCAATCATATGTAATATCTGAAAAGTTTTAGTTCCTCCTATGGCCCTTTCTACTTGTATTTTTACCCTCGTAATATTTCTTGTTTTCTGAATTTGGTCCACTGTAAACTATGGTATTAAAAATTAACGCCTGATGGTAAAAGTTCGGCTATTAAAAAATCTTTCTCGGCCAGAATTAAATCACCGGCGAGAAAGTGTCTCACAACTTCACAATGATTAAAACCCACTGCTTTTCCAAATTTGGCTAATTCGTTTCTTAATACTGCAACATATTCCTCAGAAACTGCGCGATCAATGGATCTATGTGGTGTTGAAGGATGTAGATGTTCAACTGTTTGCACTGTAGTATCAGTTGTTTTCTTCTTCGACCAGGAACAAGCCGTATCCGTTACGGAAATATTGTATGTTGAATAGCTAACGCAGCACGCAGCCATGTGATGGCAACGAAGGACATGCACACGAATCACTTTCAATGGATTTTTCTTCATTTAAACAAATCTGTAAAATTTAATACATTACAAATACGATAAAATTTATGTTTCAAACATGAACTTACCCCAACATTATAACATTTCTCTTTAAAACTAGTACACACTTTTCCTTTTATAATATTACGGTCTGCGTCATAAAATATTAAAATTTACTTCAATATAAGGTTTCTTAAAAGAAATTACGCATATATTTTAATTTATTTTTTTACTTTAAATATATAAAACAGGAATATGTAACAAAATCACATCATTAAATTTTCTAGTTTTCAAATAAGACAAATGACAGCTATTTAAATTGAGCGCTATTTAGGTTCGTTCACAATAAACTTCTTCAAGATGCAGTGAAGAAACCGGAAGCCTACTTTCAGGTTTTGTAATTCCCGGTCGATTTTGACGTCACGCTTTATTGACTCCGAAAGTGATGACGTCAAAATCGACCGGGAATTACAAAACCTGAAAGTAGGCTTCCGGTTTCTTAACTGCATCTTGAAAGAGTTTGTTGTGAACGGAACGTACTACCGACAAATTTAAATAGCTGTCATCAAAGCTCTAATCTGTAAAGTGTAAATAAAACTTTTTTAGCATTAAAAATTGTTTCTTATGAAGCTAATTTTATAACAATATTTTGCAATATAATCAATTAATAAAATGAATAATGCATATGACAAATGTTGGATATGGAAAATAAAAAAAGTAGGTATGCAAAATTTGAAAAGTATACAGGGATCGGCGCTCGAAGTGTTACCAACTTCACGCTGCTGTAACAATCAAACAGCTAATGACAGCGCGTTCATTTTTTGACTAGCGTCAGTCTGTTATATTGTTTACAAGTCTACGAAAGCTTATCGTTTTACGTGGCAGTTAAAAAAAGTTATCGAAATGGAATTCAAACGCAACAGTGTCATTGCTTTGTATTTGGATGGAAAATCGCAACCAGCCATTGTTAATGAGCTACGACATTTACGGGTGAACAAAATGTTTGTGTATCGGACCATTACACGTTATATAGATACTGGTAGCATCAAAAAACGTCATGGAGGTGGACATCCAAAAACAGAAACATCGCGAGAAATGGTTCTAAAGGTGAAGGCCAGAATTCAACGAAATCCACGACAAAGCTCAGTTCAATTGGCGAAAAATCTCTATGTGTCTGCTCGTAGTATGGGGCGCATATTAAAAAATGAACTACAATTGAAGCCCTACAAAATACAAAAAATGCAAGATTTAACACCTTCACAAAAAGCAGTTCGTCTAGCAAGAGCAAAGGTGATAAAACACTTGCACGTTGGTGGCAACCTTGAAAATTTGGTCTTTTCTGATGAAAAAATTTTTACTGTTCAGCAATATGTAAACAAACAAAACGATCGTGTATGGTTAGAATGCAAATCAAAAGACAATTTATGCCAGCGAATTGCTCTGCGAAAGCAAGCGCCTGCGTCAGGGATGGTTTGGGCCGCGGTAACTGCCACAGGACGCTCACCACTCGTTTTCATTGAACAGGGCGTAAAGGTAAATCAACAAATCTACCGTGAAAAGATTTTAAACGATGCTTTGTTACCTTGGGCACGTAAACAATTCGGTAGAAACCATTGGACGTTTCAACAAGACTCGGCACCATCCCATAAAGCTCGTGAAACCCAACGTTTTTCACAAGAAAAAGTTCCCAGCTTCATTTCTTCACAACAATGGCCACCATATTCCCCGGACTTAAACCCAATGGATTTTTCCATATGGTCCATTCTGGAGGCCAAAGTATCAACAAAAAAATATGAGACGGCCAACGCTTTAAAGATTGCTCTTCGCCGAGAATGGGACAAAATACCATCAGGCCACATTCGTGCAGCGTGTGAAGCCTTCCCGGACAGACTCGATGCTATTATCCGCGCTAAAGGTGGCTACATCGAACAATAATATATTTTTCTTAAAATTTGAAATGTTTTTAAGATATACTGAAGTTTTTAAATAAAAAAAATAAAAATTGACAAAATTACAGTATTTCTAATTGGTAACACTTCGAGCGCCGACCCCTGTATTATCATATAATAAAATATTGTCACATACGTATAAATAATATAGAGTGTTAATGAATACGTGTTACAAATTTATAGGGTATGTAGGGGATGCAAAAATAAAATAAACAAAATCAGTAACTGTAGTGAGAGTTCGTAACAGCCAACAAAAATTAAGAAAGATAATTACCATTTTATGAGTTTATTAGTAAAAGGTTTTTACATCTCGTACATACCCTATAAATTTGTAACACGTATTCATTAAAAGCTTTTGTACATATTTACAAAAATTCGATAACTACATACTTTGTTCATTGTACAATATTTCGACTTCCTCATAAGCGGGTATTAAAAAATTGTCAAAGTCCCACAAACTTTAAAGATGAATGATGCATGGGGCATTAAAAAAAACAATCATTTGTAATATCTGAAAAGTTTTAATTCCTCCTATGGCCCTTTCTACTTGTATTTTTATCCTCGTAATATTTCTTGGTCTCTGAATTTGTTCCACCGTAAACTATGGTATCATTAAAAATTAACGCATGGTGGTAAAAATTTGGCTACTAAAAATCCTTTCTCGGCCAGAATTAAATCACCGGCGAGAAAGTGACTTGCAACTTTACAATAATTAAATCCCACTGCTTTTCCAAATTTGGCTAATTCGTTTCTTAATACTTCAACATATTCCTTAGAAACTGTGCGATCAGTGGATCTATGTGGTGTTGAAGGATATAGATCTTCAGTTATTTTCTTCTTCGACCAGGAACAATCCGTATCCGTTACGGAAACGTTGCATGTTGAATAGCTAACGATAAAATTTATGTTTCAAACATGAACTTACTCCAACGTTATAATATTTCTCTTTAAAATTAGTATGCACTTTTCCGTTTATAATATTAAGGTCTGCGTCATAAACCATTTCATGGACAATGGACATCACAGACCAAATGAACATGGTTTGATTTCACTGCATTTTCACCACGAACAATAAATCTCTCTTCATCCACAAAAAACTTATTATTGCAAAAAAACAAATCACTTATTCTTGTTTCTTGTGCCACAGTAATTTGCAAAAGTTCAAAATCGTACCAGATGAGATAACCGAATTGAAAGTAAGAACGGACGGAATAAGTGATCAGGTGTAGAATACTAATCCTTTGAACAATAGCCTAGGTCTATAACTATAGAATCAGAGGAAACTCTTTTCGTCCTCGCTGAAGAATGACAAGAGCCATAATAACATTATTTCTTGGAATTTATTAAAATTTACTTCTATATAAGGTTTCTTAAAACAAATTACGCATATATTTTAATTTATTTTTTTACTTTAAATACATGAAACAGGAATATGTAACAAAATCACATTACATTTTCTAGTTTTCAAATAGAACAAATGACAGCTATTTAAATTTGGCGCTAGTTCGGTTCGTTCACAATAAACTCTTTCAAGATGCAGTCAAGAAACCGGAAGCCTACTTTCAGGTTTTGTAATTCCCGGTCGATTTTGACGTCACGCTTTCGGAGTCAATTATTGGATATTTTAATTCACGCAAAACTTGATCGTGTAAATAAACTCAAGGCCACTTATAAAGACACTTTTGAAGTCACTTGAAAAGAAAAATTGTATTGTGTAATGCAAGCTTAGTACAGGTGGGTGAAATGGCGGAGAATAATCGAATGTAACGATTTGAATAAATAACGGTTTAATTTTAAAAGATAAAAGAACTATGTCAAAAAATTCAAAATATGTGACGTCGCCTTAGACCAGGAATAGAGGGGAGACAGGGCATGCTATGTATTTCGCCGTAAGAAGACTTTCCAAATCATCATAGCGACTTTCGACCTTATTGAAACGTCAAAGTCAGCTGCAATAGCCCAATCGACCAGATGTGTTACATACGAGTGCAGTCGAACGAATAAGTTTTCAAAATCAACAAGCGTCACCCGACGTTATCAATCATTATTTTGACTTCTGACGTTCTTAAATACATACGTCTTTAGTTTGATTCATAGTTTTCTTAGTTTTAAATTGTTTTATTTATGTTATGGATAATCAAGTATTTATTTAGATTTGGTCAACTGTAACATAACAATATTTAACTGGTCGACTAGCTATTCCAGCTGATTCAATAAGAGTCAAAATCGCAGAGATGATTTGGAAATATACGCGTGAATATGCCCTGTCTCCCCTCTATTCCTGCTCTAAGGACGTCGCTGACTTTTCCAAAATGACGGTAATATAGGTAACATAATTTGACATTGCCGGTAAATTGATGCTATTGTGGGTGCATTCGGTTTTACACTCTGAGCGATCTGAGCCCTGAGCGCTCGATACCGTTCGGTAATTACATCTAAGCGATCTTTTTGCTCAGCTCTACGTTCGATTATTAACTCACGGAGCACACAAAGCCCGATCTGTCCGCTCGTTCTCAGATCATGGAGCATGTTGAGCAGAGTGCTGATGCGTGATTTTTGTCGCCGGTAATGCAAGTAGTATCTAATGCTAACATGGTAAAAATTCTACATAACATACTATTTTCTCACAAATATAACACAAATGACTGCTGAAATTGATATTAAAAATTCAAATTATTGCTCCATTTATTTATAATTAATATTTTTTGGGTAAACTTTAAAAGTTAGTTATGCACAAACTCAGACAGAACGGTGAAATCGAACCACTTGAACGTAGGTCGTAACAAAGCGTAAAAGCGCTTCACTGGTAACCGCAACCGCGTGCGTCAGTGTATAAATCGACATACGTTGCGCCTAGCCTCTACCGACGTCATCACAGCTTAAAATCGGCTTTTCCGGAAAACCTGGGCATTTTTGAAAAAAATAAAACATGTTACATCATTTTTCAAGTCATTTCCCATGGAATAAAAAATTTAAAAAATCGCTAAACTTCCCCATTTATGAATGAATGTTGTCATATTCGTATAATATTAATCAAACATATTTGAAATGTATAAATTAGTCATTTTAGGAAACATTTTTCCACATAATTTTTAGCTTTAGGTTGTCTATGATCATTTCCACATTCTCAATCACTCATCAAAAAACGTTCATAACCCGCGCATACTACATATATTAACAGTTCTTTATTCATTTCCATTTTTATTTTGGTCCAAATTAATAAGTGTCAAAATGTTATATACACGCTCCATCCCAACGACCAAAAATACAAATAGACAAAACATGCTCTATACTTCACTATTGTTTGTTATGTTTTCGGCTGGACAGAAAGAGACAACTAGAGATAGCGATATATAAAGACCACTCCAAAGTCTGTCGATAGATGTCACTACGTTCCGTATAATAGGGTCCTATACCATAGTCATATTTTAACTATCTTAAATAAGAAGACGAAAATATACATAAATTAATGAGTATTATTGAAAAAAATTTCTTTAAATATTGACTAGGTCACAAACTATAAGCGATTGAAGATGATTACTAATTGGGTATGACGCGTCAGGTACTAAGAATTTGATTGGTGGCCTGATTTTAAAAAGGAGAATCGCGCGACTTTAGCGGTCACCTTTAAAAGAATTTGAAATGACATGTTGTTCCATAACCTAACAAAACATTTAACAAGTTTGTGTTTGATGAATTTGTTTAATTATGACATCTAGTAATATTAACAATAATAATATATTTATAATTAAATCAATTTGTAATATTAATTCAATTAATAATAATATTAGTTAAATTAATATTGAAACTTCAAAACAGGTCAACACTGGCGCCATCCGTCGTCATGCTTTGTGTAATAATATTGTCAAACTGTTTCAATGTTCTATAATTTATTAGGAAAAAAAGGATATTATTTACGTTATTTATACAAAATAATAATTTCTTCATGAATATAACGTATAAGTTTTTATTTACAAACATTTCAGCTATGCAAACATGAAAAAAATTGTTCCCTCTATAACTAACAGTTTGTCCCATTGTTTGTTGATCACTTGTTAGTCCCTGCTACGTCACGCACAAATTCTTAAACTTTAAAAATTCATATCTCGCTTATTACGTAAAATTTTTAAGTCGCGTTTGCACTAAAATTCTTAATTTATCCTGTTCTTACAGAAAAAAAAATAAAAGAAAAATGGTATAGGACCCAATTGTGACATTTTGCTACTTTGTTTGGAAGTTGTCAAGTTGTTTTGTCTTGTATATTTAAAGTTTTCCGGTCTTATTCTTTATAAATCTACCTTTTTCAAGTAAGTATTGAAATAACATGTGCTTAATTCTAAAAACTCATAACGTTGTTATTAATTTTGTATTTTTAGGGCAACGTTATTGACATTTATTATTTGTCTTGTTTATATTTAAAGTAACTTGGTGAATATTATCATAAAAATAACTAATGAGTTTAATATTATTTTTTGCATTTTTCAGACCCAGACAATATATTTTCGTAAATTAGAATGGTACGAACTTTTAAAATTAGAACTTTAAAACATAATGCCGTACCAACAATTTTTTATTCGACTCCACCCCCTAAATAATCATGGTATTCAATTGCTAAATTTAATTTTAGATATTTATTTCAAAATTAGGATACATCATGAAACCAAAATTAATTTGGAAAAAAGTACAAGTAGAATAAGAAGCAAGTACACAAAAACAATATTATTTAAAAATCAATAGAATAAAATAAATAATTACCTATATAAAATTATTTTTATCCTTTCCTTATACTAATATCAATATGTTTCATGCATTTTATAATTTGTTTTCGTTAATTGTAATTAAATGTTTCAAATATAGTACAATACATGTTTACAGAACAAGCAGTGACATCTAGCGGTTACTTCAGAAGGCGACTTTGTATATCTCTATCCTTAGCTGTCTCTTTCTGTCCAGCCGAAAACAAAACAAATGCTATGAAGTTCAGTCTATTTGTATTTGTGGTCGTTGCTCCATCCGCTCGGTTATTCAAGCTACAGGTCGGAATTTGCAGATGAATCAGTCACGTGATCAGATTGCTCAGAGTGCTCAACAGATTTAATTACCGAACGCACCCTGTGTTTTCGTGGAAGATAATTTTGTTCATAATCAGAACTTCTTCAAGGAACGTGGATCAGTCTGTATAAAGCGCTGTGTATTCTTCCTTCGAACGAGATCTTGAACAGTCAACTTTCGTGAATTCAATTAATTTAAATATTTGGACAGTGCATTCAGCAAAAATCGCCGAACTGTTCACTGAGCGGAGCGCTAGTCTACTGAATGCGCACCTTACTTCACAATAAATGTCAATGTTTAAATGATTAGAAATTAAATATAAAATAGTTGTAAAATGCATCTGTGTAGTAATTGTGAGTGTGGAATTTTCAGCATGGACTCAAAAACTCCTCTGAATGTTCATTTATCTGGTTACTACAAAAGGTTAAACTAACCTGTATCTTCATCTTGTCTTTTCCTAATACTTTCCTCATTTTTACAGAAGTTTTGCGTTTTATACTATCAAGGAACGGATGCCGGTTATTTTAACTAAAGTTATAGATTATATGGTTAGAGACAAAGACCAAATTATTGAGAAATACGGAGAAGAAGCACGTGAAGAACTTAAAGCAGTGATTGGAGCAATTTCCAAACTGAAATACGAAATACAAACTAATAAACCGATATCTAGTTTTGATTCTGATGAACCAGATGCAAAAATTTACAATCAATACCTCACAGAACAGTCAGACAAGGAAGGCGGTGCCAGATTTTTTACAACAATTTGGCTGCATGCAGAATGTTTTATGTATAGACGGCTACAATATTTCTTTGAATGCACGTATGTATTAAGTTACTCTTTGGGTACACTTGTATTAATTTGTTATTCAGTACTTGTTTAAAGAAATTCGACTACTTTCAAAAGCAAAAACAAGATGCGTTTAATGAATCAATTGATGCTATTTCTTGTCTTGGTGAATACTGTTTGAAAATGTTTAAAAAACATGAGGAATATGATGCAGAATGTGAGTTGGAAAAATTGTTAAAGGTAGGAAAGAAATTTTATTTTTACCCATTTTTCGGGATGCCAATCTATTTCCGTTTTTGCAAAATGAAACTTTAAAAATTTATAGCACTTGTGTTTATAATCTTAAATACTTAAATAGTTTATTTGATCCTAAAATATATAAATCAAGGTGACAAGTTTATATCTGCACCAATTTTTTGGTGACACTTCCGGCTAAATTATTTACATTACGAAAAATGTTATATGATCCACCTAAATATAATCTTGGATGATTCAATCTTGATTCTTATAAGATTCAATGTACAAGAACTTTCAAAACATTAATATAACAGTATTTATTATTAGAGTTTTTATTTGGTCAGTATTTTGTAAAATGAATGGTAAATAAGCATTTTAGTCAAAATGTAGTATATGCTGTGCTCTCAATAACTTGATACAAGATACTTTGAATGATGGAGATACCTTAACCGACGTTTTTAACACCACTATGCGAACCGTTCATTTGGTTTGTTTTGATTTCGACTAGCCAGACAGAGATAGAGATATGTTTAGTCTAGTTTGAACATTGCTTAATAGAGGCACAATATCATTAACATTTTAGAATAGAAAGTTTTTTAGAGTATACATCAAGTTATACATACATATATTTCGATTACAGATCTAATCTGTAAATCTTACGATCTGAAAATCTGTAAAAAAAAAAAAAACTTACAAAAACGCATCCATTTTTGCACATGGGGCGCGGGCAGGGGTGCGGTCTTTGACATTTGTTTGTGTGCCGCTTGTATGGCTCACCCCAACAAGGTTGCCAAGAATACAGCTTGTGTACCTTGCCTGTGTTGCCAAATAAATTTAAGCGTAAAATTAATTTATAAAAATATTCAGTATGTACTGTTTATTTAATTATTTATAAGCTTTGATATTAAATAAAAACGTGTCACTAAAAACAAAACCGCAAATGACAAACTACACTGATATATTTAAGTGGCCTCTAGTGAGATATTCACGAACAACTAGATGAAATATATCTCTGTCTCTTTCTGGCCAGCTGAAATCAAAACATTCAGTGAAGAGGGAAGTAATATTGTAACTTTATGGTTAGTCGGGCGATTAGCTAGTCGTTTGTTTAGTCGGGCGCTCTGAATACTAGCCAAAGAGTATAATGATAGCGTGATAGGTGTATATTTTATTCCCTTTTCCACAGGGAAAATGTATAATATAGTTACAAGCATGTGGACGCAAAAATAAATAAATTATAAAAAAATTCAAATAAATAATTGTTTCGCTTTTTTATAATGCAATATGAAAAGATTTTCAAATGTCAGCGTAGCGCATTGATTAGCACAGCTGTCTCTGAAATTTCAGATTGGGGTTCGATTCCCCATTAGGGAAATTATTTTATTTTTTTACACAAAAATTGTTGAACTTTTAAAAATCTGTTTTTAAAAATAATAATAACATTGTAATAAATAAAGAGAAAATAGTTGAAAATAACTGATTACAATAATCAAAAATATTGATATAATATTACATTGTATTTTCTTTTGATATTAAAAAAAACTGAAATACTATAAATTTGTGTAGTTATGTTTTAATGTATTTATAAAAAAATATTGTTTATTAATATCAAAAGAAAATACAATGAATTGTTATACCAATGTTTTGATTATTGTAATCAATTATTGTCAATTATTTTTCTTTATCTATTACAATGTTATTATTATTTTTAAATGACTAATACGAAATATGAAAGATTTTTAAAAGATCAACAATTTTTATTTATATAACAAATAATTAGGTACCCTAAA
Organism: Ophonus ardosiacus; assembly: GCA_943142095.1. Lineage (NCBI taxonomy): Eukaryota > Metazoa > Arthropoda > Insecta > Coleoptera > Carabidae > Ophonus > Ophonus ardosiacus. Next base: position 41,010,241 of record OW964827.1, read on the forward strand.
GGGCATACTAAAAAAGTGATACAATTTATTAGAATTTTTTTTTTGTAATTTTTTGCAATTTATTCTATAATATTCCAGTAATTAATATAAATAATGTACAAGATGTAGGCCCAGTTGCATAAAACATTTGACAAGGCTTATATTCCAACATACTTTTGAAATATATATCCATGGTTACAATGTGTAGTTAACCACATGATCAGCTAACAACGCTTTATGCAACTGGCCCATAATGTACTATTATCATGTTAAATATCATGGCGCAATTTTCTGCCGGACACTTTTTATTTACAAAAATTTCACCCCCCAAGTTAAAACAATCTTAAAATTCGGACCATTTTTAAAAATACTGGTTCAATAAAAAATAGTCTTAATTTATATTAATGGTTTGTAGACAGCCCTTCGACCTTCAACGCCATATTGAATTCCATTTCTTCTCGTTTGCTAATTATAGCAATGTTTGTTTAGTGTACAAATTATTAATAAAATGAGTGATTGTAAAAATTTGTAGGTAAATTTATGGGGCAACCGTTGTGATTTATCTATATCAGCCGGTGAAGAAAATTCACAAAAATCTAACCCGTTTACATTGTTGGAAGAATATGAAGAATTTATTCTTTCAAATCATTTTAATCAAATATGGAATGTTGTTAGAAAAGAAAAGTTCAACGAATCTTATGTCCGTACAATCGGTAAGTCAATTTATTCAGTTATTTAATAGATTTGTATATGTGAACAATATTTTTATAGAATTTATAAATGATAATGCTGGGTACGAAATGTTCACGGACTTATGTTTAGCCGATTTCCTAATAACATTTAAATTTTGCGAAAAAATCAGCTTTAATCTTAAATGTATGCCTTGGTTTATTTCTGACACAACACCAGAAGACTTTAGATGGATTTTACGAATGTTAATCAACAATACAAATCCACATCTTAAAAAATTAGGCATTAGGTGGAACAAATATGTTCGCGAAAAGGTCTGGTCTTATACATGTGATTCGTTTTGGACTTTACCTTTTGATTATACCAAAATGGAATCAACTGATCCTGAATTATACAAAAAGTTATCAGAGGCAAAGTTAACCATCTTTAAAGGCGATTTGAATTATAGAAAATTATTGGGGGAAATGAATTGGGATCCAACGACAAATATTTGTGAAGCAGTGCAGAATTTTCGTCCTGGAAAGATGTGTGTTTTGCGGACTGTTAAAGCAGATATTATTTGTAATTTGGAAAAAGGAGTACAGGAAAAATTGGATAAAAAAGATCCAGAATGGATGACGACTGGAAATTATGGTGTAATACAATATATAGGATAATTTATTTTAAAATGTGTACATATTTTATTCCATACATAACTGCCTTCCTATCCACTTTATATATTTTAAATTGTGAACGTGCATAAATATATAAATAAATAACAATTTTGACTAGATTTATACGATATTTTCTTTAAATTATTTATTTTCTGGTGCTTTAAAAGTTGTTTTAACAACATTTAAATGTTCTCCTCCTAATAATTGTTGTTAAGTTTGACGGATTTGTTGTGCTATCCAAAATTTCCTAGAATTATTTTCTGGCGGGTGGTAGGGTATAATTTTTTTTCGGAAGCTCTTTTTACCGAGTTCGGCGAGTTTGCAACGGCAGACATTAAAAAGCAAAGTGTTAACATAGTTATGTTTCCTGTTAGGGATATCATCAGAGCGTACTTAAAATCCGGATTCATCGTTCAAATCCTAGCACACATTTAAATGTTTGCATCTCTGGATTCATCTTTTAAAATTTCAGTCAAAATTCGTTGGCATAAACTCCGGGATATTTCAATGAGTTCCTCCAATTCATCGATTGTTCTACAGACATGATCGTATCACGGATTCTTCAATGCTTTCGACCGCTTTGGAAGTGAGAAACGTCCCGATCCAGGTTTATCTTAAATTGACATTCGACCACTTTTAAGACGAGAAAACCACTCGTAAACCCTTGCTTATCTCAAAGCTTTCTTCCCGTAAGCCCTCCGAAGCATTGCGCCAGTTTTCACTGCTTGTTTCTCTAATAGGAACAAAAACTTTAATGTCTACCGTTCCTAAATCACTGAGCCTGTAATTTTTGGGTAGCACCTTGTTGTTATTGTTCTGTTAATGTTGTGTATATGATTCTTGTTGATTTGTTTATGTTGTATATACTTGTTGTTGATTTGGGCAGATGTAAATAAATAACAATTTCGACTAAAATTTAGCTATATTTTTATTAAAATTATTTATTTTCTGGCGATTTAGACGTTTTGACAACACTCTGTTGTTGATCTTCTGCTAATTGTTGTTGATCTTGACTCGCAAACTGTTGTTGATCATGACTCGCATACTGTTGTTGATCGGGTGCTGTATATTCTTGTTGTTGTTGATCTTGAGGTGTTGTATATGGTTGTTGTTCTTGTGGTGATGTATGTGGTTGTTGATCTTGTGGTGATGTATATGGTTGTTGATCTTGTGGTGATGTATATGGTTGTTGATCTTGTGGTGTTGTATATGGTTGTTGATCTTGTGGCGTTGTATATGGTTGTTGTTGATCCTCTTGCGCATATTGTTGATCTGGATATTCAGTAGGATAATCTTGATCCATTGGATATTCTTGTTGATACTGCTGATCAGCATATTGTTGATTCTCATCATAATATTGTTGATCCGTGTATTGAGGGTCTGTATATTGTTGATCCTCTACATACTGTTGATCCATTGGATAATCCGGCTGTTTCTGTTCATACTGTTGATCATATTCTGCTTGTTGTAGATCATATTCTGGTTGTTGTTCATATTGTTGGTCATTTTGTGCATATGGTTCTTCCTGTTGTAAATATGGCTGTTCCGGTTGTGTGTATGGTTGTTCTGGGTAATATTCTGGCACGTCTGGTTGTGTTTGTGGCTCTGAGGGTGGTTTTGTGGTTGGAGATGGTTGTGTTTGGCTGATGGGTGGTTCTGGAGTGTTGTGCGATGGTACTGGAGATGTCATAGGTGTTCTAGAGGACTCAGACTCGCGACTTGGTCGGGGCTGAGGTCTGGATGGTGTGTCGGGTGCTCTGTGCTGTTCATCTACGGATAAATGGTTAAAAATACACTAAAAACATTCGTTAAACCTTTTAAAGTAATAATAAATAACTATTCTTCACGTAAGAATGGCACTGCGCAATACAAAGTGTATGATTGTTGAAGACATACGTAATAGGGGTTTCCAATTTTTTTTTATTTTTTAATACATTAATCTGTAGATAAAAATATTAGACCCGTATTTTAAATTTTCGCCGAAAAGTAAGCCAGAAAAAAATTATTGTATTTTACATAAATAAGGCCCGAGAAAATCAACGACGCGTGTGACGTCATCTACACCAAGAACATACGTTTCTAGAGCTGAATGAGACGGATATATGACAAACGCGCTGGGTAAGTTGTTTTGTGTACATCAAAACCAACGCGAACATGGCGGAAGCGAGACGCGCTCCCGACTTGCCCGTTTCGAACTGCCATTTGCCAGTGTCCGGCACGTCACAAACATGGATGATACTGAATTTTAAGCGCTCAATTTAAATTAAAGTTTTATTTTGATATTACGGTAACGAAAATCAGAGATTATATTCACCTTATTATTATTAATACATGATGACAGGATGACACTGATATCCAATAAGTATTTTTTAAAAGTCGTAGACTTGGAAACCCCTATAGAATTCGTTCATAAGGCGACGTATGTCGTAATTCTGTTACGGAAATAATAGTTCGTACACATTGGCGTGTATTTTATCATTTTTTGGTTTAGTGCTGATTTACGTGATTTGTCAATAATTCCATCGAAAATGACTAGAATGGTTGGATTTTTTTTTATTAATTTTATTAATTGAATTATATCATGAATGAAACCAAGGAATTTTAAACTGAGCAAATGAAGGATAATAGTTAAATATTAATATTTGAATTTGAATTGCACTCAAAAGATGTTGAAATATCAACTTATCTTAAAATAAGAAGTAAAATATTACATTTAGTTTCGATCTAAAAATTTGGTGATTTAACTCACCCTTATTTAATTTAATTGAAGCCAAAAAGAGGCATATCACTGTTAATGATATCATTGAATTTTAATTCCATTTAAAGAAATATGACGACCAAGAAAAAGCTGCTAACTTTTTTCTTTAGCGGTTAAATTCCGTTTATAATAATGGTCTTGTCTGCATGTGCCTTTTTTATACAGAAAAATATAGTTTCCTATTGGTGTCAGCACAGATTATACAGTGAATTGAACGAACAACCTATAAATGAAACAATGCGCAATGCCATGCGTGAAGAATACTATATATTAAGTACCTACATATTGTATTTATTGTGTACTAGAACTATTTTATATAAAATATAAAACAAATATTTATACTGTATCTACAATTATTGCAGCAATTTTCGCAACGAAACAAAAATATTTATACGTGATTATTTACAATAAACTCAATTATTATTATTCTATTTTATATTATTATAAAGCAGCGAATACAATATAATATAAGGTAGGTAGTGTTTTATGTTAGTCTACCTGCATTAGATGATTGTACGACATTAGTTTGCTGCTTAAATTTGTCAGACAAATACCCTAAGTTAGTTTGTAGTTCCCGTATTTCTTCCCTACGACAGACATAGAACAATAATCGTCATTAATACCTTTAGCTCAGATCCCAGGGCCTGTATCGGGTGTAAGTGTTTACAGATCGTCCACACTTGACCGAGTTTCTCCATCAGTTGAGAATTCTCCTCCTTGAGAGTTTGTCTGTCAAGTCTGAAGAAGATCTTTAGGGATTTATCGTGCATTGCAAATTGATTTCGGAGTTGAGTAGAATTCACAATTATAAATTAATGGCAACGGTGGAAGAAATGGGAAGGGTAATGACAGAGGTAAAAGTTTAACCAACTGCAATTTATAAAAATAAGAGAAGATGGCGGGAAAGACCAATATACATATAAACGCAGTTTATTGAAAACGATTTCAATAAATTCTTGCAATAAATGAAGTTAATTGACTCTGATATACTCGTATGAATATAATTTTAACTAACCGAATCAAATATTCCTATTTGTTACCATGTATTAATTATTTTTATTCTGAATGTATAATGGCGCTAAACATTAAGTTAATAATTTTGTTACTGTAGCCATTGCCACTAATTCTACCGTTACCACTAATTTTTTCGTTGTGAAAGTACCTTTAGAGTGTGATTAGAGTGAGCTATGACTGACCTGTTTGGGTTTGGGCACAACAGTAATGTTAATATCTAGTTTAATGGGCTCCTTGCGTTGAGATTGAGAAGCGGACTCGCTTTTTCCGCTTGCCGCTTGAGAGCCTAATAACAACAACTCAATATCATCGACAGCTCACTCTAATCCACCAACAAGAAATTCATTAATTATTATAACAAATAAATGTTTAAACCAGGGCAAGAAACCGATTTATTAAACCGGTTTGAAAAACTGGTTAACCAGTACGAGCGCAGTTTTATAATAAAAACGCTTTTAAGAAGCGTACGCTTACATTATATTCTTATGAGCAGTGCGGTTCATAGAATCTCTTTTACTTATTATAAAAGTGCGCTCGTAATTCGGCCCATTATTTTTATAAGATTTCTCGTCAAAACTTTTTATTAAATCGGTAAATTAACCGGTTTAAAAAAATGTTCAGGAAACAAAAAATTGTGTTTTTACGCCCGTTAATAAGCTGCATATAAATAAACGATTTAGAAAACCCGGTTTTAAATTATTTCGGTTTAAAATACTGGTGTTTATTAAAATAAAATACTGGTGACGTCTTTAGATTTTAAATATCGATTAACCGGTTTAACAAACGGTTTCTTGGTCTGCTTAAAAAAATAATAAAAATAAACATTGTTTCGCGTTATTTACTAAAAGTAAAGCTTTGATTTTTTAAATGTAATAATGAAAAGAATGTTCTAAGTAGGTACTTTATGTTATATAATAGTAAATATAAGAGTAGGTATAAATAGTGTTGTGTCTTACTTGTGCCTGTTGGAAGCGTCTTCTAGTTTCTGCGTAAGTAGGTGACACTCACTCGTGAGTTTTTCCATGAGTTGATTTTGCGACTGAATCATCCCCTCTAACTCCGCCACCGTGGCGACTGCAACAGACAGTCAGTCATTTTAAAAACAACGAACCAAAACCAACTCATGGAACAAACTAAATCACATTCATACACAACAAGCACTGCCATCTTTTTTATTTACCGTGCTTCGCCTCCATATCTTGAATCATAGAACCCAGTTCTTTTTCACGTTCCTTAGGCGGTGGTAAAGGCAAAGCTTTCGATGGGTCAGCAGAGGCTGAAGATGAAGGACGGTGCTTATCTTCCGACAGCAAAGCATTCATGTTGATCTACAACACAATATACACAAATATCTCCTTGTAATATACATACAGGTGTCTCTAAAAAATAAGACTAACTAAACTTACCTTTATCGGAAAGTGTACCGTTTAGCCAGTATTCTGCTTCAAAGTTCTTCGAAAAAAAATGCTTATAATAACGGAACACTTTATTCAATTGGGATGAAATTTAGTATGGCACTTTATATGGTTGTAAGTCATATTTTAAGATAATACTTGTTATTATTAGTGAATCAATAGTGTATGAAACTTAGGTGTCCCGATCTTGATTAAACAGTAACTTTTTAATGGACACGCCGATAACGTAAAATTATTATTATTATTTTTCAGAAAAATACATTCAATAGTAAATTTTTCTCCCTCTGTATCTGTTACGGTTCACACAGAGAAAAAATAAAACCTGAGTAAATGCACCGTTAAATTTTTAATATAAATTTTATCTAGCAGTCTATCCAAATGTCAAATAACAAATTTTTAATGACAGTAACAATTGTTTATGGGTTGTCAAAAATTTTCTTCGCAATATTCTAAAACTAGTAACATCAGTTTGGTTTTGTATTTGTATTTTACTACCATTATTATAATAAGACGATTAAATAAATAAGGTTAGCTTACTCCTAAACACGTTGACAAGATTGAAAATTCGTTAATGTCATTAAAATTAGATGTTTGGCATTTGGACAGACTGCTAGATAAAATTTATTTTAGAAATTTAACGGTGCAGTCACTTACAGCCCGATTTACAAAAAAGTTTAAGCTAATCCTCATTTTTGGATTAGTAAATTCTATTCTATTCCGGTATTTAAAATTTGATTTTCATGATATTATCAATAACGGTAGATACTAGGAATAGATTAGATCATATTTTAAGATATAAACTGTCAAAATTAGAGAAGAATTCGCTAATCCAAAAATGAGAATTAGCTTAAACTTTTTTTTGAATCGGGCTGTTCGGTTTTATTTTTTTCTGTGTGAACCGTAACAGATATCACAAATTAAACAGAGAGAGAAAAGTTCACTATTGAATGTATCTTTCTGAAAAAAAAATTAATGTTACGTTATCGGCGAGGCCATTAAAAAGTTTCTATTTAATCAATGCCGGGTCACCCAAGTTTCATACACTAGTGGTTCACTAATAATAACAAGAATCATCTTAAAAGCTGACATAACAAAATATAGTGCCATACCAAATTTCATCCAATCGAATAAAGCGTTGTGTTATTATAAAAAAATTAATTTTTTTTAAAGAACTTTGAACTAAACGGTACACTTTCCGGTAAAGATAAGATTTTAGCTCAAGGAATCTGTGGTTAAGCCATGTCCCCCTATTTTAGAGACACCTGTATATTCAGAAGAAAAAAATATTCTTACTTCTTTTTCAAGGGCGGCGACTTGTTCAGTAAGTCGCAAATTCTCTCTCCTACTGTGCAACAAATCCGCGTCAGCTCTGTCTAATCGTTGTCGTAAACTTTGCACTTCAGCTTGTAGTCTTCCGGTTTCAGCTTTCCCTTGGCGCTCTGCCCTTTCTACGGCTAGATGCAGGGCTGCTACTTGTTGTTCTAGGGCCCCTCGCTCTGCCCCAGCAGCAGCAAGTTCGGACTGCAGCCCAGCTGCAAACACACCCGCTGGGACAATGTAATTTAAGAGTTGGGAATGATTTTAAAAAGTTTCAGACGTTTCGAAATAAATTTCACACAGTTGAGAAGTATTTTAAATGGTTTCAGATGGTTCTAAATAAATTAGAGATAGTTGGGAATAATTTAAAATAGTTTCTTCAGAAGATTCTAAAGAAATTTCAGACAGTTGAGAAGTATTATAAATGGTTGAAAATTGAAAATAGTTTGAGACAGTTCTAAATAAATTTCAGACAGTTGCAAATAATATAAAACGGATAGACTGGGAGGGAAAGAGATAGTTATAGATCAGCGTCGCGATTATATTATGCGGTTATGCTATGGCGACAACTGGCAACTATTACTTTCCCTTCTAGTCTAATTTCTTCCACGATCCTACCATGGTGACGAAGACGGTGCAGAAGAAGAAAATAAGCGACGCAACATCAAAAGGTAAGTGGAATATTTTGTATGTCTCTTACCCGTTTTGTTCATCATTTCTTTGCGCAACTCTTCGATATGAGCCTGTTTTGAAGCAAGATCTCTTTTGACATCTGAGTCTTCCCTTCTTTGCTTGTCTAATTCTAATTGTAGCTTACTGGCAGCTTCCCACTGAACACCTAATTCAGCGCTAAGTTGTTCAACCTGTTGGGTATATCTTCTCTCGATTGAGGCTCGTTCATCCGCTACTCTTCTGCTCTGAAAATAATAAAAAAGCAACAATTTTGTTTGTATTTTGTAGTTTATAGTAGATTTATTGAAATTTTACCTGTTCATGAATAGTTTCGCGCAGTTTGTCGTGTTGCCTGTCAAGTTCATCTTTCAACCTTCTGATTTCAGCTTCTAATTGAGTTTTTTCAAATTGAGCCTGTTCTACTACATCCAAACTTCGTTTAATTTTATGTGTAGTGTCATTGTTTCTTTCTTTCAAAGCCGCTAGCTCGTATTGCAGCTTAGTAACCTGTTCTTGAAGTTGATTCTTTTCCCTGTCAAATAATCTTTTAGAATTTAGAAATTATAATTGCTAATATTTAAAGTTACCTTTGTAAGTTGTCAATTTGCGTTTTGTAGGAATCAAAATTTGATAAATCGCCGATAGTTCCATCGGCGATTTTTCGTTTGTAATTATCGTTTTCTTCTTGGCACTTTCTTAGCTCAATTTTTGTTTGAGTTAATTGTGCTTCGAGTTCGGATATTCGGGATTCGAATACAATGCTTGGACCTTCAAGGCGCTTGGATTTCCTAGGGCTTTTTCTTGGTGATTTCGTAAGCTAAAAGTTAGTGTTATTGTAAGGGAAATTATAAAAAATCGAAGATTATTTATTAGAAACTTCATTATATTATATTTTTATAAACAAAATATTATTGCATGGCAGAACAAAGTCACTGAAATCATTTTATGTAAATAATAAAAACGGAGGACCTAACATTGAACCTTGGGGAATGTCACATTCTATCTTTTTATTATCCTACATAGTCCTGCCATAAATACTGTCATATTGTTTATAGACTGCTAAAAATTTGTTAAAATGATAACACATTTTGAATTGCAAGTAATTTATTGACTCGAGTAGTGGTATTGAAGAAACCTTGAAAAAACATATCTATTCAAAATGGTTGCCTATGACTTTAACGCAAGCCTGCCATTCTGATATAGCAGCACGGACTGTAAGTATCTATCGGTAGTTCCCTCACTGCCTTCTCCAAAGTTCTCTTTAGCTGGTCCAAATTTCGGTGTAGTTTAGCGCATGCCTTCTCTTCTAACATTGACAACAATATGTACTCCAAAGGGTTGTAGAGGATCAGTCTTCGGCTGCAAATAAGATTGGCCGCGCCAGGCGCGCGTCGTTCTGGCTTTGTGTGACGGGGCTGAATCCTGCTGAAAGACTCAGTGCTAGGAAAGAGTATGTTATTCAGGAGTTTCACAACTTATTCTAGAACGTCTTCTTGGTAGAGGGAACTACCGATAGATACAGTCCGTGATGTCACAACAGAATGGTCAGACCGTCTTAAGAACTTAAGATTTGCGTTCAAGCCAAAGGCGGCCATTTTGAATAGATATATTTTTACCTCTCACTAAGAGGTATTGGATTCATGCTAAAACTCGCATTATCAGATTTTATTGAATAAGTACGATTTAGGGTTCCTAGAATCCGTTTATAACATTTTTAAAATTATGTCTCTCTCTCTCTCTCTCTCTCTCTCTCTCTCTCTCTCTGTGTGTGTGTGTGTGTGTGTGTGTGTGTGTGTGTGTGTGTGTGTGTGTGTGTCTGGATGTTGTAGAGACGATTCCTCAAAAACTATAAGACTGAAGAACTGTTTAACTGCAGTTTCCTCAATCTGACATTCCTGGGAAGAGCTGAAAAGGTTTTGGTAACAATTGAACAACCGGAAGTAGTAGTTTCTTAGAAAAATTCTTCTAAATATAATTTTTTGGGAGTTTTTTTTTATTAAATATTGAAGAACATAAAATTCTCCATCTAATACACTTAAAATTTTTATTATATCTTGTATAGATTTAGAGATAAAGACACTATAATTTATAGAGTAAACTAATCGCAGAGGCTAAGGCACTAAGGAAACCAGTTGACAAATTCCAATGTTTATAACATAGTTTTTAAATGACACATGTCAGTGTCAAAAATCAACAGTTTTAGTGACATTCTGATAGCTTTTTCTGGGAAGTATATTTAATCTTTCTTATTGTTTTATTAATTAAATATTTGAAATTATAGGTAAAATGAATATATCCATCAGAAATGCCGCCAATCTAGTTAATAAATTGGAAGAAACTTCCTCATACAATGAAAAATAGATATAATTAGAATTATATGTGTACAGAAGACATGTTAAATACAATAAAAAAACAGTATTTGGGTAAAGTTCTGTAATTTTTTGTTATAAAACGACGGTTCGAAAACGAAGTGCAATATAATACTTAAATAACCTAATATGGAAATGACGAGAGGTCTTGTGCTGGCCACAACAGATTTTTTACTAGATACTGTAAATACTCGAGTCAATAAATTACTTGCAATACAAACTGTATTTTTATTTTTACAATTTTTTAGCAGCCTATAAACCATGTGACAGTAATTATGGCACTGTATATTTTTATAAAGAAAATATTATTGTATGGCCAACAAAGTCACTGAAATCATTTTAAATAAATAATAAAAAACGGAGGACCTAACATAGAACCTTGTGGAACTCCACTCTCTATCTATATAAACTTACTTCTAGTTCTGCTTCGGTTTCTGTTTCTGTTTCCAAATTATCAAAAACGGATTTGATTAAATTGGATTTTTGTTTTTCATGTAGATTTTCATTTTCAGATATAACTTCTTTCACTTTTCCTAAAAGGCCAGCCAATTCATCCCTACAAAATTGCGCTTCTCTTTCAAGTTGTTCAATATAATCTTCTTGCCTTTGTATAAAGGTCATCATTTCTGGAGCAGGCTGTTTTTCTTCCCATTTTTCAGGAGGGATATCTTTCCTGAAAATCCTGACAATGTAATCCGTTAATGAAAAACCACGAAAGAATATTTACCGGTCTATTTCAGGAGCTGGCTTGTAGTCAGTGTGCGTATGACTCTTTTCGAATTTATTCGACAAATTATTTGAATAATACGGGTATCTTCTACTTATAAACGGACTAGATCTGTGGTAATGATGGTGTGAATGACGACTTCTACTACTCATAAGACTTTGGTTGTCTGTGTCATCACCGCTGTCTGGTTGAAATCTTTTACCGATAGGAACTGTGTAACTTTCGGCTAGAAGAATTTTCAAACGACCAACTGCTTCACGGTAAGCTGTGTCTACAGGGTCTGGACGTTTTTTGTATGTATCCTTTATGGAAGGAGCGGTGGATTTCCTAAGAAAAACATGGAAAATAGAATAGTTTTTCCAGGAGTGAAAATAAAAGGTACATCATTTTTCCCAAGAGACGGAACGTGGACATGTTTTATCATATCGTCAAAATTTAACTATAGATATTCTTCACGTAAGAATAGCAAATAATGTTTCGTTTATAGGTAATTCAATTCGCTCTATAATTTGTGCTGAAACCGACTAGGAAACTATCTTTTTCTGCATCAAAGAAGCACATGCAGACAAAAATGCTAAAATATCCAATGTATACCAACTATGTTGACAGTTCCAAATTATGAGATACGTCGCCTTATGAACAGTTTCTATAACCTGTGTGGCAAAAAGAAACTATTTCATTTACGTATGTTGTCAATAATTATAAACTTTTTATTGCGCAATGCCATTCTTACATAAAGAATAATTATCATTTTTATATATTAAGGTACTGAAATTGTACTTTTTATCACAAATGCGGAATTTAATTGCCGGGGCCGTAAGGCCGAGGAAAATAAACCACATGAGTTATAAAACGGAATTTCAGTGCATATTTAATTTTATTTGAAATCGAAAAATTGTGAAAATGAAAGGAATATTTATACTTATAGGTTATGTTTATGTAACTGTCAGTGTGACACTCAATGTTGCTAACCTCCGGATATTGAGGTTATCCTAAAGAATTCTCAAAATTATGTTTTATATGAATCTTCTTCATCGGAATTGTTTAGTTCGTTCTTCTTGAACATATTTTTGTCATTTTACATACAAATTTACTATTATATATCGTACACCTACCCAAATTACCTTATATGTACAATAGTTATCATAAGGTTGGCAACACTGCATTTGCATGAAATCGTCGTATAATGGAATACCTTAGTGCCGATTTCTAGACTTTTAATTACGATTTTTGTGCACTTTAGTGACGATTTCAAATAAAAATGTATATTAGATAAGAAAATGGGAAATATACATAATAGGCTATGCCACCGTAATCAAAAATAGTAAAAGTTTATTGAAAATATGAATGATAAAAGGATAAGGAAAATTATATTTCTTTTATTATAAATTATTCCTTCTAGAAAACACGGGCAGTTTTGCTTTTGATGATGCAGGACATGTGCACGAGTGTTTGAGCAAATAGAATCCAAGTATGACCACCGACTTTGAGAAGCCACGCTCTAACTCCGCCTTAACTAAGAATATACGTCTTCGGGTGTGTCGGATCTGTTCGGTTGCTATTCGGGTGACGTTCTAATTTCTTTGATTTATATAAAATGACAAAAAAAGTGAAATAAATTAAGCATAATAATTTATTTTGTCTCTAATAATGAATTATAATATTACAATTTAAATATACATTATTTTGTAATTTGTTTTAACATTTTTTCGTGGCTTATGAACCACTGTTTGTTTACTTCTGGTATATTCAGATTACCTACGTCACAAAGCTAATTTAAAATTCGGACCTTAATATCTCGCTTATTTGGAGGAATTTTTAACTCGGACTTTCATATGTGGTCTTATATTTTTATGTACTTCAAGAAAAAAAATTAAAAAAAAATATCGTGGAATAGCCTATTTTTTGAGTATTAGCACAGAGCACAAATTAATGTATTAATCTGTGGTATTAGTTAAAAAATATTTGCTTGACGTTTCATGTCCTAAGCAATTTGATTGGTTGTCTGACTATAAAAATGAGACATGACATCAATCTTTAAAAATTCATTTCTCGCTTATAACGAACAATTTTTAAGTCACGTTTATTCTTAGTTTATCGTTATTGCAGAAAAAAAATGGTTTAGAATCCCATAAGCTGGATTTAGGGGGTAAAAAGTTAAAACTGCCGCACCGGCAGTATCATTTGTTTCTTGCATTTAGAATTGAACTAAATTACAATTATTGAAATAAATTTACAACAAACTGTGAACAAATTTCTGTTGTCTTGTGTTTCATCAACAAATTTATATTGTGCAACGAACAACAATTCAAGCGGTACTAAATATGTATCAATAAAACTTCGAAATTATTTACTTGCAAAAATAATATTTTGCACCTCCTGGTCATAGAAAAAATAGAATATAAGTTCACCTCCAGTAAAAATGCTATTTTGTCTTCAGTGCTTTGTAAAAAATACACATCTGCAAAAATTATGCAGTTCTCTCCCTTATTATAATAATTATAAAATATAAAATGAAACACATAACTTCATAAAATGATGTTGCCATCTTCTTATCGATAAACAAGTTTATTTACTTCGGTATCTTAGTAACTGATTACACAACTGATAAACAAACTAACAAACATAACTCACCACATTTTTTAACAATTTTCTCCATCTAATCACATAAATATTGCACAAATTTATTGTTTAAACTATAAAATACACATTTTAGATCAATATATTGCAGTCTGCGTATGTGAATCATCATTGTAGGTGCAGTTTTAGAAATGTATAGCATTTGTTGTGAGTGTAAAATACCTTAGCAACCAACCTGTATAAGGGTGGTAGTTGGATAGGTACATTTCTGTGCGAAATCCCAACTGCGCGCTTAGATAAGGATTTTGATGTATTTTGATTAAATTGTGGCATTAATATGTTATTGATTGGTAATAAAATGGTAGATTAATGATCTAAATTTGCAAAGGAAATTCAATAATGAATTAACGAATGATATTATGACATAGAATGGTTTTTTTGTAAGAATACTTATTATGTATTCTATTGTAAAGTATAACAATTTTATTGTATTTTAATAATTGTTAAACAGTGTTATGTATAAAATATGTTTTTAAATATTTGTATTATTCAATAAAAATAAATAATAAATATAAAGGGCGCAAACTATTGGAACACCACATAGGTAAGTTCCTATATTATTTATTATGTATTTGTTTAAACAATGTTTATTTTAAAAGTGAAATGAAAAGGCTTAAATGGTCCACGTATGTAGTAAAATTCTTTATTTACGGACGTTTCGGGCTTAAGGCAGACCCATCTTCAGCTAACAATAAATATACAACAATACTGATGAATTTTATTACAAAATCTTAAAATTGTATTAGACACAAGGATCTATTTAAGTTACGTAGATAAAATTTTAAGATACAGATTTTCAACAAATCTGCAAATCAGTTCGGAGATGGTTAAATATTGAACTGAAATACCGAATTGATTCGGAGGTTCTCTGAAATGCTATCTTAAAATTTTATCATCGTAACTTATATAGATCATTGTTTCTAATACAATTTAAATATTTTGTAATAAAATTCATCAGTATTATTGTATATTCATCATTAGCTGAAGATGGGTTTGCCTTAAGCCGGAAACGTCCGTAAATAAAGAATTTTACAATATACGTGAACCATTTATGTCTTTTTATTTCACCTTTAAACTACTCAACGGTTGGGCCTTCCATCCCTTCAATGAACAATGTTTATATTAATAATTATTAATATATTTAACTACATTTTTTTTAATAATTTATATTTAAAAAGATTGTGCATACTTTACATATTTAATTACACCCTTATGTTAAAGAACGATTGTTTCTAAATATTATTTTAAAGCAGTAGTTTCTATTGAAATATTTTGAAAAAAATCGAATTTAAACAAAGATGGAATTAAATAGCGAAATCCGACATTTTCAAAACAAGGCTTGTAATACCAGCCATTGTTATTAACGTAGGTAAATAATATTTCTTTATTTCTCACAAAAATCAAATATTTTAATTTATTTTCAAATAATAGTTATTTATAATACAAGTACGTAAAGGTAGTATTTAGTCACGAATGGGTCAGATTAAAACCCTCGCTGCGCTCGTGTTTTAAGGCCCGTGAGTTACTAAAGATGCTTTACGTATGTGTATCATACAATATTTTATGCACGGACGTAGGCCATAAAAGCCTCCTTACGCTCTTAATACATAAATAACTATTATCTACGATAGAATTTAACAACCCAATAAATATAAAAAATACTATATATATAAGTATATATATATATATATATATATATATATATATATATATATATATATAAATACTTTTATTTTTGAAAGAGGATTGTAATAAATATTAAAAATTTTAATCACTCGTTGCTCGGCTACCTGTTACTAATAAAACCTACTAAACAAGCATTTTGCCAGCTCAGAACAAATAACTAAACATCAATTTTACGCACTATCGTAGATAAAATACATTTTTTGCGTATTTCGAAAAAATCTTTTTCTAATAGGATTAATTATAAAATTATATTATCCGTTAAAGTTTGAAGCATAAATTGTGAAACATTCTGTATATTTATATAAATCATAATAGATACTTAATAAATTTTAATTTTATACATAAATAAATAAGGGCCGTTTTCATAATCAGGCTCTCTTTAATACTTTAAAGTGCTGAAGTAATATTATGAAATCGAACACAACTTTAGTTTTTATTTAAAATGTTAAAGCAAAGATAAAGTTTTTATGAAAAGGCCCTAAGTACTTTATAAATTAATTTGTAACAATTATTATCAGACAATTTTTCACTTCAATTTTATTTTTAAGCTTCCATACCCAAATATAGGAGCAAGAAACGATATCAATGTCGTCGTTTGTAATATTTGTCCTTTTGGTCGTTAAAACATTATAAAATGGTAACAAAATTAACTAATGATGAAGAGTATAGTTGAGTTGAATAAGCAGTAGACAAGAAATATGAGAATTTCACCAAGTACACAGAATTTTCAAAAAATGGTGTAGGTACAGTCGACTCTCTATAAATCGAATTCGCAAGGGGAATTTGAACTTGTTCGAAGAGAATTCGAACTTTATTTGAAAATAAGTATGTTACGATATTGTAAAAATTGTTTTCGTGCTCGACTTATTGACATATTTTTATTAGTATTAAAAAGAAACTCCTGCATTTAACATAGGTGTTTATTTAAGAAAAAAATAGAGAATTATTCCATATTATATTACAAACAGACTACACACGACGCAGGGTTCCTATTTCAAATACATAAATCTATTTTAAATATTTGTGTATTTTAAATACGAAAACGTATTTCAAATAAAGAATGTATTTCAAATTTTGAAAAATAATATTTCTTACAAAAGTATGTCAAATACTATACAACACTGGAAAAATGAGATGTACGTACCTAGTAAATATAGAAATTGAAACATTATACCGAGTGTGTCAAACAAACCTATTTCAGTTATCTAAATCTAAATTCGATTTATAGAGAGGCGAATTTCATTGAAATTGATGGCAAATGCCCAAAATTTAATTCGATTAAAGGAAAGTTTGAATTAAAAAATTCGATTTAAAGAATATTTTTTTACATATAAAAGCATATACAGTTGAACATGTCAAAAAAATAATTCGATTTAGAGAAAAATTCAAATAAGAGAGAATTTGATTTATAGAGAGTCGACTGTTATTATATTGCAATAATTTTTAATAAATTTTAACTTTAAATTAGTAGTACCATTCATAAATATTTCAATATAAAAACATTAATCTATATAATAAATCTATACACCAAATTCAAAAGCATCCACACCCAAATCTAGGTACAACCCCTTAAATAACCATTTCAATCATTCCATACCTGTATTTCATCTTCCTCGCGGTACTTCCCAACCTGGTGGACAGCGGTCTCGAGGAGTAGATCCCCCTCACTGCCCCTAGTTTGGGCCGGGCCAGGTAACTCGAATACCCTGTCCCAGTACCTGCAGTGTGCACGTGTTTTCTGCTGCCCAACATCCCTGCACAGTGAGCCAAAGCAGGAGAAAATGTACGGAAGGACTTGCCCTAGAAGGATAGCGGGAAATTGTAGGGGGGATAGTTGAAACGGGCAGGCGATTGGTGGAAGGATAGTAACGGAAAATGTTAAATTAATTTGTTGAATTATTGTTTATGGGGATAAGTAAATGAATCATATCGCCTTATTAACAATTTGTAAAGGTGTTTTAAAAAAGACGTCCATGCTTTTGATATTGGAATACAAGATATTTTGTAAACTAGTAATTAATAAAAAATAATAAAGTCTATTTTATTATTTTATTGTCTCTCCTTTTTATTTTACGGCAAAAACTGTACAGTGCAGAGTTTTACAAATTAAACTGTTTTTATATTTCTTTTTATGTTTGGTTTCTTCGCAATTTTAAAAATATATCTCAAAAGTTCCATTAAATAGTAGTAATAGCTATTTTTTCTGTTTTGTTTAATTTTTCCCTTTTGTTTTAGTAAGTCCGTTTTCCATCTTACTATAACATATTTATAAGCAGACTTATGACGTTCTCTAGAAAACAATATTAATATTTTGTCAATTTTTTTTTTTGTATTATACTAAAAATAATTAATATTTATACAAATAAGGAACATGTTATATCATAAAGAATTATTATGATGGAAATAGTTATCGAAGAATAGGGTATATTTTTTCAATAAATCAGATTGACGTTTTTAAATAATTTTTGAAAACCAGAGAAAATGTCATGAAAATAAATATATATTCATGGCCCTTCTACGCTTCCATACATAGCTATTACTACGAATGGGCTACTTGCGTGGTACTGAAAATCCGATTTCTGTCACTATATACGTAATGTTATATTGAAAACATATATAAAAATATAAATTTTATTTTAAAATAATTATTTGTATTTTACTAAATTAAGAAAGAAAATTTTCTGTGACGTCTTTATATTTAACTGGGGAGGGGAAGCATGTTTAAGAATGTTATCAATAGATGGCATGGCGTGCGAAAAAGTTTTAATTTGAATTTGACATTAGTTCATTTTTCTCTCTCTCTCTGGTCTCTCAAATACATTAATTACTTTATAAATAAACACATAGGTAAGTAGATACTTGTAATTTAAAATATCGATACCAAAAAGATAAACTAAAATACTAACCTCCAAACTATTATTGAAATGTCAAACAGGTGATCTACATTACCCGCACAAACATACCATTACTATGGCACGGCACCACGCTGTGGCTTTACGACTACTCATTGGTGCGGCGTAATTCTACGTCATACATGGCGGGAATTCAAATAATCAAATTTCATTATTTTTTTTCTGGCTAATTAATAAAAATTTTGTCAAAAGAAAAAATATGGGTAGCAAGTTTTTACCTTCTCTTCAAAAATATTAAATAAAAAAAAGGTACGCAAGTAGCCCATTAACTTCGATTTTTTCCTCCCGCTACCCTAGGTAAGGGAGGTATAGGGATAGGAATCGTGGTAAAAATCGCATATAGAGATTTTAATGAATAAACACATTTTGATGTCCCCAGAATCCGATTTGAACATTTTTATAATGATGTCTGTGGGTATGTATGTGTGTTTTTCTTGTAAAAAATCATTGAATATAATTTTTCAGCAACTTTTACTAATGAAATTTAAATATAATGGTACA
Source organism: Ophonus ardosiacus (assembly GCA_943142095.1). Lineage (NCBI taxonomy): Eukaryota > Metazoa > Arthropoda > Insecta > Coleoptera > Carabidae > Ophonus > Ophonus ardosiacus. The sequence goes on from OW964827.1 coordinate 41,029,574, forward strand.
ATCTTCAATTCTACATTTAGTAAATAACTTCAAATATAAAATAATTTATTTTTGTACATCATCTTGCCTATGCGTCAAACAAAAACATAATATTTTAATAACAATTTTGACGTATTTATACAAATGTCACTGTCAGGAAGCAATTACATTAAAATTAATAATGAAACCTTGTTAAGGAGATTGTATTGATTCTAATGAAACTAAGATTTGTAAAAATAATATATTTTCCATCATACATAAATATTAGATGTATAGGATGATCCGATTTAAGTTTGCTATGTTTGCAGCACTGTAAATCAAACAGCTGTCAATAAGCATATGCTATTAAAGTGTTTAGTATTAGTTTACAACTACACAATAACGAAATGAATCCTGTAAAGCAATAGATATATGCTGAGGAACTTAATATAGCTTGCAGGATTAGTAAATATGTAGGTATGTACTTAAATTAATAAAAATTAAATAGCGGGAGGTATTGTGTTGACCACATCAAATTTTTGTTTTATAAATTGTTTAATACAAATGTTATATTTCAACTACTGCAGTGCCCCCTTAACAAATTATAATATTAATAACAATACATTTTTTTTGTGCGCATTAGATTTCAGATTTCATTCAATCCTTGTGTTTTGTCTCTGTATGTGATTGTCTCTCTCTGTGTATGGTTTTCGGCAACTCCGTACCAATCTGTGCTAAGCGTGTTAAATATACACTACCCTAAAACACGAACATCTTCGTATAGGACTTCAGTAATGCACGCAAAGTATATGTATTTATAGTCAGCGGACGCTAAATTATACTATTGTTCATTTATTCGCCATAAATGCATACAACATTGGAAACATGCAAGGGAATTAGACAATCTATATGATAATTAACTCGAATAATCACAGAGAGACGAATATAGAGAAAGATTAAGCATTATTATGCAAGCAAAAGAAAGATGTCGATTTATTTGAAATTTTCATACCGGCTCACTTTTCATATTTTTGTGTACTATTCCTGCACAATTTCTTTGAAATTAATTTACAAATCGGTTCATTTATCATATTTTTAAGTACCACTACAATTAAAGATACGGTAACGTGCGTAGAAAATTTGAATTCAGCATGAAATTTTCTGCCCTTTCATATATCATACATTTTATCTCATAAACGTATATCGAATTACGGACGTTTAAAATCACGTGAAATTTCTTTAATTTTCAAATCTATTCATTTCTCATGTATTCATATACTACTACAATATAATTAAAGATACGGTAACGTGCGTAGAAATTTTGAATCCAGCATGAAATTTTGTTTCATTTCATGTATCACACGCTTTTATTTGATGAACTGATCTCGAGTTACGAACATTGAACATCTCAGGAAATTTCTTTGAAATTTAGTCAATTTTCAAAGCGAAGTTGCATTTATTTCCTCAATCTTAGTTTTCTGGACATATACCTCCTTTTCTCTCTTTTTATTAGTCTACTATTCTGCACGCAATCTTCGGTACCAGCCACCGTCTTTACATTTTTAACGATTTGGGAACCACAAATTCTAACGCGCAATAAAGGAAAAACTCCTGTGGTATTGTTTGTCACGGAAGTAGGCTCAGCTTGAGCTTTCGTACTTGCCAAAGTTTTAAGCTGAAAGCTATTCCATTACATCACGAAAAATAAAAGTACCTTATTATTGTTAATTGATGTCTACCAAAATCTCGATATACAATTTTTAGGACAATCCCTATACAGAGTGTTAAAAAATAAGTATCACAAATTATGAGGGCATATAGTACTGACCAAAATGAGTAAAAAAGCTTAAGCAACGTGGGTCCAATCTTCAAAAGTTTCCGAAATATAAGGCAATGAAAAATGATTTTTTTCGGTGTTTACTTCTGCTATCTCGAAAACTGTAAGTTACAACTTTGATTAAATGAGATATTTTGTTTACCTTTCAGAGGTCATCTTAGATGTGTTTTTGTTTTTCAAATAAAATCGAATAATTGTTCTAAGACAAAAGTTGTGGCGACCTTGGCAAATATTTAGTTTTCAAATAACTTCGTAACTATTAGAAATAGTATCAAAAAATTTTTCGTATAAAATGTTATTGTTGTTTTAAAGTCTATTTACTGGCATAGACAAAATTTTGTTCGACCACTTTTTTTTATTCATTTTGGTCAGTATTATTTGCCCTCATAATTTGTGACACTTATTTTTTAACACCCTGTATATGTATCTTTCTAAAGGTAGCGGTAAATAAAAATCTATTTGTAAAATAAAAAATTATATTAAATTTACATAATCTACAACATATAGTATATACACAATAACAATCACACTTCATACAATATTATTGACTATACATTAATGCTATAACTTAATTGTAATACAAACAAATATGAGAGCAGATTTTTATTGTTGTAATCTTAACATTCTTAAGAGTTCATAATTGTTCATATTACTTGTCCTACAAAATGGTAGGCAATATTTTGGTAAAATTTCGATGTTGGCGATTTAAATCGTACAAATAAGAATGAAAAATATTTAATGTTGACGATTTTATTTTACATAATTTTAAAAATATATCATAATTTTTTATAGTCTAGAATTTGATCACTCTTGCTCATTTATTTTGAATATAGATTATTATATTCTAATCTTGAAGTAATTCCAAATATTATTAAAAATATGTTTATGTTATATAAATATCTTTTTTGCAACAATATGAATAATTTTTCATTCTTATTATTTAATGCAGCTATTTTATGAAGAGTAAACGCGAAAGAATTTCATTATATACAACCGGTTTTATGCGACGAGAGCCGCAGGCGAGTGTAAAGACGTCACATACATGTGTTGCACACCATGCTTTTTCTACGACTGACCACAACTTAACGGCATTTTACTTTTTTTCGGGATTGCATTACCGTTTTATAATGACAACAAAAAAATGGTTGTGCATAGTTTTCCGATTTCAATTATGACATATATTTTTGTAAATACAGTCTGTCTCTGAAATAGGGGGACATGGGTTAACCACAGATTCCTGGGCCCGAAATAAGACGATTCAACTAAATTTGCCAAATATCCGAAAGTGCTCAGTTTAGCGACTATTCTTCTTCACAATTATTCTAAAAAAAAAAATAATTTTGCATATAATAACGGAACGATTTGAATGAAATTTGCTATGACAATCCATTTTTCAAGATCGTATTTGTTATTATTAGTGAACCACTAGTGTATGAAATTTGGGTGTCTCGACTATGATTAGACCATAACTTTTTATTGGCAATGACAATAACGAAAAATTCTTTTTCAAAAAGATACATAAAAATAAATTTTTCTGTCTCTATTTAGACAGAAAAAAATAAAATGTAAGTGACTGCACCTCGTAATTTGTAAAATACATTTTTCGTATTTTGTACAGTAATGTACTATTTTAATATACGCAAATCGTACAGTAATGGATTACTTTACAACATAGCAACCGTTACTACATAGCAACGGTTTCGTCATTAAAATATATTTTGACACAAGGAATTGTTTATTTTTTATTGTTTATCTTCTAAATCATATTCTTTTCATCATCTAAATCTATAGTTTTGCAAATCGATCTACAAAAATTAATTTGTTTGGAGGTTGTAAGATACAAAAAACAATAACTGTCAAGTTACTTTGTTATTGAGAATCAGACTACTATGTTTTTTAGATGTTTTTAATTCAGAATATTATGCCGCAAAAAAAAACAATTTTAATACTAATATAAAATACGAAAAAAGAGTATATGCACCGCGTTAGAAAAATGATTTTACTGTACTCGTATGGCATTTAACTTGCCATACTCGTCTGGTAAACTTTCACTTTTCTTAACTTGGAACATAATATACTATTTTTCTAGCAGTCTATCCAAATGTCATATAACTAATTCGGCCCGAGTTTTCCATGCGTGACTTTGTGTTATTGTTGAAACTTATACAAAATTATATTTCGCGATTGCTCTTCAATATTTTTAATTTCGCTAACGTACAGCAACTCCGTTGATCGTAATAACATTCTTTCTCACTGGTTCCGGTTCGTAAGTACTACTAGCTCTTCCGGTCTCTTCGTACGGTGCATCGTACATATTATCTTCATGCATATTTTCATAAATATTTGGGTTTAAACCCGAGTGCATGTACCCATTTCTGTCGCTTAGAGTCGCGTAACTCATAACAGCTGCATTCCGATCTTCTTTTCTTTCAGCACCTTCTACGTTTTCTGTGTTCTTCACGGGTGTTGCTTTGCGACTGAAATAAAGAAGAATTAGTAATAAGGATCTAGGGAAGATGAGGTTGATGCAGGGGGAGGGGTGCGCCTGAAAAAATTAGGTGTGTTAGTTAGTAGGTATGCGAAGCTGAAGGGGAAACTCATTTTTAATGCAAAGGACGCGTCAAAATACAGGGTCCGGCAGGGAGGTATAGTATTTTTGAAAAAACTGTCACGCCGATTTTTTTAGGAATGTTTGATATCTACTCTTGCCATTTCAGTACCAATGTGTGTGTTCACACAAAGATAATTTCTAAATAATTTTAATGTAGATCGTCATGGTCGCGTTGCAAAACGGGATACCATTATGAAGTGAGCGTAACCATAACGCAAGAAATTCAAAGGATTCCGCGTACCATCCGTGAAAAAAGATGGACAATTTTGCCACCCGTCTACAAGACAAAAAATGGACGAAATCTAACTGACGTGATTTCTCGCAGCTGATTATTTTTTTCTTCTTATGTTTCGTTATGTATTCTCAATGGCAATATACCAGCAATGTAGAAAAACAATAAATTTTTAAATTCGTTCGAAAATAAGTTTGTGAATGTCTTTTCAAAAACACCATACTTCCCTGCCGGACCCTTTGCAATTTTTTTTCTAAGCATTGTGATTAAATCGGAAAATGGCATTTATGGTAGAAAATCTGTTCAAAGATATGCAATTTTAGATTTCTGACGTTTCTCAGCTAATGAAAATTTATGCTACACAGTCCTGTCTTAAATAGCGTTACCTAGTTTATAGGCTGCTAAAAATAATAATACATATTGTATTTCAAGTAATTTATTGACGAGATTTACAGTTAAAAAAATATATATCTCTTCAAAATGGTCACCTTTAGTTTTAACGCAAGCTTTAAGATTGTCTGACCTTTCTGCTTTGACAGCGCGGATCGTATCTATGCGAAAATGTAACCAGAGAACGTTCTAAAAGAAATTGTGAAACCCCTGAACAACATACTCTTTCCTGGCAAATACTGGTCTATATTCCAACCTTCATTGCGACCGAAGTCTGGCCCTCTGGCAGTCCAGACCTCAACCCGTTGAACTTCAAATTGTTGTCAGTGTTGGAAGAGAAGACATGCACTAAACCCCACCAAAATTTAGACCAGCTAAATATAATTTTGGGGCAGGCAATGAGGGAACTACCGATAGATACGGTCCAAGCTGTCATAGCAGAATGGCCAGAATTACTTGCAATGCAAAATACGAAGGGCCGTTTTTAAATTTTCAGACTAGGCAGTTTTAAATTTTAATGTAATTTTCCATTATATTTTCTTTAAACACATATGCTTTGGTAATGTGTGTATGGAATGCCGTTTTAGCATTTATTCCCACATTTTAAAACAGTCATACAAATTAATGTATCGAAAAAATAAATTCTCATTAAAAAGAAAGATTTAAACTGATTGTTGAATTAAAATGTTTGTTGATAATATAATTACAAATTTTTCAAACAAACATTTTAAATCAATAGTCAACACAACTTTCTTTTTAATATTAGTTTAATTTTATGTTTGTTCAATTTATATGATTGTAGTTAATCTCTAAACAAACGTAAAAATTCAAGTATCATAGAAATGAAGTAACATTTATATGAATGAATTAAATTGACTCTTTATTTTCACGACACATGAATTAAAACGACTGTTTATTTCTATGATACTTGAATTAAATTGTTTGTTTCATTCTATGATACGTGATTTAATATGATTGTTGATAATTTTATAACAATCAATTTAAAAGGCACTGTCATATAAATTCATGTATCGTAAAAATAAACTCTTATTAAAATGAAAGATGTAAATTGATTGTTGTATTAAAATGTTTGTTGATAATATAATTACATAATTTTCTAACAAACATTTTAAAACATCGGTCAATACAAAAAAATCTTTTCAATAATTGTAAAAAGCAAATGAAGTAAACATTTATAGGAATGAATTAAATTGACCCTTTATTTTCACGACACATGAATTAAAACGATTGTTTATTTCTGTGATACTTGAATTAAATTGATTGTTTAATTCTACGATACATGCATTAAAATGATTGTCGATAAATTTAAATGTATCAATTTAATTAGCGCCGTGGTGTCTATTTCAAGAACTATTTGTAATTCGGTCATACTTTAACAGATGGCTTTACATATGAAATATATGCTTATGCGTACCGAGTGAAGTTATAAGAACTATAAGATAGCTATAGGCCATAGCCTTTCGGTCATTTTTTATAAAGTATATTTTACTGATCTCGCAATCGAGCGTCACTAATAAATTACAGATATACACAAAGCTACAATATGTAGAGCCATCTGCGGAAGAATGGCCAAATTGCAACTAGTTCTTAAAATAGTCATAACGGCGCTAATTAAATTGATACATTTAAATTTATCGACAATCATTTTAATACATGTATCGTAGAATTAAACAATCAATTTAATTCAAGTATCACAGAAATAAACAATCGTTCTAATTCATGTGTCGTAATAATAAGGGTCAATTTAATTCATTCCTATAAATGTTACTTGACTTTTTACAACTATTGAAGATAGTTTTGTATTGACTGATGATTTAAAATGTTTGTTAGAAAATTTTGTAATTATATTATCAACAAACATTTTAACACAACAATCAATTTACATCTTTCATTTTAATAAGAGTTTATTTTTATGATACATGAATTTATATGACAGTGCCTTGTAAATTGATTGTTATAAAAATATCAACAATCATATTAAATCATGTATCGTAGAATTAAACAAACAATTTAATTCAAGTAACACAGAAATAAACAATCGTTTTAATTCATGTGTCCTGTAAATAAAGGGTGAATTTAATTCATTCATATAAATGTTACTTCATTTCTATGATACTTGAACTTTTACATTTGTTTAAAAAATATCAACAATCATATAAAATGAACAAATATAAAATTAAACGAACATTAAAAAGAAAGTTTTGTGTTCACCGTTGATTTAAAATATTTGTTTGAAAAATTTGTAATTATATTATCAACAAACATTTTAATTCAACAATCAGTTTAAATATTTCTTTTAATTTTAGTCTATTTATAAGATACTTCAAATTCATTGATTGTTGATATTTTTTAAAACAATCATATATTTTCATGTATCAGAAAAATATACTAAAATTAAAAAGAAATATTTAAACTGATTGTTTAATTAAAATGTTTGTTGATAATATAATTACAAGCTTTTCAAACAAACATTTTAAATCAACAGTCAACACAAAACTTTCTTTTTAATATTAGTTCAATTTTATGTTTGCTCAATTTATATTATTGCTGTTAGTCCCTAAACAAACGTAAAAATTCAAGTATCATAGAAATGAAGTAACATTTATATGAATGAATTAAATTGACTCTGTATTTTCACGACACATGAATTAAAACGATTGTTTATTTCTGTGATACTTGAATTAAATTGTTTGTTTTATTATACGATACGTGATTTAATATGATTGTTGATAATTTTATAATAATCAATTTAAAAGGCACTGTCATATAAATTCATGTATCGTAAAAATAAACTCTTATTAAAATGAAAGATGTAAATTGATTGTTGTATTAAAATGTTTGTTGATAATATAATTACAAAATTTTCTAGAATTTGTTAGAAAAATTTGTTATTGTATTATCAACAAACATTTTAATACAATAATTAATTTACATCTTTCATTTTAATAAGAGTTTATTTTTATGGTACATGAATTTATATGACAGTGCCTTTTAAATTGATTGTTATAAAATTATCAACAATCATATTAAATCACGTATCGTAGAATGAAACAAACAATTTAATTCAAGTATCACAGAAATAAACAATCGTTTTAATTCATGTGTCGTGAAAATACAGAGTCAATTTAATTCATTCATATAAATGTTATTTCATTTCTATGATACTTGAATTTTTACGTTTGTTTAGGGACTAACAACAATCATATAAATTGAATAAACATAAAATTAAACTAATGTTAAAAAGAAGGTTGTGTGTTGGCTATCGATTTAAAATGTTTGTTTAAAAAATTTGTAATTATATTATCAACAAACATTTTAATTCAACAATCAGTTTAAATCTTTCTTTTTAATGAGAGTTTATTTTTTCGATATATTAATTTGTATGACTGTTTTAAAATGTGGGAATAAATGCTAAAACGGCATTCCATATGTGTGTGACAATTTACAAAACAACTGCAGCAATATTATGTCTAATATCTGTCAGTTTGTGTTGTCACGCAAGGTGTCCTGTTGCTCCACGACAATGCACCAGCCCATAAGTCAAGACTTTTCAAAAGCTGCCGTTGCTGAATGTGGCTTCGTAAAAATTGACCATCCACCTTATAGTCCAGATCTAGTCCCATGTGACTATTTTTTCCAAATCCCAAAAAACACTAAAGGGAAAAAAATTTGCGAACAAAACAAAGTAATATTTTTATAATGGATTAAAGATGTTATTGAAACGACGTAAAACGTGTAATCAAAAGCGAGGGGCCTATATTGAAAATTAAATTTTTGTTACTGTTTTGTTAAAACGATCCTTCGTATTAATTTATTTTTAGTTTTTTTGTTTTTTTTTTTTTTTTTGAAAGTTGTATATGGTAACTATTGTTATTCTTATACAGCAGTGGTTGCAATAAATTTTGACAAGGAAGAGAATTTACAAAAGACTTCGCTCGTTCACGACATGCTCGCGTTGCAGCATCACATGAAAAAGTGAAACAATCGCTGAAAGTGATACATAATACTTTTCGATGACTGAAAATTAAGACAGAAAAAATACAGAAACCCAGTTTTTCGATTGTTTATTCGTACAGGGTGTAAATCGAAAAGTGGGACATAGGAAATCAGTTTTTATTTGCGCAAATAAAAGTTAGAGATTTAAATTTTGCATCTAATCACGTGAAACGATTATTCTACCTCTTCATATGAACGTAAAAATTAATTATAAAGTTACAGTTTTTATAAGTTATTAGTCTAGGCAGCCATATCAATTTGAATTAAAACACTTTCCTTTTTGTATTAATTTAACACTTTAATCCAAATTTAGTTATAACTAACAGTTAAAAATAACACATTTATTTATTTTTTGTCATAAATTCATGGCTGCCAACATTAATAGCTCATAAAACCTGTAACTTTATAATTAAATTTTATAATTATAATTAAATTTTACGTTGAAGAGCTAGAATAATTGTATCACATGATTTAGATGCAAAATTTAAATCTCTATATTTCAAGTATTTTTGCATAAAATAATTAGGTAACGTTTGCGCAAAGAAAAACTGATTTCCCATACTAAACGCCTATGTCCCACTTTTCGATTTACATCTTGTTCATAATAACAGCTAGTGTTGCCGGACCTCTTATATTTAATAGAAGTCTCCTTTATTTTGTTTAAATTTCCTTTATTCTATAAACAAGGTAAATTCTCCTATATTTTCAATAATTCAATAAAAAGAATAAAATCAGAATTATTAATAACTGTTAATTTTGAAATGAATCGCTAAGAATTTTATGATTCTGTTAAAAGAGAAAAATATTTTTTGAGAAATCGTAAAGCCATGGAAAGTATAATAACTAACCATTTTTTTGTTAGTGTAAATACTTTAATTAAAAGTTTGAAATTGAAATGTATCCTATATTTTTTTGTACATTCAGTTCTGCTATATAAAAGTTTCTAAAATCTGGCAACCCTAATAACAGCTGTAAACTGTTTTGCATACATCATGAATCGGATGTAATTAATTTTTAGTATCAGTTCGGGTATTGTTTTGTTGTATGACGGCTGCTCATTGCTCTATTATTTAGTGTTCGTCAACCGTAAATGGATTTTTTAAAATAAATTTATCTGTTAGAAAATTATACTGCACTTTGCTATAAAATTTCCTCAGTTTCTCATCAAATAATTAACAATAAAATTATTAACAAACCGGCCCTAAATGATTTATTTATTATGAACAGTGTTGTGTCAAATAATCAACCGGAGTTCTCCCTATGTGCCAATGTGTTCAACAAAAAGCAGCGGTTGTTAAACAAAACAGTGTAGAAGAGTACCAAAAATTGAATATACATAAATAATTTAATTTATTAACATTATCCCATAATACTGTTTGTTGCAAATATTTGCAACGTGTATAGCTAGTATTATGAAATTTATGTAAATATTACATATGTGTCAATTTTTCATTGCGACATTATTCATTATTCGTTTAATTTTAACCAGAGATGAAACTATCGGACCTTAATAAAATTTTAACAACCTTAATCGAAGAAATAAATAAATAAATAAATAAATAAATAGCGAAATTTACTTCGCACTAGGCTGTAATTTCTTGTCGCATCTAGTCACCCGGTGTATTAATTTAATTCAGTTGTTTTTGGCGCGTACGCGTGGAAAGACAATCGTATATCGTTGTTTGTTTAATCAGTCTATCGTGGTAATGATCGGTATTAATAATGATAATATATCATTTGATTCATTGGTCTTTCGCAAACATTTTGGTATATAATTCATATAGTGAGTCTAAGAATTTCGTGTGTTTTCAAGAAGGAAAATTAATGCCGTGCTGCCCGGTATGGTGGATAAGGTAAGAAATTTTGATTGTTTTCGTTGTTATAAATAAGTAAATAATGAAGAATGTTAGGTAATATGAATAAAATATTGATTGTTGGTTACTATATTGTACAGTAGAGTGTTTTAAAATTAAGTAAATTTTGGTTGGCGTTCATTGGAAGACTTTTTGATTTGTACTTAACAACAAAATCGTTCACTTTCAACGTAATTCTTTATAAAAGATTAATTATATTATATACGCGGAACACTTTAGAGAGCAAGAATTTTAAGCAGAACAATTGTTAATTGTGACTTCTGTATTAACAACTGTACTTAAAATATTTCGCAATTATACGGGCAATGTTTCTGCAAATAAGTGCGTATCTATACAAGAAAGAATGGTTGAAATAAATCTCAATTTTATTTTTGTGCAAAAACTATAAATCCCGCCATGATACATGATAAAAAAAAGTAATTTTGTTGCAGTTCTCACTCAGTTCATTCATATTAATTTTTAATTCACAAGGCATAGTTAAATTAAAATTGCCAAAAATTTCCACCTAACACTTTCGAAGTGCTTACGGACCACCGGTTGAGCTCCACTGCTTTATCGTTACGCTATAAGTTGTCACTCACCCCAATCTGAACTCTGTGTATGAATGCTTGAACATTAGTACAGCAATTAAAAATGAGTTTCATATTAATGCATTATTTCCAAAGCGAAATAAATTTTGTTTTAAAAACTTACAGTTTCAAATATATTAGTCCTAACAATATAAGTAAGAATAAGACCACTGCTGCACTGATTCCTATACTTAGACCAAGCGTAGATGAATCTTGAGGTTCCCCATTTGTCACTAAAACAATAAAAAAAAATTAAAAAACTGAATATCAACCAATGAAAAATTCGTTACGTACTTTCACACCTTGGTTCTTCGCCCGACCAGTCGCCATTGTCCATACATTTTCTTAAATAGGGCCCAATTCTCTCAAATTGTGGTACACAGTAATACTCAACTGCACTGTTATAAGTAGTACCATTTTTGGTGATGACTGTACCATTCTTTATTTCGCCTGGGTGCTTGCAATCCACAGCTAAAAAAATTTGAAAATATGAATATAAATGTCACATTCTATAATACAAACATTAAACTATCTATAACACTAAACCCCTTCAAGATTTTATGAACATGGTGACATGTCTACATTGGTTATTATAATTTGGGAGAGGAAGTAATTAACATTTTGAAAGTCTATATTAAAAAATTGTGAATATTTTTACTCACATATACAAGTGGGGGCAGTTCCACTCCAACTGCCTTTTTTCTGGCATATCCTTGTACCATTTCCAACCATAGTATGCCCTCTTGGGCATGTATAATGCGCCACACCACCAACAGAATGCGTACTAACTTTGAATGTAACTCCATTTATTGCATCAGGGTCCTTACATTGTATTTCTGCAAAAAAAGTTATGATACATTGACATTTAAATAAGTAGTATATTACATCTGACGTGGGAGATGTTTCATTACAGCCGAGGTCTTATGTATACTACCGAGAGGCGAAACCTCGAGGTGAGATAAAGTGCGAGGCTATGATGAAACTTCCACCGAAGTTATGTACCTATACTATTTTACGCACAATCATCCTCATTTTAAATCAGTAATTTTCAAAATAAATCAATGAGTTATAACCTAATTTTATTAATATTTTTGACAGCTCTCTTAAAATTTATTTAAGTCTACTTTATTATTAGGATCTATGACAATGTTGCTAGGTAAGCTTTACATAAACATTTCCAACCCAAGAGATGGAAGTGAAATCTGTTATTTCCAACCCAAGAGATTGTCATTAAAGTTAGGAATGACGTATTTCGCAACCTCCAAAAGGTTAGGAATCGGTGTATTACTATATAATGATTGTGAATAATAGTATATTACATCCGAGGTGGGAGATGTTTCATTACAGCCGAGGGCTTATGTATATTACCGAGAGGCGAGCCTCGAGGTGCGATAATGCGCGAGGCTGTTATGAAACTCCCACCGAGGTTATGTATACTATTTTATTCACAATCATCCTCATTTTAAATCAATAATTTTCAAAATAAATCAATGAATTATAACCTTTAATTTTATTAATATTTTGACAGCTGTCTTAAAATTTGTTTAGCCTACTTAATTATGGGGATCTACAGCAATGTTGCTAGGCAACCCCTACATAAACATTTCCAACCCAAGAGATGAAAGTAAAATTTGTTATTTCCAACCCAAGAGATTGTCATTAAAGTTAGGAATGACGTATTTTCCAACCTCCAAAAGGTTAGGAATCTGTATATTGCTATCATATACCTATTAGACTAATATACTGCTAATCCTCCGCGATTCATCCGTTAAAGAATATGAAATAGAAGATATATCTCCATCGCTCACAAGCGATACAGTGCTTTGGATGCGCATGCTCGCATTCTATAATTCTATTGGCTACTGGTGCCGCTAACGGAAATAATGAAAGAGTGGGATTTGAAACTTGAAGTTTCCTGTAACCATGTGCGTTATTCGAAGTCAATTGTCATTGTGATTGCAGCATTTACTGTAAAAACTGTAGTTCAGACGGTGACAAATAATCCAAATTAGAATTGAAAATTATCATAAATATTAATATATATTTTTACAGCAATGAGTTAAGATAATGTTTATTCATTAGGCGAATGATTTTATTTGGAAATAACAAACCATTATGAATTTCATTCTGACAAAAGAAAAACTAATTATCTAGATGATAATGAAAGCTATTTTTTTCAGTCACTACCAAATAAATCGTTGCTTATAGTTGCTCCTACGAAATTAATAAACACAGTCTAAAATGTAAAAATTGAATAAAATAAATTTTAATTGTACAAAACATAATTTAAAATATTTGTTTAGTTATCATAATTTCATTGAATTTTAAATTTCGCGCTGTAGTAATAAACAATACAATATTAAATTATAATGATATCATGTATAAGAATTTTTTACTTTGTTGAAATTTGTATATTTATTTATTTAATTCTAATTACAAAAATTGTCACTTGGATGGAAATTTTCCTGGCCGCTAAGAAATATATTTTAGTTTCACGAGCATGCGCATACAAATCACTGTATCGCTTGTGAGCGATGGAGATATATCTTCTATCTCATATTCTTTAACGGAAGCACAACACATTGGCGAGATAGGGGATCAGCAGTATATTAGCCTAATAGGTATATGATTGCTATAATGATTGTGAATAAAAATATATCCCTCTAATTCGGACCCGCTGTTTACGTTGAAAATGTTTAAAAATTCCCTAAATCTTATTTTTCAAAACACATTTTTTTAAAGGAAATCTTAAAAGATATTTTACTTTGGCTAATTAACGGTAAAAGATAGATGGAAGGCTTTGTGCCATTCGATTCTATGGACTTTTCTATATTATCAAGCAAATAATCAAAAAAATGGTCGAATTCTTACCTCTACATTGTGGTGTGTCAGAACTCCAAGTACCATTTTCTTGGCACAGACGTCTGGAAACGCCATCCAGTTCAAAATTAGGGTCGCAAGCATATAGGGCAATAGCTCCGTAATATGTGGCATTAGATGCCAAATTTATTTGACCATGGTCCAATTTTTCAGGGGTGGCACAGTTCACATCTAAACATATATTTATATTTAACCATAAAAAATATATTATTTTTTTTTTTTTTGTACGTACAAACGCATTGTGGGACATCCCCACTCCACTGTCCATTATCTTCACAGGTGCTGAGTGGTTCCCCGACCACTTTATACCCCCTTTCACATCTGTATTTTACCAACGCTCCTATCTTATAACTGGTGGCACCAACATTAGTTGATTCAGCTGTACGGATCAATGTTCTTCCGTACATTCTGTCGTTACCAGTAACTGAAAGAATGCTATGATCTGCCAAGATTGGTTCTGGACAACGGATTTCTAAAAAAAGGAAAATTAAAATATTTTTTGATGCTCCTAAAAAATGGTATAAGTACCTTCGCATTTTGGAGTAGCATCTGACCATTGTTTATTGTCAAGACAATACCGTTTTGGTACTCCAGATAATCGGTAATTATGCACGCAACTATATGTGATTTCGCTGCCCAAATAAGTGGTGCCATTTGTGTATTCGGCACTGCCGTATAGCATGGTGGGGACTCGACCACAATCTATATCTATAAAAAATAAAATATATTAATAGAATTTATTATCTAGTATTGCATATTTTTCGTATATTTACATTCACAAGAGGGTGTGTCACCACTCCATTCCCCGTCACTGGTACATGTATGTATTGGTTCTCCTCTTAATACATGCCCCACTTCACAGTGGTACTCGATAGTCGAATGAACATTAAAATCATATCCAACAACAAAACTACCAGTTGGTACTTCTGGTTCTTCGCAAGTAATCACTAAAAAACCAATACAGTTAATAAACCATTTGTACCATTTATTAGGTGTATATTATTACGTTCACAAGATGGCGTATCAGCCGACCATTTTCCTTCTCTGGTACATTGTTGCAATCTGGTACCATCTAACCAGTAATCTTGCGAGCAGGAATATTCTACCATACTACCATAAGTTGTTGTAGCATTTTGAAGTATATATCGACCATTATCTGTGTTGGGTGGTGCACCACAATCAACGTATTTACAAGTAGGGGCTTTGCCAGACCAGTCACCACCTAAGCCACAAGAAAGGACCTACAAAAAATGCATAAAATATGGTATATTCGATACCATAATAAAGGTAATTCTTACAGATTGGCCGAATAAAATATAACCATTTTTGCATGAATATACAGCAGTAGACCCGGCTCGTCGTCCACTGACTGTCACCACTGCTCCATTAGTCTGGGGTGGTTCTGGACACCAATCATATTGACAAGTAGGGGCGTCACCACTCCAAGTTCCTTCCCCAGAACATTCACGTCTTTCAGAACCAGTTAGAGTATAATTCTCGTGGCAGCTATAAATGGCGACCGCACCATAAGTGGTACGGTTGGAGACCAGGGAAATGGTGCCGTGATCGAGTGGAGTAAGTGGGCCACAATCCACAACTAATGAGAAAAAAACTTTAACATGGTACTTAAAAATAATGTGTAAATGTTTACATTTGCAAGTTGGTGCCTGTCCAGACCAAAATCCTTCTTTTCCACATTTTCTGTCCTCGTCTCCTTCTAGTTTATGTCCTTCAGGACAATTATATTTGATAATACGTCCTATACTGTAATCTGATCCTTCGATAGTTGTATTCAAAAGTTTGTCTGGACTTCCACAAGATGATGGTGCTAAAAAATATTCAATTCAAAATATATGCAGATAGGAATAGTTTACACATTAGCACAAATATTTTTGAACAGTGCTTGCATAGATATATTCCACGAGACCTTTCACTAGGGCCACAAATCCACGTGGTTTCGTGTGTGTGTATGTGAATTACTCTCTTAAAATTAATATCACAGTGTTCATATTTATTGTTTTGAGTTCATCATTTGCCACTGTAATTTTTGTTTACGGTTTTGAAATTTATTATAATTTTGTTGTTTCTACATATATAATGTGATTTGTTATGTTATTTATTTATTCAAAATCTACATATTTTTATTAGGAAGTGCAGAAGTAAGCATTGTATTTGTTCCTTTGTTAATAACAGAGTAAGAAAATGAGGTGCGGGAGGCCACGTGACTTTGACAAGTGTTTGTGGGGCCCAACATGGTTGCCAAGAATACGGCTTGTGTACGTTGCCTGTGTTGCCAAATAAATTTGAGTGTAAAATTAATAAATAAAATTGTAAAGATAGTTATTCTTAATTAATATCATGTTGTTTTACTTTTTAACACATAAACTTAATTTTTAAAATATACAAGACGTTCAACTTTCATCTGATTGTTTTCTTCAAATTTAGTGCGCCAAGAAATCTTTGTATCGTAGATGGCAGCACAAGTGGCATAATTTTTAAAAAATATTTCAAAAATTAAGTTTATGTGTTAAAAAGTAAAACAACATGATATTTATTAATAATAACTAGCTTTACAATTTTATTTATTAATTTTACACTCAAATTTATTTGGCAACTCAGGCAACGTCCGCCAGCCGTATTCTTGGCAACCATGTTGGGCCCCACAAGCACTTGTCAAAGTCACGTGGCCTCCCGCACCTCATAGTGGTGGAATTACAGTTGATCGTAGAAAACTCCCAGCCTTTATCGCCGAATGCATCGTATGATCCACTGTGTTATTTAAACCAATAGTAGCACTTTATTCGTCCCTTTAATGAAAAGTCTCGTGCAATAGAGAATAGACTATACTCGTGTATAATTTATTTTTTCTTTAATATATTTATTAATATATTCTCATCATCATTTTCTCTGTTGTGCCGCTTTCTATTTGAAAAAATCGGCGATTTTTTCCCATAGAGTATCGAACAAGGTCAACCTTTATAGACAAATTCGTGTTGTTTTAAAATGATTATTTATTTTGTTGATATTTAACAATTAAAGGTGAAAGTATGTATTAACCTTTATTAGTTTTTTTAACGGAAATTTATGTAAATACCACATTTTACACTTGATTGATTTGGAATAGCACCGCCAACACAAAATTAGAAAGGTAGAAATCAACTATGTATAACATTTTTTTTTTCGTAATGTTATTTTTTTGGATGGTCACCCATTTTAAATATAACTACATCCATCCAAACTTGATTAAAATAAATACATACCATGTTGACAAATCCAATGTAAATAGTCTAAATTGCACCCAACATCATTCCATAACCAACTTCTTCCACCGTCTAAAACGACGCAGTTTTGTTCTCCATTGTAATTGTTCGGTTGGTCCTTTCCCCACTCGGGTCGCGTAATTTCTTCCCCTAAACAAAAATAAAATAAATATAAATAATGATATTTTTAATCGAGCACGAATTTCGCCCAATGCTTCTTCCTTTCTATCTTCCTAGAGTCTTGAATCGTCTCTTTTTTCTACCACATATTTGTCTCACCGGTCTATCTTCTTTTGTTCTTTAGCCCCACGAAGCTCTCTCTCTCGCTCCTCGTTGTAGTCCAATACAGACTTACATTGTTGTTCTCTAATCATTTCATTTCTGATGCTTATTTCGAAATGTTACTCTTAGTACTCTTCATTTAAGGGTTTGAATTTTACTTTTTATTGTTCTAGGTCCTAGATGATACCTAAGATTCACTGCCTTATGTTAAAACTGTTCTGTATATTATCTTCGTTTTGATGTTTATCATCTTTTCTATGAAGCTGTTCTTCATTGCATGGTATACTTTCGCTGTTTTCTTTATTCTGACAATAAAGGTTTCCAAGTCTGCGACTTTTAACAAATACTTATTGGATATCAATGTTCATGATGTATAAGTAATATTATGATGAATATAATTGTTAATTTTCTGATTTTTATTACCCTAATATCAATATGAAACTTTAATACATTTAAAACGAGCGCTTAAAATTCAGTATCAGCCATGTTTGTGACGTGATCGATACTGAAACATGCAATTGGCTAATGGCTGTTCGAACGCCCAAGCCGAAGACGTGTCTTGTCTCCGCCGTGACACAAAATGACATACAGCGCGCCAAAGCAAACATTGTCCCTGAAGGGGCGTAACCTGAGGTCGCTACACACATTCGTATATTTCTACGGTACACTAAGAGTAGAAGGAAGTTTTGAGCTTATGCATTGTAAAATTAGTTAAATTTTATAAATAAAATAGCTACATACCGTTTTTCTTTAAAAACACTGGCCAAAGAAGTATTGACAAAGACTGTTTTCACAAAACTGACAATAATTCAAAAATCGCGTAGTCCAGTCACCGCAAATGATTTTGACAGTGTGTGTACATTCTCAAACACAATTCTGTTGTTTTCCGGGGCAAATGTTTGCTTCGAGGAGCAGTACCCAGCACGTATGTCATATGCGTCTCATTTATTTCCAGATAAGTATGCCTTGGTCTAGATGACGTCATATGTGCCGTCGATTTTCTCGGGCCTCATTTATTGAAAATGAATATTTTTTTCCTGTCCTATTAGAAACTTTACGGCGGGTCTAACATTTTTATGTACATATTAACATAAAAAACTGAAAAAAAATGGAAACCCCTATTATGTTAGCTCTTGTAATCCATTGTTTATTATTTTCAATTTGGACTCGTAATAATTAATGACACCAATTAATATGTGAGGAGCGTATTTGTATAACTACAGTGAAATTATTTCATGTTTATTATTCAAGGCATAGACTCATTTTCCTTTTAAACATAGGTTTGTACGTATAAGTTCACAGCAAAATAAAAATTATAAGCGTAACCCACTTTCCCTACTTTGACATTTGATCCCAATATCAATTCTAGCCGTAGGCGATTCGTAATCATTAATAAATGACTTTCCAAGAAATAGGATACCCTTATAGGGAGCGGCAACAATAATAGCATAATATAATACAAAATAATCCATTTTTTATAATAATATAACCAAACGAGATTATTATTTATATTAATAAAAGGTGTTTCGTGACGCTAAAATTATTTTGAATTTTAAATGGCACACAGTAACCCCTGTGGTGCACTCTCTACGCCAGCAATGAGGGCCCGTGTGGTGACGCCCGGTAAACGCCGGCACGATATGAATATGTCATCATTACCGACATCTGCATATAAAGCAAATCAAGGATATGATATGACATTTATAACTACTTATATAAATTTGTATCTCATTAAATTATTTATAACAATTACAAAAACTTACATGTCTTTATATGAAAGTGACGTTAATTTTTAAAGGACATTTAAGTTCTCACGGATACATTTCAATAATTAGAATTTTGAATATATAATCAATTATATAGTTTTTGCAAAATTGTAATTAATTCAAAACGAAATCTCAAATTCAGGAAATCACAAACAAGTTTCTTAGTATTGTATTTTCCTATCTCAATTTTGCCAACTTTCAAAAAAATAATGCTGCAAAGTAAAAGTCTAATGAACGTGAAATTAGATAAAAATCGGAAAAAAAACAAGGAAAAAGTGACAAAAGAAAAATTCTCACAAAATAAGAGTTCGCGTTTACACTTCCCATTTCGTAATTTTAAAAAAGTGAAAATTGTTGAAACAATTGTTTTTGCTTATTATTTAACAAGGAGGATATAATAGTGTAATATATAATATTTTTATTTATACGGTTTATGTATAAATTCATGTTATCTTTGACGAACTATACAAGATATATTTTTTATTTTACAGGAGTGCGTGATGGTGTTACGCAAGGACAGGGCTTCAAAAAAAAAAAAGTTTTATTATTAGATGTAGGTATAATCATCTTCATGTAAGAGTGGCATTGCGCAACTAAAAGTGTATGACTCTTGACGACATACGTAATTGAAATAGTTTTTTACCTTCCGTCACCTTTAGGTAAGGAAGGTATTGTCTTTGGTCAAAAAATTCGGTGGTGAGTTTTTAATGAATAAGCACGTTTTAGGGTCCTTACAATACAAATTTACTATTTTTAAGATTATGTCTGTATGTATGTGTGTGTGTGTGTGTGTGTCCGTGTGTGTGTGTGTGTGTGTGTGTGTGTGTGTCCGTGTGTGACAAATTTTTCTCCGACGATAACTCCAATACTACAATTCTAAAAATTATAATTCTTTCGTATTCCTCTTCTGTACATCCATATGAAGAGTTGATTAGATTTTGGTTATAATTGATCCACCGGAAGTACCCTTATTTGAAGTTTTTAACAGTTTTTCTTAAAAAAACGCAGTTAAATATTATTTTTTGACATTTTATTATTATATATATTAAAGAAAATACTCTTCTCTATACAGTTTAATTATACATTTTCCTTCATATTCAATAGATGTAAATTTAAAGCATTATATTCAAATAATTATTCAAAAAAATTTAATTGACAGATGTCAGTTGCAAGTGCAAAACCAAATATGGAAAAAAGTGTAGGATCTAAAATTGATATGTCATAGTGTTGCTCGCAAGTGACATGCAGAGAAAGGCCAAAGAGAAGATGGAAGGACATTACTTAGTGTAGTTTATGTTATAATTTTATTGGATTTATAGAACCTTTTCAAATGAACTTTTGGTATGGAATTTGTAAAAAAATAGTATGTGTTCGTGTTCGATTTTACATGATATTATATATAATCTGTTCCAAGGACCTTTTGGTATGGGATTTGTACAAAATACATCGAATTGACGGAAGGGCTTGTGCTGGCCACAAAAGATTTTTTTTTTTTGCTACGCAGGTGCTATAACCTGTTCACAAAGCGACGTATGTAACTCTATTCAGGAAATAATTTGGTATTGTCAAAAGTGTGTATATACTGAAATGAACTTTGGCATTTTTGATTTCATGTTGATTTATGTTATTTATCAATATTCCACAAAAAAAAAAAAAACTTTCGAAAAGGGGTAGGATAATGATCTTTTGTGCGTGTGGGTCTGTGGGTTGCTTGATGTAGAAAAAGGTAGTTTCCTATTTCTACTAGGTGTCAGTAAAATTATAAAGCGAATTGAACTACCTATAAACGAAATATTATTGCGCAATGCCATTCTTACGTGAAGAATATTATACTAATATTTTGTCTCATATGTCGAACATTCAACAATAATTTTCTTTTTTCCTTCGATTCTTAATAAATTAAATTATACTGTAATCGAAATCAACACGAAAATCTACTTTCTATTATTGTGAACCCGAAGCCCAAATCATATTAGGCAATTAACAAACAGGGTCAATTTAATTCTCAGACTTTTCATGTTTTCACACAATCATGTGTGGTCTTGGTCGACAAAAGAAAATCGTTGTGATTTTATTAGAGATGAGAATGTTTTCTCTATTGTAATATAGGTTTTTATTTTAATTAAAATAAAAGAAATCTGAAACGAGCTCTGTTGTTTTTGGGTATTGTGAATACTGTAATAAATAATAATGGGAATGAAAATAAAAACTGGAAATTATAAAAATGAAAATGATTTCTCTTTTGGCATAAATATGGGAAAAATATTAGAGACATTAATTATTAGAATATACTAGAAAATTGAATATTTTTAAAGATGTATGTTGAGTATAGGTATATTGCTAGAGGCATAAACATAAAGTTATTTTAGTTTACCTAAGTATTGTTTGTTATTTAGTATAACAACCGCTGAGGTAATAAAATATGCCGTTAGGCTTGTATATTTCCTGAAACAATTATGGTAAAACAAGTGCATAACAAACAAAACAATATGTAATACGGTCACCCATCACAGTGCTGCCCTCAATAATACAAGCTTTACTTTGTAATTAATTGTTTTTTATGATATAGGGCGGTATAATACAGTGAGCCGGTTACACATTTTTAAAAAGTATGTTAAACTAAAGTTTATGCTATATTTTTCATAGTAATAATAATAATAATTTGTTCTTATTTTCGTAAATAGTTAAATAAAAAGATTGGCGCCAAAAATAGTAATGAAAAACAAGCCCCTACTACTGTGATGTCAAATTACATACAGCACGTCATTCGTCATTCACAGCCAATGGCGATAGGTCGACAAATGTAAAGCTGTATGACCTTTGACGCTACATACTGTTCAGGTCAAGTGATTTTTTCAAAATATTACACAAATTTCAATAATTAATTGTAAAATATCGAATGGATATTTCGTGATATTTTAAAATTTGAGTTTATTTAAAGACAATATTTTTTTTAGATTTATAGTACTTATAGTCCGCACGTTTAGAGAAAAACATATCAGCGCCGTAGAAGTCGTACTACCCAACCTGCAAATGTTAACTGAACAATATCACACCCAATAATAAACAACAAAAATCGAAACCAATAAAACTAAAAGCATTTATTGCATAAAACCAAATTACAATTAAAAAATACCTGTACGTTATAAAGCTGCTATTTGTTAAGTTAAAACATCGTAATATCCCTACTTTCACAAGTTGGATTCGCCCGGACGAATTTTGCTCTCTGCGCAAATTTTTTTCTCTGGCGCGCGGATTCTACTATGGTCCACCAATCATCAACACTTACAGAGAAGTGGGGAACAGCTCAACTATAGTCTCGAAATAACTTCACAATAGTATTCATGCCATTGGTCTAATAGTTATAGTTAGTCTAGCAGTTAAATATTTCTCAAAGTGATTTTCTTTCGGGTCATGGATTGTAGAAGGCATATAAAAATTCTTGCAACAACTCTATTTTTTTCAGTTCTTCACATCATATTATAATCCAGTTGACCGTTTTTGTCATTATTTAATACTTAAAAATAAAAAAAAATGTCTCTTACCGTTTACCCATCTCCAAATATTGCTCTCCCCTGGTTCTCTTACTGCTCCAATCCACACCAATTGTGTCTTCAGACTCGGTTTTCTTCTCTGAAGTTCCGCTCTGACATAATGTGCTGCAGCACTGTTAGGCAAATGCAGAAGGTCTCCTCCATGAGCCCTGCAGGCCGCTCTCGCTTCGGTGAAGCTTCCTCCACGTCCTACACCCCATTCGTAACAAATCCTCGAGAAAGATGATAGCTCGAGAGACGTTGGACTTGAAGGCGGATAGCAGCGATCGACGGAAAACTCTAGATAACATAATATATATCTTTACATTTATCTTTACTTCAGTGGTTCTCAACTTTTTCAGTACCGCAGAACACTTTTGTGTGGAAGAACGTTAATTAAAATTTTTAAAAATTAAACTCATAATCTTCAGATTGTTTTCTGCTACTCGCTTTTTCCAAAGAATTATCTTTTTATGGAAAGCTAATAATTTGTCCATCGTACTTAAAATATTTTCATTTTTACCCAGTATACTTGTATTGATTGACGTTGTTTAAATAATTAAAAATATAAAATATCTATTAAATAGTGCAATTGAGCACGCCATCGTATTATTTTTAAAATTTTACGCGAAGAAAATGTTTTCATTTTGAAAGAAACGAAATAATTTTTATTTATAGTACGCGGGAAATAATCATTTTCCTAGAAAGAGCTGTCTGACTTTGTGTGTTAGGCTATTCCACAGTAATCAAAAATAGTAAAAGTTTATTGAAAATATGAACGATAATAGTTAAAGGATATGGAAAACCATATTTCTTTTATTATAAATTATTCCTTCTAGAAGACATGGGGAGTTTTGCTTTTGATGATGCAGGACATGTGCACGCGTGTTTGAGCAAATAGGATCCTAGTATGACCTCCGATTTTGAGAAGCCCCGCCCTAACTAAGAATATACTTCTTCGGATGTGTCGGATTTGTTCGGTTGCTGTTCGGGTGACGCTCTTAATTTCTTTGTTTTTATAAAATGAGAAAAAAAAAGTGAAATAAGTTAAGTATAATAATTTATTTTATGTCTCTAATAATGAATTATAATATTACAATTTTTTCGAGGCTTGTGAACCACTGTTTGTTTACTTCTGGTGTATCCACATTAGCTACGTCACAAAGTTAATTTAAAATTCGGACCTTAATATCTCGCTTATTTGGAGGAATTTTTAACTCGGACTTTCACATGTGGTCTTATATTTTTATGTACTTCAAGAAAAACATTTAAAAAAAATATCTTGGAATAGCCTATTGTATTTGTAATAAACAAGGCATCAAACCTGAACCTGAAGCGAACCTAAACCGGAATCAAACCGGAACATTTTAGTGAACCCAGAACCGGACCACAGATATATTTTTCAATTGAACCCGAATCGAAACCGAACCGGGTATTAAAATTCGAGTTCAGCTCCGGTTCAGGTTCATTTACTGCAACGAAACGTAAACGTAATTGCAATATTTACAGCCTGTACAGCCAGTAACTGTTCGTGTAAATTGTGTTGCAATTTTGCCTTATGTTGTTATAAATTCTAGCTCGCATTGTAATATTTTTCTATAAGAAGATTGTTATTCAAAACACATTAATTCAATTTCCATTACGTCGAACTGAACCTGCATCCAATACCTGAACCCAGAACAAAACCGTAAGGTTTATTAATACATAAACCAAAACCGCACACGAATCCATCTCTTAAAAAACAAATTCACCTGAACCTAAACCGAACCCAGTTTTTGGCGGGTTCGATAATAAGTGCTTGTCTATGCAAGAACGAATGGTTGAAATAAATCTCTATTTTGTTTTTGTACAAAAACTACACCGCCTACTACCATCAATGGGGCTCTATCAGTACAAATTTCAACACATTTTCATATGATACAAAAAAGTAATTTTGTTGCAGTTCTCACTCGGTTTATTCATATTAATTTTTAGTTCACAAATCATAATTACATTAAAATACCAAAAAAGTGCTTACGGAACACCAGTTGAGAACTCCTGCTTTACATTCATGGCTAGGTAGAAAACATTCCAATAAAATAAAAATATTTATACATATTAACATATTTTGCAACAAATATTTTTAGTTTTGTATGTAAATAAGCCTACAGATATCAGTTGCAAAGTTGCAACCACTTTATTTATATTTCGCAATAACCGTTCCAAAATCAGTTACTTACAGACAATGAGATACTTATCTGCTATCTGTAGATATTTATTAACTATTGTTGAAATCTTTAAATACACGGTTCACGAACTTCATTTCGTAATTTAACTTTACGAATTCACTTTCTTTAACTTTAAACAAATTTAAAAATAAAACTAGGTCAAAATCGAAAGGGTAGTACTTTCCTAAGGGTTTTAAATTTAGCGGTGACTACACCGGAAGTAGATATCTCCCATCTGACCTCCGGATTTCCGGTGGTAGTTTGAGTTTCGAGTCAGTGAGAAAGAACATTAATTTTTTATTTTTCGTGTAGATTTTTTGATTTACGTACCGTCTGTTGTAAACACTTCTACTTCACATAAAGATAAAGACCCTTCTACACCAACGAGTTGCAGAAAGACGTGTTGGCCAATAAGAGGACGAGCGCATGTAAATGTTTTGGTTACGCCCTCATCTGAAACAAAAAATAGAAATCAAAATTCAAAATTATATGATTGGGACTAGGACTATCAAAGTTTATTATACTCTTTCTCTGTTTTGTATAAAATGTTGGCTCCTTAATGCTCTGCATCATTTGGAAATTTTCTCAAGCTGGACCGCTGACTATTTGGTTACATTATTTCTTTTTCGAAATTTTAAATCATTTCTGATCAAAGTTCCGCTAACAATCATTTTTAAAATTCTAATGGCCGATTACACCACTGATTCCTAAAATTTAAGTAATGCCTATGTACCCGATGTGCACTACATCGGCATTACCTAGCAAAATTTCGTTTTCGCCAACCGCTAAGCATTGTCTATCTCAATTTAGGAATTACTTAGCTAGGTATTTCTTTTCCGATGCCAAAATGAAAATTGTACAATTTTATTGAATATTTTGATAATTATAATGAAGAAATAGAAAGAGATGCACAAGAAAAGAAAGAACCAATTATTTTGAATTTTGTGATGAAAAATGGTTTTGGAAAAGGAAATAGAATTTTATATACCTATATACGAGTATTTTTGATTAATTAGTAAATACATAAATATATCGTTTTTATTATTTATTTTTGGGAAATTACATTGGGGAAAAAGTAACTAATACTTCGATGTCTACGTAAGTAATAGGGTCATTTAAAAAAAAATAATTGTCGATTTTTTTTATAAAATCATGAAATCCATCACATTTAATAAATATAGTAATAGAAAATAATTTGAAATATGCGACTTTTCATTCATAAATTTGCTAATAAACTTTCGCGCTTTTAAACACGGACTAAATTTGTGACGACACAAATTCAAACACAAAAACAATTCTCTCTCACACACACACGCTTCACAACAAGAAACAGTAACCTAACCTAAAAGTGTGACAGCTGACAGCAAAATATACAAGAGAGAAGATTATTATTACTTTCTATTTCTTTAAAAGTACTAGTGCAGTATAAGGTATGTAAATAAACAATTTATTTAAATAAATACCAAACCAAATAATCATAGTTCTAAATTAAACCGGTAGAGCTCGACTGTCGTATTCGTGAATATGTGTCGTCAGCCGTTGAAATATTTGAAATTAAACGCAAGTTTTAAAAAATCATATCTCTGATTCTAAAGACTTGTAAGATGTAAAACATACACATAGATGTTTAATTTGACCTATTTTTTCAAGAAAAAAATAAATCAGAAAATGTGAAATAACCCCATTCCTAGCTGGACATTGCTTTGTTTGGTGAAATCCAAAATGGATAAGTATCAGTTTAGGCAGTACTTAAATATAGGAAATTCCTAGCTAGGCAACGGTTTAGGAATCGGTGGTGAAATCGGCCGTAAATTGTCGAATTAATTTGCGCGATGACGTTCTAACTTTGTCTTGAGCACTTTTAATGAGTCTGCTGATTTGATTTGGAGACAAAAGTTCGAGTCGCTCACTTTATGGTAAACTTATACATACTACATCTTCACATTCCCCAAAAATGTTAACAATTTCTCGTTTCGGTTATCTGTCCAACTAACCTATAGACAGATTTGCGTATTTAAAGCTTGTACGAGTATAACATTTTTCAAAACTTTTTTTGGTAATTTTAACTCGGTATATTATAAAACAACTATTATGTATTTATTACGTCTAGTGACAACAACTAGATTAGAACTTATTTAATAATAAAATTTGGAGCGTAAAATTTTTCATAAAACTTTTTTTACATATATACGTTACGTTAAAATGCAAAACAATTTTCTTTTAAAACTTTTTCTAAAACTTCACTCAGTTGTTCAAATACTCTAGCGTACATATGCGTAATATTATCTTTACAATCAAATAATATTACTATCAAGTTTATATCTCTACCCATTTTTAAATTATTGCCCCAAAAGTTAAAGTTATCAAAAATCTAATTTTCATGTATCTAGACACATCTCAATGCGCTAATTCCAAATTTTGAAACCGCAGGTCGATATCTCTTTTACTCTTTTCGTTCTCGAGATATTTAGATTCAAAATTTTACTCAAAATTGCCATTTTTGGCGATATCATCATTCGATTCTACGGGCAGAATTACATAAGCACACCAAGTCTCATAATTCATTGTAAAAATAGTAAAAACGTATTGATGATACCCTAATTCGTGCTTATTCAATGAAAACTCACTATCGAATATTTATCACTATCGAATTTTTAAACCGAGAACATTACCTCCCTTACATACGGTATGTCGGGAAGTAAAAAATAGTCGAGGACCACATTATGATGATTACACATACATACTATGGGCTATTGAAATGACACTTAACATGAATGTCATGTATCATTTTAATGATGTCATTTATTAATTAAGAACTTCGCATTAATAATATCATAATCAAATTGACATTATTCCATATATATGCATGTATGTATGTATGTACGCGTATGTATTACACATTACATCAATTAATATTCTTCGCATTACATCACAAGCATATTACGTTACATATGTATTTTCTCAAATATCATAACTCCATCTAGTATGCTAGAAAACCATAACAAGTTGCTTCGTTACAGCACTTTGCAAAACAGTGAGAAAGTTAGATTCTTTTCTCTTTTGTTTATGATTAAACTGCGATATTCATTTGTCTAAGTGTGAAGAAATGTCCTGAGACATTGAATTGAGATAGTTGATAGCTAAATTCGATTGTCAGATGATTCTAAGTTATGATGAAATTGGAGCATAGGAAAACTCACAGAAATATCATGGGAAAACGGTGTAATAATGAAAATAAAAATTCGTATTATGAAAAGTAACAGAGATAGAGAGCTGAATAATAAAAAATGGTTTCAGCAGGTCATTTTGTGTATTGTAAATTTTCCAAAGAATTACTGATACATTATTTTGTTTTCAAATTTAAAAACTATCTTAGAAACTATGTTACAAAATTAATTTTAAACTACTGGAATTTCGTTTTCTATCTTGTAGGAATTTCTACTGCAATTAATTCTTTTTCTTTTTATGATTGTTTTTGTCTTTAATATAGATAAATGCACCAATTAACTCTTCTGTATCTTGAAATTAATTTTCATTGTTGCCAAAAATACCATGAAACAAATTAAAAGTTAAAAGCATTTTGATAGCGTCGTCCATGATCCATTTTTTTTCTTTCTCATAAACCTCACACTAATGAACTGATGCCCACACCCACAGACCTACAACCGTGGATCACGCAAGGAAACAGAAGTCAATTGTCAATTAACAAAGAAGCGACGACAATACATCTTCATTTGTCAGAGGCATTTCACTTTGAGATAATGACAGTGTTTTGTTAAAGAAAGATATACATTTCTGAAATTTAATTTGTGAAAATTTATAGTCTTAGTCACGTTTTAAATTGTGCAGTTTATTTTTGTAACGTTCTGGTCTAAAGAGTTGCTATATCACGATTTTGAAATGGTTGGCAAATAAATGCAAATACAAATGTTACGAAAATTAGGTTGTTTAAATTTAATTAAATAAAATAAAGAAAAAAACAACCAAAATAATGTATGTAAGTAACAAAATTTTTGAATTTTTTTACTAAATAAGATCTAATCTAGTTGTCACTGGGCGTAATAAAAATATGATAGTGGTTTTATAATAACCATGTTAAAATTGCCAGAAAAAGTTTTGAAAGATATTCTACAAACTTGAAATACGTAAATCTATCTACAGAGTGATCAAAACCAACTAATAGGCATGTGACAGTTTCTGTAACTTGTTATGTTATTATTTTAGATTATGTATGATGTCTAATTTTTTGAAATTACTAAAATAAAAATTCTTTATAATAAAGTCTACGAACTTATATACCATATTTGTCTTCCTAGAAGTCTATTTTTGATGTCATTGAGGAAAGTTGCGGATCACGTGACTAGTGATATCGCGAGGCGAGATTTGGCGAGAAACAATCCACTCTGCCTCTCGTCTGGTCATATTTTTTCTTACTTTCTCTCGATCTCGACTCGAGAGTCCCGAAATTCTCGAATTTATAATTAGAAATAGTAAATACACATTAAAACATTATCCTACTAAGTCTGGTGTTTGAATGGTAGGTAAAACATTAAAACATAGGTACTCTATAATATAATGGCTTTATTACCCGTTGTTAGGTGTAGCAATCTGCGTTGTACGCTAATATTGGTAATTATGATTATAATATATTCGTATAGTGCGGGCACTTGAAGACTATACCATAGATGTCACTTTTGTGCATTTTCTTTTTACTAAAACACAATAAATCTAAAATTAATAAATAAATATGAATGAAAATGAAGAAGCAATTAAAATATTTATTTATACCGACAAATATTGTGTTATTTTGTATATTTTAATTAGAAATATTTACGTAATATAAAAAAAATAATACAATCGAGATCTCGAATTTCTACTCTCGTCTCGAGCAAATCTCGAGGGCACCACTCTCGTCTCGAATAAAGTTGATCTCGTCTCGAAAATTCGAGAAATTCGAAACGAGATCTCGAAAATGCGAGATCTCGCGGCATCACTACACGTGACTATCAATTTGTTTTCATCGACCTGTAGTATCTGTAAGCTATTTGGACAGATAACCGAAACGAGAAATTGTTAATATTTTTTTTCTTTAAAAAAAAAAACCCTCAACAGGATTAAATCCGAATTAGGTACTGAGTAGGTTCACATACACAAACATCCATGCTTAGTGGGATTCGAACCCAGAACCCCGAGCACACTCATGACTAAAACGAGGCGTTACTCAACCATTGAGCCACCGGAGCCCCAAATAAAATCAGCACGACTCATTCAAAGTCCTCAAGACAAAGTTAGAACGTTATCGCTCAAATTAACTTGACAATTTAGAATTTTAAAAATGACTGTAAGATGAACTTTGGTCAAAAATGAGTTAAAGCGACCCAGCTTGAGCGAATCTTCAGATGCTGCAGTGCATTAGGAAGCCAAAATTTTATAGAAAACAAAGGGTAAAAGAGAGAGACAGACATATTACGAGAGAGAGAGAGAGAGAGAGAGAGAGAGAGAGAGAGAGAGTATAATCTCCCAAACGTTTCTCAAGCGCTGATTGAAGACTTTTGGGTATTAGCAGAAAACTAGCATGTATATTATAATAACTGGGAATACCAAAAATGAACAGATATAGACACGAATATTTCCAACGATCCGGGGTATAGATTTAACATCGTCAAGAAACGAATGATACAAGGTATTAAAAAACTGCGTTGCATTGGAGATAACGGTCCATTTTCAGTGTTGCATAATTAGATTTATTATCTATTTAATTTTAATGTATAGGAACAACCTCTTATGTCAACGTTTCAATAAAAAAATTCTTTCTATTTGATGTAAGGTCTAATTTTTTCTTAAAACTTTTGTTCCTTACGTTATAGTCGCCGTTAAATAAATTTGGACTGATGCTAATTTTTTCCCTTTTCCGCACTTTGTCCCTTGTCCTACAGTGTTGCCGCTTCTTCTTAAGGACTGGTTTATGATAAATTCACATTTAGAAATTTTGATTTAAAATTTACAATTTTCTCTCTGGTTTGTGTTCGATTTTGAACTTCTGGATCTGACCAATCAGTATCTGCCACGTGACTTATCAGCGCTTGTTATTTGACGTTTCACCAGTTATCAGTTCAGATTTTAGGTTACAATTATGTTTCTTAGCCATGAATTTGTTAGACGCTAATGAACAAGATGACTTTTTAATAATATCAAAAATGTTTTTCAAGTATTGTTGATTTTTATAATAAAGAAATAAAACAAACTTAAAAAAATGTAGGTGCATGTATTTAAATCCTTGCTATGCCTTGTTGCATTGAAACTACGCAAACGTTTTTATTTTTGTACAATTAATTTGCTTTGAAGTACAAATCAGGGGCGCCGAGAGGTAGACCGGGGCCCGGGGCATAAATTTTATGGGCCCCCTTCTATTTATAGGTAGATGTGAAGAAAAAATGAATATTTATAGGATTAAATATATTTAAATGTCCATTCAAATATTACATAATATAAAACAAAAATTAAATTTAACATTTATCTTCATTCACTGCAGCTTGCAGCTACAATGTTTAATATTTTTACCAGAAGATAGTTTAAGAAAAAAAGAAAATTCGTTTTAAGTTGCAACAATAGACTCATGTATAATTCCGTCAAATGATATAATACATAAGAAGCATAAATATTTTAAAGAATAAAAATTAAAATATAATAATATTTGACCATTTGAAAAAAATAAGCCTAGTTCCGGGGCCCCTTAATATTATGGGGCCCCGGGGATTTTGTCCCCCCTGCCCCCCCTCTCATCGGGCCTGGTACAAATTACGATGTTCGCGAATACTGCTTATCAACAAAAAACAAAATAACAATTTGTTCCTGTGAATCCATCTTTAAATGACAACAACTCTCACACAGAAAAGACAGTTGACGGATGAAGTAAAGTTATACCATACCGCCATGTTTAATAGTTCTCTCTTGTGATTGGTCGAATTTAAAATTTACATTTGGAAATATAAAATATTAAAATATAGTTATATTCCAAATCTAAATTTCAAATTTCTAAATTTGTAAATCGTTCATAAACCATTGCATGCATTTTTAAAATTGCCATTAAATTGGCACCAGTGTAGAAATCTCCAGTCCACAGTTATTTGAAGGCAACTGTAGTATTAAAGAAAGTTTGATAAACCTTAGTTTGGACTCTTGAAAAGCCATATAAAGAAGTAATTTCAATTGTAGAAATCAAAAATAAATCTTCTCTTACCTATAGTCCCCGGAAACCACGCACACAGCGGATTTCTCTGCAACTCGCTACTATTCCCCACCCTAATCTCCAAATCTTGCAGGGGTTGATGCCCGCAGCACCCTCTGGTAGTCACCCTGACCACCTTAACCGCGTAGGGCTTCAGCAAATCCACCTGCCACCATGGAGACGCTTCTTGTTGCGTTTCACTGCATCGACGCCCATCGTGTTCTGTGGCAGCGTCGCCGTCATTCGCATTTCCTGCACCCCCGCCTCGAACCGAGGTGGACTGATTGGCAGGACGACGATAGGCGATGTTGACTCCGCAGAAAGGGAGGTCGCCTAGCCAGCGGCCTGAAGGGGAGCAGGTTAGGAGGGCGTCTCCGAAAAGCTCGTATCTGAGAAGTAGAAAAAGAAAGGGTTTAACTTTGAGATGTATAGTGGGGAAGTTTAGCGATTTTTTTTATTCCATGGGAAATGACTTGAAAAATGATGTAACATGTTTTATTTTTTTCAAAAATGCCAAGATTTTCCGAAAAACCGATTTTAAGCTGTGATGACTTCGGTAGAGGCTTGGCGCAACGTATGTCGACTTATACACTGACGCACGCGGTTGCGGTTATCAGTGAAGCGCTTTTACGTTTTGTTACGACCTACGTTCATGTGGTTCGATTTCACCGTTCTGTCTGAGTTTGCGCATAACTGACTTGTGACGTACATAAAGTTTACCCAAAAAATATTAATTATAAATAAATGGAGCAATAATTTTAATTTTTAATTTCAATTTCAGCAGTCACTTGTGTTATATTTGTGAGAAAATAGTATGTTATGTAGAATTTTTACCATGCTAAACTTCCCCGTTGTGATGACGATTGGATAAATTGGGTGAAGAGAAATTTAGAAATGAAGAGTTGTTGAGAAGGATTAGAAAAGAGAGAAGAATTTTGAAAGAAATAAAAAAGAAAAATGCTAACTGAATAGACACTTACATAATAGGCCCATAAACCATAACAAGAAATAATGTATACTTTATCTTTAAAGTACTACTCAATAAATAACGATTAAGATAAAAAAAAAAAAATTAATAATTACTTTGCGAGATATTCGAATTTATTTCTAGGGCCACAGATGACGTCACACTATTGGTATATTTCTCGCACAGTCTACTACAGAAACTGGTGTGAGAAAGATAGCTATAGGTTTCTTTAAAAATCAAATGCAGCTATTGGGCTTCCAAATTATCAAGAGATGGCGCTGACGTCAAACGTCAAAATTCAAACGAATGGTACATTTTTCGCTGGCTTCCATAAGAGTACAATTTGTGTGAGACTAATTGTCGTAGTTTTTAATTTAATTTGGGATTTAGTATAGTGTTTTTTTTTTTTGTTAATTTCGGTAGACTTGAGTTTGATCTTTCTTATAGTAACAATTAAGTGATAGTTATAATAATATTTTAGTTAATAGGGTTAATTTAGTAAGTAGTTGTAGGTTAAGTAAGAGTATTTTAGTCATATTTTAATTAACAGTATATTGGTTTTTCTAATAAAAAAATATTTGATTTCTTTTATTTAGATTGTACGAGTATTTCATTGCCGTAGTTGTACATGTATTAATTTCTATCTACATAGCTTTACTTTTATTTAATTTTTCTTTCATAATGAACAATTTTCTTTGCTTAGATTTAGATACTATTTGTAGATTTGGGAATTGTAGTGTATCATCTAGAAATATGATGGAAGGTCAGCAAGTAATAAATAGTGGCCACATAATATTATGTGGTAAATATTTTCGGAGAAAACTCCATCGTAACTTTAACCTATAAATTGCATATCTCCTAATTTGTTCATTAATTTTTTAAAAAACAAAACTTACCTGTTATATTAGCAGTAATTCAGATCCTACTAAGAATAAAACAATAATAGCCGAAGATAACAGTGAAATTAAAATTCGTATACAAGTAAATACAATCCCTGAATAAAACAACCACCTTTTTACATGTACACTTCACTCAGTTCAGGAAATCTGCCACCAGTGGCGCATTTTAATTTTGGAAGCCCAATACAAAAAACAATTATGATTTTTTGATACCACGAATTGCTTCAAAATTAAACGAACTTTCATTTAAAAATATTTTAAAAAATTGGTTTATGGGCCCATTGCAATTTGCAAGAGCGCATCTTACGGCAAAGCATAGAACTAAAGGTTGCTATGGTTACCACTACCAAACAAAGACCTGTCATCAGCCATAGACATTCCAGCCATCGTTTTAGTTGAATAATCGAATGATCTTCAATATTATCAAACAAAAAAGTTGCCCCACGCATATCTTGTGGTTTTAAACTCATTTTTATGGAACATAAAGAACAAATCACAAAGAATTAGGTTAACACTGAATGACATATGCATACATAATGACAGATAGAATCAGGGAGCGGGACGTAAAACAACGAGGGGAGGTTTGTTTGGAAGCATGATTTTTTATGTCTCTCTTGCATGTGACGTCAATTTTGTAAGTGTCTATTGGATTTATTTTAACAATGGATCATAAAAAAACGTACCCTTCGTCACAGCGATATGACGCTGTAGTTCCTATATCTATAACAAGGGAACTCAGAGTAACTCGTGCATTTGGGGGCACTGCTGGATGACCACATTTTGTATCTGAAACACAGAAAATATATATCAGAAAACAAATTATTATATATTAAAAATTATTTTTTTACAGTCTGTATACAAAGGAGGCATTTGCGCTCGCTTTGTCAACGCAAAATGTCACTTTGCCGCTCATGCGCGACAAAGTAGAACAACGCTCGCTGTTCGAATTTCTAACTATAAACGTCACGTGTACATTCTTAATGGAAGTCAGGAACTATTGGTGCAATAGTTACTTACACATTTACCACCTCCACAGGTCAATCTGACATATGACTGCTCTCTTGGTATAACCAATCAAAATGCTGGACTTCTGAGTAAAAGAATACAGAAATAAAATAGGGCATTCATTTAAAAAGAAAAAAAAAAGCGAAAGTAAAAAATGCTTAAAATAAGATTGAAGCAATAACTCAAGAAGATTGGAAAATAACGACAAATTAAAATTAAAAAATCTGATGTGGCCAACACAAAACCTCCCGCTATTTAATTTTTATTAATTTAAATACATACCTACGTATTTACTAACGATGCAAACTGTTCCATTGCAGAAAACTATTGCTTTATTTACTATTTTCTTTTTAAAATGTTACTATTATTAATTTGAAGTGATTATTTTTTTGACAGTGATATTTACCTGTCAGTTATATTCATTTGAAATATGAACTGTGTAACAAAAGAATAGTGTTATCTTAGACTTCCAAATTTATATAAAAAAAAAAATTTTTAAATTTATCTGTACAACATATAGAAAAATTATTCATGTATTCTTGTAGAAAATTCAATAATCTTTAATTTTCATAATGACATAAAATGCGAAAAAATGGCATTTAATGGTATTTTTTGAAGAAAAACCATCATGAGCTACAGGTAAAGTGACGTTTCCGGTTATCCGATTTACACCAAACTCTAATGGCTTCTTTCCATATTAGAATAGGGTCGAAATACAAGGTTTCAGAATTTTTTGAATGATAGTATTTGAGTTAGAGCGTGGACAAAATCTATACACACACACACATACACACGATGAAAATGTTAAAATTGGATTCTAGGGACCTTAAAACGTGGTCATTTATTAAAATCTCGATATGTGTTTTTTCCACGATCCCTATAACTCCCTTACCAAGGGTAGCGGGAGATAAACATATAATCGTGATTTATTGAGCAGTACTGTAAGTATAAAGTGTACATTTTATTATTTTTTGTTATGGTGGAGCACCCCACTGTGGTGACTGTAGAAAAAATCTTGTGTATACCTCTTAATCGACAATATCCCATTTTGCGCTCTTAATACACAAACAGCTATTTGAAATTGGAAAAAATAACTAAATATGTCCAAAAACTACGAGAATAAAACATTGTATCTATAAATTATAGTGAAATTTGACACTTCTTAGATAAATAGATAAATTGTAGTCATAATTGTCGAAGTACTGCAAGAAACGCATTAACATTCTATTCATGTTTAAAATGATTGTAAGACATTTAGTACCGCTAGATAAAACTCAGAACTCTACGTACGAGTACACCATGTTATAGTTAAGTACTGCTACCTATACATACGTGAACAGAATTTCTTTCTTGTAACATTACAAGAATAACTCCTATTATTACTATTATTTTTTCTTATTTTGTGTAAATTTTAGCTACTGCAGTTCCCAGTACCGTAACTTTTACTGAACATCAATTAGCGAAAAGTTGCTAACAAAAAACTATCAATCAACAAACAAAAAACTTAGCGTGTTGTCACAGTGTCTTCAGAGACAAAACACTGTATATATGTCATGGTTAGCAGAAGGATCATTGGCCTAGTTGATTAAGAATAATTAAGAAATAGAGCGGTTTCTTTCATTGTAATTAGAAAGATTATATTTTTAGATCGGGATCGATTAGTATTAAATTATTAATCCAGCAGTATTATAAAACTTACTTAAGTTCTCTTGAAAGTATAGACTAAAATAAATATAAAATTCTTTATATACAACCAGTAAATAATGTTAATTTTATTCTTATCAAAATCATAACTTAATGTGCTTCATTATTTATCGAGGGAAATAAAATACTCCCTAGGGAAATAAAGTACTCCCTAGGGAGATGAAGTACTCCCTAGGGAAATAAAGTGATTCAAGTCCATTATTAATTGATATTGATTAACAGATAAGGAATGTTGTCAATTATATTTATTTTGGAAAAAATACAATGATTTTTGTAAAATTAAATTTAAATTAAATAGTTTTTCCTCGTTTATAGAAATGTGCTTCATTTTTCTTCTTTTCCGTTTGTATATAAAATATTGTATATAACACGGGAGTAAAGTGTCTTTATTTGCTTCGAGTGATTGCATCCCTCGGGCTACGCCCTCAGGATTCAAACTTCGCTCTCGACAAATAATAACGAACTTTACTCCCTTGATATATAAACTACTATTAACTAATATTTCCTTTTTACATTAATTTTAAATTCAAAAATTGTTTGGAAAACCCTCCGAATCTCGTTTCCTTTTTTACAAATTATTTAAACATATTTTCCATGGCAAATAAAACAAATTTACCTTGATTTCAAACAACAATCAACATTCTAAATTTAGAAATTTGGTTTGTGCAGTTATGTAAAAATTGTTAGAAAATAGCGCAAAATCTCGCTAATTCGCGTAGTAATTTTTGTAAATATTAAATAAATATATTTTCTATTCTTAAACAAGTAGATCTGTATATTTCAATTCCAAATAACAAGTTTACAAGAAGAAGTAACAATCTAGAAATATAACATTGATTTGTGCAAGTCTGCCACATCCTAATGTTAACGCGCGCTGAAAAGCACTAATTGCACGATTTTACAGATATTTAATTTTATTGAATTTTAATAATAAAAATTATAATACATAAGTGATAGTGCTGCCATCCAGTAACAAAAAACTATACAGTTTATGGTTTAAACAATGGGGGATTACACCATTTTTTTTTATAATTTCATCTGAAAATATTAGGAAAACTAAGACTATTGATGAAAGTCCGGTGAAAAAATTCCTATTAATAAGCGAGTTATGGTCTCCCGAATTTTGAAAAGATTGACGTGACGTCACATTTATGTGTTTTTATATCAAACTGTTTTCATCATGGACCTAAATGTTCTTGAAATATATGCTATTTTAAGTTATATTTACATAAAAATAAATGAATATTATAACACTGTATAAGTATACATACTTTATAATTACAGGTGTATTTAAATTATTAAGTTTAATGCAAGAAATTTATGTTAAAATAAAAACTGTTTGGAAACTGTAGTACAGGAATGATAGCCCCTCCTTTCGAATTTGAATTTCTTAACTTCCATTGGTAGTAATCCCACCTCCTAACACGCTATTTGTAATGCATGTATAGGCGGTTTCTCGGTCGCCAATCAAAATATTTTCATATGTGTCGAAGCGTTATAACGAAAAACCCTTTATTTCCGAAATATCTCAATTATACCATTTCATTTTTTTATTAATATTCGTTACTCAGCATATACATTCGTATTTTTTTACTATTTTCCTTTAATTCGATTGAGCCGTAATCCCCCATTGTATAAATAATTTCTAAAACATTGATGCCCATTCATAAACACTCTTAAAGATTTAAAACAGTAAAAACTGTCGACATTGAAAAAAAAATCGAAATGTTATTTGTCAAGTTTGATTCTTTTTGCTAATAATAATAACGAGCCGTTTTAAAACTTTACAAATGTTTATGAATATGGGCATGAGATTGGTTTATATAACGACGTGGTATATCAAATTATTTGTTTTCATAATATGATTAATACAGCCTCTGCCTCGTTTTCTAATGAATTATATCGTTATTGTAACAGTATATGTAATGACCATATTGACCTACACTGTATAGGT
The DNA here is from genome assembly GCA_943142095.1 of Ophonus ardosiacus. Taxonomy (NCBI): domain Eukaryota; kingdom Metazoa; phylum Arthropoda; class Insecta; order Coleoptera; family Carabidae; genus Ophonus; species Ophonus ardosiacus. The sequence continues at coordinate 41,068,747 of OW964827.1, forward strand.
ATTGCAAGCGACCATCATTACGAACAGAGCTCTGCACTTAGAATAAATTAAATAATTCTAGAGTAAATCTAGATCAGGTGAACATGCATTTTTTTGAAGAAACTTTGTGTGATTTGCTGTAGCTTTACAGGTACGCAAGTCTTGGAAGAATAGTTGCAATACGCTCTAGTTAGAGAGGTAGTCATGTATGGTAATTTCTACGCTTCAGAAAATAGGAGTTAGCGTGGAAAATTATACTGATCAGGTTTGCGGATGAAATTGATACAACAATAATAATAATACTAATAATAATTTCTCTGAGATTTAAAACCAATTGTCAATGCAGTTAAATTCATTTCTGATGACTAAAAAACTGCCAAAAAATTCAAACTAATTACTGAAATGTTAAATTAATTTCAGGCTTGACTTAAAAACTGGCGAAGCTGTCAAATTATAAATCAAACTTCGAAAATACGCAACGATACTTTAACAAATTGATTAATTAATTTCTAACTTAACTTTCGCAACTTGATTTCAAATGAGAGATAAATACCTAACTGATAGTGCAAATTGTTTTTATATTTTGCGTTCATAATGAAGTCGAAGTCATTACGAAACCCAATTGCGTGTCGAAATAGGCTTCATTTCGATACGCAATTTTTTGTTTTAGAAGGTTGGTACTAAATGACATTTACTTAAATTTCCAAACGTCATAAGTCAGAATTGACATGAACTTTCAAATAATTCAATCCAATGTTACCAACTACAAAATTAGATATACAAATGTTCCTAAATCAACTCGGTTTAAAATAGCAGTTTTTTAAAATATTTTAGTATACGAGGTGTGGCTACAAAATAATGAGATTGATCTTAGAACATTGAAAATTTATAATATTACACAAAACCAATATTGCCACCCCCAATGTACTCTTCTCCCCAAACCCTACACCGCCCCATGCGAATATTCCATTGTTGCAAGCAATGCCTTCAGGCCTTTATTGTTAGGTTGTTCATAAGCTCTGGCACTTTTTCTAAAACTGCATCTCGGCCTCGAATTTGGTTCCTTTTAACGCAGATTTACAATTAGGGAATAAAAGCAAGTCACATGGCACTAGGTGAGGTCAGTACGGTTGATATACCAACACGGTAATTTTGTGTTTCGTCAAAAATGAAGGGTTATCAAAATCTTCTTGTAGTATGCCTGGTTAACGAAATGTCCCTCAGGCACGTAATCCATATGAAAATCACTCGGATTTCGAAAAAAAAAAAAACAGTGTCAGTGCGCGGCCGATACGCTAATCGTCTCCGATCACTTTTCTTCCTTCTTTAAATCTTCTAATTTGCTCGAAAACTTGTGTACTAGATAAACCTTCATCACCATAAACAAAAATTCGTACATTTCTGTAGCAGTGTTTTCAAGTTTCATACATAATTTCATATCGACAACAAGATTACGAGAAAACGGTTAAATTCAATCAAAGGCTACTGCCGAACGGTTTGCCTAATTATCTTGAAATATTAACAGTGCATGGAGGGAAGATGACAAATTAATATGACATACCCTGCAATGTTACCAAATTTACAGAGAAGCCGGAAAAAATAAATTAATAATTAATAAATTATATAAGACTTTTGCCAGGGCTCGTTTCCTACATTTTGACGCGTGCGAAAAAACAAATCTTATAAAACTTGTCCTTTAATATACTATTTCCTTTACTCGCTCGTTACATAAATAATTATTATTTCATATTTTTTGTTATATATAATAACTGTTCGTCTATTATAATATTATAACAAAGTATTTAATAATGTATGTATAGCATGTAACCATCACCATTTTAAGTAAGTACTGAGAGTAATACATATAATTATAAATATATTTCAAAGTATTTAATATAAAAATAACCGTTATACCTCTGGGCTATAAAAATTTCCTATAAAAACCGCAATTTTTTTTTAATTTCAAGGTAATCTCTATTCGTTTTGTCGCCTTGAAAAAAATTGTTCATAAAATTATACATAAACTCTTTTATGGTCGATAATAATTACATAACTATCTGCAATAATGTCATCAATGAAATATCTTAATACGTGTTTCTTATTAATATTTTCTCTTAAGGTAAACAACAAACAACATTTTAATTATTTCCGTTGTGCGTTAAGAAAGTCAGACTTTTAACGCGGAAAATAACTTTCTTCACTTAAGATTAAGAATACTACAGTAGCAAAAATGAATTGCAGATATTTCACAATAAAATAAAATGCCAAATAATTGTGTATATGCAATCATTGGTTTTAGCATTTAACGGTCTTAAGTAATGGATAAACTTTGGTTTAAAAATAAAAGTAGGTCGAAATAGTTTACAACAAAATAAACATTCACCCTACTCTATAAAATTAAATTGTATATAAATGCATAAATAAATATAGGTATAAGAGTATACAAGTCTTGTAGAATTATGTAGAATACGACTACGAACAAATAATATATCAGTTAGAATAATACATCTTTTAGTTTAAAAGTTCTATTATATTTTAATTGAAAGCAACGTTTCGGCCGTTTGTGGTCAAGCCCAGTAAATTACATAATTGCCAAATAACATTAATTATATTGTATGTTATTATATATGTATTTTTTGTATTACCTTGATAACTTGTTGCTCTTGTTCTATAACTGTTTATTTATGTCATTTATGTTGTTTTCCCTGATGAAGAAGGCAGTAGTGTATGCGGATGAAACGTTGGTTTAAATTAAAATATACCTATACAGAACTTAAACTAAAAGGTTGTATTATTCTAATTGTTATTATGAGTTCTGATTTTTTTTAATAATTTAAATAACATATCTTTTCATACATGACATTTTTCACAAGATTTCAGTCTCTAAAGCAACCTCTCGGGTCTCGGGCATTTATCAGAGACTGGCCCATTCAACAAGAACTACAGACGCGTTTCGCTCTTATTGGAGCTCATCAATATGATGTATTGACGCTGAAGATTGCTCTGCATGTGATTAGTTACCTCTGCAGGCATCATATCTTCTTGGGATGGTTTATCATCCGTCTATTCAACATTGTCAGTGCCTTCTAGCCTAGAGGCTTCAGTATATAACACTAATGAGCTCCAATACGAGCGAAACGCGTCTATGGTTCTAGTTAATAAATGACCGAGAGGTTGGTGCAGATATTGAAATCTTGTGTAATGTGTCAAGTATGAATTTTTTATTTTATATTAGAACAGTTTCAGCAAGTTAGGCAATTGTTTTTTATTATTAAATAATACATTTGTAGCATAATGCAAGAACAACCAATGTCGATGTAAACCAAAGTTTAGCTGTGAAGAAAACCTATAGGAGTCTGCATATATTGAACAATTGAACCAATGTCATTTCTTTTATTTTAGATTTGGAGTGCAAGCAACCATGAATTGAATTTTGAAGTATGCATTATAGCTTGCGAAACTAGAATGTCAAAACAATTGAAAGTAAAAGTTCCGCATATTAACAGTAACAGCTGACTGGCGACATATGGACAACATTTGTTTTCCAGACATTTTTTATTTATAATTAATCTGATATGTCATTTAACGTCTTGGCGTGTACAAATTTAAATTTAGATCATTATCTATTTGTATAAGTAAGTTTCATTTTAAGAAAAAATCGTCACAGGCTTATCGTTATAACGCATTTCTGGGTGTGCTAATTTCAAATGATCAAACATTTAATTAGCAGAAATCAAACATACACATTATCTTTACTTGCATTTTATTGCTGCAAGTAATGATTTCTAAATAAGTATATATATATATATATATATATATATATATATATATATATATATATATATATATATATATGTCTTTCCATTAGATTTTAAAAAAAGTTCTTACTTTGTTAAATTATCATTAAAGCGAACATCAGTTACTTTAACGGTGCAAGTTTTTCTATAGGGATTCTGACCCACTTTTCGCCGGGTACAGTGGGTTAAAGTAATGCCTGAGTAGCTGTATTTGGCTCCATGGACTGCATTTTGTATTTAGATAACGGAATTGGAATTATTTAATTTTTTTTCGTAAATTATTTCTCTATTTTTACAATAGAATATTTTGATACTACACAGAAAGGAATTGTAGTTAAATTAACTAAATAAATTTTTCAGCCTGCTAATATGTTTCAGTAAATTATCTAAGTGGATTTAGTTAAATTTTCTAAATTTGTAATAACAAATTATATTAAAATTAAATACAAAATTAGATGAAATGACTACAATTTTATCGTAATAAGTATTGAACTAAATATAAATAAAGAAATTAACTAAATATGTATTTAAATTTTCCATTTAATTTACCTAATTAATAAGGTAAATTACCGAAAATTGTAGAATAAAAATAATGAAGCCAAATTATAGTAAAATTAAATAAAATAAGTAATTAAAGTAACCATTTGTATATTTAAATTAACGGTTTTATACAAAATATTTATTATCTATTTCAGATTATAAAATGCTAAAGTAAAATTTGTAAATTATACTAAATTCTTGCACATATTACCCAATAAAATAATATCTAAACATAATTAGACAAAATTTCAATTCTTTATTTACTATGTAATATTAAATTGCTCCATTAATTTTGCCAAGATAATTGCCACGCATAATAACGGCAATTGTAGTAATAATTTAATTATTTCCAGAAATTAAAATCCACTTTTGAAGCGGACGCAAAATAATTATCTCACATCTGCATGTACTTATACATATGTCTAATCCTGGATCCGAGATTTCCAAGGTTACCAAGGTTACAACAAGGATCTACTGACAGTGGCAATTCTATTGTTCACAAAACAAGTGAATCGTTTGAGAATTAAGAATTAATTCTATTACGCTATTACTCGTGAAATTTTAATAAGAATAAGAGAAATCTTGAGAAGATATTAATGTGTGAATATTTTAAAATTATTGTCCATTTACTAGGAAATTTATTGTTCAAATTATAATAATAATTACAGATAAATATACTAAACAATAAAAAAACAGGATATAGTTATTTATTTATCTGTAGCTTAATGCTAAAATAACCAATGTTAATATACAATTACGTGAATAGAAATTAACCTCTTCGAACTTTTAAATTTAATAATTTCTTTTTGACACTAGACCTCACATTAAAATAAAACTGTTGGAAAGATCATTTACTACGCTTTAACATGAGCCTAAATTTATCAAGAGAGCATTTTTTGTCAAGTGCAGAAACCAATATAAAAAACAGCGCATATTTACGTTGTTGCAATGCAATCACGAGTATAACAATAACAGTTTTGACAGATTGCAGTTATGGTCTGCATTCATTTGCACATAATTCGTTTTTCAGTGTCGTGTCAGTTTCTATGTGATGATTTGTTTCATGAATTTCATTTTAGAACTTTTCATTTAAGAAGGAATTCTAATTAATTTAGGGTCTTGTTAAAGCGTATTAAATGATCTTTCAAACAGCATAAGTTTTATTTTAATCTGAAGTATAGTTTCTAAAAAAAGAAATATAATGGGCTACTTGCGTACCTTTTTTTTATTTAATATTTTTAAAGAGCAGGTAGAAACTTGCCATCCATATTTTTTCTTTTGACAAAATTTTTATTAATTAGCCAGAAAAAAAATAATGAAATTTGATTATTTGAATTACCGCCTAGTATGACGTAGAATTACGCCGCACCAATGAATGGTCGTGAAGCCATAACGTTTGTTTCTACGGGTGATGTAGATCTCCTGTTTGACGTTTCAACAATAGTTTGGAGGTTAGTATTTTAGTTTGTATTTTTGATATCGCTATTTTAAACTACATGTAACTAATATCTATGTGTTTATTTGTGAAGTAATTAATATATTTGAGAGACTAGAGACAGAGAAAAATGAACTAATGTCAAATTCAAATTAAAATTTTCTCGAACGCTATGCCATCTACACGTAACATTTTTAAAAATGGTTTCCTTTTCCAACTCAATATAATGACGTCACAGAAAATTTTCTTTTTTAATTTACTAAATAACAAATAATTTTCTAAAAATAAAATTTATATTTTTATATATGTTTTCAACATATCATTACGTATATAGTGATAGAAATCGGATTTTCAGTACCACGCAAGTAGCCCATTAAATTCAAAACTGCGAGGTGGTCGATTTCTATGCACATACGTGTATACTCGTATAGTAATTTAGGGATCAAGAAACTTATTAATGTTCATTCCAAACATATTTACATTGAACATTTGTTTTTATTGCTTTAAATATTTTGTTGTTTTATGACATGATATTCGTTCAATGAATACTGATTCCTATAGATTTCTTTACGGTTAGACTTTGGTTGTTCTTGTATATAAAAAATATAGCGGTTTTTTAGCCGATTGCATATACAATTTACTTTGATAATGGTAATGTAAGCTGTACGTGCAGATAAAATACAAGTACAACTTTATAAGAAACTGTTATAATAGAATCTATTATATTATAATAGATGCAAACTAGATATACAAATGGTGTAGTACATACATATATCATATCTATATTTTATGTATCTCCTACGATCTAGTTTCCTATTTCTTGAACTTATTAAATCAAGATCACTTCCGCTATATTTAAACATCCACGAACTGGTCACACACATGTTTGTATGTCGTGTTAGTTTCATTTCAATCCGTACAGCGATTTACCGTTTTATAGACACTGGTAGTATAGTACGGCTTGATAATCAAAGTCCTAAACTTCGAACTCAAATGCACGTGTTTATAATATATACGAATGATTTATAACCAAAGCAGAAATAGAAACAGGAAAGGCGGAAATAAATAAGAGGACGAAATTGATACTAGATTTTATTGAGGAAAAATAGCTAAGATGGTGGGGATATCTTGTAAGAATGGGGAGCTAAAGATATGCAAAGGAAGGTTGGACACACAAAATAAGAGAAAAGAAGAGACGAGGAAGGCCAAAGAGGAACTTGAAATGGGAAAAACTAGAAACAAAAATGATACTAAACATCTTTGAGGAAAGATATAGTAAAAAAAAAATGACTCTGTCGGGTGCAGCAATAAAACTATAAATACCTATTGTAATTATAACAAAGCGTCATATAGCTCACTGCTTGCATTACAACATTTGATGCCAATGGGCCCTTATTTGCGCCTCTCTGTTGAAATGAAGACATGCTCTATGTGTAGTAAAATATAGTAAAATAACTTTACTGTTCCTTTAACATAAATGCTATTTTTGTTTAAAATAATTTCTTATGAGAATGAAAACTGAAAACTGTAGTTCCAAACATTATTTCAAACCAAAATTGCATTTATGTAAAGGAATAGTAAGATTATTTCATTGTACAGAGAACTCAGGGCAGGTAGAAGTACCAGGCGATGCATGTCTTCATTCCAAAAGAGCAGGCGCAAATAATGGCCTGTTTTGTATCCATTATTATAATGCAAACAGTAAGAGATATGCCGCTTTGTCATAATTACGATATTTATAGTTTTATTGCTGGACACGACAGTAAATGTTTCTGACTAATGGGGTCCTATACCATAGCCAAATTTTAACTATCTTAAATAAGAAGACGAAAATATACAAAAATTAATGAGTATTAGTAAAAATTTTTGTTTAAATATTGATTAGGTCAAATATACAAGCGATTGAAGCTGATTACTAATTGGGTATGACGTGTTAGGTACTAAGAATTTGATTGGTCGCCTGATTTTAAAAAGGAGATTCGCGCGTCTACTGCGGTCACCTTTGAAACATTATAAAATGTCACGTTGATGTATAACCTAACATAAAATTTAAGAATTTTGTGTTTGATGAATTTGTTTAATTATAACATCTAGTAATATTAACAGTAATAATGTGTTTTTTAATTAAATCAATTTGTAATATTAATTAATTTAATAATAATATTAATTAAATTAATATTGAAACTTCAAAACAGACAAACACTAGCGCCATCCATCGACATACTTTGTGTCATAAGATTGTCAAACTGTTTCAATATTCTATAATTGCTTATTATTTACGTTATTTATACTTAATAATAATTTCTTCGTGAATATAACCTATAAGTTTTTATATGAAAATATTTCAGCTATGCAAACATGAAAAAATTTGTTCCCTCTATAACTAACAATTTGTCTATTGTTTGTCGATCACTGGTCAGTACCTGCTACGTCACGCACCAAATTCTTAAACTTTAAAAATTCATATCTCGCTTATTACGTAAAATTTTTAAGTCACGTTTGCACTAAAATTCATATTTCATCCTGTTCTTATAGAAAAAGAAATGGTACAGGACCCCATTGAACATCTTGTAAGTATGGACGATAAGAGACCTGCGAAGAAAGTTTGGACAGACAAAATAAGACAAAAGAGAGGACGAGGAAGACAAAGAGAATGTTTTGGGATGGAATCGAGGAGAAAACGCTGATAAAGAAAGACAAAACAGTGGAAAAAGTTTGTACACAAATAAATTCCAATTTGATATATTAAAACACATTCTATTCTTCTGTAAGGGAAAGGGTTTCTTTGAACCCTATAAGTAACTGACGTATACTAACTTCATCAACTATGATGTGTGTAGTATTTAGAAAATGTTCAGAATCTGGGTAATGTTGAAAGGCGTGAGGAGTTAAAGGTCTTCGAGAGGTCAGACGTCGTAAGATGGATTACAGCAAGTGAAAGTGCACTGGCTCTATAGTACGGTCCGCCATTTTGCTGGCTTCACAACCTTCTAAACTGTGGGCGAAATGTCAAACATTCGATCTGGTTTACGTATAACGCACACGTTTATCCGTTACCTTATTAAAGCAGCTACCATAATTATGAACCAAACAAGGCGAAAGATATCGAGATACCAATAATAAATGGGGAATATATTATTACACATTAAAATATGACGAAAGACTCGTACACGTTTTTAATGTGCAAATAAATTGCACCCATCTCGAAATTTTCTTCCCAATTATTTTCCTCAATTTTCTCCGACATATGTTACGAATTAAAAGGAAATGATACTCTTGTACTAAAATATGAAACGAAAATTCAAATAAATTGTTCCTATACTAGAACTATTAACATTTAAAATAAATCAACACTAGGACAAGGCAGGAGGTTGTGTGTTCATATCACGTCGGGGTCACCAGTGAAAAATAAGTTAAACTGTAAAACTATAGGTAAAATACAATAAATACGAAGACAATTTATGAACACGACTTTATTTTTTAAGTCAGAAAAATTATTTGTTTATATTTTTACAAAAAAAAAAAACTGAGATACAATAAAAAACAAGTTAACAATAATTAAACTAAGCCCGCTACATAAGTAACCATAAATGAAGCCCACTACACATACCTGCGATATTAACCAGTATTTTTAAAAAATAATTATTAAAATCTATTAGTATTTGACTTTGATTTTAACAGGAAAACAAGATATGCTACTGAATTTTCATTTTCCCATTTTCAATAATTGTTTCTTTAAAATGCAGGTTAATATCGCAAATATGCTTGTCCAGTGTTGAATTTCTTAAAATGTTAATCCCTTTTTACCTCTCACTAAGAGAGGTATTGGATTCATGCTAAAATTCGCATATCCAGATTTTATTGAATAAGCACGATTTAAGGTTCCTAGAATCCGATTATAACATTTTTAAAATGATGTCTGTGTGTGTGTGTGGATGTGTGTATGTGTGTATGTATGTATGTATGTATGTATGTATGTATGTGTGTGTGTGTATGTGTATGTGTGTGTGTGTGTGTGTGTGTGTATGTGTAGGTGTGTCTGGATGTTGGAGGGACGATTCCTCAAAAACTATAAGACTTAAAAAATATTTAACTGCAGTTTCCTCAATCTGATATTCCTGGGAAGAGCTGAAAAGGTTTTGGTAACAATTTGACAACCGGAAGTAGTAGTTTCTTAGAAAAAATTTTCTAAATATAATTTTTTGTAAATGACATATGTCAGTGTCAAAAATCAACAGGTTTAGTGACATTCTGATAGTTTTTTCTGGGAAGTATATTTAATCTTTCTTATTATTTTATTAATGAAATATTTGAAATTATAGGTAAAATGCATATATCCATCAGAAATACCGCCAATCTGGTTAATGAATTGGAAGAATCTCTCACATTTAGTAACTTCCTCATACAATGAAAAGTAGATAGAATTATATGTGTGCAGAAGGCATGTTAAATACAATAAAAAAAAACAATATTTGGGTAAAGTTCTGTAATTTTTTGTTATAAATCGACGGTTCGATAGCGAAGTACAATACAATACTTATAGAGCCTTATATGGAAATGGCAAGAGGTCTTGTGCTGGCCACAACAGATTTTTTAGTTCTAGTACAGGAACAATTTTCGTTTCATATTTTAGTACAGGGGTATCCTTTCCTCTTAACGCCATCAGGCAGTATTGCAACCCGTGGAAACTGGGCCAAATCCATCTATTCTCATCACTGAGCTACGTCTTTCAAATGAGATATTGCAACACAGCCTGCAAGAATCCTAATGCTTTTGCTTTGTGAAATATGATGCCCGGCAATAGACAACTGACTTCTACTAGTTGTACATATAGTTGTTGTTTTGTTCAGAAATGTGCACAACACTCACTGGATACTTAACAGACTTTTGTCTTAGAAAAACTGGAGTAGGTTTCGTAACAAGAAATAAAACAAAGCGGAGGAAAAATGTTTGTTTTTTAATTGTTTCTTAGATTGATAGATAGTTGACTGTAACTGTTACTGGTTTTTAATTAATATGACTGCTGGCATGAAACTTTTTTAAGATCGGTTTTTTCATCTCTGGATAAAGTGCTAGTAAACTTAATTGACAGATACAATGAAAATATCACATCGATATTAAAGCGTAAATTGACAAAGTTATACACACGTTAATTATATGATGCGATATTTTTCTTTTATCTGGCGGATAAGTTAACTGGTACTTTATCAAAAGGTAGAAAAACCGGGCATAAATGGGAGAAAAATACTTTCAATTTTTAGGGCCAGTTGCATAAAAAGTTGTTAGCTGATCGTGTGTTTAACTGCACATTGTAATCATGGATGTATCAAAAATACATTGGAAAATAAGCCTTGTCAAAGTTAACTATGTGATTAAAAATATTTTTTTTACTCCCATGCGTGAAGTGAGTACTTCACGTATCAATTTTTATGTGTGCTTGAAGTAACATTTCACGCACCGTTCATTATTTTAAATATTACAAACTGAATTGTATTTTAATAAAACAAAGCTGTTAAACAACCGTAACGTTGGTAACCATGGTTACACAAGTAGATAATACAGAGGCTTTACGTTAAAAGAATGAGAATGTGAAGAAAAAACATATTTTATTGCAAGGTAGTAGAAAAAGTATAGTATGTAGCACGTGTGTGAAGCCTATTTTACATTCGGGTGTTTTGCAACACTCGCCTTCGGCTCATGTCGCAATCTCCACCCTCATGTAAAAATTTCAGCTTCACACACTTGCCGCATAATATACTATTATGCAACTGGACCTTACATTTTATAAAAACCAACAATGATTATTTCACATACAGGGTGTTAAAAAATAAGTGTCACATATTATGAGGGCATATAGTACTGACCAAAATGAGAAAAAAGCTTAATCAACATGGGTACAATCTTCAATAGTTTCCGAGATATAAGGCAATGAAAAATGAGTTTTTTCGGGGTTTACTTCTACTATCTAGAAAACTTAAAGAAATTACGATTTTAATTAAATGAGGCTTTTTGTTTACCTTTCAATGGTCATCTTAGATGTATTTCAAAAAAAAAAAAATTGAATAATTGTACTACGGTAAATGTTGGCGAGCTTGGCCAATATTTAGTTTTCAAATAACTTCGTAACTATTAGAAAAACAATAAAATGTTTCATATAAAATTTTATTGTTTTTTCTGGTCTTTTTATTGACATAGACAAAATTTTGTTCAGTCACTATCTTCGTCTGTTTTTCTTCGACTCTAATAAAAAATGGCACCTCTCAAGAACAGTTGACGATTGGACCAATGTTGATTAAGCTTTTTTTTACTTATTTTGGTCAGTACTATATGCCCTCATAATTTGTGACACTTATTTTTTAACACCTTGTATTATTTTATATAGGCAAAGCATTATACTATGCTCCCGCTAGAATCCTATAGACTTATTGGCTGGTAGCACAAGCCCTGTTTTAACTAAAACACTCTTTTAGTGTTGCCGAAAGTCGAGACGAGACGAGACTTGGGGTCGGTCTTGTCTTGGTCTTGATTTGGTCTCGACTAGAGTGGTCTCGTCTTGGTCTTGTCGAGACGAGACTTGATGTCAGTCTCGTCTCGTCTCGAGTCTCGACAAGACTCTCGACTTTGCCTCTATAAACATTTTTTGTATAATCGCATCTTATACATAAAATTCTAAGAACACCAGTACAATCGCGATTCAAATATTCCAAATAATATTTGAGATATTTATTAAGTTTTCTATGAATATCATCAACTTGATAATTGAGCTCTTGAAATAATTAATATGAAAATATACGTATATATCGAGTGTTGTTTCTCATTTCTAAACATAAAATATATAATTTCAATTCCTTAGCTACAGAATTATTAGAAATAGTTAAACAGTTATGTATATGTTTAAAATGAAGTAGTAAGTAAATAGACAAAAATCTCCAAAAAAAGTAACTTCTTTCGCTAATTTTTTATATTTTAATATTTATATAAATAAACAAAATTAGCCTTTTATGTACCACAGGTTGAGAACCTCTGCTTTATTTCAAAAGTTTGCGCTTGAACCCCCCCCCCCCCCCCCATTAGAAAATTAAATACATTGTATAAATACCTAATTCATTCATATGAAAAAATTGAAAACAATAATCAACGTTGACTTAAAGTCTTAAAGGAAATGTAAATATAAAAGTCGTAATGTACAAGCCCTTCTTAACAATTTACTTAAAACTTTGTATGCGAAAATGTGTAAAACAACCTGTTTTTCATAATCCCTAATATAGCATAATATATAAAAAAAATTGGGTAAAAAATAACACATTTCTTTTCTTGTAAAAATTCAATAATGGAACAATAAATTTTACAACGGCCTGTGCTATAAATACTGCATATTAACAGACAATAACAACCACTTTTAGACATCTGCTAGTAATAAAAGTAGGTAGGTTTGCCCAACCCAAATCCAAATATTACAGAATACAGTACTTTAGTTAATCTAACAATTTTGCATCCTAAAAATATAAAACCAGGTAATAAAGAAAAGTACAAACGGATGATACAAAATTTAAATGAAACATAACATAGACAATTTTTATGAGGAATCATTATTATGGTTTCATAAGCGGAAAGAGAAACCTCTTGAGAAAGAAATATCATATGAAGAATTATTAGATACATATCTCCAAAAAATTATATCCTTTTTTACTCCATGGCTTGATTTTATTTTTAACTCTACCTTCTACAACATGTAAAAGAAGTTTTAGAACATAAATAACTGTTGTGGCTATCACAAGACCTTCCGTCAATTTTGTACAAATCCCACATCAAAAGTTCCCCAGAAAATATTCTATATATTTAATAAAATTGTAACACGAACATATACTATTTTTTACAAATTCCATACCGGAAGTTCCTTGGAAAGAATTATATAAATCCAATAAAATTATAACACGAACAATCATTATGTAAATTGTACTTGACACTGAAATCTGTCAATTACAATTTTTTGAAATCAGCTGTTTCTATGATTATAGTAAAGCTGACTGATTTTTGAAAGTTAATCTCTTTATATTTCGTTAAACCGTAAAACTGTTATTATTAAAGTTTCTTAATTATTTTTATTTTTACTAATTTTATAAATTTAAGCACGTGTATTATAATTTATTTATGTTTTTCAAATAAGTATTATTTTTTTTTTTTTGTTAGAGAATTGTGTTTATGTAACTACCTACAGTTTTTATTAAATATACCATTATTATTCTAAATACGTTTATTAAAATTTACTTAAGTTTTTGGAATAAGTGTATTTTTTTGCAAATAAATAACATATAAATATATGACTAACTATATTTTTATTCGATGTAGTCAGTATTTCATATACCCAGTCGTAAAATAAAGGTTAATTTTAATTTAATTAAAATATTGATGCATTAAAATAACATAAGAATTCTAAATTTATACCTACTTCTTTCATTTCATCCCACCTACATTGTAATTTAAATTCATTTAAAACTTACATTTGGATTATTTAAAAGAATAAGGAATACATCATATTTACTTAAATTAATGTTTCTGGAACACAACTATGAAAGTAGAAAATTACAAAATTTGAAAAATTAATATCTTTCTTATTTATTCGAATTTTCAAACAGTATTTACAGCAATACTCTCAGTTTTTGAAGCGCTTTTAGAATATATGCTTAAAAAAATACCTTTGGTCTGAAGTCGAGAGTCTTGTCGAGACTTCAAGACTTTCTCGACAAGACTTGATGCTGGTCTCGTCTCGTCTCGACTTTTCTAGTCGAGACCAAATGATGGTCTCGTCTCGACAAGACCAAGACGAGACGAGACCAAGACCAAGACTGGTCTTGGTCTTGTGGCAACACTACACTCTTTTAAGAAATGTCAAATTCAAATTTCAATATTTAATTTCACCTTTATGTTTAAAGAACGATTTTTTAAAAAATATTTGTTTGAATACAAACTATGTTCTGCTTTAAAATCATATTTTGATACTATTTATTTTTGTTATTAAATAATGAAATCTGACATTTCTTAAAACAGCGTTCTAGTTAAATCAGGGCTTGTGCTACCAGCCATTGAGAATAACGCAGTTGGTTAATATTTTTCATAAAATTATTTTAAATACGTTCAAAATAGTTTCCTTCAACAATACACACAACATAAAAATTGAATAATTTAGTTTTAACTAACTTAACTTTCGATTATCTTCATTTCATATGAGAGATAAATAACTGTTTTAAAACGATAGGTAGTTCACGGTCTATATGATTTTCTTATTCTCAATTATTCTAGCACGACCCTCGTATACATTATGTAAAACTATACGCTGAATCCAAATTTGAAAACTTCAAGTCGCTATCTCTTTCAGTTTCCAAGATATGAATTTTTAAAGTTGTCTTAACTCCAAATATTTGGAATATTTTATACCTAAAAAATTGTGAAACTCGTGCTCCTTCCGGAGTATATACCATGCAGGTGGCGCTACCGTCTGCGATTTTCATTTGTTATTCTCCGGGCGTGTCCAAGGCCAGCCAAGAGCCAAGACTAAGGTGATCGCATTGTCCAGGTGTCTTAATACATACGTAAGTACCATGCATTATATGTCAACGTTAGAGACGTATTATTAAATGTACTATTATTTATTCTTTCTTCCGATGTATGAATAAGATTACAATGCATTTTTATAAAGAATAAAGTTAAGAAATGGTGACAAGTTGTGACCTTAAGATTTCAAGAATAATAAATTTATGTATGGCTGACAGAATTCTCAATAATTAAATTTGTAAAAAGAGTAACTTGATGCAAACTTCCTGCCTAATTTTTCAAGGATACAAATTCAAAATTACATCACATAGTAATTAAAAGATATTTAGATCATCTCTTATATCATTTACACTTGTAATGATGACTGAAATTAATTGTAATTAATATTCCACATACATACAAACATTCACAACGGAACGATACGTTCAATAACAACTCCATATATACCATAGATCACAAAATTTTGTTAGCATTTAATAATCGGTGAAAATAAGTTGAAATATTTATTATCTAATCAGATTAAAATTATTAAAATTAAATATATTAAATATCAGTAAAATGGTGCATTTGTGCTTGACAAATGTGCGGTTATTCGCTACCGGAAATCGGTCATTTTAATATGTTATTATGTATGAATACGGTTATGAATATGGCTGAGGTGAAATAAGTGTGCATGGATAGGAATGTGTGGCGAAGGATGATTGTTGCGTAACTATTATTGTGGTCCGGATGCGGTTATTCGCTACCGAAAATGTATGAATGTTATGATGATTTTGGACAAGGCGAAAGAAGAATGTTTTTAAAGAGTTAAGTGATTTAGTGGAGCTCTTACTTTCATCCCTTTTCTTATTATTTTCGGGTTTTTGCTCACCCACTAAGTGGGAAACGCGTGATTTTATGTATGTATGTATGTGATTGACAACAAACGTTAACATTACAATGTAACAGAGAAACCAAAGTTCTATTTTTAGAATATTGCTCGTTATTGCAAATCGAAATAAATTTATTTTTTATACTAACGTTTTATAACAACTTTTTGATCGTCATTTTCGTTGCTAAATAAAATACTTTTAAGCACTAGTGCTTAAAAATAACAATTTAATGTGTAAAAGTGACAGTTTAATGCGTAAAAGTGACAGTTTAATAAATAAAATGTTACTTGTAAGCACTAGTGCTTAAAAGTATTTTATTTAGCAATGAATAGATGAAAGTGACATCTGCCTAATTTTTAGTTTTGAAAAATAGAAAATGTTGATATTTGAGAATAAATGATCTGGTTTAAAACGCTATTATAAAAAATATTGTATGTAATACATTACGAATTAAAAACTTGACGTGTTGTATTACTCGCTTACGCTCGTGCGTACAAATTTCACGTCGCGTGCCTAAAACACTATCATTTCGCAACTTATTACATAAATATTTTATACTCCAATGCGTAAACTCGCTACTTTACACATTACAAAGCTGCCAGTATCAATCCACGTATGATATTTACGTTGTCCTACCTAAATTTAGTTTTTTTCTGTACATTCATGTTGGTCATTCTGACAAAACGCAGTATTCAACTTCAGATCTGTTATCTGTCAAATGTAAACTCTGCATTGGGTGTGTTCCATGGAGGTAGGAATACAAAGGAGAGAGCATGAGGTTATATTGATGGCCAGGGGAATGAAGCCTAGTGGGGACGGGCGAACACAGCTGTTGGACCGTCCTAGAGAGGGGATAAGCGCAGCAATTTTTAAACAAAATTACTTTATTCGTTCAATTAAAATTTTATAAAACTTTAAATACTGAAAGAAATGTGTTGTACATATATTATTTACTGAAAAATGATATTAATGTGTTTTTAAATACATTTTATTTATTGATTTTACTTAATTAAATTTTGTAAGATTCAAAAAGCACGTGTTTTAATATAATATTTTTATTTAATTAATAAAATGTATTGAAATGCACTCTAAAACGATACAACACAAACGTAAACAAGCTAAAGAAAATGGCTTTAAGGTCAAAGAAGGTTGACAGATAGGCCCGGCCTGGAGTGGGGGAAATGGCTTCACTTTTACAGCCACTTGCTATCTCCGTATTTATTCCTACCTCCATGGTGTGTTCAAATTGTTGTCTGTTAAATTTCTAATTTGTTTCAGGAATGTTATATGAGGTCGTATAAAAAATATTCTATGCAACTTAAAGTGTAAACAAGCTTTATTATGACATTCGATCAACAATTTTCGTGACAACATAAAGCTTGTTTTTACACTTTTGTTGCATAAATAACTATTATTTCGCCTAGAAAATATATTTAAATAATTTTTAAGTGAAAAACGAGATTCAGCGGGACTTTAAAACAATTTTTAAATGTAATATTTATTTAAAAAGGAAGTATTACTTCTAGAATTGTCACTAGATGGACCCGGACTGTCATTTGATTTTAATGTTTTAAAATAATAGTATATAATTTAATATAAAGGGGACAATGACTTAAAAATGGGCGTTCATTGAACGACATTCTTGAAGTTGTGGGTAGATTCAAATACATCCCATCGTAAATATGTTTTAGAAATTAAACCTACAGACAGATAAACTGTACCTACTTATTTTTTGTAAATATTACAGTGTTCAAAAAAAGGAAACCAAAAGTATGTAATTAAATGTTAATGTAACACGAAATATTGTCAAAAATGTTATGTAAGAAATCAAAGCTTTTCTTCCTGAATCTTGTTTTAGAAATGGATATGTCAGAAAACAACAACTGGCAATATTCTGTTTCCTTCTTTATTATCTTTTGTTCTTAAAATTATATTTCAAGATTAATTTTAACGTTGCAATTGAATAATGATCAGACATACGTTTCACTGTTCAAAGCCTATTCCGAATTAGGTTTAATTTGAACACACTATACTTGTGCGTCACTGTTATATTTTTATTAGTTCCTTGTACGAAGTACGAAGTAAAGGAAGTATTGTAATCGCGAAATTTTCGGTTTCCAGATTTCAACGAAAATATCCATTTTAACCATCCCTGAATCCATTTCGTCGTGACGTCTGTACGTACGTATCTCGCATAACTGAAAAACGGCAAGCCGTAGAAAGTTAAAATTTTGTATTAGGACTGTTATAATATCTAGTTGTGCACCACCCTTTTTGGTCATTACATAACTTCCGGAAGTGGTACTTTACTTGAAGCCTATAATAGATTTTAATGAAAAACTATATTAAAATATAATCCAAAACTTTTCAAATTTTATATATACGACCTTTATATCAATGGGAATAACATAATAGATTTTGGTTGAAATGGTCTAACCGCAAGTGGTACTTTACTTGAAGCCTACAATAGATTTTAATGAAAAACTATATTAAAATATAATCCAAAACTTTTCAAATTTTATATATACGACCTTTATATCAATGGGAATAACATAATAGATTTTGGTTGAAATGGTCTAACAGCAAGTGGTACTTTACTTGAAGCCTACAATAGATTTTAATGAAAAACTATATTAAAATATAATCCAAAACTTTTCAAATTTGCTATATAAGACTTCTACATCAATGGAAATATCATAATTGATTTTGGTTAAAATGGTCTAACCGGAAGTGGTACTTTAGTTGAAGCTGTTATTAGTTTTTCTTGAAAAAAAATGGTGTTATTTTGATTTTTGAAATAAATGCTTCAAATAAAAGTTTTAGAGAATTGAATTCTGCGTCTAACACATCAAGTATGATTAAATTAGCTCTTTGTATAAGCGAGATATTGTAAATTTAAAAATTATGTATTTTTTGGTTATTGTAATTAAGTTTGCTATGGATTAGGACAAAAAATAACAAAAAAATAAAGAGTTTAATGTGAATACCAAATTATGTCAAATACATACAATTTTATGATTATGTTATTATACATGTTTTAATTATTAACAAAATATGTATAGTTTTACAGGCGTACAAGTAAGTCATGTGGTGTCCACATCAGATTTTTTATTGCGCCGTTTTATCGATTTATTGCGATCCTTTGTTTTAAAAAACTATATATATATATATATATATATTCAGTGACAATACCATGATGATATGTTTATTTATGTAAGCATTATTTTAAATACAATTTTTATCTCTTGTAAATGCCAATGTTTTATTCTTTTTTTTTTATTTTAGTGTAGAAATCTTGGCAATGGTCAGTGATTTTTACAACAGTTGTGGTTGGAATATCCGGATTCAAATTCGGTTTATTTGTTTTTAATTTGGAAAATTACATGACTATTATTAACATCTGCAAAATAATATTTAAATTTGTAAGAATGGTACAATGTTATAAGAAAACAATGATCTACTTATATGATAAAGTTGGAGACCAGTTTTTCAAGTTCCTGAATTTGTTTACCACTTTTAAAAGTCGTGGGTTGTGCAAAAAATGTTTACCGGTATTTCTACAATTCATTTGTGTCCCTGAGTCAATATCAAATCATACTGTCGATCCATATCTACAATATATTCCAAGTTTCATTAATGATACGCCTTCAAAACATATTCATTAAAATATATAGTTATTTGTATCGTAGTTTTAATTAATAATATAGTGCAAAATTTTTAATGATCTGTTGTTTTTACTTGTAGTTAGTAAACTGATTAATCTGTAAGATGCAGATCTATTTAAAATAAGTTTAACTAGAGCAGATGTAAGTATAAAAATTATCATAATTTCTTGTAAGAAGATTTCTACACTTTCTAGATACAAAAAAATATATCAGTAGAAAGCAGATATTAGAAAATGATTGAACATTTTTCCGTTTTTATTGTTCATTTTACGGAATAACAGCGGAAAATTATAATTAAACAAATATAATAAACAATTTCTACATTTTAGAAAAAAAAATATAATTACATAAAAAATTACAAGTAATACTATTACAAAGTAAATGAATAAAATGCGAATTTTGGATCGCAGGTACCCGCGCTTTTCTGTCAGCCAACGTATTCAGTTGTTTTTCTCGTATATGCGATAAGACAACCCTTACTGTTCCGTATTTATTCAAGTTTTTAATGGTAAAATGATCGATATAAATAATGATCTATACATTAATTGATTCGTTGATCTTTCGCTATTATTTTGATATATAATTCATGTAGTAAGTCCAAAAAATTCGTGTGTTTTCAATAGAAGAAAAATGTGTTGTGCTGCCCAATATGGTGGACGAGGTGAACAAATTTTGATTGATGTTTTCGTTGTTATAATTGAATATATAGTGAAGATTGGTATATTATATGAATAAAATAATGATTAGTGATTAATGTACAGTACAGTTGAGCGGTTGAATATGAAATATATTTTAGTTCGCGTGCACCAGACTGCCTTGACTTATACTTCTAAGAAAGCCGTTCACTTCTCAAATAAAAACAAGATTATTTATATAATTCTGCAACTTAGCGCTACAAACATTGTATTTTTATTTGTTATACTTTTTATATAATCCTTGCACAAATGAATTTATATTCAAATTGTTAAATGTCAATAAAACAACAGGTTGATATAACAAAATGCGCTTAGACATTCTTAAAAAGTCCATTTTTTGAACATGTTCAAACTTTTCTTTGTAAAATTGGAAATTGTTGTTTAAAAATTATAAAAATGGACCCATAAACCAATTTTTTAAAATATTTTTTAAATGCAAGTTCGTTTAATTTTGAAGCAATTCGTGGTATCAAAAAGTCATAATTGTTTTTTGTATAACTGCATTTGATTTTTAAAGAAACTTATAGCTATCTTTCTCACACTAGTTTCTGTAGTAGGCTGCGCGAGAAAGATACCAATAGTGTGACGTCATCTGTATCCCTGGAAATAAATTCAAATATCTCGCAAAGTACTAATTAAAAAAATGTTTTTTTTTATCTTAATCGTTATTTATTGAGTAGTATTTTAAGGATAAAGTATACATTTCATTATTTTTTGTTATGGTTTATGGGCCTATTATCCGTAAAATCGTCAAATCCATATTTGTACTAATTTTTTAGTTTTAGGCTGGTGAATCCAACATCTGAATATACCGGGTGTCTACTTGAAATCCGTAATATGGGGAAAACAATGTTATTTTTTCATTTTGTTACAGTTACTGACTTATTAAATTTAGAGAAAAGTTATAAATAAAAAGTTGTTCAGAATTAAAAAGTACACAATATGGGACTAAAATTAATCACAATTTCATTTTATTTTACGAAAAAAACTCAAATTAAAATTCGCAATTTACCTCCAAATTTCATAATGCCATTTAATTAATGATGTTTAATTTTTTTTATTTGACAGATCTCATAATTCTACTCTTGTCAATAAATATTTTTATATAATTATTTTTTTTTTATTATTTTAATTATGGCCTTCGGTACGATGCCGATTGGCCAGTGACAATGTATTAGAGTTTTATAATTTAGGACATACACAAACATCCAAGCTCCTGGTGGGAATCGAACCCACGACCCCAAGAGCCGAGCGGTGAAGGTCGCTTGAGCGCTACCTATAACCGCTCGACCAACGATGCGGCTTATATATAATTATTAAAAGTATAATTAACAAAAAGTAAATACAAAATGATTCAAGAATGGTATATTATTATAACATTCAAAATTAATTATAATAATAACATGTCAAAGGTTAAATGTCTAATAAAACAAATAAAACATCAGTAATCAATGGTACTCTCAAATATGCTGTAAATTGCCAATTTTAATTTGAATTTTTTTCGTAAAATAAAAAGATAATTTTATTCCCATATTGTGTAGTTTTTAATTCTGAACTACTTTTCTCTAAAATTAATAGGTCAGAAACTACAGCAAAATGAAAAAAAAAATAACATTGAATTCCCTATATTACGGATTTCAAGTAGATACCCGTCATAGGACTTTAACATAAAATCATACTTTCGTAATTTCCTGCTTGCCTAATTATTTTAGATAAAAAAGTTTCAAATAAACGTTGTAGAATTTAAAGTTAATAAATAATATTAATTTTGCATGCTTTGTAACGGCAGAAATTAGGTATGAAAATGTCGAAAATCACCTCATATATACCGATAGCCATGGAATTGAAACAAATTCCATTATTGCACTATTTTCTTTGAAAAAATTTGAAAAATTTAAATACCACAATAAATCCATATATTATGGTACATTATTATTTCAAAATAATAGAAACTAGCTCATATATGCTCATATACATATGATTTGTCAGATGCCTATGTGTTAACATAAAAAACTACATAATGTAATAATAATTTATGTAACAAAATATTTACACTGAGACATCGTAGTTCAGAAAGC
The DNA here is from genome assembly GCA_943142095.1 of Ophonus ardosiacus. NCBI lineage: Eukaryota > Metazoa > Arthropoda > Insecta > Coleoptera > Carabidae > Ophonus > Ophonus ardosiacus. The sequence goes on from OW964827.1 coordinate 41,091,360, forward strand.
GTTGAAATATCATAATTTTTGTTCCACTTTATTTTAAGAAAATTGTTTCCTTTCAATTTATGTAAAAGTACTTGTGGTTTAATTTTTTTCACGAATGGCATAAGAATTTAAATTGTAGTTTAATTGCTAAGATGACTTTAATACTTTAAGTATAAGATGTACAGACTCCTTGTGAAATGGTGAACAACAAAAGAGAAATTCATTTTTAACTCTCGCTAAGAGAGGTATTGGATTCATGCTAAAAATCACATATTCAGATTTTAGTGAATAAGCACGATTTAAGGTCCCTATAAACCGATTTTAACATTTTTACAATGATGTCTGTTTGTGTGGTGGATGTGTGTGTGTGGACAACCGGAAGTAGTAGTTTCTTAAAAAAATCTTCTAAATATTATTTGTTGGAAATTTATGTTACAACAAATATTAAAGAATATAAAATTCTCTTTCTAGTATATTAAACATTTTTATTATATCTTTTATAGATTTAGAGATAGAGAGTTATAAATATATAAAATAATTTATTGTATCCATCAAGTAGCCCATCGAAACCAGTTGAAAAATTAAAATATTTGTAAATGACATAAATGTCAGTGTCAAAAATCCAGAGATATTACTGAAGATATTTCAAGTGTGATCTGAAATTTACTTAAAGATATTATATGTCGTATGCTTCAATATATTTACTTGCATTTCATGGCACGTATATAAGAACATATAATTGGAATAAAGATAAAATAAATCGTGCAAGACCTCATTTTCTAAACTTTACACAATTATATGCGTAGTGGCCCTGTATAATGATTAATTAAAAAATAACGGTTCATCAAGGATTCTAGAATTTTGCCTAATAAACTTGTGAATTAAAATAAAATGCTCGTATGCTAATCATACAGTGTTACTAATTAGTATTGCGTTAGAATAATTAATGCATACATTAGAAGTAAACATTGTTGTATATCTTGCACCACTCGTCGCTCGTCGTCACGGATTTTTTTCTATTAATTTGTCAAATTTTTCTTTCCGCATCTGTTATTCGTCAAATCACAAGTCGGTCACGTTCGAAACATCCGCCTATCGACGGGGTTCCAATTCCAAAGCACCCTACGACCAGCTACTGTTTTCTGTTGCTGTCACCAAGTTAATTTATAATTCTTAGAAGGCTTGTATTTTTAGAACTCAAAGAACACTTGAAATTTGCAAGCATACTTGGACGTTAAATGGCCTTAACATCTGGTAAAGAAATACTAATTTGGTATAACGAAAACTATACACACTTGTGTTTATCTGAAGATATAGTAGAAGTACGTATACTTCGTTTCAAAATTAATTGGAGTAATAAATCAAAATTATCAAGAATAGTATTAGATCATGGAATCGCAACCATCATTTAACGGTGTTTATTATGAATTGAATTAGATTTTTTATATTAATTAACTGATATATCATATCATTAAAATATTAATGTCACTCCTAACTCCTAATTATTTCTTTACTTATTCCGGTGACATTTGAAAATGTCATTTTTATTGACATTTAAATGAGTAGAGTGGGTCACTCTTCTTCACATTTAATATTTTCTTTCCTTTTAATACAAATACATACGTATGTTAATTGAAGTATGTTATATTTGCAATATGTTATGCATTAGAAAGTTATGTTTTTATGCTCATCTCAATAATAATTAGTAACTATAGAAGTATGTACCGTTTGCTCTTTGCAGTATTTATAATAACTTTATAATATAAAATAATTTAGATAAAATATTGAGCAATTTAATATTCTATTTCCTTAATTATATAATAATTAATTTTCCTACATACTTTCAAATTATTTTAATAATACCATCCTTACCTAAAGGTGACGGAAGGTATTATCTTTGGTCGAAAAATTAGGTGGTGAGTTTTTAATGATAAGCACTTTTTAGGGTTCCTAAAACACGATTTTACTAATTTTAAGATGATGTCTGTATGTATGTATGTATGTATGTATGTATGTATGTATGTATGTATGTATGTGTGTGTGTGTGTGTGTGTGTGTGTGTGTGTGTGTGTGTGTTTGTTGTGTGACAAAAATTTCTCCGATAACTCCAACACTACGATTCTAAAAATTATAATTCTTTCATATTTCTCTTCTTTACATCCTTATAAAGAGCTGATTAGATTTTGGTTATAATTGGTCAACTGGAAGTTCTCTTATTTGAAGTTCGTAACAGATTTTTTTGAAAATAACGCAGTTAGATATCATATTTTCACATTTGATGTGATTATCATTTATCATTATGAAAGCATATTCAATAGATAAAGTGTTAAAGAATTATAAAGAGATTAACTTTCATAAATCAACCAGCTTTGCTATAATCATGGAAACCGCTGATGTATTCAAATAATTCTAATTGACAGATGTCAGTGTCAAGTGCATAGGATTTATAGAATCTTTTCCAAGGAAATTTCGGTATGGAATTTGTACAAAATAGTATATGTTCGCGATACAATTTTACTGGATATATAGAATATTTTCCAAGGATCTTTTGGTATGGGATTTGAACAAAATACATAGAAAGTAGACGGAAAGTAATGTGCTGGCCACATCAGATTTTTTAAATTATTTTATACGATTCATATTCAAATCATGTATTGTTTATGCATATCAATGCATCGTATTATCTTCTTTGAAGAACATATGTAGGTGTCATGTTATACATACAAATATTGTATACAACAATAATGTACACCTATTCAAAAAAATATCTGATTTATTTAGGTCTATAACTGTATTATTTTCTATACGAGCACAAGGGAGGGCGTATGTATGTATATGTACATGTATTAGTGTGACCTCTATATCACAGACTAAAGAATTGTACAAGTGACATTGTTAAGAACATTATAGTAAGTCGAATTCAAGGTGATATACTTTTTAAGAAACAAAAAAGGATCCTGGTATGTCTACCTTCTAACTGTTGTAGATATGATAATTATAATTTAATAATTTACACATAAATATCCAATAATATATATTTATTAATATTAATGTTTAGTTGGGTAGCTGTGTGCGTTAAGTCATACTTAACACTTAAAAAACTTGCCTTTTTATGAAACGAGGCGTTTTGTAAAATGACTAGGCGTTTTATAAAAAATATAAAGACGGATATATACACAATAAAATTATGTGTATAAATTTATGCAGAAACGTAACTGTATAAAAGATGTTACACTTATTAATTGTATAAAAAATAGATCAATACTTTCGATAGTTAAAAAGTAAAGGTATTTCCTGTCGATTAAAATTGTACTCATACTTTCAATCTAATTTCTAAACTTACATTTTATGAGTACTCATAATACAAGCAAATTATATACTTTAGTAGCATATTTCAAATAACTATTTCCTATATCAATAAATAATTGATTCAAAAACGAAATCATTCTCACAAAACATTCTCAAAAAAAAAGTTGCTTCCGAAACTTTCTAGATAATTTCTCCTACGCGAACAATTGACTACCAATAGACAAGAGACAATCGAGAGATATCTGCTTTGATTCTACTTAACTCGCACATCAAATAGACGTTGTCGTTCTACTTATAAAAAAAAAAAAAACACATTCACAAAAGGTATAACAGTAGATGAGTAGAAATTCGGAAACGGTTGACTTCTTTTAACTTTTAAGAAGCCAAATGTCACTTCCGGTACAGCTGGTAGACCGGAAATAGAAAGAGAAAACCAGTTGATAGAAAAGAGAAGATATTTCTACCCTTATAATTTTTATTAAAATAACCTTAGTATCTTTTTGAAATCGATTCAGTTTTTTGTAATTGTATGGTCACTTTGGAAAGTACGGTTTCTTTCTACTACTTAAAACGCATAATGACTATTCGTAAGTGTTTTTGGACTGTGAATGACCATTGAGTAAATTGTCAGTACAATCATGATTGGAGAAAGTAGAAATTCACTTTCTTCCAGTGATAAGAAGGGTTCGTGACTTACTGTTTGAATAAGAAATACTTTTACTAACAATACAATTAATCAGGAACATTTTATATTTGTAATATTTACTTTTTAATTCGTAACATTAGGATATAGTCAAAAAAATTGATTCTATTGGGTCCAGCAATAAAACTATAAATATCGCCAATGTGCCATTATTTGTGCCGTTCTGTTAAAATGGAGATATGCATTGATTGAATTCTCTGTCTACTCTAATCTTACTGTTCCTTTAACATAAATTCTTTATTTTGTTTAAAATAATTTTTTGAACTGCAATTTTTATTCCCATATGAAATTACAGGAACGTGCACTTGATCAAAACTTGCAATGAAATACGAAAAGGTATTTATATTAGCTTAGGGGTTATCTTTTGCATCTAAATGCAGTAGGTCATGGATGGGACATAAGCAACGCTTGCTTGATGCTTGATCCTAGATAAAACCAAGGTTTGCGTTTGTTTTACCAATTTATACTGAAGAAAAAAAAATGTGTTCTTTAAACATATAAAACATTGGAATATATATAGAGTTCTTTGTTCTTCTTTAACTATTAAAATACAATTAAAATTTATGCCTGTAATGAAAGAAATATGTGTGCATTTTAAAATAGAATAATTGTCTAATATGTGAAACAATTTAAAATTCTAATGCATTTCCGTTTTAAAGTAAACATATAGTGGGTTCATAATTTAATGCGTGGTAAATGTATTGTATCTTCTTCATAATTTAATTCTAATGATCCGCTACCCACTTGTATTTAATTTAATGGTGTTTTTACTCTGTTTATTCTAAGGTCATTGCCAAATTCATACTGAAAATTCTTCATACCTTCTTAAAATTTATATGTTTTAAACTTAAGGAGTATTTTATTCTTAGCGATGAGTAACACAAATATTTTCAATATTTCATTTTTGTCTTTACTTAGAAGTTGTAGCATTTCAAATAGAAGAACGCAAAACAAAATGTTTGATTTTTTTGGAGATATCAACGTGACGTCAAGCTACAAACTTTTATATTTAAATTATTTTATTTAGACAATGGGTATCCTTCATGGTTCACTGTTTAAAATAAACAAAAATTAGAAGAATTTTCAGTGATTTCAATGCAAAATTATACGGAGAACTTTATAAATGTTATATTCTAGTAAAGAAATATATTATAAATAGTGGTTATTTGATTTCCTAAGACATATAATTAATAAACATAATATTGTACGGTTCCTGTATTGCAGATAAATAAATATTTATGTGTATTAGTTTCAATATAACAGCGTTTCTTCATATCCTTTTAGTTTTTTGAATAGATATTTCATGTAACAAATCCTTATCCGGTTTAACTTTTACCATATTACCAACATCAGAAAATGAAAATGTAAAATATATCGACTACAAAATACGTGGTTTGGTACAAGAACAACCAATGTCAACATTTATAATCAACAATAAATTATAGCTAAACATACCTACGATCAGGGATGGTAATCGAAATCGGAACCGAAACCATTAACCGAAAAATACCGGAAAAAAATGAGAACCGAAACCGAAAGCTGTACCGAAATTCGAAATAGATACAAAACCGAAACCGAAAGCAAAACCCTTTTTTATTTATCTATAACCGCATTATATAAAGGTTTCTTGTTAGTTGTCAAATATTGTAAATTTTTATTATTAAAATACTTATGTATAAAAAAGTATAAATATAAATTTATTTTCTATTTGTTTCTTTTCTTTGTCGAAAAGTATTTCAGTTTTCAACGTAGTCAACGTAGTACCTCAATCGTCTGGCGCTCGAAATCCGTTACATGTTACATTTACATAGACATTTAACATGGGAAATTAGAATATTTTGAATTAAAACTGATTGTTATAAAACTTTGTTCACGTGTTTTTGCATCATTATAGTAATTAATTGTTCAAAATTAATAATATTATTATTCTCGTAAATTACTTTTGCAAAACCGAAACCCTTTTAGTAAAACCGGTATACCAAAACCGTTTGCTGTATAAAAACCGAAACCCAAATCAAAACCGAATTTTTATTTTCACGATGACCGAAACCGTAACCCATACCGATATTTTCTACGGTTACCATCCCTGCCTACGATTGTTGTATCATAACTGCCGCAAATGTCGGTTTAAAATCGGAGTTCGTAGAGTGAGAATTTTAAGACATCTAAGGGCTGTTATTATTTATAACATCCGAGGTTTGTTCAACAGTTTCTAGGTTTCAGAAAATGAAGACATTATTAATAAATATAATGGAATAATTATGCAGCCTACGGTATACATTTATTTCTATTTTAGAATAAAGTAAACCTCGTTAAAAACGATGCACTAAAGTTAACTTATTTATATGTATTAACATTATACTTTAATTTTATTTTCATTTTGTAGACTGTTGCTGACTTGTCAGTATGTTAATAATATTACTATTCAGAAGATGCAGTTATAACTTATAGTTGTATGAAGCGATCTATGGAACTGACTTATGCAGGGTTTACAACCTTTTATTTTTTATAGAAGGTTGGATAGCTTAGTGGTCAAGATTCATAAATTATTCGAACTTGAAAGTCCGTCTTGAAGGCTAAGAAATGGGCCGTATATAAATAATTCATACTGAATTTGCTATAAATTTTGTAAACCATTAAGAAATAAGACACAGTAAATACAAAATTTTAGTATATTTACCGCGAAAAAATATTTACCTATTACAAAAGAATAACACATTTTAAGAAAGTGCAGTCAGATTTGAAAAAAAATATAACTGTGCATTCAAAACACATTGGTCCGAATTCAGCACTCTTCACTATAATATATAGTGTAGTGATCGTCTCTAACAACCATGGAAACAAATTGCATCTTTCTCTTATTAATGCATCGATGCATATGTCTTTCTTTATTTTGTTATTGAATTCGACCCATTATTTTTTATATAATAACTGCTTGTATTTAAAATTTAGATTTGAATGTTTGCAATCCCTACAACATTATTGGAATACTATAATTCTATAATCCAGATTAAAAAAAAAAAAAAATTAGGAATTATCTAGAAAGCAGATTTCGGGTACGGTTCATGATAGAAGAAATTACCTGAGTTAAGAAACCTTTACCGCAAGTCCCATAAAATTTAGAACGGACAATTATGGCAGATTCTATAACGAGATCCTTTGATCTCTTCACACAACAATACCAGAATACCATAGCCTATACTTTTGCATATGTAAACAAAAGCTTAATATCCTGAAACCGATAAATGTTCATAAGAAATGTCACTAATTCAGTGATTTAAATTGTCTGTAGTACCCAAGTAATAAGTATTTTGTTGTTTTATGGAATGACATTACCCTGTTTTCTTACTTGATACGAACTATAGATGTTTTTACGTTACATTTATTTATATTGTTTATAATAACTAAACATACTAATAATATTTTTCTTTTCCGCATCGCTTCGATATTTCCCGTCCTGATTCTCCGGCAATCGGTATGCGATTAAATTTCTAATACATCCTATATTTTCTCGATATTAATTGCTTCATATCGCCATATCTAAATAAACATTGCGGACAAACTTTAATTATCTTCATCAACGTTGGAAGCATTTTTACTGGGAAAGCACATACGTTTAACACACATACAAGAGTCTGTCTTCTTTCTTATGTGCTGTAGGCAACGAAAGGAAAGTTGAAAATCAAGTAGAAACAAAAATAAGTCGAAAAGTTTCTCAGCAGAATTTTTTGAGAAGTAGAAATCAGAAGATTTATTTTGATGCCTATTAGTTGTTTGTATTGCATTTAGAAATTATATATAGCTAGAGAATGCACTTTCTACATCAGATATGAGTGGCTGAATATTTTAAAAACGTTCAATTTTTTAAAAATGGTACGTGTCATAAAAATCCATATAAATGGTTGAAATATAAAACCAAAAATGGAACTAATTTTATAATTTTATGAACAAAGGGTTGTATAGGTAAATATGTTCAACTACTAAAATATTTTGATTCATACTCTGAACCTCAGGGTCTTAAATGTTTAATTATAATATACGTTTTTGAACAAAACAGGTAACAATATTATAAAAAAAAATGCAGTGTTGAATAATTTTGGTGAATCAGTCGTAGAAAAAGTATAGCGTGAAGCTTTTTTACACGAGCCGCAGGCAAGTGGTGCAACCATACGTACTTAATATTTATTATTATTTCACAATATATTATTATTAAATAACGCAATAGCGTAAAAAATAGGTAATTATTTTTGCATTTTTATGAGTATTTTTTATCATATTCTTGACACATATAAATACAATATAAATAATACGTTTTTATTGAGTAGGTATAATAAATAAATTTAATACCAAATTAACAATTAATACTATTTTATTATTTATTTTTAATTTTGAGAACCCTTGGGATGCCGCCTGGTAAGCGCCCTCACCGATATAGATATATGTATCATCAAATCATCAGTTCATCACTTACAAATGATGATATATTTATGGTATAACGAATTTTCAATATACAATTTTTTTGTATAAACATTTCCAAATTGTTGGAAATCAAATTTTGAAACATTTTCGCAATTTTCAACTTAACATACCATAAAAATTTCTTAACTATTACTCTAATATTCTAGTCTAGAAAATCTAAACCTTATCCTTCAACTTTAACTTTCTATTATTACCTTGTGAATTTGTAAAATCCAAAACTGCTACCAAAGTCACAAAAATCCACATGTTACACATATTGTCACACCATATCACATCACCATTGCATCGTCAACTGTCATTCGCACCCACACACACTTCGAACAGCAGACGATCGGCTCAGGATGACCGCAAAGCAAGAACTGCTGGCTTTGCTCAAGACAAATGAATGTCGCGCCATGGGTAGCCGCGATCGCGTTTGGGTCACGTGGTCACTGTGTTGTGACGTCACGGAATAAGTGGGTGAAGTAACGGAATGGGATGAGTAAGAATTGATATTGATTTCAGAAGAAAAATCTTTATTACCTGTAGTTGTACCCATTTTTATACCTTTAAGAATTGAAAACTGGCAAATGCTATTGGCTAATGGCGACAGCCGGGGGTGTACCTCTTCGCCTCCATGAATGTTCTTGGTGTAGATGACGTCACAGGCGCCGTCGATTTTCTTGGTCCTCATTATTTTAATAATTTTTTTCCTAAGTATTAAAAACTTTTCAGCGAAAATACAAATTCGGATCTGATATTTTTATGTACAGATTAACATATTAAAAAATTAAAAAATACTTGGAAACCCCTATTATATGTATAAAAAATAAATGAATATTATAAGACTATATACTTTATAATTACAAATGTATTTAAATTAATAATTTTAATGCAAGACATTTAAATTCAAATAAAATCTGTCTGAGAATTACAATGCTGGACTGATAGCCACGCCTCCGCTGTTTGAATTTCTTTACTTCCATTTGTAGTATGGATCTTCTTCTAACACGGTATTCGTTATATATTTCTAATCGGTTTATCAGTCGCCGCAATCATAATAAAATATGTTGAATTCATATTCGTGTCAAGCCGCTATAACAAAAAAAAACCTTATTTCCGAAGTATTTCAATTATATTTTTTTATATTTTTATTAATATTCATTATTAAGCGTATATTTTCACTATTTTTACCTCCCGCTACCCTTGGTAAGGGAGGTATAGGGATCGTGCTAAAAATCTCATATCGAGATTTTAGTAAATGACCACGTTTTAAGGTCCCTAGAATCCATTTTTAACATTTTCACGATGATGTCTGTATGTGTGTATGTGTGTGTGTATGTGTGTATGTGTATGGATTTTATCTTCGCTCTAACTCAAATACTATCATTCAGAAAATTCTGAAACCTTGTATTTCTATCCTATTCTAATATGAAAAGAAGCCATTAAGATTTTGGTGTAAATCAGATAACCGGAAATGGCACTTTACCTGAAGCTCATAGTGGTTTTTCTTCAAAAAATACCATTAAATGCCATTTTTTCGAATTTTATGTCTTATGAAAATTAAAGATTATTGAATTTTCTACAGGAATACATTAATACTTTTTCTATATATTTTACAGATAAATTTAAAAATATTTTTTTATTAGTCGCGAAGCCTAAGATAAAAACTATTCCTTTGTTACACAGTTCATTTATCAAATGAATGTAACTGACAGTAAATGTCACTGTCAAAAAACTAACCAATTCAAATTAATAGTGACATTTTAAAAAGAAAATAGTAAATAAAGCAATAGTTTTCTGCAATGGAACAGTTTGCAGCGTTGGTAAATACATAGGTAGGGATGTATTTAAATTAATAAAAATTAATTAGCGGGAGGTTTTGTGTTGGCCACATCAGATTTTTTTTACTAATTTCTCTTAATTCGATTGTGCTGTAATCCGTAATTAGTTTACGTTACGCCTTATTTTCCGCAACCAACATATGAATTGTGTAACAAAATATAATTACATACAACCGCCAATACATATACGTAAACAATGATTCCTCTGTCTTGTCCAAATTAACAATTTTTGTACCGTAATTTTGCCCTTTTAGATCCATATATTATTACGGTAATATCCTTATATTTTTAATTAATTTTAAAATATAATTACATAATATTTTTCCAAGAAAATAGTATACAGACACATAACCTTAATTCCCAATGTCAAAATCAAAGTTTAAGCAAGATGTACACCCATATAATAGCGAATTTACACAAAATTCCCTTAAAAACTTTATTGAGTAATAGTGTAAAACGTTATATAACACAGGTACCTCATAATAGAGCTTCTAAAAAATTATTTTCTAGTTTTAGCCCTGTAAATAACCTTAAATGTCATCCAAAAATTAATAAAAATGTGAGTACATGCAATACATAATTTAAATTAACGTATAGTACGTTAAATTTACGGTATTTTAGGCCCTGAATCATTTACATAAAGAATATATTGGAGTATGCAGACTTTTACACAGATCTGGTTTGAAAGATTTTAGCAAGATCTGTAGTAATTTAGACAAAAAGGGTTTGCACACTAGTGCGAATAATAATCAACAACAAAATCCGGATAATAAAAATAATAAGAACAATAAAGATGACGATGAAGATAATAAAATATCGTCGTTGCTAGCAAAAGCTTTTTTATGGATGTTAACAGCGTATATGGTCATAGCAATTATTTCTTTACTATTTCCTAGCAGCAATCAGCCAGAAGTAATCAGATATGTATCTTGGAATGAATTCGTTCACCATATGCTTGCTAAAGGTGAGGTTGAAGAAATTATAGTGCGACCAGATGTAGAAATAGTTACTATCATTCTCCATGAAGGCGCAATAGTCAAAGGAAAAAAAGTAATACAAATAATAACGAATGTATCAATTTTTTTCCATGATTGTAACTTGTAGGTTGACCATAGAACCTTCCATATGAACGTGGTAGATGTTCAGAGGTTTGAAGATAAGTTACGGCTGGCGGAGAGACGGTTAAAAGTAAAGGAAGGTGTACCGGTCACGTATGAAAGAGGAGGAGATACGGCGGGGAAATTGTTACTGTCTTTAGTTATTGTTGGTATTTTAATGTCGCTTTTAAGCAGGAGTAAAGGATTGAGGTCTCCTATTGGCATGGACACTTTTGTAAGTTTATTTTATATATAGATATAGTAGAACATTTGAATTTATCGGGTCCAAATATTGATTATCAAACTTATATCGTTTATTTTTCCTACTCAAAGATGTCGTTAATAGTGCTAGTCTTTATTTTTCTATACTCTATTCCAGTGAAGAGCAGACTTGGTGGCTTTTCGGAGCCAGTCCGTTTCATGTGTGCATGTATTTGGTCTTTCTTAATAGAAACTCGATTTACTAGTGAACAAGTGAACTACCTTCACTGGAATAAAATATACAGTTCAAATATGACTACTTTTGAGTATAGTTTCATAAAAAAATATCGACAATTTTAATTTTTTTTCTGATTGACATTAAAAATGCGATAATTTTGATATCTAACAGTCTGTAAATTGTCACTTTTACTACCTAGGCAGTAAAAATAATAACTAAATTAATATTAATTCTAAAATCGGCAAAAAAATAATGGCTGGTAGCACTAGTCTTGTTTTAACTAAAACTCGGTTTTAAAAAATGACATTTCATTATTTAATAATAATGAATAATATCAGATTTATCAAAAAATATTATTTTAAAGCAAAACATAGCATGTATTGAAACAAATATTAAAAAAAAATCGTTCTTTAAACATAAGGATGAAATTAAATATTGAAAATTTAATTTGACATTTTTAAAGCAGCGTTTTAGTTAAAATAAGGCTTGTGTTAGCAGCCAGTGTGTTCAACACGGCACTAAACACAGATTTACAGCTTCAACAGCATTCATTGCAGCCTCTGCTGGAAATCTGGTAGTTTAATGTCTATAAACATATAACTATCATTTGGAAAAGGCGAAACACTTGTGGAATGTATTTTGTGGTTCTTCAGCGATTTTCCTTTAAAGTTTCTAGTTTCAATGTTCTCTTCATCTTCGGGAGAGGGAAAACTAACAAAATTTAAAGCAGATTCTGTGGTCCATTTTCAAATAAAAAAATCAAACACAAACTAATAACGTTTTTTTACTTTTCAATTTTGTGCGCATTTTCAAAATCGTTACCTATATTTGTAACACTTTTTGAAGAATGTTATTCGACGTCGTCGTAAATAAAACATGTCATACACTTCACACTCTTAAAAAAGTCTCAATATTTTTATGAAACATTGTTCAAAGGTACAATCATTAATGAAAAAACGACATAAAAATTCTTTATATTAAACAAGATATTATTTTGTAAAAATGTGGGAGGAGCTTGTGACGTCACGGGTGACAAGACCAGTTGCATTGTAACAATAATTGTTTCATGAGAGTGTCGCCATCTTTCTCACCAATGGTAATGGAAAATAGATAGTCTGTGGGCGGAGCGCTGTGCATTTATAGGCGGGAATCTCAGCTTTTATATTTGTGGTCAATAGAATCAAATCTACATTTCTCGTCATAAAATGTTTAATTCGTTAAAACCTTGTAGCGTAGAGTCTATTTTAAAATTATTTAGCTTTGCTACTTATTAATCAGCAAATATTTTATGATTTTTATATAAATTTGGTATATTTCGATTATGGTTTATGGGCTCTTTCTCAATGTCTAAAACTTTTTTTTAGACGCAAATGGGTAGGGCGAAGTTCACCCTAGTCGACCCCTTAACCGGACCTGGAAAAGGCGTACATTTTGCTGACGTCGCCGGTCTTCGAGAGGCCAAACAAGAAGTTATGGAATTTGTAGATTACCTCAAACGCCCTGAACATTATAAAAATTTAGGCGCTAAGGTTCCAAAAGGAGCCTTATTATTAGGGCCCCCAGGTTGTGGCAAAACCATGCTTGCAAAAGCAGTCGCTACTGAATCAAATGTGCCTTTCTTGTCAATGAACGGATCTGAGTTTATCGAAATGATAGGCGGACTCGGTGCTGCCAGAGTTAGGTAGACACTCTCCATTTCAGTTGAGAGTGACCTCAGTAATATATACAATCGTTTTGTAGAGATTTGTTTAAAGAGGCGAAAAAGAGGTCGCCTTGTATTATCTATATAGATGAAATAGATGCGGTAGGGCGTAAACGTAGTTCACAACTCGGCAGTTCGGGAGTTAGTGGCGAAAGTGAACAAACATTAAATCAGTTATTGGTTGAAATGGATGGAATGGCTTCTAAAGAAGGTATTATTATGCTGGCATCGACTAACCGAGCTGACATCTTAGATAAAGTAAGTTAAAACTAAATAAATATACGTACAGTTGCCTGTAAAAGTTTTGAGTCAAACAGATATTTAAGCCATATCGTATATTGTAAAGGTGATACTAAAATCAAACAGTTTTATTAATAACCATATGAATTTGTACATAAAATATTTTCATATTATTAACCAGAAACTATGTAAATAAAATTATGTAGTAACAAAACCACATTTCTTCTGCCATGCAAACTGAAGGAAATTCATAAGAAATGCAAAAATTTATGGCCGATTGTACCAACGTATCTTAAATATTAAACATGATTTAAATAGACAATATTGCATTTCTGTCAAAATTTCGATTTACATTTATTTGTTTAAACGTAGATTAAAATTTAAATATTGTTGGTGCAACTGGGGCATGAGTCTCCTTTTTATTTCTTCTACTAACTAAAGGTTTTCATGAAAAGTCTATTCACTTGTCTGTCTTGCACTTATGTCATCGTGCGAGAGAGAAAACTTTTCAAGCCACTTGAAAATAAAAACTTCATCGTGTAATACACGCTTAAAGCACCTGACATTGGCAAAGTTTTCTATTCGAATTTCTTTCGAAATATCCGCAGTACTTTTCTTAAATCTGCTATAGATTTTAGTTTAATAATTATTTTATCTGCTTGCTTTGTTGGTTTACGGGGTCTGTTGCATCTTAGCTTATCAGCTACTGATTTTGACATCTTATGTTTGGTAATAATTCCATTTGTTGTTCTTTTGTCGATCATTAGCAAGACGGTTATCTCACGAGAAATCGTTCTTTCACGAGATTCTCTAATTGTAAGTGAATGTATTTCAACATTTCGTTAGACAATAACTTAAATTAATATTAGATTGAGAATTTGATGACAAATATAAATAAAGTATATAAACTCTGAATAACAACTTGGCTCGATATTTTCGAACACGATCAATTTCGTCTGTGCTATAAAATACAATGAAAATAAATAACATGTCAACTAGACAAATTATAATATAATTAACAATCCTCAACATTGACTCAATACTTTTGCAGCCAATTGTATATTTTTATGTCCTACGGGCGCTATTAATTTATTTGTAGGCCCTTTTGCGTCCGGGTCGTTTCGACAGACATATTCTAATAGACCTACCGGATTTAGAAGAACGACAACAAATATTTGAACAACATTTAAAGTGCATTCATTTAGAACTGTCCCCCCAAATGTATTCCAGACGTTTAGCCTACTTAACACCAGGTTTTAGTGGCGCTGATATCGCTAACGTGTGTAACGAGGCCGCTTTACACGCTGCTAGAAGTAAACAAACTCAAGTTACCAAAAGTAACTTGGAATACGCCGTTGAACGACTAGTCGGTAAGATAAATAATATTTGTGTGAAAGTGGTTAGTTTTAACCCGAAAAATGGGTTGGTTTTTAGGGGGTACGGAAAAAAGAAATCATGCTATGTCCCCACAAGAAAAAAAAGTTGTTGCTTATCATGAAAGCGGTCATGCTTTAGTAGGATGGTTGCTTGAACATACAGACGCATTATTAAAAGTTACCATTGTACCTAGAACTAATTTAGCGTTAGGTTTTGCACAATATGTACCTAAAGATCAAAAATTATACTCGAAAGAAGAAGTGAGTATACATATTACTGCCATAAATAGTGTATTTGTAAAAATAATAATACATTTTATATTGCAAGTAAATTATTGACTAGAGTATTTACAGAAGTAAAAAAAATATATTTGAAATGGCCGCCTTTGGCTTTAACACAAGTCGTAAGATGGTCTGGTCATTTTGCTATGGCAGCACGGACCGTATCTATAGTTCTCTCACTGCCTTCTCCAAACTTCTCTTTAGCGAGACCACCAAAGGCGGCCATTTTGAATAGATATATTTTTTTACTACTGTAAATATTCGAGTGAATAAATTACTTTAATACAAAATGTATTATAAATAAATATAAAATAAATATATCATCACGGCATATTACCCATTTCTGGGTGTGCCATTATCTACAACACATGTAGACATCGGTAATGATGACGATATATTTTACCGTGTGGGCGCTTACCAGGCGTCACCTCACGGGCACTCATAGCTGGTGTGGAGAGTGCACCACAGGGATCACTTTTGTGCCATTTAAAATTGGAAATATTTGGCGTCTGTCGGGATCGAACCCGGTTCCCCCAGGTTCGCGACCAGACACTCAGGCACGCGGCCACGGGACCCCATAAAATGTATTATTATTTTTACAAATTTGTAACAGTCTATAAATCAAGTGACTGTATTTAAGACAGGACTGTGTAATTTCAAAAATCGATACTCATCGTAATATTTGTATCTCTTTTCTGCAGCTTTTTGAAAGAATGTGTATGATTCTCGGCGGTCGCGTAGCCGAGTCTTTAACGTTTAATAAAATAACAACAGGGGCTCATAATGATTTGGAGAAAGTTACTAAAATGGCGTATGCTCAAGTGCGTGAACTTGGAATGAACGAAAATGTCGGACTCGTTTCTTTTTCGGAACAACAAATTAAAGAACTTGGCAGAAGGCCTTTTAGCAAGAGAATGCAAGCTACAATAGACGAAGAAGCCCGGAAACTGATCTATCATGCTTACAGACAGACGGAGGAAGTGTTGTTAGACAATAAAGATAAATTAAAATTGGTAAACTCTTCCATTTATTATATTTGTGGTTCTTGCATATTTATGATTTTTATTGTAGTTAGCAGAAAATCTATTACAAAAGGAGACGCTGAATTATGCTGATGTCGAACAATTAATTGGACCACCACCTTTCGGTAAAAAACGGTTAATAGATCCGGCAGATTTTGAAGTCAGTTTAAGTAAAGTAAGTTCTGAAAATTCGGAAAAAGAAACTGAAAGTGAAGGTGCAAATAAGGATGCACCCAAAACTGAAACTTAGTTGTATTATAATATATTTATTGTTTAATTGTGTATATATATTTTTTTTTATTTCCCTATCCTTCCCATAAAAGATAAAAAATATTACAATAAGCACAGGTGAAATTTTAGAGAAAAATACTTTAAATGACAGTTATCCGCGGTAACCACCATCAATAGATGGCAGCATTGACATCTTTGTAGTGGGGAAAACATTGTATTTTGTATACTTATGGTATAGGAGTAATCTCGAATTTTTGATTTAGTTCTCTTTATTTACGTGAAATAATAAATTAATTAAAATAAGATGTTTATCTCACTCGGAGATATCTACATATATTTAAATGGTGCAGTAAGGCCAATAGTGGAAGGAGAAGCAACATTTAAAGATAAAGTAGTTAGTAGAAAAGTTTGTAAGGTAACATTGAAAATTTCTAATATTTTAGCTGGTCATATAATAATGTGTGGTTTTCAATTTAATAAAAAAATAATGTGGAAATTCACGGTCTTTGTTTACAAACATTTAATTTAAAAGGGATTCCACATAATATCCGCATTTGCCTTGAAAACAATGTACAACAGTGGAAGTATACGTTGTATTTGGAAAGTCACTTTTAATTTATTGGTTTTAAAATCATTATTTATTATATAACTGCATCCATGTATGGTTCTAGGAGATTCAAATCAAGTCTCTAACAATTGCCTTATCAGAGGTTCTGCACACCAAAAGCAGAACTTACGAAACATAATAACGCCTGCCGGTGTAACTCCTATTAGATATTTTAAAGTATGTCTTTTTTATAATTAAAATATGATCTTATCCTCTTTGATTTCTGAATATCAATTTCAGTGCAATCTAGCACTACTCTACCATTTCTGATTTTTAAAAAAATATTTCGGAATAGGTATTTAAAATGTGTTGTTCTCTTATCAGGTATGAAAATAATTGTTTTTAAAATTGTAAGTATTTCTAGCATTTCCTAAAAATATATTCTAGCAGTTGAATATGGTAAATTAAAAATGACAGGCATTCTTTTTCAAAAGAGATCTTTTATTTGGGTTTTCTCCTGTAAATTTCTTATTATATTATTAAAAAAATATATTGAAACTGTTATACGATTTACCTTGATAATAATCCGAAGGCAGAAAATGAGCAGAACACACATTCGTATATCGTGTCACTTTCTTTCCTATTTTTAACGCAATTACCCATTTTTTCGCATTTCTTTGTCCTTCGGGAAGTAGTGCATTGACATTTGTGCACTAACGTAATTATTGCACTCCGGTACAAAGCAATATTGCTTACATTTGCAAGACATTTCTCTCACTTTTGCTTGGTTCCTATACTAGTAAAATTCACATGCCGTAATGTTTTCCCCACGACTCGCATTTTTAATTTCGCCACCAGATGTCAGATACTTTATTGGCTCTCATCATTTTTTTTTTAATATAATTTCATCTGAAAGTATAACTAAAACTAAGACTATTGTTCAAAATCCGGTGAAAAAAAATCATATTAATAAGCGAGTTGCGGTCCCCCGAAGTTTGAAAAAATAAATGTGACGTTACGAATATAAGTTTTCATATCAAATGGTTTTCTTTGAGGACCTAAATGTTCTTGAAATATTTTTATATTATAACATAGCATAAATCTACATACTTTATAATAGCATTTGTATTTAAATTATTAAGTTTAATGCAAGACATATTCAAATAAAAAACTGTTTGAGAATTTAATTTTATTTTTGCTTTATTTATTTGCCCCTTTAAAAACAATTTCACACGCCGTCTATGGAAGATTTTAATAAACTAATTCTTTCAGTTTTGAAGCGTAATCTTAAATACGCCTTTAACCTTTAAGTAGCCTCTGAACTTGTAAACAGAAATACTTAACCAAATGAGTTATTTTCCAAGAATCGTGGTAAATTTAAGAATATTTACGTTATGAGAGTAAACACTGTAGACCGCGTGCTTAATATAATGAAGATTCAATTATGTATGTACTACACAAGATGATTGAAAATTGTGCTGTCTTTTGCAAAAACATTGTCATGAAATAAAAAAATTGTATAATACACAATAAAAACAGAATTTTATTAATTGTTTTATTATAATTTTAAACATTTTTACTATAAGTTTATTACTAAGTAATTCAACCGCTACTATAAAATAGTGATATCATTTATAATCCTCTTTGAACACCTGTACTCGCCTCGAGCTATAAATCAAATTAATTCACTTTTTATTTTTAAACTTTTACAATCAAACTCTGTTTTCTGTAATGTCTCTATTACTGATACATTCCTTGACAAAAAAATTTGTTGATTACAACAATGTAATGCAACAATGATGAGTAATGTTTTGCGGAAAAGAGGCAGACGTACAAATGAAATAATTTACACAGGATGTGAAGAATTAAAGGCAGAACTACGTTGGTGGCAAGGGTAGTCATTTTAGTGCATTCCAAGCATTGTTGACCACCGAAGTTATAGGTAAAAATGTGTCTCAATCTATGAGAGAATGACGCCGCTAATATATCTTCCCACGCTTTTCATATTTTAACGTTTATATATTTGGGTGAAGTGTAAAAATCAGAAATATTAATAATTTAATCAAAAATTCATTATTAAACACTAATTATAGACTATGAATATCATTAAATACTTTTTTTTAAAATTTAATTATGGCCTTCGGTGCGGTGCCGATTGGCCGGAGACAAAGTAAATTTGAGTTATAATTTAGGACATACAGAAACATCCAAGCCCCTAGTGGGAATCGAACCCATGACCCCGGAGCCGAACGGTGAAGGTCGCTTGAGCGCTACCTCTAACCGCAAGACCACCGAGGCGGCTTTATTAAATACTTAATCTTAATACTAAGATTATTTATTTAAACAATAACATAAAATACTATTTATTTACACGATATTTATTTAAACACTATTTATGTATGTTCACATATCTCAATATCAGACTGGCCGTGTCACCCGCGTTTCTGTACCAGACTAACATCGGACTAACTGCCGATTATAGACTGACTAAACTGGATTCTTGTTGACTGACTCGCGCAGAGTTGCCACGCCTTTATATAGCTTTGCATTTATTTAGAAGAGTTCCAAAAACGTTCTAGTAACTAGTATAAGGTCACGCCATTCACATGTCAGCCGCCAACGGACGCACGACGCACGATAATTAAACTTATCTTGACCGTTTGTTTATACAGCTGTGCGCGCAGTAAACATGCTTCACTCAGTGGCGTCGGTACGCGCACGCAACAATGTTGTCGTCACATTCTATTTCAGACCAAGTGACTTTTTCAAAATATTACACAAATTTCTATAATTAGTAATTGTAAAATAATAGATATTTCGTAATATTTTCAAATTTAAATTCATTAAAAGAAAAATAATTTTGTTAGAAGGGATATAAAAATTCTTGCAACACCCCTATTAAAATAAAAAATAAGCCATTTATATTAAAATTAGGCTTTACAATATAAGGACAATCAAGCAGAGTAACAAATTTAATCTGTAATGCATATTCTGATTGTCTGCGTCATTGCCTTATAAACTGACACACACCATACCGAGAATTTCTGCCTGGTGGGGCAATTAGAACCCACAAGCACGCCTCTGTCTCATAAACAAGTTTCCCAAGTTTCAAGACGAACGTCTCAAGTACACTGCATAATGTTGCAGAGATTTTCCATGTTTTATCCGTTTTCAAAGTGTCTGTGAGTGATTAAAGTGCATTTTCATAAAGATTTCATCTGCACACATGTAAGTATACAGTTCATTGTTGCTGGATATTGTTGAATGGATGAGTGCATTGTTGTTATCATTATGGAGTACATCAGCGTAGTTTGAATAACGATGAGAGAGGAATATTAAAGATTTTAACAATGAGGAGATTTGCATAAGTTTAATTGTTGTATTTGAGGAATGTAATTGTAAATAATTATTTTTACTATTATTATTCATACATTTAAGAATGTTGAAAAAATTTTTAAACGAAATTATTTTGTTGTAAACAATTTAAATATTTAAACAAATATTGTTTATAAAAGTATTGTTTGTTTATAATTTTTGTAATACAACATTTTTATTGTTTTAGAGAATTTAATAAACACATTTGTTGTAAATTCATTGTTGATTATTTGTACATAGTTAAATATATTTAATATTTAAATTATGTTATTTAATTTGTTTCTAACTTTAAGTGAAACAAGTGTCCCCCTGCGGTGCACTCTCTCCCGTCAATGTGTACTCGTGAGGTGACGCCTGGTAAACGCTCGAACGGTACGAATATGTCATCATCATTACCGAAATCTGTGTACAAACCAGATTAGCACACACTCATCCAGCAATGTATAAAAAATGCCGTGATGATATATAATTATATGTATGTATAAATTTTTACCTTCTGTCACCTTTAGGTAAGGGAGGTATTGTCTTTGGTCAAAAAATTCGGTGGTGAGTTTTTAATGAATAAGTACGTTTTAAGATCCCTAGAATGCGATTTTACTAATTTTACATTGATGTCTGTATGTATGTATGTATGTGTGTGTGTGTGTGTGTGTGTGTGTGTGTGTGTGTGACAAATTTTTCTCCGACGATAACTCCAAAACTACAATTCTAAAAATTATGATTCTTTCGTATTCCTCTTCTTTACAACCATATGAAGAGCTGATTAGATTTTGGTTATAATTGGTTAACTGGAAGTACCCTTATTTGAAGTTCTTAACAGTTTTTCGGGCAAAAACGTAGTTAAATATCAATTTTCGACATTTTATGATCATTAATATGAATTATGGAAACAGCAGATATATTCAAAAAATTCTATTTGATAGATGTCAGTGTCAAGTGCAAAACCAAAGTGGAAAGTATAGTATCAGAAAGTAACAAAAGTGACAGAGTGTCCCTCGCAAGTGACTTACAGTTTCAATGCCAGGAGTACGAGGAAGGCCAAAGAGAAGATGGAAGGACCGTGTAGCAGAAGATTTGAGAGAGGAATAACTGTGAAGAAGATGCGTTGGATAGGAATGAGGAAATGTCAAGTGCAATTTACATAATGGTCGTCCGTGTTATAATTTTATTGGATTTGTAGAATCTTTTCAAAGGAACTTGCAATATGGAATTTGTAAAAAATAGTGTGTTCGTGTTATAATTTTACAGGATATATAAAATCTTTTTCAAGAAACTTTCGGTATCGGGTTTGTACAAAATACATCGAATTGACGGAAGGTTTTGTGCTGGCCACAACAGATTTTTTATAATATAGAATAGTTTTTCAAATACAACAATTAAAAGTGTACCTTCTAAAACATTAAGTACGTAAATTCAGTGTGTTCTACTCCGAGTTAGGTTTTTTTAACACACTATGTAACTTCGGTTTTGTTGGATGAATGCTGTATAATTGAATTTTTCAATAATTGTTAACAACTAATCTATTTATTCATAAATTATTTTGTCCTTTCAGGGATAAAATGTTGAGGTGGATTTCACTTTGCGCCCTATTATCGGCACTATTTTTCATCTTTCACACTGCAGAAAGTTGTAATGAAGCTGTTTGCGCCTCTATTGTCAGTAAATGTATGCTTACACAATCATGTAAATGCGATCTGAAAAACTGCAGTTGTTGTAAAGCATGTAATATTTGTTTGGGGTACTTATACAGCGAATGCTGTTCATGCGTAGGTAAGAAAGACAATAAAAACATGATTAATTGAGTGAGAATTATTGTTACAATTTTTTTTAGACATGTGTCCAAAACCCAATGATACTGGGAGTTCTTTAAGTAAAAAATCTCAAGTAGAAGATATTTCTAATGCTGTCCCAGGTCTTTTCCAAGCTTTGACTATCGAGCCAGACACTGAACGTCGTTGGACGGCTTTTACATTTCCCGTAGATCACGATTTAACGTATTTAAGTCCTAAACAAGAACTTCACATTCAGGTTTTTGGTTAGTAATAATTGTACAGAATCAAAATGAAATATAAAGTATTATTTCTTACAGAAAGCAATGGCGTTGCTCAAGAAGACCCAGCAAAACCTAATGTATTGACAATTAATTGTACAGTGGCGTACATGTCTGATTGTATGAGTATTAATAAATGTAAGGCGAATTGTCAAAGTATGGGGGCATCTAGTTATAGATGGTTTCATGATGGTTGCTGTGAATGCATTGGAAATTATTGTATTAACTACGGCGTGAACGAAAGCAGGTAATATACAAAAAAAATTGACTGACGGGTTTAGCATTAAAACTATAAATATGACAAGGTGGCATATAACATATAACTACCACTGCTTGCTTTTACATTCAATGCAAGCGTGCCATTATTTGTGCCGCTCTGTTGATATGAGCACATGCCTACTCTGCATAGTAAAATAATCTTTAAGGTGGTTATACCGTTGAACAATTTTATCCAGAATTAAATGCAATTTAAAATACATCTCAATTAAAGTATAATCTACTTGCTCTCCTAATTTAAAAACAATAGACCACGCGGTAGCTGAAATATTTGCAATTAAATTTTCCCTTTTTAACATATAAAGAACACGCAATGACAAAATAAACAACATTTTAAATTATAACTTTTAATATATTGCCTCTAAAAAATTATAATTGACAATAGGGGAATCCACTCATTTTTTAAATAAACGATATTCATAATTATTTCTTCCCGTATAATGGGCTACTTGCGCACCTTTTCTTTATTTCATATTTTTGAAGGGCAGGTAAAAACTTGCTACCCCTATTTTTTTTTTTGACAAAATTTTTATTAATTAGCCAGAAAATAAATAATAAAATTTGATTATTTGAATTACCGCCATGTATGACGTAGAATTACGCCGCACCAATGAGTGATCGTAAAGCCATAGCGTTTGTTTGTACGGGTAATGTAGATTTCCTGTTTGACGTTTCAACAATAGTTTGAAGGTTAGTATTTTAGTTTGTTTTTTTCGTATCGATATTTTAAATTACATGTAACTACCTATGTGTTTATTTGTGAAGTAATTAATGTATTTGAGAGCCCAGAGAGAGCAAAATGTCAAATTCAAATTAAAACTTTCTCGCACGCAATGCCATCTATAAGTAACATTCTTAAACATGGTTCTCTTCCTCGGTTCAATATAATGACGTCACAGAAAATTTTCTTTCTTAATTTAGGTACTAAAAAACAAATAATTTTTTAAAATAAAATTTATATTTTTATATATGTTATCAACATAACATTACGTATATAGTGATAGAAATCGGATTTTCAGTACCATGCAAGTAGCCCATTGTGTTATTGACTCAAATTTCTTTTCTATATTTTTTTTTTATAAATGCTGAAATATTTTACACACTTTGAAAACGCGCGGATTGTCTTCGGTACCGAACCCGGCTCTTTTATTGGCCGACACTATAAGTGGGCGTTCCCATCAACAAACCAGTGACTGCCGGGACTGTTCCACTAGAGTCTGTTTATGATGGTTATATTCACTACACGGCTAAACGTCATTTTCCAATTTTGAATTATTATTTGATTAAGGCAGTAGAATACTATTCATTATGTAAGAATAATTTAATAATAAAGCAGACAAATATAATCTTAGCCGCACCACATTCACAAATGGTTTAAGACTTCTGGTAACAGCAGCCAAGACAGCAGCTGCTGAGAGAGAATCACAATATAATGCCATTGCCCTCCATGAATGAGTTCGGTTACGTCGTAAAGCGGGAAACGCAAGAAACTAAATATTTGCCATTTTTTTTATCGATGAGCGTCAGCGAGCATCGATGAAAAAACAGAATGCACCAGTCATCGACGAAAAATAGCGGCGCCGCTATTTTCATCGAAGAGTCATCGATTTCACACGTGTCTTTTGTGTTTCACGTCTTACTTAACGTTAACGCGTTATTTTTTCTTTGGCTTGTGTCAACTTTATTTATTTTCGCGTATTTAGGGTTTTGAAATTGGAAACAATCGCCAAACAACAATAAACTAGGGAAATATCAATTTAAAAACCGACGGCATAGGAACATTTCACTGGTAATATGACCAACTTAACTTTTTTGTCAAAAAAAAAATGTATGTATTTGTCATCAATGAAACAAAATCATCGATGACGTGAACGTTCTTTTGTTTCATTGAAGAGCTCATTGATGCTCTATGATGCTCATCAATCAGTGTGCCATAGGCTTAAGAGCCCTAATTTAAAAACAAAGAAAACTTAAGGAATTTCTGAATTTAAAAATAGTATAACATATAAAAATAGTGGAATCCCCCATTGATTTGAAGATACGATAAATAGGTAGAATTATATTTAACAACCATGTACAAGCGTTCCAGCTGGAGTCAGTTATCTTCGCCTACTTTGGCTTTAGAAAATAAGAATTGTTATTTGACGAATTTCATATGTACATTCGAAGTAAATATATTTTAAATGAGTATTTTACATGAAAAGTTTAATCAATATATTACTTTTGTTATTTTAAGAAAGAAATATGTTAATTTGTTTTGCAGTTCCGATTTGTAGTTTAGAATTAGTATTATATCTTATTTCCTTTAAACCCAAATTTACTAATAAATGTGGCAAAATTTCAAATTATTTTTCAAGTCCGTGAACTTGATTTTAATTGTTAAGCTAACACTTTATCTTTTATAAATCTTCCCGTATACCGTTAATGATTCTACATTTTTACGATATATACAAACTGCATTACGTTACAATAAACTGTTGTCCGAATTAAAATTCTAGCTCTTGTCTCAAGCAAACCAAAACCAAATATGTATTAAAATGTCTCTGTCCTTGTCTAAGCGCGATGTTGCCACAGTTATTTTTCTATCTTCAGATTTAGAGTATATTGGAATACGAAACATGAGATTGAGAATGAGTTAGTGCGAGTGGTACAGTTTAAAGAAAAACTTTTGTTTGAAAAAATAAAGAAAATACATTTGTTACTATGATATTAACTTTCAACATATTTTTATACAATATGTGTAGTGTATATATAAAATACAATGTTAAAAAATATATGTTATTTCAAGTATATATTTTTGTAGGTGTTTAAAATGTTCAGCATCAAAAGAAGTAACTGACGAGTACGCTATGTACGATGAAGATGAATTAGATTACGGAGAAGATACTGAATTTGAAGAAGATTAAATTACAATCGCTTTGTATTTACGCTTAAACTATTCAAAATATATTTCTATATATTTTGATTTTAGTACACCTTGCCATTTTATGTGCCTGACTCTAAGCATTTTTCTATTGAAAACTGCTTTAGATGTAACTTTATTGTGTATAGTATATGATGTATTTTTAACTCCACTGTCCCAGTTCCCAGTCTATCATACTACACGGTGTGGTAAATACTGTAATAGTATAATAAAGGACAGTATTATTTTTAATATTTTATTGATGTATATTGTATACCATGAAGTATGACAATGAAATACATATTTGTAATAAAAATGTAATAAAATGTGGTCCTTTACCTATTTTGATGAGATTCATACATTTATAATAAGCTAAGTATACAACTGTATATAAAAAAAGTTTGTACCAGACAAACTTTATACAAAAACAGATTTCTAACTATGATTTTACATCTAATAGTGCCTAAGTATTATTGGTAAATAGTCGAAATTTCAATAGAAACAGAAAAAATCAACACTCAATTTTATTGATTTTTTCTAAAAATTAAAATATTAAAAACTACAGCGTTTATCACATTTTAACAAGAGTATCTTTTTGTGTACTGGTATTCTGCACGTAAGAATGGCATTGCGTAATGATACTACGTTTATAGGTAGTTCAATTCGCTCTATAAGTTCTGCTGATCCCAGTTAGGAAAATGTCTTTTTATGCATCAAGAAACGCATATGCAAACAAGACCATTATTTCAGCCGTTTTTGATAGTTTTTTTATGGTATTATTAATAAATCACGTAAATCAACACGAGAAAAAAAATGCTAAAATACACGCCAATGTATATGAACTATGTTGACAGTTGCAAATTATTTCCTGAATAGAGTTTTGGATCAGACAACGTCGCCTTATAGACAGATTATACAAAATATTCATAAAAAAAATACTAACTCGGAGTAGACTATGAACAAAGAAAGATTTGTGTTAATTTGAAAGTATTTGATTAAATTTGACAAGAAATATTGTCAAAAATGTTACCTACAGAAATCAAACCTTTTTTTTCTTGAATCTTATTTTAGAAATGGAAATAAATTAAAAAATGGTAATGTGCAATCTTTTCTAGCGTGTCATAATGAATTTTAGGAAAATTACATTTTAAGACCAATTTTGACAATTTCACCTTTCAACTGAATAATGATCAGACATACGTTTCTCTGTTCATAGCCTACTCCGAATTAGGTTTTTTTTAACACACTGTACAACCTGTGTGGCAAGAAAAACTACTTCATTTACATATTTTAATTCGCAATGCCATTCTTACGTGAAAAATACTATAATTTTTCATGATTACCCTCTATGAGACGTCTCTGGTTGTGATACAGAAACAAAAAAGTAAACATGCATCTAAATACGTGTAGTATCCTCGTATTGTTTCAAAATTTTAGTGCAACTAGTACCAAAGTTATTTATAAAAATGTGTCTGGTGAGGTGCACCTTCGAAGAACTGTAAGGTAACTCTGTAACGAAAGGTTTCCGGCCAAACGTTCCTACACTTTTTTACTTAAAATGACTCCCCCGATATATAGTTTAATATAGAAACAATGTACAATTTCTTTCTATTTAAACTTCGACCATTTACAAAATTTGGTTTTATATTCCCCAATAACTTATTCATTATTGTGAAAACATCATTTCTGACTAGTTGGCTATAAGATACCAGCCAAATATAAACACTTAAATAATTAAATAAAATGAAATTGCATATTACACTTAATATGCACACATAGACTTTTAAAATGATCCAACATTATTGGGTTCCGACTTTGATTTTGTAACCATTTCTACGTATATATTTGGTCCAGACTAACACAACACTTAAAATACTGGTGTTCAGTATGTCGTTTCGATGCATGCATGATTAGAAATTAACTATATGTTCAAAGATATTAAAATAAATGACATTTAACATATTTTTTTTTTACTATTGGTGGCTCACTTTTACCCATAATTGACAGGAAATGAATTCCTTTACATACTTTACTTGTGAGCTGGCTAGTATTTTACCACAGATGTGTTAAGACATCACAAGAGTTATACAGACAATGGGCCTAAGGAAAATATATTTTTTTTAATAGATACTCAGCAAACTATTTTCTATTAATGACAAAAATTTAACGATCATTATTTACGGCTCCTAAACATATCAAGGTAGTACGGCACTAGTTCTAACTTCTCCCTCTAGGTGCCTTCACTAGACATCATTTTGGATCTGTTGCCCAAGCGTCATCCTTGCCGAAATATCTAAGCGGCCAGTGTGTTCTTCTTTTATAAGCGCTGTTTCACATGTTTGGCGATTTTTGCAATAGCAAACATTGAAATTTTGTTTCCTGTTACGGAAATCAGCAGCGGAAACTGTCGCAATGCTTTGGAGGACTTATGGGGAGGAAGGATTTTTTGTAAGCTCTCCCAAGTATTGCTGCTGATTTCTCAAACAAGAAGAACTTGATGTTGACACATTGCTCTTTAATGTCCGACATTATAAAGTCGCCGAACACGTAAAATAGAGCTTACGATAAAAAAATCACACTGACTGTTTAGTTGTATCCTCAAGGATGACTCTTGGGAAACAGATCCAAAAGGGGAGAAGTTGGAACTAGCGCCCTACCTCCCACTAGAAAATGAATCCGCTTATTTTTGAGTATCCCTTCGTAGACGGAATGGTGGTGGAGAATTGTAAATGTACTATGGCTGGGTCCATAAATAATGAATCTTTCTTCTTATTTTTGGCCCAAATAAACAAATGTTCAACTCTTAAGAAGGTCTAGGAAACATAAATCTACCTTCTTCACAGTCATCGGGAGGTTCTTGTGATTCCGGAAGTCGTATAAACGGCAGATGGTCACTTCCGCTCCATATAGAATATAAGTTTGAGTGTAGACGTATCGACTCCTATATATAAATTAATAAAATATTGAATATTTTTTTGTACTGGATTCATCTGTAAACAAATGCATAAATATGGACTTACAGCGCCTCCTGCATCTGAATTGGACCCCCGTTCTGAACCGGAAGTGCTCCTACTGTGAATGGATAAACAAGAAGAAGAATCCGTGGAACTGCTGCTTTTTCTAGACGTTAAGGGTAAATTAGTTGGAAAGATATCGTAGTGTTCTGTTACTGATGTTCCTTGGGGCATGTCTTGAAGCTGCCAGTTACCCCTAAAGACAAAATATATAATCTTTTAAAAATCAACTCTAACTGACATTCTCATTAAATTTATTTCTTTAATGCCCGGTTTCTCCAGAGCAACTTAAGACAAGTCTTGCTTATTCCTAAGTTGCACCTTAAACCGTTGCAGCACGCAAAAATGTAAGCAGCACTTAAGTGTAAGTTGACATATCATATATCGGTAAGTTGCGGAAAAAATAAGCAAAACATTGCTATGTTATATTGTAGAAAGATTTAAAGAGAATTAAATGTATCCAGAGACACTCTCGTACTGGTAAGCGTACGAAAAATGTGGGCAAATATGAAGACTGATATCAGGAAGACGTCGCCGAAGAAAAGGGCTCCCGTTTATAATGGAAAAAATAATAATATATTTGGAACAAATCAGTTTTGTTATACATTTGTCGCGGAATGGGGTCCTATTCGCGATGCAAGTTTAGACGTCAGCGCCGCTAGTGAACTTGCTTGGAGGGTATTGACATCTGTCAATCTCTTGTTTATTTTGTAATATTTTTGCTTAATTTCTTTTATATTTGTGTTACTGGTATTAATTTAAGTGTTTTGCGATAAGAATATACAATACTTTTGTATATAAGCATCGTTTTCATCTATCTAGTATTGATATTGGAACTTTTATAGTAGGTAATACTTACAAGGTTATGTAATAATTTCATTGTGATATTTTTATATCATTTCAGTTTCATTGAATATTCAATAACGTCTTAGTTGTTATTATATTATTATCATAAACCTATGTTTATATAAAAATTAAAAAATAAAAGAAATTACACAAAAATATGACAAAGTAAACACGAGATTGACAGATCTCAACACCCACCAAAGAAGTTCACTATTTAGTCACTAGCGGCGCTGACGTCTAAACTGGCATCGCGAATACCATTTTTCTTTTATTTATTTATTTTTTTTTCTGTAAGAACAGGATAAAATAAGAATTTTAGTGCAAACGCGCCTTAAAAATTTTACGTAATAAGCGAGATATGAATTTTTAAAGTTTAAGAATTAACAAGTGATCGACAACAATGGGACAAACTGATAGTTATAGAGGGAACAATTTTTTTCCTGTTTGCATAGCTGAAATGTTTTTATATAAAAACTTATACGTTATATTCATGAAGAAATTATTATTAAGTATAAATAACATAAATAATAAGCATTTTTTTCATAATAAATTATAGAACATTGAAACAGTTTGACAATATTATTACACAAAGTATGACGACGGATGGCGCTAGTGTTTGCCCGTTTTGAAGTTTCAATATTAATTTAATTTTATTATTATTAATTTAATTAATATTACAAATTGGTTTAATTATAAATATATTATTATTGTTAATATTACTAGATGTTATAATTAAACAAATTCATCAAACACAAAATTGTTAAATGTTTTGTTAGGTTATAGAACAACATGACATTTCATTATCCTTTGAAAGTGAACGCTGCAGACGCGCGAATCTCCTTTTTAAAATCAGGCGACCAATCAAATTCTTAGTACCTAACGCGTCATACCCAATTAGTAATCAGCTTCAATCGCTTATAGTTTGTGACCTAGTCAATATTTAAAGAAAATTTTTTCACTAATACTCATTAATTTATGTATATTTTCGTCTTCTTATTTAAGATAGTTAAAATATGACTATGGTATAGGACCCTATTGTAACATTTTTGACAATATCGATAAATTCATCTTCGTCCATATTACCCACGATGTCAACCTTGTCTAAATTAGGGAAATCCGGTAAATCCATATTGAATTTTATCGTTGACGCGAATACAAGCATACGCACTGATAAACATAAATTTCAAATTGACCAATCAGAGAGAGCAGCATTACGCTGTTGTCATTGTAACTTTTGACTAAAGTTAAGTTTGCATTTAAATTTGCTGTTACACCGCAGTTTATATATAAGGCCTGCTTACAATAAAGTAGCTTTTAATAAACAGCAACTTTAGTTGCTGTAGAGAAACCGGGCATAAAAACTGGAGAAAATTGTAACAGCTGTCCTTGAAAAACGTCTACTTATATTGACAAATGAGCGGGTTTCACATTTCGTTACGTCACATAAACTTAGAAGATACAGGTCGACAGACTTCCTAAACAAATAGACCTAGAGACAGATCCTGATCCTGAAGAAAGTCCATGGTCTCCAGGAAAAACTCTTGAAGATGAAAAGTACTGCAAAAAAAGGAAATGATGTTACTTACCTGGGATGGGAATGCATTTGATGCAATCGTTTATGCATTCGATCTTCCGTATGTTCCCAAGTCTGTTGAGCTCCCATTGGTCTTCCCCTGCTTCCCAATAACTGTATAGCCTCTGCCAGACCATCACTCCCCGTTATACTAGTATTACATGCTGCTGACTGCTCCGGTTTCTCAACAACTGGTTGTTTGCCTCTTTGCCATCCACAAGGCATGGACCATCTCCTAGCACACTCAGCGCCAGAAATGGTCATCTCCCCGGCAGCTGCTTCGGACCATCTTCTTTGACTACTGAGGGGAAATAAAGGGAAATGAAGAGGGGAACGCGAACCGCCGCGGGTGAAGGGGGATTTCATAGTGTGGAGTGCCCCAGGGGTGGGAAATGGACCCCTTAGGTTTTCCAAATGACTGGAATAAATATTTGTTAACACCGAATCTATTGGAAGGTACTCAAAAATAACCGGATTTACGGCGGCTGGTAGGGCGATAGCTTCAACTTCTCCCACTAGGTGTCTTTACTAGACATCTTTTTGTATTTGTTTCCCAATCGTCATGGCGGACATTAAAGAATATTGTGTTAATATCAAGTTATGTTTCTTGTTAGGGAAATCAACAACAATGCTTGGGAGAGCTTACAAAAAATCCGGATCGATTTCTGATCGTTCAATTCGTGGCACACTTTCGAATAGTTGGCTCTCTGGTGTAACGAATTTCGCTGCGACACGTTTCATTTCCAAATTTGCAGTCAAAATTCGTTAGCACAAACTCTAGGATATTACAGTGAGTTCCTCCAATTAATCGACAATCAGAGATGATCGAATCACGGATTTTTCAATGCTTCCGCCTGTTTTGATAGTCGAGAGACGTCCCAATCTAGGGTCATCTTTGACATTCTACTAGTTTTAAGAAGAGAAAAAGTTGCTACAGTTTGCGTTGCTGATTTCCCTAACTGGTAACAAAACTTTAATGCCTGCTATTGCAAAAATTGCCGAACACGTCAAATAGCGCTTACAAAAAAATCACACTGACCGCTCAGCAGTTTCGCCAAGGATAACACTTGGGCAAAAGATTCAGAATTGTGTCTAGTAAAGACACCTAGAGGGTGAAGTTAGAACTAGTGCCATACCACCCGTCAGAAAATAAATCCAGTTATTTTTGGGTATCCCCGCTGTCCGAGGGGATTCCCAACTGTTCGTCTAAAAATTTTTCACCTTGTAACTGAGGTCCGAATGGTATCTATAAAACTTTGAGTGGGGCTAGGTCCACGTAGCATTTCCGGTGCTTGAAGTGGTGACGATCCTCTAGTTTCCACCGCCTGCAATGGACTGGAACCACGTTCACCACTTGTAGCACCACCTAGAAATTGTTTAGACTCCACACCCGTTTTTGGGCTGTCCAGAGTTGGATGTGTCGAATGCGGACTTGAAGTCTGAGACCTCACATCCTAAATAGAAAATTGAATCGTCTAGTTTCAAAATCCGACAAATACATTTTTGATCGAAGTTTGATACTGCAATGGATTCGTTTTCTCATTCTCCATAACTTGGTGTAATGTTTATGTATAAAAACTCAACAAATCCATATGATATTTACGTTTAAAATACCAGGTTAGTTTCAAAACCCGACAAATCTACAGCCAGCAAATCCAAAGTAGCCAATTAGAGAAGTGGTTTGGAAGTCGTACTTGTACATTTTGTTTAATAATGTCACTTGTTTCTTTGCAATAGGCCCATAAACCATAACAAAAAATAATAAAATGTACAATGTATCCTTAAAGTACTATTCAATAAATAACGATTAAGATAAAAAGAAACATTTTTTTAAGGTAGTACGATCATTAAGAGCAACGTACAGATTAGAAGCTGAAATTTTAATATGTTATTAACCAATAGTATTTACATGAAAATTAATTTTTTGAGGGATCTGACGTGTAGTTTTTGAATAACTAATTTTTGAAAATTGGATATTTAACATGTAGTCAGTAGGGAATCTCGTGTCAGATTCACATTCTTTATGTAATTTAACTACAACTGCTATAGACAAAGATACAAAAAAACTGTAATAATTTGTGTTCTGCAGTTCTGAAGATATTTGAATACAAGTAACTGAAAATTCATTAAAATATCTGTCAGCCATACATAACACAATAACTATCTGAGGGGTTTTTAACACATGCAAGAACTACATAAGACGATAAACACAGAAAACATAAACTCAATAATTGTCTGAATGGTCTGAATCGTTCCAATTCAAAATGACAAATATTGTCAAAATTCAAAAAAAACAAGTGTTGGTATCCGCCATTTGCCATGCGCTGTTGCCAGATCCACGCTAATTTATTTTCGCAAAAAATACTCTAGTCAAATGACATTATTTTTTATTGTTAATAAATAAATAATTAAGTAAATCCGATTATAAGTGGTCATAAGTAACATCTAAATTTAAGTTATTAATTTACATGTTATCATTATTTTATTTTAGTTTTAAAAAATCTACATTTTATTATGACTTACAGTGTACTGATCGTACTACCTTAATAATTACTTTGCGAGATATTTGAATTTATTTCCAGGGATACAGATGACATCACACTATTGGTATCTTTCTTGCGCAGCCTACTACAGAAACTAGTGTGAGAAAGATAGCTACAGGTTTCTTTAAAAATCAAATGCAGCTATACAAAAAACAATTATGACTTTTTGATACCACGAATTGCTTTAAAATTAAACGAACTTACATTTAAAAATATTTTAAAAAAACTGGTTTATGGGCCCATTATAGAAATAGTACCTACTCGTTTTATTAACAGTGTCAAAATTTCGTAATTTATAATAATTACACAATTGCAAAGTGAAGGGGCGAATATAATACAATTAAAATCCGGTGGTTTAGGGCCTAACAAATAGAAACTTAAAGTTGTTAATGTTCTATAGAAAAATCATAAAAAAATACAATGATCCTTTAAATGACGATATTATACAGGGTGTTATGTAAGTAAGTGATCAACGCTTAACCCATGGTAGAACTGACCCCAAAGATAGTAAATCTGGCAATAATTTTGTTTAACATTCTTTCTACAAGAACTAGAGGCCTTTAAAACTGACCAATCACGTCATAGCTCAAAACTTTATAAAAAAAGTAAAAATCAATGTGTTCTCTGGAAAAAATGTGATACCTGTCACAAATGACATATAAAATCATTGACGTCTATTTGGAAATAACTCTCTGTACCGTCTTACAGCAACACGACTATTTTGTAATGTCTCGCTATAAACCATATGCCTGTCTGCATACTCTTGGCTGGTGAAGGTAAATGGCATTTTGAGAATATCAAAAAAACAGAATATAAATTGTACGTCTATGCAAAAAAAAAACATTTAACGTCAGATTGACAATCAATATTTTTTCCAGAGAACACATTAATTTTTACTTTTTTATAAAGTTTTGAACTATGACGTGATTGGTCAGTTTTAAAGGCCTCTAGTTCTTGTAGAAAGAACGTTAAACAAAAATTATTGCCAGATTTACTATCTTTGGGGTCAGTTCTACCATGGGTTAAGCGTTGAAAACTTACTTACATAACACCCTGTAGTTACAGAGTACACAGCATCAATTTGTGGGAAGTAGTAGATGAAATCTCCGATTCAATTGTTTTCAATTTTTTAAAGTGTAATTTGAGTATTTTTGTAATATAATGGAATAAAGTAATGTTTTCATATAAATCCAAAATAATAGAAGTTTAGGAGACGAAATCAGTTACAGAACGCGAAAAATTCATTACAAAATCAAAACTCGACATTATCAATTAGTTTTTCTGACTAAACAAAGTAGTTTCTGGTTCTTTATCATCATCATTATATATGTGTACTAGTGTTTTTATATAATTATTCAAATGAAACATATCAAAACAGTTTATTGCGATTTCCCAAAATTTGACCTAAGTGAATTTATAGGGTTTTGAAACTAGGTGATCTTGTTCGTCGCTGTTAGATCTTACCTGTGTATAGAGCCTGGCAAAACACTGTTGCAACGTTGCCATACTGCAATCAGGATCGTGTACACCCCCAGAAACAGTTTGGCAACATGGGCACATAGCTACCGGACCAAAACATTCACAGCTAGCAATGCTAAACTGATACTGTAAATTAATAAATGTTAACAAATTCTCAAATATTATATGTTGATTGTGTTCTTGCTGTCTCATTGCATCTGCTTCTGTATAAGTTTCCCCAATAATCATATCTTGCATTGCAGCGGCTATATGCGTTTTGACAGTGTTACTGGCTATAATGGTAGCTTTTGAAAGTTCTTCCCAACTGGACTGACATTGAGAAGCTAAAGGGATCGTTTGGAATTGAGCTAAAGTGCCCAAACATTGAGAGAGTTTAAAGCCGGCGGCACATAGATTATTCAGAACCTAGAAGAAAAGCTGGAGTGAGCGAAGACAAAGCTTGGATGGGTGGACGATTTTTTTTCGCTATTTTGTGCAATTTGAAAATTAGAGGATTGAGTCCCGGGACTCAACAGCGGACTTGTTTTTGTTTTCGTGTAAGAAGAGACTTTTCCATCGCCTAGATGAAAAAATTACCAGTTTGGATTGTTTTGTGATGATTCATATTACCTTGCAGAACCCATATCTCAATTTTTTTTTTTTCATATTCCTTGCGTAAATGTCTTTAAAGATCGGTCTATTAATCACATTTGCCCATTTATTTGACAGGAAAATCTGCGATAGAAACTCGGCGATTTTAAATAAGTGGCTGTAGAGCACGATCATCACTTTTCGTAATAATTGAAAAACCAGTTTTAACCTTTGCCTCAAAATTTCCAGCATTTTAAACCGCAAAATACCTACTTTGAACAAAACATTTATTTAATTTGGAGTAGTAATGTACAAAAGTGGAACGTGCACCATCCAAATTTTTAGGCATTAATTTTGTCCGAACAAAAAAAATATACCACAATTATGTATAATATACATAAAGTTGTACTGTTATTAATAATATATTTATAATAAATACAAAATTAAAATAATAGTATCCTATGGGGTCGTAGTAGTCTGTGCAATACAAATCCAATCGTAGTAGTCTACGAAACAATCGAAAGTGCCAGTAGTTGTTTTGTTTGGCATTTGTCAGCGTAACACTGATCATCAATTTATTTGTGTTAAACAGATTTTAAAAGTGTTATCATACTTGCAAGTAATTTATCCAACTTCCTAGACATTCTGTGAGTATAGCTTTTAATGCATTTGGACTTAGAACCGTCGGTTCATCCGAACTTCTCTTTTGAGTCGTTTCTGATTCAGATGTACCTTCTTGTGGACTACAACAATTACATTGCAGGAAAACAATATTAAGTAATTGTTGAAAGTATTACTTATCCATTATTAATATAACAATATCACATTGGTTAAAAATAAAATAGGATATTTGATTTCAAGTTAGTAAGTATAAGTTGCGCCTTTTTTTTGCTAGGCGAAATATCATTCTTGTATGAAATAAAAATGACTGTATTGATAATATATTAATTTTAAAATAACAATAAAAGTAAACGTCAAGTCATTTACATTCTTTTGATGTAGATGGTGTAAGCTGTGTAAACGTCAAATTATGTAACGGCTAATCGGAAGATGGCAGTAGGCGTGGAAATTCTTCGTTTGTTTAGCTGTTCAACCAATAATAATACGAATTATTTATTGGAATAGTGACTTATTTAATATATAAAGTATTTGCCAGGATTTTTGTTTATTACAGCATATTTTTTTTGTATAAAGTTTAGGGAGATTTTACATATAAAATAATAAAATACAAGTTTAAACTTGTACAAAAAACGTTTTATACTTGTAAACCAGTGGCGTACCAAGAGGGGTGGAAGGGTGCACCTCCCCCCCTTAAAATGGCAACTGGGTAGATGACAAAATAAGAAAAAGGTATATTATATCAAAATGTTTTTTCTCTCTTTCGGACTTTTAGTGATATATTCTAGCACAATTAATGATTTAAAATATTAGAATGAGATTCATTTTTACGATTTTTTGGTGACATTTTGTTTGTTGAATTTGATTTAACTATTATACATTTCTTAAATTCACATAATGCAGAGGACAAAATAGTCACTGTCACCAACTTTACTATTTTACCAGAAATATCCTTTAATATAATTATCAACTATTTTTATAAGATGGGGTCCCGTGGCCGTCTGCGTATAGTATCTGGTTGCCATTCTGGTGAACCGGGCTCGATTCCGGCCAGTGCAGACCTTTAATCACACAAAAGTGATCCCTGTGATACACTTTCCACACCAACTATGAGTGCCCATGAAGTGACGCGTGGTAAGCGCCCACACGGTAAAAATATATCGTCATCATTGCCGATGTCTACACATTGTAGATAATGGCACATGCAATAATGGATAATATGCCGTGATGATATATTTATATTTATTTATTTCATTTGTTTATTTTTATAAATTAATAATGTAAATAAAAGTTGAAACAGAGAAAATAGTATAAAACACTCATTACAGAAAGCTATTCAAGCAGTCGGTCGTTCGCCCACTCGCCTCAGCGACTCGTGTCCAAATTTCTAACTCAAACTAGAAAATTTGCCTTTTGTATTTAATATATGTGCTTATATAAAAAAACATAATTTTAAATTTGTCTTTTTATGGTGCACGCGCTATCCAAATTCTTGGATGCGCCACTGTGTAAATTTGTAAAACCACATGCTTATCTAAATTTGTGGTAGGGCGTGCTTTCATACGGATTGTTTAGCTCTTACGTCATTGAGTGATTGAGATAAGTGTCATTATTTTAACATATTTTTATCTCATGGCTTTAACTTATCTTTTTATTTACTAATTTATTGTTTTCACAAATAATTGTTTATATTTTATTCCAAGTATTTTGTGTGTGCAATGTTTTGTGTTTGAAATATATTCCACGCCCAATTTTATAAATAGTTGTGTATTAAAATGGAAGATATTTTCCATTGGTGCCGAGAAGGCAATGCCATGCAAGTACGTGTATGGTTAGATGACACGGAACATGATATGAATCAAGGGTTGGTATTTATTTAAACATTTTGTCGTTACCTTATTTGGTAATGGCTACATTTTGTGAGTGGGTTGGGCTAACATACTGACCTATTTGTGATCGTTTTAGAGATGACCATGGTTTTAGCCCTTTACACTGGTCATGCAAAGAAGGGCATATGAAAATTGTTGAAATGTTGCTGCTTAGGGGTGCAAGGGTTAATGCTACAAATAGAGGGGATGATACACCGTTACATCTCGCATCGGCTCATGGACACAGAGATATTGTTTTGTTGGTAGGTTTCACAAAAATAGGCTTAGTACATATCCCAAAATAGTGTTGTATTCCTTATTTTTGTTTATTTAATTTTGGGTTAGCCCGAACCCCAAATAATTCTTCATCTTTGTCGTTAAACGTAAAAATTCCGAAACCCAAAAAATTCCAGTGAAAATATACATTTTTTTCCTAGGAGTTGTACTCACGTTATTTTTTATTACCGTTTGAAATAAAGTGTAAAAATGTTACTTTTTACAATAAATACAATTATTTGTTATAGCAAAAATTGAAGAAATTTAATTGTTAATATTATTCAAATCATTGGTGCCATGAAATAATAAACATACACACATTAACAGCTTCTCTTTCTATTTGACATTTTTATGATATTATGCAAAATAAATTACCCGCATTTCGATTAATTTTGTATAGTTTACGAGAAATAAATTTTTAAACTTTCGGGAAGGGGTACAGTGACGTCACTGTCACTACGTCTCGAGCGTGTTAGACAAAGACAGTCAATAATACC
Source organism: Ophonus ardosiacus (assembly GCA_943142095.1). Classification (NCBI taxonomy): domain Eukaryota; kingdom Metazoa; phylum Arthropoda; class Insecta; order Coleoptera; family Carabidae; genus Ophonus; species Ophonus ardosiacus. The sequence continues at coordinate 41,130,476 of OW964827.1, forward strand.
ATAATAATTGATACGTTGATAACGATAGGAATAATATAAACTCAAGCCAATTCATTTGCAAATAACCACACTCTCTTCGTCTATTCTAGTTAAGAATGGACTCAAAGTGAGGTATAGCTTACGATTCTAACTTTTTAATTGGTCTAAACGCAAACCAAGTTTACTTTAGCGAAAAATTGTAACAATAAAAAAACGCTTTTTTCAGTCAGCTGTTGAACATTGTAAGAGTTAGGGCTAGTTTTACAATCTCTGTTTAAAATTTTAACTGTCAGTTTAATAAACAAAATTGAAACGAAGTGAACTGTCAAACGACAAATTAATCATTGCTGTCAATAATCTGATTCAATATTGTTTATTTAACTTGCAGTTAAAATTCTAATCGAAGATTGTAAAACTCGCCCTTAGAGTTTAGTCAGTGTGATTCTATATTATTATACTCGTACAGGTGTTCATTTTATTTTGTCGAGTATTTATATCTCGAGAATTATAAGATAAACGAGGTTAGTTGAATTAGCAAACTATGTTTATTTTACAAGACTATTTTAATGAGCACAAAATCTTTATTTTTCAATCAGTGATTCACATTCTATTGAGATTAACTTTATTTTAAATGAAACTGTATATTTTTTTATTTGCTTATTGACATTTTTTTCAGTTTAGATTTCTATCAGGTTTATTTTAATATGACTAAAATAAGTGTACAATGGTCGATACAAATGAATGTGAAACACAATTACTTTGAGTTTGAAACAAAACACTGTAATACTATTTAAAATAACCACTAGTTGAAAAATAATAATTTTTACTCTCATTAAGATAGTCTAGTAAACTAGAAAATGTTTGCTAATTTAATCAACCTCATAGCAACCTCATAGTACTCGAGATAGCAACAGTTGAGAAAATAAATTAAAACCCCCCGTAAACTAGACTAGTATACTTCTTCAAGTAATTGTTTATTTATAAAAAAATTTAAAATGATCAAATTTGCTGTAGTTGCTATTTATTATTTCATGACACCACTGATTTTATCAATATTAACAGTTATTTTTTTTTTAAATTCTCTTCCGGATAATATATAAATATAAATTAATTAGGAAAAACTATTTAACTGTTTTGTGACTAAACCATTTCAACTGACTCACCCCAATTCCTTAACAACTTATCCTACAGCCATTATAGGCTGCTTTTTATTCGTTCTACATTAAACAAATTCTAGTTGTTACGTAATCGAGCTGACGTCAATTTTACAAACGAACACGGAAATTCCCCTCTCCACTATGCCTGTTTTTGGGGATATTCAGATATAGCCGAAGACTTGGTAAACCATGGTGCCCTTATTTCCCTTGCTAACAAAGACGGGGATAGTCCCATGGACAAAGCTCGAGGACAACTGTCTCAAAGAATGCACGACCTGGCAGTCGAAACTGGCCAAGAACTTAAAAAAATCCACTTTAAAGATCAAAGTTGGTTAGGGCTTAAGACTCGTAGTAGAGATGCAACACTTTCCAGACATAAGGGCATTAATTTCAAGGATTTATCTCTTGGGGAATTGATATCCAGGACGCATTCTGGAGAAACCTGGAGAGGAAGATGGCAGAAAAATGACGTAGTGGCGAAGATTTTAGCGATAAGGGAATGTACGAGTAGAATATCCAGGGATTTTAATGAAGAGTTTCCAAAATTGAGAATATTTTCTCATCCAAATGTTTTGCCTGTGGTTGGATGTTGTAATCAACCCCCAAAGTTGGTGGTGATTAACCAGTACATGCCTTGGGGGTCGCTGTATAATGTGCTGCATGAAGGTGAGTTAAAAAATAAAAAAATGAGGGTGGGTAAAAGTTTGTGATGTCAGAGAGGGTATATCATTTATATAAATATAATTTAGAAATAGTATTCAAGAATATTTAAGTCTATGAAGGAAACAGTTTAATTTGAAAACATATTCGAATCGTCACATCTACTTTTTCAAACTTTGGAGGACCTTACCTCGCTTCTTAATAATATTTTTTCACCGGATTTTCACCAATAGTCTTAATTTTACTTTCAGATGAAATTATAAAGATAGTGAAAATATATACTTAATAATGAAGAAGTAAATTAATTGTAATACCTTGGAAATAAGGCCTTTTTTGTTATAGCGGCTCGTCACGAATATAAATTCAATATATTATTTTGATTGGTGACTGAAAGACTGTCTTTAAATGTAGGTGGAGGGTCATACTACCAGTAGAAGTACGCGTGATTAGGCACTCATCCCAGACGTTTTACAGTCTTTTTCTTTTATGTACCTACTCGTATGTGCATTACAATGTACTTACTTTTTGTGTTCGTTTTTCAAAAACGGTGAAGATTGTGAAAACTTTTTTAAAAAAAAAAAAATCTTTAATTCATTCACTACAACTTTGTCGCTGTATATTAAAGTCTATCTTGTTAGGATGAAAAGTTTCTCGCTTAGTATTCTTTTAAGTTGCAAAATCCAAAAGAAACATGTTTGAATATTAGGTTTCATTATTTTTCTTATCATTTTCGAACCAATATATTTTTATTACATAAACACATTCTCAAAATATAAATAAATAATGATCTGAAAAAATTAGAACAATGTCTTCAAAAACTACGAAGATGTGAGGAGTTAAAAATTGTGTAGAAATTTAAATGAGGTGATTTTTCCGAAAAATGTGAATTTTCAAATGTTCGCAACGAGATAGAACATTGCGAATAACACCATTAAATTTGTCGGAAAATTTCCTATAAGTTTACATAACTTTCAACTTTAAGTTAGCTAGGAAGGTTGAATCCCGGGGTTTTCCGACATTTTTTAAAAATATTTTATTACATTAGTACAGACCAGTAGGACTCTGAATATCTAACTTTGAGTAAGAAAATGTATGCATCACATGAGATATGAATTTTAAAAAAATCATCCCATTTCAAATTTTCTTATCATGGCGCGCTTATGACGTCAACTCGATGGCGACATCTGCAACGAACTTCAGCGCCTAAATCCACATGTTCATGATAGCCCTTTGCTTGTTTACATACAATTTTAGTAGCAGTGTGTATTTCGGTATTTGTCCTGTGTTTGTTTATAGTAAAAATAGGAGTAATAATTATAAAGTGGACGAAATGTCAAACAAGAAATATACCCGCGCGTGTTAAATATTTACTTTGAAATGAGCAGCAGATTATCAACTTGATGTCACAAATTTCAAGGACGTTTCTAGAGCTGTAAAAATTCCAATTTTGTCACATTAAATTATGAATTAAAACTTTTTATTAAACATGTTTTATTATATTTTTCTACTGTATGAAGATGGAAACTATAGAAAAAAGTTATTATTTTGCATTAATTCCATATCATCGGAATACCACATTATAAAGAATACATAACAAATGTGAAATTCTTTAAGTTTTCACAGCCATCCGAAGACATTGAATTATGTAGAACTTAAATATCAAACCATAAGTAACAGAACTTTAAAAATGGCGATGGTTTATTTGCAGAATGGTCTTTTATCTCAAACTGTTATATTAATTTTATCTTTCTTGCGTGTGACGTCGTTAGTATAACCCTCCATTGTGCCGAAATGCGCCAACATGGCGGCGTTCAATTAGTCACAAAATGCTGTATTTAATATGGTCGCTATACACTATCCAGGTATGCATAGAGTTCAGTGATTTAGGTCCACATAGAAAAAAGTTTGATATGAAAACTTATATTCGTGACGTCGCATTCATTTTGTCAAATTTTGCTTGTTAATAGGAATTTTTCACCGGATTTTCACCAATAGTTTTAGTTTTGCATATATTTTCAGATAAAATTATTAAAAATAAAAATGGTGATATACCTTCATTGTGTCTGGCGTTGCCCTCTCTGTATTAAACTTCAAACTGTTCATCCATCCTCAAAAAATTTGAAGAAATATAAATAGAAAAACATTTTTCTTACAAATATTAACAACCCTTAGGTACAGGAGTCGTAGTAGACACCGCTCAAGCCCTCCGCTTCGCTTTGGACATCGCCCGAGGAATGTCCTTCTTACACTCCTTAGATCGCATCATCCCGACATACCACCTAAACTCCCACCATGTTATGATAGACGAAGACCTGACCGCTCGCATCAACATGGCAGACGCTAAATTCTCCTTTCAAGAGCGCGGTCGTCTTTATCAACCTGCTTGGGTCGCTCCTGAAGCTCTTCAAAAGCGTCCAGCGGATATCAACTGGGAAGCTGCCGACATGTGGAGCTTTGCAGTGCTTTTATGGGAGCTTGCAACGCGGGAGGTTCCATTCGCAGAGCTTTCAGCAATGGAGTGTGGAATGAAAGTTGCGTTGGAAGGTTTGAGAGTTAGTATTCCTCCAGGAATAAGTCAGCATCTGTCGAAGCTTATTAAGATTTGTATGAATGAAGATCCAGGAAAGAGGCCTACTTTTGATATGGTGATGCCTATTTTGGATAAAATGAAACGTTAAACATATTTTTGATGTAAAAATAATCTATATTTAATATTTAATAACGACGCGTTGGTTGTCATACGGGCATTTCGTCAATAAAGTTTACAAAATATGGAAAATACCATTTATGTTTAAAGGAACGGTAATATTATTTTACATGCTCTGAGGAATATTAAATGTTATCAGAATTTCTGTAAAGCGGCACTACGATTAGAAACAGGGCATCGAACCTGCCAAAAACTGGGTTCTGTTTAGGATCAGGTTAATTTAATTTTTGAGATATGGGTTCAGGTGCTATTCTGGTTCATGCATTAATAATATTTACGCTTTTGTTCCGGATTCAGGTTCGATACGACCTAATAAAAATTGAATTAATAAAAAAATAAATATAAAAATATATCATCACGGCATATTACCCATTTCTGTGTGTGCCACAATCTGCTTTATCGCAGATATCGGTAATGATGATGACATATTTATCCCGTGCGGGCGCTCATTGCTGGTGAGGAGAGTGCACCACAGGCACAGGGGTCACTTTTGTGCCATTCTTTTTAAATTGAATTAATGTTTTTAACACAAGACAAAAATACAATACAATTTTCACGAATATTTAACACAGGCAGCATCTCAGACGCAAAAAGCGTCGATGATCGCCTATAAATAATACGATTACGTTTTCGTTTAGAATTGAAAATGAACCTGAACCGGAGCAGAACCCTGAGCCCGAATTTTAATACCCGGTTTGGTCCCGACTCTGGTTCAATTGAAAAATATATCTGAGGTTCGGTTCTGGGTTTGGGTTCGCTAAAATGTTACGGTTTGGTCCCGGTTTTGGTTCGGCTTGGGTTCGGGTTCGATGCTCTGATTAGAAATATTTTACTATGACGTTATGCGCAATACATGAACCGCTTTGTCGAACAATATTTAACTACTAGACTAAATACTAGATCAGTGACATGAACAGTATTTCCCAGTGACGTTATTTCGAGACTTCAGTTGACCGACTGTTCCCCACTTCTTTAGTAAACGTTGGTGATTGGTGGAACTCAGTTCGTTGAATGCTCTCTTACCCCTCCCATTTTCTTTGGTGTCATAGACGGGTACAGGGTAGGCTGGAAATTATTTCAACAGAGCGGCGCGAATCAAAGTATGAACTTCATTGACGAAATTCTCGTATTAGACTAATTTTAATTTCATCCCTGATGGTGCCAAGAATGACAAAAAAATGGCGAATATTAATTTTAATATTACTAATGTATTTTAGTGAAGTAGATATTATTTATTATTGAACGTTTACTGCCAAGTATATACAGTGTGTTCAAATAAAAACCTAACTCGAAACTGGCTATGAATAGAAAAACATATATCTCAGATTATTATTTTCCTAAATTTCATTACAACAGGCAGTAAAAGAATATTGCCATTCGCCGTTTTTCAATTGATTTCAATTTGTAAAATAAGATTCAAGAAGAAAAGCTTTAATTTCTTTAGATAACATTTTTTGTAACATCGCGACGAATTAATATTTAAATAAATGTAAATACGTTCAGATTAAGACGTACCTTTCTCTGTTCGTAACCTCCTCTGAGTTAGGTTTTTTTTATGAACACACTGTATGTTATTTTTATATAACATGTATAATGTTTATATGACATGATATAGTTAGTGCCTTGACTTGATGTCTGCCTTATAAAATAAAAGCTTAAACCTATAATATTTATATATAATATAAATTTTGTAATAGAAATCTCGCTTACTCAGATATTTTAATGTTTGAAAAATTGTATATTAATATTTTTTAATGCAAATTTTTATTATTGTAATAATATGTATTCATGGATAATAAATTGTTAATATTTTAACGTTAATATATGTTATTTATACAGGGTATGGATTCCGTACGTTCCGGTTTTAAGCTCTTGTCCCGATGTCTATAATTGTTCTGCGACACAAAATGTTTTGTTTTTATTTGAAAGAGCATCTTATTACAAATATGTTTTGAAGATAATACCATTCGAATGTGCAGCACGACTTTGTTGATAATAGCATATTCGATCAGTCCAATTTCTCATTACGTTTTACACATAGCGGCCGGTATCTCACGAATAACAGTTCTGAAGTTGGTTTTTAAATCCTCTTTTGGGATTGTTAGCGTAGACCTTCGACTTTACATAACCTTACAGGAAGGATTCACACGGCGTCAAATCACAAGATCTTGGTGAATAATTCACAGGACCATTTCGTGAAATATCAATATCACCAAATTGACTTTGCAGTAAAGCGATGGTTTCGTTGGCGGTATGACACATAGCGCCGTCCTGTTGGAACCAGTATTCCTCCAGGGTGTTTAATTGGTCTGTCCTTTTTTAATAGCTTGATTGATAAAAAAAAATGTCATTAAATATGAAATATATCGTGTCTATTTGAAATCCGTAATATAGGGAATACAATGTTATAGAGAAAAGTTGTTCAGAATTAAAAACTACACAATATGGGGCTAAAATTAATCACAATTTCTTTTTATTTTACAAAAAAAAAAACGCAAATTAAAATTCGCAATTTACAGCATAATTAAGAGTGCTAAATTGAAAAAATAACATTGTATTCCCTGTATTACGGATTTCAAGTATACACCCGGTATGTTTTTCTACAAGTGTTCGATTTTTACGCAATGGTATGTAATTTTATATTTTCAAATGGAACGCCGTATATGTATACTTATTCAAATTTGAAATTTACTATTCAGTAGTTTAAAAACAATGTTATATTATTAAAAAAAAAAACAAGGCGAATGATATAAATATTATATTTTTAAAATATGCTACGCTTTGCTTTTTATTATTTTTAAATTGCACCTTTCAAATTTAAAGAAAATTAATTAATTAAATATTTCATTTATTTCAATTCGATATTTCGTTATTACACCTGTTATCAGTTAAGTCTAATGCAAAAATGGTATAGCAAAGCCTTCTATATTTAATAAAAATATAATTATATATTTTCCCCCAAAATAAATTAATAAATGGATTTCGTGGCTGTATTTCGAATTTTAAATGATTCAAAATTGATCCCTGTTGTGCACTCTCCACATCATCAATGAGTGCTCGTGAGGTGACGCCTGGTAAATGCCCGCACAATACGAACGTTTTCATCAATACCTATATCTGTGTACAAAGCAGATCGGCACACCCAGAAATGGGTAATATACCGTGATGATATATTTTTATTTATTTATACATTATCATCCCATAAAAATCCCCTTAAACAAACAATAAACAAATTAAGCAATCAATATTAACAAAAACATCGTTCGCTCATGCGCAATGCTTCCATCCCCTATTAACCCTCAGTCTAGTGAGTGCAGTTGGAGTGAGTGGTTCCCTCAATTTGTGGTCTTGTCTCCACCAGGATGTAGTGCTCTAGGAGGCCATGGAAGCCACGAGCACGTCGCCTAGGTCGCCTGAAGTGGATTCCACATATGCAAGGTATGGCCGACAAAGACGGGGTGCAGGTGTTTTTGAAAGGAATTTAAGAATGGGAAGTATTAAGTGTTTGGAGATAATTTTTAATTTTTTGAGGGTTGTGAGAGGGGTTAAACGGGTGGAAATTGGTCAGGGGTTGTGTGAAGGATGAGGGACGTAGCAGGTTATAATGCAAGTAAAGTGGTTGTCAATGTATGTATGTATAAATTGGGGATGCATTATTTTTATTCCTATTAAATATATAAATTTTGTGTTTACATATTAATATAAATAAATACTATATTTTGAATATGGCAACCCTATATTTTTAGATTATTTATATGCCTACTCATTTAAATAAGATGTTTTGACAGAAAAATGTCAAAAAAAGTGTCAAAAAACAAGAGTAGTGTATACATAATATTTTTGAATAATAAAAATAATTTTGAACATATTTATACACAAATTTTTGCAAGAAATGTTATGCATGATACACTTATGGGAAATACAGAGATATTGGCGAGAGGTATTGTGCTAGTTATAACACATTTTTATCCATGGAATTCCATATATTTTCCTGTAATGCATATGAAATACTTGTGACAGATATGCATATCTTTTTTAAATATTTAATTTGTAACAACAATTTTTTCTTAAGTATGTAATAAGACGTATTTTCAAAATCTTACTTACAATTATGATTTTCCAATTAGTAATACATATAAGTAATGCCTGTGTTTCCCCCAAAATTTATAAATGTGTACAGTAACCCAGAATTCCCATGGTTCCTAAATGTAATACCTATATTTACCATTAAAAAAAGGTTACTTCTTAACAATGAAATGTACATAATTACAATATAAATATTTTTATGAATGTGGGTAAGGTGAAATATATATTATAATAGGAGTAATAGGACTGTATGTCAATTAATTTCATAGAGGTTTAAGTGCCATTTTTTAAGTTTAAAAGTTATTTAAAAAAACGTTTTGCACAAAACAATAAGGATAGATTTTTCGAATTTTTTGTTAATATTATTATGCATTTTGTTTATTGTTAAACACTTACGACCCTGTGTTATGTAGGTACAGAGTATAAGACCAAATATTTTAATAGTTGTACATGTTTACCTGCACAACTTTTGTTCATAAAATTAGCCATCATAGTCTGAAATTTTTAAAACATTCAGAACATTTTCAAGTAATAATATTTTGTAATTATTTGCCCACTTAAACCCAACCCTTTAAATTACATGCATCAACTTTATATTAGCTTTCCCAAATATATTTCAATTATCGTATTATTAATTGCATAATATAATATAATGTATAATCTATATTATATTAATCCTAATGCATTAACATAATTTTCAACTCATACATTTTAGTAATTAAATTGTATACCTAATAATGCATTATATTATTACCGAGATAACACTCTGGCGTATATGTATATTGAATAGGTGGTATATAAATTGTAATTCTTATTTGAATCCATTTAATGATTAACCTATTTTGGACTGGCTGTACTGGTATAATAATAGGCAGACCAGCCGTCAATTTGCGTTGTCAGTGGTAAACTTCTACTGTAGATTTGAATTCGAATTCGGACACGGACATGGAAACTGCATTAGCTACTACCTCAACTTTTTAAATATTCATTTGCCTGTAACAACGAGAGCGCAGTTACAGAACTGGTCATATAAAAATTAAAATTAAAACGGACAATTCCAACTCTAAATGCAATGATTGTTTTATAAATAAATACGAGAAAGATATACGATAGAAAGATATTCTATTTTGCACGATTTTTTTTCTTTTCTTTAATCGAACGAATAAGAAAAATATACTTCCGGTAATAATTTCTTATGAGAATGAAAACTGCAGTTCAAAAAACTATTTCAAATAAATATAACATGTTAAACGAACAGTAAGATTATTTTACTGTACATAGTAGGCAGTGTAAAAGCAAGCAGTGACAGTTATCTTAATTAAGTCATAATTACGATATTTATAGTTTATTAGTGGACTCGATTGATTCAATTTTTATGAGTACCTATATTTAAGTTGTGCCATTTTCTTCATCACGTAGAAAGGATTTTTTTAATGAAACGACATACGGTGTTGTTCCTATAAACTACGGAGAAAAGAAATCTAATTTAACAACACTGCTAGGGAACCATTACCTTCAATGCGATGCAGTTTTTTTTTTAATACCTTTTGTTTCTGTATGATGTTACATATACTTCTCGTATCGTCAAAAATATTCTTGTTTGTAACTGTTGTTCGTATTGGTATTCCCAGCCATTATTGTATACTTTTCTCCTAAAAAATGCCCAAAGGTCATCAATCACTCGCGTCTAAGAAACATTTGGGGATTATACTCTCTCTCTGTCTTTGTTTTCTATAAAATTTTGGCTCAAGCTTAGCCGTTGTCTGTCTACATTATTCCTTGTTCGAAATTTTAAATAATTTGTGATCAAAGTTCGGCGAACGATCAGTTTGAAAATTCTAAATTGTCGAGTTAATTTGCGCGATGACATTCTATCTTGTCTTGAGCACTTTGAATGAGTCTGCTGCTTAGATTTGGCGGCAAAAGTTCGGGTCGCTCACTTTTTGGTAAATTAATACATAATACAACTTCTTCAAATGGGGGATTACGGCTCAATCGAATTAAAGGAAAATAGTAAAAAAATAAGAATGTATATGCTGAGTAACGAATATTAATAAAAAAATGAAATGGTATAATTGAGATATTTCGGAAATAAAGGGTTTTTTGTTATAACGCTTCGACACTAATATGAAAATATTTTGATTGGCGACCGAGAAACCACCTATACATGCATTACAAATAGCGTGTTAGGAGGTGGGATTACTACCAATGGAAATTAAGAAATTCAAATTCGAAAGGAGGGGCTAACATTCCTGTACTACAGTTTCCAAACAGCTTTATTTTAACATAAATTTTTTGCATTAAACTTAATAATTTAAATACACCTGTAATTATAAAGTATGTATACTTATACAGTGTTATAATATTCATTTATTTTTATATAAATATAACTTAAAATAGCATATATTTCAAGAACATTTAGGTCCATGATGAAAACAGTTTGATATAAAAACACATAAATGTGACGTCACGTCAATCTTTTCAAAATTCGGGAGACCATAACTCACTTATTAATAGGAATTTTTTCACCGGATTTTCATCAATAGTCTCAGTTTTCCTAATATTTTCAGATAAAATTATATAAAAAAAAATGGTGTAATCCCCCATTCCGTTTCGGTATAAAGTCGTCTATCCAATATTTTAAACCTCAAAAACGAAAAAAATTTCACGTTTCGACATCTGTCCAATTTAATCTATAGATTTGCGTATTTCAAGTTTGTATAACATCTTTCAAAACTTTTTCTTGCAATTTTAACATGGTGTATAACGCAACTATTATGTATTTATTATACCCAGGAACACTAGATTTGATCTTACTTAGTAATAAAATTTGGAACGAAAATCTTTTCTCCAAACCTTTTTTTGTTGTTCTAGTGTTAAGCATGAACCGGGTTCGAACCCTTCCAGTCCTTTGGAGGCATCGAGTCCTAGCAGCGTAGTCCTTCGAACGAGGGGTGAGTAAATTTATTTACATTACTAATTACTGAAAATGCAATGAAATCTGTTTTAAAACCCAACTTAACAAATTGAAATGACATCATACATATTTGTAAGCTGTTAAAGTCAGCAGTTTTTTGATAAGAAAATTAATTATTACTATAAAAATAAAACGTAGACTATCCTCTGTAATAAATAATTTAACTACCGATGTGTAAGTGTGTTCTCGTACATTCGCTACACTCTAATAGTGAAGAAATAAAAAGTAGTAACCGACATCTCGCTTCTGTGTTTACAAAAGATGACACGGCGTCAGTTTTTAGCTGAGTCGATCGATCAGTAGATTCGTTTGAGCTACACGTGAAATACTCTACCTGAAAACCTGAAAGATTTTTCAGGAGAGTGCGTAACTACCTGTGAAGGGGTCAATAATTTTAAATTATTTTCACCGGTGTCTGTACACTTTCTGAAAGCTGTCCCGCTGAAACTGTGCATCGGACAAATTCGCTCGCTGAAAAATAAACCCCAGAAACTGTACCTTGCACTGTCACCCCCCACCCCTTCAACCATCGATTTAGCCTACTTTGATAAGAGATAGATATGCTATCTACAGAAACAAAATCCGGCGAATAAATATGACTACATCATTGATGCTCCTTTTTTTATATAAACAATCATCTCAGTTTCGATTTCTGGCAAAACAAAGGAAGTTAGGATAGGGTTTTCACTTGTTTTTTGTGAGATTGTGTCTATAAGTGGGAATTTAATAAGCAAAAACTTTTATTTTATAAATTATAAAATACTATTTCCTTTATATACCATTATTTTATTTTTAATTTTATTGTAATATACCTTAGATGTTTTGTTTAGATTTTTTTGGACTGGCCAGTGGCGTAGCGTACATAGTTTTATAATAGGTATATCAGTGGTATAATGGATGGAAAAACAACCAAATTTCTAAAATTGTTGTGATAGATTTATAGTAACTCTTCAATACTTTTTTTTTCAAACAGTAATTATTAGTAATGTCCAAAGTAATATTTTTTAGTATTACTTGTACTATATTCCCCGTAAGAATGGTGACGCTGCGGAGCCATAGCCTGTTTTAGGGATGCATACGGACCGGGCCGGATCGGGCTTTGAGGTTTGAATCGACTCGGCCCGAAAATAAAAATTGCCGGCCCGACTCGAAGTCGAAAATTGACTTGAAATCGGGTCGGGCTTCGGGCCGGGACGGGCCGGGCCAAAGCTGAAATTAAGTGCATCCGGAATTCCTAATTTTGATTTTTATGTGAGGCGATATGTTTAACTTTAAAAAAACGTCTACATCCTTATAACAACATAAGTTTTTAAAAAAAGAGACACTTCTAGAGTAAGTTTGTTATAAAAATTACAGAACTACGAGTATTTAATACTTTATGTCTTACTAGTATGTTATTGTTTTATAACAACCTCAACATTAGGTCCGCTATTGAGTAAATAATGCCCTAGGGCGTATTAAGTTGCTATGGTAATGTTGACAACAAACTGAGGTTAATAATACTGATACTAATATAAAGTGCAGTTAAGGTTAAGAAGCATTGTGAATTGTAGTCGTTTATAATCATATTTGTTTCATCACAAATACAAACCAGCATACTTCTTATTCTTAGCAATAACATTGCTTGTCCATATTGACAGAAAAATACCACAAGAAATATATTTTTTGTTTGAAAAAATGCTTTGTTTACAGAAACAAAATATTACCTAGATACCGCATTCACAGGCTACTTTGTAAGTTGTATTAAAATTTTGTGATTTATTATTTTTGTTTGATAAATTCTAGTCAGACAAAATGTTTATTACGAATTTCTAGTAAGACATAAAACGTTGAAGGCACCACGGGTGTTAAACGACAATAATGTCTTCGGTCAACGTACTCGCCTCGGGCCAGAGGCCCTCGACAGAACACTGTTGACCTCAGGCATTATTGTCCTTATAACAACCCTTGGTACCTTAATTACTATTGTTTACCAAACGCGTTCGAAAAGGTAAACACCTTGTTCTCAAATCTTATAAAAATATATATCATGTACATAAGCATTTTTATCTAACTTTGTTTCTGCTCAAAAATAAGACAAAAAATCATTATGATAGGAACAAAAATCACGAGTAGTAACAATAATAATAACATCACAATAGCATTATTATGCTTTAATGAATAACTTTGAATTCTTGAAGTAAAATAACATATTTTTATTTATTAAGATGTGAAGTATCTCGTTATTAAATCATTTTGATCCTTTTTAACTCCATTCATTTTCATTAAAATATTAAGGAAACTGTGCATTTGATTAAACTATATGATTTTTCGGGTCGGCCCGAAAAGCTCGAATTCTCGTCTCAACTTTTGCAAGTGATTAGGCCGATTCGGCCCGATAAAAATATATCTTCGGTTCGGCAAAGCTCGAGATTGAGTGCATCCCTAGCCTGTTATACACACGTCAAACTTATGAATTAGTTTTGTTTCATGTAAGACATACTTGACAGCTCGAAACGTCATTATATTTCTTTTGATATTGTCTGGTCGTACAGAATACACTGACATTGCTCGTCTACCTTTCTTTAATTTCTGCTACGACGTTCGCACTGACTACAACTCTAGTTGACAGCTGACAACTGACTGAAACGTTTTGTTATAAATTTTTCGCTATTGTAAACTTGGTTTGCGTTTAGACCAATCAGAAAGCTGGAATTGTAAATCCTATCTTACTCCTAACTCATTTCGTACGAGGAATATAATACCTATGCATGAGTAATACAAAATATAGAAAATCAGTTTGGCATACCCAAAAATATTATATTATTATTATTATTATTATTATTATTATTATTATTATTTATTACTATCTATTTCTCATTACTTGTGAAAATTCTCCCCCTCCGCCCCTGTGATTCCATTGGCGTACAGTCCACCATGTTCTGTCTAATTTACAAGCGAATGTATGTTGTATGTGTTCGACTAGCTTTAGTATCTATCTCTAGCCTAGGTGAAGCACTGGAACTATTTCTACAGTTGTGTCGGTGAGTGCTCCAGGCAACGGACGCCTCTGGCTCGGGTCGACGACCTCGCAGCATCCAGGATCTCGTGTGCACAATGTTGCCAACTTGACGGTTATTACTCATGTAGATGTGTCTATTGGTTGGGATGCCATGGGCGTAGGAACAATAATTTCGCATTAATGGGGGCAATTTCAATATATTTTCCAATTTGAAAACAACATTAAAGGTTTTTTTCGATGTTTTTGAGGTAACTCCTGATAAACGCCCTCTACGGTATTTTCTTTTATTTATTAACTGTGCCTACATATGTATTTACTTTATTTGTTTTGATTAATATCTTTGCATAATTCATATTCGCATATTTACTGCTGAAATTGTCAATACGTCGCTAACTATAAAACAAACAAATAAAACGGTTGCCGGTCGATGTCCCCAGCAGTCATTTGTTTATGTATTCCAC
This sequence comes from Ophonus ardosiacus, assembly GCA_943142095.1. Taxonomy (NCBI): domain Eukaryota; kingdom Metazoa; phylum Arthropoda; class Insecta; order Coleoptera; family Carabidae; genus Ophonus; species Ophonus ardosiacus. The sequence continues at coordinate 41,145,504 of OW964827.1, forward strand.
GGGTATAGCGATTTGGTGGACCACGATTCGCAAATTTTTTTGCACGTACCGAACGTAAAATCCCCTGAAAATAAAATACGCAACATACATGGAATTCTTCAATAAAATATTGAAAGAATAAAATATTTTTTATTTAGAAAACACAAGGATATAATGGGGTCCTCCAATATTTTTTTATTAAACTTCAATGGAAGCGATCTATATATATATAGTCCTACAAATTCTTAATTATTGTTCGTAATATAGCTTATTTTTAATCGTGACGAAATTTTAGGTGAAATAAAGAGAAATAGCCGATTGTCAGATGTTTAAAATATTTCATGTGAGTTTAATTTGTTAGTAATTCGCGAACAACTAATTGGTAAAAATTGTGTTATGAAAAAAAAATTCATGCCGAAATCAATTTTTTTTCGCGTCAGAGTCATGGACAATTTTATTTTTTATCATTGAAATATTATTTAATTCGATGCCAGAATGATTGCAAATCCTTTTTACCTCCCTCTACCCTTAGTAAAGGAGGTATAGGGACCGTGCTAAAAATCGCATACATATATAGATTTTAGTAAATGACCACGTTTTAAGGTCTCAAGAATCAAATTTTAACATTTTCACGAATATGTATGTGTGTGTGTGTGTGTGTATGTGTGTGTGTGTGCGTGCGCGCATTTGTGTGTGTGTGTATGTATGTGTATATTACAATGTGAAAAGAAACCATTAGATTTTGGTGTAAATCGGATAACCGGAAGTGGCACTTTATTTGAAGCTCATAATGGTTTTTCTTCAAAAAAATACCATTAAATGTCATTTAAATTCAAATTAAAGATTATTGAATTTTCTATCGGTATACATTAATACTTTTTCTATATATTTTACAGATAAATTTAAAAAATATTCTTTTTTATATATCTGAGAGCCTATGATTTAAAGATTCCTTTGTTACACAGTTCATATTTCAAATGTATGTAACTGACAGGTAAATGTCACTGTCAAAAAACTAATCATTTTAAATTAATAATAGTGACGTTTTAAAAATAAAATAGTAAATAAAGCAATAGTTATATGAAAAGGAAATTTAATATAGTTTGCAGCATTAGTAAATATGTAGGCATGTATTTAAATTAATAAAAATTAAATAGCGGGAGATATTGTGTTGGCCACATCAGATTTTTCGCATAAAAAATGGTAAGCTTCAACTTCGTTCTCTTATACTTTAAGAAATACAGGTAAGAAGATAATGTCAAAAAACTGATTGTGGCCGCCATTTTTCCAATATGGCGGAGCGAACATCAGCGCCCCAAGGTCGCATATTTAGTTTTTATTCAAGATATGAAACTGTACTAAATTGCCAATTTGCAAAACTTCTAGATTTTTTTCCGAATAAGTACGGATTTGACTCTTTCGTATGGCCGATTATTTGGTTTACTTTTGTTGTTTCGTTATTTTTTGATTTACTTAACAATGGATTCCGGATTTGAAAAAGGCGATAGCAGAAGAAGAAACTAATATTTTTTTAAAACTTATAAATAATATATTCCCTATCATACAACTGGTATAGTGAAGGACCCCATTGTTATTATATATACAGGGTGTCTCTTAAATAGGGGGACATGGCTTAACCACAGATTCCTGAGGCTAAAATAAGACGATTTAACCAAACTTGCTTCTACCGGAAAGTGTACCATTTCGTCAGAATTCTGCTTCAGTTCTTCGAAAAAAAATTAATTTTGCTTATAATAACCGGACGCTTTATTCGATTTGGATGAAATTTGGTATAGCAGTTTATATGGTTATAAGTCATCTTTTAAGGTGATACTTGTTATTATTAGTGAACCACTAGTATATGAAACTTAGGTGTCCCAACATTAATTAGTCCGTATATTTTTAATGGCCATGCCGACAACGTGAAATTATTTTTTTTCAGAAAGATACATTCAAAAGTAAACTTTTCTTTCTCCGTTTAATTTGTGATATCTGTTACAGTTCACACAGAAAAAAATAAAATCTGAGTGTCTGTGCTGCTAAATTTTTAAAATAAATTTAATCTAGCTGTCTATCCAAATGTCAAACAAGTAATTTTTAATGACAGTAACAATTGTTTTACGGGTTGTCAAAAATTTTCTTCGCAATATTCTAAAATTAGTAACATCCGTTTGTACGGCCTAATAATAATTTACGACCATTATTATAAATAAGACGATTACATATCTCAGCTTACTCCTAAACAAGTTGTGAAGATTGACAACTCGTTACTGTCATTAAAAATTACTTGTTTGACATTTGGATAGACTGCTAGATTAAATTTATTTTAAAAAAATTCACGATGCAGTCACTCAAGTTTTATTTTTTTCTGTCTGAAGGGTAACAGATATCAAAAATTAAACAGAGAGAGAAAAGTTTACTGGTGAATGTATCTTTCTATAGAAAAATAATTTCACGTTTTCGGCATTGCCATTAAAAAGTTACGGTCTAATTAATGTTGGGACACCTAAGTTTCATACACTAGTGGTTCACTAATAATAACAAGTATTACTTTAAAAGTTGACTTATAACCATATAAACTGTCATGCCAAATTTCATCCAAATCGAATAAAGCGTCCGATTATTATAAGCAAAATTAATTTTTTTTTTAAGAACTTTGAAGCAGAATTCTGGCTAAATGGTACACTTTCCGGTAGAAGCAAGTTTGGTTAAATCGTCTTATTTTAGCCTCAGGAATCTGTGGTTAAGCCATGTCCCCCTATTTAAGAGACACCTGTATATATTGATTTTTTTTTGCATTAATCTAGAGATTTATATCATACAATTATGCAACAATTAATCCTCAATAAAATGTTAATATTCTTCATTGTGTATTTTCTTGTTTTCCTATTTTGTTGTGTTGTGTTGTTCTTGGTATTCCTTCTTTAATGATCTGTCAAATATTGAAATATCTTTGTCTATAGTGAGTATAACAAGTTGATTGGAACATGCGTACGAGTGCGAGCACTCAAGCACGGTCACTGACTTCGTGACGTAATTAAAGTTGTCGTCTTCGGTTCTTCTCGAGCTCTTCTTCCACCGGCCTACCAACACCTGAAGACCAACAGAAATTCCACGGGAAAGAAATCAAAGTCAAAGACGACACCTACAGCATTTTTCATTGAGATGATATGAAGTCAATTTGGAAATTATTTGGTAGCGCTTCCGTCTCTAAAATACGACCCCAAACTCGTAATAATTCGTATAAAATCTACACAGCTGGTTAAAAATTTCTACAAAATTACTTCAACTACCTTAAATATAAATAAATATATCATCACGGCATATTACCTATTTCTAGGTGAGCCACTCTGCTTTGTCACAGATATCGGTAATGATGATGACTAATTTGTACCGTGCGGGCGTTGACCAGTCGTCACATCACGTGCACTCATTGCTGGTTAGGAGAGTGCACCACAGGGGTTTTTTTTGTGCCATTTAAAATAGACACTTAGGCTCGCGCCCACGGGACTCCATCATTAAATATAAACTTAAAACTATAAAGAAATGTGAGCCAAATGATAGTTCGACCGATATTTTAAGGGTCATCTTCTAGTCCAGATTTAGCTTCTACTACTTTTGGCACAATGAAAAACAACTCCGTAAAAATCCAGTGCGTACAGTAAAAGCTACCTTGTAAAACATATGGGACAATAATCACAATAAAAAAATTCAGGGCCTAGGGACAGTGCCTAGTAGAATTAAAGCTGGTATTACTAATAAATGGCGGAATACATGAATAACTTGTTGAAAGAATTTTTTTTAATTTTCTCACCATTTGCGTAGGTTTTATAATTTGTTTGTTAAAAATGTAAACTGGCCGAATTATTATGGGTATGGATATTAAAAAAAATATTTAGCTCCTCTCGAAAAATTTCATATGTATTTTTGTTGAATATGGAGATCAAGTTATCAGGAAAATATAATCCCTTCCTAGTAGGCGTTGATCCGATGCTATCATACTGATTGATTGGGTGATCCGTCCATTGACGCACGTACAAAAGGAGCACCGACCATACTACCCTATAATTACATTGGATTTCGTCTAAACGAGACTCCATATTAGATACCAGTTTATGGTCTATTCTTAATGTACTATGAAGTTGTAAAAAAGGAATTCACTTCAGGTCCGGCTTTCAGAATGAAGAAGATTTCCTTATTATTTTCCTTTTTCAATGATATAAAGTAGGTCGTATATGTCCCGAATAAATGTTGAATTCCAGTGGAAAATAAATCTATTATAATGTTTAAAAACGTTTCGCAAGATTTCAGTCTCTGAATTATCTCTCGGTCATTTATCAGAGACTGGCCCACTCAACCAGAACCACAGACGCGTTTTGCTCTTAATGGAACACATCAGTGTCATGCACTGAAATTTCTAGGAGGCACTGATAAACCATCCAAATATGATGATGATACAAGCATATGTAACTGACCACTTGCAGAATCATCTATCGAGAATGCAGTGGGTTAGGTCAGCAATAAATAATAATAATAATAATAATAATAATAATATTTAATAGTAATAATAATAATTAATAATGATATTTAATAATAATAATGATAATAATAATGTTGATAATGATAATACTAATAATGATGATGATAATAATGATCATAATGATAATAATGATATAATAATAATAATGGTAATAATAATAATAATAATAATAATAAAATGTATTGTACCATACTTACCAGACACATACATATCAATTTATTGTATATACCTCAAAAGGTCGTGTATAATATAAATGTACCTGAAAAGAGAAAAATAAATGAATAATAAAGATAATAATGATTTATTGATAATAATGATAACAATGATAATGAATAATAATAATAATAATAATAATAATAATGATAATGATAATAATAATAATAATAATAATAATAATAATAATAATAATAATAATAATGATAATGATAATGATAATAATGATAATAATAAATGTACAAATTGCAATTGCGATACGTGAAGCTGTTCTAATATAATAATACTTGACAATTTTTCACTTTAGTCACCTCTGCAGGCATCATATTGTCTTGAGATAGTTTATCATCCGACATCCGACCACTCATCCTAGTCAGTGTCTCCTAGAGGCTTGGGTGCAACACATTGATGAGCTCCAATAAGAACGAAACGCGTCAGTGGTTCTAGTTGAGTGGGCCAGTCGCTGATAAATGATCAAAGACTGTAATCTTGTGAAACTTGCCAAGTATAATTTTTAAACATTTTATTAGAATTATTAAAATATCTTTCAGAACTCATATTAATAATAGGAATAATACTACCTTTTTAGTTTAAGTTCTGTATTAGAAATTTTCACCAAGTATCGCAATTGTACTTTGTACATTTATTATCATAAATATATTACCTATATAGTACGTTATTTAATGGACATATAATGTAGGCTATATTATACAAGAATGAAATTAGTACAAGCTGTATGCGAGTGTTGTCATCATCCGAGATAAGGAGGCAATGTTTGAGACTATAAAATGCTAAATCTTTTCATACGTTCTGGCTTCAAGAAAAGGTAATTCTTGTGAATTTCTGCGAGTCCAGCCCTGTGTATATCTCGTCCATATGTGGGCGTGAGTTGAAGCGAGATAGAGAATCTATACAAGGAAGTAAAAGCAGCAAGCCGTGATTAGAAAAGCTAAGACTTACAATCAGAAAGTTTCGTTTTCAGACGGGGAAAATAATCGAAATATCGCACCAGCTAAATGTTACATCGATATACGTTGTACGAGTTTAGTACATTGGCGTTGGCGTTCAATGGAAAGGTGAAAGATGTAAACATCTTATAAGATCAACAATGAACGAAAGCGGTAATTAGGAATTACAACCAGAACGATATACCTTGAAACACAAAAATAATATGGGAACATTCAGAACAGCACATGACAACTAAACGATATTACATACGAGTACAAACTCATAATAATTCGGCCGGTTTACATTTTCAACAAATTATAAAACCTACACAAATGTTTAGATATTTGTACAAAAAAAAACTGTGGTCCAAATGACTGGTAATATAGTTCGATTGACATTTTAAGGGTCATCTTCTAGTCCAGATTTGGCTTCCATTGAGAACCTTACTTTTGGCACAATAAAAAACAATATTCACAGAAAAATGTGCAAGGCTTAGGGAAACTGTGCCAAATAGAATTAAAGCTTGTAATATTAATAAAGGCGATGAACCTCATATGAAATAGTAATACTTGAATAACGTATTTAGTTTTGTAAGTTTAAAATCTATATTTTAAACGAGTCGACAGAAATTTCTAGAAATTTTTCACGGGGTCTTTCAAAAGAAAAAATCTATTGTGGCCAGCACAAGACCTCTCGCCATTTCCATATTAGGCTATATAAGTATTGTATTGCACTTCCCTTTCGAATCGTCGTTTTATAAGAAAAAAATACAGAACTTAACCCAAATAATGTTTTTTATTGTATATAACATATCTTCTGCACACATACATATAATTCTAATTACTTATATCTATTTTTCATTGTATGAGGAAGTTTCAAAATGTCAGAGATTCTTCCAATTCATTAACCAGATTGGCAGTATTTCTGATGGATATATGCATTTTACCTATAATTTCAAATATTTAATTAATAAAACAATAAGAAAGATTAAATATACTTCCCAGTAAAAGCTATCAGAATGTCACTAAAACTGTTGATTTTTGACACTGACATGTATCATTTAAAAACTATGTTATAAACATTGGAATTTGTCAACTGGTTTCCTTAGTGCCTTAGACTCTGCGATTAAATTACTCTATATAATATAGTGTCTTTATCTCTAAATCTATACAAGATATAATAAAAATTTTAAGTGTATTAGATGGAGAATTTTATGTTCTTCAATATTTAATAACAAAAATTTCCAAAAAATTATATTTAGAAATTTTTTTCTCAGAAACTACTACTTCCGATTGTTCAATTGTTAACAAAACCTTTTCAGCTCTTCCCAGGAATGTCAGATTGAGGAATCCATAGTTAAACAGTTCTTAAGTGTTAGAGTTTTTGAGGAATCGTGTCTACAACATCCAGACATACATACACACACACACACACACACACACACACACACACGCATCCACACACACATACACAAACACATAATTTTAAAAATGTTATAATCGGATTCTAGGGACCTTAAATCGTGCTTATTCACTAAAATCTGGATATGTGAATTTTAGCATGAATCCAATACCTCTCTTAGCGAGAGATAAAAATAAGTTTAATTTTTTTGGTTCATAATGTAATTTTAAGTTATTTCAAACATATACCATAAAATATTTCTCAAAAATATTTAGCTTTTCATTCATAATTTTGTTAATAAAAATGCGCGGCATCACATTCTGACGTCACTGAGCGATGAGTCCTAAGTTAGATAATATAGCTGATGTATCATTTCCTTTTTTATAAATAAATAAATAAATAAATAAATATATCATCACGGCATATTACTCATTTCTGGGTGTGCCAGTATCTACAACACATGTAGACATCGGTAATGATGACGATATATTTTACCGTGTGGGCGCTTACTAGGCGTCACCTCACGGGCACTCATAGCTGGTGTGGAGAGTGCACCACAGGGGTCACTGTTGTGCCATTTTAAATTGGAAATATTTGGCGTCTGTCGGGATCGAACCCGGTTCCCCCAGATTCGCGACCAGACACTCAGGCACGCGGCCACGGGACCCCATTTTTTTTCCTTTTTTATTAATATGATTAATAAGGCACGTGGCCACGGGACCCCATTTTTTTCCCTTTTTATTAATATGATTAATAATTATTTAATATCATGGAGGTGTTCAGTAATTAATGAATTGATGTACGTTACTGTTTTTTGTGAACTATAAATAATATCGTATTCATTATGTTTTCTGTTTTTACTTTGTCGCTCTATACATAGGTTTGTAAAATTCATTTGGAGGTCACATGTCATAGTAACCAAACTTGTTGTCAAGTTCCTTCTTGGTTATCTTGAGTGTTTCATAATTTTTAACAGGTAAATTTATTCATTTATTATAATGGTGTGTGTAAATATCTATTAAAGACACTTGTTGGAGGTGAAAATAGTTGTGAAAAATTGTATAGTGTAGTAGTTTCAGATTTGGCCAATGGAGGAATTTTATAAAAAAATTAGTTTAAGTTGTTTGCACTTCTGAAAGGTAAAATATGAATCTACATTAATAACTTTACTTATATTTTCAGAAAAAAATATGAAAAAAGATTATGAAAATACCCCATTTATTTGTTGAAAATGTAAACCGTCCGAATTATTATGAGTTTGGGTTCCTATGATTATGATTTTCGCGATCTATTTTCTTTGTTTTCATTGACGATTCCCTTCCCGTATGATGATGGTGACACATGATTCCGATTGGGAGTGTTCGATATTTGTCGGCATCCACGTATGTTTTTCTCAGAAGCAACCGGTTTGCTGAGCTGCGCTCAACTCTTGGGATGCTGAGTTCAATGCTTCCAGTCAACACCAGGGATTTAAATTTTAAATACAGAGAATTTGTTTACCACATATACTCACATTCCTGATACCAAATGCATGAAGAAAAAGTAAATTCGAAGTATGTGACAAGCAAATAAATGTATGACGATTAATACAAGAAAAACAAGTGATAATAGTAAAAGGAGTCTAAGGCTAAATTATAAATAAAACCAATAAAATTACCTTTTAGCCTTAAAATTTAATTTTAATAAAACTAAATATGTATTTCGAGAACTAAAAGAGTTGTCTTGACTTCTGGCATGGTTGACATGTTGAGAAATCTTGGCTACTCTGTTTAATTTTTCCTTGTTGTACTACTGATGATGAGAACTTAGTTCTCGAAATACGTATTTAGTTTTATTAAAATTAAATTTTAAGGTTAAGGAGTAATTTTAATAATTTTATTAGTGTTACTTTCAAGAAAAACAAGAACTTGTTTAGTTATTTCGCATAATTGTTAACTCCTAATCTGTACTACTGTCGAAAAATGAACCCACAACTACATTTAAACTTTGGTTGTTCTTAATTACAAAATTATTTTAGAGAAAAAAATCGACATTGGTTGTTCTTGTTGTACATACTTTGGCTTAGAAATAAATCTCATTTCTTTTTATACCGATTACGTACATATTATAATTACCAATAAATACATCTAAATTTGTCCATGTACGAATTTTAGGTTTTCCGCATTCAAGGACAGTGTCAATATAATGTGCGGCAGCTATATCTATAACTAAAATATTTAATTAATGAGAAAATAAGAAATATTAAATATTGACATTTATGTCAGTTACAAACATTTTAATTTTTCAACTGGTTTCCATTGGTTATTTGATTCAATATACAATGGATTATTTTATATATTTATAACTCCCTATCTCTAAATCTATAGAAGGTACAATAAAAATATTTTATGTCTTACTAGTATGTTATTGTTTTATAACAACCTCAACATTAGGTTCGTTTTGAGTAAATAATGCCCTAGGGCGTATTAAGTTGCTATGGTAATGTTGACAACAAACTGAGGTTAATAATACTGATACTTACATAAAGTGCAGTTAAGGTTAAGAAGCATTGTGAATTGTAGTCGTTTATAATCATTTTTGTTTCATCACAGATACAAACCAGCATACTTCTTATTCTTATCAATAACATTGCTCGTCCATATTGGCAGAAAAATACCACAAGAAATATATTTTTTGTTTAAAAAAAATGCTTTGTTTACAGAAATAAAATATTACCTAGATACCGCATTCACAGGCTACTTTGTAAGTTGTATTAAAATTTTGTGATTTATTGTTTTTGTTTGATAAATTCTAGTCAGACAAAATGTTTATTAAGAATTTCTAGTAAGACATAAAACGTTGAAGGCACCACGGGTGTTAAACGACATTGTCCTTATAACAACCCTTTTTACCTTAATTACTATAATGTACTGTATAGAGAATTTTATATTCTTTATTAATTGTAATAACATAAATTTTCAGAAAATAATATTTAGAATTTTTTTTAAACTACTACTTTCGGTTGTCCAATTGCTACCAAAACCTTTTCAGCTCTTCCCATTATTGTCAATTTAAGGAATACGTAGTTAAATTGGTATTTAGTCTTATAGTTCTTGAGGAATCGGCCCTCCACCATCCACACATACAAACAGACACACACATACACACACAGTACATCCACACACTCACAGACGTCATCGTAAAAATGTTAAAATCGGTTTGTAGGGTCCTTATATCGTGCTTATTCACTAAAATCTGAATATGTGATTTGTAGCACGAATCTAATACCTCTCTTAGCGAGAGGTAATTATTGATTAATATTAATTACAAATACCGCGGATTACTAAAAGATACTCTTCATACTAACTTCAATAAAAACAACTATGTCAATTTCCAAACTGACTTTAAACATAACTTAAAATATAGTACAGTATGTCCCCGGATTGAGTTTACAAGAGGAAAAAAATTTTTAGTTTTGATTTTATGAAAAAATGCCAAGGAAAGAAAAATTTTTGCTTGAATTAAAACGCATGTTTCAGTTATTAAAACTTTTAATTAATGTAAGGTTCTTTTATTATAACGTTTTTTCGTATTTTGTCCTAAAAATACAGTTATTACATTGAATCTAACATGATTGTAGTTAGCTTTGAAATATTGACAAATGATTATTAATTCTAATTTCAGAAAAAAGAAAACGGCGAAAATCATAATACTTGTAGTTTATTCAATTAACTCTTTTTTATCTGAAATTAGAATTAATAATCATTTGTCAATATTTCAAAGCTAACTAAAATCAGATTGAATGTAATAACTGTATTATTAGGAGGACAAAATATGAAAAAACGTTATAATAATAGAACCTTAAATTAATTAAAAGTTTTAATAATTGAAACATGAGTTTTAATTACAACATTCGTGGACCATTTAAGGCTTTTCATTTCATCTTACAACAATGCAAATAATATATAATATGTACTGTTAATGATTTTGCATCGAGTACTTTGTGATATCCTTATTTTTGTTGTTAATAAAAGAAAGACGGAAATCCCTCCTTTCTGTTTCATTTTCCATAGCCTACTTACCAAGTATAATGTTAATATATTCTGACAAGTAGAATAAAAACAATTTAGTTTTATGGTCTCTCCAGGCGTGCACAGAGCGAGCCATACTCCCGTACTTATTGTGTAACTTACACTTTATTATGATCTTTTACCCTATACGGATCACTTTCACTTCCAGCTGATCGAGATAGATTATTACAGAATTATTAATTAATCTAACAATTGCCATAGTAAGTAATTTTCAACAAATAGAAAAGCGACAACAGGGATATATTTCAGAGAAAGTTGCACTTAATTTGATCTTTTATCATGTTAATAGCTAATAAATTTTAACGCAAGATTTTTTTGTTAGAAGAAAGTTATTATTTTGAAAGATTGATAGATGAAAAGGCAGTATAGCTTTCGCCACTATATACAAATCAATCATCATAGAATACAATTGGAAATAGGAAAACAATCTATGTGCCCAACCCAATGTTTTAGAAATAATACAAGTGTCAAAATGGACAACTAATCAATAGCCAAATAGATGTTGGACATTTTGGACAAATTTATTTGTTGAGTAACTTTAAATATATAAAACTGGCACTTAGATCTCTTTTAATTTAGATATTTGTGTAGATGTCCGGATTTCATTAACATTGGAAATGTACAGGGTGTTTCATGTAACAGTACAAAGCTTTAGAGTATGAATTCTAGAATAATAGAAATAAATCCCAATAAACATTGTTGCTATAACGCTTCCTAACAGAGATACGAGGATTTATCGAGAAGCATAATTTTGAAATAGAAAATAGTTCGCTTATAGTCTTGTATAACTTTTTGTTTTTCATTTGACACAAATGTGACAATTAAGTATCCATCCATTTTAGTTATTACACCTGTTATTTAATATTATTAGTTAAATTTAGTTCCATAGTAAATTTAATAAAATAAACAAAAACGAATCAAGTTACATGTTCTTATGACATTTAAATTATTACTGTCAAAAATTCGCGTTGCATTTGTTGACTTAATTAAATTTACTTGAGAACTAAATTCAACTGGACGTTTATAATACCGGCCCTAAGTCTATTTAAAAAATCTGATGTGGCCAACACAATACCTCCCACCACTTAATTTGTATTAATTTAAATACATTTGTACCTACTTATTTACTAATGCTGCAAACTATAATAAGTTTGCATATAACTTTATTTACTGTTTTCTTTTTAAAATCTCACCATTATTAATTTGAAATTATTAGTTTTTGACAGTGACCTTATTCTGTCAGTACATACTTTTGAAATATGAACTAGATACCTAAGGAATTGTGTTTATCTTTAAAACATAGGCTCCCGGAGTTATAAAATAGATTATTTTTTAAATTTATCTGTAAAATATATAGAAAAAGTATTAATGCATACTTGTAGAAAATTCAATAATCTTTAATTTTTATAATGCAATAAATTGCGAAAAAAATAACATTTAATGGTATTTTTCGAAGAAAAACCATTTTGAGCTTCAAGTAAACTACCATTTCCTGTTATTCAATTTACACCAAAATCTAATGACTTCTTTTCATATTAAAATAGGGTTGAAATACAAGGTTTCAAAATTTTCCGTGTGATAGTATTTGACATAGAGCGTCCGCACTGTCTACAGGATCCACACACTCACACACACACACATACACACACACACACACACACACACACACACACACACACACCCACAGACATCATTGTGAAACTGATAAAATCAGATTCTAGGGACGTTAAAACGTTGTCATTTACCAAAGTCTCGTTATACGATTTTCAGCACGATCCCTTTACCTCCCTTCCCAAAGATAGCGGGAGGTAAATATAGTATTGCAAAGCCTTGTATGTTTAAAAATGTAATATTTGAATCAGTCGCCATTGTATTTTTTAATAATATAGATTTATTTATTAAATGCAATGGTTTATATTTTGCACACGCCCTAAGATTCTTTTTATAATTAAGTATTTATGATCCAATAAAAAAAATAATACTAGCTTACTATTTCCTGTTTTTTATTAAATCCTCGGTATGTCTTTTAGGAAGCATTATGGCACCAATGTTTATTGGGATTTTTTTTCTCGATTTGATATCTATAGGATTCATACTTCGAAGCCTTGTACATGAAACATCCTGTATTTTTAAATAAATTCGTTAGTACATATTTCTACGGTAGGTGTTTATATTTATAATAATTCATTCCTAAAATCAAAGTTATGGGTAAATCTAAATCTCCGTATAAAAATAATAAAGGGGCATTTAAAAGTAATTGAGGACAAGGTTACAAGTATTGGATTTCGTTTATATTTTTATTCATTAATTATATCGATTTGTGAAGTTTCCCTTCTTATAAGTAATCATAAAAACAATCTAATTCCTCATTTTTGTCAACAAAGATTTCAATTGTATAAATTGTTTTCAACTTACCATCTTGGATGGTATTCTATAAGTATATAAGGTACCTATCGAATTGATTTGGATATTTGGGAGCGTGCCTGCATGTATGTGTGTGAGTGTGTGTGAGTATGTGTGTGTGTAACCGGTCCAAAAGTAGTTATTATGCAGAGGACTTTTTTCTCAGGCCATCATTACCGAATACTCGCTGGTCCTCTGCATCTTGGCTTTAGGTATGAATTCTTCATCTTCTTGCTTCGTATGCTTATATTGAAAATTTGCAGCATAATAATTATTTATGTATCAAGGTAGGTACTGAAGTTCTACTTTTCATCACGAATTTGGTATTTAGTTGCCGAGGCCGTAGGGCTGAGTAAAGTAAACCATAAGAGTGATAAAAAGGAACTTCAATGCCTAGGTGCATATTAAATTTTATATGAAATTGACATTGAAGTTATTGTAATGAACACTCAAAAATATGTGTGTTATCTCAAACTTCATCGGAATCATTTAATTCGTTCTTCTTGTGCATACCTTTTGTCAATTTTACATACAAACTTACTATTATACATCGTACACCTATACCCAAAATATCTTAAATGTACAATAATTAACATAAGATTGGCAACACTACATTTGCATGAAATCGTCGTATTAGGGATTACTTTAGTGCCTATTTCTGAACTTTTAATGACGATTTTTGTACCATTTACTGACGATTTAATATAGAATTATGTAAAGATTATATTTTACTATAAATTAAAAAAAGAAATCGGTTGTTTCTTGTACACAAACAAAAATTCTAATTACATATATTATTAATCTATTTTTTTTATATTCTATGCATAAGTTTCCTCCTACTCTTCTAAGTGTTCGAGATTCTTCAAATTCATTAACGAAATTAGCGATATTCCTGATGCGTATATGTAATATACGTATCTATAATTTTAAATATTTAATTAATAATAAAATAAGAAATATTAAATGTGTTTTCCCAGAAAAAGCCTTCAGTAATGTATCTGGATTTTTGACAGATACATTTTTCTGTCAATTACATACATTTTAATTTTTCAACTGGGTTCCATGGATTTATTTAGTCTATAAATTTCATTACAATGAATTATTTTTTATTTTATATTTTTATAATAATTCTCTATATCTATATAAGATATAAAAAAATGTCCAATGTATAGGAGAAAGAATTTTATTTTCTTTAAAATTTGTAATAACATAAATTTCCAATAAATAATATTTAGAAGATTTTTTAAACCGCTACTTGCGGTTTACCAAAACCTTTTCAGCTCTTACCATTAATGTCAGATTAAGGAATACGTAGTTAAATTGGTCTTTAGAATTATAGAATCTGAGAAAATGCACGCAGGCACACACACACACACACACACACACACACATCATTCTAAAGTGTTAAAATCGGATTCTAGTGACCTTAAAACGAGCTTATTCACTAAAATCTGGATATGCGACTTTTAGCATAAATCCAATACCTCTCTTAAAGTAAAAATATGATCGTGGCAAACAGATATATCATAATTTATGACTATGTCAAACAAGCTTAAGAAGAAATATGGTCTACATAAAAGAGATATTACATTTCTAACGGAATTGCAGGAATTCCATACGTAATACCTGGTAATTTAAAGAAAATATGGGTATTACTTCTTGGAAGAAAATTGGTATTAACAATATTATTTGAAAAAGTATGAATTTTAATGGTGTGATATAGATATTACAGGAAAATTAAAGGTATTACGCGAGGAATATACCTAGCATTGAATAGAACATTTTAGGAGTATTGCATGTACAAGTATTTTATAGATTATGAATGATGAAATTAAAATGTCGTCGTACTAGATAGGTCAGTAAAAATAATCCTTCTTCATTTGTCAAGAAACAAAACACTAACTGTCCTCCCAGAATATCCTGCAAGTGTGACTAATATATTGCCTCTCTTTTTTTCAAACAAAACACTGTGCAGTAGACAGTCTACTGTCTTCAGCAAGCAACTGTTTCAGGCAGTTTCAGCACGGAATATCTTTTGTTTTCTAAGTATTTATAACGTAATAAGACATTACTGTTAAAAGAGGCTTAAGCATATGATTGAGTGCATTATTTTTTCACAATGCATGAGAAAAATTAAAATGCAACGCGGAAGACTGATAATATCAAAAAGGAATTACGTTAGAATAAATTGTAATATTTTTAGATTAAATAGCATCTACCCACCTATGTTTAAATTTTGGATGATACATTTATCATCATTTACAATTTAAATTTTTTATACATCAAAATTTGTCAATAATTATATATTATCTTTAATTAAAAAACCGTTACTAATACATAGTAATCAAAATGCTACCAAATAAAAAAGGAATATATATCAAACCAGAACTACAATTTGGAAATTGCTGGTATCCGCACAAAAAATTAATTCTGTTAATTTTTATTTTTATGGCGGGTCAATGAACAAAAATATGCCTTCAAGAAAAATAAAACACTTTGAAAAATATAATTGAAAAACGTTAAACTTTCGGAACATTCTATCGTATATTAAATTTATATTCTTGAAAAAGTATTTGTGAGTTATTTTCAAAGTTTGGTCCATCCGTTTTCAAGATAATTTTAATAGTTTAAAAATAGTTAGTCGTATTTTTTCAGCATCCTGTAATTATCTATTCGTTCGCTAATTTTTTAACTGTAAATGTCTTTTATTTCCTTTAGCATTCTTAGTAGAAGCAATTAATCAAAACGAATAATAATATATTTGACTGGTGATGAAGAAAAATGTTCCTCGTCTATTCTTATTATTAAACATGGAATTCTTATTGTAAAATAAAAGCTTGATGTGATGTGGGAGGTTAATAATTGAATCAAGTCGATTCTCTATAAATCGAATTCCCAAGGGGTATTTTTGAATTTGTTCGAATTAGAGAGAATGCGCTCGCATAAACCAATTTTTAAAAATATTTTTAAATTAAAGATCGTTTAATTTTCAAGCAATTCGTGGTATCAAAAAGTCATAATTACCTCTCGTTAAGAGAGGTATTGTATTCAAGCTAATATTTGCATACCCAGATTTTATTGAATAAGCACGATTTCAGGTCCCTAGAATCCGATTATAACATTTTTAAAATGATGTGTGTGTGTGTGTGTGTGTGTGTGTGTGTGTGTGTGTGTGTGGATGTGTGTGTGTGTGTGTGTGTGTGTGTGTGTGTGGATGTGTGTGTGTGTGTGTATGTATGGATGTTGGAGGGACGATTCCTCAAAAACTGTAAGACTTAAAAAATATTTAACTGCAGTTTCTTCAATCTGACATTCCTGGGAACAATTGAACAACCGGAAGTAGTAGTTGCTTAAAAAAAATCTTCTAAATATAATTTTTTGGGAGTTTTTTTTTATTAAATATTAAAGAACATAAAATTGTCCATCTAATACACTTTAAATTTTTATTATATCTTGTATAGATTTAGAGATAAAGACACTATAATTTATAGAGTAAAGTAATCGCAGAGGCCAAGGCACTAAGGAAACCAGTTGACAAATTCTAATGTTTATGACATGACACATGTCATTGTCAAATATCAACAGTTTTAGTGACATTCTGATAGCTTTTTCTGGGAAATATATTTAACTTTTCTTATTGTTTTATTAATTAAATATTTGAAATTATAGATAAAATTGTGGTAAAATGCATATATCCATCAGAAATATCGCCAATCTGGTTAATGAATTGGAAGAATCTCTGACATTTAGAAACTTCCTCATACAATGAAAAATAGATATAATTAGAATTATATGTGTGCAGAAGACATATGTTAAATACAAAAAAAAAACAATATTTGAGTAAAGTTCTGTAATTTTTTGTTATAAAACGACGGTTCGAAAGTGAAGTGCAATACAATACTTATATAGCCTAATATGGAAATGGCGAGAGGTTTTGTGCTGGCCACAACAGATTTTTGTTTTTTGCATTTGATTTTTAAAGAAACCTGCAGCTATCTTTCTCACACTAGTTTTTGTAGTAGGCTGCGCGAGAAAGATACAATAGTGTGACGTCATCTGTGGCCCTGGAAATAAATTCAAATATCTCGCAAAGTAATTATTAAAAAAATGTTTTTTTATCTTAATCCTTATTAATTGAGTAGTACTTTAAGGGTAAAGTGTACATTTTATTATTTTTTGTTATGGTTTATGGGCCTATTCGACTAGAGAAAGTAAAAGAAAATTAAATGAGCATTTTATAAATTACAAAGACTATAGTTCTCGTCGCCAAAAATTGAGGGACAGTCATAAATGGCTTATCCGCCCCTATACTACAAAACTAGAATGGAATAGTTTAGTACGGTACACCGCAAATTTCTTTTGTTTTGTATGCAAAACAGTGACAGTATTCAGTCTTATTATTTATGATGGACAGAAGTTTTAGGTTTCTTTGTAAACTTAAGTGACGAGCTGTTTATGATCGTCCCTAGATTTTTAGTGACGAGAACTATATGTATATGCAATAGAAAAATATGTTTATTCAGTAATATTACGGAAACATAACAATTTGTTAGAAAAATGAGATGTACATTATTGGGGGGAGTGAAATTATGAAAGTTGGAATTTGACGTGCTGTAAACATTATGTACTAATGTAATATGGTTAAATAAATATACATATACATATAGTTGTCTTGGTAGGGAATTGGTGCTGTATGGTGAGTTGCTAATTGTGGTAATTTTCAATAGGGTCCTCCACCATAACAGAAAATTGAGTAAAAAGTTAGTTATATTGAAATTACACAAATAAGATAAAATCATGATTGAGACGATAAAAGTATTTTTAAAAATTGTTAGTTTTTTAAATATTAGTGATTTTACGCATCTATACATCTACGTCACAACGATTGCTATCTTTCTCGCGCAGCCTACTACAGAAACTGGTGCGAGAAAGATAGCTATAGGTTTCTTTAAAAATCAAATGCAGTTGAACTAAAAACAATTATGACTTTTTAATACTACAAATTGCTACAAAATGAAACAAATTTTCATTTAAAATAATAAAAAAAAATTAGAGTGGAGGACCCTATTCTCTGGATTTCTACAAAACCATTAAAGTATTTACCAAATAAAAGAAAATCTAATTATTGTCTATAAATATGATTTGTTTATTTATTAATATTTTTAGAACATTACATTAAAGATATATCAAGACATTCACAAACACATTTTAAACATTTTGAAATAATGAATATAAAAGAGTATATTGTTAATTAGTGGCATTCTTTTTCTGTAGTAAATTTCTTTATTAAATTTTTCTGGTCCTACTAAATTCCTGTCGCTTCGATAACCCACATATAGCCGAAAATGCCTCAGTCACAGTTTTCAAATGAAAATTAAATTCATAATCGGTATTGTTAGAGGCTCTAAAGGTCGAACGCGTCTAAAAATTGTATCTAAATTTGATTTATAGAGAGGTGAATTTCACAGAAATTGATGACAATTATAATTTAATTCGTTTAGAGGATTAGAGGAGAGTTCGAACTAAAAAAATCAATTTAAAGAATCATTTTACATATAAATCCTGTATGGTTGTACATGTCAAAAAAATAATTCGATTTAGAGAAAATTTCAAATTACAGAGAGGTTGATCGTAATTATGGGGTTTAAAGCCCAATATTGGCATCTCTGGTTAAACTGTTTAAAAGAAACAAAACATAGTCATAGTAGAAGTTGAAGTATAGTTGAAGTGAAGTATAGAAGTTAGAAGACTGAACCACCACCATTATTTTCTTCTTGGACCTCTTCTCCTGAGCGTCCATCCTCTCCACGTTACATAACCATAACCCAGGAAGCTTGAGGTTCACTGACCCTCCCCTCTGTACGCCAATGGCCACCTGCCCTCACCCCTCCGCCACTGGTTTGCCTAAGCGAGCTGCACTCTCTCAGAGCCAGTGGTAGAATAGTGTTATACACTCTTCCAAAAGCACGGTTCTCAGAGTTACGTAACGATGGATGGAACAAAATAAGAAAGAAATAAGTATGAAGAAGAAGATTGGAACGAGAAATAGTGAAGAATGAAGAAGGAAGAAAGTTATAGTGGTGTGAAATGAATCAAGTGAAGTGGGATGAAATAAAATGTTAAGAAGAAGGAAATGATTTTGTTTTTATTGTGACTTCGGGAATAATGAACTTTAGTGGACTATGAATAAATAAATAAATAATAAGTAAATAAAATATATAAATTCATTTTGACTTTTGTCACAAATTAAACAAAATATATTAATATTTATACATAAATTTTACTGGTACTATATTTTAACAACAATTATTACAAATTCTGTGTATATTTGCGGATATTTTTTTAAAATAATATTAAAATAAATGTTTAAAATAACTTTTAAAATTGTTTCACATATTTATACAAAATTATTTCGTTTCAAAATAAAAATAAATACATTTGTAAATTATTGTTTTATAATAAATTGTAACATAAAAATATACCGACTTTCTGTTTATATTATTTAGTGATATTAGTGACCCAAAAATAATATACAGTGTCAGTGCCAATAAATAAATATTTAGTGCCTTATCATTATCCGAGCTTAGCACTTTTATCGTGAAGACCTTTTTGAAGACTTCCTTCTTCTTGGGATTTTCTTCAGCATGGGCTGACGATGGACGTCTTTAAAGTCGAGCCTCTTTCCGGAGGCCTAGGTTCACCTCCCGCCGATAAATTATCTCCGGAGGTAAGCTTCGACGCCGGATCAGAATTCAATCTGAGCTTCTTTGAGCAACCGGAAGATGGCAGCACTCAAGGGTTCTCCGATCCGGGGAGTGTGGGGAGTGCATCGGGGGGATCACCGCCGAGGAGTCAGACACCTGGGGGACTTCTTCAGGAGACGAAACAAGGTAGAGAAGAAAAAAATGAGTGGTGATGGATTTTTTTTTTAATTGTTTGGTTATGGGATTTTATATATAGTGAGGTTGTTTACGGTGTGATTTAATGAGTTAAGCAATGATGGGAACTGGTCTTATTTGGATGGGTGATTGCCTCGTAATGTCTTGTGGCAAAATATATAATTGTGGTGCTTTCTGCACGTCAGATTTAAAACTAGTGTGGAAATGTGACGTTTGGTAAGCCTCCTCATGCTGCTTGTCGTGCTGTGAGTCAAAACCGAAAAGTTAACCAACCAAATTGCAAAGGAATAAACAAAAAATGTACAGGTATAGAAGCAGGGATGTATTCAGTTTTATATTACTTTATTTACAGAAAACCCATTATTATTGAAAATTACTGTCGTAGTATCTTTCGATATAAATAGTTAGTAAATAAAAGAAAATAAGAATAAGTTCTCATTTATTTTCATATAATTTGTATTTAACTGAAATATCTATCGAGGTTAGTGTTAAATACTGTCCAGTAAGCTTGGTAAGACGACCCCCTGCAGATTTGGAATTAACTGCTATTAGTTAGTAGCTTCCACGGTCCTAGCTCTTATATATTTGTGTCTACTATGCACATATCGTCATTGAGTAGAAGTAGATTAGCCCAACCAGAAGTGTGTAATAAAGTTTTTCACAGTCTATAAAATCAAAGTAAAAAAATTGCAAGTCAAAATTTATATACGTCCATTCACTTTTCAATGACTACAGAATAAATAAATAAATAAATTTCTATTTTCATTTAATTCTTCTACATAATCGTATGTATTTAATTTTATATTTATATGATTTCCAATAAAAATTGATATACATAGTAATAAATGATTTCGTGATATACGTATAGTTACACATACATTATTTAGAAAAACAATGCTACTAATATGTAATAAAAATCTGAAAAGGTATGAATTCTTTTATAAGACATAATACTTATTTCGTAATACTTGAATTTCTGTATTATTAACTGCAATCCTGTGGTAATATGTTATTAAACTTAATTTAAAGATATAGTAAAAACAAATTTAAAAAATGATTAAGTGTCAAACACATGTTTAGTTGATGTTACTTAGTTTAACAGTATGTTCATTTTTATATTAAGTTTACTCAGATACCAAAAGCGTAGACTGAAAAATACTGGCATCCAAACATTCAGAAATTTATTGTATAGGTACAACCGAGGGTACAACTCTAGCTTTAAACCCCAATAGATAATTAAATGTCAAAAATTAGCAGTAGTAAATTCGTGATATAATTTAGCTGAAAATGTTTTATTCGATACGTATGTTAAATAAAATAATATTGGTAAAGGCTAATTCACAGCACAGCTACGAAAATAAGAAATATAAATAAAATTATAATTAAGCAATAATAATAACTTCATACCTTGTAAAGCACTACGCAATCTTATATGCGACCCTTTGTCTTAAGACAGGTTTTTAAAATTATATTTAAATTGAAGTCCTTTAACCAAAAGGTAAATTGACAGCTTAAATGACAGTTGTTATGTATGTGCTGATATTTGTCTCAGATATTTAACATTTGCAAATCCTTGTGTTTATATCTTATGTTTAATTTTATTTTCGAGAGCTGTAACACTTTCATAAGAATCTATTGTTTATATCGTTATTTTTATTTTTATGTATAAGTTTATTTTTTATTTTCGGAGCTGTGCATGAGGCTTAAGAGATATTGTGCTGGCCATGACAAATTGTTTATATTAAATTATTATAGTTAGTAAACTATAACTCCTTTACCAGGATTTTTATTATAATGTAGAAAAATTACTAATTAAACCTGATATAACATATAACGATTGGTCTTCTATCACTTATTTATTCATTTATTTATTAATTAATGAATGCACATCTCCTTGAATTTTTTCCAAATAAATTTTTCACTGCACAAAAGAAAGCAAAATACGAAAAGGAAGATTCCTCCATAGTGATTCACAGTTATTTTGAACAAGGAAGTTAGCTTACTATACTCGTATACAATTTTAGATTTTCCTAATAGGTGCCTATAAAATAATAATTGCACGAATAATAATTTTTCTCATCTACAATAAAATAAATTTATCTTTTTGAAAGTAAGTAGAAAGTATATTGCAAAATAGTTATAAATTACAATTTGTAGGCGAATTTCTAGAAATTCTAATGAGAAAATTGTTGTGTGGGGTTTTAACATTTACTCGAAATCTGCCATATTGCATTTTTCTTACTAAACCGACGGGATAGATAATAATTAAAAAAAAATGTCATTGATTTTTGTGTTCGCCTTGTACATATTTACAAAAAAGAAGAATGAACAAATATATCCGAAATTCAATATAAAAACTGTAATGCAATATATATTGGTCAAAGCGGCAGATCTTTCATAAATTCGGATGAAAGAACATACATATAAATGCCATCAATAAACAGATATCCAATGCGGGCTTTGCCGACCATTGCATTACATCTGATCATAACTTCACTGCGGAATTCAAATTTTTCCACACAGGCCAGAAGGGAGTAAGGTTGAATTACCTGGAAAATTTTAAAATTAGAAAAGCCGTCAATACCAATAAAAATATTACCAATGAACAACTAGATGTAACAGATTCACCTTTGTTAAACTTATAAATACCAAGTTTTCACTCATTGTAAGCAAGTTGTCTGAATATGTCCGAAAGAACGAAACAATGGTCACATAATTAATTAAGTGAATAAATCAAGAGTAAATTTTGTTTTATTTTAACTTATATATTTATTTATTTCTAAATTTATATAAGACATGACGTAGAATGTAAATGTAACAAATCGTCGTCGTAAAATTGTGACAGGGCGGATCCCCCAAGTTTCTGATTACTCTTTTTCTTTTCTCTTACCCAACGATGACTTTATCTAACTGGTGGACACTTCACTTGAAGAGGACGGTTGCTGGATTGTCCACCACTTAACTGAGACGGAACGCTCTTATGCTCACTATCACTAAACACTTAACAGATGATGTACATATTTTGGATGGATGGCACATACAATATTTTTATACGCCTAATTTTATTTACACATATGTATTTACATTAATACTAACTTATAATTATTGATTACACTCTGAACACAAACTAAACTGTTACATAATTATATTGTAACCCTAATTACGCGTACTCGCGTACGCACACCAAATTAAACCGCCGAGTACATATCTGTCCTGTCTGAGTATTTAATGTCGACTGCCTTAAAACAAAAGGGTTATCTCATCAACAGGCATATATGATGAAGGGTGCGAAAGTGTAGCATCCATAGCTAAATAACACGACTGCACGTATCATAGGCAATAACTTACATGGTTAATTGTCAAAACAATAAATGTCTACGCGGTTAACATCTAGACTAAACAGATATATGAGAGAATAATGATTATTATTTCTAAACAGAATTTTGACTTACAAAGATAACAGAGTTAAAATGTAGTTATTGAAACTGTAATTTAGAAGTTTATAATAAAGTTCATTACTTGTTGTTTCACCATGCTCACCTTGCTACAAAAACCTCATATCTATACTGCAATAAGGTTTTAGTAAACACAAAAAACGTCTTCAATTTAGAAATGTTAGTTTGTATGGGGTTGCGTGGCGTATAGTGCCTGCTTGTCAATCTGGTGACCCGAGAGTTTGATCCAGTACAGACTTTTAATCCCACAAAAGTGGTCCCTATGGTGCCCTTTCCAGCTATGAGTGCCCGTGAGGTGACGCCTGGTAAGCGCCCACATGGTAAAAATATATCGTCATCATTACCGATGTTTACATGCGTTGCAGATACTGGCACACTCAGTAATGGGTAATATGCCTTGATGATATATTTATTTATTTTATTTTAGTTTGTAATTGTAATATATGCCCTTTCGGTCGTTAATACTTATAGAATGGTAGACATGAGATATAAGATTTTCAATAATTTTCTGATACGAGTATTTAATATTTACGTGGTACGCTTGTGCATTTTTTCGAAACTTGCTATAGGGTTTTTGCATTCGATGCGGAATTAGTTAGCAGAACGAAGTAATTATGTAACTTAGAAATGTCAAAAATGAGATACGAGGTTTTGACTTTACAACTAAGAAATGTAACAAATAGAGAATTTAATGTTCTTTAAAAGTTGTAATAATATAAAATTTTAAATTGAGTTCTAGTGTTGCTGTATTAGTAGTTTGAAACTCCACTACCTCCAGTTTCGATGTGGTTCAATTTACTGGTCTAATTCAATTAGAAACCTGAGATAAATGTCACTGGCTTCTTCACACACTAATATACTTTCTTCTATCTCTGTGTTGTTAGATTTTTGCTACTACTTTTTCATTAGACGGAGAAAGTAATTTTCCTGTCTTCTAATTAAAGAAGCTCTATTCCTATAAAAATGAATTATTGTATTTAAAGTTTTTACAACACACACACACAAATAACCATAAATTTCTGTGTGTGTCAATCTGCTTTTATTCCGTTTAAGACGCTTCCCGCGTACCGGGCGTCACCTCATTTTAATTCCTCCAAAATTAAAATACATCATTTTCAACATCTCTCTTCATCTTCATCTTCGTCGTCTGGTGTCTGGTGTCTGTTGTCTGTTGTTGTCGTGTATGGTATGTGAAACCTTCCACTCCTTCCTGGAGAAAAAAATCCCAGGGGGCTTCGGCGGACATGGCCGGCGAGCGTGGGGCTGCGAGGGGGGCAGTATCTACGTTTTTGGAAAAGTGGAGTTCAATAACCCGCGAAGAATCACACGAACGCGTGTAACATGCCCCAAGCTACGTTCAAAACCTGTTCGAATCTCCAATACACACATCTCCATAACGTATCACACGGAAAGAAAGAAAGAAAGAAAGAAAGAAAGAAAAGAAAGAAAGAAAAGTAGGAAAAGAAGAGAAAAGATGAGGAGGAAATGTAAATGAAGAAAAGTGGTAGAGTATGGAAGATGTTTCGACCTGGTGGACCTACTTCAAAGGATGGATTATAAGTGTAAAATTCTGCGTCTAGTGATACACAGGATGTCTTATTGGCGAGACATCCAGGTCTTAGTTAAAGAAATTAATTTCACCCTCCACATCGACAAACGTCAAAAAGATATTAGCTCTCAAAATTGTCCTCTGAAATACCATTGATTAACCTATGGGGAAGGTTAGGGAGATTGTCGTTTTGCGGAACAAATGATTCGTTTTGGTCTGTTAACAAATATTTTGAATGTCTTTCATAGTGATAGGACGCAAGGTCTGGCCAATTATCTTTAGCTTCACACATAAGGCATGGATACACCCCTTGTGGAAACAGCGCACCATACCAACACCTTATTTGCGAATTTGGTATTTTGTTTATATCTGACATTATTAGGAACCTCTTCAATAAAGTATAAAAACCATCATTTCTCTTAATTTCGGAATTATTCACAAAAGTCGAAGAAATCGATGTAAATGTCGTCCAAAATTTAATGATAGGTGTCTGTAGACAGTTAAACCTTTTGGAAAAACACGTCCATCTTTATAGGTTTATAATTTGGTTACCTATGGAACAGTTAATTATTTAGTATTACCAAACTATGATAAGTAAATGCATTTTTTTATAAAAAAAAACTTAATAGGATATAAGTTATACAAGAAGAGTCGAAGTCTAAAGCATGTTTAACAATGCCATTATAGGCATTGGACGGAAATCCGGCTGTGCCACTAAATCCGGCTGATCCGGCTTAAAAACCGGTACTACTCTAATTTTCATAGTTTATATCTTAAAATATAGTTAGTTTATTTCTAGTATCTACCTTTTTGATAATATTTTAAAGATTAAATTTTAAATACCGGAACACTAATCCAAAAGTGAGGATTAGTTTACACTTTTTTGGGAATCGGGCTGTTAGAGTAAAAGAGAAAAAAATCATACGTTTTTTTTTTCTAAAATAGAATATATATAGGGTGTAAATATTAAAACGAGTCATAGGGCTATAACATAGAAAAATAGTTTTTTAGACGCCAAAAGTTTCTATATTAATTTATTGAAAAAAGAATTAGTGCATATTACATAGAAAAAAATTACGAATTTTTTAATACCAAACACATTACATTTCTGTTTCATATAAAGCCAGAAATAAATTTAAAAATATGTACAATTAAGAAAAAATATCATTAGCCATGAAACTGACAGTAACAAAACATTGTCATTTTTTACTAACATGATAGGGGACAATTAAAGATTAAAGTTATTAATTTATGAACTAGTACAAAATAACAAAATAAAGTAAACAATTAAAGATGATCTGCATGTAATAAGAAATAAGTTATAAGAAACGAGAAAAACTGTAAGATACAAGGAACAATTAAAACCATTTAATAATTTGTAATTTTTCTTCATGAGACAAATTATGCATGATTTCTTCTTAATGAAACGAAAATAATAATAATTTAACTAATAATGTGTAAGAAACGTTTATTAATGACCGTCTCAAGTCAAGTTTTGTTTTGTTTCTGTCAGTTTCACGGCTATAGATATTTTTTTCTTAATTGTGCAAATTTTTAAATTTATTTTCTGGCTTTATATGAAACAGAAATGTAATGTGTTTGGTATCAAAAAAATCATAATTTTTTTCTTTGTAATATACACTAATTCTTTTTTCAATAAATTAATATAGAAACTTTTGGCAGCTAAAAAACTGTTTTTCTATGTTATAGCTCTATGACCCGTTTTAAAATTTACACCCTGTATATATATATATATATATATATATATATATATATATATATATATATATATATATATATATATATATATTGTTATTTACTAATAATCATTTTTTTTTAAATCATTATGCATATAAAGAGTATCTTTTCTACATTCTTTGATGTGTGACTAGATTTTAGTATAGACGTAGTTGCAATACACATAGATAATTATTAATTACCTATATCACTTATAACCGACCCCGGTGGTGGAGTGGGCAACGTAGCCGACTCACGATTCAAGGGTTCCTGGTTCAAATCCCGGTAAGGGATGGTTGTTTGTGTTTGTCTTTATCATTTCATCCTCATCAACGACAACGCAAGGAAAGCGTCGCAAGTATATAAATATATGAATAAATTACCTCACCACCATAAATCAATTGTAATAAGACAACTGTACTTGAAATACAATAAAGAATATTATTATTATATCACTTATAGCAACAAATGTATTTTTGGTGATTATCCTACCACAAAATTGATTTTCTGTCTACAATTGAAATTTTGTAGTAAAGATTAAATTGATAAAATATGTTGTTCCCAGAATTTGTAAGTCGTGTATATTATGTTGAAGGTGACACAATATTATTGTAACACTGTTACAAACTCAGTCATTAATTCCTTCGTTCGCTTTTTCATAATAGTTAAAATATTCGGTATTTCGGTCAAATCCCGATCCGGTACATCCCTTCTTAAATTAATTTGGCAACAAGTTATTGTAAACACAATAAATTCTTATAACAATATAATGAAAACGTAAATGCATTTGGTTTTATACGATCATATTTTTAATAAATTATGACCACGTCTAACAGGCTTTACGTTTGCATAATAATTTTGTTCATAATTATTTGTTACAAAATTTTAGAACAATTTATGAGTTTAAGTTTAAGCATAAAGAAAAACCTATAGAAATCGACATCCATTGGAGCAATGCCATATAGTCGGAAAAATTGATTGTCGGGTCCAACAATAAAACTATAAATATCGTAATTATGACAAAGCGGCATATCGCTCACTGCTTGCATTATAACACTGAGTGTCAACGGGCTATTATTTGTGCCGCTCTGTTGAAATGATGACATACTCTGTATAGTAAAATAATCTTACTTTTCATTTAATATAAATGCTATTTTTGTTTGTAATAATTTCTTATAAGAACGAAAACTGTAATTCCAAAAATTATTTGAAACAAAAATAGAATTTTTTTATGTTAAAGGAATAGTAAGATTATTTTACTATACAGAACACTCAGAACAGATATAAGTACCAGGTGATGCATGCCTTCATTCAAAAAAATCTGTTGTTGGCCAGCACAAGACCTCTCGCCATTTCCAAATTAGGCAATATAAGTATTGTATATATTTGACATTTCTGATACACACAAAAACACATATTTTTATATTTTTTAATTCATTCTATTCACTCTTATTCTTCTAATGATCGAGATTCTTCCAATTCATTGATGAGATTGGCGGTATTTCTGAAGGATATATGTAATATATGTATCTATAATTATAAATATTTAATTAATAATAAAATAAGAAATATATATTATAGAAAAAGTCTTCAGTAATGTCTCTGGCTTTTGATACTCACATTTATCTGTCAGTTACAAACATTTTAATTTTTCCACTTGTTTTCCATAGACTGCAAGATTCATTTACAACTTATTATTTTATATATTTATATGTATCTATCTTTAACTCCATAGAAGATATAATAACAATTTTAAATGTATCAGATAGAGATTTTTATATTCTTTAATGTTAGTAATAACAAAAATTTTCAAAAAATAATATTTAGAAGTTTTTTTAAAGAAACTATTACTTCCGGTTGTCCAGTTGTTACTAAAATCTAATCAGCTCGTCCTTTAGGAATGTCAGATTGAGGAAACTGCAGTTAAATATTTTTTAAGTCTTATAGTAAAAATGCTATAATCGAATTATAGGGACCTTAAAACGTGCTTATCCACTAAAATCTGGATATGCGATTTTTAGCATGATTCCAATACCTTTCTTAGCGAGAGGTAAAAAGAGGCGCAAATAATGGCCTGTTTTGTATCCAATATTATAAAGCAAACAGTAACCGATATGCCGCTTTATAATAATTACGATATTTATAGTTTTATTGCTGAACCCGACAAAGAGAATTTTTCTGACTATATCATGATGAAACAAGATAATACTTTTTGCATTAATAACCAATGTAAAAATGTCAATAATATTTTGAAGAGCTTCAGTGTTATCGACATTATAAATCCCAGAATTAGCAACATTTATATTCATTATTAATAGTGCAAATTTTAAGAGCAATTTTCAACTAGCACCCCTTGTTATTCGCCGCCACTGCATCCCATCTTCACCTCCGGGTCTTCCAAATATTATGTTCCCTTTTGAGCTCTTCACACCGAGTGTATACGTCATCAACATGAAGCATTCCCAAGGCCATGGTGCACACATCCACACTGTTATGTAGTGTATGTGTGTGCGTGACCATGTGCGTGTATTTTCACGTGTTCACGCTGCTCACGTGTTCGTATTCCATGAGCAATGTCAAGTACACTGACCTCAAGACTTGGTTACCTACCACAGAAGAGAATTATGTTTGTTTCGCTTAATATATTTATCAATAGGTGGGACAATTTGCTTTTATTCGCCAACTATTCGTCGTTATAAAAACATTAATATTGTTTAATAATAAAGACAAGCATTGATGTGTACGGTTAGTACTTGGATAGATAGTCGGCTACACTCCAACAAATTTTGTTTGAAATAAACACTAAAATTAGTTTATATAGGTCTACACCAAGTTTTGTAAATTTAACCACTTAAAAATTTGGTATAAAAGTAAACTTTGAAGTGGTTCAAAATTGAATACGAATATTTCGTAACATATAGCACCAACTAATGTATTCTAATTATGCAATGATGTTACAAGATTCATATATATATATATATATATATATATATATATATATATATATATATATATATATATATATATGTATGCATGAATGTATGTATTATAAATAAATAAAAACAATATGTTCAAAAATCTCATTTATAGAACGCATTTTACATAGATTAAATGAGGATACAGTACTTCCGAAGTAATGGAATATCTTCAAACCTGATGTCTTCGTTTAAGACATTTACACATATTTTTGTATTTCATTATTCAAAACCAGAAATATATATCCGAAAACTTCCAAATATCACAACAAACTAACTACCGTGCGATTTTTAAATTGTTTCATTAGGAACATTACAACACTGATCAGAGTGTAGTATAAAATTTCTTTAAATTATTATTATAGTCTAATAGATATTTACACACCAAGTGAGCTAAGGTGATGTTTATTCATGAGAAGAAAGTTTAGCTTACGAGCCCGTAAGGGCGAGAGAGTTAATTTCTTCGAGTGAATAATCATTCTTAGCTCAAGTGGTTTGTACAATATTTTATTCAATTTTGACGAAATAATAATAAAAACCATTATAATATTTAATTTTGACAAAATAAAAAACTGAACAGTTAGTAGGCTGAGCATGACAATAATCGCTGATAGACGTCAAGTCATATATTTAAAATGCTTTATTATTGTCTGTCATTTGTGCCGTGAAAACTAATGAAAATGGCTGATAATGTCTGATAAATATTATGGTGAGTGTTATTTTCGTACTTGATGTTATTTTAAATGCATTATTTGTTGCAGAGTGAGTTAAAATTTTGTGAGAGTGATTTAAAAAATTTTAATTCACTTGTGAATAACATGTTACTTATAGTTTTTGCTATATGGAGTTAATAATAACAGTTTAAAACATCAAAAATAAATAAAAATAATTTTTTTACTACATTTTATTAATTACAATTAGTAAATTTTACAAAATTTAGTGTTGATTTTTACATTAATATATTTCACCACTTACCAAATCTGTTTTTACACGGCTATAATTTCTTAGAGTGTATATATGTTCACAATGATTTAAATGTCAAAAAATATGAAGATTGTTGCATTTGCCAAATATTTTTGAAGTTTACTTCTTTTTAAGGTGGTTCTATCATGACAGTTTCATAAAAAAGTGTCTCAAGTAAAAGAATTTATAAAAATAGATATTCTAAATTTTTAATAGTTTAGGGTTAATTAGAGAATTAAATTGTTGTTTTTTTATATCATATAAAAATAATAAAATATTAAGTATATGTGAGAAGAAAAATATATAACTGTTAATAAATACGAAAATTCCATCGAAAATCACATATTTTCCAACTTTCGAAGAGAATTACTATAAAAGTAGCTGGTAACTGGACTTTTTTTTTCACATATATAAACTATCAATTGAACTGTCGTTAGGTAGTTTTTTGCACAAATCTGTCGTTTATTATGTGAGTTACTAGACGAAAGAAAAACCTTCCTTGTGGGACACTATTCTTATAACCAATGTTTTTTCGTTCTATTTTGGTTTTAAATATCTCAGTCTCAACTTACGGTTATTAATTTTTTTAAAAAAATTGCATACATGTGTAAAAAATCATGAAAAATAACATACTTAAATTTCATTAAAAACTGTCGTAAATGCATCGATAATAGAACCACCATATGTGTAGAAAAATACGAAGATAATTGCATTTGTTGTAAAGTTGGAAAATGGCATTTAAAATGTTAAGCATGGGAATAAATCCTGATGCAATAAAATATTTTGTGGTCAAAATTGAGATTGGTTGTTCTTATATTAATCTACCAGTTTATTTGTAAATATTATTATTGTTTTTTTCATATCTTTATCTGCATTATCTTTTAGTTTTAATTTGAATATCTCGTTTCTTGGTTACTTCCTTATATATAATAATTACAAACTCTATCTTATAATAACATTAAATTAAAATATTCTCATACAAACACAAACGTATAGAACGAGACGATGTGTCGCCTAGTGCTGTCCTTGTCTATCTTGCTGGCAAATCTTCAAGAAAAAAGAAGACAGCGTAAATGCATTAAAAAGAGATAGACGATAAATAGAGAGAGATAGTATGCAATGGAATTAGGAAGTGCAAGAAGTAGCCAAGCAAAGCAATACGTTTATACAGTAAAGAAAAGAAATAGACAAAAGGAAATATTTAGAAGAAAATTTCTTATATCCATCTGAAGAAGTTAAAATACAAAATACACTTATTTTCTCTAAAAGCTTCAAATTTTTCAAAAATCCAATTTTTTTACGTTTAGATACATCTTGCACGCTGATTCCAAGTTATGAAATCGCGGGTGGATATCTTTTTTCGTTTTCGAGATATTTCATTTCAAACTTTACCCATTTTTGGGCCTGAACCCAAAAATGGGTGGAGATACGTTTCTGGCGACTTCAACTTTCAATTCTACGGGCAAAATTAGTATTTCAATACTCATATTTTTACCTCTCGCTAAGAGAGGTATTGGAATCATGCTAAAAATCACATATCCAGATTTTAATGAATAAGCACGTTTCAAGGTCACTAGAATCCGATTTTAACATTTTTACAATGATGTCTGTGTGTGTGTGTGTGGATGTGTGGATGTGTGTGTGTGTGTATGTATGGCTGGATGTTGGACGGACGATTCCTCAAAAACTATAAGATATAATACCTGTTTAACTATGAATTCCTCAATCTGACATTCCTGGGAAGAGCTGAAAAGGTTTTGGTAACAATTGAACAACCGGAAGTAGTAGTTTTTAAAAGAAATTTTTCCAAATATTGTTGTAGTGACATTTTGATAGCTTTTTCTGGGAAGTACATTTAATCTTTCTTATTGTTTTATTAATTAAATATTTGAAATTACAGGTAAAATGCATATATCCATCAGATATACCGCCAATTTGGTTAATGAATTGGGAGAATATGTGACATTTAGAAACTTCCTCATACAATGAAAAATATATATAATTAGAATTATATGTGTGCAGAAGACATGTTAAATACAATAAAAAACAATATTTGGGTAAAGTTCTGTAATATTTTGTTATAGAACGACGGTTCGATAGCAAAGTGCAATATAATACTTATATAGCCTAATATGTAAATGTTGTGCTGGTCACAACAGATTTTTTGGAGAACATTTTCAGTTATTTCGCTCTACAAATTGTAGAAATTGCTCAAAAAATTGAAAGTTTGTACACTTATGTAATTTTGCCCTTAAAATCGAATGTCGAAATCACTAGGAATGTATCTCCACTCATTTTAAGGAAAAAATAGGATTTTTGGGGCGAAAGTTTGAACGTAAATATCTCGGAAACTAAGAGCGATATTAATATGCGGTTCGAAAATTTAAAATCAGCGCGTTGAGATGTACTTAAAATCATAAAAGGTAAATTTTGAAGATTTTTTACCCAGAAGTGGGTGTATATGAAGTTTTGAGGAGTATAACTCAAAAATAGGTAGAGATACAGACTTATTGCTTCTAGCAATTTATTTTATGGAAAGAGGGGTTCCATTTTTCATCGCCCAAAATATTTATAATATCTTTCTGTTCTTTGGTATTTAATTTTAAAATAAATATGTGATAAGAAAAAAATGTGGACCCGTTATATTAATTATGAAACCAATTTGAATATATTAATTAACATATGATAATGATGATACATTGATACACATACTTACATCGTAACTTATAATTATTAAGAGATGACATGATACTAATCCTTATTTATATCTTCTAGATACGTATTTTGCATAGTATAATTACGTACATATTTCTTTAGGTATTTATATTTTTGTAAATGAGGGTAATTTTCTCAACTTTGGTAAAGTAAGATTAGGTTTTACCAAATAGGTACTCGAAATTACAATCATGCCGAATTAATTCTTTTAAAATCTACATATGTTTCAGAATCTGTAAGATCTTGCCCTGAAGAAGATATAAGTGTTTACTGAAACGTCGGTTTTGTAAGAATAAATGCTGCATAATTGAGATTTCCAAATTATGGAACAAAAGTATAAGAATTATTGTTCATCTTCCACTTGCGTTTTCCGTAGTTTTGTACGCAATTAGAGCGCAGCAGACAATTAAAATTAAATGGATTTGTAGTTCAACTCATTCAATAGATTTAATTATTAACAATCATGCACGACTTTTTCTCACTGTGTTTCGTGATTCATGATTGTTTTACGTTGCCTTCCAACGATAACGAACCTGAGAACTTGACAAATGAACATCAAGGTTGTTGATTCTTCAAGGACAACAAACAAAAGAAAGAAGAGTTCCTAAAAATGTAAACTTTACATTGTCAAGCGAAGAAATTTTACTTTCAAATAGAGAATAAAACTATATACGAAAACATTGTTTCTATATCAGGTTGCCTTTGAAATATAGGGTTGGTAGTACTACCCAAAGCAAAAGTGCATCAACTATAAGATTTGTTTTGAACTGAGAAAATAGATTTCTACTCAGGAAGTATTTAACTGCAATCTATGACCTACCGCATTATAAGCTGTATTGCCGGCTTTCCACTGCAATTTTAAAAGAATTATGTAATTTTTAACAATACAGAAATTATAAAAAACCTTCGTACATCTGCTGTCTATTGATACACCTTTTAGATGGGTATGAGATCTGGACAGACCGGTCGCAATTTTGCAAAGATTTTAAATAACGGTTTAAAATTGAAACTCGTTTTTTGCAACCCTTAGATTTTAGAATGAAGAATGAGTTCAAGGACAGGCAGGGTTGGATTAAAAAATCATTCCATAACAAAAAAATCTGATGTGGCCAGCACATAAACTTCCGCTGGGTATTTAACCACGCATTATAAATAAAGCAATCATTATGTTAATAGCATATTGTATTATTAGGAGTAAAAATGAATCTTTGTCTCGCGAGTATTTAAGTTTGAACGACGAGCGGTAGCGAGTCGGCCAATTACATACATACATATTTTTCTTCAAACATACGTATTTAAATAAAATAATTACAACTTGACGTTACAATAATTATAAATATTTTACGTAAAGGACGTTTGCTGATTTCAATTGCTCTGTTGCTATGGATACTTTCGTATTTGTTCACTTTTTGTTATAAACATTCAAGTGCACGTTTTGACGTTTAAATGAAAACTATTCAATTTTATATACTCCTTATGTGCAATTATATCAGAGTTTGAAGTATTGCCATGTACGGCCCTTGAAGTTGTTCAACTGGATGGAAGTTCAACAATATTGCTGAAGGATATAATATGTCGAGGAATCGATGAAAAACAATATGAACTTTTCTTATCACTTTAATTCTAAGTATTCTTACCGTCATTACCAATATGTAAGTCTGCTATTGTATAAAATAAATATAAACTGTTCATATTTCAATTTGTAGATTATCAATCAGTACCGTAGCAAAGGGGGGGCGGAGGGGGCGGTCCGCCCCGGGTGGCTCTTTTTTGGGGGCGGCACTTTTAATTTATAACTTATAAGTGAAATAAAATATATACAGTAATATTTCTTTTCATACTCTAATAATTCAAATTCCTATAAATAATACAATTGAAATGTATACACACGAGTTGGGCAGTTAAACGCAAATTAAGAAAAAAAGTTAACTCTACGAAAATTTTAGGATGTTGAAAAATTAGTTTTTTTTTTTAATTTTTGTTGTTATTTATTTCCCTATACCTCATTTCATTTTGACTTTTTTTTTTTAGTATTTTTGGTGTATTAAGAGGGGCGGCAAATTCAGGAACCGCCCCGGGCGGAAAAAGTTCTAGCTACGCCACTGTTATCAATTTAAATTTGACAGCTGTTGGAGGTTTTTAGTAACTTTATTTTAGGTTATATAGTATAATGCAACTTAGGACGACTTGACAGGTTTCTATATTACAAGTTAGGTACTTCTTATTCGCTCATTTTATGTAGTTGCTATGGATATTTATTTATTTCATTTCTACCTTGTGAATCAAGTCACAAAAGATGCCATTTTTATGACGTTTGAAAAAAATATATATTTACATTCACTAATAACAATCTTTATTTTAAATTAAACAAATATGTCATTCGATTATCATGTGCCTATAGCGCTCACCAACTATAACAGTCCGATCTTCATCGTTTTCTCCTGACTACAGAGCGCACTAAACAGTTCATTTGGGCATGGAATGGTACCTCGTGAATCACATGAAGAATTTCCTCTGCCCATATGTGGCAATATTGATTATTAACGTACCCACAAAGGAAAAAATGATTTCGTAAATGTATAATTGTAAACTAATATTTCACACTTAGAAAATACTTGCTTATTGATAGCTGTTTGATTTATAGTGCTGCAAACATAGTAAACTTAAATCGGATCATTCTGTACATATTTATCATAGAGTTATAAAATATATATACACATAGAGGGCGCCTAAACACTCAAAGCTGATGTCATGCGGGGTAAGCTTGTGTTTGTACGGCGGCCATCTTGGGAAGATCAAGTGTATATAAGCCATATACCTATTAGTCTAATTAATAGGTATATGATATAAGCGTTCTCTGGTTATTTGATTATTTTACGTTAATAATTGATATTAATTTGTGTTATTTGAATGTGAAACGTTTGTAATTACATGTCAACGACTTGTGCCTTCGGTTGTAATAACCGAATGTCCGTAAAAACTTTGAAACAAGAAAAAGAAAAGGAAAAAGCGATGACAATTCACAAGTAAGTATTATTTTACTTATACATATTATTAATGTTTAGTTCATATATTTTATTGTATTTTTTTTACATATTTCATGTAAAAATATTAACTTATTTTTTGTAATAAATATGTTTGTACTTCGTATTTATTTGTATTGTAAATATCATAAATATATATTTTTATATGAAATTTCTAGCCTCAAATTATTTGCCTATTCGGTACCTAGTTTTTGTAAGTTTCTATCTCAATCATTACAATTGTCATAAAATTCGAACAGTTTAATTTCTATAAAAAATATTTTATTAAAGTTTAATCGCAATACACTTCAAATTGAAGATTTTTACAATTTTTTGGTTCTTTCAAATTTAAATTTAATTAATTTTAATACATTTCTTACTGAATTAAAGCTTGCTAATTACAAATAGCTTCAATTTCTGTTACGTTATTGTATTTTTGTAACAAAACTGAAGAAAGCGCGCTTAAATACATTATAACGTTGATCGTCCCAAGATGGCGGCCACGAGATTCCCCTTCCGTCTCATGGCGACAAAAACTCTGTTCACATCTGTACTTTACGCTCTCTCTAGTCCTATTCTATACTCTAAGATATTTATGTATGATAGAAAATTTTACAAACCTTAATTTCATTAGACTCAATACAATCTTCTTAACACGATTTCATTATTAATTTTAATGTAATTGCTTCCTGACAGTGACATTTGTTTAAATATGTCAAAAGAGTTATTTAAGTATTATGTATTTTTTTGACGCATTGGCAAGATGATGTATAAAAATAAAATATTTTATAAAATTATAAAGTTATTTATTATAAAAATATTATCGTAGAAATGAAGATTGTA
The DNA here is from genome assembly GCA_943142095.1 of Ophonus ardosiacus. NCBI lineage: Eukaryota > Metazoa > Arthropoda > Insecta > Coleoptera > Carabidae > Ophonus > Ophonus ardosiacus. The sequence goes on from OW964827.1 coordinate 41,183,217, forward strand.
CCATTATATTCAATTTTTATTAATAAAAGTTGAAGAAAAATTATATTCAATGTATTTTTTTCAACACACATGTAGACATCGGTAATGATGACGATATATTTTACCGTGTGGGCGCTTACCAGGCGTCACCTCACGGGCACTCATAGCTGGTGTGGAGAGTGCACCACAGGGGTCACTTTTGCCATTTAAAATTGGAAATATTTGGCGTCTGTCGGGATCGAACCCGGTTCCCCCAGGTTCGCGACCAGACACTCAGGCACGCGGCCACGGGACCCCATGTGTTGTAGATACTGGCACACTCAGAAATGGGTAATATGCCGTGATGATATATTTATTTATATTTATTTTATTTTTTCAAGAAATATTGTTTGTATAAGAGATACTTCCGGTTATCCGATATACACTAAAAACTAATGGGCTCTTCCCATATTAGTAATATGGGACACACACACACACACACGCACACACACACACACGCACACACACACACACACACACACACACACACACACACACACACACACACACACACACACACACACACACACACACACACACACACACACACACACACACACACACACACACACACACACACACACACACACACACACACACACACACACACACACACACACACACACACACACACACACACACACACACACACACACACACACACACACACACACACACACACACACACACACACACACACACACACACACACACACACACACACACACACACACACACACACACACACACACACACACACACACACACACACACACACACACACACACACACACACACACACACACACACACACACACACACACACACACACACACACACACACACACACACACACACACACACACACACACACACACACACACACACACACACACACACACACACACACACACACACACACACACACACACACACACACACACACACACACACACACACACACACACACACACACACACACACACACACACACACACACACACACACACACACACACACACACACACACACACACACACACACACACACACACACACACACACACACACACACACACACACACACACACACACACACACACACACACACACACACACACACACACACACACACACACACACACACACACACACACACACACACACACACACACACACACACACACACACACACACACACACACACACACACACACACACACACACACACACACACACACACACACACACACACACACACACACACACACACACACACACACACACACACACACACACACACACACACACACACACACACACACACACACACACACACACACACACACACACACACACACACACACATCAAGATGGCGGATGATTTGGATGTGTCATTAGAAAGTGCTCTCGAAAAGCTAATAAATATAACCGAAAAAAGTGGTAATTTAAAAAATGAGTTTAAACAGGACATTCTAAAATCAGTGTCTTTAGTGAGAAAGGTATTTAATAAACTGAAAAGTGAATTTAAAGAAAAATCGGATGAATTTGACAAGTTGAAATGTAAAATGATTGACGGGAACAATAGAAATTTGCAGCCAACTTCTTCATTGAATGACATCTCTATAATTGATAAACCTCTATATAAAGATATTCTTATTAACCAGAAGAAAGAAGAAACCAAAAAGAAATATTTTACAGTAATTTCGTCAAAAGTAAACAAACCTATAGAAAATATTAAAGAAGATATAAAAAAAAAAATAAACCCCACTGAATTAAAAGTAGGAATTAAATCTTTTAAATCATTAAAAAATGGCAAGTTATTAATTGAGGCAACTAATGAAAAAGAAACTGAAATTATTAAAAACAAAATTAATGAAACATTCTGTGATTTAGAAGCAAGTGTTAACATGTTACGAAAACCACGTCTAATTATTTATAATGTTTCTGAAGACTTAAATATTGGTAATGCTGAAGTAACAATAATGATGCAAAATTCCGAGTTAAATTTAAAAGAAGGGGATATTAAACCGAAATTTGTTTTCATAAATAAAAAAAAACAGTCAAACCTTGTTATAGAAGTTGATCCGGACATTAGACAGAAATTAAAAGACAAGAAATTAAAAATAGGGTGGAATATATGTAATCTACAAGATTATATTACTGTAAGCAGATGTTTTAATGAGGTCATGCAAAAAAAAATAATTGTACCTTTTTTCTGTTTAAATCGAAAAAGGATAGTCTAAATCATCGATCAGTATGATTAAATTATTTTTTATTTATATTTTCTGTTGTATAAAATCGTTTTAAAGTATGGTATTTTTAAAAAGTTGCAAAAACCAGCCATGTTGTGTCGTCACAACGTTACAAACGAAGTTCAGACTCATTTCAAACAGACATTTTATATGGACACATAATTTCTAAAAGAAAAATATATATAAACTATAAATTGAGGATTACATATCTAAATATGCTATATTATATTAATATAATATCGTTCTATTTATTTTTATAAATATAATTTTCATTTGGCGTGAAATTATCTACGTTACATCAGATGTTTCTTTCACTTTTGAATCTTTGAATTAGACGGTAGGAGGTTATAAACGCATATGAGACATTGAATATATTCCAGAATATTATTTTATTCTTTATTTTGGCACGAAACAACGTTCCATCGACATGTTTACTTTCATAAATTTTAGGTTATCTTTAAATGTCACTTTGACGTTTAAGACAATGTGAAAATCAAAATGGTCGTGCTTCTCACTCTGTGACGTCATTGGACAAGGGACGAAGCGGGGATCTTCAGCCGCATTTTAAAGAATGTCATTTTCAATTACAATTTTTTCATGATTAAAGATCGATTTGAGGAAAAATAAAAAATACGGGTCTATTATTTTTCACTACTCTATCGATTAAAATTATAAAAAAAAAGTCGTGCATGACCTCATTGTAGTAAGTATAACCACAAAGCAGAGTTTTGCAAAGGAAAACTTACATGTCCAAATTGTTCAGGTGATCATAAATTGAAAGACTGCAAAGCAGATAAAGATAGTTACATTTGTATTAACTGCGTAAATTGGAATAAGTACAATAAAACGGAGAATTTAGTAGTTAATCATTCGGCCCTAGACAAAAATTGCCCGTGTTATACAAATGCTATTAAAAAAGTAATCAAAAATATTAATTATTAATTATGAATACATTTTCTGCAAAAATGAATAATGGTTTTACATATAATTCGGGAAATAATAATTTACGCAGCGAAATTTTTAAAATTATACAAATTAATTTACAGCACTCGAGAATAGCAACACAAAATCTTCTCCTATATATGGAAGAATTGAATATAGACTTAGCAATTATACAAGAGCCGTATGTGACAGACAATGTTATCAGAGGAATACCAAAATATATGAGATTATATGCCCAAGGAAGTGGTCATAAAAGAGCAGCTATTTTGGTCCGTAACAAATTTGTTAACATTATTTTAATTAATCAAATTTCTAACGAGGATATGGTGGTTTTAGAGGTATCATTCAAAAATTTAAAATTGTATGTTGTTTCAGCTTATTTTGACTTTTACCAAAATATCAAAATTAATTTGCAACATTTAACAAATGTAAAAGACTTTGTTGGTAATGAAGCATTTTTAATAGGCCTTGATAGTAACTCAAGATCTACAGTTTGGCACGACAGGTTAACAAATTCAAGAGGACGGGTACTAAACGAATTTTTTATAACACAAGAGTTTCATCTAATGAACGAGGATTGTAATTTATATACATTTGACAATGGAAGGGGAACAAGTAACATAGATTTAACTTTAGTTAGTCACCATTTGATAAATAAATTCTTTAATTGGAAAATTGCGGAAGAAGAAAGCTATTCTGACCATAGATATTTGACATATGAGTTAAGAACTGCAAATCAATCAACAGTTCATATTCATAGAAGACGCCTTAAATTTATAGTTAAATCTGATAATTTGGAAGAGTTTGACATTAATTTAACTCGAGAATTAATTAACATGGTGAATATATCCCAGGAAGAAGAAGATATAGACAAAATTTTAGCAAATAAAGTAAAAGAAGATACAAATCTAAAACTTTTCATAGAAAATTATAACAAAGCATTAAATTCAGCTTGTTCAAAATCTTTCAAAATATCAAAATTAGGAGTTGTTGAGAAGAAAGGAAGAACAGTGCCTTGGTGGACAGATGAATTATCAATAATGAGAAAGAGAATAAATGCATTAAGAAGACGATATCAGAGGACAAGAAACAATATTTGTCTAAGAGAAGAAAGAAGGAAAATTTTTGTAGAAGAAAAAGCTAAGTATGTCAAAAGAATAGAAACAGAAAAATTCAAATCTTGGAAAGAGTACTGCAATTTATCTAGTAAAAATAATCCATGGAACATCGTATATAAAATGGCCTCAGGTAAAATTAGACAAACATTCTGCCTCTCAACAATTAAGAAAGATTGCGGGGAGTACACTACAGACACGAGAAGTACGCTACAAAGAATGTTAGAAGAGTTTGTTCCTGAAGATAGTTTGCTAAATGATAATGAATACCATATGAACGTTAGAGACTATATCAAAATTCCTCCTAATTCAGTAGATGATGATCAGTTTTCTGTAGAAGAAATTGAAGAAATCTTAACTAACATGAATCCAAAAAAAGCTCCAGGGAAAGATGGCATAACAAGTGAAATTTTAGTTAACATTTTTAGAAGATTTCCAAAATTTTTTACAGAAATTTATAATCAATGCCTTATAAGAGGATATATCCCGAAAGATTGGAAAAGTGCACTTATAATTCCGATAATAAAACCAGGGAAAGAAAATACAGATGAAGTAGGTAAATTTCGTCCAATAAGTTTAATTAATAATTCTGGAAAAATCTTAGAAAAATTGCTAATTAATAGAATAATGAAACATATGGAGTTAAATAACCTGCTAAATAAAAATCAATTTGGTTTTGTACAGGGTAGGGGAACAACTGATGCGTTAATGGAATTGAAAAATTTTATTGATGGGAGTTTCATGGAAAAGAAAATTGTGGTATTAGTTTGTTTGGATGTTAAAGGAGCTTTTAATGCAGCATGGTGGCCAGCTATAATGAAAAAATTAAAAGATTCAAATTGTCCGAAAAATTTATTCTGTTTAACACAAAATTACTTCAGTGAAAGATCAACAGAAATAGAGCTTAATAATATTAAATTAATTAAATCTGTTAATAGAGGATGTCCTCAAGGTTCGTGCTGTGGTCCGGGGTTCTGGAATTTGCAGTACGATTCTTTATTAAACCTGCAATATTCAAAATTTTCAAAAGTTATAGCATTTGCCGACGATTTTGTACTTTTAACAAAAGGAAAAACTATTCTTGAAGTGGAAAACTTGGTAAATATTGAAATGCAAAAAATTATGAATTGGGCAATAAATAATAAAATTATATTTAATGAAACTAAATCTCAAGTCATGTTAGTAACTAGGAAGAGATCACTATTTCAAGAAAAAATAAATGTATTTCTAAATTACAAAGTGCTGGAACAAACGAATAAAATAAAATATTTAGGCATAATAATCAACACAAAATTCAACTTTGACGACCATGTTAAATACATGACAGATAAATGTTGTAAACTTATATATATTTTGTCAAAATCAGCTAAAGTTTCCTGGGGTCTCCGGCAAGAAGCTTTAAATATAATATATAAGGGTGCAATAGTACCTGTTTTGTCATATGGCTTTAGAAAAAGAATCAAATAAAAAATTAATTAGAAAAGTACAACGTTTAATGAACATCAAAATTTTGAAGGGCTATAGAACTATTTCTCATGTTTCGTCTTGTGTGTTAACAGGTAACATTCCTATTATAATTAAATTAGAAGAAAATTTCAGGATTTACAACAAAATTAAAGAATATGCAAACAGAAGTGAGTATAACATAATGAATGGTTTCGCTTTAAAAAGATTAGTGGTTAGAGAAGAAAGAATAGAGAGTGAAAGTAAATGGCAAACTCAATGGAATGAAAGTGCTAAAGGTGCCATAACAAAATTGTTTTTCCCAAATTTATATATCAGATTAAAATTGAAACTTCCATATTCCTCAAAATTAACAGTTTTATTAAGTGGACATGGGAAAATTAAAAGTTATCTTTTTAAATATAAAATAACTGATGACGCAGCGTGTAAGTGCGGTTTTGATGATCAAACTGTAAATCATCTTATTTTTGAATGCCCACTACTAAGAAGAGAACGTCAAACACTTCGAAATTCAATTGCGAGAAGAGGTGGAAGTTGGCCCTGCGATCACACTGATTTAGTTGATAAATTTTTGAAATATTTTATGACTTTCGTTAACAGTTTAGATTTTAGTAGTTTAGTTGAATAATGTTTTAAGATGTTTTGTTAGTAGTAATTTTTGTATAACAATTTTGTAAGTTGAAGTATTTAAGTTATTTGTTATGTATATTTAAAGCATGTAATATTTTTATAAATGGAGCATGCTGTAAAAAAAAAAAAAAAAAAAAAAAAAAAAAAAAAAAAAAAAAAAAACACACACACACACACACACACACACACACACACACACACACACACACACACACACACACACACACACACACACACACACACACACACACACACACACACACACACACACACACACACACACACACACACACACACACACACACACACACACACACACACACACACACACACACACACACACACACACACACACACACACACACACACACACACACACACACACACACACACACACACACACACACACACACACACACACACACACACACACACACACACACACACACACACACACACACACACACACACACACACACACACACACACACACACACACACACACACACACACACACACACACACACACACACACACACACACACACACACACACACACACACACACACACACACACACACACACACACACACACACACACACACACACACACACACACACACACACACACACACACACACACACACACACACACACACACACACACACACACACACACACACACACACACACACACACACACACACACACACACACACACACACACACACACACACACACACACACACACACACACACACACACACACACACACACACACACACACATAATTGTAAAAATGTTAAAACGGATTCTGGGAATATCAAAACGTGCTTATTCACTATATGTGATTTTTAGCACGATTCATATACCTCCCTTATCTAAGGTAGCGGAAGGTAAAAAACTGCTGTGGCGAACACAATACCTCTCGCTAATTCCATTTTATGTAACAAATATCGCATTTAACATTTCTTATATTGAAGGATGCGACGTTTTACAGGTTTGAGTAGTCTTATAACATTTGAGAAATCATCCTACCAACATCCATATACACAGACATCATCGTAAAAATGATAAATCGGATTCCATTAAATCCCCCGTATTAATACTAACTAATCGTTGCTACTGTGAAAATGTTTGCGTTTCACGCAAATATAGTTTCTTTTCAGTACATTATATGTCTATGAAAGTTGAAAATTGCTTGAAACTATCTCAATGGGCAAAAGTTTAATAGGGGTTCCGAAGGCTCGCAGTTGCACAGTAAAATTCTTATCCAAGATGTTATCCTTGCTTTAACAATGAATGCTCATTACTGAACTGAGTACCTGGTAATGCCAAGATGTAAAAATGTAAATGTACGCGAGTTACAGGATTATATTGAATGATATTTTAAAAAAAATGTAAGTATCTATATATGTAAATTTACAAATTATAATAACATTGTTGTAGCCTTTCCTGGACCTATGTTCAATTTTTTTATCAGAATCTTCGCTGTGAGTTTCAGAATCTGAAAAATTTAAATTTATAATATGTACATGGCTCGTATATTCATTAAAATCTGGATATGCGAGATAATAGTTATTTTTAGTACAAGTGAGCAAAGTATGTCTTTTTCCCAAATTGGTCGCCAGCTGGAGAAGTGAGAAAAAGACATGCTCACATGTGCTAAACATGATTTTTTCCACAATCTTGAAATATAATTTTTCTAAAATCAAATGATTTTTTAAAAAAATCACTGATTTTTATTACAGATGAAAAAAAAATTCAAATTGTAATAAAAATGAATTTATTTACTACAAAAGTAAAAATAAGAACAAAAATATGGACTGTATCTGAATTCAGAACAGATTACTGATTACATATTTTGACCTATTTTATTTAGGTATGTATTGTTTAAAAAGACGCGCGCGCGTGGGTACGTTATATACTAAATTTATGCAAAAAATCAAATTCATCTTATAAGGGTTTATTACAGATTTCGTTTTCGTTTATGAAATAAAATATTTATATTTATTTTAGAACAATTAAAAAAGTACAATAACACCACTAGATCTTTAAAAATAGAAAAAAATCAAAAAATCATGATTTTTTCCAACCCTGCAAAATTGCCTTTTTCTCAAAAACAGTTGAAGATGGGACCCATGTTGATTAAACTTTTTTTACTCATTTTGGTCAGTACTATATGCCCTCATAATTTTTGACATTTATTTTTTAACACCCTGCATATGTAATTGAATTTAATGTAAAGTTAACTACAAAAAAATTATTGTTCTTTTATGTAGAATGGTAGATATTTATTGTACAATTTGTAACTCCACCAAAATAAATGACTCCTGACATAGATTATTATAGGCTTGTGTATTTTGCTCACTTGTGAAGAACGTTATTTACTTTACTCACTTGTGATTCAACAAGCATGCTACTTTGCTCACTATTTTAAGTTGAATAATAATGAATTTTGCTAACAATTGTGGAAAAAGTAGTTATTTAAATATTAAGGGTAAGTAATGCTTCCTACTGGTTGAGGATGATACATCCGATACCGACAGAAAAAATTCGGTTGTCTTTTTTAAAGTAAGCTTTGATCGGTAAGTGTTGTGAATTACTTATCGATCAGTAATTTGTAAATAAAGCTTACTGCCTTGGAAATCCTACCGGTAAACATTAAAAAAACCGATCGTGCAGAAATATGTGCAAAGTTGAATATTTTAAATCAGTTATTAATTGCATATTTCTTGGCGATCTGTGTGTTCTTAAAGATTGATGAAAAATAGATGACTTTCCTTGTTGATGAAATTTTTTATTGCTTTTTTTTCTTATTCACATATTCTTGGCAAGTATTGGAGTCAAGTTCATTGACACTTTATCGCCTATAAATAGAAAATTATTTCACGTATGTGATTTGGGATTCTTCAACGACGTATATTTAAACATGGGCAGGTTTTTGATACAGATCTTATCGAATGCATGATAAAACCACGGGCGTAGGACACGAATTTTACCGCTCCCAAACATAAAACAAAGAAATATTTTATTAGTATGTCGTGTGGTACTTTCTCCACGACACCTTCAAACTTGAAGGGCTGTGCGGTGACGCCTGGTAACCGCTCTCAACCGTACACATAATGGGGTCCTCCGCCATAGCAAAAAATAATAAAATCTACAATTTGTACCTGAAAGTAATACCCGATAAATAACGTTTAAGATAAAAAAAAAACATTTTTTAATAATTACCTTAATTTACGAAACATTTGAAATTTGTTGTCATTGTCACTGTGACATCACACTGTCGCTATCTCTTTTTCTCTCTCTCTCTCTTTCTCTCTCTCTCTCTCTCTCTCACACACACACACACACATCCTACTACAGAGTCTGGTGCGGAGCGAGAGAAAGATAGGAGTGCCACCGTGACGTCATATTGACATTAAAAATTAAATGCAGTTAAACTAAAGAAAATTAAGACTTTTTAATACTACAAATTGCTTCAAAATTAAACGAACTTTAATATAAAATAAAAAAGTGGAGGAACCCATTATCATTACCGAAAATAAACCTGTTGTGGCCAGCCCATAACCTCCCGCTGGGTATTTAACCACGCAGTATAAATAAGCAATCATTATGTTCAAATATTTTTGCATCCACTCATAACAATCTTTATTTCACACACAAAATAAATTTCATAAATATTGACAAAACTAATAGAAAAATCAAAATAGTACTCGCTTCTTTACACAAAGTCTTTTCAGAGCCGTACCCTGGAAGGCAATGAAGCAAATCAATAGTACATCTAATATTTATGTATGATAGAAAATATATTATTTTATTCAATTTTGACGTTTTAAACGGTCATTATTAACTCCATAGCAAGAAATGTAAGTAACACTTTTTTTCACATATGAAATAAAATTTTAACTCCCTCTGCAACAAATAATGCATATAAAATAACATCAAGAACGAAAATAACACATTATTTCTCAGACAGTATCCGCCCTTTTCATTAGTTTTCACGGCACAAATGACAGACAATAAAGCATTTTAAATATATGACTTGACGTCTATCAGCGACGATTGTCAATTGTCATGCTCAGCCTACTAACTCATCATTTTTTTTTTTTTGTAAAAATTAAATATTATAACGGTTTTTATTATTATTTCGTCAAGATTAAATAAAATGTTATACAAACTACGTGAGCTAAGAATGCTTATTCACTCGAAGAAATTTCACTCGAAGAAATTACTCTCGCCCTTACGGGCTCGTAAGCTAAACTTTCTTCTCATGAATAAACATTACCTTAGCTAACTTGATGTGTAAGTATCTATTTACAAACCTTAACTTCATTAGATTCAAATATAAATAAATAAATCTATCATCACGGCATATTACCCATTTCTGGGTGTGCCAGTATCTACACATATGTAGACATCGGTAATGATGACGATATATTTTACCGTGTGGGCGCTTACCAGGCGTCACCTCACGGGCACCCATAGCTGGCGTGGAGAGTGCACCCCAGGGGTCACTTTTGTGACATTTAAAATTGGAAATATTTGGCGTCTATCGGGATCGAACCCGGTTTCCCCGGGTTCGCGACCACACACTCAAGCACGCGGCCACGTGACCCCATAGATATTCTCTTTAACACGGTTTCATTATTAATTATATTGTAATTGCTTCCTGACAGTGACATTTGCTTCCTGACAGTGACATTTGTTTAAATATGTCAAAATTGTTATTAAAGTATTATGTTTTTGTTTGACGCATAGGCAAGATAATGTATAAAAATAAATTATTTTATAAATTTATATTTAAAGTTATTTACTAAATGCTATTATCGTAGAAATGAAGATTGTATTGTACCATTATATTTAATTTTTTTCAAGAAAAACTGTTAAAACTTGTATAAGTGATACGTCCGGTTATCCGATATACACTAAAAACTAATGAGCTCTTCCCACATTAGTATAGAATGGGTATACAAAATATTTGAGTAATCGTGTCCACACGATACACACACACACACACACATACATATGTTTTGAAAACAGTGTCCCTCAAGAAAAGCATCTTCCTCCTTCTATGTGTTTCTTCCTTCATCTTTCAACACCAAATTCCTGTAGAAAATTACCATAAAATATGATTACCGGTTTTTAATTTGATCAGAGTCGTCGTTAATATAAACAAAAACGTTCGCTTAATACTTAATGCACCAATAAAACAAATTCACATATCCTGCTTCTCACGAATTCTCAGTTCATCGAACTGGTCTCTTCACTCCTCTACTCTCCTCTCTGCTCCTAGGAGATCAGTGCAAATTTCTCCTCACGCGCAAGTTGTCACGCGCCTAACTGGAATCGAACCCCGGACGGAATTAGAATTTGCAAATTGAAAGAACAGTAAGGTTCGACGAATTAAACACTCCTTTTTATTTATCATCACTGTTTATTATAATTGAGGTCGCTTATTAAGCGTCACCTCATTGTTTTCTATTAGATTTATCGGATTCATTACATATTTACTTGTATTTTAATTGTTGAATTGGTTTTACTTTACCTATATTTTTTTTTTACCTCTCGCTAAGAGAAGTATTGGATTCATTCAAAAATCGCATATCCAGATATCTTCTTTAGATTTAGAGATAGACACTATAATATATAGAATAATCGGATTTAATAAATCGTAGAGGCTAAACTACACTAAGGAAACCAGTTGATAAATTCAAATATTTATAACAAGGCGGATTTATGCAGCCATTTTCATTTACATTTACTTTTTAATTTAATTTTCATTTAATTCTCATTTATAATTTTTAAATGCACCTATTCATACAAAAATATACGACAGAAATAAATGAAAATGAACGCATGCGCACATAAAAATACGCTGACAGATGATGAACGTCATAACCCCACTTTCATTGGAATAAAGTTTATTAATAAAAATGTTCAACAATAATGACAGCGAAATTATGAGTTTAACTTTAAGCGTGTTAATGGCAATAAAAACACCTTAAAAAGAAACGATAACGGAGATACATAATGATAACCAGCTGATTAACTCAAATTTTTGTCTCTGTCATGCCGTACACGCATGCGCCATTTATAATTTTTATTTATTAGATAAAAGTTGGCTATCTTTTAAAATAAATGAGAATGAGAGATAAATGAAAACGTAAATGAAAATGGTGTATGCATGGCTACATTGGTTTACATACATTTATCTTTAAAATGAAAATTAAATTAAATGTAAATGAAAATGGCTGCATAAATCCGCCTATAGTTTATAAATGACAGATGTCAGTGCCAAAAATCAACAATTTTAGTGAAATTCTCAGATCTTTTTCTGGGAAGTACATTTAATCTTTCTTTTTGGTTTATTAACTAAATATTTAAAATTATAGGTAACATGCATATATCCATTAGAAATACCGCCAATCTTGTTAATGAATTGGAAGAATATCTGACATTTAGAAACTTCCTCATACAATGAAAAATAGATATAAGTAGAATTGTATGTATGCAGAAGACATGTTAAATACAAAAAAAATAATATTTGGGTAAAGTTCTGTAATTTTTACCTCCCGCTACCCTAGGTAAGGGAGGTATAGGGATCGTGCTAAAAATCGGATATAGAGATTTTAGTTAATAAGCACGTTTTGATGTCCCCAGAATCCGATTTTAACATTTTTACAATGATGTCTGTAGGTATGTATGTGTGTGTGTCTGTGTGTCGGTGTGTCTGTGTGTCTGTGTGTGTGTGTGTGGATCATGTGGACACGATTACTCAAATACTATCAATCAGAAAAATTTGAAATTTTGTATATCCATTCTATGCTAATGTGGGAAGAGCTCATTAGTTTTGAGTGTATATCGGTTAACCGGAAGTATCATTTATACAAGCTTTTAACAGTTTTTCTTGTAAAAAAATTCATTGAATATAATTTTTTAGCAACTTTTACCAATACAAATTGAATATAATGGCACAATCTTCAATTCTACAATAATAGCATTAAGTAAATAACTTGAAATAACTTTATATTATATTATAAAATAATTTATTTTTGTACATCACTTTGCCTCTGCGTCAAACAAAAACAATACTTCAATAACAAATTTGACATATTTAAACAAATGTCACTGTCACGCAGCAATTTTCATTAAAATTAATAATAAAACCGTGTTAAGAAGAATTTAGTAGTTTAAATATGATTCCAATGAAATTAAGGTTTGTAAAAATAATATATTTTCCTTCATACATAAATATTAGATATACAGGATAATTCGATTCAAGTTTGATGTTTACAGCATTATATATCAAACAGCTCTCAATAAGAACGTGATTTCAAAGTGTCAAATAATAATTTGCAACTACACATTTACGAAATGAATAATGTACGGCGAAGAATTTACACAGATTGCGTTTTAGAGCATAAGGAAGTTGGTGATGATTTTGACAATAATGTGTGTGTGACGATTTTTCCTTAAAATATATTAATGATCCAAAAGTTCGCAAGTTGGTATTTAATACTCTTATATAATTTAAAACAACATATTAGATTTTGACTATATATGATAAACCGAATGTAGTAATTAATTTGAATCTCTAACAGATTTTTCAGGAAAAACATAATAAAATATAATCTAAAATTTTGTATTACAAACTTTTCTATTTATTGGAACAACAAAGTAGATTTTGTTTACAAACGATCAATCGGAAGTGAAACTTTACTTAAAACTCAAAGCTATTTTAAACATGGAATTGGCAGGAGGACATGTGCTGGCCACATCAGATTTTTTTGTTATAAAACGATGGTTCGACAGCAAAGTGAAATATAATACTTATATAACATAAAATGGAAATGGCGAGAGGTATTGTGCTGGCCACAACAGAGTTTTATTTATTAAGAAACAGTTGCGTGCAAACGTATTGGGCCAAACTTATTTACTAGAAGAAATAAAAAGGCAGGAGTACCTTTTGTAAAACATATCATCATTGGAATGAAGTCGACTAGTGAAAAGTGCCATTTTCGGTAAAATTTGATTTTTTTGAAAATGATAATAAGTTTTTCTGCATCCCACAAGTGCAAGGTACAAATCTAGAAATCGAACACCTACAGTTATGCTTGGCTCAAGAAATGTGCATGTTCTCTAGACGGTGCATGTCCATTAGTCGAGATAAACAGGATTATGAATTCTCTATTGTGTACACTAGCAAAACATATAACTTCCTTATACAAAAAAAAATGCCGCGGGGGCAGATTTTTGAACAGGGCTGCAATCTTAAACTTACTTCGAAAGTAGTAAAATAATTTTTATGTCAACAAAAGTCCGAATTCTTGTCTGTCCACCCTAATCTCCGGATTTAAATCTAATATCACATTTATGCTAGAAGTTAAAAATACGCCTCGGACAAGAAAAACAAGACAGTATCATAAATCTAATTAAATCAGTGCCTCGACGGTGTACTACTACAGTGATTGTGATTGTATCAAAACGAAATGATAAAATTATTAAATATGGAGCACAAAATCACAAGTCAAAAAAAATTAAACCGATTTTTTAGTAGTTTTGAAATATGTACCTACATATATCTTTGGCGCAATATTTTGCCCAGCACAATAAATTATTTTGTCTGTTACTATATAAGTTTATTTACATAGTATCTAGCATGAAAATATATTTTATTCACAATCATTATAGTAATATACATATTCCTAACCTCTTGAAGGTTGGGAAATATATCATTCCTAACTTTTTAATGACAATCTTTTGGGTTGGAAATAACAGATTTCACTTCTATCTCTTTGGATGGAAATGTTTATGTAGAGGTTCCCTAGCAACATTGTCATAGATCCTTATAATAAAGTAGGCTAAAACAAATTTTAAGAGAGCTGTCAAAAATATTAAATAATTAAAGGTTATAACTCATTGATTTATTTTGAAAATTATTGATTTGAAATGATAATAATTGTGAATAAAATAGTATACATAACCTCGGTGGGAGTTTCATCACAGCCTCGCGCTTAATCTCGCCTCGAGGCTTCGCCTCTCGGTAATATACATAAGCCCTCGGCCTTAATGAAACATCTCCCACCTCGGATGTAATATATTAATCACGGACACTATTCTAGATAGGAAACTGTAATTCTGCAAACCGATACTATAAGTACAGCGTCCCCTGGTTGTGGGAAGAAGAAGTTTCATGTATAGGAGGCGCAAATTTTTAATTTATTCGAATTCAACAATTAACACTTGGTAATAAATTTGAAGATCTCACAATGAGTCGATGTTGAAATTTATTTATATAAAATATTAAGCTATTAAATTATATACGTTATATTTTATATTTATAATAAAATATGTGAAATTGTAATTACTTGTTAAAGGTTTTAGTTTTTAATAATTTTTAGTATTTCTTCTGTGCTAATTTGTTTTTATTATCTCTAATTACACAATTTTTCAAAATTTTCTTCCTATTTAATATTCGGTGTTGAACATTTGTACATATTTTTTTGGATTTGGAAATCGATGTAAAGTAACATCTGTAAAATATATCAACAATTAATACTGAGCTTACAAAATAATAATTATGGATCTAAGAACTAATAAAGTTCACATATAATACACACCTTTCGCAATGCAATCTGGAATACAGAAATTGATGTGCGGCATGATGTCTCTTTCACAAAAATTTTTCACACACAAATGAAATATCTGGTGATAAATTGTTTACTATTTATATCACAAATAATCACAAACAACCACAAATAAATGCGTATATATTATAAATAAACAAAACCACAACTAATTTTAAATTAAAATATATATCAAACAATGGGGGATTACACCATTTTTTTTTATAATTTCATCTGAAAATATTAGGAAAACTAAGACTATTGATGAAAATCCGGTGAAAAAATTCCTATTAATAAGCGAGTTATGGTCTCCCGAATTTTGAAAAGATTGACGTGACGTCACATATATATGTTTTTATATCAAACTGTTTTCATCATGGACCTAAATGTTCTTGAAATATATGCTATTTTAAGTTATATTTACATAAAAATAAATGAATATTATAACACTGTACAAGTCTACATACTTTATAATTACAGGTGTATTTAAATTATTAAATTTAAGGCAAGAAATTTGTGTTAAAATAAAAACTGTTTGAAAACTGTAGTACAGGAATGTTAGCCCCTCCTTTCGAACTTGAATTTCTTAACTTCCATTGGTAGTAATCCCACCTCCTAACACGCTATTTGTAATGCATGTATAGGCGGTTTCTCGGCCGCCAATCAAAATATTTTCATATTAGTGTCGAAGCGCTATAACAAAAAACCCTTTATTTCTGAAATATCTCAATTATACCATTTCATTTTCTTTTATTAATATTCGTTATTCAGCATATACATTCGTAATTTTTTACTATTTTCCTTTAATTCGATTGAGCCGTAATCCCCCATTCAATAACAATCGAGCTGTCAGTAAGCTGTCATTTTCAAATTTGAAATAAAATTTGATATACTAGCGCCATCTAAACGGGGGAAGAAAAGTTATAATGTTGGCCCGCTTTGCCTAATAGGAGATTCCACCACATGATACTAATGCATAAATGCATATGTTTATTAATATAACTGCTTTATTTTTGTATCACCTTTACGATATAAGATATGGTTAAACAATATGTTTGGCTCAAAACTTTTGCAAGCAACTGTAAATCTACCTTATGAGGACGATGTCTAAGTATCTTTTTCTGTTCCAGAACAGCACTATGTGGCAGCAGACTCCAACAGTTCTGCAGGAAGCACCAAGTCTTTCGTGCCCTGTAAAGTGTGTGGCGATAAGGCTTCTGGGTACCACTATGGTGTGACATCGTGTGAGGGGTGCAAAGTAAGAAAGATATATTTATTATTTCCTATTCATTTATGAATTGTATCCTTAGGCTGTGTCCGATGTTGCACTTTTATCACCCTAATATCTAAATCCTAAATTTATATGCCCTAAATCTAGTGATTATTTAGGATTTTAGAAATTAGATTTTAGGGTTTTGCAGGAGCACACTATGCCTTGAAGTTGACACGCACTAATTAAACAAATCATGTTCATTGCAATAATTTGTACAAAATGTCAATTTACTCTCAAAGAGTAGCTCCTTAGCTTCTATTTTATGTAATGTAATATTGACATTTACTCTCAAGTATCAAATTGAATCGAATTGTATAATCCATTTTTGTTGTTCTAAAGAGTTGCCATACAAACCATTGGATGTTATTAGTGTGCCATTCGGAGTTGTATTTATGTGAGGAAGACCTAAATCCTAAATGCCAAAATGCGACATCAGACATCAGACACAGCCTTTTATACCCAAATCATTCAAGCAGCCAATGCACGTCATCACTTAGTGTAAAAACCTTAATGCATTAAAATCACTAATAGTGAAAAATGAAATAAAATTTCAATCATTTTTAACCGTCAAAAAGTGTATAGCCTTATATAATTATTATTAAGATGAATAGTAGAGTTCATTAATTATAGTATATGACATTAATAATATATAAATAATGAGCATCAACGTCATATTATTCGTTTAATTGTTGCTATAGTTGGCAACATTGATAATTTGTATGTTCATACTGTCAAAGTTATTATTTCAAAAATATTTGTATCGTGTTCGAAACATTTTTGTGCTTTGTAAAGGTCTATTTATAATAAAGTAATGTTAAACGCAATGCAACGACACAACGTGACCGTTAACGCAAACACAAAATCTGTGAATCTGCCAAAGATAGCACTTCTAATCAATCAGAAGAATTTGGTATATTTCTTTGAAATTCGGCTCACTTTTATTTATTGCCTTTATATGACATACATAAGTATAAATAAGGTTAGTATTATAAAATAATTTAAATAGAAATGGACAGTGACGAAAATATAGTATTTATTTTATAGATGTGACAATTCATAAACATGTCGATAATATAGATTGCAATCTGTATAACTCTTTTCATAAAGATTCTAAAACCTCTGCAAACGTAGCACTACATGACGTCACACATCTAGTTACTAAAATTCAATTTTTATTAATGACGTGCATTGGCTGCTTGAATGTTTTGGGTATAACATATGTATAGTGATTATTTAGGATTTTAGGAATTAGATTTTAGGGTTTTAGGTAGCACACTATGCCTTGAAGTTGACGCGTACTAATTAAACAAACAATATGTTGCTATAATTTATGCAAAACATCAAATTTACTGTTAAAGAATATCTTCTTTAGCTTCTGTTTTATGAAATATAATATAACATTTAATCTGAAGCATCTAATTGAATCATTGAATAATTCATTTTTATTGTTCTAATGTGTTGCCATACAAACCAATAGATGTCATTGGTGTGCCATTTGGAGTTGTATTTATGTGAAGAAGACCTAAATCCTAAAATCTAAATGTCAAAATGCGGCATCGGACACAGCCTTAATAATAAAATATCATCACGGCTTGCTACTCATTTCTAGGTGTACCGATTTGCTTCCATTCTAGCGAACGTGTTAAAATGAATTACTTTTAGTGAGAAATTAATATTTCCATTCATTACTGTTACAAATATACAGAATAATTCATGATCTTATATAATATCAGTTGCTTATTTTCTAACGAACATACTCTGTGGCATTTCCTGCTCTTTCTCCATAAGGCTGGGTTCTCATACTGAGTATGGAAGAACTGGTATATGGTATGGTATATCCATTCTCCAGTCCACAGCTCGCCACGATTGTGATGTCGTTTATGGTATAGATAACCAGGTTCACTCGCTCATTTCCCTGTTTCTTAGCAACGGCTATAAACAAACCAATAAAACAAACACACAGCGATTGACTGTCGGAAGAACGTGAGTGGGAACTAACGGTATCGGACAACAAATTATACATTTTCTCCTTTTACTTAAGAACAGAATCGGACGGTAGAAGAAACACACATTTTCAAACAGAAATATACATGTTGCTTTTACTTGTATTTCGAAGTCGAAGTCTGTAAAGTTAGCTCTCTTTGGCAACAAAAATATGGAATATGCATCTATTGTTTGTCTCTATAATAGATGGGAGATTTTTATTTGTTTTTTGATGAACAAAACTTTATTATTTTTATAGTAAATTACACTAGTAAATTCTATTTTATATAAAGCTTGATGCCTACAAAGTTCGTCGTTTAAATACGCATTGAAATCTCTTGAAATATGTACCGTGAAAGTTGTTTCCGTAATGTTGCATTCATATCTGAATAGTACACCACATGAGTTACTTACAATATAGGGTTTACGAAAAATTTTGTTTGTGTTTTAATAAGGAATATATCCAATTTTTTTACCTTCCGTCACCCTTAGGTAAGGAAGGTATTGTCTTTGGTCAAAAAAATCGGTGGTGAGTTTTTAATGAATAAGCACGTTTTAAGATCCCTAGAATACGATATTACTAAGTTTACATTGATGTTTGTATGTGTGTGTGTGTGTGTGTGTGTGTGTCCGTGTGTGTGTGTGTGTGTGTGTGTGTGTGTGTGTGTGTGTGTGACAAATTTTTCTCCGACGATAACTCGCAAACTAAAATTCTAAAAATTATGATTTTTTCGTATTCCTCTTCTTTACAACCATATGAAGAGCTGATTAGATTTTGGTTATAATTGGTCAACCGGAAGTACCCTTATTTGAAGTTTTTAACAGTTTTTCTGGGAAAACCGCAGTTAAATATCATTTTTTGACATTTTGTGATCATTAATATGAAAGACAATCTTATTCTCTATACAATTTGATTATACATTTTCCTTCATATTCAATAGATATATAGGTAGAGTTATAGAGAGATTAAGAGAGGTTAACTTTCAAAAATCAGTTAGCTTTGCTAAAATTATGGAAACAGCACATATATTCAAAAAAATTCTAATTGACAGATGTCAGTGTCAAGTGCAAAACCAAAGTGGAAAGTATAGGATCAGAAAGTAACATAAGTGACAGAGTGTCCCTCGCATAAGTGACTTGCAGTTTCAATGCCGGGAGTACGAGAAGGCCAAAGAGAAGATGGAAGGACTGTGTAGCAGAATATTTGAGAGAGGAAGAACTGTCTGAAGAAGATGCGTTGGATAGGAATGAGGAAGTGTGAAGTGCAATTTACAGAATGTACATTCGTGTTATAATAATATTGGTTTTATAGAATCTTCCCAAAGAAACTTACAATATGGAATTTGTAAAAAATAGTGTGTTGGTGTTTTACAGGATATATAGAATATTTTCCAAGGGACTTTTGGTATCGGACTTGCACGAAATACATTGAATTGACGGAAGGTTTTGTGCTGGCCACAACAGATTTTTTTTTTAAGAAATTTCCTTGGGTTGCGGATACATGATTGACAAATTAATTCAACTGTTTCATTTGATGTCCTCATCTTCTTGATGATTTTTTTCCACAGAAATCTTTAGGTGTTTTCCATTCGTTGGGGGTCGCTATTTTTTATTTTCTTCTTCCACTCATTTCTATTTTGCTTGTCGTTCTCATTCAGTTCCTTTTCTCTCAAATCTTCTTCAATACAGTCCTTCCATCTTCTCATTGGTCTTCCTCTGTTTCTTCTACCCTCTACTACTAAGCTGTTCATTCTTCTTGCAATATATTCTTCATCTCTCCTCATGATATGTCCATATCAATGTAACCGTCTCTCTAGTATCTTTCTAGAAACGTCTATCATTCGTGCCATTTCCCTTATCCTCTTATTCCTTATCCTATCTTTCCCAACATCCTCATCTCTGCCAAGTTCATTTTCTTTTCAAAGATTTTTAGATTCAAAATCTGATGTGGCCAGCACATGACTTCCCGCCAATTCCATGTTTAAAATAGCAATGAGCATTAATTAAAGTATTACTTCCGGTTGATCGTTTGTAAACAAAATCTAATTTGTTTTTCTAATAAATAGAAAAGTCTGTAATACGAAATTTTGGACTATATTTTCTTTCTTATGTTTTTCCTTGAAAATCTGTTAAGAGCTCCAAATTAAGTACCACTTGTGGGTTATCATACCGTGAGTATTTTTTAACGTGAAACATTGGATTTGTCATATCCATAGTTACGGCTTGACATTTGATTGACAGCAATGTGTTTGTCTGTCCCATTTAAAATGAAACATAGGGAAAGAATTTGACATTTGATAAGACGTCAGTAGAGGTTAATTTTGTTTAAATAATTATACCTGCTTTCTAAATTAAATTATTGTATGCACCTAGTACCCGAGTGATTTTCTGACTCGGCTAAATTTCTTACAATATCTAAATGTAATACTTCTGTGAAATGCATTCGCTATGTTTTATTTTAAATGAGACAGGCAAATTGCTGTCAATCAAATGTCAAGTCGTAACTTATAGGAAAATTCAACGGTTATCTGTCATATTGACAAGATGTCATTAGAGGTTAATTTTGTTAAATAATTATACCTGTTTTCTAAAAATTTAATTTAGATGTAGAAAAAATACTGTGTGCACCTTGTGCCCGAAATATGTTTAGTGTAGTGCTCTCGAGTGGTTTTCTGACTCGGCTAAATATCTTACAATATTTAAATATAATACTTCGGACAAATTGACAAGTATAAAAATCGTTCCCTATGTTTCATTTTAAATGGAACGGGCAAATACATTGCTGTCAATCAAATGTCGAGTCGTCACCATGGATATGATAAACCCAATGTTTCATATTAAAAAATACTCACGGTATACATATACACTCCAAATCGAATATGTTGTTTTAAATTATATACGAGTTTTAAATACTAAATTTGAGAAGTTTTGGATTATATTTTAATAGATTTTAAGAAAAAATCAGCATCAACTTCCTAGCGCTCTAAAACGCAATCTGTGTAGATTCTTTGCTGTACATGATACATTTCGTAAATGTGTAGTTCTAAACTAATACAGTCGAACTTCAGTAAGTCGAACTTCGATAACTCGTATTTTTGATAACTCGAATCAAACTGGTTGGCAATAGCGCCAAGAGTGAGAATTATGGGTAATTTTTACTTGATAACTCGAACTTCGATTACTCGAATATCTTGGTAATTCGAACAGAATATTTGGCGCCAGCTTCAATAAGTCGAATTCTGGGGGGAAAATTGTCAAAATTACACCAGAAGTGTCACGTTAAATGATTTTATACATGTGGATTATGATATTGTTACTTCGGAGTTTCCCACAGATGAAGATATAGTCGAGCTCTACAAATCTGAATCCGAATCTGTAGACTTCGACAATACAGATGACAGCGAAAGTGATATGATGGAGGATGATTTGCAGCAACCACCTTCAAACGAGTTGGTTGAAAATTCGTTGAGCGTGTTGAGTTCGTATTTAAAAACTAATGAACATACAACCGATTCCCTGTATAATGGATTAAATAACATTGAAGCTTTTTTTTTATTCAAAATCAAAATAAAAAATTATCTCGTCAGTCACAAATAACTGACTTTTTTACACTAAAATAATGTTTATAACTTTGATCTATACTTATATATCAATCTGAATATGTATATCATAAGGTAAGTGGTTTTTACTCGAATAAATACATACATGAATAATATTTATACATGTGCATTATATTTAATAACCCGAAGTCTTGATAACTCGAACTTTTTTTGTGGCAAGTCATGGTTTGAGTTATCGAAGATCCACTGTATTTGACACTTTGAAAACATGTGCTTATTGACAGCTGTTTGATTTTTAGTGCTGCAAACATAGCAAACTTAAATCGGATCATCCTGTACATCTAATATTCAAGTATTTTGGAAAATATATTATTTTTACAAACCTTAATTTCATTAGAATCAAATATATTACTACCACATTCTCCTTAACACGGTTTCATTATTAATTTTAATTAATTGCTTCCTGGCAGTGACATTTGTTTAAATATGTCATAATTGTTATTAAAATATTATATTTTTATTTGACGCATAGGCAAGATAATGTATAAAAATAAATTATTATATAAATTTATATTTAAAGTTATTTACCAAATTCTTTTATTGTAGAATTGAAGATTGTTTCATTGTAATCAATTTTTATTGGTAAAAGTTGCTGAAAAGTTATATTCAATGTATTTTTTTCAAGAAAAACTGTTAAAATCTTGTATACGTGATACTTCCCATTTTCCGATATACACTAAAAACTAATGAGCTCTTCCCACATTAGTATAGGACAAAATTTCAAAATTTCTGATTGATAGTATTTAAGTAAAAAAGTATATTGTAAAAATGTTAAAATTGGATTCTGGGGACATCAAAACGTGCTTATTCACTAAAATCTCTATAAGCAATTTTAGCACGATCACTACCTCCCTTACCTAGGATAGCGGGAGGTAAAAATCAAAGAAACAGTCCAATCAAAACACTACCTTGTGCTTCCCTTATAAAACATTTTGGGTATTTCCAATCGGTAACCCATACAAGAACTATCCGCAATCATCTTTGCTTAACTTTCTAAAATATGCTATGATCATTTTCTTCTTCTTTTCAGGGTTTCTTTCGACGGAGTATCCAAAAACAGATAGAATACCGATGTCTCCGTGATGGCAAATGTCTCGTGATTCGACTAAACCGAAATCGATGTCAGTATTGTCGGTTCAAGAAGTGTCTAGCCGTTGGGATGTCGAGGGACAGCGTTCGTTATGGCAGAGTTCCCAAGAGAAGTCGAGAAAGAGGATCTGAAGATGTTGCGACTCCTACCACGACCACGAGGGCGAACAGCCCGGACCCTGACCAAGAACGATCTGGTAAGAAACTCTTTCAACAAAATGATTGAAGATTAACATTTTTAAAGATTCGTTCCGAGCCGGGCGGTGGTTTTGAAACAAATCAGGCATACTTCACATTATGCGCCCCAATTTTTTTAACAATTTGCGATTAATTAATACTTAATTAAATAATAGTTTTTTACATCTGTAATAAAAGTGTGAAAAAAGTGCCGTATAACGTGTCATTATTTCACGCATTTGCGTTAAAAAAGGGACACTTTTTTCACACTTTTATTGTATTAAAAAAAGACACTTTATAAAATCCATTTTAATGAAAAAAGGTGTACTTTTTAACAGACGTAAAAAAATTAAAAAAATAGAAATACATATTATATTACTTACACTTTGCAAAGTTTTGAAATATAAATCAGGATTCGTTCATCAATATATTTAATATTGTTATATACAAAGTGATCAAAAAGAAATGGTGCAGTTGACATTCTGCAAAGATCTGAAGATATTAGGAAAACTAAGACTATTGATGAAAATCCGGTGAAAAAATTCCTATTAATAAGCGAGTTATGGTCTTCCGAATTTTGAAAAGATTGACGTGACATCACATTTATGTGTTTTTATATCAAACTGTTTTCATCATGGACCTAAATGTTCTTGAAATATATGCTATTTTAAGCAGGGGCGTCTCAAGTATGGGTCAGAGGGGGCGGATCGCCCTCCCTAACTTAAAACAGGGGGGACATCGCCCCCTCTCCCTCAACTATTTTCCTTTTCCCTTTACGTGACCAGGTTAACCTTATTTTGTAGTTATATTATAAATAATTAAAAAATATTTCTAAAATTTGTATAATTAAATAAAAGTTAGTATCATTACCGGGCGTTTTGACTTTTTTACAGTCCGGTGGGCAGTAAAATTAGCAAAAAGCCCGACGGGCGTAATGTTCAAGATTCCGCCCTAGTAACTAAGATGTAAACAAACAATTTTAATGCATTTGTACATAAATTTCATATACCGCCTATTCGCGATTCAAGTTAAGCAAACTCTATCTGGAGGACAAAATTTGAACTAAAAATACGTCCATAATATAGTATTTTCTTTCCTTCACAAAAATTTTCTAGAGATTGTAAGCTATTTAAAATATCATTTAACACAAGTTTCATGTTTTGAAACCTTTTTCAATAGCGTAAAATTCATTATATCAATGACAGATTGACAGCACGTACAGTGTTATGATGTCATAAACACTGATATATAATGGCGGGAAAATTTAATTTGAATCGCCAATATACTAAAAAATATCTCAATTATACCATTTCATTTTTTTATTAATATTCGTTACTCAGCATATATATTCGTGTTTTTTTACTATTTTCCTTTAATTCGATTGAGCCGTAATTCCCCATTCTATCAAATGAGCCATTTCTTTTCGCTTTTCGTTAGGAAGCGAAAATTTGGTAGCATGCGTTTCTCAAAATATTCGCCTGCAAGCGTACGACTCGAGGCGAAAGTGTCAAAGTAACGTCATTATTTTACTGCAATTCTATTCAAAGCCAAGTTATATATAATTTATGCATTTATTATATACAACTGTCAAAATATTTTTTTATTTTAATAGCATAAAATCCAAAAATTTCCAAATCAAAAAGTGAATATAGAATTCTGAAGTGTATGCTACCAAGATTCGTAAAAGTAAAATCGCATTCGCCTTTCTATGATAGAATTCTAAAGTGCGTGCTATTACTACAGGTGAAAGCGGAAATACTATGTGACTTTTCATTTTGACAATAAATAAAAATAGGTTATGTCAGAGCAGGGACCTGACAGCTAATAGGATTTTGAGTGATTGAAATGCTTTAGATTATTGTTTATGGGTAATGTAAGAAATAACAGTACGTGGGTGAGGGAAATAACAACCATTTCAATAAAAAATTGTAAATATGCCCAAATTTAAATTTTTTTGTTATTGCCAACTGTATCAGTTCTTTTTGATCACTTTGTACTTAGTGTGAAATATTCTCTACAGGTATGTCAGAAACGAAAAACCTAGCATTATACGACATCATCCTAACCGTTTCTCAGGCCCACCATTCAAATTCCTCTTACACGGACGACTCCCTCCGTTCTCTGTCCCTCAAACCCCTTTCTTTGCCTTCCCCTCCCGAAGACAGCTCTTCTTCAGCGTCCTCCACATCTGAGGGCCGAGAATGGCAACGAGTCTGGCTCTGGCAACAGTTCGCATCTTCGCTCACACCCAGTGTTCAAAGAGTGGTAGAATTCGCGAAAAGAGTGCCAGGCTTTGCGGATTTAGGACAAGATGATCAGTTGATTCTGATAAAGATTGGGTTTTGGGAAATCTGGGTTGTTCAATCCGCTAGGATGTCTACAGGGCAGATTGTCATGGATGACGGGGTGGTAGTTAGTCGACAGCAGATGGATATTATGTATGATGTAAGTTTGTTATGGGGCTGAATGAAAAGTTTTGAGCCTGAAATAGAAACAATCGACAATCAAAAGAAATCCTATTCTGCAATTTTCTTTTTCTCTTTATTATCCGATGAAAAATTAGAGGAATGGATGAACGATGTTAAATCTACTTCTGGGATCGTCAGAAATATTCTTTTCTGTAACCATTATTCGTTTTGTTATTCCCTGCCATTATTGTTTACTTTTTTGCTAAGAAATGCCCCAAAGGCATTTGAGGGATTATATTCTCTTTGTTACCTATAAAATGTTGGCTCCTTAATGCTTTGCATCATCTGAAGATTCGCAACCTATTTGGTTACATTATTTTTTTTTTTTTCGAAATTTAAATAATTTTTGACCAAAGTTCTGCTAACAATCATTTTTAAAATTCTAATATTTGGTTGCAGAAATGTTCATCAATTCCTTGATCAATCAACGGTTCATCAAAACGAACAAATGCAACGCGATTTTTTGACAGCAATGATTTAAATGTCATAAGAACAAGGAAACTGATTCGTATTTTAAATGAAACTATACTTGTTACTTTGTTAATATCACTACTTTATTCAATATTTTGTTACTAGTTTCGACCAGTTCGGTCATCATCAGATCGAAGTGGTCGAAACTAGTAACAAAATATTGAATAAAGCAGTGATATTCGCCCCAGTTCTGTAAGAAAGTTGTTAAGACTTAACAACATTGCTGTAACAAATAACCAATAATAATAGCGAACACTGAATAAAACATGAAAAATGACAGCCTTTACATTTGTTTCTATTGGTTATAATTTTTAGCAACGTTGCTAAGACAACAACCTCCTTACAGAATTGGGGTGATTAACAAAGTAACAAGTATAGTTTTATTTCTTGATTCGTATTTGTTCATTTTGATGAACCATTGATTGATCAAGGAATTGATGAACGTTTCTGCAACCTGGCATAAATTGTCTAGTTAATTTGCGCAATGAGGTTCTAACTTTGTCTTGAGCACTTTGAATTAGTCTACTGATTCGATTTGGGGGCAAAAGTTCGGGTCGCTCACTTTTTGGTAATTTAATACATATCACATTTTCTTCACATTCACAATTTCGGTAAATAGTCGTCAGTCCAACTAACCTATAGATATATTTACATATTTCAAGTTTGTAAACATTTTTCAAAACTGTTTCTGGCAATTTTAAAATAGTATATTATAAAACACCTGTTATGTGTTCATTGGGTCCAGTGAAAAGTAGATTAGTCTTTATTTAGTAATAAAATTTGGAGAGTAAAATTGTTCTCAAAATTTTTTGTTACATACAGCAAGGCCCGGTGTTTTCTAAGTGAAATACATCGTTTTAGAATATTTTGCTGTAACTTTTTTCGCTAAAATGGGCACTTGCTGTTTGGCCAAGTGCACCACGAACCACGAGGGCCCCTAAAAACAGTGTTGCATGTCATATTATACAACAAACAATTTAGTTCCGCCGTAATTGCTTATGCTATCTTCTTAACTTTGATTCAGAGGTTATTCATTCCTCAATGACATCGGTGGTGGTTGCAGTTATTTACCAACCCAAATCAAGCTGGTACGGTACGACCAAGTTTAAATTCAGCTCCTCATCTTTTCTCGGTGGCAAATGATGGAACAGAGTCTCCATAAACAGGGTCCAACAAATTTTTTACGAAAACACTGATATCGATTGACATAAACGATTGTCAAACAATAACTGGGCGTCCAAAATGACTGAAATTTTCAGAGGTATCTTTTGAATTCTTTTTGTGAATGGGGCTTAAAACTTTTCAACTTTCCAATGGGTATTTTTTTAAGAGGGAAAAAATAATGCATTTATTGTTCTAGGCGGATTTCGTAACATCCCTCTTGCATTTTACCTCAAAGTTAAACGCGTTATCCCTCAACGACACAGAAGTAGGACTTTTCAGCGCATGTGTCCTCCTTACAGCCGATAGACCGGGAGTAACGGATGTCAAAGCCATAGAACATCACCAAGACAGACTCGTCGAGGCCCTCAAAGTCCAGGTTGGTTCTTCTTAATACTTACAAAGTTTCAAGTGCAAGTAAGGTCTAAAGTGACTATGCATTTAGATGGGGGTACCCAAAAATAACCGGATTTATTTTCTGACGGGAGCATAGACAAGGAAAGATATATACTAGACCGAGTTTACAATGTTAGGAGTTTGTGCCAAATAGAATCAATGGGCGCCATAACGAGAAGCTAATAGAAAGGCGGGAAATTTAAAAATAGGAAAAATATGTTTACTGAAACTAACAAAATATAGACATATGTATACGGTAAAGACTGAAAACAATCAAATTCAATAATAAAATATATTTGTACATAAAACAAATAGCGAAACAAGCTTTGTAAACAAATTCTAACCAAAGAAATAAAATTGAAAAACTCTCACTAACAGAAATGACAGATTCCAGGGCTGCCAACATAAATAAATAAAATTCACTACAACTGAAGAAAATATTTATTATAATTATTGTAAAAATAATGTAAATTAAATATTGTTCGTACTTTTTATTGGGCGACTGAGCTTTATTATTTTGAAATGAAGAAATGATGTAAAATACGTAATTTAAGTTACTGCATAGTTACTTTTTTTCATTATGTTGTAGATTTTACACTAGAATTAGCGTCTCGATATTTATTCAATTCGGCCTTTGAATATACATATCTACTAACGTAGATGGAAGTAGCGTACACTATATGTTCCTTAAGACTTTGTTGGCTCAAAGTAGATTGAGAAGGATAGAATTATGTATAAGCATTAGTTGGACAAAGATATCCTGCTATTTGATACTCCCGTTTTCAACGAGGCGGAACGGAAAACCGCGAGCACCACACGAGCGCTCCTGTAAAAGAGTGAGGTTATTTTTCTAAGGGGAAAATGGATTGGTCTCAATTGTATCTCCATCCTTGTCAATCTTCTTTGGTACACGATTTTTGTTGGTAGCTACTTCCAGATGTATATATTCAAAGAATTCGGCACAAAGCTGGGCATTGCCGCCATGATGGAAGCTCGGTCTAGTATATATCTTTCTTTGTCTATGGACGGGAGGTAGGGCGCTAGTTATAACTTCTCCTGCTAGGTGTCTTTGCTAGACATCCTTTTGGATCTGTTTCCCAAGCGTCATCCTTGGGGATACATCTAAACGATCAGTGTGTTTTTTTTTTTTTTTTTTTTTGTAAGCGCTGTTTGACCTGTTTGGCGATTTTTGCAATAGCAGACATTAAAGTTTATGTTTATGGTAGGAAGTTTTGAGACAAACAAGGGATTACGAGTTTTCTCGTCTTAAAAGTTAATTAACCTGGATCAGGACTTCTCTCGACTTCCAAAACGGACGAAAGCATTAAAAAATCTGTACTACGATTATATTTGATCGTCGTAGAACAATTGCAGGAACTCACTTAAATATCCTGGAGTTTGTGCCAACGAATTTTGACTGCAAATTTGAAGATGAAACGTTTGAATGTGTGTCAGGAATTGAAGGAGCAGTCACAAATCGATCCGGATTTTTTGTAAGCTCTCCCAAGCATTGCTGCTGATTTCCCTAACAAGAAACAGAATTTGATGGTAACACATTGCTCTTTAATGTCTGCAATTGCAAAAATCGTCGAATATGTCAAAAATGCTTAAAAAAAAAAATACACTGATCGTTTCGATGTATCCCCAAGGATGAGCTTGGCAAACAGATCCAAAAGGGTGTTTAGTGAAGGCACCTAGTGGGAGAAGTTGGAATTAGCGCCCTACCACCCGCCAGAAAATAAATCCTGTTATTTTTGGGTAGTACTTTTCCAAAATTTATATTGTTGGTATGTTTTTTTTTTCTTTGCTTTGTAGCTAATTTCAGAGTGATGTTTCACATTTAAATATCGATTATTTTAATATTTATTTTTATGTAATGTAGTATTGTATATACCAAATGGGGTCATGCCACATTTTCTGTTTTATTTTTTTCCTGGAAGTCTACCGGTCACAGTATATGTAAATAATATTTTCACGCCATTTCTGTGCATTGTTTTGTAGATATAATTTTTTTAAAATAGGAGTCAATTTCAAATCTCAATGAGGTCACGTGAGCGCATACGTCATGTATCTGAACGATTCTAGTTCACCCTGGCAGACAAAATATAAATTAAGATTGTTTATAAATAGTTTTTTTGGATTTTTTAATAAATTGTTTCCACAAGTTGGAACTGCGCAGTTCTTCTTCATCATGTTTTATCATCATAAATATACAATTATTGCACTTTTATGTATTAAATTATATATCAAGCACACAAACCTGCAATTAAAATAATATTTCTCTAATGAAATAATTAAATCTTTATGAAACAAAAAATATTGAATAGAGAGTATTTTTCCTCTGACAGCTTTATAAATATTTGGTTAGTTTACTCTGATCTTACGTTTAACTTCGCGTTTGAAGTTTGTGACATTGTGATCTTCATATACGTGTGACTAGTGTCGTTGTGTGAGTAGCCGATACATGACGTCACAGAAAATCGTAGCGCGAATATCTTTTAAGTAAATTATGAATGAAAAGTATTATATTTTGGGATGTTTTATGTTGCAATATGGATAATAAGTGTCATAGATTCTATTTTTATAAAAATATTAGCAACATTTTTTTTTTTGGCATGACCCCATTTAAATTTAATAAACTTATTTAATTTCTTGTTCTTTGGTTACAATTTACATTACGTTTGTTAATTATGTGTTGCATTGTTATCGACTTACTGAGTGCTTCGTCTTGCCGACTCCTTGCGAGTAAAAATTGTACCTAACATTATGAACCAAATGCACTAAATTTATTATTTTAAAACTCAATTTAATTCAATATTCTACTATTTTCTGTTATTATTAAGCGATAGAGTGTTTGTCAAATATGTTTTTATTATAAATATAGTTTATTATGAAATGCTTTAGAAAGGGTGTTTTCTCCTAAATTTCCCGGTCACTTATCTGGTGGAGAAAAAAAGTATTATTACGAAATTTATATTATTAATAATAATTATAATGAATCTTCTTTTTCTTCTTTCTAGGTGGGTAGGAACCACTCCAACGATCCCCAACTACCATCCACCCTTCTTTTGAAGCTAACCGAACTCCGGGCATTGGGGGCTAAGCATTCAGCGCACTTAGACTGGTTTCGGGTGAATTGGTCGAAGTTAACCTTACCACCACTCTTTGCTGAAATCTTCGATATCCCAAAATGCGAAGACGACCTCCAGTAGATTACAATAAAATAAGACGCGAGAAAGGTAAAAAAATGGAATTTAATTTGGCTAGGAACCACAAAAGATTATTGGTTAACGATTATTTATTTTTATGCTGGATTCTAGAATAACCGCCCCCTTCAAAATTTCATTTTTTGTTGCAACGTCTTCTTTAGCTAAAATATAACAAACACAAAATTTAAATGCTGAAACAGGTATTTATGTTTTTCAATTATTCATCACACACTTGGTTCCAGTGAACACGGATAATCGAGGTTCTACTGTATTTGTGAAAAATGTTACTTTTACGCTAGCAAATTTTTTAAAAATACCTGCAACGCACATAACTCAATTTTATATATAATATAACCCTATTTTTTTCAGAAAAAATGCAAAAATCACTATAAATATTGCTTTCCGCGCCCTAAGTTTTGTGGAATTTAGTGTTTTTAATAGTTTTATAACAATATATAACCATCAAAATAAAATTCTTGAGGGGATGGTATTCTAGACTTTAGCCATTTTTTAATATATTTATAGTATATCACCCAATAAAATATTTTAATAAGGTAAAGAATTATGATATATTTATTTATTTTATTTAATATAATTCATATTATATAAAATTATATCATTATCAAATTAAACATATCAATAATACAATAATTGATATATTTGTGATATTTTCATTCATCTATACATATATAATCAATCGTAGAATACTCAAAGTAACATATCACTTTTAACAAAGTATAAAAATATAGTCTTTATTTTCTTGTGGTTCCTTTGCCTTGGAAACATTACCTTCGTCTTCGTCAACCCAAAACTGGGTGTGTGATTTCTTCTTCTTGCCTTTTTGCTCAATTTACACCCATTGTTTCGGACAAATCAGCAACGTATTAACGCACGCGCAGAGCGAATTTGTTGTCGATGTATACATATCATTATTTAATAATTACTGTTTGTTGAAATGATTTCGATAATTCAATGTTACATTTTCAAATTTTATGCGAAAATTCTATTGAGGGATCCTCACAAAATGGGAGACATTCATTTTTGATGGTCTTATCCACGTCACACATTTACTCTATTTCAAATTCGTACTGTAGGTAGAAAAATTGAATGTTATTTCGTGCTTTAAATATTAAATGCCAACACACAATTATTTATAGCGCTGTGTTAAAATGAAGACATGTCTACTCCAGTAAAATAATCTTACTGTTCCTTTAACATAAATGCTATTTTTATTTGAAATAATTTCTAATGGTAATGTAAATTACAGTTGAAAAATTACAAGTGTTTGTATAATTGTCTCCCATTTTGGGGCGATTCCTGTTTATCTATAAGGGACGCATCGTAGAAATTGATTTACTAAACAGTATTTGAATGTTAGTAGATAGTATTATAGTTTATTTGAAGTTTAGTGTGAGCTTTACGTGTTAGCAATGGATGTTTTTATAAGGAAGCTCGCAAGCTTTGCGTAGCTTATAGTTTCAAGCTTTAAATGTTTATATAATAGTGCGTCCCATTCCATTCGTTCTATTTATATGTGGTGTGAATTTATTATCAAAAGAGGGCATTAGTTTCAATAAAAATCAAGAAGAAAAGAACACAAAATTATGGAAACAAATTCATGACATAAAACACGTATAACAGAAGTTGTATCAATCAATAAAAGCAAACAGTAATGGGTAATAATACACAGTGATGATATATTTGTGGTTTAATGCAAGAACAACCAATGTCACATTACATAATTTTGGGAATGAGTTATTTAAATTAACAAGAAACTTTTAATTTAAAGATTTAAAAGTGAACAAATTTATGTAAAAATTTGAAATTAAAAATTAAATGATGAAAAATGTGCGAATATGGATGCTGCACCATTGCACTTTTGCATCAACTCATAGGTGAATAATTACCTAATTATAAACTAAGATTATTTTAATAACATCGCCCAATGAAAATAAGTTATTAAAAATTGAAATCCAATATCACTGAAGTTCTTAAATTAAATCTTTTAATGAAATTGAATACTATTTAAAACTTTAAGTTTGTATTAAATCAAATAGGTTGGAGTTTGGTATGGTACCGAGGTCTGCGTTGATTAAATTATTTTTTTCTGTTTTGCATCTGCAACAAAGCTGTTATGGCACCCAAAGGGGTTCGTTAATAGACTCATTCAAGTGCTGTAATAGACTAGTATAATTTATTTTTATAAGGTTGGGTGCTAAGAATTTCAAAAATATCAAATGTCAAATCTCGTTAAATAAACGAACATAAACCATTGTTAAGAATTTTATTTTTATGTAATTTTGAATTTAAAACGAAGAATAAGAAGAGAAGAAATAGAGTAGTAAAGTTAGAAAAACTAGAAAATATCGTATGGTGTTAAAAAATAAGGTTAGAGTTATCAACTGAATTTTTAACCGTCACATTAATACCACCAACTGACAAAATTCCCTATCATCTCCGCTACGCGTCGTGATCCAAACTTCCTTCTTACAAAATAAAAAGACAATTATGACATTTGTTCTTTAATACACTATTAAACTTGTTTGTTATTAAACTCTCGTATGCATCTCATAGTTTAATATGAGAATTGTTAATATTGTGGATATATATGAACACACTTTAGTGTCGATTTCTTAACTTTTAATGATTTTCGTGCACCTTAATGGCGATCATTGACATTGGTTGTTTTTGCATGCACAACATGCCTCTTACACACAAGTAAAATTATTTTTTCTGTTTTTTATTGAAAGTGAATTCCTCTTTTAAAGAATACATTGTATTCTTCTTCAGTGCTTGAAATGTTTTTATTTCGATTCCCATTTCTAGTGCTGTGACCATCGCTTCCGGGTAGCCCCACCCATTTTCGGGTGTGGAAAAGTGGGGACGGCAACCGAAAAGTGGGGGTAGCCCCATCCATTCTTTGTTTTGGAAAAGTGGGGGGCGGCTACCTAAAAGTGGGGTAGCCCCACCAATTTTCGGGTGTGGAAAAGTGGGGGTAGCCCCACCCACTTTCGGATGTGAAGTGGGGGCGGTTACTGGGAAGCGATCCTTAGTCTTTCATAAACAATACAATCATATATGTGCGCGGTAGTTAGACATAATGTACATTATTATATCATATCCCTTAGAGTACAAAGCATTGGGCTAAGGTTAAGCGTTGTTAGGCTTATTTAAGAACTTTTATGATAATAAAGTAATATATCTTCTTATAGTTAAGAGACCTCTGAATAGGATATTTCGTACTTAGAGGGGTAAATAGGAGAATGGCCATTTTATGAAAAGAATTTTTGAGAATTTTATACGTTGATCTATATGAAAAAATAAGAGAAGTATTTTTTTTATTTTTTCTATGAAGTATCACTACGAAAGACAAATTATGAAACAAATAGGATACAGGAAGTAGGTACAGTAAATTTTTTAAAGAAGTTCGTTCAAGGTCATCTGTATCATGAACGCATTAACAAATTAGCATTGGCATACATTTATCTCTCTCATTTCAATTGACTAGAAACGTGTGCGGGTTATCTTTCAAAAATTCATATTTTTTCGACCAAGTTAGGACATTCTATTTTAAAACGATGCTCGTTTTTGACAATACTTTCGCTGTAACGTAAGTTTATTTATTAATTCAGATATGTTACTTTGATTCATAGCCGTACGAATAACGTTATTTGCTGTCATTGTCACTGACAGTATCTTATTTTTCACATATTTGGATATAAATTTGGCAATAAACTTTCCAGTTGACTTAGTTTTGAATTTTGAATGCTTTTACTGTAATATATTATAACAGTAGTCTAGTATATTATGTAGCCTAAAAAAACTAGCGACACTACTGAATTTGACAGAATGGGCGGAGCTAAAATCTTAATTCGTATATGACTTCTTTCAAAATTTTGCTGTATATCCCTAGAATATCCGTGTGAATTTAGCATGGCAAGTGTTAGCGATTAAACATGGCCGGATTCGTCATAACCGGATTTTTACATGGATACCTTTTTAAATGACATACTTTTAATTTCGATTTTTAATTACAACAAAATATAAATTTGATATATATTTTTTAGACGACCATTGTGATAAGTATGACATATCATCGTAGTATCCTAACACTGAAAGTTGAACTTATCACATTAGTGTTACGATATATTTCATATCGTAATAGTTGACACGGTTGCTAGGTTACTATGTCATTATTTTCGGGCTATATGTATACATTATTCATTTGTCAACTGTCCGTACGTTTGAACCTAAATTTCAGTTTTGAAAAAAAAGTAAAATTTATTTATGCTCGTCTAAAAAATAATGTTCATAACTTGTATGAAATACAAATATCTTAGCTCGTGTGTATTGACTTGCACTCCGCTACGCGTCGTGCGTCAATTTACACTCGCATGATATTTGGTATATTTCATAACTTGTTACGAAAATAACTATATTAGGCTACTTATATGATATAATTTTAGTATATATTATCAAAACTTTTAAATTTCACATAGTGATACTTCCTTATTGATTTAAAATAATTATTAAAGTGAAAAAATTATTGTTTGAATTTGAAAAAATAGCGTATGTTACATGTGTATGTGTCTGTA
The DNA here is from genome assembly GCA_943142095.1 of Ophonus ardosiacus. Classification (NCBI taxonomy): domain Eukaryota; kingdom Metazoa; phylum Arthropoda; class Insecta; order Coleoptera; family Carabidae; genus Ophonus; species Ophonus ardosiacus. Next base: position 41,219,714 of record OW964827.1, read on the forward strand.
AAGTACTCTCACGAATATTTTAAAGACGTTTACATTAGTAGCATACTATAAAAAATAGATGTTATAGGAATTTTAAGAAATTTTTTATTTTGAAAAAAAAATTAGTATTATTTTTATTTTCATAAGATGGCATCTGTGATGCTTTTAATCGGTTTTGTACTTGAATAAAAAAGAGGTTAGTGATTAACATAATCCACGTATTTGTAAATATTGCAAGTTTTTATTATGCTGAATCCTTATGAAATTTTATCATGACAAAAAGACATTTAAATGTACCTAATTTTTCGTACTTAAAGTTAAATGTACATATATACATATTATAGAGGTACTTCTATTCCTATACACTGATATTATATATACATATAGTTTGACTTTGATAATATATACATAGGGGAAGCTTAATTCCAAATATGTACAAGAATATCTTACACAGAAATTTGAAAAATTATTTTAAACGTTATCAAATGCACAATACGAGTACATACAGAATGTTGTACAACTTCCGGTACAAACTTTAAGGGCATATAGTACTGACCAATATTGTTTAAAAAAGCTTAATAAACATGGGTCCGATCTTCAATAGTTTCCGAGATATAAGGCACGGAGTTTGCCTCTGCTATCGCGAAGACTTTGATTAAATGAGACATTTTGTTTACCTTTGAGAGGTCATATTAGAAGTGCTTTTGTTTTTCGAAAACAATCAAATAATTGTACTAAGGACCGGGTTTTCCATCTCAGATAAAATGAAAATATCTCATCGATATTAGAGCGTAAATTGATAAAATTAGACACATGTCAAATACAGATGATAAAAAAAAAATTATACAGTTGGCAATAAGAAAAACATACTTAAAGTTGGTAACACTGATACAAAAAATTATTTCCTGCTGTTGACAGTGACATTTGAAAATTTAAATACATTTATAATCAACATCCTTTTATTTCTTAACATTACCCTCAGAGCAATAATGTAAAGTACATTTTTCTATCGCTCAAAATGCTGTCAAGCCCCTGACATAATCTATTTATATTTATTCTAAAGATCACATGGCAATGCCAAAAGTACTTCCGGTTTTGCCTTACGTAGTGCAACTGTAGGATAAAAAGATTCCCAAAATTGTTTTGCCATTGCCAATTACATCATTTCTTTTTGATCAGTCTATATATGATACAATATTTTTCTTTTATTTGTCATTTAAGTTCATAATTGACACTTTATCCAGACCAGATATGGAAAAACCGTACTGGCATAGACAAAATTTGTTCGATCACTATCTTTGTAAGTATTTCTTCGATTAAAATGCAAGATGGCCTCTTTCTCGGGACTAATTGAAAGATCAGACTTATGCTGATGCTCAGAAATATTTGATTATTACTTCTTGTGCGTTTTAGGATTAAACGTCTCCCTATGTATGAATTTGTGTTATATCTTGCAAAGATTTTCTCCACTGCCTTAAGACGTACGTCTTTTCTCATATATTTATTTCCTCCATCGTCCATCTCACTCACGCCTTCGATGTCGCTCGTATGTTAGAGAGAGAGAGAGAAAGAGAACCAGTGTGTAGTGTAAGTGACGTACATAAGATCTGTTCATTATTTATATAATAATTAATTATTATTCACCATGACGGTTCATAGCTCACTCAGAATCAGACAGTGGAACTGATCAGATGTTTATAAGTGTTATACTCGTTGTTATAGAAATGGATTTAGAATTGAATTCTTATTGTTTATTAAGTATAGGGTATTGTTTACTTATGGCTGCTATATTTAGGTGCTCCTTGGCATGTTATATTTTACACTATTTTTAATATGTAAAAAATTTAGATTTTTTGTTACGAAGATATTGTTTAATTTTGAATATATAATGTATATTACGAATTTATATTATTGACAATATTATGTAACCCTATCCTTAAATTAAACGACCCTAATACAATCCTACAGTCGAAACAAATAAACAAACCCATAAAGAAGTGACGTCATTTGTTAACATCGTCAGATAATCAATAAAACAGTCCTCAATTATATTTATCTATAGAACACTTGCCACACCAGCTCAAGTGCCCAACAGATGGTACGACTTCTCCATTATAAGTATTGGGTTTAACAAATAATTATAGAGTTAAAAATAATGTTATAAATTCAGAGCCACGAAGTTGTTTAAATTAGCAAACAATTTCTATTTTGCTAGACTATTTTAATGAGCTTTTTTTTCAATTAGTGGTTTTCAAAATACGAAATACAACTTTCTTATTTTAAATGGGAATCTGTTTATTTGCTTATTTGATTCAGTTTTTTTTTTTTTTTTTCTGAATTGAACGGTATACATTTATCATACCCTAATATTACAAAATATTTGAGAAAAATGAAAATTATTAAATTTGATTATATCAAGAGTGCTTTGAAGAAAACAATTACATATTTTGTTTCATGTTAATTACAGTTTAATGTGAAAACATATTTCGTATACTTTCTCGGTAATAAAATGCATTTTATTCATGAAGAAAAGCTTGATAATATATGTATATATAATTTATATTTTATTTTCTTCTTTTCTTCACAACACTCTTATTACAATTACAATCAGATTTAAATTAAATCAGCATAATTTTCATTTGCATTTTTCTCAAATATTTTGCAATATTAGGGTATGATATATGTACATCGTTGCATATAGAAAAAATCTGATGTGGCCAACACAAAACCTCCCGCTATTTAATTTTTATTAATTTAAATATATACCTACGTATTTAGTAATGCTTCAAATTATATTATGTTCCATTGCATATAACTATTGCTTTATTTACGATTTTCTTTATTATTTAATATGTCACTATTATTAATTTGAAGTGAAGGTTTTTGACAATGACGTTTACCTGTCAGTTACATTCATTTGAAAAATAAACTTTGTAACAAAAGAATTTTGTTTATTTTAGGCTTCGGGATTAAAAAAAGAAAACTGATTTTTAAATTTATCTGTAAAATATATAGAAAATGTATTAATGTATACCTGTACAAAATTCAATAATCTATTATTTTACATTGAAATTAAATGCGAAAAAATGGCATTTAATGGTATTTTTTGAAGAAAAACCATTATGAGCTTCAAGTAAAGTGCCATTTCCGGTTATCCGATTTACACCAAAATCTAATAGCATCTATTCCTAATAGAATAGGGCAGAAATACAAGGTTTCAGAATTTTCTGAATGATAGTATTTGAGTTAGAGTGCAAACAAAATTCGTACACATACACACATACACACACACACACACACATACACACATACAGACATCATCGTGAAAATGTTAAAATTCTATTCTAGGGACCTTAAAACGTGGACATTTACTAAAATCTCGATATGTGATTTTTAGCACGATCCCTATACCTCCCTTACCAAGGGTAGCGGGAGGTAAAAATACTGAATCGAATAAGCGAATAAAAAAAATACAGGTTTCCCATTTAAAATAAGAAAATTGTATCTCGTATTTTGAAAACCACTGGTTGAAAAAAAAAATTATTTTGTGCTCATTAAAACAGAAACTGTTTGCTAATTTAACCAACCTTGTCCCTTAGAAAATGAACATCTGTATATTAGTAACTCAAAAATGGGTGGCGATATTGACTTATTTTGGGGTTTTATGTTTTGAGCTTAGTATAGCTGCAATGCAGAGACTGACATTGAAATGTAAGTAAACCCGAATATTTATTAACATATTTTGTTAAATAAATAATTATTTGCATGTGTAATATATCATTTTTAGAGAGATACATCTTTGAATATAGCTGCCATATTTAAAATATGTGAATAGATGTATTAATAATATATTTATTTGTTTAATTGTGTAGGAAATATTAAATTGCCGCTTAAAAACATAAAACAACAAAATGTACTACATATTTCTTTATTATTTACAAAATACATGCATTAAAATATACAAAAACGATTAAGTATTACAAGAATATATACGCTGCAACAATTAATTACAACAATACGATATTTTTATTGATTGCGAAACCTGTGTAGGTAAATTAAATTGCCGCTTGAAAACAAAACAAAATGTACTGCATATTTCTTTATTATTTACGAAATACATGCATTAAAATATAAAAAAAAACAATTAAATATTACAAGAATATGTACGGTGCAACAATTAATTACAACAATACGATATTATGTGAAACCTCCATGATTTCTGCGACTGGTGCTGCCACGCGTGTCCGTTTTCTCAGTCGATAATCGACATCACAACATGTCACTTTAGCAATATGGCGGAATAGACTACATCTCTATGTTGTGCACTGTGAAAAACTCATTCAAAACTTGATCTTTTTCTACGAAAATGTTTTAAAATAGTGAAATAAAGTATATGTGAGTGTTATTTATGTTGAAAAGCAGAATGTAGAATCAACCAAAGTGTTAGTGCTGTGTAACCACCCATTTGGAGTGGAAATAAGTGTGTTAAGGACTAAAATTCACAGGGAATGAGGTCTATAAACAATGGGGGCCCAGAACACCAAGGAAAGGGTGAATACTACGGGGTCTATATCAGTTAGAACTGCGAGGAAACCGAGAAATCCGAAAGATGGACGGCAGACGGGAAGCAATATTTTCACCGAACATAGCGGTACGAATGATTCATAGTACTATTTTTTTTGTTTAATTTATTTCACACACTCTTTTGATCATATTTTATATAAATTATACTTTAAATACAAGATACTACAATATTATTAATATATTAATACAGGAATTTAGTGCATAATTGATAAAAAATATTTGACAGACATTGTTTCATTTTTTTATATATAGTGTATTAATTTTATGACAGAAATGTATCAAAATTAGGGAAATGACTAGCATTTGTTGATACATATACAGCAGACATGTTACATCTTGTCCGTGTCCTTAGAAAAATAAAAAATCTGAACGGTTCATATGTTTCTTATTATATAGAAACTATCTTCAATAAGAAAAATAAAACACTGGACAAAACATTTGTATATATTACAGTTATACATATACAATAAACAATTGAATTTCAATAGGAAGTCCAAATACAAATAACACTTGTTTAATATAATACCGTTCCGTTATTCATATGTTTAATGTATTGTATTGTTTTGTTTGTCATGGTCAATTTGATTTCCACAAATTTCAATATTTTCAATAAAATTTTCCATCTTAGGGGTTAAAAATCTGGCCATTCATGGTTTCTTCTACCCCCACCCCTAAATTTCCCCTTCAACAACTTCCCCTTGTCTGGTCATTCCCCTCCAAAGCCAGGAAGCATATTTGCAAAGGCTCCCTACCCAATATTTTCATTTGTTATGCTATGCTAATTAATGTCGAACAAATGAACTACAAATGTCATTGTTTTAATTATTGCAATGGATGATTGAAAGCACGGGTGCCAACTTAAGCAGAAAAGAACTGTATCGATTATTTGGTGTAGTGGTGAATCATTCGTTAATAATGGGATATAGTTTTAGGGGTTGAAAATAGTAATTTATTAGGTTTAATTAATGGAGATGGAATTTGATCTAGTTAAATTGTCATATACAATATGCGTTGTTGGTGCTACACTCAATACCCGAATTCGGGCATAGTACAAAAGAATTGCAATTAATAAAAGTTACAAAAAATATGCAACAGCTATATCACATTGTAATAAGATGTAAAATCTTTAAATACCTACAATAAAGAATTATTGTTTAAAAAATTCGAGTATACGCTTTTTTCTGTGAGTAGGGGGTGTAAAACGTTATATTTAAAGAATAAAGATTTTCGAAATTTTATTATGAATATATTTGACAAATAAATAAAATAAATAAATGTCTTCACGGCATATAGCCCATTGCTGGGTGTGCCAATCTGCTTTGTATACAGATTTCGATAGTTTGTAACATATTTGTACCGTGCGGGCGTTTATCAGGCGTCACCTCACGTGCACTTATTGCTTGCGTGGAGAGTGCACCTCAGGGGTCACTTTTTTGCTATTTAAAATTCCAAATATTTCTTTCGGCGTCGGTCTGGGTCGAACTCGGTTCCCTAGATTCGTAACCAGACTATCAGGAATGCGGCCACGATACCCCATATAAATGGCTGGATATAAATATATTTGGTGGATATTACTATTTCGTGGTTTTTATTGTCTTTTATATCAGTGGTTAACCACAAACATAATGGTTTTTAATTAAAAACGATTCTAATTCTGAAATATTTAACATTTTTATTTGACCTTAACTTTAATGAAAGTTTCGGTGCTTGGTAAAAATTATAAATGTATGGAATTCCCAAAATTCGGATGATAAATAAGGTAGACCTTTATTGTATTACTCATGGGACTCGTAAAATTAACGAGAAAATAGCTATAAAATTATGTATGATGTAGATGTTGACAAATACTAGAAATCACAGTAATACAGCATGCATTTTTACAAAACCGACGTTTTTGTATACCCTGTATCGTTTTTTTTTTTTCACCGATTTCATACCCAATTTCTGTCATTACAAAGCATTCAAAATTAATTGTGCTTATTGATTCAGATGTAAAATTTTAAGTTCTACAACTTTTATTTCTAATTTTATGTTAAAGTCCTATGTCCGGGTGTTCGAGTCACCACCATGTATAAGAATTTGTAAGATCGTACTTAAATGCATTTTAAAGGAACGAATATCATCACTACCGATATCTGTGTACAAAGCAGATTGGCATACCGGGTTGTTGTAATTTTGCCCGACCCAAAAAAACCCACCCGGTTTTTTTTTTAAAAACCCATCTAAAAACCCACTTTTATGAAATCTTATTTTATTAATTAAACATGCTACATACTGATATGGTACACACATATATACCTACATCAATTTTTGTCACTGGCAACATTTTACAATCAATTTCATTGCTGTACGAACTATGCACGGTGTTTCTTTTATATTTGAACAACTCCAACCCTTGTGTCAGCATTTTCATTATTTTTTGAGTTGTGTGTTAATCATACTATTTGTTTAACGCGGCTGTAACAACTACTAAAATAACTTGAATCTAATTCTTGTACTTGCATTGCACAGACTTGCAACTATTAATATTAATTCGTAACTTATACACTCTCTAGTTAATTTATTGTTTATTACATTACAGTCTTCAAAAAAAAAAAAAAAAAAAAATATATTAATAGTATTAATATCTATTATCTATTACGCCGACTTGTGTATGTGTATTAAGATACTTTATAAAACTAAAGTTAAAAGTGATACATACTATAATTCGATGTTTGTCAATAAAACCCGCTTTTATTTAATAAAACCCGGGTTTTTTCAACCCTGTGGCATGCCCAGCAAGAGGTAGTATGCCGTGATTATCTATTATTATTAAGTAACCCTCTTAAAGTGAATAATCTGACAAAAATAATTAATTTTCCCTAGTATTGTTTTCAGTAACTCAATACTTTTCTGAAGAATACTTATATAATAAGCTCCGTCAAGAATGAAGGGTTCCTATTACAACTTCCTCTTCCCCCCTGTCTGAATTTCAGGGGTGTCGCATTCACTCTATTTTTACTTCTTCATGCTTGACGACTCGAGTATTTCTGTCTGTTTTTTCTAAACTTCCTTGACGATTTTAGAATAAAAACACGACCTTCAATTGCGCTCCAACAAAACAAAAATTTAGGTTATAGAAAACGTACTCGTATGATGTAATGAGAAAATGAAAAGACAAAAGATGGATTTAAATAACAATGGAAAATTGTTTGCAGTTGATTTTCAGTTATGCGTTCAGTTGTTTGTTGGGACTAATTGATTGTAAGGCACATTAATTTTCATTTGTTTATCAGAGGTGGGAATGTATTTTGTAATTTACTTGTCAAAGAAATTATAAAAATATATAAATTTTATGAAACAATAACGATAGCTGCAACGTCTTATTTTATTAATTTATATTTTCCATGTCATTTGTACCAATTCTAAGCTGTAGTGGAGAGTGCACCACTTATACTTACTATAAATAAATGTATACATTTCGCCAATTGAAACGCATCGTACTGATAACAACCAGAACATATCTATTTTTGCTGATAAACTTATCATTGTGTTGTAGTTTTTGTATCAACTTATTTTTAGATACACTCTTCTCCGATAACTCTTGTAATTTTATAAAGGAAGTAATCATTAAAATTGAGATTCGTAAACAGGAAATATATTTCGTAGCTATAACGACGAAAGTATTTAGATTGTAGGTTGATGTTGATAGTTCTTGATGACATCTGTTGGAAAATAAACAAATACAAGGAGAGATGTTGAATGTTGAAGTACCGTTTGGGAAATGGTATTAACTGTTACTTTAAATGATTAATTATGTTAATGATATGAAGGTACTACAAATATACAGTACTGCATATATGAATTGATAAACAAATATTTCTATTTAAGTTTTGGCCTCGGTTTTGGCACAAATTTCAACAATTTTTTTTTGTTGTAAAAAATGTATTTGCTACAGTTTTGTAATATTTAATAATTAACTGTTTGATAAGAAACAAAATTTCTGCAGACACCTACCAATTAGATTTTGAAGACATGTCCATCGATTTTTTGGACTTTCCTGAGAAACTCCGAAATTAAGAGAAATGATGGTTTTTGTACTGACAATATTGCAGAGGTTTCTAATAAGTTGTATATAAACAAAAAGTCAAATTCGCAGATAAGGTGCTCTTGTCACTATCCTAGACAAACTCAAAATTGGCTAACAGACTAAAACGTAATATTTGTTTCGCGAAACGACAATCACTCAACTTTCCTCAGGCTCGTCCCATAGAATATTTTTTTTTTTATCTCAGTGGAGGATTGGAACCCAAAATGTGGAGGAACTTCGACGCAGAATATACATGAAAGTAGAGATGCATTCGGACCGGGCCGGGTTTTGAGGTTTGGATCGACTCGGCCCGAAAATAAAAATTACCGGCCCGACTCGAAGATCGACTCGACAAAAAAATTAGCTAGCCCGGCTCGAAAATTGACTCGAAATCGGGCCGGGCTTCGGGCCGATCCGGGCCAAAGCTCGGAATTGGGTGCATCCGGCATTCCTAATGTTGATTTTTATGTTAAGGCGAAATGTTTAACTTTTTTCGTGTCAAACTTATAAAAACTTCTACATTCTTATAACTTTCAACATTAGTTAACAAATCTTATAGGTATAAAAAAATATAATTATAATTTACATAAGGATTTTTTATCTAACTTTGTTTCTGCTCAAAAATAGGACAAGAAATCATTATGGTAGGAACAAAAATCACTTTTATTTAAGTATACGAGTAATAACAATAATAATAGCAACATCACAATATAATTATTATACTTTAATGAATAACCTTGCATTCTTGAAGTAAAATAATACATTTTTATTTATTAATATGTGAAGTGTGTTGTTATTAAATCATTTTGAACTGTGCATTTGGTTGAACTATAAGATTTTTCGGGCCGGCCCGAAAAGCTCGAATTTTCGGGCCGGGCCAAAATCAAAAGTCCGACTCGCCTCGATTTTTGAAAATGATTAACCCGATTCGGCCCGATAAAAATATCTTCGGCCCGGCCCGAAGCCCGCCTCGATTTCGAGTCGATCATCGAGCCGGGCCGGGCCGGGCCAAAGCTCGAAATCGAGTGCATCTCTACATGAAAGTCCGAGAAATCGATGTAAGTGTCGTGCAAAACCAGGTGCCCACAGAAAGTTGCGCCTTGTGGAAGAAAACGACCCTCTTTATTTAATTTAAGTTCATAATTTTGTTGCTTATGAAACAGTTAATTATAGAATATTACAAAACTTTTTAGTAAATGCATTTTTGTTACAAAAATAATATGTTGAAATTTGTGCCAAAACTTATTCGTAGTTTACGTATATATTTTTACAAAAGTTGTTAAACATTTCACGGTAAACGTACCATGTATATGTATTTTGAAATAATTCTTGCAAATTGTTGGAATTTCGCACATCCCGTCTCAGATGTCTAGAAGTATAGAATATACATATAGTATGGAGTCATGTAGCGCAACGACCTTCAAGTACGTTCACACAAACATACCTATATACATACAACAGGTTGCCTTATACTCCTATACACACACAAGACACCGTACAAACTTCTGTTAAACACTACAAGACATAATCTCGGAGCATATCTCCGTAGATTCAAAGAGACATACATAGCTTTATATTTAATTTGAATACCTACTTGAAATACTCTCTACAACAGTTGTCAGTGCCCAGGGACAAATCCTTTGTAGATTGGTATACCCAGAAATGGGTATATATTTAAATTTGTATAGTAATTTTGTTCACCATTTCTCAAATTTAATTGCTGGGCTATAGGAATGAATTTAGTTTTTTTTCTTGGGAGCCACCCCTGTTAGTATATTTGTGCACGCATCTGGCGTACGTTAGGGTAGGGCAATGGGGGTGTGTGTGAATGTATAACGGATCGTTATATGTATAGCTCAAAGGACTTTAAGGTTTTCGCATTTCCGAACAGCTGACTACAAGAGCTTGACATTATAAGCTTTGCTATTGCATAAAGCAGGGTTGGATTGGACTGCCGGAAGATGACGGAAAATACAATCAAATTAAAATAAATGAACTTTCATATTTACACAATAATAAACAAATAGTATATATCGCAGAAACTACGACAATAATTTGACTGTCACTTCAAAAAATAGATCATTTAAACGTATTTATTTGAACTGAAATAATTTTGCTGCTAGTTTCATGTAATGACAAGATATGGTTATTTATTTTTCTTTTTGTCAAGTAACTTCGGGAAAAAAGAATAACAATAACCTGCCCTTTGATGTTCAGAATGCAAATCTAATTCATAAAAACGAAAAAAATATTACCTGTTAATTGTCAGTTATCCAATACAATCTACAGAATTATGATGGTTAACCATGTTTTGTTGTAATTTTTAATATTCAGGTCTTATGGTGGGTTTATGCTCGCAAAATTTAAGAATAAAAATAAGAATAGTGATAAAGTTAAAACACTTATAACATACGACTCGGTTTATGCTGCAGAAATAAGAATATGAAATAAGAATAAGGAATAAGACAAAGTTCGTTTATTTTTAACTTTACGCCTTATTCTTATTCCTGTAAGCGAAGTGCGCATGCGTGTCAACTCTCAAATACTTCAAACAAAAAATTGGTCATTCATTAGTTCATTATTCATTCATAATAATCGGTGTTGGCGACACATAATTATGTCAAATTTAGTAATGGATTCTCTGCTTTCCCAATTAATTGAATTAGTGCAGTTGTGGAATAAAAAAGATAATTTGCTTTCTTCATCAAACAAACACTAACCGCACTAGCCAAAACAATATATCCAGCAGCAGACAAAATAATATTTTGATTGTACTCCATTTTAACAAATTAAAAAATAATAATTAAATTATAAATCTTATAAATGTCAAATCAACGCTGTTACCACTATGAGAATAATAAATGTAACTACTTTTCACTAACCTAAAAAATTTAATATCACTACTCTTATTCTTATAACTGGCAGCATAAACACCACTTATCGTTATGTTTAAAATTATTCTTAAAACTATTCTTATTTTTATTCTTATTCTTAAATTTATTCCTATTCTTAAATTTTTCAGCATAAACCCACCATTACCGTTTTACAGATAAAAATATTTATTATTGACAAATTTTGGTTTCACGAATTTAAATAGACACTTACAAAATTTCAATTTGCACGAGCGCCTCTAACGGCAAAGCATAGAACTCAAGGTTGCTATGGTTACCACGTCCAAACAAAGACCTGTCATCAGCCGTACACTCTACACTCTAGCCATCGTTTTAGTTGAATAATCGAATGATCTTCAATATTATCAAACAAAAAAGTTGCCCCAGACACATCTTCTGGTTTTAAACTCATTTTTATTAAACACAACGTACAAATCACAATAAAGAATTAGGTTTAACACTGAATAACAGATGCGAACACACTGACAAATAGGAACATGGAACGGGGCGTAAGACAACGAGGGGAGGTTTGTTTGGATGCATGATCTTCTATCTTTCTCTTGCAGTGACGTCAATTTTGTAAGTGTCTATTTAATGAATGCATGTAAAACTGGTCGGCTCACAAGCGCCGTCTACTATTTTCAAAAGTAAAATGAAAAATAGTACGTAGAGCACTCTTCACGTATGAATAACATTGCACAATAAAAAATGTATGATTCTAGACGGAATGCGTAATTGAAGCAGTTTTTTTTGCCACACAGGTTATAAAATCTGTTCATAAGGCGAAATAATATTCAACTTTACGTGAATTATCAGTAATGCAAAAAAAAAAAACTATTGAAAAGGGCTAGAATAATGTTCTTGTTTGCATGAGCGAATTGAACTACTTGTTAAGAAATTATTATAGTGTAATGTCATTCTTACGTGAAGAATACTTAGGTATATAGTTTTTCTGTCGCTGGATGTCAGCACTAGATTTGTTTCACATTTTTTATAACATAATTCATTCATAACGTTAGGGTGTAGCAGACTTGCACAAACCAAAGTTCTATTTTCAGTTTGTTGTAGCGTAGAAATTATATTTGATATGCACAAAATTACTACGCGAAGCAGCGATATTTTGTGCTATTTTCAAACAATTTTTCGATATAAAATTAATGTAATATGACAAAAATGACCACTAGATAGTAAATGTTTCGTTTTGATTTTCTGTAGTGAAGAACATAAGTTATAGTTTAATTATCTAATTAACTGGTGCAACTTATTTATTTATCGAAAAGAGCTACTATTTTACAAAGACTGTAATAATTTAATCTGTGTAACATCTGTAAAGCACATTTAATTCTGGTTTAGATTCAATTAAATTACTTTCCCACATTCAAGCGATCTGATTCACTTACGTGTACAAATCTTCCACACAGCCATTTTAAATTGCAATTTATGTACTGTTTATTTCTTTGTATCTTGTATCGATTCGCAGTTTTTGTTTTAGTTTTACTTTCTTATATATCCTGTATCCTGGCTACTTGTCAGGAAACTTATTTCACATGAAAAGGAAATTGGTTATTCTACTTTTTTCTCATTGGTCAATGAAGAATACTTTCATTATTTTACATTATTATTTGTTCAGATTTGTTTATTATTTCAATGTTATTGACAATGAAAACTTGATATCAAGTGCAAAATCAAAGTTTAAATCAACAATGATTCAGCTAGCCAGGTATTCTATAATAGTTGCAATTACATGACTTTATTACTGTCTGTCTGCGTGTGTGTTGAATTCTGTGTTGGTTGAATGTTGAGTCACAGCTTCAACACTGTACCTGCTCAACTAGCGTAAAGGAATGTCCAAAGAATAATTATAATTAATACTACAAGGAAAAAATAGCAATAAAAATTATGGAAAACTATATCGTCTACTCGTATATTCTATTGCATTCGGCTCCCTAGTAGATTTTGGCTAGCAGATACTGTCTAGACAGATGACTATTTACTAAGGGTAGAGATGTCCCTTATTCCTTATCTAAGGGAAGTTACCATATGGCCAACTTGATAAAGAGATATAAATAGAAAATTGCAGAGGCAATTTTACGAACGATAAAGTATTCTGTTGTTAATATAAATTGCTTGAGAGTATTTTATTTATTTCTAACTAGTAAAATGCAAGTTAATTTATTGCATTTACTGACTATGTGGTGCACTTTTCCACATAATATGAGTGCCCGTACAATGACTAAGTAATATAATTCGCGGTTCTAGATTAACAAGGTTGTGACTTCAAGTTTTTGGTAAAATGAGAATTTTGAAATACTAGGTTCTATCAGCAATATTCTTTCTCTTTCTGATATTAGTTTTTAGATATTGTTGTTCATTTTCAAGAAGTACAGAAAAAAGTTTTGTCTCCCAAAAATTGAATCAAACGTGTAAGGACGACGTTCTATCTGCAACACAATATTTATATAAAAATACGTTAAAACAAGTATTTCCTAAGCCAAAGAAGCTAAAAAGAGGTTCAGAAATTAATATCGAGAAGCGGAATGCTTTGAAAACAATGTTTTGACTAAGCAATAGCAAATTTACTATAATGCTGGGTTTATGGAGCATGTAAATTATGAAATGAAATTAAGCCACTAAATTTACAACTAAACTAAAATAACGTCGTTTATGCAGTAAATTAAAATTCAGAATTTTATGTTTGACATTTCGTATAATCTAACATTTATATGTGAAATTGCGCTACATTATATTTATATAGGATAAAAAAATAAAGGTAAACAATTTGTTGAATAAGTCCAATTACGGCCGAATTCACCATCCCTGAATCAAATTTGATTCTCTGATCAACAAAATTTGACACTGTTGCTTTGTTAAAACTGTTGATCTCCAAGGTAACCCAGAACTTGATTCACAGATCAGTGTTGATCAGAGAATCAAGACTTGATTCACGGTTGGTGAATTTGGTGGTTAGTATTTCGTCGCTCTTTTTTGCAGAAACTTTGTTATCATCGTACATTTTCATAGGTTAGGTGCGGAAAATCTGTCACACGTGCGCGAATGGCGGAGGCGCAAAACTAAGAAATTATAAAATTAAACTAAAAGTTGAAAATTCTTAATTTAGTTTCATTAGTTTAATTCTTCAGTTCAGTTGCATAAACGTTGTCGTTGATAACAATGGTTTCTACTTGTTTAGTTTAGTTTTACAATTTAATTTTTAATTTAGTTGCCTGCATAAACCCAGCATAAAACTTTATTAAAATTAAATTAGATTTTTTTGTAATGGAGAAATTTATATTTTTTAATTTGTTTTATTATTATTTTTATTATTATTATTTGTAGTTCATAAATTTGTTATTTTCATGTTTTATTAATAAAAATAAATAATTTTCTGTCGTATTGAGTTTTTTTTTTTTAAATATGCGCAGATAGATCTTTGATCCTGTGAAAGATGTGAAAAATTTAAGCCTATTTTTGTAATATTTTTTTCGGTAAATTATGCCATTGTAATTTTTCTTCCATATTCTTATAACAGAATTAAATCCATTATTACAGTTAATAAATGTTAATTCGATAACAATGATGTATTCAAATAATAGCGACTTAAAATTTCAAATCAGTTTCCTTGCCATATTACTTTCTTGGAGTTACAACCTTGTTACCGGCATATTTTTAGAAAGAAAAAATTTAAAAGTATAACGATATATTTTGTGATATTTATCATATTTAATAAATAAAA
This sequence comes from Ophonus ardosiacus, assembly GCA_943142095.1. Lineage (NCBI taxonomy): Eukaryota > Metazoa > Arthropoda > Insecta > Coleoptera > Carabidae > Ophonus > Ophonus ardosiacus. The sequence continues at coordinate 41,234,970 of OW964827.1, forward strand.
TAAATAAATATATCATCACGGCATATTACCCATTTCTGGGTGTGCTAGTGTCTACAACACATGTAGACATCGGTAATGATGACGATATATTTTACCGTGTGGGCGCTTACCAGGCGTCACCTCACGGGCACTCATAGCTGCTGTGGAGAGTGCACCACAGGGGCCACTTTTGTGCCATTTAAAATTGGAAATATTTGGCGTCGGTCGGGATCGAACCCGGTTCCCCCAGGTTCGCGACCAGACACTCAAGCACGCGGCCACGGGATCCCATATTTTCTTTATGAAATAATGAATTATTTGAATGATATATTATTCTGTACATCTTTTATAATATTAATTATCAACATTTTCTAAGAAATCGTCAAAGATGATGCCGCTAAAAATCTTCACAATCATACGCATTGTTTATTATGTATATATCATCCGTATCACTGTGTTAAACTTTGTACAATTCCTCTGCTTTCTGTAAGATATTACACATCTATAACGCTACATAAATCTATTTATCTATGTGTGTTGTGTATGTGTGTTGAGTAAGAGATGAGATTGCGTACCTATGTTTAAAAAGCGGAAACCGCTAAACGCTGTTTGATTACCGTTTCGTAACCCTCGGTTTGTACTACACACACTGATTGCTGATTGTTATGATTACCACGCGAAATTTTATACTCACACTTGCCCAATCCGAAAATCATAGCTAGGAACAAAACAAACAATTTATTTATAAATGAACAAATAGTGTAATGAGTCATTGATTGCGAATGATGATTTATTATCTAATTCCAAGTACATAGACATTTGATAAGTTTATATGTTTTCCGGGACTTAATATAATATTTGTTTACAAATTGAAATAAACATAACTATATAAACTTTGTAGAAATAAATGTATGTGCTTCTATAACTTTAGAATATACAGTTTTGGTCATATATAGCAACTTTTAAAAAAATTCAATTACTGTCATATATGGAGGGAATTTTAGAAATTAATTACAGGATTAACATTCCCTTGAAACAAGTTTATTTTACATTAAAATAACTTAAATATTAAATTAATATAATTGATTTTATTTGTATAGCTTTTATACAGGTATACATTTAGGATGTAATCGTGTAACCTTCAGATTTTCGCGAGTGACCTACTCTATCACTTTTAATTAAATTAAGCATCGATTCATTAATAAATATCAATTTTCCACAAATCAATGGGGTCCTCCACTCTATTTTGTATTATTTTAAATGAAATTTCCTTTAATTTTGAAGTAATTTGTTGTATTAAAAAGTCTTAATTGTTTTTAGTTTAACTGCATTTGATTTTTAAACTGAATATGACGTCACAGCGACACAACTATCATTCTCTCGTTCCTCACCAGACTCTGTAGTATGCTGCGGGAGAAAGATAGCAATAATGTGACGTCACAGTGGCACTGACAACAAATTTCAAATATCTCGTAAAGTAATTATTAAAAAAAAATGTTTTTTGTCTTAGTCGTTATTTATTTAGTACAAAGTGTGCATTATATTATTTTTTGTTATGGTGGAGGACCCCATTGTCCAGTTTACATGTGTTTTCACAAAATCTAATCGGATCTTCACGTTCTTCTTTGAAAGAAGTTACTTTAATGCTGGCCGACGACTGTGATGTCTTTCACCAAGTAACCTTCTTCGTACCATTCTTAAAGACATTTTATCGTTGTTTTTTGTAAAAGTCCTAAAACTTTTTCGAGCGACAAATAATAACTTTTTTTAATGAAATATTTTTCATAATCTGAGTACTTTGATGTTTTTTTTGTCAACCAGGTATTATAGAAGGCGTAATAGTATCTTTACTTTCAAACTTACTTCGAAATTTAATTTTGTTAAAATACCATTTTGACAGGATACAGTCTCATTGCGATCCATGATTTACAATTAGTAATTCATATGTCTTAAACAGTTACATGATATAGACGCCGATATTCAGAAAATAAACAAGTAAACCTGGAGGTCTATTCTAAATTCATAGCCACATGTGCTATCCGCTATATAAGTTCCACTACTAGCCAATAGATGGATTCAAGTCGGATAGCCACATGTGCTATCCGCTATATAAGTTCCACTACTAGCCAACAGATGGATTTAAGTCGGATAGCCACATGTGCTATTTGTTAGAATTATAAATAATTATTATACTTTAAATAGGTACTTACAATATATACATATTAATCAAATATTATTTATATAACACACGAACACTAGTATTTGATCACAATATTGAAAAGCCGAACTACTTGTCAACTTGACATCTGGCAATATTAATAAGTTCCACTACTAGCCAACAGATGGATTCAAGTCAGATAGCGGGATGGCGACCCCCATCTGTTGGCTAGTAGTGAAACTTATATAGCGGATAGCACATGTGGCTATGAATTAGAATAGACCCCCTGTACCCCAGGATATAATAGTATTAAGTCCATATTTTCGGAAAATTCGTTCTCTCCACAAATAAGCATAACTTTAACTTCTCTTTCGAATGGAATACCATATTAAGTCCTGTTTTAAGCAGTCATTTCAGTATAAATGAAAACAGTATTAAGTCAATTTAAAAATTTTACCATATCTGGAGCACCCAATTTTGAATAATACTTTACAAAAGAAATTAAGTTTGAAAGATTATGCATTATTGTAATTTAAAAAATAAAATTCATTGATAAAATAATTCGAAATTGAAAACAGAAATCTATTTAAAAAATAATTTAAATGATTCTCTGCAAAATATTAATTTTGTGACTTAATACACTTTTAATCATCCTATCCCCATTCATTTCTAACCGTGTTAGATGTTAGATGAAAGATGACCACAAATGACAGCCATGCCCTTGAGACTTCAACGCTTCAATTCCATAACGCGAACCAATAGATGTCTCATTTTCAGAGAAAATGGACAATGGGAGCAGGCGGGCAAAGTACAATGTAGATGTCAGCATCCTAGCTATGACCTGTTGCCGCCGATAATTTTGAATGAGTTACAATTTTTTATTGTGTTTCTGACGTAAAAGTACAATTTTAAAGTCAAATTCACATGAAACAATGTTAATTATTATAATTTTTACCAGTTGTATAACTAAAAAATTATTTTTCTCAAAATGTTTTGCACAAACAAATACTTGTTTTATATTTGGACTTAAATTTTATTATTCTTTTCTTCTTTCATCCTTTGGTAAACTATAAATACATAACAAGAACGCATTATTTAAAAGAAGAATCAAAATACAAGATTGTAACAAACTGTCTGTCACTTTTAATACCGGATTCTCCAATTATGAGTACTTTGGGCTAGCGCGCGCATACTAAGTGCATAAATGCATTGGTTGCTATCTTTATGTCCAAACAAAAGTAAAATATTGTACAAATTCAATATAAGTTATTCCTCGAGTTTTTCCAACGCAGAATAAACTAGTTTCAAGGGAACATTAATCCGGTAATTTGTTTCGAAAATTTCTCTTCTTATTTGCTATCTTTATGGTCAATACTGTATGTGAAAGCTCCTTCTATTATTAATTATTAACCATTAGTCTACTTAAATAAAATAATGTAGAATGTAGCTAAACTATGAACTACTATTGGGACAATATTCTCACTATTTATAATTTTTATTTTCACATTATCAGTTTCTTCTTCTTCAGAAGCACTGCTACAGAGTCGCCCATTACCTCACATCCCCTCTTTGCCAGAAACCGACCCCCCAGGGGGTGTGGGGGGTTCGGGGTCCCTTTCCGGGCAGAGCACTGGCTCTGGGAGTCAACAAGCACCCGGTACTCCCCTTCCGTTGGACTGCGCCAATCGTTGGACAAGCAAAGAGAACCTCTTGGCTCAAGAAGAAGATGATCCGCAGCTCTTCGTCGCGTTGTACGATTTCCAAGCAGGAGGGGAAAACCAACTTAGCCTCAAAAAGGGTGAGAAGATAATTACAATAGTTATTTATAAGTGATAAAAGTGACATTTTATTTTGCGAGAAGGAAGTTCGAACAAAATAAAAATAACTACAACTATTTTATCATTTAAATTTGTATTTTAAGTTAAATTGCCAGATATAATGAAAATTTTGCATCGATATTAGAGCACTTTATCAAGACGTGAAAGAATCGGACCGAAATAATTTTTTGACACATGCTAAAAATGTCAATTTGTTGTTCCATTCGTTATTACCAAGCTAACAACTCACTTTTAACACTCGTTTTTAAAAGAAATAGATTTGTAAAAAAAGCTATTTTACGCACAACTACATTAAAAATGTTTGTTTTCATCTTAGTTACCTGGGCGGAAAGTTGAACATTACGCCCGCCGGGCTTTTTTGCCAGTTTTACCGCCCGCCGGGCTGTAAGAAAGCCAAAACGCCCGGTAATGATACTAACCATTATTTAATTATATGAATTTTTGAAATATTTCTTTAATTATTTATACTTATAAAGGCAAAATGAGGTTAACCTGGCCAAGTAATATTTTTACATAGCAACAAGTTTTTCATGTATTTAAAAAATAATTTAAAAACATTTCGTTTGATTGCAGTTGTGCGTAAAACGTTGTACATACCTCAGGCCAAAAAAAAATGTTTACACCTTGGACGAATAAAATGCAAAAATTTAAATTTCGTCTGCAGGCGTAATCCTTTTCTTTCAGCTCTCTATAAGTAAATATCTATTATATTTACATTTTCAAAATTATAAAATCTTCACAAATAGTTAAAATTTCTACAAAATTCTTTCGACTACTTTAAATATATACTTAAAGCAAAAAAAGGTGACTGGTCCAGATTTAGCTTTTAGTGAGATCCTTTTGTTTTGGCACAATGAAAAACAACTACGTAAATATTATAACGTACCTACCCAAAAGCCACCCTAACCTTAGTGGGTATAAAAACTAAACTTAGGCCCTGGGGGTGAATTCCCGAACGAGATTTGGGCTCCAGTCAGCTTAACAGTGGAGACGGGGTGGTCCGACGTTGCTCAAATAAGGGTGGTAAAGAGTTGGGCACCACTCACCTACAAACAGTTGAGATACAAGTCTTCGGGAACGTGAATGCGGGAAATCATCAAATTTAAAATCAAAGTGCAGACTGTATTGTGTCAAAAACGAAGTTGCATAATACAATGGTGTAACGGCTAAGTGTAAAGGCAGTCCTGCGCGAGTAATGGCTGAAGGATAATACGTATGTCTTACAGGCGTAACGTCACAGGAGTAAGGGTCGTTGAGACGGTGCGTCGATAAAGTGAAAGCGCATTAAAATGTGTACCACAGTTGATCGATCAAATATGTCTTCGTGGCGCAAAAGAACAAAAGTATAACGCCCATAGACTCGCTGTGGACTAAATAATAAAAATACCCATGCCTATAAGTGCGTACTGTAAAACCTACCTTGTAATACTAAGTCAATTAAAGCTAGTATTACTAATGAAGACGATGTAGCGAACCCAATATTAAATGGCGGAATACTTGAATAACATATTCAGTTTTTCTAAGTTTAAAATATGTATTTTAAACTAGTCGAAAGAATTTTGTAGAAATTTATCACCATTTGTGTAGGTTTTGTAATTTTTTGAAAATGTAAACCAACCGAACTATTTTGAGTTTGGGCTCATAAGTATTCTATATTCATTTTCTTGTTTCTATCTTAGGCGAACAGGTTCGCATCCTGAGCTACAATAAATCTGGCGAGTGGTGTGAAGCCCACTCGTGTTCAGGCCAAGTGGGTTGGGTACCAAGCAACTACGTAACGCCTGTCAACTCTTTGGAGAAACACTCGTGGTATCACGGGAAAATATCGAGAAATGCTGCCGAGTATTTGCTTAGCAGTGGAATCAATGGTAGTTTTTTGGTCAGGGAATCTGAATCGAGTCCGGGACAGAGGAGTATCAGCCTGAGATTTGAAGGGAGAGTCTACCACTATCGGTGAGTCGATATTTGTTTCTTATTATTTGAAATAATTTTGTTTTTTGTTGTGTTAAAAATTATTAATAGTAATTAAGGTACCAAGGGTTGTTATAAGGACAATAATGCCTGAGGTCAACAGTGTACTGTCGAGGGCTTCTGGCCCGAGGCGAGTACGTTGACCGAAGACATTATTATCGTTTAACACCCGTGGTGCCTTCAACGTTTTATGTCTTACTAGAAATTCTTAATAAACATTTTGTCTGACTAGAATTTAGCAAACAAAAATAATAAATCACAAAATTTTAATACAACTTACAAAGTAGCCTTTGAATGCGGTATCTAGGTAATATTTTGTTTCTGTAAACAAAGCATTTTTTTAAACAAAAAATATATTTCTTGTGATATTTTTCTGTCAATATGGACGAGTAATGTTATTGCTAAGAATAAGAAGTATGCTGGTTTGTATTTGTAATGAAACAAATATGATTATAAACGACTACAATTCACAATGCTTCTTAACCTTAACTGCACTTTATGTTAGTATCAGTATTATTAACCTCAGTTTGTTGTCAACATTACCATAGCAACTTAATACGCCCTAGGGTATTATTTACTCAATAACGGACCTAATGTTGAGGTTGTTATAAAACAATAACATATTAGTAAGACATAAAAATATTAAAGCATAAAAATCATGTATGAACTATTATATTTTGAATATATTTGGACTTGTTATGTACATATTTTAAAATTTCTGAATGGTTGAAAAAATAATTGTTTAACAATTTCTTTCAATTTTAAAAATATGTAACTCAACAAGTAATAAAAAATAATTTTAAAGCCTATTTTATGTGGCAACTTTAAATTTGGTTTTGTTTAACTTTAAAAATTCATATCTGTGAAATTAATAGAGATATCGACTTCATCTAAACACATTTGAATTCAGGGGATCTTTTTCTGTAGGTACATATAAGTTTCAGTGTTTCTGAACGGTTGAAATAATTTTCAGCAATACGTCGTTATAAAATCAAAACCTCATATCTCTATTTCTGACATTTATGAGTTACATGAATACTTCATTCTAGTAACTAATTCCGCATCGAATGCAAAACCCTGGATCAGGTTTCGAAAAAATAACACAAGTGTACCGAGTAAATAATAAATATACCGTGTTTTTAAACTATAGACAGCACTAGACGAAGTCACATTTACACCGCTAGAAGTTACCAAGAAACACTAGATTTATTTGGCGGGGGAATTGAAATGTTAAAATGAAGGTCACGTTAGCATTTATACTTTCCAGGTTATATTTTCATTAACCAAAACTATTATAAATAATCTACTTAATTTATTCATATAAAATCATAAATACATAACTTTTAATTATAAATTAATTAATTGCATTATATTTTTGTAATTCCTTGTTGAAAAATTTATATATTATAACTGTTTTTATTCGTGAAATATCACAAAAAGAGAAATGAAACAAAAAACACGTGCAAGTTCAACAAGTGATTTGACAACTACTGAGAGTTTGACGTTTCAATTACGTTTGAAGGTTACCTTGAAATTTCGTCTGATTAAATGTGGCTTCACAAAATAGCGCAGCAGCCAATCACAGGCTTTGATTTTATCACTAGAATTTCTAGTTACTGTCTATAGTTTAAAAACAGAGTATAGTCGTATCTGAAAATGTTTGAAAATCTAGGATGGAAATCTCATACTTCTTGTCTACCGCTTATTTAACTCAACCATACCCTTCATCATTAGTTAATTGTGCTATTATTTTATAAAGTATTTACTTCCAAAAGGGAATATATATTACAAACATTTCTGAATTGAAGACGTTTTTTTGTTTTCTGAAAACCTATTGTAGTATAGACATGAGGTTTTGACTTTACGACGACGAATACCTGTTTTTCAATATGGCTACTGTATAATTTGGTCTCGTCCAACTTTAAAAATTCGTATCTCTGTAATTCATTCAGATGGCAATAGGCTCTTCAACCAATTTTTTTTTTAAATTTATTTTTCGAAAATAGACGTTAATATGTGAATATTTTTCATATATTCATCTGTATTGTGATATAATTAAGCCTGTAATTAATTGGAATAGATTCTATACAAAATTGAAATTTACGGTGTGACGTCATTCAGTCAAACTTTTAAACAAGTTGACACATGAAAGCTGATGTTACGTTGTGAATTGTTTGATATTTGTATTTATGTGTAAAGTTGTATTTAAATATTCTAATATAATATTAAAAAAAGTGATGGAGAGTGGTTTGTAACGGCAGATTCACGCAATTTACCAGTTGTTGATATAATGATTTAAATTTTTGTTGCTGTTGTTTTCACAACTTGGCACAAAGCAATACTTTATAACCAAAACTATAAAGATAATCTAAACAGATGAAAACAAAAACACAAATGACAGAACAGGTGACCACATGCAAACGCCAAGATTATGCGCGCGCAATCTCTGTCACAAGTCGGTATGACGTCACAGTCGAATTGGAGGTAAAAACTTCTACTTTTAATAATTAATTACAGGCGTAATATATATTTTTTAAATAAAGTGTTATATTTTTTGACATTGTTTTCAAGCGTATTATTGAAAATTAGTACCAAATATGCTAAATTTTAATGTGGTTGAAGAGCCTATTATATCTATACAAAATGAAATTCAGGGGAAACAATTTTCAGCAATGTCTGTGTCATAGGGCTATTGTATATTTTGTCTTGTCTTTTTTTTAAAATTTCTTATCTCTGATATTAATTGTGATAGTAATTAAATCTATACAAAATGGAATTCAGGCGATCATTTTCTATAAATATATTCAAAATTTCTAACCAGGTGAACTTCCAAAATAATATCTTTAAATCTTGAATATTTCATGTATGATTTGTATAGTCAAGCCAGTGTTATCGTAGTTAATATTAAGATAGGTAACCAAGTAATTCCGTTCTACAAGAATATAATATTTCGTTGTTAAAGAATCAACGAAGACGCAGATGGCAAACTTTTCGTCACAGCCGAATCAAAATTCAACACCTTAGCAGAATTGGTCCATCACCATTCCATGCTAGCCGACGGCCTTATAACTCAGCTATTATATCCGGCACCAAAACATAACAAACCAACGGTTTTTCCGCTTAGCCCAGAACCAGACGAATGGGAGATAAACCGGACTGACATTGTCATGAGACATAAATTAGGAGGTGGACAATATGGAGATGTATATGAAGCGGTTTGGAAGCGATATAACATGACTGTTGCTGTTAAGACTTTAAAAGAAGACACCATGGCGTTGAAAGACTTTTTGGAGGAAGCTGCAATTATGAAAGAAATGAAACATCCAAATTTAGTACAACTTATTGGTGTATGTACAAGGGAACCACCATTTTATATTATCACCGAATTTATGAGCAAAGGAAACTTGTTAGATTATCTACGAAATGGTAATAAAGAACAAATAAATGCAGTTGTTTTGATGTACATAGCAACGCAAATAGCTTCCGGTATGTCTTATTTGGAAAGCAGATGTTTCATCCATCGAGATTTAGCCGCCAGAAATTGTTTGGTGGGCGAAAACCATTTAGTAAAAGTCGCAGATTTTGGTCTAGCTCGATTAATGCGAGATGATACATACACTGCTCATGCTGGAGCTAAATTTCCAATAAAATGGACTGCACCTGAAGGTCTAGCTTACAATAAATTTTCAACAAAATCTGACGTTTGGGCATTTGGAATCCTATTATGGGAAATCGCCACTTATGGTATGAGTCCTTATCCTGGTGTTGATTTAACAGACGTCTACCACATGCTAGAAAAGGGATATAGAATGGAATGTCCACAAGGTTGCCCCCCAAAAATATACGAACTCATGAGACAATGTTGGCAATGGAATGCTTCTGAACGACCAACTTTTAAAGAAATACACCACGCCTTAGAAAACATGTTTCAAGAATCTTCAGTCACTGAAGAAGTAGAGAAGCAACTTCAAGGAAGCGAAGGTTGTGTAACGCCTCAACTGAGCTACAAAAAAAGTCATTCTGGAAGTACGAGTAACATTCATAGTTTGTCTACAGAGCCTATTGAAGGTGTAGTGACAAAATTGAGTACATTTACTGGAGGTTCCAAAGGAATGGTACAAATGAGAAGACCTACCAATAGAAAAGGAAAACAAGCACCTGCTCCACCAAAAAGAACAAGGTAGGAATGGATTTATTTTTTTGCTTTTTGAATGTTGTGATTGTGCCATTTCAGTGACGGGTTGGCAAAATTTTGCCCATTGTACCATATTAAAGGTGCACATTTTTATGCCATTTACAATTGAAGAGCTTTTGGCAAAAACAACCATAGTCCACATGTAAATATGAGTTACATGTATTTTCAAATTTGGCAATCTGTTTCTCGCAAAAAGCATTTTAGTCACAAGTTGTTACATTTTAAAGTTTGAGCGTTTCTACAAAAGCGTCCTATGAAAATGTCTAATTATTATGTAATTGCTAATCATTGTTTATTTTTATATTTTTTTAACATCCAGTAAATAATTTTTGTACTAGTGATGATCCCAAGTTAAATTAAGCTACAGAAGTTTCTAAAAGTTAGGAAGCAAAAAGATTAAGGTTGTTTTTGCTAATAAAAACATTAGTCATTCATATAATTACGTCATTATTCATATGCTTATAATTGCATTCGTACAAATTAAATATTATTAATTACATTTATTAAATTATACGTTATGTAAATATTTCTGAAATTAAAAATTTAATATTCTTCTACTTTCTACAAAATAGATACTGAATCAACTGATTTAATCCGTATCTAGTGACCTGAGGTCTCTCAGCACCTTTTAATAGATCAGAAAAGTAAAGTTAGAAGTTTCCTTTGGTATGAGATCATAGTTTGAATTGCCTAGTATGGGAGTTGGATTTTACAGACAAAAAAGGTATTTTTTAAAACAGATTAAACTTCGGTTTTTAAGAATTCGATTGTTTGTTTATGCAGTAATAGATTACAACTGTTTAAACTTGAACCCCTAGAAAAGGTAAAGTAAAAAAAATATTAGAAATTAAAATGGTAGGTTCAAGATGAAATAATGTATGTATGTCGTTGATAGTCCCTCACCCGCCTGTAAATAGGTCAGCGCAACTAAAATGAAGCATGAACTGAAGTTGTAGGATCAAATCGAGACATAACGTTCATTGAATTTTGTAGTGTTGTATTTTTGTTTAAATAATACTATTGTAAAGTGTGCACAGTTCTTGTAAATATTATTGTACGAATCTGGAAATAAAGGATCGGCCTAGGTGCTATTTATAATGCTTTGCATAAGAGATTTAACTTTATGAGATTCCTCGGCCTTTAAAGTTGAGTTAACATTTCTTCCGTAAGAAATATACGGGAATCAAAATGATGTTCTCAACGTTATGAAATGAGTTTGAATTTGGCGCCTATGTTAGATCGTTACATTTTTCTGGTCTATTTTCTACAAAGTTTTGTTCAAGCCGTCGCTACTACGTTCGCACTTCATTTTTGTCTGTGGTGTGTCTGCCGCTAGATAGGACATATTAGAGTGAAATAACTTATTTTTTACAGCCTTCTTTCCTCCTGTAGTTCATTTAGAGACAGCACTTTCGGCAATGAAGACCATGGTGGCGATAGAGATGCCAGTACTGAAGATGATATCAACGGTAAGTCTCTTTTCAAATTAATTATCAGTTTGCCTCAATATTCTCACTTTAACCTACAAATATATCATAAATTGAGGCATGCTAAGATGTATTTTCTCTAGGTATTACTCGCGAATTACAAAACATGGCCGCCAGTACAAAAGGGGACAGCGAAGGTGAACTACAAGACCAAACACCTGATACAGACGATTCTGGGGCACATTCATACCCAGAAATTAGTAGCAGCGCTTTTGTAGGCTCATCCACTTCTTCTTTTAAACGTGCTCCCATAATGGGTAACAGAGGTTTAGAACAACGAGGCAAAAAGGCTCGTACATATCCTCCAAAAGAATCAGCTGTCAACAATCAAAAAGTTGTTCAAGTTGCTGCCTTAGAAGTCCAAAACGTTAAGAGAGCTATCAGTAGATATGGTACTCTACCAAAAGGAGCAAGAATTGGTGCATACTTAGAATCATTACGTCAAAGTGGTTTATCTAATCAACAGGCACCAATTGAAAAAGCAGAAAATGAACCAAGCGCTCGAAGTCTAAGCCCTAGGACGAATATTCGAACTCAGCCTCAAATGATACGTAGCAACTCTTCTAGTGGGGTAACAACATTTCACAGTCCTCATCAGCACCCCCCTTCATCACCTACAACAGCCGGCAAACTTCGAAAACAACCTGGCTTACCAACGCGTAACAACTCCGAAGTCACTCTTCGCACCTTTAGGGTCGGCCAAAGTTCTTTTCGGGGCGGAAGTCCTCAACGGGCTGCCCAACCTTCATTAGCAGACTTAGAATTTCCTCCTCCTCCTAGCGATTTACCTCCACCGCCAGAAGAATTTGACGGAGAAGACGATAAGAAAGAAGAACCTATTGAAGCTAGTTCACGTTTTGGGATAAGTTTACGGCATAGAGAGCCATCAACAGATAGTTGCAGTAGTGCCAAATCTAAAGAAGAACAAAAAGAAATTCCCCAAAGATCAAGTTTGAGCTTAACATCTCCTAGTATTGAAACAAAAAGTCCTATGTCTGTTGATTCAGATGTCCCAGTAGTTGGTTCACCTTTAGAGCCGTTACCACCTCCACCAAATTTTCCTACGGATGACGAAAACCAAAACGATAAGAACCAAGTTGATATACAACAAAATGACGACAAAAAAATATTCAAAAATGTTCATCCAGGAATGAAAGAAATGTTAGAGTTGAAACTTGTTGCAGAAATCAAAGAAAGAGCTGACCAAAAGAAAAATCCTAAAGAGCCTTCTCCAAATGAACAAATTACAACAAATACAGCACCTCATGACCCATTAACCCAACTCGTTTCCGAATTATCAGAAACTATGAATATAGAATCAGTAATTAAAGAAGCAGCAGCGAAAGAATTAAACAAAAAACTCACACCGCCAAAACCTGAAAACGGCGGACCCTACAAACTAAAAAAAGTCGACCCACCAATCAAACGGCCTCCAAGTAAAGAAGAAACCAATAATACTTCCGGTGGCATCATAGATTTTAAATCGCGGTTAAGAAAAGTTGACTCTGGAGGAGATAAAAAGACTGAACCAGAAGAAGAGACTGACAAAACTGATAAAGAAGATGAAATTAATAAAAGAGAGAGTACTGCCAGTGCAAATAGTTCAGACAGTAGTGGCAACTTAAAAATTGATGAAACTGACGATAAAAGAAAAAGTACTGGGAGTATTTCTAGCTTAAAAAAATTATGGGAATCTAAAGAAGCTTCAGAAAATGCAAGCAATGTTCAATTATCCCCTAAACTGTCGTTAAAAAACAGCAAAAACGACTTGAAGCGCGAAAGCAACCAAGATAGTGAAAACGCTAATGAAAGCACGCCTACAGAAACATTAGAAGAGTCCCCATTGATTCGTAACGCTTCGGGGCGAAGCACTGGCAAAGTATGGCCCCCTAATTCGGATGAAAAACCAATAGTCCCTGTCAAACCAGTTGTCAAAGCTGTCAAACCAGTTCTCTCATCTGGCAAACCCGGACCCGCAATATACGCAACACCTTTAGCGCCAAAACCACCAATATTAACCAAACCTACATTAGACAAAGAAGATAACAGTGATAGTGTTAAAATTGATAAAAGTGAACGCGACAGTATTCTAGAAATCTCCCAAGCGTTGGAAAGTAGCTTGAACAGTATTCGATCAAACCCGACAGTATCAACTGCGACATGGTTGCAACTATCAGACAAAATTGGACTTCTTCATGGATCTTGTATGGGTTACGCTGATTCTGTCATCCCAGCCCATACTAAATTTCATTTTAGAGAACTACTGACGAAATTAGAAACTCAAGGAAGGCAGTTACGATCGGCTGGGTCGAGAAATATAACTGAAAACACGAGACAACTTAATGAGGTGACTAATACCTTGAAAGATGTGGTGAACGCAGTGAAAATATTCTAAGGTAGGTTGAGTTTCAACTAGTTTTTTTTTTATTTTTCACGAAAACTGTGATACTTTTAAAGGGGTTTGCTTTCTGTGCTCAACATATACTTTTCATAAATGGACAATATGCTAGTCTTTACTGTAATGTGTTAAGTGTGGATGATATTGTAGTTTAAGAACAGTAATTTTATACAATCCAAAGATACTTTAGGATTATCAGTGTCAGCTCTATGTTTCTAGCTTTTTCAAACGTATCATGAACGAATTTTTGTACCATTTCTACCTCAAAATCATGGCAAAATTACCCATCTTTACCTTTAGGCCTCATTGGGAAATCATTCGCTATAATTTTACTTATTAGGAGCCGAATATAACAATCTTGTTTATTAGGTACGAGGTTTTAGAAACTTTTTTTTGACTACACAACGTACTAGTTTTCATTCAACATAGTGTCGTTTTGCTAAGCATTGTTGCAAGAATTTTTATAACTTCTAAATATTACATTTTAAAATATATTGTTAAAATAGTCCCAAATTTGAAAAGAAAATATCACGAAATATCAATTAGATATTTTACAATTAATTATTGAAATTTGTGTAATATTCTAAAAGTCACGTGATCTGTAACAGAATGTGACGTCAAAGTTTATACAGCTTAACATCTGACAAACTATCGCCTAGGTTTATTTGTACATATAAAGGCCGTTTTCATAATCAGATTCACTTTAAGATTTTAATTAAAATTGCTTTAAGGGCCGTTTTCGTAATAAAATTTTATCTTCACTTTAACATTTTAATTTACTGGAGTAACGATGATCGACTGGAAATTGATGTAGGAGAAAAGAAAATATTCGGAACTGCAGTCTGGAAGATTTTATTGATTTCAAACCAACGTTTCGACCATAACTATGCTAAAGTTATTTATGAAAACGAACACACCTTTAATTTGAATTTATATTGTTAAATTGAAGATAAAGTTTATTATGAAAACGGACCTACTTAACGTAGGTTATATTGGCTATGAATGACGTGACATATAACTTGACGACGACGGGGAGTGGGTTTGTTGTTCATGACTATTTCTGGCAACAATCTTTTAATTTAATTATTTACAAATTTTTTTTAATATTAAAATATTTTTTGAAAAATGTGTCATTTTTTAGATTATTTTTTTCTATACAATTGACAGCTAACATCAGCCAGTGTTTAAGGAATCAACTGTTAAATGTTACTATTGGCGATTCAAATTAACTTTTCCCGCCATTTTATATCAGTGTTGTGACGTGACAACACTGTACAGCTGTCAATCTGTCACTGATGTAATGAATTTTACGCTTTTTGAAAAAGTTTAAAAACATGAAATTTGTGTTACAGGGTGTTTTAAATACCCTGCAATCGTTAGAAAGTTTCTGTGAAGAAAAGGAAATAATATATTTTAGATATTTTTTAGTTCAAACTTTGCCCACCAGGTAGAGTTTGCTTAACTTGAATCGGGATTCTGTCGGGTCCAGCAATAAAACTATAAATATCGTTATGGTGCGGCAAATCGCTTGCTGTAATATTGATGCTATTTTTTTCGTTTTAATTGACAGTTAAATTAACAGGCAGTATAATCAGAGGTGAAAATAATGACCCTTGGTCACATTTTAATAATGAGACTAAAACGACCAAATAATTCGATGCTTATCATGGCATATCTTGAATGAAAACTACTGTTTGATTTAGTTGAAAAACTTGTTTGACATACTTATTTCTGACAAATATTGTTCCAATTTAAGACCTATTTGTTTGTCAGAAAGAGTATAATAATGCAACAGGTTCTTTTTTAAAACCTTTTTTATTACCCCTGTAACTCTCTCTCCACCAATTAGAAACTCGCATGTAGTCATGTGGTCTACAATGTTGTTCAGATCAGTTCAGTTGTTGACGTCGCCTCAAAATGGAGGATCGTAGTAGTGTTTTGATTTGTTTTAAAAATTGATTTTAAACTAAATATGTGTAGTGATATGTTGTTTTATTATGAAAAACACTTCTCAGTCATGGATTTTAGTTCGTGTGACAGTACTAAATGAAGGTAGAGCTTATAAAATTGTATATTTTGAGTGTGCATATAATATTTATTACAACAACGACTTATATATTTAATTATCGAACAACAGTGATACGAATGCCATAGTAATCGAACAGATTTGTCTTTTATCAGTTGTATCACTGGACAATGTATTCCTAAACTGCAAATGTTTTGTAGTTCACATATTTTATTTGTATATATACATATAACTGCATTTAATGTTACTGGGTATACCTAGATCCTTATGTGGACCATTATCATTGTACTAGCATTTATCAAATTTCGTACTGTTCGTGCTAATAGAAATGAAATTTTTACGCTTTTAAATTGGGACCCCAAGAAAAGATATTATTTTTCGTATATTATCAACAAGGAAAGAACTCTATAATTACAAAATATATTGCTAATGCAGTTCCCTTCAAAAATATGGTACACTACTATTTTCTATCACTTTAGCTGTATTGATAATAATATTAAAAATTACTCCTAAACTTAAAATTACGTGAATAAAAAATAATATAACTGTATGTAGTTCGTTTCAACGTAAGAATATAAAGTTGGTTTAGAAAGGGAAATAAATTTTTCATTTGATTGGTCGGAATACACACCTAGTTCACAATAGCGAAAAAAAAAAAAGAATATCTACGGTCATTTGACGGATATCAAATAAATCGACAGAATTAAGTGATATTTAATTTAAGCATGTTTTTTTATTTCGATTTTGTAATTTTTAATAATCAGATATGGTACATTTTTTTACAAAAAATATTTAATATTGACAAATAACAAAGTACAATAGCAACAATTGGCGAAGTTTGATTATAGGTATTTAAATTATTTATTTAATGCATTATTAGCCCTTTTCCATATTTTTTATAGCTTTATTGATAAATCACTTAAATCCAAGACACAAAAATACTAAAATACACCTCAATGTATATGAACTATGTTGACAGTTCTAAATTATCTAAACAGAGTTACTACATATGTCGCCTTATGAACAGGTTGTATAACTTGTGTAGCAAAAAGAAACTACTTCAACAATCAAACTTTTTATTGTGCATTGCCATTTTTACGTGAAGAATACTATGTTCCGGTTTTTTGTGCACAGTCTGCATGATATTATTTGAAATTTTGAAGAAAGGAAAAGTAGTAAAAATAATACAAAATATTCCGTTTTATTGTATTCAGTAACGTAACTTAATTTGAGCGTATATTTTTGAAGGGTACTGTACCACGTCCAAACATTCAAAATGGCTGACATTACGATCTCTCACATATCTACATATACATATATACACCTCGCAAACTTATCATTCACTGCCATACATGAATTCAAGCACTAACACTCCATTATATACTCAAAACATGTGTATTAATATATTTTGTAAGTATAGAAATCTATTCGTAAATGTTTTGTTGGATCCTAGTTTAAAAGTACGTCACCAATTTTAGGTTATGTAACGCGTAAAATTGTGTATTATTCTACTAAGTAATGATATTTTTTGTATATAAAAGTAATGCTGCATTTTGTACAGGCTTTCCTAGAATAGAATCAAATGACTGTATCAATAAAATAAAAATACATTTGCTAGTTTGATTTATGTATTTCATTCCCTTCTTTTTTTACATTGTTTTGATTTTAGTTTCTTTTGTTTCAGTTCAAGAACAGTAGAATAAGTTTAGAATAGTTTTAAGAACATTTTCTAGAATATAGAAAACTAGGAGTGTCTTCTAGAACGTCGAAGAAACGGGAGAATCTTCTAAAAACAGTAAGTGCTTTTTTCTTTATTGTTTTATATATTGAAATGCAGTTGTACCATTATTATTGCGTACATAATTGATGCACTATTGATCTACAAAAAAGAAAAATATTGGTGCTTTATTATATTACGTGGATTAATGCAAAAATAACCAATGTTAACATTGAGTCAAAATAAAATATTCTAGTATATTGATTCAACTTTTTTTTTTATATGCGATGTAAGTTGTGAAACATCTTGTATAGCGTTTATTTTATTTTTTTCTGTATTCCGATTACACAGTCAATAATGGGGGATTCCATAATGTATTTTTATAATTTCATCTGAAACTTTTAGTAAAATTAGGACAATTGAAAATCCGGTAAAAAATTTCTATTCATAAGCGATTTATGGTCTCCCAAAAAATTGATGTGACGTTACTATTGTAAGTTTTTATATTAAATTGTTTTGTTTGTGGACCGAAATGTTCTTGTAAAATATGCAATTTTCAAATTGTATTTACAAAAAATTATAACACTATATAAGTCTACATACTTTAATTGTAAGTGTATTTAAATTAGTAAGTTTAATGCAAGAAATTTATGTTCAAATAAAAATTGTTTAAGAATCGCAGTCTTGGCGTGATGGCCACTTTTCTGCTATTTGAAGCTTTTTTTTTCTTATTTTCCATTACTCCGCCTCCTATTACGCTATTTGTTGAGCATTCATAGGCGTTATTTCGGTCGCCAATCAAAATAATATGTATTGAATTCGTGACGAGCCGCTATAATAAAAAAAACCTTATTTCCTAAATATTTCAATTATATTATTTTATTTATTAATATTCGTAAGCATATACTTTCGTATTTTTTTTTTTTGCTAATTTCTTGTGATTCGATCGAACTGGAATTCCCCATTTATTTAAAAATTGATAATGGTTATTCTAGCATTAAGTTTCAAATATATTTTAAATAATTACTGAGAAAACTGTGGTCATATTTAATGGAAATATATTATTTGCAGTAAATGTATAATTTTTATGGTACATATTAATCAGTTCAAAATGTACCTACAAAAAAAAAATGTGTGAAAATATTGTTTTATTATTATTTTTATATTTGTACATACATTGCTGAATCTGGCCAATTTATTTTTAATTTTACTCATCTGAAATATAAACAATAATATCAAATATGAAAAATATAATAGGTATGTACCTACCTCAAAAGAAGTGTAGTGAAACATTAAAAAAAATATTAGTATTTCCAATAAATTTAATAAAATCCATAATACAAGTGAACAATAGTTATCTGGACCTTTTTTTAATGCAGGAAACGTGAAATATGAACAAATTAGGTTAAAAAATGCTGGAATTATTTTTGATATAATTTGTCCATAAAATATTGTATCAACATTGATTTTAATATCATATAGTTTGTTTATAATTTTCATGTATTTTTTTACACATTTATACTTGATATTTTCGTTAATATATGAATGTATTTTGCATAATTTATAAACTATTTTTAAAATTTTATAATCCAATAATAATAGCATGAACATAAAGTAAAAATGGGCTATACCAGCATTATAATAACCATCTATATAATTATAATCGATATGTAGGTTAGTAATCAATATTATTAAAAGATATAAATATGTATATGTTTTTCCATAACATTTATTAATAGTAATATTTAAGCTTTTTTGAATATTATTTATATTTGCTAATATTTCAAAATACTTTTTATGATATATTAAAATAAATATTAAATTTGTTATCAACACTAAAGATGGTGAAAAAAATACAACGAATACAAATACTGTTTGAACGTTAGTTTTTGTAAATGACGGAAAATAAGGATTTAATTTAAACAAATAAGTTCCTATGCATATATTAATAATTATTAATATAATTATATATAATATACGATATTTTGATAATTTATATGTATACAAATATTTTTTATATGGAATTAATCCTATTAATATTGTTACAGTTCTATGCCACATTTTAAAATGATAAATAATTTTGGAATATTACAAAGTAATTACTTATATTAATTATTAAAATTCATTATTCAAAGTGTTTATTTTAATAAATAAATAATTATGACACATCTTTGTCTTCTGAAATTCGAATAAGTACATTCTATAAGTATAGTTAGATCCACTAAAGATGACTATTCAAGGTCACTTGTTCGAAAAAAGAATACACAGCACTTCATATAGCAGTAGTTTAGCAACATTTCATGTTAGAAACAGCAAGATTATTTGACGTAGCTTATGTAATTTATGATGACATTACTTTATAACACATTACAAATAATAATGACGTATGTCGTAGAGTTACAGATATTTAATTATCGACTACACTGCCCTACGTGATTTACCACACTATTATCGGTTCCAAAAGTAAAGTCTTCTGAGTTTAGGACACTATAACTTCTACAAAGTTAAAAAAAAAACGTGGTTTGCACAATTATATTCAATGATTATTGCTATTTTACATGAAGAATTTTTTTTGTTTTGCCGTTTAAATATTACAGCATGAAATGTAAAAAATGAGAACCATTTTTATTGAAATTTTGAGATACACTAACTTCAAACTAATGTAATTCATATATATATCGTTAAATGTATGGTTTTCAAAATTTAATGTATGTTAATATGCACCTTTATCTACAATTTGAGGTACAAAAGAAGTATTATAATTATTTAACTTTTTACGTACAGAAAAAAATCCAAAAAAATATTAATATATACAGATACATAGTATGATTATTGAAATGAAAAAAAAAAAAAACTTAATGGACCTATTAAATTAAAAGAGAGAGATATTAATAAAAGTGAGATGTGCATAGAATTTTAGCGCAGGTGGGTGACAAAGTGTAAAACATTTGAATTTAAAAAATGGCAGCAAATACATGTACAATCAATTTAATAAAACTGACTCAATTTAGGTATAGTACTTGCGATGAATACTTCAAAAAGAGAGGAAGAACAAATGGAAATTAGAAAAGAAGATATAAGCTAAAGAAGGTTATATACACGATATCAAAATATTAGAAGAAAGCGATACAGTTGTGTGCGTTAAAGCCAACTGTTATCGTAGTCAAAAGAAATGTGCAAAACCACAAAAGATATTTATAAAGTTTTTTTCAATAATTCTGTATCAATTTTCAATTCGTTGCCCCAATGCTTTGTCTTATTCAGATCCTTAGGGAATATGTGGTACGCCAACAATTGTGATGATGTATGTATTACATACTGTACAATATTTACGAAATTATTTTCTTGTTCTTATATGTTCCTGCATATCTGTACTTCAAACTTGAGAACTTATTATGCTTTGCTTTTTATGATAAAAATTGTTTTGTTCCGTATACCAGAACAATCGAAAAGTGACAGTAAATAGCATAGTTGTCAAATGATTTTTTTTAAAGAACTGATATTATAATCTCTAATTAAACATACATTTTACATAACATATATATTTTTTTTATTAGATATATTTCTGTTTGTAACACATATTTTTTGTCATTTTCTTCATAATTTTTAACAAGTATAAATTTATTTGATTTATCTTTCGTTATTTGGCAACATGGTGTCACCTACCTAGCGATTCAGAAAAAAATCGCTAGATGGCACATCTAAAATGACGTCACAGAGTCATAAAAATTTAATAGGTCCATTACATATAGCAACTCAATAACGTGCAATTAAAAACCGAGGAAGTTGCAACTTTTTCAATTTTACTGTTCAACTCCACTCGAGAAGAGAGAGGATTACAAACTTCGTGTACATTCGTCTATTATCGTCGTGAGTCAAAGATGTTCGATCCCAAAGTGCATAGAGCGGCAAGATTTACTATTAAAATTCGTACAAAATAAAAATTTATCGATAAAATTAGGAGGTCTTGTGATATTACTTCTGATAAAATAATAATATTACAATTATCGAAACATTCGGAGACATCATTTGGAAGTAGAACAACTTGAATATTATCTATTTGAGGACTATTTTGATCAGATGCGAAATTGTATGAATAATAAAATATTTTTGACAGGTTGGCAGGTGAATTGTCTTTTGTATTTATATTAACTCTTTACGTTGTATTATTAGTTACAATAATATTTATATTAAAATTATTTATTTCACATACATTCAATTTAGCTAGTCTAATTTATTGTACACAAATGCAGAAAAAAGTTGCAATACCATAATATTTGAACAGCTTAAAATTGTCTCGCGTTTACACCAATCACAAGCCGTGTAATGTTGTCCCTATACCAAGCTGCACTGCATTCTTAAACAAGGCACAGTATAGTTTTTATGACGGTCCACAGCTCACTGAAACGTTTTGTTACAATTTTTCGCGATTGTAAACTTGATAGGCATTTAAACCAATTAAAAAGCTGTAATCTTAAGCATCTTACTCGTAAGTCCAATCTTACGAGGAATACAGTAAGGAGACACGTTAATGTGCACCAACAATAAAAAAATAATAAACTGTACTACTTAATATAATAAGATCTTTATTAAATGATTACAAATGCATCTTTAACCACAAAATGTATAAGTTTACAATTAAACCATGTCAAAATATCACAATAAAAAGATATTAAACAATATCCACCATAAAAACATATGACTAGTAAAATAAAAGAATAAAATACTTAGATGATTTCCCAGTCACATAGAGAGTTGTCAGAATTTTCTGTATCTTGAGATATTGTTATTTCTTGGAGCTTCCACATTTGTGGGACCGCCATACATGCTGAAAGACAAAATACATTCATAAGAATTAAAATTTTGAGAAGCACTGGTTCGTATAAAGCCCGTCCTACATATGACATTTGATTATACAGGTGTTAATGAATTCCTGTTATAAATTTATAGGGGATGCAAAATAGACTAATTTTTACTAATAAACTCATACCCGGAAACGCATCGTTTTCGAGCTATAAGCTCTTAAAAGAGTATTTATGTAGCATAATTTTAGTTGGCTATGACTCATCACTTTTGTTATTATTTTGTTTATTTTAGCTTTTAGCATTGAGTTTACGCATTACGAATAAGCATACTGTTCGCATTACGCTAACATGGTACGAATGTACGGTAGTATAAAAAATTCAAACAAATTCTGGCGTTTTTGAACGAACGTATCAAAATATGCTCCAAGCAATGCTTGCATTGAAGTTGGTGATCGTCATTTTGAGCATTTATTATAATACGTATTAGAAAAATGAATAAAGCCAAATAAAATTAAGGTAGAATTACTCTTTTAATTGTGTGTAGCTCGATAACGTTGCGTTACCAGATACGAGTTTATTAGTAAAAGTTATTTTATTTTAAAAGCCTTATATACCCTACAAATTTGTAACACGTATTCATTAACATTAACACCTTCCTGTACAACTTGCATTCGTTTAATAAAAATAATGTAAAATAAAAATTATTTAAAAATTAAACAATATGTATGTAATTATTAAATTTCAAATATAATTATTGCGGAATGGAAGGTTGTTTATCATTAATATTTATTACAAATGTCACTACTGTCTACAAAGTGTTTCAAAATTAACCGTATTATATCGCGCCAAATTAATAAAAATAAAAAAAATAATACCATTTATTGCCTTTATCATTTGGAAGTCCCTGAAATAACAATAATAGTTATTTATTACACAAGCGGTTTAAATGAATGTTTAATGAGTGGTAAGTTAAAGCACACGAGCGACTAAATACCACGAGTTAAACATTCATTTAAACCACGAGTGTAATACAACTGTTTATTCAATTTTACCTCAATAAACTTCTCTAATTTGAAAGTAAGATTTCTATAAATGAAGTCAGATGCTTGAAACAACTTTAACGGTCTGTATCCAAGTAAATATATATGATTATATGAGGCAAAATTGAATAAAATATTATTTTTTTCTAAATATATTTTTTTACCTGGTGGTTCAATAGAATTCGGATTACTAGAACCAGAGGGCGGCCCATAACTCATAGGTAAACCCTCCTCTTTTTTCTCTTTTTCATACCCATTTTCAGCTGGTTTATCCTCATA
This sequence comes from Ophonus ardosiacus, assembly GCA_943142095.1. Classification (NCBI taxonomy): domain Eukaryota; kingdom Metazoa; phylum Arthropoda; class Insecta; order Coleoptera; family Carabidae; genus Ophonus; species Ophonus ardosiacus. The sequence goes on from OW964827.1 coordinate 41,258,863, forward strand.
CCCACTTCTATTATTGAGAATATATGATACATTTTGTATCGAAGAAGTTTTTAATGGTAGGCAAAAGTCCTTAGGGATATACGTAGCTTCTTCTTTTTTAGTATTTTCAAACGTAGAAAATTTGATTTTATCAAAATTTAAAATATCAGAGAGTAGTTTTTCTTTATTTTCTATATCATGATAAATTGAATCGGGACTTCGAAGGTCGGGCATTATAGATTCTATAGTAGAAACGTTTAATAAGCAAGGTTTGTTATTTATACAGCCATCAGTTTCTCCCGAACTGTTAGAACTTAAACTTGTAGTACTAGCCGTCATCTTATCTCTTTTTTTTCTGCGTCTATGTTTAAACAAAATGTGGTCATCAAAATCTTCTTCGCTTATCTTATCAAATAATTCCCATTTTTTATTTTCTTTAACTTCTGTGCCTGTTTTAACATCATTGTTGACTGTCAAATTGAAATTTCCTGTCAATTTCCGTACGGGCGGAAGTTCCAATGCTTCTTCGGCACTTATAACGGAAGTGGAGTCTGTGTGTATGTTCAGATCTGCATTTTCAAATAAAGGCGGCAAAGCTGATATAATACTACTTGTTTGGATTTTGCTAGTAAGATCTTTGAATGAGCTCGCCAGTGGGAGAAATGATGATGTGGTTGCTATGGAGTTTGTCATGGGATCTAGAAAATAATAAAAATGGTATTGCGCAATAATGTTTCGTTTATAGGAAGATCAGTTCGCTCTATAATCTGCGCTGACACCTACTATGAAAGTATCTTTTTCTGCATAAAAAACACGTGCAAAGAAGACCATTATTCTAGCCCTTTTCGATAGTTTTTTTATGTTATTATTGATAAATCACGTAAATTAATATACGAAATATTTGACAATAGGGGTTTTCAAATCTACGGCGCTATTAGGGATTTCACTCATATCGAATTTTTATATAAATTATATGTATAATTATTTCTTCCCATATAACTGTGTTATTGACGCAATTTTTTTTTATGTGTATTATCACTTTTTTATAAATGCTAAAATATATTACACTTTCAAAACGCGCGGATTTTCTTCGAGCTCGATCATGCTACCAAACCCGGCCCCTTTTATTGGTCGACGCTGTAAGTGGGCGTTTCCATCAACAAACCAGTGACTGCCAGACTATTTCACTAGAGGGTTTGTTTATGGTGTTTACATGCACTACGCGGCTAAACGTCATTTTCCAGTTTTGTATTATTTTGTGATTAGGGCAGTAGAATACTATTCATTATGTAAGTATTAAGCAGACGATATAACTTTAGCCGCACAACATTGACAAATGGTTTAAAACCTCTGGTAACAGCAGCCACGACAGCAGCTGCTGAGAGACAAACACGATATCATGCCATTGCTTTACCAATGGGTTCGTTTACGTCGTAAGGCGGGAAACGCTGGATACCAAATATTTACCATTTTTTTTTTCTTACATCAAATTTTAAAATAAGGAATTTCTAAATATAAAAATACTATAACATGTAAAAAATTCAAAAAATCGTGGAATCCCCCATTGTATATCAATGTTCATTATGTATAAGTAATATTAACATGATAAATTCCAACGACTAGTTTTTAACCAATCATGATGCAAAACACTTAAAAATTCAACCAATGGGAACAGTATTATACTGATAAACCGCGTTACCCCGATAATTTTCCGCTACCAAGTAAATAAACAGTTGTTATTGTTTATAACTGTCAGTGTGACAATTAATGTGTCAAGTTTCATTTTGCGTTGTCTTTGGAATTTATCTCACCAAATACCACACGACCTCTCAGAATTTCTCAAGTAAACTTTTATTTTTAAGCACTCATTTTTTTTTCTTGCTTTTAAGCAAAATCACTCAAGCAAACTGACATTAGGTAAAACCCACTGAAATATATACTAACTGGAATGCGCGTACGAACCGTGACTGTGAAGCATATTGAAAGCCTGCTGCTGGAGTAGTCGGCAAACGTCGAGACAGTTCGTAAGTAGACGGAAATTATTTCGTGTGGCGCATGTTTAAATAAATGAAGCATAATATGAAAACAAAGCGATCAGCTATGATACGAAGTATTCGGGTAGGTTCGGTTCGGCACGAACGTGCGCGAACAGGACCAGCCATTATTGTTCAATGAGGCTTCAGTGCAGCGTACGCTGATAGGTAGAGTATGCGAGTTCCAGTTAGTATATATTTCAGTGGTAAAACCCCTCCTCCTTCGGAGTCGGGATTTACCATGCAGTTTGCTTTCGTGTTTGTTGCTAAGCAAAAAAAATTCGTGCAAAATAAAAATTTATCGATAAAATCAGGAAGTCTTGTGATATTACTTCTGAATATAATATCGTTAATTTTCTGATTTTTATTACTCTAATATCAAAATGAATGCATTTAAATCGAGCGCTTAAAATTCAGTATCAGCTATTTTTGTGACGTGCTAGACATTGGCAACTGCTTTTGGCAAATGGCGTCAGCCTAGGGCGTGTCTCACCTCCTCCATATTCGCGTTAGTAGGTGCAGGTATGTTCTTGGTGTAGGTGACGTCACAACTGAGTCGATTTTCTCTATTCTCATTTATTGAAACTTTAATATTTTTTTCAGCATATTAGAAAGTTTTCGGCGAAAATACAAAATACGGGTCTAATATTTTTATGTACAGATTAACATATTAAAAAAAATTCAAAACCGCTATTATAAATTTTTGTCTGTTCGTGTGTTTCATGCAATCCCCATTCTATTATAAATTAAATTCTATGTATAAAATATGGACAGAAGATTTGTTATTTCTTACCAGAAAGAATTAATTCAGGTTTAAATGAGATTCTAACTAGACTTCTTTCGCCTTCGAGTACAAAAAGTTCATCTTTATATGTAGCTACAGATAATATCCTAAAAAATATGAAACACAATATTGTAGTTATTTTGATTTTTTAATACATGAAAAATATTTTTTTTTTACCTTCTTAAATGGCTAACAGTGGCAATCACAAGTAAATTCAATGGATCTAAAATATATATAACTTCAGAACTATAAGTAACTAGTAGATTATCTCCAAATGGCAACAACACGCCAAATGTGGCTTCTTTAGAGGGCCTGAGTTTTTTGGCATAGCCAGTTATGGGGTTTATTAATGGTACTTCAAAACACTCTTTACTCAGCAAATCCTACAAAAAAATTAATACATTTTTGAAATATTTAAAACACAAAACATACTTTGAACAGTAATGTTTTTTGTACAGTGCCTTCTAGATCAGATATCCAAATTCTCAAACCGGGTCTAGTACAGTAGATAACTACATCTTTGGGCTTTAAACTGTTTTTCCAAAAAATGGCGCCCAGCTTTCCCAAACTGCAATTTAAAAAAAAATATGAGTATTATCAACTCGTGTATATAGTATTCTTCAAGGAAGAATGCCATTGCTCAATAAAAATTCGTTTATAGGTAGTTCAATTCGCTGTATAATCTGTACTGATATCTACTAGGAAACTATCTTTATCTGCAACAAGAAACGCACATGCAAACAAGACCATCATTCTGGCCCTTTTTAATAATTTTCTTATGGCACGTAAATCAACACGAGACCGAAAAATGCTAAAATACGCGCGTATGTATACGAACTATATTAACTGTTCCAAATTATTTCCTAAACAGAGTTACGACATACGTCGCCTTGTGGTAAAAAGAATACTTCAATGTATGTCATTAACTTAAATCATATAACTTAACTAGATATGCCGGGCGTGATAAGCATAGGATTGAAAGAGACAACGAGATATTCGCGATAGCACAGCGCGCAAACTCATAGGAAACGAATAATCGACGAACCTTCGCAACTAACGCCTCAAATTCAATTGAGGCGGATGACGCGTTATGATTCTGCGCAGTACGCTATCGAGAAAAGGGTCTCTCATCTCTTTTAATCTTACATAATTCCTCATTCCATCTCTCTTAATCCTATGCATATCACTGACTTGCATTGTGGATTATATGTTTTCTCGTATCTAGTTAAGTTATATGATCTAAGGTCGTTAAGAATCATACTCTTTTTATTGCGCAATGCCATTCTTTCGTGAAGAATATTATACGAGGGATGCCCTAGTATAATTCATTTACGTTTTTCTGTCCTTTTTTCCAACTTGACACACTTTCCATCTCTCTTCTTTCTTACATACAATTGTTCTATAAATTGTAGAAACTAGTAAATGCTGTTGACAGTAACTTAATTGTACTACTTCATAAGCTTCGTTTAGAATGTCGACAGATTTCGATAAATGCTAGAATAAATAATCTATTATACAGGTTGTTTCACAAGTGTGGTACAAATTTTAAGGGCATATATTACTGACCAAAATGAGTAAAGATCAATAATCAATTGTTTCCGAGACAGAGGCTATTTTGTATTATACTTCATTTCACGTAAGAAAATAGCGTTGGTTTAGATAGGGATATAAATTCTGCCGTTTGATTGGCCACTTAAGGTGGATTTATAACAAACATAGTAAACACAACATAACATAGTATAGCACAGCTCATATTTGAATTTGAACATATGGACTTTCGTATACGCATTTATAACTGACATAGAAAACACAGCATAACATAGCATAGGGAATTGACGAAAGTTCAATTTTTCGCTATGTTTTTCGTATGTTCGTCCATGCTCGGCAAACTTCGGAATAGTTCGAGTGGATGAAAGAGATGTGAATAGTTTGTTTCCTTTTCTTTTGTGGTTAAGTGTCAAACTTTGTTTGGAATTTTTTATTTGTGTTTTGTGTTTGGTTTGCTTTATTAACATTTATCCATTATTAAATAATATAACAAAAACACAAGCTAACAGCGTAGGAAACGACACAAGAATAAAGTTAAAATTCTTGACAGGTACTTTTTCCTACAGTTCTTCTATATGTGTTTTTCCTATGTCTTATGTCACGTTATAAAACCCCCAAATAAAATTCTGTGTTTTGCTATGCTATGCTGTGTTATGTTGTGTTTTCTATGTTTGTTATAAATCCGCCTTTAGTTCACAAAAGCGAAAAAATATCACTTGTCAGCTGTCAATTAGCTGATAAAATCTACAGAAAAAAAAAGTGATATTTAATCATGTTTTGATATAATTTTTAATATTCAAAGGCTCGTACATTTTACAGATAAAAATATTTTTATTATTAACAAAGTTTAGTTTCACGAATTTAAATTATTTAATGCACGTAAAAACTGTCGGCTCTCAAACGCCATCTACTATTTTCTTACGTGAAATGAAGTATAGAATTGAAAAAAAAACTGAGAAAGGTGACAGTGATCGAACAAAATTTTGTCTGTCAGCAGTGGTCAAAAGAAGGTAGCGGGATGGTTAACGTGACCATTTTTTTTTAAATCTCAGAACGGGTTAGTTGGGGGGGGGGGGGTCAATAAGTCATGCAAAGCTATTCAGAAAATATCTGATGTGGACACCACATGACTTCCTTGTACGCCTGTTACACTATACATATTTTATTAATAATTAAAATATGTATATAACAGACCCAATCATAAAATGCACGTATTTGACATATTTTGACATTGACATTAAATTCTTTATTTTTTTGTCCTAATTCATGGCAAACTTAATTACAGAACAAAAAAGTACATAATTTTTAAATTTATATATCTCGCTTATACAAAAAGCTAATTTAATCATGCTTGATGTTTTCAACGCAAAATTCAATTCTCGAAAACTTTTATTTGAAGCATTTATTATTAAAATCAAAATAACATCATTTTTTTCAAGAAAAACTGATAACAGCTTCAAGTAAAGTATCACTTCCGGTTAGACTATTTTAACCAAAATCTATTATGTTATTCCCATTGATATAAGAGTACTATATACCACATTTGAAAAGTTTTGGATTATATTTGAATATAGTTTTTCATTAAAATCTATTATAGGCTTCAAGTAAATTACCACTTCCGGGTAGACCATTTTAACTAAAATCTATTATGTTTTTCCCATTGATATAAAAGTTTATATACCAAATTTCAAAACTTTTGGATTATATTTTAATATAGTTTTTCATTAAAATCTATTATAGGTTTCAAGTAAAGTACCACTTCCAGGTAGACCATTTTAACTACAATCTACTATGTTATTCCCATTGATATAAAAGTCTTATATACCAAATTTGAAAAGTTTTGGATTATATTTTAATATAGTTTTTCATTAAAATCTAATATAGGCTTCAAGTAAAGTACCACTTCCGAAATTTATGTAATGACCAAAAATGGAGGTGCACAACTAGATGTTATAACAGTCCTAAATACAAAATTTTAACTTTCTACGGCTTCCCGCTTTTCAGTTATGCGAGATACGTACGTACAGACGTCACGACGAAATTAATCAAAATGGATTCAGGGATGGTCAAAATGGATATTTCTGTTGAAATCTGGAAACCGAAATTTTTCGCGATTACAATACTTCCTTTACTTCGCACAAGGAAGTAAAAACGGCGCCGCAAACGAATTTTTTTTTTCATTCAAGGTCAAATGCCTTATAATTAACAGTTACATTTTTTTCAAGGGATGTGAAGTTGCAAGTTTTTCTCCTTTTATGTACAAAAATAAATTGCCAGATCACAGAACATTTTAGAAAAGAATACATATTTAACGGATTGTTGACTTACCTGGATAAACTGTCTACTACACGAGAGCAGTGTGTTATTACGCAGATTTTTAAAGTTCATTGAAACAATCGTACATTTTGTGAAAACGGGACAATTTTGTGTTCGTTCGGGGAACGAGACAGATAGTGCGAAAACGGGACAGTCCCGTTCAACGTTAGGGATGTTTATCAAATATAATTATTAAACGTAGTGTTAATAAATTTGTTGTTATATTTTAAAATGTAAAAGGTTAAATGCACTCACAGGGGACATGTAGGTTGCTTTTCGCTTGCGTAAATAAAATAATTTAGTACAGTCGTTAACAATTACAATTACAATTTTACAAACAAAAGAAAATAATAAGTTCCGGGATACTAATCATTCCCAAAGGAAGTAGTGGGATGGTTTCACGCTTTAAAAAACGTAGTGGGATGCCATCCCGCCAAACTTCGACCACTGTCTGTCAGTAAATAGATTATAAAAATACAATTCAATTTTATATGGACCATTTTTCTCAATTTCTAATAATTAAGAAGATATTTGAAAATTAGTTGTTAAAGTCATCACATTTATGTGACAAGGCGAATGCAAAGCACTTTATTGTATACTCTTCTAAATTATGATTTTAATAACAATATTTCAACTCTGTTATTTTTGTACGTCAAAATTCTGTTTAGAAATAATTATCTTTTTTTCTATGAACTGTCTGTTTAGTCCAGATGTCAACAATCCGGACATTTAAATGTTGACAATTAAGTCTAGAAGTTATTGCAAGCCTACGTGTAGGGTTGATAGTGGGTACCCGAAGTTGTAAAACATCCTGTATAGAGTAGAAATTTTGCGAATCTTAAAATGTGTATGTAGTAAGAATAATGAGGAATATACAGGGTGTTACAAAAAGGGTAAATAGGTTGTGCTAATTCTTAATCAAAAATAATTTTTCCAAAATTTGGAAAATTTCAGTAGATTCATTTATAGTACCTACTTATAAGTATTTTGTCATCTTACCATGTAGAAATCTATTTCTGTGAGCACTACCAAACCATTCTGATCTCCAGAAAATAGTTTCATACCATTTTTTGACCATTCCAAACTCGTTATAGCTGAGGTATGCAACTCAGAAACAGTATATCGTTCTACTTGTTTTGATTTTGGCTTCAGACTTTCAGGTAGTGTATCAGGATGTGTTTTAGGAATTTGGAAGATACTTATTTGGCCTTCAGTATTGCCACAGGCTACCATATAATCTACAGTTGATATTATTTTAATAACTGATATTCTGCAATTCGGATTCTACAAGAAAAATATAGTAAACAATTGAGTATTTACAAAGAGTAATTGTCATACTTCACATCGTAGTTTTTGCAAATCTTTCTTTTTTCTGTCATACCAATAAACTAAGCCTAAATTTGTTCCCACGGCAATATACTCCGGTAAAATATCGACGCATGTTAAGCATACTTCGTGGTTGAATATGCCATTTTGTGTTTTTGTAGGAATTTTATTCAAAAGATCTGAAACTGGCGCCCATTCTCTTAAAATGTTGTCTATGTCTGTAACGGCTTCAGCCATTCTTGAATTTTTTATTATTTAAACATCACAAAATATGTGGTGTCAAATTGTTTGACTGCTGTCAAAAACATGCATAGAAAAAGCACACACACACACACATAAAGAGTAGGATGGGTAATTTTAAATAATGCAGTAAATATAGGGTTTATTTCAATATAATATTTATTTGTAATACATTTATTACAAAATATATTAGTAACAATGTAGAAAAATATTATTTATAAGCTAGTTTTTGTACAATTAATAAAAATATAAAATCAATTTGTATTTGCTGGACTGTACCTAGTACCCTGAAAGATATATAGTTATGACTGTATTATGGATTTAAGTTATGTACAATAAAGTAAACATAATACAGAATGATCAAAAATGGCTAAAGGTCACGGGACAATATTTGTTTCAAAATAATGTCAAAATTATATTTCAATTTTCCATAATTCATCAAAACTACATTACATATATGACAGATGATAAGAGGTGCACGACATTTGATTAATATCATTGCTGTTGATTCATTTGATTTTTATTTCGCATATCTTTCATTTCATTATGGCTTCTAAATGCAGAACGTGACAAATTTCTTCTTAAAGCATATTTTCGTTCGGGTGAACGTAAAAAAAAAAAAAAACAGGTGCACCCATGAAAATAGTAATGCTGTCGTACAAAGTAAGCGGCAAATGTCAAAACCTTATGAAGTGGCACAAAAAGCAGAACATAGTTTGTTTTCAAACAAAATTGTTTTTTTCCATAATCGTTAGCAAAATTTATTATTATTCAACTAAAAATAGTGAGGAAAGTAGCATGTTGAATCACAAGTGAGCAAAGTAAATAACTTTCTTCACAAGTGAGCAAAATACACAAGCCTATAAATAATCTTACATCAGGAGTCATAAATATTGATGGAGTCACAAATTGTACAATAAATATCTACCATTCTACAGGAGAAACAATAATGTTTTGTAGTTAACTTTACATTAAATTCAGTTATAAGCATATATACTATTGAGTTTTTCCTTAATAAAAAAGTACAATGTTTCGTTTTTTAGAAAAATTATATTTCAAGATTGTGGAAAAAAAAATGTTTAGCACACATGAGCATGTATTTTTCTCACTTGTCCAGTTGGCGTGAGAAAAAGACATACTTTGCTCACTTGTACTAAAAATAGCTATTGTTGTGCAATAATATGCGCGACCAACAGATGTACAACGGATTCGCACGATCACACGTCCCTCTCTTTAATACCTATATTGTACACGAATATAACCATTAATTTCGAAATGTCATTTGTATTTTTCATTTAGTTTATTGTGCATTTATTTACAAAATGATATAACAATTTGTGTGTTTAATAATAGAATATAAAGTAATATATAATATATTGTGTAAATGGTGTAATTCAGTGACGAAAAATAACTAAAAGTTACTAAATTTTGAAGTAACTTGCCGCCAGAGCCGGTGTCAAACTTCAACCAACTTCAAATAAAGTTCGTTGTGTTTATAAACATTAATTTTATCATTAAATAGTTGTTAAATAATATAAAAATGGCCGAAGGTATATAACTAGTATTAATTTCATTATATTTACTATTTATACTGAAAATTATTATCTGTTACAGGCCAAACAGAAGACATGTGGACTCCTTACAAAGAGCTCTTAAAAGCTGTAGAACTCAATCTCACAAGAGACACACAAGTTCCCAGTTCAGAACTCGAATTAGTCCTCAGAAAATACAAGCAGAATTTCTTCAATCTTCTACAAAACCCGGTAAGTCGTACAACTTTTTCTAGGTTATGTCTCTCTGTTTATGAAAATGTTTTTCTCAGCCAAAAAACGCTAAAAGTCGAGACGATCTCAAAAAAGGAATGACGGAAGGCATTTCTGTTCGAGGCATCGGTCATCAAGTTCTTTCAAAAGAATTATATCAGGAAGTTGTTATTATTTCTGATATGTATGATTTGAACGAGTACATGGCTTTAGATCTTTTATGTACAGCTCAAATTCAACTTTCTTACCATCCTGGTCTTACCAGAGGTCTGGTCGCTATTCTTCTTTATTACGATGGTCGAAAATCTTTAGTTTCTGCTTTAAAATTATTGGTGCAAAGTCGTTTGGGTATAGTTTGGAAATTAGGTATAACAGATTCTATTTCGAGATATGTGACGGAATATACTGATCAGTTAATGAAAAATGGCGTGTTTCAACGTATTTTGGAACTGTTAAAAAGTTTAGATTTGAGTAAAGAGTTAGAGTTGTTGCAAAAAAATCGTGCACTAGGTAGCACTAAACATCATAGACAAGTGTTGGATTTGTTTGAAGATATTAGGCAGATTCTAGCCGATATTATTTATATGTGGGCAGCACAGAGTGGTCTGCCGAGAGAACCAGCTGTTTCACTAATAAATCATTTGAAAACTACTAAATTAGAGGAAGATGCTTCAGGTTGTATCGATAATATAACCTTAACTCTACAGATGGCATTGCTCTACGGCTTAGATTTAAGCGTACTACATGTACGAGAAGATGGCGAAGACATAATACAAAATCTTCCCTTATTAAGCGAAAATGGTCTAATTGAGGCTTTAATTAATGAATTAAGCCCAGAAAAGGGCAAATGGGAATGTGAAGGCTTGCATTCAATATCTTTATTTGCTATGGGGATATGTTTAGCTACGCTTCGCCTTTTACCTCAATGTGCATATTTACAAACTTGTATTGAACAAGAAGATTTATTTGTTGGTAGTGCTATAGATTCAAAAGTTTTCAATTTTTTGAATAATGTCTTCTTGAAAAATGAATTAATATACAAGGAAAGATTTTTTTATTACCGTATACACAATATGTTGACAGATTTTATTGTTTTGGTACAAAATAAAGTTAAAGAACTTCGAATGAGGGCTGATGAAGCAGCTAGAACTTTACAGGCTTACGCGCAAGAAGGTCTGGAACCGCCTAGTACCTTGCCCAGACATTTTGAACAATTTTTATACTGCATAGCCCAATTATATTCTCGAGATAAACTAAAAATGAATTTAATGCTGGAATATTGGTGTCCCGCTGAAATTACTCCCAGCCAATCATATTCATATAGAACTCCCCCCAGATCAGTATGTTTATTTAAATTTGTCCGTCTAGCCGGCGACATGATACCGCCATCTTTATTCATCCCTTACTTATCCATGCTATCCGGATTAGCATCTCACAACCAAAGTGCACGATATTGTTTCAATATGTTGAAACAAAACGGGCCTCAAAGCTCAACTTTAAATTGGGACCACTTTTTTATGTCTTTTACAAGATATTTAAGCAATTTACGTCAAGAAGCACCCCCTACCACAGATACGGTTTACAGGCATAGAAATTTCCCTAGAGGGATAACGCCCCAAGAAATACACGGCTTGCATGCTGTTTTGGGTCTGATAAGAACTGTAGCAGAATATGATGATTTTTCTCGTATCGCATTGTGCGAACATCCAGCATGGGCGCCTTTAAGCGTGCTTTTAGGGCTAATAAGTTGTTCGGTACCTATTCCGTTAAAAGCTGCGCTTTTGTCGACCTTGGCAGCGCTTTCAAAAAGCCCAGAAACTGCTGCACAAATGTGGAATAACTTAGAAGCGTCTCAAATATTGATAACCATTCCTAGTACGAGTAGTTATCAACCCAGAGGAATTCAAACAGAATTGGATGAAATTGAATCGAGAATGGAGGAATATCCAATGACCAGATCGTTGTTAGAACTTTTAGATGTATTGACTGATTCTGGGATACCAAGAACTTTAGGTGCAGGGCCTCGAAAACCAGGTTTCGACCCATATTTAACTTTTATAATTAATTCAGTGTTTTTAAAATTTTATTCTCGAGCTTACAAAAGTCCTGAAGAAAAATGGCAAATTGCCAAATTATGCCTTAAATTATTAGAAAAATTTTTGAACCAATATGATCCAAATATTTCTGATTTCCCATCCAGCACCCAAAATTCTGAATTCAACCCTCCACCTGGTTTTCATTTAATGGTACAGCTGAACACCAAATCCCAATTTTTGGATTTAATACTATTTATAATTGATGAAGGTGGTGAATTATTTGATACATTCACTAATTTTCCTGGTAAAAACTACTTGGAAGACTCCACATTAAGTTGTTTAAATATTCTCAACCGGGCTTTATCAATTCAACAAAAGTTTTTCAGCATTGCTACCAACTCAAATTGTACAATATTACTAACAAATTTAAACAAACTATTGCTGAATATTAATCAACGAACCAGCAAGCCGGATTACATTCTCAAAATTTGTAAATATGTTTCGTATCAAAGTTTTATTCCAAATCATGCATTAGTAGCTACGAAAGTCTTGATACATGTTACAAAACAGCCACCAATTCATTCACATTTCATGAATGTATTGTTGTCGTATTCAGAAAGCGATTTGGATTTAAGGCATGGTTTTGTTTTGTGTCTAGACGCAGATGATGATTGGAAATTTAATGAAAATGAGGATGATATAACAACTTGTACAAAAGAAAGTATTATTAAATTATTAAAACAGTGTTTGTCTCATCCAGCCCCTAATTTATCTCATTATCTGTTCGGTTTTGATGTAAAAAGAGAAGTAGCAAAAACCATTTTCCAATTTCCAGGGGTTTTAGGGTTTCCCAGAACATGTTTGCATTCGTTATTTAGTGTTATGAATTCAGTACTTAACAATAATAGAAATTACGTAAAACCAACGCTTATCGAATCGGCGTACAATATGTTACATGCTCTATGTGCTAATCCAAAAACTAGTGGTCCAGTTTTAAAATTTTTACGTCAAACACAAAACTTTTTTCAAAATCATGTTCAAGCGATACCTACTGACAAGTTATCGACTTCAGAAATGAATCAAATTAGTTGGTTTTTAAAAACTATAGCGATTGAACAAAAAATTAGCTCGCATAGTAATCAAATATTTTATTTGAAACATCTTACCAAACTCATCGTTGGATTTCCAAGTGTTATCGAAAAAAAAGATGATACCATAGATGATTTAGATTTACAAATCAGTGATAATCTAACTTTAAACAGAAATAATCTGTTAAATAAACTAATAAAAATCTTTGATTTTTCCATTGAAAATGTTGAAAGTCCTCAATGGGACTATTTCGATAACAGTCTAATGGATAAACTAATAGAAAATTGCGAAATGGGCCAAAATCCAAAACTAATAAATGTTAAAAAACTACACCAAGTTTTGATTGATGAACTGAGTACTTTGCAAGGAACTGCAGCAGCAAGTCAACGACAACTTATAGTTCAGGAAATACAAAAAGTTTTAACGTATGCCATCAAAATAAACACGGTCAGAAATCACGCCGCTGCTTCAGTTAGATTCATTGATGCTTGGCGACAGTTAACACAAATAATATTTGTTACATTACCTGCCGAAATCATGAGTATTGAAGAAGAACAAATTTTGTTAATCGAACTGTTGGAAACTTTACTTAACAAAATGTTGGGTTGCGAAGCATTACCAGAAGTCGCTACATATGCTTCAAGTGCTGTCTTATTATTAATGAAATGTCTACGCAAAACTCATGTTAACGCATTGAAAAGAAAAAAAGTTGTTCCAATTGAAACATCAGATAAAATATTTTCAAAAAACGTAATATACACAAACACCTCATCGCTAAAATATATCCTTCACAGCATTTTAGAATGGATTATTGTTAGCAGCGTATCATCCCAGAGATTACGCGTAAATCTATATGGATCTTTGCTTCAATTTTTGCACATGATTAGTGTTGGATATGAAGACAAGAAAATCCCTAATCAAGGCAGTTTTTATGTTAGCCGTTTAGACAAACTTGATAATACAGAATGGTCTGATGATCGTATTTTAATATCAGCGAGTGTTCTGTCAAGTTTTGGCGATAAACTTGTAGAAGTCTTATGCCACGATTGCATTGGAGGACACGATATTTGCAAAATGTTAGCAATGAGCAGTTTCAACATGTTAATAATGTTGAATTTACAAGCCAACTGGGTGATGTTTTTAAGTGGTAAAGGATATTTAAAACATCTTGTTGACAGCATACTTAATTCAGATTCAGACTTAAAGTCAATACTTGAAACTGTACCAGACACCTTACGGCCAATATATTTGTATGAAACAAAAATGTCTTTGATCTCTCGAATTGCCAGTACTCGAATCGGAGCTGAATTACTTCTAGACCAAAGAATTCTGCCCTGTTTGGGAACGATGAGAGTTTTTGATGACCACCCGAAAATAGAAAAACATACGCCGAATGTTATAGAAGATTTTATACCATCTGTTGAAAGTAGATACCAGCAGATACTTTTTCCGGCGTTAGATTTATGCGATGCTTTGTTGACTAGTTTAGGGACAGATAACAGGGCTGCTGTAAGCCAAGTTATGGCATTTTTGTTGAGCCATTTGGATGTAATTGAAATGGTACTACAACAGGGAAGTCCCGTGTTGGGCACTCCTTTTTTGAAGGAACTTGCTATGGTGACAGGTAAATATAGGAAATTTGACAAAAAAATGTGAATTGATTATAAATTGGTGCACTTTCCTAAACAGTTGTGAATATGTTTATGATATTCTTCACCTAAGAATGCATTGCATAGTAAAAAGTGTTTTATTACTAATGCCAAAAAATTATCCTGTTTGCAAGTGCATTTCTTGATGTAGAAAAAATAGTTTCCTATAGTCGCCGTCAAATAAGTATGGACATCCTGTCTCTTGCCCTGCGATGTATCGCTTCTTCATAACAACATTTTCAATATGGCCAGTGAAATGGCAATAGCGTACAAATCTCTAGTCCATACTTATTTAACGGCAACTATAGTAGGCAGCACAGATTATAGAGCGCTTTGAACTTCCTATAAACTAAATATTATTACGCAGTGACATTCTTACGTGAAGAATACTATATGTTAATCCATTACTGATTTCACATCAGAAGTGAGATCAGCAGTAAAATATTGTTGGTAATCGTGATATACTAGATACTGTTAGGTACAATTTTTATAAAAAAAAACCGTAACTTTTTAAACGGTACTACTGAATTTAACAGAATGGGCAGAGTTAAAATCTTAACTCATTTAATTCGAAGATGATCTTGATCAGACATTTAAAAAATTAAACTATACACAGAGCGGGCGTTTATTTATTATTGGCGTGCAGAGTACACCATTTTGATACCAATTTATAATTTTCACAACTTTTAAGTCAAATTTTAATATGGTATATAATTCCAGAGCACCAAAAAACATATTAAATATTATTTTAGGTCTAATAGCTCGTACAGCAAACAATGACCTACAATCATTTTTATCCCCTACTCCAGAAACCGCTCCTTCTAGTACAGCATACCTTTCTCGTCTTCAAAGACTTATGCTAGCTCTTTTACCTCGTTTCGTCCTAACTGACAGCATCACCAAAGAGTTGCTGTCTTCCAAGTCAGCTCAAAGACTTGTTCTTTGCTTACAAATAGCTTCGAATCTAGTACTCTATGCGAGGAACCTAACAGCTAATCACGGAGTTGAACACGGTAGCGCTGCTGTTGTTTTTCAACCGACGTTAAGCGACCCTTTGGCTACGACCACAAGGTATCAGTATTCTCATTACAGCGAACAAACGCCGAGTATTGGAGTCGTGGTGCAGATGGTTATTCATTGTGTGCAGTACTACCATAAAGAAAAGGTAAAATTGAATCATATATAGTCCTGCGGTAAATACTGTCACAAGTACAGATAGATATCCGTGTTGTCATAGCAGAATAACCATATCGCCAAAGGCGGCCATTTTAAAAAGATATTTTTTTTTTATTATTGTAAATACTGGAGTTAATAAATTACTTTCAATACAAATATATTTTTATCTTTACTAATTATTTATGGCAGGACTGTGTAAATATACAAATTGTAATTATGATGTTTCCTTAAGGTGAATCTCGATTTTTTGACGACGAAAGTCGCTGCCGTTCCAAATATGAACTCCATAGATTTAAAAGAATTTGTCCCGGCGCCGACTCGTACTTTCAACATTTTTGTAATCAGAGAAAACGCTTTAGAAAAGCTTTCTGAACGATTGAAATACAAGCAACAAGAAATAGACTATACTGCTTTTATAATAGAAAATTGTTTATATTTGGTTTGGGCTCATTTAGATTATTATATGTTGAAAGCTATACCCAAAAGCAAAAACTATGGATTTGGATCGAGTAACGATACAAACAGTAAGGAATAATATTTTTATGTGAAGAATAAGAATAAGTTTTAATGTTTTAGTGAGTTTAATATCATCTTCCGAAGCAACTTGGAAAGTTTCTGCAGATGATATCAGTCATTTGAAGCAAGAATTGGTGTCGATTTTCAATGACATTTTCAGCAGACAATTGGTGGAGACTACACAAGTAAGTTTTATATTTTTCTGACATATCAGAAGTGGGATAAATAAAATTGTCATGTTTTTGTTATACTTTTTCCTAAATCCTTTATTCAAAATAAAATAAAAATGAAAGTTTATTATTTTAGGACCGCTCAGATTTGGACAAGGGATTCGTCGAGGCCTTACTCCGTAGGATCAAACGATTAATACAATTTGTTCCTGTTAAATAATTTTATTGTTACATAATTACATCATCCACTATAGCCTCATCCCATGGGCCGTAAATATTATTTTTATATTTCTGCCAACGTATGAACATTAATGGACAGATAAAATTTATAAAAAATATTGTACCAGCTAATATTACAGTCATATTAATCGATATAGTTGATAATAAATAAAGTGTAATTGTTATAACAATTATTGCAAATTTAAAATTCAATTGTTTTTTTAATCCTGGGAGAAGAACAAATGCTTCAATTGCGCATGTCATCAAAACAAATGCATGAAATGGCGATGCTAATCTTGACGCTAAACATATTGAACCAAACATTGCAGCAGATAAACTCAAACTATTTGAAACCATCGCTACAGATAATCCATAGTCAAAAAATACTAAATGTATTAACATCATTAATGCAGTTGTAGTGTATATAGTATCTGTGCTAATTGTATCTGTCAATGTATGTAAAACTGGCGAAAAAATCTGCCCGAAAACTAAAAAAATCATCAATGTTCTTACATCTTGTCGAACAGTGCTTTTTATACTTCTATGGCTTAAACGATAGTATAAAAAACCGATTAATGTTAAATAACTAGTGTTTACAAATATGGCAAAGGGTTCTACCCAAGAATTTAACAAATAGACAAACACTAAAACGAATAAAATAACAATGCATAGTTCTTGAACAACAACAGTTGCACCGGTGATACACTGGATTAAAGATATGTCTTGAATTTGTAAATTAATGCGTAGGTCTTTTAAAAATGTTTCATCCGTGTAGTTGTCTGGGTAGTTGGTATTTTCGTATAAAGTTTTCTTCCATTTTTGAACCATTTCTGAAGAGAAAATAATATGTATTACCTTTAAACTCTTAAGAGCAAAAAAAAAAAATTCATATTTAATTTGTATATACTAGTTAAATAATTATTACAAATGCTGTTCTTTTACAGCCCGATTCACAAAAAAGTTTCAAGCTAATCCTCATTTTTGGATTAGCGAATTCTACTCTACTTTTAACAGTTTATATCTTAAAAAATATTCTAATCTATTCCTAGTGTCTACCTTTATTGATAATATCATGAAAATTTAATTTTAAATACCGGAATAGAATTCACTAATCCAAAAATGAGGATTAGCTTAAACTTTTTTGTGAATCGGGCTGTTATGTTTAGTCTAAATACGTATCATTAACGTACAGACAGAATTATGAGAGGCAGAACAGATAGGCGCAGTTCAGTTTAGTATGGAGACAATTTCTGTTGAGACCTCTTCAAGTATAGAATTTATAAAAATGTTGATGAGATAAAATTAAATTTTGTTTCAAAGTTGATAAATGAGCTGGTAAGACTATCTCCCGTTCAGTCAGTTCCTTACAAATTGAGACAGTATATACAGAATGTTCAACGTATACGGGACACCTCAATTATTTTCTTTATTATGTAGAGTAGAAGAAAATCATTTCAATAAAAGTTGTAGTAGATCGAGGGGGCATTCATTTATTGAAGAAATTTTTTTTTAAACCAGTGGTTCTCCAACTATAACAAAGTTATATTTAAATGGAATTGTATATATTTTAGACCCGTTCGTTAGAGTTTTTTTTTTAACAAAAATATTGAGAAAAATTCAGTTGAAATATATTTTATTTTTATAGTTATTTTTCAGTAGGTACTACCAGTTATTTAAGTCACTATTTGAAACAAAATAAGCTTTGCAAACTATTTCTAGCATAATGTAACAACATTCAACGGTACGTCACGTTACATTATTCAATACAATAACGTAACTAAGGTTCACAAACTGCATAATATAGTACTTGGTATATAAAATGGTGTAAATTCTATTGCTCGACCAAAATTACTGGAACGTCGACCAGGTTGATTAAAATAAGGGAGCAACGATATCGGACTGTAACTAACTATAGTGTTCTATTAATATTATTAAAGATTGTACAATAATTCAAATTGATGAATAGTAATTTTTGTTTTTCGTACAAACTTGCTAAAAACTAACTACAAAAATCAAATTTAATCAATTGGGCCTAAAAATATGTACCATCCCCTTTAAAAGAAATATAACTGATATAGTTTGAGAACCACTGGATTTAAAAAAATCTTCAATGAGTGTTGAATCCGTCTTGATCTATTACAACTTATATTTGAATGATTTTTTTCTAGTCCCAGTAATAATAGAGGTGTTCCGTATCCGTGAAACACCTGTTTAAGTACTAAAGTATTTTGACTCACTAGGACTACATTTTAACCGGTAAAATACAAGTAACGGCTCGAAGAAAAAAAAAACAGTTATAATTACAACAAATTTTGTAAAACCGTTTTATAATACATATACATAACAGTTATTTTTGAAGTGTTTATCGTATATAATAACAATAAATTTATGATAAGAGTCGATTATTTTCTAAAAATAATTGTTTACAGTCTACAGTTGATAATGTCATTAAATACATAAAAGATTGAATATTATACCTAAAATTTGCGTAGTATTCTTGTTTTAATCTTCACGAAAAATAATCTATCTGCGTGACAATTATAGGTTAGTTTTCTGTCATTTATATGTCAAACATCCTTTAATTATGCGATTCTATTATCATGATTCAGTGATTTTGAAAGTACACCAAACAATCACTTAGTTTTTTATAGACATACAACGCAATCAAATGCAGTTAGAAGTGAATTCCTGATGCTTTAGCTATAATTAGCGTAATAATTCCAAAAATGATAAAGTAGGTTAGTCATATTATTGATTTTTGACCTGTTGATTGTTGTACACATGAGCGAGGAGGATTCGTCTGTTGAGACTTCGCAACTTCTGGAGAGCAGGTAGGTAATATATTCTTGTGTCAATGTATGTTTTTGATTCGCCACGCTTGGCTTGCAAGAGAAAGGAAATTTAACTGTAAAATATTTGTAACACTTGCTCAGTTTTGTGTTTCCTTCACAGTAGTAACAATATGGAAGCGAGAAGAGACCACCAAGAAGTGAAGAAGTTCAAACTTTTTTATGTCATCAGCATCACTACCTCTTTGATGTTGGTTATAGCGCTGATGACTTGGATTTTTAAGTTTTTGGGGGGGTTGACTTGGACGTCGGATCCTGCGGTGCAATTCAACTGGCATCCTTTATTAATGACTATAGGGATGATTGTTTTGTACGGCCAATGTAAGTAAAAAAATATATATGTATGGACGTCCAATGTGTAAATGAATGGATGTTATAAATGGTGTGTTAATACGAGGGTCCGCTAGAATTATTTATGGTTCATATTTTAAATAATGCATTCCATTTTTTAAAAGATCACAACCAATTCAAAATAATCCTTTATTGCTGCATTAATCTGCTATCCCTTAAATTTTAAATAAATAAATCAGTCGAATATGGCGAGCGTTCTATTACTTTTTTGTCAAAAACTGTGATAAGCTCCCTGGTTAATCCCATATTTTTACTTACAACGATGATACTTCAAAAATACATGCAACCATTTTTCTTTTCATTTTTTAAAAAACCCCAACCATTTTTCTTTTGGAATGCTTGTAAACTAATTTCTGCAAAGCTGTTAAATTAATTTCTGGTAACTCAAAAACTATCAAATTAATTACTAGGAGTGCGGAAAACGGTCAAATGAATTTCAAGCCGATGGAAAACTATTAAAAATTTCAAATTATAAAACATGATACGAAACTGTTCTCTGGTTAATTCCATATTTTCTCTCACAACGATACTTCAACTTTCGCTTAATTTTAAATAACAAATAAATCACTATTTAAAATTATTATATAGCATTCTTCAGGTAAGAATGTCGTTGCACAATAGCAAGTGTATAATCATACACTTTTTATTGCGTAATGACATTCTTTCGTCAAGAATACTATACCGTGAGTATTTTTTAACGTGAAACATTGGGTTTGTCATATCATAGTTACGACTTGACTTTTGATTGACAGCAATGTATTTGCCCGTTCCATTTAAAATGAAACATAGGGAACGAATTTGACATTTGATAAGACGTCAATAGACGTTAATTTTGTTTAAATAATTATACCTGAATTCTACATTAAAATTAGTTGTAGAAAAAATTTAGTGTGCACCTTGTGTCCGAGTGGTTTTCTGAATCAACTAAATTTCTTACAATATTAAAATATAATACTTCTGTCAAATTCATTCTCCATGTGTCATTTTAAATGAGACAGTCAAAACATTGCTGTCAATCAAATGTCAAATCATAACTTATAGAAAAATTCAACGGTTATCTGCCATATTGACAAGATGTCATTAGAGGTTAATTTTGTTTAAATAATTATATGTTTTCTAAAAATTAAATTTAGATGTAGAAAAAATACTGTGTGCACCTTGTACCCGAAATATGTTTAGTTCTCTCGAGTGGTTTTTTGACTCCGCTAAATTTCTTTCAATATTTAAATATAATGCTTCTGCCAGATTCGTTCCCTATGTTTCATATTAAATGAAACGGGCAAATACATTGCTTTCAATCAAATATCAAGTCGTAACCATGGATATGATAAACCCAATGTTTCACGTTAAAAAATACTGTCGGTATACATCACCTTATAACTACATATAAATTTTGTTTTCCACGGCCTACCTTTATGTTCTTATTCTCAACTTTCACGACCTCCCTGTTGTTCCTATGCTCATTTTCCACGGCCTCCCTAATGTTCTTATACTCCATCACTTACTTGATGTTCTTATATTCAATTTTCATTATCTACTTTATGTTCTTATAGGCCGATATTACATTAGTCAACTTTGATTGATGGCAACCGACAACTTCAATTGTTGGTTTTTTAAACCAAAGTTGGAAAAATTAATTACAGTTGTCAACTTGTAACCAAACCAGATTAGTTCAGGTATTTGTTCATGAACCACAAACGATATATTTATGTAATTGTACTGTATGAAATAGCTGAAAAAATTCCTCTGATTGGCATGTGTGTACTGTAAGTAAGTGCTAGTTTAATTAGTAAAATATGTTTTTCATAAATATTAAGAAATTGAAGAAATGAATAACTATATTTAAAAACAATGACTAAATACTGCAGTCGCAATACGAATGGTTGCAAAAAGCGGGAATTTTCCATATTGCATTTTTCAATTACGCAGCTGCAACCCCGAATTTGGGACAACTTAAATTAAATTTGACTGTTGTTTAACTTTGGTTGCCACATCATTCGAAGTTGTCGGCTGCCGTCAACCGAAATTGACTTAATATCGCCTTAACAACCAAAGGAAAAAACAGTTAACTTTAGTTGCAAGTTGCCGTCAACTCGGGGTTGCAGTTGCGTAGTTGAGAAATGTGATACGAGCCTTACGCCCGTATTCATAAAAACTCGTAAAAAATTTAAACGGTTCGTTATAATATTTATCCAATTAAAACAGTCGACATTGAAAGAAAAGTCAAAATTTTATTTGTCAAGTCTGATTCTATTTGTCAAAAATTATAACGAGCCGTTTTGAAACTTTACGAGTGTTTATGAATATGGGCATCAATCTATATTAGTTGGCCTATTTGTTAAATTCATTTATCGTGACGTAAACAGTATTATTATTATTTCTAATAATAATCGAGGAAGTAAAAATATTTCCACATTGTAACGTAACTTTAAATTATATTTATAGCTAAACATAAATATTTAACAGTATGACAATAACTCAAATTTATTAGTAAATTTCCATTATTTATCAACACTGGATAATTCGCCGATAATTCTTAAAAATTTCCGTAATTTTTTCATGGTGTCATTTCTAAAATTTGACAAACAAATGACGTTAATTATTTTCAAACTTTATTTGTTTTTCTTGTATTGCTAGGAAAGCTATGAATTATTTCGTTTAACATTAAAACAACAAAATATTTCAGAAAATATATCTTGCTATGTGGCACAAGAATACAAAATATTTATGATATAAAAAATACCAATAATTACGTTAGTCATTATATGCGCCAAATAAAATAAAATTCGTATTGCAACGGTAGTATGTAGTCCGTGTTTTTAAATAGAATTACTCCCGACTATAGACGGTTTTCATTTTAAAATTAAACAAACAATATCAATTAATTCGTGAATATTTACGAAAAATATGATTCTGTGGAATATAAATCACAAATCCACAAAGCAAATAAAATTAAAACCTTGTTAGTTGTTTCAGACATTCAGCTACATAAATATCTCGTTCCTGAATAAATATCTGAGTTTATCTGGTTTTCGATGTAAGTCAACTAATGTTATACCCGAGGTTTTTAAGGTATCTTTCGTATTAATAAAGCTATATGTTTGAATTTAAATGTTTAAATTTGTAAGGTATTATTCCTTTTTTGGGAACAAATTTTGAAGTTTCTTTTTATGTTTCTAGCGATTATGTTGTACCGAGTTGGAAGAAACACCAAAAAACGCACACTAAAGCTCCTCCACGCTATTATCAACTTTTCTTCCTTTATTCTTTCGGTAATCGGACTTCAGGCTGTTTTTGATTCGCACAATTTGAACAATCCTCCAATACCAAATATGTATTCTCTTCATTCGTGGATAGGATTAACTACGGTCATTTTATTTGCCTGTCAGGTAAAGTACAGATGTTGTAAATGAAATTAAAGGATGTTAAAAGTGGATTTTTGTAGTTTGCGGTAGGGTTTGTCTCGTTTTTATTTCCTGGACTGCCGAAGGATTTCAGAAGCGCGTATATGGGAGTTCATGTCAATTTTGGAATATTGGGTTTTCTTTTAGCGATGATTACTGCTGCTTTGGGGCTGTACGAAAAGCTGTTCTTCAGAGTCCAGTAAGGAAAATTAATATTAAAAAATACATGTATTTTATTTTTGTAGGGGGTAAATTATATACTTTGGTTCTTCTTGTTAGATTCGGCTATTCTTTGCTTCCCAAAGAAGCAGTCCTCGTCAACATAATCGGCCTCATCCTCATCATTTTTGGTGTGGTGGTGCTTTACGTGGTGACAGAACCAACTTGGAAACGTCAGCCACGCCCAGAGGACGACGAAGTGGTGCTAAATCCAACTGAATCGACCAACGAGTGAATGTCCACCCACTTAAAAGTGGTGCTATGTTTTGGTGCTTCATACATTTAAGTTACACTCACTGACTGTTAGTATGAACAACTGATTAACGAGCAGTTATTCTCCTTAATCTTCTCGGTTTCATGTTGCTGTTGCTGCTCAACCATTGGTAAAACGTGATTGTAGCTTATTAGGTAGACAAAGAATATTATTCTTCGTACAGCCATTTTTTCTTTTTCGTTTTTCACGAGACAAGGGTATATTGTACACTATGCTGATTTAACACACATATTTTTTAGTCAATCGTTTCTGGATTATTTTAAGTAAAATAATCAATAAACTATTGGCAGAAAGAACAATGCTAGTTAACTATTTGGTAATCCCCCTTAATCAGTTATTCATATTAATAGTCGTTATTTTTAATTATTGACTGATGCATTATTTATGTAAACGTAACAGAACAGCTTTTCTGTGTGTGATTAATAAAGATAATTGTAACAGGATTGACAAAGGACGTTTCTATATCCAGAAAAACACGGTACGTTTTATTTATCAATATTTAATCAAGAAAATTGAAAGTTTCAAAAATATGAAGTATTGTGCATGATTGTTTTTATTTATTTTGTCGATATCATACACATCTATAATTTTCTTTAAATGTCAAACTTGGAGATTTGAGACAATTTCTGAAGTAATTCCTTAAGCAATTCTAATAAAATCTAGAGAAAAAATAGCGGAACTAATATCATTTTTAAAAAATAAGAGTCTTGATTTCATTTCCAATTGTATTTTTGATGTTTTGTTCACCAGTAAGCGGGCTCTCTGTATTTTACCGCCTGCGTATGTTACTTTACCGCCCGCAGGGTGCAATCTTTCAGTTTCCGCCATGGTAACTACGATGTAAACAAACAATTTTAAAGCAGATGTGCGTAACAAAAGTATCATATAAATAGCAATGCAACGCATCATCTTATTGTTTTGTGACATGGCCACCTGGCCACGTAATATTTTTATATAGCAATAAGCTTTAAATGTATTTAAAAAATCTGTTGTGGCCAGCACAAGACCTCTCGCCATTTCCATATTAGGCTATATAAGTATTGTATTACACTTCGCTTTCGAACCGTCGTTTTATAACAAAATATTATAGAACATTACCCAAATATTGTTTTTTATTATATTTAACATGTCTTCTGCACACATAATTCTAATTATATCTATTTTTCATTGTATGAGGAAGTTTCTAAATGTCAGAGATTGTTCCAATTCATTAACCAGATTGGCGGTATTTCTGATGGATATATGCATTTTACCACAATTTTACTTATCATTTCTAATATTTAATTAATAAAACAATAAGAAAAATTAAATATACTTCCCAGTAAAAATTATCAGAATGTCACTAAAACTGTTGATTTTTGACACTGACGTCATTTATAAATTATGTTATAAACATTGGAATTTGTCAACTGGTTTCCTTAGTGCCGTAGCCTCTGCGATTAGTTCACTCTATAAATTTTAGTGTTTTTGTCTCTAAATCTATACAAGATATAATAAAAATTTTAAGTGTATTAGATGGAGAATTTTATGTTCTTCAATATTTAATAAAAAAACCTCCCAAAAAAATATATTTAGAAGAATTTTTCTAAGAAACTACTACTTCCGGTTGTTCAATTGTTACCAAAACCTTTTCAGCTCTTCCCAGGAATGTCAGATTGAGGAAACTGCAGTTAAATATTTTTTAAATCTTATAGCTTACAACATCCAGACATACAAACATACACACACAGACATTTTAAAAATGTTATAATCGGATTCTAGGGACCTTAAATCGTGCTTATTCAATAAAATCTGGATATGCGAATTTTAGCATGAATCCAATACCTCTCTTAGCGAGAGGTAAAAATAATTAAAAAACACTTCATTTGATTGCAGTTGTGCGTAAAACGTTGTACATACCTCGGGCCGAAAGAAGTTTACACCCTTGGACGAATAAAAGCCCTCCGATACGCGTCGGACTTCAAATTTCGTCCGCAGGCGTAAACCTTTTCTTTCGACCCTCTATAAATAACTATTTTATTACGTGTAAAGTTTACAGTGTGTCCCATTTAGAGGTGCCACCATTGGGATCTCGAGAACTTTAAGAGATACGATGTCGGTTAAATGGAACTTTTTGTGCGTCTTTGGGAGGCCATTTCAGATGTGCTTTTGTTTTTTCAAAATTTCTCATAGGGTACTAGATAATGACGAAAAACTGAATATTATTGATTTTTACCTCTCGCTAAGAGAGGTATTGGATTCATGCTAAAATTCGCATATCCAGATTTTATTGAATAAGCACAATTTAAGGTCCCTAGAATCCGATTATAACATTTTTAAAATGTCTGTGTGTGGGAATGTATGTATGTATGTCTGAATGTTGTAGACATGATTCCTCAAAAACTATAAGGCTTAAAAAATATTTAACTGCAGTTTCCTTAATCTGACATTCCTGGGAAGAGCTGAAAAGGTTTTGGTAACAATTGAAAAATTCTTCTAAATATATTTTTTTGGGAGTTTTTTTTATTAAATATTGATGAACAGAGCACTGTGTAGCAGAAAATTTGAGAGAGGAAGAACTGTGTAAAGAAGAGAAAGTGTGAAGTGCAATTTACGTAATGTACTTTCGTGTTATAATTTTATTGGATTTATAGAATCTTTTCAAAGGAACTTGCGATATGGAATTTGTAAAAAATAGTGTGTTCGTGTTACAATTTTATAGGATATATAGAATCTTTTTCAAGGAACTTTTGGTATCGGATTTGTACAAAATACATCGAATTGACGGAAGGTTTTGTGCTGGCCACATCAGATTTTTTCTGTTTAAATCGAAGAAGGATATAGACACACACGCGCGCACGCACACACACACACACACACACACATCATTTTAAAAATGTTATAATCGGATTCTAGGGACCTTAAATCGTGTTTATTCAATAAAATGTGGATATGCGAATTTTAGCATGAATCCAATACCTCTCTTAGCGAGAGGTAAAAAGTACCGCTGCCGGTCCGCCGGCGGGACAAACGGTTACTGCCGGCGCCGGCCACTCGGATATGTAAAAAATAATTGGTTCTCTCTTATTTTATTATTGTTAATTTTTCTAATTACTACCTCTAGTTAATGTCCATCTATTAACTAGCTATGCTGTACTGAAGAGCTCTAATAACAGCGAAACAAGTGTTTACAGCTGCTATTAAGCGATTACCCTGCGAACATATTTCAGTTTTTATAGTTATTTAGTGTATGGTGTTACGTCATATCTTCCATGGTCTTTTGGCATAGTCTTGGAGATGTCCTGAAGTTCTTGGAAAGCAAATTGTTCCATCATGAACGGAAGTCCTTGAAGGGTCGTGAAACGATCCGACAGCAAAGGAATTGTAGTTACTGCATCTGTAAATACATAAATAAAAATATTATTAATTATGCACAGAGTTACATTTATTTATATTATTTTCATTGTATTTACTTTATTCATTTCTAAAAATGACATGAAGACAGAAAATAAATGGTATACGATAAAATAGAAAAAAATTAGTAACAAGAAAATTAAATAGATCATAATACGTAATATATTGAAACCGTGTATTTCTACCCTATTCTAATATGAAAAGAAACCATTAGATTTTGGAGTAATTCGGATAACCGGAAATGGCACTTTACCTGAAGCTCATAATGGTTTTTCTTCAAAAAATACTATTAAATACCATTTTTTCGCATTTTATGTCATTATGAAATTTAAAGATTACTGAATTTTCTATAGGTATACATTCATACTTTTTCCATATATTTTACAGATAAATTTAAAAATAATTTTTTTTTATAAATCTCGGAGCCTAAGATAAACACAATTCCTTTATTACACAGTTCATATTTCAAATGAATGTAACTGACAGGTAAATATATATATTTTAAAAAGAAAATAGTAGATAAAGCAATAGTTATATGTTATATGCAAAGGAACTTAAAATAGTTTGCAGCATTAGTAAATATGCAGGTATGTATTTAAATTAATCAAAATTAAGACACTGTCAAAAAACTAATCACTTCAAATTAATAATAGTGACATTTTAAAAAGAAAATAGTAAATAAAGCAATAGTTATATGCAATGGTACATAATATAGTTTGCAGCATTAGTAAATTCGTAGGTATGTATTTAAATAAGTAATAAAAATTAAATAGTGAGAGGTTTTGTGTTGGCCACATCAGATTTTTGTTCTTAGAGAAGCAAAATAGTTAAGATAAATTACATTTTGAAAAGAATTCAAATATTTTTCAGCAGAAATAATATTTAATTGTTTTGTTCTTTAAATGAAGTATTAGATAAATCATTAATAGTGTTAGTCTATTGTGGAGAGTGCACCACTTGGATATTTCACCACCACTACTACCAGCAGCTTACAATAAGAAGAAGAAGAAGTGCACCATAATGCCTCACTGCAATAATGACGGAAAATCTATCTAAAATCTATCAAATACCAAAATTCCATTACTTGCTATTTTAATAGTAATAATAATTCATGTAATTATCTTTGTGTACGGAAATAAAGAAAATTATCAATGCGTCTTGGTAAACACGCACACTTACAAATATAAGTGATTAAATCTTGTTATTAATACATTTCCTTGATCTCTGATCTTTTCTCCAACGAACTTTACGAAAAAAATCCGAATATAAGACAACAATTAGTTATTAGCAGTTTCCATGTTTAACATTTTTACTAATTAGTAGTTATCTATAATAATTTGTGCGAGAATAAATACTCTGTATCCAAACATTTATACAGAAATATACACAAAATTTATAAGGTGTTAACAATTACTCGAAATCTTTCATACAGCATTTATTTTTACTGAACCGACGTTTCGGTACACACTTATACCTTCTTCCTCAGGGTCTACAACCATTCAAAAATAGTACTCTTTAAGTTGTTGTGTTTTGCCTGTCCTGTAAAATTTTGTAAACCAGAGTAGAACTCTTCAAAATTATCGATGCAAATAATACATTTCTGTTTTGCTATTAATAATATTATCTATTATAATCTGTTTAAAGATCTTTATTTATTTATATATTACATAATTTTATCGGGTCAATTTAATAAGTTACTATAAATAGTTACATAGTAATGTACAGCAAATATTACGATTTGCTTCACTTAAGAAAACAACATTGGTTTTTAGATAGGGAAATAAGTTATGCCCTCTGATTGGTCAGAATGCGCACCTAGTTCACAAAGGCGAAAAAATATCATACATACATACAGTCATACAAAAAAGTCTCCGTACGACAGTAGTTTTAATGTATTTTCGGAAAAATAACAGTCTAAAACCCAACATATTTAATTTCCTTTTAATCCAAAATAAAACGCAGTATATTACGTTATTATAAATATAAAATAAGCAAATAATTTACTTAATTTATTTAAATTATGGGGTAAACATTGAAAGTATTCATAATTTCATGACAAAAAAGTCTCTGTACGATAACCAAAACATTTAAATAATAAACCATTTATTTATGTTTCATAAAGAAATATAATATTTGGAGGGTTTTCTTTTGGTTTATCCACCAGTAACTAAGCGATGAGTCATTGAATCTACCAAATCTTTGGTCACCGATGGCATTATATTCTGCCATTTTACTTGTAATTAATTTGAAATTCTTTTTACCTTCCGTCAAAAGGAAGGTATTGTTTTTGGTCAAAAAATTCGGTGGTAAGTTTTTAATGAATTAGCACGTTTTAGGGTCCCTACAATACGAATGTACTATTTTTAAGATGATGTCTGTATGTGTGTATGTGTGTCCGTGTGTGTGTCTGTGTGTGTGTCCGTATGTGTGTGTGTGTGACAAATTTTTCTCCGACGATAACTCCAAAACTACAATTCTAAAAATTATGATTCTTTCATATTCCTCTTCTTTACAACCATATGAAGAGCTGATTAGATTTTGGTTATAATTGGTCAACCGGAAGTACCCTTATTTGAAGTTCTTAACAGTTTTTCTTGAAAAATCGCAGTTAAATATCATTTTCGACATTTTATGTGATTATCAATAGAAAGAATACCTTATTCTCTATACGGTTCGATTATACATTTTCCTTCATATTCAATAGATATAGAGCTATAGAGAGATTAACTTTCGAAAATCAGTTAGCTTTGCAAAAATTATAAAAACAACAGATATAGGTATTCAAAAAAATCTAATTGACAGATGTCAGTGGCAAGTGCAAAACCAAAGTGGAAAGTATATGATCTGAAAGTGATATAAGTGACAGACTGTCCCTCGCCAGTGACTTTCATTTGCGGCCTCCCCTCAAGATAGGAACTTATATTGCCAGAAGTACGGGAAAGGCAAAAGAGAAGATGGAAGGACTGTATAGCAGAAGATTTGAGAGAGGAAGAACTGTGTCACGAAGGTGCTTTGGACAGGAATGAGTAGAAGAGAAGAGTAAGAAACAGAGACTTCTAATAAAATAGGGCAAAGTTGAAGCAGGAGGAAGTGTTAAGTGCAATACATAATGTACGTTCGTATTCGTATTAAAATTTTATTAGATTTTAGAATCTTTTCAAAGGAACTTTCAGTATGGATATGTAAAAATAGTGTGTTCTTGTTACAATTATACAGAATATATAGAATATTTTTCAAGGAACTTTTGGTATAGGATATGTACAAAATACGTCGAATTGACGGAAGATTTTGTGCTGGCCACAAAAGATTTTTTGCTTTATATTCTTATTTATTTTAAGAATTTTCCGCACTTTCTCAATTTGGTTAAAGTCCGGAGACTGTGAGGGATGATTAAGCATATTTTTAATATTATACAGTACGCATTCTCTTATAGACGCGAATTATTTGTCGAATTTTTCTGATGCATGAAATTAAAATTGTCTGTTAAGGCCCTATCTTTCGGCACTTTGTTTTAAATTTGCTTTTAAATTAACGAGGTATCCTTTGCTATCCACTGTTGCAATAATTACTAATTTTCGTACACCCGCTGAGAAAATATAGCCCCAAACATAATGCTATCACCGGGGTATTTAACTGTTAGTATTAAATGCCTTAAATTTAAGGTTTTCTCCATTTTTTTTGCCTTCTTTCCAATGTATGTATTATACTTACTTACGTTACCAGTAAACCTAATAAAGAATTAAAACTTTTAATTTAAAAGTAGAAAATCTAAAATATTTAAATGTAAGTTAAATACGGCGGTGACAGCATTATGTCTAGGGGTTATATTATTCTCAGCGGGTGTACGAAAATTAGTAATTATTGCAACAATGGATAGCAAAGGTTACCTCGATATTTTAAAAGCAAATATAAAACAAAGTGCCGAAAGATAGGGCCTTAACATGCAATGTTAATTTCATGCATCAGAAAAATTCGACAAATAATTCGCGTCTATAAGAGAATGAGTACTGTATAATATTAAAAATATGCTTAATCATCCCTCGCAGTCTCCGGACTTTAATCAGATTGAGAAAGTGCGGAAAATTCTTAAAATAACTAAGAATATAAAGCGAAAAAGAATTTCAAATTAATTACAAGTAAAATGGCAGATTATAATGCCAAAGGTAACCAAAAATTTGGTAGATTCAATGACTCATCGCTTAGTTACTGGTGGAAAAACCAAAAGAAAACCCTCCAAATATTATATTTCTTTATGAAACATAAATAAATGGTTTATTATTTAAATGTTTTGGTTATCGTACGGAGACTTTTTTGTCATGAAATTATGAATACTTTCAATGTCTACCCCATAATTTAAATAAATTAAGTAAATTATTTGTTTTTAATAACGTAATATACTCCGTTTCATTTTGGATTAAAAGGAAATTAAATATATTGGGTTTTAGACTGTTATTTTTCCTAAAATACATTAAAACTACTGTCGTACGGAGACTTTTTTGTATGACTGTATGTGCGTTACATACTGCGATACGTACTTTGAAAATGCCAAACAGTTTCTTCGCAAAAAGTATCTGTCACTTGTCATTAAGACTGAGCGTTTCTAAAAAACGTCCTACAAAATGTCTATTATGTAATTGCTCATTAATGTTTATTATTCTATTTTTTAACATCCAGTAAATAATTTTTCCTACAACCGTGATTAAAGTATATACTTTACGCACTCGATACAATCTGTAAAGTGCAACTTTTCAAACACTAGTGCGTGAAAAGTAAATACGTTGCTAGGCAATGTTTAATTTACTTGCCAGCTAACAATAACAATATTTGAAGATGACTGTGCACTCATACTCAGTATTATGAGAAATAGCATTTACATTTCGATTGTAGGAATAATATTGTATGCAACTCGTGTGTAAATAGCATTTTTTATCTCGTGCTAACTTCCGCATTCGTCTGAGCCTCATGCATAAAATATCGCACTCGATTAAAAAAGTACTACTTTACACATTTGTTACATAAAAAACTATTTTAATATTTAAACATGGCCCTAAGTTAAATTAATTTACAGAAATCTATGAAAGAAAGGAAGCTAGAAAGTTTTTATTTTGATTTCAAATTAAAAAAAAAAAATCTGTTGTGGCCAGCACAAGACCTTCCGTCAATTCGATGTATTTTGTACAAATCCCATACCTAAAGTTCCTTGGAAAAGATTCTATCATGTAAAATTGTAACAAGAACACATACTATTTTTTACAAATATCATACCAAATGTTCATTTGAAAACATACACTATGAAAATTGGACTTGACACTTCCTTCTTTCTTCTTCAGCTTTTCCCTATTTTATTAGGGGTCGCTGTTTCTTTTTCTCCTCTTCCACTCAATCCCGTCCAACGTATCTTCTTCACACAGTTTTTCCTCTCTCAAGTCTTCTGCGACACACTCCTTCCACCTTCTCTTTAGCCTTTCTCGTACTCCCGGCATTGAAAGTTCCAATCATGAGGCGAGACTGCAACTACATGTCACTTACGAAGTACGCTATGACTTATGCCACTTTTTGATCCTATACTTTACATCTTTGATTTTGCACTTGACACTGACATCTGCCAATTAGAATTTTTTGAATATATCAGCTGTTTATAGCAAAGCTAACTGATTTTTGAAAGTTTATCTCTTTATAATTCTTTAATTCTATATCTATTGACTCCGAAAGTGATGACGTCAAAATCGACCGGGAATTACAAAACCTGAAAGTAGGCTTCCGGTTTCTTAACTGAATCTTGAAAGAGTTTGTTGTGAACGAACCGTACTAGCGCCAAATTTAAATAGCTGTCATTAAAGCTGTTATCTGTAAAGTGTAAATACAACTTTTTTAGAATTAAAAATTATTTCTTATAAAGCTAATTTTATAACAATATTTTGCAATATAAGCAATTAATAAAATGAATAATGCGCATGAAAAATAATGGACATGGAAAATAAAAGAAACAGATATGCAAAATTTGAAAAGTAGATTATCATATAATAAAATATAATTGTCACATACGTATAAATAATGTAAAGAGTGTTAATGAATACCTGTTACAAACTTATAGGATATGTGGGATGCAAAATAAAATAAACAAAATTAGTAACTGTAGTGAGAGATCGTAACAGCCAACGAAAATGAAGAAAGATAATTACCATTTTATGAGTTTATTAGTAAAGTCTATTTTGCATCCCGTACATTACCTATAAATTTGTAACACATATTCATTAAAAGCCTTTGTACATATTTACAAAAATTCGATTACATACTTTGTTCATTGTAAAATATTTCGACTTCATTATAAGCGGGTATTAAAAATTTGTCAAAGCCCCACAAACTTTAAGGATGAATGTTGCATGGGGCATTAAAAAAAGCAATCATATGTAATATCTGAAAAGTTTTAATTCCTCCCATGGCCCTTTCTACTTGTATTTTTACCCTCGTAATATTTCTTGTTTTCTGAATTTGTTCCACCGTAAACTATGGAACCATTAAAAATTAACGCCTGATTAACTCGCAACTTTACAATGATTAAAACCCACTGTTTTTCCAAATTTGGCTAATTCGTTACTTAATACTTCAACATATTCCTCAGAAACTGCGCGATCAGTGGATCTATGTGGTGTTCAAGGATATAGATCTTCAACTGTTTGCACTGTAGTATCAGTTGTTTTCTTCTTCGACCAGGAACAAGCCGTATTTATTTTTTTACTTTAAATACATAAAACAGGAATATGTAACAAAATCACATCATTAAATTTTCTAGTTTTCGAAAAAGACAAATGACAGCTATTTAAATTTAGCGCTAGTTCAGTTCGTTCACAATAAACGCTTTCAAGATGCAGTCAAGAAACCGGAAGCCTACTTTCAGGTTTTGTAATTCCCGGTCGATTTTGACGTCACGCTTTCGGAGTCAATTGGCTATGAAGGAAAATGTATAATCAAACCGTATAGAGAAGAACATATTTATAATAACATAAAATGTCAAAAAGTAATATTTAACTGCGTCTTTTTAAGAAAAACTGTTAAAAAATTCAAATAGGGGTACTTCCGGTGGATCAATTATAACCAAAATCTAATCACCTCTTCATGTAAAGAAGTAAAGAAGAGGAATACGAAAGAATTATAATTGTAGTATTGGAGTTATGGTCGGAGAAAAATTTGTCACACACGGACACATACACAGACACACATACAGCCATCATCTTAAAAATCGTAAATTCGTATAGTACGGACCTTAAAACGAGCTTATTCATTAAAAACTCACCACCGATTTTTTTTGACCAAAGACAATACCTTCCTTTCCTACATGTCTACCTACAGGTGACGGAAGGTAAAACTGAACTAAGTTTCCTTTTTTTAAGCATAGAGCAATATTTTTTTCACCTCAAATCATAAGTTTCGTTGTTTTTTTATTCGACAAATATATTTAATTTTACGTAACAATTCTATAAGTTAAATAATGTATTTATAAAACAATATATAAACATGTTATTATTTAATAAATAAACATTATCATGGATCCACGTGGCTATCAACGTACATCAACTAATATTTATGTTATTTTTACAAATAATATTTACATATATTTCTATATATTCAATCACACCTAATTATTCTAGCAAATTGACACACCGGCAATGGGTAATATGCCGTGATGATATATTTATTTATTACAATGTCCCCTGTGGTACATTCTCAATAACAACTTTTTGCATATATTACAGTACAGAAATATCGTCATTACTGCACACCCGCAAAAATTATATACTTATTTATTTATTTGCATAATTATAATTATCATCGAACCATGGAAAATTTGCAATCTTTCATATTTTTTCTAAAATTCTTTTTATTCCCCAACAATAAAGATCCGCATGGCTACCAATGGATTCTTTTTCTTATCATTTGTGACTCACAGGGACAACGTACTTTCCTGATAAATAACTCGCATTTTAATTTTTCTTGCATTCAGGAAGTAGGCCATGCAGTGTCGTCACTATACTACAAACATTAGAGCATCCTAGATAATGCGTTGATAACGATTGGTGTTAATATTTTGAGCTACATTTAAAATGATTTTGGGTTATGTGATAGTTGCGAATTTTTTTTCAAAGAATTTAAAAATATGTTTTATCTGGCAAGGTTAAACAGTATCAGAATGGAAAAGAATTATTTATTTCAATATTTATAATTTGTATCAACATTTTTTTAATTTTTATTATTAATAATCAAGAGTTCACTGTTTCCATGTTTTTGTTGCATAACTTTAAAGCATAAATATGGTACTTAAATCCTACTGAATTTATTTTTTTTTCAATTGGTACACTATGTTAATATTTTTATGAAACTTCATTTAAATTGAAAGACATCTATAGTTCTACAAAGTATTAATTTGTTGTTTCTTATATCGTAATATTTTTTAATATTTTATGACGTATTTGTTAAGCTCATTTTGTATCATATAAATTGATCTATGCATATCAGCACATAAAAATCTGTTGTGGCTAGCACAATAACCCTCGCCATTTTCATTTTAGACTATTTAAGTATTGTATTTAATATTTCTGGTACACACAAAAAATTCTAATAATTACATCTATTCTTCATTTTTCAATTCATTCTATGAACAAGTTTCCTCCTACTCTTCTAAATGTTCGAGATTCTTCCAATTCATTGACGAGATTGGTGGTATTATCTGAAGGGTATATTACGAATTATTATGTACAGTAAGCGAGTGTTTAGTTGACACTGATACTGTACATACTTTGGCTTATAAATGAATCCCCTTTCTTTTTATACCAATACAAAAGTTCTAAAATAAAAGCATGAAACAAATTATATTTACACTTACAAACATTTACATTTAGATATAACACTGAAAAACGTATTATTTACAAATTAATGCAGACAATAATTGCAATCTGTCAAAACTGTATTACTCTAGTGATAGCAACCACGTAAATGTGTAACCGAGTAAATGTGCGCTGTTTACGATATCGGTTTTTGCACTTGATAAAAAATAAGCACTCTTGACAAATTTATGCTCTTATTAAAGCGTAATAATATGATCTTTCAAACAGCATAAGTTTTACCTATCTAAGGTCTAGTTTCTAAAAATTAAAAATAATTAAATCCAAGTGGTCGATGCAAGTAAGTGTATTACAATCCAAGTGATGATTGCCACTGGCAGCCTATGTCAGGCAACATTATCTTTCACACAAACGCATGTGGTTTATTTTTGGCGTGGCATCCTACATTCAAACGCATATTATTTGGTTACTGTCGTTATTTTATATGGCAAAATTATGAAGTTGTCTAATGGGTTAAGTGACATGTGGCAAATTATCGTTCGTAGCGTATCAGTGTTATCGTTGAGTTGATTTTGTGCTATTTTCCTGATTCTTGAGAGTTATACTTTATCTTCGTTTTAATATCCTTAATTTTTTGACCTATTCTTACATATTTTTCATTTGAGGAAGCAGAGTACGAATTTTTAATTCAAACCAAAAATGAAGAATACAAATTGTTGTGTGCCATTCCCGCGCGGGAAAGAAAATGGGAATTAGTTTTCACTGTTTTCCCAAAAAAAAAAAAAATGAAAGGAAAAAAAAAATAAATGGTTCCATTTATTTCATAGGGATTTGCAGTGGTCTGCATACATAACCCAACTAGCTTACAGTTATTTAAATTCCACAACTCCTCATAAAAATAACAAGCCACTATTAACTACTTCTTCCCCTACGAAAAAATTTCTTGAAGAATTCGTTGCTTCCAGATATCTAAATAATTCCTGAAAACTAATTTGCTTTATCGACACCAAGAAAGTTATTCGTACCTAAAATATATGAAAAAGCTGATATAACTGTATATTTTACTATAAATAAAGAACAAATACTTCCCTTTAAATAATGTAGTACTTCAAATTAGTTTACATTTAATGATTTACTTTCCTTTTCCTCACACTTTCCATTATACTTGCTAATCAGCACCAAGAAAGTTATATATGTAAAGTATATTAAACGGCCGATATAACTAAATATTTCTCTATAAATAAAGAACAAACACTTCCCTTTAAACAATCCAAATTAGTTTCTTCTTCTTCATGGCTTGGCTTAATCAACCCTCAGAAGGGTCTTCGCCTCTTCAACTAGGCGCCTCCATTTCTGCCGGTCAACTGCTTGGTTTCTCAAATTAGTAATTCCCAGTTTTTGTAGATCTTTGAAAACATTATCTACAATCTACATATTTGGTTCGCAGTCTTCCCTTTGGTCTGGCTGTTCCTATTTTGCTATAAAAGTTTCTTTTGGCCGGGTCATTTTCTTCCATCCTCTCTACATGTTCTATCCATCTGACTCTATGACTTTTCACGATGGCAATTATGTCTGGTTCATTGCATTCCTTATATGGTATACTAAGTTCATCCTCGTTCTCCAAATATCGCCATCTTTGACTGGGCCTATTATTTTTCTTAGAATTTTCCTTTCGCAAATGGCAAGTTTATTTATTATTCTTTTGTTAGGTTCCAAGATTTACATTTACATATTTATGTATAGGTAGGTTTATTTTCATATGACTCACACTAAGGGTATATTCCAAAAATAAAATATAATAACCAAAACCATGGTTTCTGTTACCGACTGGTTCTAGTCACGTGACTATTATTATTGAAACAGTTCGGTTTCATTCGCGGCTGATTCGCGGAAACCCTAAAATTTTCTTTCAAATCATTACGTCTATCGTCTTTTATAATCCTAAATTATGGAGTGGAAAATTAAAATACGTACAATGTAAACCGTAGAAAATAGATGCAATCATCAAAGAGTCAATAAATAGTATCTAACCACACTAACTTATAAAATCTGACAGCTTATGAAAAAGGACAGAAGATGTTAACCGGCAAAACCGAGGAAAAATCATGGTTGCGTTGATGCGCTTCGGCTGCAACCATTTTAACCGTAACCATGTTTCATAAATGAACAAGTTTTACCATTTGATATTATTGGAACACTTTTGGTTAACCACGGTTAAAATTTGTTATTTTTGGAATATACCCTAAGTTCTATGGGGTCTCGTGACCGCGTGCCTGAGTGTCTGGTCTCGAACCTGGGGGAACTGGGTTCGATCCCGACAGACGCCAAATATTTACAATTTTAAATGGCACAAAAGTGACCCCTGTGGTGCACTCTCCACACCAGCTATGAGTGTCCGTGAGGTGACGCCTGGTAAGCGCCCACACGGTAAAATATATCGTCATCATTACCGATGTCTACATGTGTTGTAGATACTGGCACACCCAGAAATGGGTAATATGCCGTGATGATATATTTATTTATTTACCCTAAGTTCTGTGACTTACCTACTATGCCGGCCACATTGTAAATACAGTGCTGCCTCTATCGATCATTTTCGTTGCCAATAGAAGACTTGAAAATAGTAAAAAATTTGGAATAGAGTATCTGTTAGTAGGGCATTAAAATATCGAATATTTAAAAAACTAATAGCTTTTTTAAATATTAAAAGTCGTCCTTATCTACTATCCTATAGTTCTGAAGTATAGTTTTAATATTAATAATTATATAAATGACCAATAAATTGTATGATAATAGTTGGGGACGATGCAAATTATTTTCTAATTGAATACTCTGGTGGACTCCAAGACTCCATTATAAAATTTGCTGTTTTCATAATTATATTATTTCAATAATGAATGACACTATTATGATATGAAATAATTCAAATGCAACATATATTTTTATATAGTGATGCTTATCGTATTAACTAGTTCAAGAACAATGTAAATTTTGATTATTGCAATAATAATAAACCTACATTGATAATTATTTAATACATACTTTTATTTCTCTTATGTAAAATGCATTTTTAATTTTATAACTATTTAAGGCCCTCTGTGCAATATTTTGTCATTAGTTACCTGATCTACCTCAGCAAGTGTTAAACAAAAATATAACAATGAAATTTGTTATAATTTTAACAGTTATTTTCGTCTGTATAACAAGTAAGTTATAGTTAAACTGCGAAAGAAGCAGATTGACATACCATTCATTTCATTCTTAGTGTGTCATTCTTTCGTGGTCTTCATCAAAGAAGTCAACAAAGAAGAAAAATGGCCTGTTCACTGCAAGAAAGAAACCACCATCAAAGAACTGAAGGAGAAGATCAACCACCTGAAAGGTCTTCCTCACCATGTCTTGCACGTCCTTCACAAGCATAAGCCCTGCAAGGAAAAGGAGACCGTATCTGCTTGCGGTATCAGTGAAGGAGAAACTGTTAGCATAATCGCCAAGGAAGCAATCAAGGGAATGTTTTTCTTTGCCGCGAAAATTATGTAAGATGGAGAAAAGAATGGTGATGACTTTAGGCTACAGGGGGATACGAGAGGTGACTTAGCATTTTTATTGTTTATCTATGTACCGTTGAGGTATATTTAGAGAGAAGGCATGTACGAATACGGGCATTGTCTAAAAAAATTGCTCAAAACTATTTTTGAATGTCCCAGATCTGAAAAACACTCACAACGCGTTTTGGATTTATCTTAACTTGCAAAGACTGATATTTAACTATTATTTTTTTAACCAAACCGTAACATAACCTAATCTATACCGTGTTTTTAAACTATAGACAGCACTAGACGAAGTCACATTTACACCGCTAGAAGTTACCAAAAAAAGTCACTAGATTTATTTGGCGGGGGAATTGAAATGTCACGTCAGCATTTATACTTTTCAGGTTATATTTTCATTAACCAAAACTATTATAGATAATATACTTAATTTATTCATATAAAATCATAAATACATAACTTTTAATTATAAATTAATTAATTGCATTATTTTTTTGTAATTCCTTGATGAAAAATTTATATATTATAACTGTTTTTATTCGTGAAATATTACAAAATGAGAAATGAAACAAAAAAACACGTACAAATTCAACAAGTGATTTGACAACTACTGAGAGTTTGATGTTTCAATTACGTTTGAAGGTTAACTTGAAATTTTGCCTGGTTAAATGCGGCTTCACGAAATAGTTCAGCAACCAATCACAGGCTTTGATTTCTCACTAGAATTTCTAGTTACTGTCTATAGATTAAAAACAGAGTATAGTCATTGTTATACATTTTCAACTTCAATTTCAGAGAAAGTTACTTCAATTTCAGAAAAAGTAACTTCAATTTCAGAAAAAGTAAATTCAATTTTCGGGAAAGTAAATTCAATTTCAGAACAAGTACAAGTAAATTTAATTTAGGAAAAAGTAAATTGAAAAGTTTTCTCTCTAGCACAATGATGTGAGTGTACTTGCACAATGATGTGAGTGCAAGAAATATGAAAAGATTTTTAACGAAAAACTTTCAACGAAAAACTAGAACATGTGCTACTTTTTCTTAAAAGTCCCTACAAATTTTGACTGGCAAGTAACTGTCAAATGTCATTTGTATTTATATTTTTGAAGTTAACAGATGTGGTTATTATAAGTGATTGATATTAAACTGAAAAATGGAAAGTGGGATAGAGAAGTAATTGAAATCTTGATGACTATATAAGAAAAATTCAAGTCATGAAAATTCAATCACAATTTAATGTAGGTTTAACTTAAATTTTGACATTTGGACATTTTAATCAACTTGATCGTGTAAATAAACTTGTAAGGTTACTTATAAAGACACTTTTGAAGTCACTTGAAAAGAAAAACTGCATCGTGTAATGCACACTTAATTTCAATTTCAGAAAAAAATAAATTCAATTTCAGAAAAAGTACATTGATATTATTTTTTTGAAATTAAATTTTCTTTTACTGAAATTGAAGTTGAAAAGGCACTACTCAATTCTGACTAAGTAATATCCGTTGAAGTGGTAAAATTCGGGTTTGGAAATTTTCATAAGTTCAAGACTGGTTCTGAGATTTTTTTTTAATTACCCGAATTCGGGTATAGAGTGTAGCAAATATATTAAATATGTATGTAGTACCCAGATGGCAAAATCCTTCTTTTTATAAAACAATAAACTTACGGCCAAATTGTAATATGAGTATTGTACATTAGGTTAGGGTTAGGCCAACGAAAGTTTGACAATTGACAATTACGGTATTTTGACAAATTGACAAAATTCGCTGTCAAAGCGAAACTGACCAAGCCTTTAATGAAAACAGCTTTTACAATCTGACTGTTGTACTGAAGTACCTAGCGACAAAAATTATATGATTAATCTATAAGTATTATACAGTCATCTCAAAGTATTTTCCTATCTCTGTTTTTAATTCTAATCGTTCGTTGTTTCATTAATTCATATAGCATTAGAAATATCCATAGTTTTTTTTTCTAGATATTTATTGATAGTGCAAAGGTATATGAAATACAAAAAAATAGTATTTCCATTTTTACAACGTTTTATAATTATGAAAATTTTATAAAATGTATAACTACTTGTAAGTATATTGTACAAACATAAAAATAAATGTATTTTACTTGATGTACTTACAATAATTAATTTAAACGTATATACTTTAAACTAAAATTAAAATAAACAAATAATTTTGGGGAAGAATTATTATTCAATAATTTACTAATTAAAGGAAGTGTCTACTGCACTGTCCAGACAAAGCCGCAAAAAAAAAAATTACTGAACTGTCGCACGTGGAGAAGACGGAATCTAGCGGACAATAATTCTAGCGGCCACTTCTCGAATCTACCTAAAAACCACAGTCTACCAATTAGGAATTGTCAGTTAGGTATTGTTTTGGATTTTTTATTTTAAGACAAACTATAACAATACCTAACTGGCAATTCATAATAGCTTGCGGACACTCATGTGACGAAGCGAATTAGCCAATCAGAACTTGGGGAGAAACTGTCACATCGAAGGTCAGAGAGCTGGGCAGCTTTCCAAATTCAAGAGTACCGTAATTTAAGAGTGTAGTGTTGTGTTTTGGAAGAATGAGTTTTGTTGGAGTAAAAAATTGAAATAAAATTTTAAAAAATTAACAAAACTACTTATAATCACAACATTAATGTCAAGCCTCCTCTGAGAGTAAGGTTATTAGTTTTGGAACGATTTTGAGTAATTTCGTACTCTGTAATAGAGTTGTGGAACGCAACCCTGAAGTTTGTTTTGGTAGCGTGTTTAGAGGTTATGAGTTTTGTTTTCATAGTTTGACAGTTTTCATATTGAAGTTTTTAATGCCTATTGAGTTATTTTATATATTTTTTGCCAAA
The DNA here is from genome assembly GCA_943142095.1 of Ophonus ardosiacus. Lineage (NCBI taxonomy): Eukaryota > Metazoa > Arthropoda > Insecta > Coleoptera > Carabidae > Ophonus > Ophonus ardosiacus. The sequence continues at coordinate 41,301,456 of OW964827.1, forward strand.
CTATGAAAACAAAACGCATAATACGCTATAAACCAAAACAAACTTCAGCTCCCCGTCCTTCAATCTGACAGTTTCTCCCCAGGTTCTGATTGGCTAATTCGCTTCGTCACGTGAGTATCCGCAAGCTATTGGTAAACAGCGGCTTTTAGGTTATGTTCGAGAAATGGCCGCTCTGCGCATGTGCCACAGTTCACTAAATTTTTTGCGGCTCTGTCTGGACAGTGCAGTTGTGCAGTAAATACTTCCTTAATTAAATGCTGTTATGCGCGCACGAGCAAAAGTATTATACAATTTACAATGTACAAAATATAAAGAAATAATAATGAATATTCCTTATTATTTAAATGATTATAGTATAGCAATTGAAATTATTTTTTTGACCGATCCTATATGAGTACACATAATACTGTTCAATATGATTGACTTTTTCCCTATACTTCGATACACAGGTCAATAAATTATCGATTCATATACACATGGTGTTTCATGTAACTATACAAGGCTTTGGAGTATGAATTCTAGATACCAACACGAGAAATAACCAATAAACATTGCTGCTACAAGAACGCTTCCTAATAGAAGTACCGAGGATTTATCTTAAGAGAAGCATAATACTGAAATAACAGAAAATAGTTCGCTTATATCCTTGTATACTCTTTTGTATATTTTTGACACAAATGCGATTTAATTAATTAATTATTCCATCTATTTCAAGCCGATATTTAATTATTACACCTGCCATTTATAAAATATTTCTAATTCAAAAAATAGTATTGCAAAGCCTTCTATTTTTCATAAAAATGTAATATTTTAATCATTCGCCATTGTATTTTTTAATATAGAGTTATTTATTGAATGCACTGGTTTACATTTTGAACACTTATGCCCATATTCATAAATACTCGTAAAAATTTTAAACGGTACGTTATAATTTTTATCCAATAAAAACTGTCTACATTGAAAGAAAAATCAAAATTTTATTTGTCAAGTTTGATTCTATTTGTCAAAAATTATAACGAACTGTTTTGAAACTTTACGAGTGTTTATGAATATGGGCATTACTCTAAGATTCTTTTTATAATTGGAAATTTATGACCCAATAAAAAAATAAATGAAACTAGCCTACTACTTCCTGGTTTTTATGTTTATTGGGAATTTTTTCGTTTTGGTGTCTAGAATTCATACTCCGATTCTTTGTACTGATATATGAAACACCCTATATTTTCTTCTGAGAATTGTTGTAAGTATTAAGTGAACTTTATAAAGAAAAAGAAAAAGAAAATAGCACGACATTTCTATTTTTTCATCACCCAATACATTCTTTCAACTTTTACAAGTGAATGTAAATAATTTTAATCGCATTAATTGGATCCATTAAATTATTTTTCATAAGTTAACATCATCAGAAATAACATGTTTACTTGTAATATAAAAATCGTAAACAATATAAACATATCATAATCATTTTAATTTGTATGAATGCTTACACTATTACTCATCGATGTTGGTACCTACTTCATTTCAGGAAAGAAGTTGTTAATTTGTTTATCTGTATATTTATTTTTCATATTGTAAACATATTTAAATATATTTCTCTAAAACTAAAACATTATTTTATAAATATATGTTAAATAATTAATTAGGTTTATAATATTTCCGTGTTGTTTAGCCAAAACAACTATGTATAATAGCTATTATATCGTAAATAATTTTTTATATAGACACATATTTGTAAATAAGCCTGATATATTGGCAGAAAAAACTTGGTATTGAAAGTACGAAAATTTCCAAGTACATTGTACTAAAAATTAAACAAATTCCTAATAATTTTAATTGGATTAGATGTTACACAAAAATTTGAATGTTTTCATTACAATTTTGATGATTCATATTCAGGGCCTTACTGAAAAATATTCATATATTATACAAGACGATTGAAAATTCTCGATTATACGAAACGTGTTGCCTGGAAACACCACGAGAGCAAAGGTCGAGTGGTATTTTCTATAGGCAACATGTCGAGTATTTCGAGAATTTTAGATTGTCGAGTTGTATACAGGTAGACTATATCATGAATAAAAACTAAATTAAAAATCTGTTGTGGCCAGCACAAGACCTCTCGCCATTTCCATATTAAGCTATATAAGTATTATATTGCACTTCGCTTTCGAACCGTCGTTTTATAAAAAAATATTACAGAACTTTACCCAAATATTGTTTTTTATTGTATTTAACATGTCTTCTGCACACATATAATACTAATTATATCTATTTTTCATTGTATGAGGAAGTTTCTAAATGTCACAGATTCTTCCAATTCATTAACCAGATCGGCGGTATTTCTGATGGATATATGCATATTACACATAATTTCAAATATTTAATTAATAAAACAATATGAAAGATTAAATGTACTTCCCAGAAAAAGCTATCAAAATGTCACTAAAACAGTTGATTTTTGACACTGAAATCTGTCATTTACAAATTATGTTATAAACATTTGAATTTGTCAACTGGTTTCCTTAGTGTAGTTTCGCCTACTCGACTTGTTATATCCCGATATTCTATATATTATAGCGTCTTTATCTCTAAATTTATAGAAGATATAATAAAAAATTTAAATGTATCAGGTGTAGAATTTTGTTCTTCAAAATTAGTAATATCAAAAATTTTCAAAAATTAATATTTTGAAGAATTTCTTTTAAAAACTACTACTTCTGGTTGTTTAATTGTTACCAAAACCTTTTCACTCTTCCCAGGAATGTCAGATTGAGGAATCCATAGTTAAACAGGTCTTATGTTTTATAGTTTTTGAGGAATCGTCCGTCCAATATCCAGCCCTACACACATGCACACATCCACACACACACACACAGACATCATTGTAAAAATGTTAAAATCGGATTCTAGTGACCTTGAAACGTGCTTATTCATTAAAATCTGGATATGCGATTTTTAGCATGATTCCAATACCTCTCTTAGCGAGAGGTGAAAAGTATAGCAATAGTGCAGTTTCTGGAGTAGTGATTAAATTATTATATGTCTTCTTGTCATATTTTTACTTCAATAATGCATTGCTGCCAGATAATAGGTGCGTTCAATTATTCGTTTCGGTGCACTCGGACATGTCAGTGTCATTTCAGATGTTTACACAGAAAACATGATTTTTCTCTTCAAAATCAAACTACAAATTCAGTTATGTACGCGACACTAAGCTCGAAAGAAAACGATCGTACTGTATACGGTGTGTAAATAGATTTCAAAATGACATTGATAGTTCTAAGTACTTAAAACAAAATAACCAAACGCATCTATAAATAACCATGGTGAACGAATATACGAACCTTTGCATATTCGAATATACCGAGATTGGTATATTCGATCAACCATGGTTATTTAATAATAACTGCTGTAATATGTGGTAACTCAGGAAAATCACGCATTCTTATTGGGTTATAACTTAATAAATGATATAGTCATATGTAATATAACAAGTGATATGATTATCATCGATGATATTTTCGAGTGAAACCGAGTTGCAGATTCTGTGCTGCTTCGGTTTCACGAGCAATATCTTCGATTATTAATCATATCACGAGCTTATATTTAATAAGAGAATATAATGAATTTTTGTTAAATATAACTGTCGATGTTGTAAACATCCCTTAGTAACGAATGTAAATAAGGTGATAATTTCTTTGTTTTTTATCATCGCTGTGATAGACATGTAACTAGGGAAATTCTGAATGGTGATTGGCGGAAAACATGTCATGTGACTAATGAAATATATTCTCATGAAAATCTATACATTATATTCATGTACAACACTAAAAAATATTCACATTACATCTTTTGCATTACCAATAATATAAATTATTATATTATTGGAATATATTGTTGTATAAGAATTACAATTATTTTAAAAATATTCCTTCAATCCTCCTCTGTATATTAAACGTATTTTGTACTTTGTAATGACGCAACATAACGAAAAACATTAGAAGATATGTAATAAGTACCGCGCAAAAATTTGGAATACCACGTTCCAAAAAAAATTTGTTTTTGCCTAGTAACCCAGATGTAACAAAAGAAAAAAATACGCACATAACAAACATAAGATGTAGGGCACACGAGTCAAACATTTCAGCAATCTATATATATAAATATTTACATAAAAGAGAGAAAATAATATTGTTTATATTTGAATTTAAAAATATACCTACACTATTTTTACCTTCCGTCACCTTTAGTTAAGGTATTTACCCCAATTCTGTAACAAAGTTGCTAACTTTTAGCAACATTGCTATAGCAAATGATCAATAATAATTGCAAACAATGAAGAAAATGTGAAAATGACAGGCTTTACATTTGTGTCTATTGCCAATTTTTTTTAACAATGTTGCTAACACTTACCAACTTTTTTACAGAATAGGGGTGATTGTATTTGGTAAAAAATTCCATAGTGAATTTTTAATGAATAAGCACGTTTTAGGGTCCCTAGAATATGTTTTTAATAGTTTTACGCTGATGTCTGTGTGTATGTGTGTGTGTCCGTGTGTCTGACTGTGTGTGACATTTTTTTCTCCGACGATACCAATACAACAATTCTAAAAATTATAATTCTTCCGTATTCCTTTTCTTTACATCCATATGAAGAGCTGATAAGATTTTGGTTATAATTAGTCAATCGGAAGTTCCCTTATTTGAAGTTCTTAACAGATTTTCTTGAAAAACCGCAGTTAAATATCATTTTTTGACATTTTATGTGATTATCAACATGAAAGAATATCTTACTGTCTATTCGGTTTGATTATATATTTTCCTTCATATTCAATAGATATAAAAAATCATAAATTAGGCATCTTTGCTATAATCATGCACGGTAAATAAAAACTTTGTTGTGATTACCAAAAATGAGTTCCAGCAGCAAATTTTTTTTGTCAATATAGGACCAGCAAATATATTTGGTACAGTTACCTAGGTAAATTTGCTGGTAAAAAATTGTTGTGGCAACAAATACAGTTTTGTTATATATAATAAAAGATATTTGTTGTGCGAACAAATAAAATAAGTTACCATTAAGAAGTATAAATTTGTTATACGAACAAATAAATTAAGTTACTATTAAGAAATATAAATTTGTTATGCGAACAAATAAAATAAGTTACCATTAATAACTATGAATTTGTTTTGGAAACTAATAAATTTTGATAGATATACAAATGCATTAATGAGGTAGTAAGGTAAAAATTAAATACAGGCGTATTATAATAATTTTATTTATTTATAATTATAATCTATATACATGTAACAAATATAATATAAAAAAATAACATATGAAACAATAGTCACTTAAATTATACAGATTTATCAGTAATCGATACATACCTTCAAATTTCTCAATAAGACACTAATTGCCATTGTTTTAAAATATCTTTTACAAAATCATCCATTTTTATTGACGGGCACAAGAAACAAGCACATTTAAAACACAATTTTCGACAGGCTAAAACTTAACAGAGTAAGCAAATGCGACACGACGTAGTATATAGTATAACACGAACAGTGAATTATACTGTATACCAGGGAATACCCTGTCTACACAAAAGTTTTAGTTACCTGTACAAAGTATATGGCGGAAAGAAGAATTTGTAATCTTTACAAAATATAATGTCACAGGATACAAAAAATAAAATTTGTCCCAGTAACATTAAATATTTTTAATTGTTGCAAAATGATTTTGTAATCTGAACAAAGTAACAAAATAACTGCAATAATAATTGCTACCATGACTAATATTTTACAGCAAATAATACTTTTTGTACACAACAAAAATTGTTTAGTTTTGGAAACTTAAAATACAAAGTTCTTCGAATACACGGCAAAAACATATTGTTGAAATAACAAAAAAATACAGCTAACTAAATTTTGTCCGCAATATCAATGTAATTTTTTACCGTGTGGAAACAGCTGATATATTCAAATAATCCTAATTGACAGATATCAGTGTCAAGTGCAATTTACATAGTGTATGTTGCTGTTATAATTTTATTGCATTTGTAGAAACTTTTCCAAGGAACTTTCGGTATGGAATTTTTTATGGAAAATTTTATATGTTCGTGTTACAACTTTACTGGGTATATAGAATCTTTTCCAAGGAACTTTTGGTGATTTGTACAAAATATATAAAATTGACTGAAGGTATTATGCAGACCACATCAGATTTTTTATTTATTTACGAAGTGTGGCAATAAAATAACTGGGTTAAAAATTACACGAAAGAAATATTGTCAACCTCAATGTACTGTCTTCTCCAAATCCTACACCGCCCCATGCGAATATTCCATTGTTGAAGTCAATGCAGTAGGCCGTTTTTGTTATGTTGTTCATAAACACTGCCGGTTTTTCTATAACATTAGCAGCAGCTCAGATTCGAATTTGATTCTTTTAAACGCAGATTTAAATTTTGAGAATAAAAGATCACATATCAGAAGAGTAGGTACGACCAACACGGTGATTTCGTGTTTCGTGAAAAATGCCTCGACAGACAGGGCGTTGTGTTCCGTCGAGTTGTCTTTATGGAGAATCCATGAGTCGTTTCTTGACATTTTTCTTCTCACCGTGCATGAAGGGTTATCAAAACATCCTTGTAGTATACCGTAGTAGTATAACGAACTGCCCCTCAGGCACCCAATCCACGTGAACATATTTTGAAAAAAAAAAGTTATCTTTAGTTTCGTCTTTAAACTTTCTAACAGAAATTCATAACGACACTAACATGATTCCGACGGTGTACAATAATGCGGTCCACTTGCGAACGGTTTGCCTAATTATCTGGAAATATTAACTGTGGATGGATAGAAGATGACAAATTAATAAGACACCCTGCAATGTTGCCAAATATACAGGGAAGCCGAAAAAATGCCCGTTATTTTATTGTCACACCTCGTATAAGTGCCCTGTATAAAAAGCAAATTGGCCCATTCATAAATGAGTAATAAGTCATAATGATATAATAAAAAATCTGTTGTGGCCAGCACAAGACCTCTCGCCATTTCCATTTTATGTTATACAGTGTCTCATTTAGAGGTGCCACCATTGGGATCTCGAGAAGTGTAAGAGATACGATGTCGGTTAAATGGAACTTTTTGTGCGCCTTTGGGAGGCCATTTCAGATGTGCTTTTGTTTTTCCAAAAATTCTCATAGGGCACTAGATAATGACGAAAAACTGAATAATGTTGATTTTTTCTTTTTCAAATAACTTCTAAACTATTAGTAATTGAGAAAAACGTTTCAAATACAAAAGATACATATTTTTATTAACTAACCAGTGGCGTACGAAATAAATTTTTATATCCGTAAATTTTCGAGATATAACACAAACTTATATTTTTTTAAATGGAACCCGTATCTGATTTTAGTCTCAAAAAAATCATTATTTTTTCTCTTTTCAACGATATAAGGGTTATTATGTTTTATATTTGTTTTGCCTTCAAAATTATTATTTTTTCCTTATTTTGTATTAAATTTCTATTTAGAAATACACCTTGTATTTAAATAATTTATTTCGTTAGAAAATTTTGCTCAAAACTCGTATCAAACTAATTTTTATAATATTTTGTATCTGGTCGCCCTTGGCACATTATAGTGTAATTTGTAATTATGAGTCTAGAATGAAAATATTAAGTAATAAAGGCATAAAACAAATTATTTCGATCAAATACAATATAATTAATAAAAATAATAATGTTTTTTTGGGAAATAATAAGAAAGTTCAGGAAAATAAAGAGAAAAATTAAATTTTAGGAGCAAAACAAATATAAAACATAATAATCCTTACATCATTGAAAAGAGAAAAAAATAATGATTTTTTTGAAACTGAAATCAGATATGAGTTCCAATTAAAAAAAAATATAAGTTTGTGTTATATCTCGAAAATTTACGGATATAAAAATTTATTTCGTACGCCACTGGTTAGCTAATAAATATATCTATCTTTTATATTTGAAACGTTTTTCTCAATTACTAATAGTTTAGAAGTTTTTTGAAAAAGAAAAAATCAACAATATTCAGTTTTTCGTCATTATCTAGTGCCCTATGAGAATTTTTTGAAAAACAAAAGCACATCTGAAATGGCCTCCCAAAGGCGCACAAAAAGTTCCATTTGAACGTCATCGTATCTCCTGTAGTTCTCGAGATCCCAATGGTTGCACCTCTAAATGGGACACACTGTATAAGTATTGTATTGCACTTCGCTATCGAACCGTCGTTTTATAACAAAAAAAATTACAGAACTTTACCCAAATACTGTTTTTTATTGTATTTAACATGTCTTCTGCACATACAATTCTAATTATATCTATTTTTCATTGTATAAGGAAGTTCCTATATGTCAGAGATTCTTCCAAGTCATTAACAAGATTGGCGGTATTTCTAATGGATATATGCCTATAATTTTAAATATTTAATTAATAAAACAATAAGAAAGATTAAATGTATCATCCAGAAAAAGCTTTCAGAATGTAACTAAAACTTTTGATTCTTCACACTGACATTTATCATTTACAAATTATGTTATAAACATTTGAATTTGTCAACTGATTTCCTTAGTGTATTTTAGCCTACTCGACTAACTAAAGCCCGTTATTCTATATATTATAGCGTCTTTATCTCTAAATTTATAGAAGGTATAATAAAAACTTTAAATGTATCAGATGTAGAATTTTGTACTACAATATTAGTAATATCAAAAATTTTCAAAAAATAATATCCAGAAGAATTTTTTTTAAAAACTGCTACTTCCGGTTGTCCAATTGTTACCAAAATCTTTTCAGCTCTTCCTATGAATGTCAGATTGAGGAATTCATAGTTTAACTGGTCTTATGTCTTATAGTTTTTGAGTAATCGTCCCTCCAACATCCACACATTCATACACGCATACACACATCCACACATACACACACAGACATCATCGTAAAAATGTTAAAATCGGTTTATATGGACCTTAAATCGTGATTATTCACTTAAATCTGGATATGTGATTTTTAGCATGAATCCAATACCTCTCTTAGCGAGAGGTAAAAATGTCATTATCATCTACGGAATATGGTAGAAAGTGCAGAAAAGAAAAGTGAATATCCATTTTTAATTATTCGTGTTGTTTATAGACCACGTACATAAGAATGTGTCAACAAGCTCATTACAAAAATGCAACTTGCAATAAAAATATGATCATTGCAGACGAATATTTAGATAACAGGGACAAAACATGCACATTATAATTAATTGAAGTCTATATGGATTGATAAAGACCTGAGATGGTGCCATGCACATATCATTATATTAATAATTAGTTGGTCGCGCACGTGTTATTATAGTTTAATTTCTCCTACAACTGTTGCTAGTTACTAACCGACTTTTTTATTTCGAATGTTTGTTTTTGTCATTAATAAATAATTGATTGTCGTCAAGTTGGATTTTTTTATTAGAAAAAGTTAGTTTTATCCAGATCAATAATATTGATCGCTCTCCAGGAAATCAAGGAGAAATTTGGAAATTTTCCACACTTAAAATTTTTGTACAACTCATAATAAAACCTGAATTACTGTAGTCATGCAAAGTAACCCTTTAGTAACATCATTTCTACAAAAAAAGTGTTACTTTAGGAAAATAGTTTATTATTTAACGGTAGCACAATAATGGCTGTAACTCGGTTTCCCTGTAAATTTGGCAACTTTGCAAGGTGTGTCATATTAATTTGTCATCTCTCCACGGCTAAAATTTCAAGATAATTAGACAAATCGTTCGCTAGTAGCCTTTGATTGAAGTGAACCATTTTTCTGAACTCCGTCGGAATCATTTCTGTGTGAAACTTGACAAATCCGCTATAAAAACATAGATTTGTTGAAGAAAGTTCATGGTGATGAGTCCCTATCTAGTACTTAAGTTTTCGAGCAAATTATAAGGTTTTAAAGAGAGACGAAAAGAGATCGGAGACTATTAGCGCCTCGGCCTTGCACGAACGTCGTTTTTTTCGAAATCCGAGTGATTATTCACGTGGATTGGGTGCCTGAAGTGCAGTTTGTTAACCAGGTACATTACAAGGAGGTAATCCTTCAAGCACTAGTAAGAAGAAAAAGGTTTAAAATGTGAAAAAAACGACTCATGGATTCTCCATAAAGATATTTTGCCGGAACACAAAACCCCGTTTGTCAAGATGTTTTTCACAAAACAAAATCGCCGTGTTGGTACATCACCCGTACTCACCTGACCTAGTGCCATGTGACTTTCTTTTACTCCCAAAATTTAAATGTGAGTTAAAAGGAACCAAATTCGAGCCCGAGATGCAGTTATAGAAAAAGCAGAGCTTATCAGCAACCTAACAAAAATGGTCTGCTCTGCAACATTTGCTTCCAACAATGAAATATTCGCAGGCGCGGTGTATGATTCGAGGAGAGTACAATGAGGGTACCAATATTTGTTTTGCGTAATTTTTTAAATAGTCAACGTTAATAGAAACAATTTTTAATTGTGATGTTCCTCAACTTAAAATCCTATTTTTTCACCTTTGTATACACGTGTTTCTATATTTATTTATTGATAATACCCAGGAATATCTGGTTTCCTAGTGAAGCATTGTATATGGTATTGACATATCTTCACAGCAACCTTGCCTCATGTCTATTATAATCTTTATTTTTCACATGACATACAAAAATCAATGTCAGGATAATCATTCCATAGTGATTGGTGATATATTTTTTTATTTCTAATATAGGCTTACATAATGTTTTGAAACTCAAATGTACAAAGTTTATTTCCGCGAAGAGAAAATACAATTAGAAAAGAGAAGGAGAATTATCTTTGAAAAGAAAAGATGAAGTTATAAAAATTCAAACGTAATAAATATTAATTCATCATGAACATAACTATCTCAAATATGTAGACAGCAATACAAATAAATAAACATGTAAATACATAAATAATATAAAATACGGGAAACAAAATAAATAAAATTTTGCAAGTCTTGCAAATTAATGAAACATTAAATATCAGTTAGTTCTAGATATTTTTCTCGGAAATATTTCAAAGTGGCCAAAGAAAATAAAGTGACAAAATTGTTTTCGAAGCCAAAAATCAAAACTCATAGGGCATTCCTAGTCATTCATACGATTGTATTTCGAATGAAACATAGTTTATAAGTATTTTTCTTAGAACTGGGAAGAATGTAAATCTTAGTCATTTTGCTACAAACTTATAAAAAGTTTTTCTGAAAATATAAACTTATATACCGATCAATTTATGGGTATCATTATGGAAACTTTTTTTAACAGAAATGTATTCTTTACTTGTACTTATAATCAAATATGTATCAAAAAGTAAATAACTTATCTAGTAGTAGAAGATATGTTAATAATTAGAGCTAAAACATGGACAGTAAATGCGAACCAAACCTAGGCAAATAGTGAGAAATGTATACTAATTTCTTTTCACTAGTTTAAAACATCGCCTTTATTAAACCCGTATGTCACGATTTATAATAATTCTGCACAGAAGTATCGACATCATTATAGACATAATTTTATAAACTGTCGCATATAGAAATTTTAATGAAAGATTTTTTTATTGTTATAAATGTTAAAATAAGTTCTGTTCTTATGGAAACAAAGTCCGCACGTAGTACGCACAATTTATTATGATATCTGGCAATTAGCAGTGGAATTTTTGATAATTATTGTAGCCGTTGTTTATTGTTTATACTTTAAATAATAATAAAAAAATATTATTAAATTGTCTTGGAGCAAGTAGCAATAAATCTGTACCTATTAAATGCGGGTCGAACTCATTTGACTCACAGTTTTTGTAAGTTGTAACTCTATATTTAAAGTAGTAGAAAGAATTTTGCAGTAATTTCTCAGCATTTCTGAAGGGTCTATAATTTGTTGAACAGAACTACTTTCACCTCGACTTTCACTCGAAAGAAAATCGATTTGATAAGGGATAATCGTGATTTTCTAATAAATCACAGACGTTGCTCCGGTTCACGTATTATAAAAAGTCAAAGATTAATATTCTTTAAACAGGTATTTTTTTCATGTCATCGATTGTACAACTATTGATGCCAATGAGCAATGCCCTATTTTGTCAAGAACTTTACGAATATAATGCTGCAAATTCCAATTTGTACTGAACTATGAGTACGGTGACCCATCCATTAATCAATAATGGTTACCTGTGCTTGACTTTTAAATAAACCTGTATCTAAATAAATAAATAAATAAATAAATAAAAGTATGACTGCAACTGCCACCAATTTTTTGCATCAACAATACAATACTTTATTTACTAATTGATAATAGGTGTTGATGTCTCAAGCTCTCACGTTTTTTCCTCTTGTTTTGATCCTCGTTATCTGGCATTCTTCGAGCGTATTTTCCTACATTCTTACCTATGTCGTCTGCAGCCACTCAGTTACAGGCTGATAAGAGATAGCCAATTCACAGACTTTGCCCACGCGTTCGTATATAAGACGGGAGAGAGTGAATCATACGTCCAATCACAGAGAAACCACTTGGTTCTTTACTATACTATATTATAGATCCTTTATTATATATTTGTATATACGGCAGATATTTACTGTGTAGTGATATACAATCATATAAAGTGACAGTGAAAGAAGTTGCAAGAATATTGTTAAGGATTTTTTTACCATGGCTGCAACACAGGTAAAAATATAGTTATTTTTATTTTTAAATGGCTCAAGCATTGAACCTTGAGGTACTCCATACTTTATTCTAACTTTGAGAGTCAGTGAAGTAACGAGTGGTAAGCGCTATTAACGGTACGGATGCAGAAATTAATAAAACATATTGGTACACCCAGAAATGGGTAATAAAAGGGATATCTATACTGTTGAAAGCGCTTACCAGGCGTCAATTCACGGACTCTCAATAATTCTTTATATTTTTGAAAATTTTATTATTTAAATATGTAAAATTAGTACTTAAAATAGACTCCCATTTATATATTTATTTATATTTTAAATCCCTGTTATTATAAGTTTAAATTAATAAATGTGATTTAATACAAGAACAACCAATGTCAATATTAGAATAGACAGCTAAATCAGAGATGAAAATACTGAGCCTTATATTCAGTTGTTTCAACAAAATTTAAATTTTAAACTTATAGACCAATTCTGTAATGGCCAGTTGTACAAACGTAACTTAAATATTAAACTTGGCTTGTATTGACAATATTGCATCGAAATGAAATGTCAAATAAATTATAATATATTGATGTCAAAATTTCGATTTTCATTTGTTTAACTCTACCTTAAAATTTAAGCCTTGTTGGTGAAACTGGCATAAGTCTTACAGATCTGTAAATCTGTAAAAAAAAAGAAACTGACAAACACCTATCTATGTTTGTTGATTAATATAAAATTATACATAAGAGTGGCAGCTTTCATTGCGATTTTGTTCATTATTTACAGATTTACAGATCTGTAAGATTTACCGGTTTTTTTGCAGAATAGACATAGTTTAAACAAAAAAGTAGTCAAAACTTACACTGCAATAAGAATAAATTCATTTGGCATTTCATTTCGATGTGATAGTGTCAATTTAAGGAACGTTTTCTTTTTTTTGTTTACCTATAGGGTTTTCAAGGCAGAGTTTTATTTACAAATTACTGATCGGTGATGTGAAACAATTACCGATCAGGAAGCGGAGGCGTTAAGCAAATTAAAACAACAATCAAAGTTTGCTTTAATTTTTTTTTTAATGTGTATCGGATGTATTGGAGATCGAGACAAAGTCGATATCTATAAAATCATCCCCAACCGGTATAGGTAACACTTACTGCCCTTAAGGCCGTTTTCATAATTAGGCTCACTTTAGGACTTTATTTTAAAGTAATGCTACAGTACTCGTTCAAGTAGTAAAGTTATATTTTGAAAACTTAAATAACTGTTAATATTTAATATAATTTAATTATTAATTAAACATCATGAGTTCAATACTCGCTGATTCTTACAGATTCCTTTATATTTAGACTTTGGTTGTTATTGCTTTCAAAATCAACATAATTTTGCTCAAAAATTGACATAAGCCATAGATGTTATTAATCATTACTATAACATAAATCAAAATGAATCACCCATGGATAAAATAAAACCAAAATAATGATATAAAATTAATATATTCAAAATGATTTAAATATTAATTCTGTCATCTTTGCAATAAATAAAAATAATAATAAAAGCGCCTGTAAACATTTATATCTGCAACAATTTTGCAATAATTTTATTTTCGCAAACAAATTAATTACCAAATTCCTCGTATTCGTCAAAATAACGAGGAACTGGTCCTCTTTACACCAGTAAATGATAACCTACTAAATCTTTCTGTATCTTAATGGATTTCATGATTAAGTTAATTAATTAATTTTTGGACTATAATGAAACTAGACCCGGCGATGTCCACGCGTTGATAAAACAAAATAAACCAACAGGAATTTGTTGACAACTGATAAACAAATTCTTAAGAGGAGGCTTCATGATTTATTAATAATTAATAGATTAATTAAATTTTCCTTTTTTTCTAGATTTTGATTTTGTGTACGACAGTGTTTGTTGTCTATACGTACGCTAAACCATACGAAATGAATTCATTCGCTGGCTTACCAGAGTTAGAACGGTGCAACAGAATTGTAAGTATTTTTTATGGAATTTATATATAAGGGCAGATAAGGGGTGATGCTTAAAATTTGAAACAAAAATTTTGAATGCCTATAAAAATTAAACAAGTAGTTAAATATAAACCATTTTAACTAAACTTTTACAGCCCGATTCTCAAAAAAGTTTCAGCTAAATCTCATTTTTTGATTAGTGAATTCCATTGTACTCCGGGATTTAAAATTTAATTTTCAATATATTATCAAAAAAGGTAGATACTAGGAATAGATTAGACCATATTTTAAGATAGAAACTGTCAAAATTAGAGTAGAATTCGCTAATCCAAAAATGAGGATTAGCTTAAACTTTTTCGAGAATCGAGTTGTATTGCATTATGGGCTGGTTTTTCAATCGCTTGTTAAAGTGTTTAATTAGGATTAATTTTATAGAGACTTAACAGACACTTGTCAGTACATTGAAAACCCGGCCCTATGAGAAATAAACACAATTATTGAACAGTTCCAGTGGCGAACGAGATCAAATTTTTTTGGTACGCTTTCAACCATCTTTTGTACAAAGCTAAGGTCCATTTTAATGATGAAGTACCTAACGCAATTCTGAAGCTCGGACTCAATTTTGCTTGCTAACCTTTTAAATAAACCATTCCGTTAAGTAGTGAACAAAAATTCTCTACAACAAAAATGACTTTTTCAGTCAAAAGGTCACTTGGCACAGATTTGACTTAATGTGATGAACTGTGCTCTGTCCAAAACAAGTAAATAAGCCTTGGCTTAAAGCACACATTTAAATAGGCGTACTGGTTAATTTCCAGTATTGAAGACAAAAAAATCTGTTGTGGCAAGCACAAAACCTTCCGTCAATTCGATGTATTTTGTACAAATCCCATACTAAAAGGTCCTTGGAACAGATTCTATATAATATCATGTAAAATCAAACACGAACGCATACTATTTCTATTCTATAAATCCAATAAAATTATAACATAAACATACACTAAGTAAAATGCACTTGACACTTCTTATTCTTCAGCTTCCCCTATTTTATTAGAGGTAGCTGTTTCCTCTTTTCTTCCACTCATTCCTGTCCAACACATCTTCTTGACACAGGTATTCCTTTCAGTCTTCTGCGATACAGTCCTTCCATCTTCTCTTTGGCCTTTCTCTGCGTGTCACTTGCGAGCAGCACTATGACATACCAATTTTGTGATCCTACACTTTCCATATTTGGTTTTGCACTTGCAACTGACATCTGTCAATTAGAATTTTTTTAATATATCAGCATTAGCTGTTTCCATGATAAATAGCAAAGCTGACTAATTTTTGAAAATTAATTTCTTTATAATGCTTTTAATCTACATCTATTGAATATGAAGGAAAATGTATAATCAAACTGTATAGAGAAGAATATTTTCTTTAATATGTATTATAACAAAATGTCAAAAAGCAATATTTAACTGCGTTTTTAAAAAAAAAACTGTTAAAAACTTCAAATAAGGGTACTTCCGGTGGATCAATTGTAACCAAAATCTAATCAACTCTTCATATGGATGTACAGAAGAGGAATACGAAAGAATTATAATTTTTAGAATTGTAGTATTGAAGTTATTGTCGGAGAAAAATTTGTCACACACATACACACACACACACACACACACACACACACACACACACACACGGACACACACACACACATACATACAGACATCATCTTAAAAATAGTAAATTTGTATTGTAGGGACCCTAAAACGTGCTTATTCATTCACCACCGAATTTTTTGACCAAAGACAATACCTTCCTTACCTAAAGGTGACGGAAGGTAAAAAGAAAATGGTTGGGAGATCTCTAAAAGTGAAATTCTCAGCCATACGAGAACAACTTTTTGAATTTCTTCTTAGTTTTTTTGAACTTCATCAGGAATAGTCTCAATGTCAAAAACCCTGCATTTGCATTTTTATCAGAGTTCTTAAAAGTAAAATGACTTTCATCATTCAAAATGAAACATTTTCCGGTAATGGCTAACGCAAAAGAAAATGTAACTATTGATATAGATGCAGAATTAAATTATCAACAACATTTATTTGAAGCATTTTTGTCTAAACTTAATAGGCAAGTTTTAGGCAAGGAAAAACTGGTTTCCCATGTTAAACGCCTATGGTTCGGTTTTCGTGTTACACTCGGTATTTTTTAGTGTCTTAACAATATGAGACTTGATACAATTAAATTTTTTAGCCAGTATTCTCGATGAGATTGTTAACTTGCTTATCCAGCCGACAGTTATTGGCTTTCGTCGTGTTTGTAGCTTTTCTACCAAAGCCTGGCTTGTGTTTTGAAAAAATACTTTCTTCTCAACGTTTATGGTAGCGATATATAGTACACTTTCTTTTAAAAATTGATCTGCTATAAATTCCTTTCTTTTTGAAATATGAAATTCACAGAGCTCGTATATACGTTCAATTAATAGTTCGCGATTCATGTTGATTACTATGCATCTAAATGTCAAATAAAAACCAATGAAATAGATTTGGTCTTGAAAAATGTCTCGTCCCAAATTTTTGTTATCACCCCTTATTTTAAGAAAAATACTTCAAATAATAGTTACAGAACAACAGCAATAATAAATCGACTCACCCTCTTATCTTCTTCTTCTTCGTAGGCAGAGGTCGACATCGCCTGCCAAAAATGCGCGAAGATCACAAAGTCCCCGATGGCTTATCCAATGTGTTGCACAGACAAAGAGGACGCGTACCGATGGTGCGTCAAGTATATCAACTTCGGCCTTCAAAAGAGATCGCACCAAAAAGACTTTCCTCCTTGGGAAAGGAAGAACGACCATTTGACCAGAGATCAGCAGATTCAGCAACTTAGGAAGCACTTATCAAGCGCAGAGATCCGGGAGATGTACACACCTGAATTTGACACGAATTTTGTGTAAGCCCGATGTTGTAAGAGAATTATTTGAGTATAATATTAAAATGTTAAGTATGTACAAGAATAGGACAATATTTCTTTTGTTCAAAACGGATACTTAAAAATTTAAGAGCTCGTAGCAAAAACACCCTTAGTCCATATTTTAAATTTGAGATAATCAAAGAAACAACTTTCTATCTTCCTTTCTTTTATACATTTCTGTTACTTCATTTCACTCAGGATCATGTTTAAATATTTAAAAATTATTTACTGGATATTAGAAAAATAAAAATTGATCAGCAATTACCTAATACATAATTAGACATTTTTATAAGACGTTTGTGTAAATGCTCCAAATTTAATATGTAATAATTTGTGACTAATAGCGTTTTCTATTTCTATATTTAGTGCGAACTTTTTGCACTGAGTGCATAACTCATTTTCCATTTATATAATCAGTAGGCACTTGCTGAGTTTTACGTGTTCCATTTATAGTTTTCGTGTGAACTGACGCTTACTGAGTGCGCACTTTCTTGCACTTATTACGATCGTGAGTTCTTGCCAGTGTATTCTGCCAAATTAATATATTTTTAATTGTAAAAAGTATCTGTGTAAGTACAATGGATGTAAAAAAAATTAGTCTTCACAGCCCGAATCTTGTGTGGTGATATCCTTTTCTACGTAACCTTTCCATTTGACAGTGATATCTAACCAAGTTGCACTGGACTTTTGCAACACGTTTTATTTAAAGTTTGGGATCATGGAAAGTATATGTCGGTGTATGTAACTCATATGTCCAATATTTGGACTATGGTTGTTTTTGCAAGAGCACTTCAATTGTGTATAATGTATAATAAATATACCAAAAAAAAAAAATACATTACTGTGTAATAATTCATACTATTCTTGTACGTACAAATTTCCTATTGTTTATTTGTGATTAGGTTCAGTATTGTTTCCTATAAAATTTATACTACTACTCTTATAATTCTTACCATAATTCAAAATTTTTGTGACCCATATTACGAGCGCACTTTTATTATAAAAGCGGTAAATAAAAAAAAAAAACTATTACCTTACAAAAGGGCGATCTTAATATGGATCATTGTATTTTTAAGGCCGAATGCCAAATATTTATTAACCCGAACAGAAAAATTAATTTGATTCTGGGTTTAAAATTGTGATGTACCAATGCTATAAGATAATATGCTAAGGCTAAGTGACATAGATTAACGTAAGTGTTAAAGATAAATTAATACTTAGCGTACGTTATTTAAATAGGCTGTGAAGTTTATAATAATTTTGTACTTTTACTAACAATAAAATTTTAATTAGAATAAATCCCTTTTTCATTTGATTCTTTCTATTGTCCTCTGTATCCTTTGACCGTTATAAACAATCTCTGTCAATCGTTTATTGAATAATTTAGGTAAAAATAACACAAATAAAAGTAAAATATTTTTTCTATAACTGCTATTTGAAGTATTTTTCTCCAAAATAATCCATAAACAATTGACAGAGAAAGAACAATGCTAGTCAACTGCTCACTAATCACCCTTAGTTGTTCATACTACCAGCTTTTTTTCAAATTGTAGATAATTTATTCCAAAAAAATATCGTTGTTTTTGAGTGGTTTAAAAGGCACTATAAACTGTAGATATTTTACAAATACTGCACAGTAAAATACAAGTAAAGTTCTGTGGTTCAATGACAAAAATATATGCCATTTTTTATTAAATACTTTAAAAGATAAAATTGAAAAAAAAATCATATTAGATAAAATACATATTTCTCAAAATTTTATTTTTGGCTTGCCAAATATGACATGTCTGCTTTTGCCACAAAACCACACACTTAACCCTCAAGGGGAGCGCTGGCGCACTGAATGCGCCAAGTTCAGCAAAAGTCTCATAAAATTGTAATTGAGCGAAGGGATGCTTTGTCAATCACGCCAATCTTTCTTTGGACCTTTGGTCACAATATGTTACCATTGTTTTTAGTGTCATTACAGTTGCAGTGATACAAACGACAATTTATTTGTTGGAGTTGGAGGTAGACACATTGGCTCGTACCACGATCACGGTTTTAACTAAAATCGTTTTAAGAAATGTCAAATTCAAATTTCAAAAAGTAATTTCACCCTTATGTTAGAAGATCGATTTATTTAAAAATATTTGTTTGAATACAAACTGACATAGAACATTGTTCTACTTTAATATCATACTTGAATAAATTTGATAGTATTTATTATTATCATTAAATAATGAAATTTGACATTTCTTAAAACAGAGTTTTAGTTAAAACCGTGATCGTGGTACGAGCCATTGGCTCGTAGTATGATGTTTTTAGAAATGTCAAATTCAAATATTTAATTTCACCCGTATGTTTAAAGAATGATTTTTTTAAATATATGTTTGAATACAAACTATGTTCTGCTTTAAAATCATTTTTTGATAAATTTGATATTATTTATTATTGTTATTAAATAATGAAATTTGACATTTCTTAAAACAGCGTTTTAGTTAAAACCGTGATCAAACTACTAGCCTAATATTTGAGAAATATACTCGTATGTATATTTTTATTTCTATCTAAATTTTTATTTTGTTCACAATACTTTACTTTATTTGCAAATCACATACAATCAGCAAAATTTTATGCCAAAATTGCGAAATAGTGCAATCAGAAGACGAATAAAATCGATCAATCATATTTGTGTTTATTTTTTATTATTTTTAATTTTGTACGCTATTTCTTAAAAAAAAAATGCTTATAATTTAATAATGTGTACTACTTTAACTTCCAATATGTAAAGTAATATTATGTTGTTCTAAATAGCCACGCACCTGTTCATGTTATGATTATTGGCGCGCCTGCTCGAGGGTTAATACTAAAATATTTATACACATACTGCAATGAAAGATGATGTTCCCAGGCAGTCACCCCTCCAAGTATTAACCGTATCCATCCTTGCTTGACTCAAACAACAGACGGAAACACATACGATACTAAATAAATATTATATATTTTGGGAATATGAGGAAATTAAATATTTAATATAAACAATAACAAATAAATATTTATTTTGTCATACAAAAATTACAAACTATTTAACTTTTTTTGTCACTCTCTTCACATCCTTTTTAACAAGTTTATCCTTTTTATTTTCACTTTTCTCTTCTTCTTTATTATCTTTATGTAACATATTAAAATAATTCAGATCTTCTTGGCTAATTGACGGCTTTAACTCTTTTAAAGCTGTTAAAAAATCCTCCATACATACACTAACCATCTCGGGATTCAAATTTTCATTTGTTATGGTTCCTAAATAATGTTGTTTATTAATATTATTCTCATTAATTCTAGCGTGACCGCTTTCGTCATATGATATTCTTCACGTAGGTATGGCATTGCGCAATACCTACCAGGAAACTATTTTTTTCTGCATCAAAATACATACATATCGACAAGACAATTATTCTAAACCAGGGTTGGCCTGATTTAAATCATTTGATTTAAATCATAATTTAAATCATGATTTAAATCAACTGATTTTTTTTAAAAAATCACTGATTTTTATTACAGATGAAAAAAAAAATTCAAATTGTAATAAAAATTAATTTATTTACTACAAAAGTAAAAACAAGAACAAAAATATGGACTGTATTTGAATTCTAACAGATTACTCATTACATGTTTTGACCTATTTTATTTATGTATATATTGTTCAAAAAGACGCGCGCGCGTGCGTACATTGTATACTAAATTTATGCAAATATTCAAATTCATCTTTTAGGGTTTATTACAGATTTCGTTTTCGTTTATGAAATAAAATATTTATATTGCTTTTAGAACAATTAAAAAAGTACAATAACACCACTAGATCTTTAAAAATAGAAAAAAATCAAAAAATTCATGATTTATTTGATTTTTTCCAACCCTGTTCTAAACCTTTTCTACATTTTTTTGCCATTATTGATAAATTACGTAAATCAACACGAAATACAAAAATACGTGCAAATGTTGACAATTCCAAATTATTTTCTAAACAGAGTTACGACATACGTCGCCTTATAAACAGATTCTATAACCTCTGTGGCAAAAAATCTGTACTGAATTTCAAATACGAATGGAGTTGGTGGCGCTGCGGGGTCCACCAGTTTTACATACATAAAACTTATGAATCAGTTTTGTTACGTATAACACAAACTTGGCAGCTCGAAACATCAAATTTTTTTCTTTTCATATTATCTGATGCCGCAGAATACTATTTAACATCGATATTGCTCGTGTACCTTGTATATATCTGTCTTTAATTTGTGCTACGACGATCGTACTGGCTACAACTCCATTTGACAGCCGACATTGATTAATAAGAGGGCGGTTTGACGGAAGAGTGACTTTTCAAAGGTTGGCAACACTTTCACTACGATGATTTTATTGCTGGCTTCCACCATGTTTCTGATGTCTACTGTTAAAATTTCACACAAATCTAACAGATAGTTTATGTTTTATATTAATCTAAAGAAAACTGTTTTTGTTGTTCTGTAAATATGGAGAAAAAAGAATTTTGAGTGTTAATTAAACATTATTTTTATGTGGAAAAACAATTAAAAAACCCAGGAAAAATTAAAATTAATATTATTCTGAATGTATTGCGTCCCATGGAATGATTTGTAAGTGGTTTTCTGCTTTTAAAAGTGGCCATATGAGCACAGATGATGCAGAACGTCTGGGACCGTCATTTTCTGAAACTACTTGAGAAATGGTTAATAAAATCCATGCCCTAGTAATTAGCGATAGTCGATTAAAAGTACGTGAGATACCTAATGAAATCAACATTTCAACCGAACGGGTATGCAATATTTTGCATGAACGTTTACATATAAAAAAGCTATCTGCGAGATGGGTGCCGCGGCAGATGAAATACGCGCTCGCATTAAAAATTCAAAGAATGTTCGGTTATCTTCAAACGTGATACACCATTATACGTCAAAACCAAAATGCAGTCGAAACAATGGATTTCTCTTGAGGAAAGTGCTCCCAAGAAGACAAAAACCGTTTTTTCGGCCAATAGGGTCATGGCTTCAGTATTTTGGGATCCCAAAGGTGTGATCTTTATTGATTGTTTATAAAAAGGAAAAACGATAACTGGCCAATATTATGCTGATTTGTTGACACGTTTTGGTGCTGAACTAAAGAGGAAACGACCTCATTTGTTGAAGAAAAAAGGTTGTTCCATTACGATAATGCGCCTACTCATTTGCCCGCTGTTGCTACAACAAAATTAGTCGAATTGCGTTACGAGGTGCTACCTCATTCGCCATTTTCACCAGATCTGGCTCTCAGTGATTTCTCCTTATTTCCAAATTTAAAAAAATGGCTCGGTGGAAAGAGATTTCACACCAATGAAGAGGGGATATCCGAGAAAATGCATATTTTGAAGAGTTGCAGAAAGATTTCTTTTTGGATGCTTTGAAAAAATTGGAAACTCGATGGGCTAAGTGTGTACAATTAAAAAAGGATTATGTTGAAAAATAAAATACTTGTAAAAGTAAAATAACTTTTTTTTTATTGAAAAGTCACTCTTCCGTCAAACCACCCTCGTACGTTGTAAAGGGTTTACTCCTTACTCCATTTTTATCTGGAATACAGCATTCATATTTACTTTAATTACGTATGTTGTCACGAACCATCCTCTTTTTATTGCGCAATGCCATTCTTACGTGAAGAATACTATTATACAAACCATTTTCTATATGACTTATTGTTCGTCTAACTGCTGAAAACCATGCATTAGCACAAACTGAATATAAGTCTGCACCGGTTACGAACTCGGGACATTGAGAAGACACGCCATTTAAATTAACATCAGTCGAAAGAATAAATCTAAAATTTATAAATGTGTGATTCATATTATTTAATGAGTGTGTGTATTACTTTCTGGTAAGAGCTTTTAGGACCCCAATTTTCGAGTCCGGATCTGTACAAGGACCTACGTATAATAATTTGTCAAACCTTCCAGGTCTAAGCAGGGCCGGATCTAGTAAATCAGGGCGATTTGTGGCCCCTAAAAATTTTTATTATAATTTTTACTAACAGAAGTATGTTCAGCAAGTACCTATGATGAATACTGTTCCAGATTCATTCAGCCCATCCATTTCTGATAATAATTGTGATACTACTCTATCCATAACACCTCCTGAATCTCCCGAAATTCCTCTATTTGGAGCCAGGGAGTCAAGTTCGTCAAAGAAAATTATACAGGGGGATGCTTCTCTGGCTCGTTGGAAAACTATAAATAATAATAGTTAATACGAACAAATATAGTGGCCCATATTACGAGCGCAGTTTTATAATAAAAGCGTTTTTATAGAGCGCGCTTTTCTTATGAGGAATGTGCTCCATTTATTATAAAAGTGCACTGGTAATACGGGCTAGTGTTTTATGTAGTATATACCTTGTCTAACATTTTGTTCGGATTGTCCTACATACATATTTAATAATTCAGGTCCTTTGACTGATAAGAAACATAAGCCGCATTCTGTAGCAACTGCTTTTGCTATTAGGGTTTTGCCTGTACCAGGCGGTCCAAATAAAAGTATTCCTATTTCCCAAATATAGTATGTAATTAAGGTTGTTTTATTGTACAATAATATTTTCCTACTACTGATATCTAAGTAAGTAGGCTAACATATAGTCAAAGAAATTGACTCTGTCGGGTCTTGCAATAAAACTATAAATATTGTACGAAGGCTGTTGGAAAAGTTTTTGCAAACGACGTAAAAGAAGACCTAAAGAATTTTTTATTATACCTGCATCATAATTCATGGTTATCGAATTAAAAAGTTTGCGAAAAAGCACTCCGGGCTTTAAAAAAATTGCTAGTCAACAACAAACAAAATAATTCACAATAGGGTCCTCCAAACTGTAAATTAAGGACTATCAAAGTTTAAAAATAGTTATTAGTTTCTAAAATAATATATTCCAAATTCTTACTACTTTCAAACCTTCTGCTATCGCCTTTTTAAAATAAGGAATCCATTTGCAAGTATATAAATGCACAAAATAACAACAATAAAACAACAGAAATAAACCAAATAATACTAGTTTAAATTTATGATGCCATGACAGATTACAAGCGTTGGTATGAAAGTGAAAGATATGTTGAATGACATAGGCTACCGGTGGTAATCAAATCTGAGACCATAATATATACGTAGTATTTTTATTAATTATGACATTAAATTACTTATTATCCACCCATATTTCCAATTATTGACCACAAGGGTTATTTTAACATATTTATACATTTTATAAGTGGTGAAAAAATAAATATACGTGACTTCAATTATTAGCGAAATCCACTGTTTGAGAACAAAATCATCTCTATATCTACGTCACAGAATATTAAAAAGAATATTACGACTTAACGAATAACAATAAAGACTTTCTAAAATTACATATCACTTTTGTAAAAAAATATAAAAAAAAAAATTAGTAGAGGACCCTATTGGTAGATTTATGTATAAAAGACTAAATTCACAATTAACTAATTCATTTCCTTTCCACAATTCGTAAACTATAAAAAATATCACACATTTCACATCAAATGCTTGGCACATGCGCAATATTTGTAATCAAAATTTACCAGGCGTGAAGCTACTGTTTATAGGTTAATTTATTACTAATCACGTATAACACCTATATAAAGGAAATTGTCTTGATAAATTGGAATTCTTATTCATTTACAGGTAACGTAGGGATGACCACATCCTATTTTGGCCTGATTTAACATCGTGCCACTTTGCCCGAATCACTCAACAATGGCTAAGGGACTATTTTGAGAAAAAGACAATACAACAAAAATTCCATCGCCCAAATGAACCATTTTTGGACTTATTAATGAGGAAAGTATACGGTCAAGGATAGGAAGCCTAGTAGAAAGTTCTTTGGTATTTAGTTAACAGTACATCATTTTAATATTTCAAAAAGGAGTTAATATTAAGATTAATATGGAGTTATAGACTAATCAACATAGAAATATGGTCATGTTATGAAAGGATATTAAATCTACTCCATTTTTTATTATTAGCATTGTTTGAAGTTTTGAATCTATGCACCAGAGAGTTGAAGATTTATACAAACTAGACTGTGATGAAGTATCATATTTTAAACGATGTTACGTCATATCACACAAAAATATGAAACGTCAAAATCAAAATTTGAGATGCTTTTTTCCAGCATGTTCAGGTATCATTAAAAATAGCGTATGATACACGTGCATAAGAGCGAATAATTAAAACAATCGCGTCTTTAAAAGCGCAACGCGTGCTTTAATGGCCGGCTTATACACTTGCATCACTACTAATATAAATGGCTCGAACCAATTTTGGATACAAGTTTTTCCATTCTATATTTGGTACCTCAGAAATCAGTGCTCGAAACGTTTCCACAGCTTATTCAAGTGATGAAAATCGTTCACCACCCATTTTATTTTTTATATGGGTACAAAAAGAAGTCATTAGGCGATAAATCTGATAAATATGGAAATGAGTCTTGAGTTCAACATTTTTATTGCTTAAAAATTCAATCGTTAAGCCGCGTACAGACCAAAATCAGCTTTCACGAACAGTTCGCGAACTGTTCGAGAGCTCAACGTCCACACCACTGTTTTCGAATCGAGACTCGAGTTCGTCATTTAGTTTGAAGGCAGTTCGTCAGAAGTTCGCTATAAAGCTACGCGTCATGCATTTTCATTATTTTAAAATATGTAGAAACAATGCCCACGTCGTCAAGCGAGGAAGAAAATATTGTTGCTTGTGCAAGTTTCTTAATTATAACAGCATTGAAAAAGAAGAAAGCAGAAAGAACCCGTAAAAGAAGCTGGTGGAGAAAAAATTTATTTACAAACCGTGGCATATTTAGAGCCGCACTAATTTCTTGAAGCGAGTCTTTCTTTATATTTCGCTTTTTGTGATGGAGATTTTTTGGATTCCATAAATTAGCGTGAGCTTCATATTGTTCGATTAAATTAATAATTTTCTCTTCACTCCACTCCATTGTTAAAAGAGTTAACTACACTTTTAAGATCGATCATCACCCATGAACGTCCACACTAGAACTGCTGTTTGCTAACACTTTCTTTGAAGTTACCGCTCATGTAGCGAACTTTGGCCGAACTCGAACCCGAACACGAACTGCTCGCGATCTCTGGTACACACCGACTTCTGCAGAGGTTCGCGAGCTGTTCGAAAGCTATTCGCAAACTTGGTCTGTACGCGGCTTTAGACGAGCAGAATGAAAGCTGGCATTATCGTGAAGAATAATTCGGACGATTTCGATTATTTTCTCCTAATTTATTGATAACTTCTGGCAAACAAATTGATGTATATCAATCAGCATTAATAGTCCTTGGATCCTCTAAAGCCACTGTTGCCAAATGAAGAGTATAGCCGAAGCCGAAGAAACAAGGAACCATACGAATAACCCCAACTTTCATCACCAATAACAATGTTGTGGACCAAAAATATGAACGACTTCAGTTGAATTTTATTAAGAATATTTTGCCTTACAGAGTAGGCAGGGATTCTAGTCAATGCATATATTCACTTCAACCGAGCGGCACAAACAATGGCACGTTGGTATTCAATGTAATTTTATTGTTGGACCCGACAGAGTCAATTTTTGACCATATTATTATAGTTATGTACCTGACCGTTTAAGTCCAGTAATTTTTAACAAATTAGGATGCTGTAAGGGTAAGTTTATCGTCCTTAAAATTTCCCTTTTTAGAGCGTGTAGTCCACCGACGTCTGACCAATGTACTTTAGGTACTTTTGGCGCACCTATACTCGATGTATAAGATTTCTGCATTAGATCTAAAATCATTTATATGATATATTTATTTATTTATAATATAATTCTATTCCCACCGAGAGCCTTGTCAAAATCTTGTCTTCTTAAGTTAACACCTTCATCCTTTTCAAATTCAAGACACCAATTCTTAACTGCCTGGTAAACTAGAGCATCTAGATCACCTAGTAAGAATCCATGAGTTTTAGATCCTATTTCATCTAGATCAAAATCTGCTTTCAACGATTTAGATCGAACTATCCATCTTATCATTCTAGTTCTTTGTTGATGATCGGGTGCATCTATTTTAAATGTTTCCAAGAATGTGCGAGAGAGGTCGCTAGATATATCTTTCGAGTTCGAAAGAGCAAACAGGATAATCGGGTAGTTATTATTAGTGAAAAGTATATCGAGTTCTGTTTGGAAAAAAGATATGAGACGAGGATCATAGTTGCCTTCATTATCTTTGCCAAAAATCTGCAATATTTAAGGATGTGAAATTTACAGTCAATTTTTGAAAGATGTATGATCAAGGTCATCTGTATTATGAACGAATTAACAAAGTGGCATACATTTAGGCTCATCAGTTTTATTTTAATCAGTTTAGTTTCTAAAAAAAATATATGTAATTAAATTCAAAACTGCGAAATGGTATGTGTATTAACGGAGACTGTCAGACTCAGCGCCATCTAAAACGTTACAGCGCCACCACTACAGGATTTTGGTCTCGGTTTTGGTAGTAAAAATAAAATAGAATCTCAGGTTAGACTTCTGCACTGACTCCAACTCTGACAGAAACGTTTTGTTTCATATATTTTATATTTGTATTGCAAACTTGGTTCATGTTTAGACCAATCAAAAAGCTTGAATCATAAGCCTTATCGTACCCAATGTATAAGTAAACGAAACTACTGTTTATGCAATATTTTTCATAATAAAAAAATTAAAATAATTTGTCATTTCCGTAAATAATTCAATGAAGAGATTGGCGCCAGAGATAGTCATGAAAAACAAATTCCCACTCTTGTGACGTCTGAGTACCTGCAGCACGTCATTCATAGCCAATAGGAAAACAGTTTACATAATTTATATAAATACAAGTAGCCGATAGTTTGTCACATGTTTGTATGTACTCTGTCATTATATTCTGTTTCAGATCATGTGACTTTTTCAAAATATTACACAAATTTCATTAATTAATTGCAAAATATCTAATGGATATTTTCCAATTTGATGCTATTTAAAGAACAATGGGCCAAATTCAGAACCTTTTTTCAACTAAAGAAGCTTATCTAACATTAATAAAATAAAGAGAGACTTTTATATTGAAACATTTAAGAAAAAGATGCATGATATTTTCATGGAGAGACGATCACTACATTGCTCAATTCGGCCCAATTTCTTTTTAAATTTAGTATTTTGAAGTCATATAAAAATTCTTGCAACACCCCTATTCAAGATGACCTCGATCTGACATATTTAAAAAATTAAACTGTACCCAATAATTCGTTATAAACATATATTACATACCTCAAAATTATTTAATATTAAGAAACACGGCGCTGTTAACTTAGCTTTCATAAAAACATTTCTCAATTTACTCTCTGTTTGTGCATGAGTTTGTGTTTGTATATCAGAACATTCAGCTTTATACATATGCAGGCCCAATTTATTAGACAAAGCTTCTATTATAGATAATTTCCCAATACCTTTACTTCCTTGCAACATAAACGAAGGGGGTAGCGACAGTTTATCTACAATTATTTATATATGTAAAATCTATATTATTAAATCTGCGAAGTCCTGCCATAAATAAATACTGTCACATGGTTTATAGTCGTCCTCGCTGCGAAGGTGTAGCAAGATAACGTTCTAGAAGAAGTTATGAAACCCCTGAACGACATACTCTTTCCTAGAAAACAATGGGTCTTCCAGCAAGATTCAGTCACACTAGGACTGCGAAAAAGATCGATTGATCGATTTTGAGGAGGTTCTTGATCGATCAATTGAAAAATCGATATTTGGCATTTGAGGCGCGTGAGATGATATTAATTTCTTAAATTGTGTTTCGTGATCTGATGTGCGTAAGCATAGTAGAAACTTTTTATCAATAAAGATTGATCTTTTATTAAAATCGGTTTTCTGATCTATTATTAAAATCGATATATTGATTTTTATTAAAATTGTTTTTTACCTTCCGTCACCTTTAGGTAAAGAAGGTATTGTCTTTGGTCAAAAAATTCAGTGGTGAGTTTTTAATAAATAAGCACGTTTTAGGATCCCTACAATACGAATATACCATTTTTAAGATGATGTCTGTATGTGTGTGTGTGTGTGTGTGTGTGTGTGTGTGTGTGTGTGTGTGTGTGTGTGTGTGTGTGTGAGACAATTTTTTCTCCGACGATAACTCCAATACTACAATTCTAAAAATTATAATTCTTTCGTATTCCTCTTCTGTACATCCATATGAAGAGTTGATTAGATTTTGGTTATAATTGATCCACCGGAAGTACCCTTATTTGAAGTTTTTAACAGTTTTTCATAAAAAACGCAGTTAAATATTATTTTTTGACATTTTGTTATTATATTTATTAAAGAAAATACTCCACTCTATACGGTTTGATTATACATTTTCCTTCATATTCAATAGATGTAGATTTAAAGCGTTATAAAGGAATTAATTTTCTAAAATTAGTCAGCTTTGCTATTATCATGTAAACAGCTGACAGATATATTCAAAAAATTTTAATTGACAGATGTCAGTTGCAAGTGCAAAACCAAATATAGAAAGTATAGGATCTAAAATTGGTATGTCATAGTGTTCCTCGCAAGTGACATGCAGAGAAAGGCCAAAGAGGATGGAAAGACTGTATCGCAGAAGACTTGAGAAAGAAAGGACTTTGTGAAGAAGATGCGTTGGACAGGAATGAATGGAAGAGAAGAGGAAACAGCGTCCCCTAATAAAATAGGGGAAAGCTGAAGAAGGAATGAAGGAAGTGTCAAGTGCACTTTACTTAGTGTGTGTTTATGTTATAATTTAATTGGATTTGTAGAACCTTTTCAAATGAACTTTTGGTATAGAATTTGTAAAAAATAGTATGTGTTCGTGTTCGATTTTACATGACATTATATAGAATCTGT
Organism: Ophonus ardosiacus; assembly: GCA_943142095.1. NCBI lineage: Eukaryota > Metazoa > Arthropoda > Insecta > Coleoptera > Carabidae > Ophonus > Ophonus ardosiacus. The sequence continues at coordinate 41,332,057 of OW964827.1, forward strand.
TCCAAGGACCTTTTGGTATGGGATTTGTACAAAATACATCGAATTGACGGAAGGTCTTGTGCTGGCCGCAACAGATTTTTTGATATAGTATTACGATTTCTATTAGGTACTAAAAATTGATCTTATACGATTGATCGATCAAATAAATAAATCTCGACAAATCTATTTTATCAAAAGATTGAAAATCGATTTGAAATTTCTAAGATCGCACAGCTTTCCCGACACAATGGCAGAAAGATGCAAGTATGGCTGCGGGCCAATGTTCCAGACTTTATTGCGACCGAAGACTGGCCTTCTGGCAGTCCAGCCCTCAACTCTTTGGACTAAAAATTGTGGTCATTGTTAAAAGAGACGGCATGCGCTAAACTTCACCGAAATTTGGACTAGCTAAAGAGAAGTTTGTAGAAGGCAGTGTGGAAACTACAGCTAAACACGGTCCGTGTTACCAACCATAGCCGAATGGCCAGCCCGTCTTAACATTTGCGTTAAAGCCAAATGCGGCCATTTTGAATAGAAACATTTTTTTATTACTCTAAATACTTAGTCAATAAATAACTTGCAATGCAAAATATATTATTATTTTCATAAATTTTTGGTAGCCTATAAACCATGTGCTAGTACTTATGGCAGAACTTTGTACATTAATTCTCTGTCTTACTTTTGGGCAGAAACGGTTGTACTGCCTTTTCAATTTTATGCATGTAATCCTCGAGACCATGTGGACATTTAAAAATAATATTTTCTTCATAATTTTCAGTAATTTTCCTACCACAAAGTTTAAAGATACTAGCGGGAAGATATCCTCTAATATTTGCACTTTGATTTAAAACAGTTTCACCCATGACACAAAAATAACCGATAGCAGAATCTTCTACGGCGAGAGTACTAACTTTCTTAACTTTAAAATAAAGATTTTCAATATTGTTTAATTGAAATGAAGAACAGACAAAATCAGGGCCGTATTTTTCGATTGATACACAAAGTGTATCAAATTTGTACAAAATTCTGGGAGTTTGAAAATAATTTTTTAGTAATTGGTCTATTACACCTTGATTTATTTCATATTGAGTGTTTACTAAACAAACTTCAACTTCTGTTGCGATTTTAATATGTTTTTGATTAATAGGGCTTATTCTCATTTTATTAACATAATTTACTTTACTCATATTATAATATAAAACATCTGACATTAATATTTCATCGTCTTTCAAATTATTAACTTGAACAACATGTACCATTCTATATATTTCACTATTTCTTGGATGTATTTTAACCAAATTAAAACTATTATTCACAAAATTATTATTAATTTTATCAGAAACTATTATCGTATTACTGTCGTCAAAAGCATGCTCAGAATTTTGAGATAAATAATATTGAATCAATTTTAAAGGACAAGGTATTGTACTACAATAAGAATTAAGTTTTTTAACATTCAAATAAACAAAATACATATATGAAGGGAAAAAATATATGGGATATTGTGGATGCAACAAATGACAAATGTATAATAGAAATTTTAAATCGTTTTTAGGCCCTTTGGATATCATTTTGCAGAGAGATTTTTGTCTAAAACAATAATATAGAATGTACTTACATTTACTGACACATATTTCATACATAACTTACTGTGTAGCCACTAAAATTATAAATAAAACACTGACAAATGCACTACTAAACTACTCAGATATTTTAGGTTATGTAAGAACAGCTGAGAATCAAAACAAATGATTCACGACTGTGGTGTCATCTATACGACTGTATGGCGAACACTTCAAACAACAGAACTTTTCCTCATTTTTAATAATTTATTATATTTATTTATATACGTTTATAATATAACACATAGATTTTAATATATTTATATTTTATTGTAATTTTAAAAAAATATATATTAAATTTTTCCAAGGAGTTGGATTTGAACCAATAACCTCTTAATAATATTAGAGGATACATATATCTTATTTTATTCATAAAGAAATAGATCTATCATCATCCATTTTTGGTTCAAGCCCTCAAAACCAAAATACACAATTTTCCTCAAAATTTTCAAAAATCCCATTTTTATGTATTTATATAAAAATAAATCTCAACGCGCTGATACCAAATTTTGAAACCGCAAGTCCATATCTCTTTTCCTTCTCGAGATATTACATTTAAAACTTTTCCCATTTTTGAGCCATAACCTAAAAGTGAGTGGAGATACAGGCCTGAGTACTGAGCCATTCGCTTCTACAAGCAAAATTACATAAGTATACCAATTCTCAAATTTTTTTGAAAACTGGTACATTTTTTTATGAATAAAAAATTAAAAATTGCCGGAATCTGTAAAAATGCAATTTTTGGCCATTTTCAGTTATTTTGCCCTAGAAATTGTATCCATTGAAAATTTGAAAATTGGTATACTTATGTAATTTTGCCCGTAGAATCGAATGGTGAAGTCGCCCAAGCATGCGTATCTCTACCCATTTTTGGGTTAGTGCCAAAAAATGGGATCTTTGAGGTCCAAGGTTGAACGCAAATATCTGGGAACTAACAGAGATATGGAATTGCGGTTTGGAATTTGAAATCAGCGCTTTGAGATGTACCTAAAAATATAAAAAGTAGATTTTTGAATTTTTGAAGATTTTACTCAAAAGTGGATGTATGTAAGTTTTGGGGGGCACAACGCAAAAATAAGTATAAATACTAACTTGCAGGTATTAGAAATTTATTTTATGGAAGAGAGACTTCCATTACTATAAACAATATTCATGAAATAGTATTATTACATTCTAATTTAAGAAAAGTGAAAGTTTACAAGACGAGCATGGTACTTAAATGCCATACAACATACAAGTACAGTAAAATCACTTTTTAGATGCGGTGCGTACACCATTTTGTCGTATTTTATATTAGTATTAAAATTAGAATTTTTTGCGACATAATATACTAAATTAAAAACATCTGATTCTCAGTAACAAAGTAACTTGACAGTTACTGTTTTTTGTACCTTACAACCTCCAAACGAATTAATTTTTGGATATCGATTTGCAAAACTATGGATCTAGATGATGAAAAGAACGTGGAAAACGCTTTAGAACATAATCAGTAAAAAATAAAAATAAACAATCCCTTGTCTCAAAATGTATTTTAATGATAAAACCGTTGCTATGCAGTAACGGTTACTATGTTGTAAAATACCCCATTACTGTACGGTTTTGAGTATATTAAAATAGTAGTTAACTGTACAAAATACGAAAAAATATATTACTGTCTTTTCTTGTACTGAATGTAGCTGACTAATAGGAAACCAAGAGGAATTTTTCCCTGACGTTCATTGACTTTACACACGTCGTGCGTTGACATTCAACCCTATACCACTGAACTCTACCCTTGTCTTCGATCCAATTCGCACTGATATCTAATACAATAGAGAAGTTTTTTTCGGAAAATGACTGGCATTTAATTAATTAATATTTCAATTTGTGTAAAAGGATAGATAATATGATAATAACAATACCTAAGGAAATACATAGACATATAAATGAATAAACTAGCTAAAAGATGATTTACGAATATATGAACTTTTTTTTTTTTTTTTTTTTATTTAATCATATATTTACAACTAGCCTTCTCTAGGCCAACAAGAAAATTTGATGTAATATTACATGTCATGTGAGGGGAGATTGCTTAGCAGGCTCCTGGTAAGATAAATGCGTTTAGATGCTTAGATCTAATGTTTTCTTCCTTTTTAGTCTTCTTGTGAGGTTTTCATTGTCGAGTAGTTTGAGGGCGAGTTCATTTGGATGATGATTTAGTCGCTTTTCGTATCTGGTGGCAATTTCCTTTATTTGTTCTTGTACATATTTTATTTTTAGGTCTTTATGGATTGTTTCCTTATTGACATACCAAGGGGCGTTGATTATTGTTCTTAAAGCTTTGTTTTGGAATCTCTGGATAATATCTGTGTTAGAGCGTTTCGCACAGCCCCAGAGCTGTATTCCGTACGTCCAAATTGGGATTAGGGTCACTTTGTACAACAGGATTTTATTTTCAATGGAAAGTTTGGAGTTTCTTCCTAGCAGCCAGTACATTTTTCTCATCTTCATGTCTAGCTGCTTTCTTTTCATTTATATGAACTTAAAGTTGCGAATTTATTTTTTATAGTAACAATTTTTTTAGTTCGTTATTCAAGAACATTATTTTCTGAAAAAATAGACTATGTATAACTGCACATTAAATGCATATTTTTAGTGCATATATCATCCCCTCTGCATAATGTTATTTCCCCTCTCTCTTCCCGGAATTACCCGGAGTTTTTCCCCCTAACTCCGGTTATCAGACGCCATATACACGCACATATACACATACAAAGTGCACACAAATGTGACTCATAGGAAACTCCCATTTCACATCGTAGATTCACTGTAGCAAAGGAAAGCTGTTTCTTTACAGAGAAAAGAAACATGACTAATAGATTATAGGGTAAATACTTGTATACGGAAATGCAATTTTTACAAAATTATCAACATTATTTATAAAATAAAAAATATGGGTAATCTTTATTTTGTAATATTTAGCATTTATTGTTTTATGTATCCTGTGAATTATTTTCTATTGTATATAATGAACGTATTCTGTTCTATTTATGCATTGTAGACGTCGAATTTATTGCGCAGAACGCAGGACAAATTCTGGCATTGAATGCTGAGCACTGTACACTGTACAACTGTACTGTATTCATTACCAAACCCTCGAAATAAATTGGTTCCGTCAATCAAGTCGCCTATGCGCTCCCTCGATGCTCGGTTATTCACCCACTACGCTCTCTTGTTTTGTTTTCAAAATCAAATTATTATTTTCACTCTTCACACATATTCTAATCAATAAATATGCTTAATAATGTTTTGCCATCCATCTGTAATGTCTGTGACGTCATAAGGAGACGTCTTTTATTTAAGAAACAAAAAAAGTAAAGCTCACTTGATATGCGCAGATACGGAATAGAAAAAGAATTATTGGGGTGCAATAAAAGGTTTTAAAATGTCAAGAACAGGAATTTAATTATGAGGGGAATAAAATTTTATTACGGTTTCACAAAAAAGTTAATTATGATTACGAATGAAAATTAAATTTTTCCAAGATTACATTCTTTAAGATTAAATATTTTATATTAGTTTGCACACCTGTCATTTGAAGTTAATTTGATAGTTTTCAGGTTCCTAATAATTAGTTTAATATTTTTGGCAGTTTTAGGTCGCCAGAAATTTATTTATGTGTTTAGACAGTTTTTAATAACACTACTGCTATTACTACTACCTACGAGTTACGAGGGCGGTTTGAAGTTTTTAATTGTAGGCCTTGGATGGTACTGATGGCAGTGTTAGTGTCAGCAGCCGAAATATAGTTATTTATGTATCAAGGTACTGAAGTTTTTTTATCACGAATGTGGAATGTTGCCGAGGCCATAAGGCCGAGGAAAATAAACCATATGAGTGATAAAAAGGAACTTCAGTACCGAGATGTATATTAAATTTTATTTGAAATCGAAACATTATGAAAATGAAAAGAACATTTATTTATATAGTGTGTCCCCGGATGGACTTAACTATATTTGTAAACTTATTTTGCATTTTAAGAAGAACAGTCATTCTTCATAAAAAGTTTTGCTTCATATAGCAAGTCCCTAGCACTACCAAAATTTCGAAATAACATACAGGTGGTTAGAAAACGAGACAGCAAAATTTATAGTAGTATAAATTTTGCCAACGTGGTTATTGCAGGTCTGAGAATTTCCTCAAATGATTAATTTCATGTCAACTAATTGTTAGTCAATGTTTGAATTATGTTGTCTGTAGAGCAAAGAATTTATTTAGTGAAATGCTACGGTACCGGTGATGTATCATATCGCTATGCAATTGAACTTTTAAATAGGAAATATCGGGAGTATGAGTATACGTTTCTATAAATTGTGTTCGAGAATTAGCAAGGAACTTTGATAGAACAGGTAGTGTAACAGATTTGAAGAAGCAAAATGATCAAAATGATGCCGCTACATTGATCGCTCTTGATTGCCACAGAAAATTATAGAAGCTATAGTGGACATAAATGGGCATACCATTCACCTAGTGTTCTAAAAGTTTAGAGCAGTGGATGCATTGCACAAAGTGAGAGAGATAGTAAAAAGTGAGATGTTTTCAATGCGCAGTTGATTTTTTGCGCATAGAGATGATGAAATGAAATAGTTGGCAGTTTTAAATTCAAAAAACTTGGTATGAAATCAGATTCCTTAAAATGTTTACCACAGACAAATGCGAATTGCTTCACTTCTGTATTAATTTTTAATTAAATTAACCACTTTCTCATTTCTGGGTTCTTCGGAAATCTATGATATGAGAATAATAGGGATGACTCATTACAAGAAGCTACGGAACAATATTTTCGAAATAATTTGCTTTTCTTAACACATTTTATTTCTATTTGTTCCATATTTTTGAGATAATTTTTGAACTCGCTTCACTCGGGCTTCCAACCCACAGTCGTCGCAAAATGCCTCTTTCGTCCCTAGTTGCACAATATACTATTACAAACTTTGCAGAACGCCTCCAGAATTACATTAACGAGAACGGACACCACATGCAAGATGTTGCTTTCCACACTTGATTTTATCAAATGCTACATCATTACGAACTCAAATCTGCCAATAATTTTTTTCATAAACAAAAAGTCTATATTTTTTGTCGTTTTAAAAAACGTTCATCTTTTTCTTAGGAATGAATACTTTAAAAAACCATTCAGATATTTTTTGAAAAAGTTTTATAGGTTTATATTTACCTACTAAAAAAAATTTCAGAACAGCCTTCATATTAATTTATTTCAAATTTTTATACAGTGTGTCTCTTAAATAGGGAGAGGACATGACAACCACAGATTATTTTTTTTTCAGAAAGATACATTCAATAGTAAACTTTTCTTTCTCTGTTTAATTTGTGATATCTGTAACGATTCAGACAGAAAAAAAATAAAATCTGAGTGACTGCATCGTGATTTTTTTAAAAATAAATTTAATCTAGCAGTCTGGTCAAATGCCAAACATCTAATTTTTAATGACAGTAACGAGTTGTCAATCTTCTCAACTTGTTTAGGAGTAAGTAACGGATGTTACTAGTTTCTGAATATTGCGAAGGAATTTTTTGACAACCCATAAACAATTGTTATTGTCATTAGAAATTACTTGTTTGACATTTGGATAGACTGCTAGATTAAATTTATTTAAAAAAAAATCACGATGCAGTCACTCAGATTTTATTTTTTTCTGTCTGAACCTTAATAGATATCACAAATTAAACAGAGAGAAAAGTTTACTATTGTATGTATCTTTCTGAAAAAAAAAAAAATAATTTTACGTTATCGGCAAGGCCATTAAAAAGTTACGGTCTAATCAATGTTGGGACACCTAAGTTTCATATACTAGTGGTTCACTAATAATAACAAGTATCATCTTAAAAGATGACTTATAACCATACGAACTGTCATACCAAATTTCATCCAAATCGAATAAAGCGTTCTGTTATTATAAGCAAAATTAATTTTTTTTTCGAAGAACTTTAAAGCAGAATAACGGCTAATTGGTACACTTTCCGGTAGAAGCAAGTTTAGTTAAATTGTCTTATTTTAGCCTCAGGAATCTGAGGTTAAGCCATGTCCCCCTATTTAACAGACACCTGTATATTATAACTATGCATATTGGCTTTAAATGAATCCCCTTATCCTTTACACCATTTTTAGATGTTGACGGAGTCCTTTTCTTGTTATAACAATTATATTTCAACTTGTCCAAGTACGAATTTTAAGTTCTCCACATTCAAGGTCAGTGCCAGCTTAAGTGCGACAGGTCTATGAAAATAACCCCACATAGTAAAAAAGCCCCTATCATCATAATCTATTTATTCCTTTGCAAATTTCTCAATGTTAGTGAGGAGCAACCCTCCAGAGGTTTCATCCTACCCTCCCGAGTTTACCCGATCCCTCCCGACAACACTCGAACGGAAAGCACGTGTCTCCGGAGCTGCACTCCGGCGACTCCGGTATCTCTTTTGGATTGTGCGTCTGCAGTTTACCGGTCGACTGTACGGTTACCGCTTCGCTAAAACCGAACCCGGAACGTACACGCACAACTTTCCTAGGTGAAAATAGTGTATAGTGAAGTGATAGTGTACCAGGGGAAAAATATTGGTGCTAAAAGGTAGAAAATAATTTTTCAAAAATTGGAAATTTAAAAATAGGATGTGCAAAATTTAGGGCTATATTTGGGGAATGCATCAGTCATACCAAAACAAGAAGAAAAGACTCAATTTTTTTGTTGTAATGTGTTTTAGCTAAAACATAACAAAGAAACAGAAAAAGTCAGATTTTACTTATTCTAAAAGCTGTACTTCTTAGCTTGCAAATTTTTAAATTTAAATTAATGCAACGGTAACTTAATGCACAGAATTCAACTTGACGATATTTGGTATATAATGTAATGTTAATATATATGTTACCTCTGCTTCAAAATGATTATATATTATTTTTTAGGCTGCATTTGTGAAAAATGAGTCTTTTTCGCTCGCATATTTTCAAACAATACTTTAATGAAACGGTAACCTAACGCACAGAACTCAATTTGACGAAACTCGGGGGGTTCCATTCATTTTATAGGATTTTAACCCCACTTTATAAATATTGCTTTTTGCGCCTTATTTTTTTTTTGTAGAATTTAGTGTTTTTAATGGGTTTGCAACAATTTATAATTATAAAATAAATTTTTTGAGGTGTGAGATTTCTATTTTTTTTTTCTTACATTGGTATGACTATTACTAGCATTTTAAAATTTGATTCTACCTAAAAATATATTATTACGACTTATTATATTATCCATTGCTGGATGTGTCAATCAGTTTTTCATTCACATATTTTAGTTATAACAATATATTTGTACAGTTGAGAGCGCTTATTATTTCACAGGCAATCAATGCTGTCATGTATAGAGCATCACAATGAAATTAACAAATTTTTAAAATCACATATTTAGATTTTTTACATTTGAATTTTTTTGAACCAAATTAAATGTTTTAGAAGTGTCATAAAATTCCAAAAATGAATTTTTTTCTTTAGCTCAATATAATAAAATAATTTTCTGCCACACCCAACATTGGGTAAAAATAATATAGTCAGTTCATCGATTTCAGGCCTTAATCAACAATAATTAATAATAAGTGTTCCTAATAAACAAAGTGACAATACCATACAATAAATTTAAAAAGCGTAATACCAACATATAGTTAGACAAAGATGGGTTGCAACACCAGCAAAGAATCCGTTCAACCCGTCGAAGGAGAGGACAAAACCGAGGAGAAGAATGAAGAAAAGGTGGAGGGGGTAACAGCTACCCCCACCCCTGAAGAAAAGGAAGTAAAGGAAGAAGAGAAGAAGGAGGATAAACAGGAAGAGAAGGAGACAACACAAGACAAGGATAAAGATAAAGATAAGGAGAGTAATAAAGGTGAGTTAATATGGAGTAATAATTGTCCCCTGAAATTATGGAAAAGTAATATGCACGCCTATGGATGAACGTAAATTTTAACGTAATGTATCTTTAAATATCTCAATACTAATATAAACTATGCAATGCAAATTTTGTTTGAAACAATAATATATTAAATAATTAGAATCAATTTTTTTGTTGATCCTAACTACTAATACGATTTTAACCGTTCCATTACCGTTTCCGTTTCTGGTCGATTTTGTTTTGTTTGCTGGTTTGTTTTACAAAGCGTGGACTCGACCGATAACAGTGATACAATCTCAACGAATGTACATTACCGCTTGGAATTTTACAGCTATCGCAACCGAACACTTGTAGATACTGCGCACACAACATGGCATCAGATTTTTCTATATAATAAACAATATAATATGAGGATCACGATAGATTATTAAAAATAAGAAAATTAGATAAACTATGGAAAACAAAATTTGTTTTTACAATCTCTGGTTAAAATATTAACAAACAAAACTGAAGCGAAATGAACTGTCAAATGATAAATTGATCATTACTGTCAATAATCCGATTCAATATTGTTTATTTAACTTACAATTTAAAAAAAAAAAACTCTTGACTCATCCAGAACCACAGACGCGTTTCGCTCTTATTAGAGCTCTACAGTGTGGTGCACTGACGCCTCTAGGAGGCACTGAGTCGGCTGAGTGAACTGAATCAACCTCTCGGTCATTTATCAGAGACTGAAATCTTGTGAAGCATGTCAAGTGTTACTTTTTAAATATCTTATTTAAACTGTTTCACCAAGTGTTGCCATCTTATTGTACATTTATTATTATTTGGCTAGCTAAGCTCACGGCGTTCTTGATAGATGGCTCTGCATGTAGCTACTTGCTTGTGCAGTCATCTTATCTTTTTGGAATGTTTATCATCCGTGCACTCAACCGACTTTGTGCCACCTACCACCAAATTCACCAACCGTAAATCAAGTCTTGATTCCCTGATCAACACTGATCTGTGAATCAAGTTCTGGGTTACCTTGGAGAACAACAGTTTTAACAAAGCAACAGTGTCAAATTTTGTTGATCAGAGAATCAAATTTGATTCAGGGATGGTGAATTCGGCCGCTAGAGGCGTCAGTGCACCACACTGTAGAGCGAAACGCGTCTGTGGTGAGCCAGTCTCTGACAAATGACCGAGAGGTTGGTTCAGAGATCAGAGACTAAAATCTTGTGAAAAATGTCAAGTGTTATTTTTTAAATATCTTAATTAACTTACAGCTACAATTCTAACCACAGATTGTAAAACTGACCGCAAGTTAGTTAGAAATTAGTTAAGTCTATTTTTTAAAGAGATCAATATGATTATAGAAATTTAAGAGAATGCTAAGAATTTCAGTCAATATAAAATCCTGTATTATTTCTATTCGCTATGATTGTGTATTGTGTAAATTAGCTGTTGTTGATTAGTATATTTTCAGCTAGTTACGATAACTCCAAGTTAATTTAAAGAGTTAACTATAGTATTTTGACTATAAATTACAGTGCAGAGTAGGTTTTTATCTGAAGAAGAGGCTGATTATTTTGAAAGAAATCAGAATTAAAAAAAAAAAAATGGTCGGGAGATTTTACGAAGTAGAAGGATATAAGTGATGCAGAATATTATCGTTGAAGGAAACTATTCTATTCTAAAAATAGGAATTCTAGTGTGTTTCTCTCATTTATTTTGTTATACAAATTCTCATTCCCAATTTCCTTACATCAATAAGTCAAGACGCCCTCATTAGACCATCTCAAAAAAAAAACTCCTCCACTTGTAGCGCGTGGGAAGATGAACATAGCGAATGAAAACAGATAGTTTTCAGCCCTCAAACCTCATCCTATTGGCGACAAGCAGAACAACAACTTGGTTACAAACTTTCCATCATTCAGAAATAATTTTGTTATTGATTGCATTGCATTATCGTATGATGCATTGTGTGTAATTTAATTTCCTTCCATATATAGTCTCATTATACCATGGAAAAGATATTTATCTACACAAAAGAAATATGTTCAATTATTTATATACCTACAATCAAACGACAAGGGAAGCACACAAATGCATTTAAAATTGTAAACAAGTATTATTAGAAAATATAGCTAAATATATATTTGTAGTAACCAGATTTTAAAACCTGTTATTTTATAAAACGCCTGGATATTTGAAAACGTGGTTAGATGTGAAAACCGTTGACTTACCAATGTTTTACAATTTGGTTAGACGTTTTATATAAATTACAAATACTTTTTAATATAAATATTTGAAAATTTTGGTTTGCATTTCTCTTAATACACCTCAATCTAAATAAATTAGGAAAGAGTGAAAGGATAATGTCAGTAGAGATGCACTCGATTTCGAGCTTTGGCTCGGCCCGGCCCGAAGCCCGCCTCGATTTCGAGTCGATCATCGAGCCGGGCCGAAGATATTTTTTATCGGGCCGAATCGGGCTAATCATTTTCAAAAATCGAGGCGAGTCGAACTTTTGATTTTGGCCCGGCCCGAAAATTTGAGCTTTTCGGGCCGGCCCGAAAAATCTTATAGTTCAATCAAATGCACAGTTTCCTTAATATTTTAATGAAAATGGATGAAGTTAAAAAGGATCAAAATGATTTAATAACAACAAACTTCACATATTAAAATATAAAAATTCAAGGTTATTCATTAAAGCATACTAATTATATTGTGATGTTGCTATTATTATTGTTATTACTCGTATACTTAAATATAAGTGATTTTTGTTCCTACCATAATGATTTCTTGTCCTATTTTTGAGCAGAAACAAAGTTAGATAAAAAATCCTTATGTAAATTATATTTTTTTTATATAAGATTTATGAAAAAGTTGTTTAAATTTTCGAACGGCTTTGGTAAACAAAGTGTTAAATCCACGTAGGTTTGTAATTTTTATAACAAATTTACACTAGAAGGGTCTCTTTTTTAACTACTTATGTTAACTAATGTTGAAAGTTATAAGAATGTAGAGGTTTTTTATAAGTTTGAAACGAAAAAAGTTAAACATTTCGCTTTAACATAAAAATCAACATTAGGAATGCCGGATGCACCCATTTTCGAGCTTTGGCCCGGCCCGGCCCGTAGTCCGGCCTGATTTCGAGTCAGTTTTCGAACCGGGCTAGCTAATTTTTTTGTCGAGTCGGTCTTCGAGTCGGGCCGGTAATTTTTATTTTCGGGCCGAGTCGATCCAAACCTCAAAGCCCGGCCCGGCCCGACCCGAATGCATCTCTAAATGTCAGCCACCGGGATTTGAATCCAGACCTACTGCCTTGCCGGGACAACGCTCTACCAATTGAGCTATGGCGGACTCCTCCCGTTGGCTCACATTATATTCGACAAATGTAATGAGACTGAAAGATTCTCATTTTTTTTTTTTTTTTTGAGAATACTCAGCGTCACCTATTGATGTGGAGTTACGATTAACCACTACATTTAAATAGGCTGAACACTCCACGTTCATTTCAATATTTGTACTGATAGGTTCATGAGTAAATTATGACAAGTCACTGATGTTTAAATGTAGTGGTTAATCGTAACCCCACATCAATTAGTGACGCTGAGTATTCTAAAAAAAAAAAAAAAAATGAGAATCTTTCAGTCTCATTACATTTGTGGAAGATAATGTGAGCCATCGGGAGGAGTCCGCCATAGCTCAATTGGTAGAGCGTTGTCCCGGCAAGGCAGTGGGTCTGGGTTCAAATCCCGGTGGCTGACATTATCTTTTCACTCTTTCCTAATTTATTTAGAATAAATAGGCTGAACACTCCACGTTCATTACACCTCAATCTGTTTGGACAAAACTCATGCTTGAGAAAAACTCGGCCCGAGTTTTGTACATGATTATGCCGTTATTTAGGGCCGGTTTTTCCACAACTTGATAAAAGTGCCAGTTAACTCATGCGCCAGATAAAAGAAAAATATGGCATTATTTAATTAACATGTGTGTAATACTGTAAATTTACGCTGTAATATCGATGCGATATTTTCATTATATCTGGCAGTTAAGTTAATTGACACTTTATCCAGAGATGGAATAACAGGGCCTTATATAAAAGCTAAAGTCAGAAAAATTAACTGTCAGGTCTAGGAATTAAACTATAAATATTGATATTATGACAAGGCGGCACATAACTGTCATGCTTGCTTTTACATTAAATGCCAACGTACTATTAATTATGCCGTTTAGTTGAAATGAAGACATGTATTAAATGGATTTTGTACATTAATGTACCTACTATTTTAATGTACTCAAAATCGTACAGTAATGGGTTACTTTACAGCATAGCAACCGTTTCTGCATAGCAACGGTTTCGTCATTAAAATACATTCTGACACAAGGAAATGTTTATTTTTATTTATTATTGTTTATCTTCTAAATCGTTTTCCACGTTCTTTTCATCATCTAGATCCATCGTTTTGCAAATTGATCTTCAAAAATTAATTTGTTTGGAGGTTGTAAGGTTGTAAATATTAAAAACAATAACTGTGAAGTTACTTTGTTAATTAGAATCAGACTACTATGTTTTTTCAAAATATTATGCCGCAAAAAATACAAATTTTAACAGTAATATAAAATACGAAAAAATATTATACGCACCGCGTCAGATAAGTGACTTTACTGTACTCGTATGGTATTTAAGTACTCGTCTGGTAAACTTTCACTTTTCTTAACTTGGAAGGTATATACTATTACTGTATGCTATTTTTATTTGAAATAATTTTGGGGATTGCAGTTTTTATTCCCATAAAAAATTATTTGAAACGAAAATTAGTATTTTTTTTTGTTAATTTATGATGTTGATTCGTATTAGATATTGGTTGTTCTTGCTTACAAGATCAATCTAATTTTGGTCAAAATCGTCATTGGTTTTCTTGCTTTAAGGCAGATAATATTTATACTATAAATTGTACCTTAGTTGTATTATTTGCAGTGTTTTTATTTTGGTGTGTAGGATAACATTTTTATCGGTGATTTAATTTAAGACTGTCTGTTTCTGTAGTGTCAGGATTATATGTGGATAGTTAAGGGTTGTTTTTAGTGTTTCTAGGCCAGGTACCACGTACTACCTGGTACGGAATATACTACGGATTTGCTGTGCATTTCTAAAATCAGACACACCAACAAGTCGCCTCAAAATATCAATGTAGTATGACTTTATTTTCTGAAAAGTATATACTTTATTCTATTACTGTCCTATCATATGAATATTCTTTTCAATAAATTGTTTAGTATAACTGTATAACACATACTACAAGGAACAGGAATTTTCATCGTTGACTTTAAATCATGGACTGGAAACCGAACCGAAAACCGTTCCGAACCCACCTTTTTTGTGAACTAGAACCGCTGTTAATTTGGTCGACTTGAACCCAAAACGGAATGAACCCAGTATTTTCGAGTTCAAAAAACCGGAACCATCGTTTTCAATACTTCTCTTTCACATATAAGAGGTTGCAAACAATTAAAATAAGATTAGTTTTGTACTGAAATAATAGCCTTTAACAAAACCTAAATTTTTCATGTTTTATTTCTTGAAGATGAGGAGGATTTATTAGAAAAACTATTGAAAGATAATGAAAAAGCCCAACTAGAGAATTAAAATTAAAATAAACCTAATTTACAAAAAGTTTTTAAAAATTATCAAGACGTCCAGACTTCCAAAAACTACTAATATATTAAATATTTGGGAGGAACAAAAATTGTTATATTTTGTCTTCTATAAACCCGTTTTTTATTTGTCAATTTTGAAAACTTGGCCAAGTTTTAGAAATTGAGCTAAAAACACTTGCATTACACTTGTCAAAAATTAACAAATGTAAAACAGGCAATACTGTATGACGTTGCGCAAATTGTGTTAGCAGTTCCATCTACACAAGTTAATGTGAGCGAACATTTTCTGTACTGAAATTCTTTTTGCAACTTCAACCATCAAATATGTCAGAAGAAATGTTATCAGATATTTTCATAATCACATTAAATGACAATTTCTTTACACAGTAAATTTATTTGTACGAGTATTTTTATCATGTAAATAATTGTTTTTGTGTTTCATTTTTATTAATAGAGTAAATATTATTTTGCCAATATTGAGTAGACCGCTTTTAATTAACCATACCTATGTACAAGTTTTTTTCGAACCCGAACCGAAACTGAACCAGTATCGAACCATTTAAAAAGATTTTTTCTGAACCCGAACCGAACTTGAACCCAATTTTTCTGCGGTTTCCGATCGCTGCTTTAAATATCTTGTCATGTAGTGCAATAAGCCGTAGCATTTTATAAAACACCTGGACATTTTACAAAACGCGGCCAAATTGTTAAACCTGCATTGACTTAGCTCTGATTTATAATTTAGCTTTAGCCAGAAAAATTGACTCTGTCTGGTTTAGGAATAAAAGTAAATATTGTAATTAAGACAAAGGGGCACATAACTCTCAATGCTTGCTTTTTTGAATACCAGCGTGCCATTATTTGTGTTGCTCTGTTTATATAAAGACATGCATTGAATGGATTCCCAGCTTACTCTGTATAGTAAAATAATCTTAGTGTTCATTTAATAACAACATGCTTTAGTACTAAAGACAGTTTTAACACAAAATTAGTGACATTTTTAATTAACAATACTAATGCAGAATGTCAAGTACTTTCAAAAGTATTAGCACTGAAAATTTCCTGTTGATTTAAAATTATTAAATGTTGTCATCTCCTGAGCCTCTCAAAAACAATGATATTTTCTGGTTATTTAAATTTCATTTTATCCTAGTTAAAAAAATAAATTGCAGTGATAATCGTTAGATTTTAAATAACAGGGTTGCCAAATTGAGTAAGCCAATCTTGCAAAGTCCTATAGACATGCAACCTAGCATTAATTTAAAACGTAAAACGAGGTAACGAAAATAGAACAAGAACATTTAATTGTTGATGTTGATAAATCAATATCATCAAAACAAAGTTTATAAATTAACACAAATGAAAAAAGCTTTCACCAATATGGATTCATTAATATATGAAAAATTTACTTACTTTTCAGAAGCCTCCAGATTTCAATCCATTCAATAACAACAAATATAGAATATTAAAATAAAACAAATAATTACTTTTTTACGAACTTATATCGCTATCGCTTTAAATTATTTTAAAATGTGTCCACTAATTGAAGTTAATTTTTCGTGACAGTCATACAAGTTAATTAACTAAGTGTATGTGTGACACACTTATTATTAATGTGTCCCGTAAATCATGGAAAGGACCACACCTTTCAAATGTTTTGTGAAAAAATGCTGTTAGGCAAAAATATGGAATTATCATCAGTATTGACTTATTGATTTTGTCTACAAGAATATTTTTCTAATACGAAATAAGTATGGACTAGAATCTTTACAATAATAATTATTACCAATAATTGAATTGTCTAGGTTAAAAAGTAAAAACCCGACAAATCCACTTAAGTCAAATTTTGGGAAATTGAGAAAAATTGTTTTGATATGTTCCAAATGAATAATTATATAAAATCACTAGTTTACATATAATGTTGATGACAAAGAACCAAAAACTACTTTATTATTAGAAATGGATTTGTCTAGTTTTGATTTTGAACTTTAATTTTTTCGGGTTCTGCAAGTGATTTCAATATTTCATAGAACATCATATACACCAATTTTTCACACTTGACCGTTACGTCGTAGTTTGATGTTCGTATATTAAGTATACATATCGAAGACAGAATGTAAGACAGAGATAAACGTACAATTACTTGTTATTTTGCTGTTCAGCAAATAATGACGCAACGGTCAAGTATGAAAAATCGATGTTTAAACTTCTTTGATTCTGGATTTATAAGAAAACATTAATCGGGAATTTCAACAACTGCTTTCTACAAATTGATACTGCATATAGAATCCTTTTTAACTATAGTAGCGTCCTCTGAAGGATAATTGTATTTTTATGTTTTTTTTTTCTTATTGAATATTTAATCTTTAAGTATTACTTTGTTAGTCTCTAATCGTCGTTTTTAAAATTGTGTTACATTGTTTGTTTGCTGGCATTAGATCCTAAAGAAACTATTAGATTTTGATGTAAATCGGATAACCGGAAATGCCACTTTACTTGAAATTCATAATGGTTTTTCTTCGAAAAATAGCATTAAATGTCATTTTTTCGCAAGTTCTCATTATAAAAATTAAAGATTATTGAATTTTCTACAGGTATACATTAATACTTTTCCTATATATTTTACAGATAGATTTAAAAAATATTTTTTTTATAAATCTCAGAGCCTATGATTTAAAGATTTCTTTGTTACACAGTTCATATTTCAAATGTATATAACAAATAAATGTCACTTTCAAAAAACTAATCATTTCAAATTATTAATGGTGACATTTTAAACAGAAAATAGTAAATAAAGCAATAGTTATATGCAAACGAACTTAATATAGTTTGCAGCGTTAGTATATATGTGTATGTATTTAAATTAGAATCAGAATTTTTCTTCTTAAATCTTTGATTTGTGGCAGTCACCCATCCATTTACTAACCATTTCCATCATTGCTGGACTCCATAAATCATTTAAGTCTGTATTAGTGTTGCCAGAAGTCGAGACGAGACGAGACTTGGGGCCGGTCTTGTCTTGGTCTTGACTTGGTCTCGACTAGAGTGGTCTCGTCTTGGTCTTGTCGAGACGAAACTTGATGTCAGTCTCGTCTCGTCTCGAGTCTCGACAAGACTCTCGATTTTGCTTCCATTACCATTTTTTTTTATAATCCCATCTAATAGTACATAAAATTATAAGAACAGCAGTACAATCGCGATTCAAAAATTCCACATAATATTTCAGATATTTATTATTTTTTCTGTATGAAAATACACATACATACCGAGTGTTGTTTCTTATTAATAAACATAAAATATATAATTTCAATTCCTTAGCTACAGAATAAATCATAGCAATGCATTTCTATTATTAGCAATAGTTAAATAGAAATGTATATGTTTAAATGAAGCAGTAAGTAAATGGACAAAAATCCTCAAAAAAGTAACTTCTTTCGCTATTTTTTTATATTTTTCTAAATAAATATTAAATAAGTAGATAACTAAAACTTAGCCTTTCGCGTATCCCCAAGTACGCGTACCACAGGTTGAGAACTTCTTATTTATATCAAAATTTTGACGAATAAAATTATAGTTAGTCATATATTTATATCTTATTTATTTGCAAAAAAAAAATACACTTATTCCAAAAACGTATTTAGAATAATAATGGTATATTCAATAAAAACTGTAGGTAATTACATAAACACAATTCTCTAACAAAAAAAAAAAACAAATAAATTATAATAAACGTGCTTAAATTTATAAAATTAGTAAAAACAAAATTAGTAACTAAGAAACTTTAATAATAACAATTGTACGGTTTAACGAATTATAAATAGATTAACTTTCCAAAATCAGTCAGCTTTACTATAATCATAGAAACAGCTGATATATTCAAAAAATTGTAATTGACAGATGTCAGTGTCAAGTACAATATACATAATGATTGTTCGTGTTATAATTGTATTGGATATATAGATTTTTTTGCAAAGAACGTTCGGTATGGTATTTGTAAAAAATAGTATATGTTTGTGTTATAATTTTATTGAATATATAGAATCTTTTCTAGGGAACTTTTGATGTGGGATTGGTACAAAATACATCAAATTGACGGAAGGTCTTGTGCTAGCCACAACAGATTTTTTATGTACCTACTAAAACTTCTTTTACATGTTGTAGAAGGTACAGTTAAAAATAAAATCAAGCCATGTAGTAAAAAGGGATAGAATTTTTTGGAGATATCTAATAATTCTCCATATGGTATTTCTTTCTCAAGAGGTTCCTCTTTCCACTTATGAAACCAAAATAATGATTCCTCATAAAAATTGTCTATGTTATGTTTCATTTAATTCTTGTATCATCAGTTTATACTTTTCTTTATTACATGGTTTTATATTTTTAGGATGCAAAATTGTTAGATTGACAAGGTATTGTATTCTGTAATATTTGGATTTGGGTTGGGCAAACCTACCTACTTTTATTACTAGCAGATGTCTAAAAGTGGTTGTTATTGTCTGGTAATATGCAGCATTTAAAGCACAGGCCGTTGTAAAATTTATTGTTCCATTATTGAATTTTTACAAGGAAAGAAATGTTGTGTTATTTTTTACCCATTTTTTAAAAATTATATTGTATTAGGGAATTGGAAAAACAGTTTGTTTTACACATTTGTGCATACAAAGTTTTAAGAAAATTGTTAAAGAAAGGCTTGTACATTACGACTTTTATATTTCGATTTTCTTTAAGGCTTTAAGTAAACGTTGATTATTGTTTTCAATTTTATCATATGAATGAATTTATACAATGTATTTTAATTTTCTCAGGGGGCGCGAGCGCCCCTCCCTGGCTCCCCTGTATACGCCCATGGGCACCGGGCGAGTGTACTTGCATTTTGCATGTGTTCTTACGAGAAATACTTAATACCAGTTTCTTAGAATATCTGATACCAATTTTCCCAAATTATTATACCTGTATCTACATATTTTAACAATGTCCCTTTCATTTAACTTTGTTGAGATAAAGTTTTACTTTCATTATACATCGCATAAAAGATACATAAACTTTTATCTTTTGAAGCATATATTTTCCAATTTTTTTTTTTTTTTTACTAAATGATACATTATGATTTTTTTGTTAGTTTTTAATGATAACACTAGAAAATGTTTTATTTTCATTGGTTGGAAAAGTATTTTTACATAAATTATGGATACAAAGTTTGAGAAGAATTAAATCTTCGTTTATTTATATTTTTACTGTTTCTTTACAAAATAATTATGTAACTGATTTGTTAGTATTAATAGTTTACATTATTTGCAATTAATATATTCTTATTTCTACATGCGATATGTATTCATATGTTTCAATAGATGAATTATTTGGGTGAATAAGAAGTACATCCGTTGAAAATGTAGAATATGGTTATTTTAAAACGGGAATTTCCCTAAGATCGTAAAATCTTTGTGTGCATTTTCGTAAAATCCTAAGAATCACAATAGATTCTTTAAAAATAAAAGAAAAATAATGTATATTTGAAGGGAACGTTACTTTTGTTATAATATATTAATTTAATAAATAAAACTGAAGTACATTGCTAACTTGCAGAATGCACCACAGATGTAAATTTTGTGTGCTATTTGAATTGGAAATATTTTTGAAGATGTAGTCAGTATTTCATATACCCAGTTGTACCAATATATTAATTGAAAATTAAACAAAAATTAAATTAAAATCAACATGTGTAGTATAAAATAAAGGTTGATCTTAATTTAATAAAAAATATTGGTGCATTCAAATAACATAAGAATTCTAAATTGATACTTCTTTCATTTCATCCCACTTACAATGTAATTTAAATTCATTTAAAACTTATATTTGGATTATTTAGATGAATAAGGAATACATCATATTTACATAAATTAATGTTTCTGGGACACAATTTGATAAATTAATATCTCTCTTATTTATTCGAATTTTCAATTAGTATTTACAGCAATACTCTCAGTTTTTGAAGGACTTTTAGAATAAGTATATGTTTAAAAAAATACCTTTGATCTGAAGTCGAGAGTCTTGTCGAGACTCGAGACTTTCTCGACAAGACTTGATGCTAGTCTCGTCTCGTCTCGACTTTTCTAGTCGAGACCAAATGATGGTCTCGTCTCGACAAGACCAAGACGAGACGAGACCAAGACCAAGACTGGTCTTGGTCTTGTGGCAACACTAGTCTGTATGCATATCTACCTTCAAATAAATCATATACACTTTATTAAACAACTAATATAAAACGTGTTGATAATCCTTCCTGTTTCCCAGGAAATATATTTATTTGTCCTGCGTGTCCTATCTGTTGCTTGGTGGGAATATCCTGCACTTAATTATCCTGGGTCCTTTACCGCCATTACCCATTCCACAGCAGGATTCCGACCTCACAGAGTACGGGGTGCAAGGCACGTTTTTCCCTATCTCAGATGTAATTACTGATCCCACTGTCATCTGGAATGTCGAGAACAGGGCAACGAACTCGAAACGAGAAAGGATAAGGAAGAAGAGGATTAAATTGTATACTCAACACAAGAATGATTGAGGAGGATGTGGTCATTACATAAATAAATATATTTTCACAAATTTCATGTATAATTTGTATTTGTTGACAAACGGAAGCATTTAAGTTTAAATAAGTAAATAAATAAATAAATAAATAAATATATCATCACGGCATATTACCCATTTCTGAGTGTGCCACTTGCCACAATCTGCTTTATCGCAGATATCGGTAATGATAATGACATATTTGTACCGTGCGGGCGCTTACCAGGCGTCACCTCACGGGTACTCATTGCTGGCGTGGAGATTGCACCACAGGAGTCACTTTTGTGCCATTTAAAATTCGAAATATTTGGCGTCGGACGGGATCGAACCCGGTACCCCCAGGTTCGCGACCAGACACTCAGGCACGAGGCCACGGGACCCCATATTAAAAGTTTAAAAGAATCATATATTCGTAGCTGATATATATTGGTTTTAAAGATATTACCAACCGATATGTCAATTATACATTTTTGTATGACATATACTTTTCTATTTTTCAAGATATCTGAGATATCGGATATCGGATAACGGTAAATGTCTGCTCAATCACTCGTTCCATTTTTCACCCGGCAAGAAATTTTCCACACGATTTGTTTTACGGAAAACCAAGTTTGCGATTTCCCGATGAAGAGATATGGTCTTTCTATATTCTTCACTGTGTTCAATAAAATAGATATAGAGGTGTTAATAAAAAATCCAAGTTTACCACTTTGGTGCACCTCCGGAAGCACCGCCATCTTGGAAAAATGCAAATAATCAATTTTTAAAAACTATCTCCTCACCAGTAGGTATTAGTGCAAAAATAGTTATTATCAGTAGAAGACAAAATTCCCTACAACTTTAATCTAAAACATTTTTTTTCTATAACCATTAAATATTGTCAAAATTTACTGATTTTTTGCATTTAACTTCCATGTATGAAACAATTCAGAATTTAGATTTTTAAACATTAATTATTGTTGCCATATTAATGTATAATGTAATAATAGCTGTTTAAAACAAAAGAACAATCAAGTTATAAATTGCTGAAAAGCTGAATAAATACTCATTTCAGTGTTGATCCTATTTACTGTATCGTACAAATAACTTTCATGTTATAATCCAATAATAACAATGATAAAAAAAATTGAGCATCGCCATTTGAAAGAAAATAAAAAAGTACCCTGAAGTGAAAACTAAAGTTCTGTATTATTTCATACATGGAAGTTATTTGTGACAATTAGATTCAATGCCTTTTAAATCAATAATTTTTTAAAATATACAACTTCATAACTTTTCGTTTAACCTTACATCCTCTTCCGAAAAAAATTACCAAATGTATCACGGGTCTAAAGACGTGTGAAAATCTATACAAATTTAAATTTTATGACATCTAATAATTTTGGCTATAGAAGAAAATGTGTTAGATTAAAGTTGTAGGGAGTCCCCTTGAAGTAGGGATATATGTAATTTTCTCCATGTAAATATTTCCTATATTCTACATAATGCAACACACAAGTTTTATCGCACTTGAGTCTACCTGAAAACCATTTCACAACTTTTGAAAAACTTTATAAATTAGTTTAAAACTTTTCCCATATTTCGCGGTAACTTAAGCCTTACTTACTTGTCACTTTAGTTGTCAATAATTTACAAACTTTCAAGTGAAAATACGACATATGCTTCAACGAAACTTGTAATCAAAATGAAAAACACTTGAAAACTTTCTACCCTTGAAAACAGCGGACCCTATTAGTTAATAATTAATGAATATGGGACAAAATTGAATTATTATGAAATGGTTTTGCATTAGCCAGATTTCTATCTAATTTATAAGGCAGGGGAAATGTTATTTACCCTATAATTTATGTTGAGTAAATATTTTATAAATTACTTGTTTATGTTGGTCTTTGATTAGACATCAAAGTACAAAATATGAACGAGAATTTGTCACAGAGAAAGGATCATTAACTTTTGAATGTATTATACATTATATAAAATTAAATGGGTTCATATACACATTATAAGAGTTCATTGACAATGAAATAAAATTATACTCTATTTCAGTTAAGAATGAATTTGGTGGCGCTACGGAGTCTGTCCGTTTTACACACATAAAACTTATGAATTAGTTTTATGTTTAGTAAATAAACAATTACTTAAAGGATATAATACTACGAGGTAGAGTCCAAAAGTACCCGAAATCTATTCCTCTGCAGGTGATCACTGGAGGGAAATTAATTTTTCTTGGGTTGGCAGTCACCACTAGTGAAAGCGTTAAGCTACCTGGCACCCCTTTTAGTTAATGTCTGCGAAAATAGCAATTTCTTTCTCACAATGTGTTTTTTTTTCGTTCGTCGAATTTTGGAATGTCGTCTTCAGAGCAGCATGCAAACATCAAATTGTGCGTTCTGTTGGAGAAATCAGTATCTGAGACCCTTCACATGCTATTGGGCTTCCAAAATTAAAATGCGCCACTGGTGGCAGATTTCTGAACTGAGTGAAGTGTACATGTACAAAGGTGGTTGTTTTATTCAGGGATTGTATTTACTTATATACGAATTTTAATACGCTTTTATTATTGTTTTATTCTTAGTAGGATCTGAATTACTGTTAATATAATAGGTAAGTTTTTGTTTTTTATAAAATTAATGAACAAATTAGGAGATATGTAATTTAAAGATTAAAGTTACGATGGAGTTTTCTCCGAAAATATTTACCACATAATAAATGAATAAATAAATAAATGTGGCCACTATTTATTACTTGCTGGCCTTCCACCATATTTCTAGATGATACACTACAATTCCCAAATCTACAAATACGAGTAGTATCTAAATCTAAGCAAAGAAAATTGTTCATTATGAAATAAAAACAAATAAAAGTAAAGCTATGTAGATAGAAATTAATATATGTCCAGCTACGGCAATGAAATACAATCTAAATAATGGAAATCAAATGTTTTTTTTTTTATTAAAAATACCAATATACTGTTCATTAAAATAATGACTAAAATACTCTTAACCTACAAATACTTACTAAAATTAACCCTATTAACTAAAATATTATTAAAACTATCACTAAATTGTTACTACAAGAGAGATCAAACTCAATTCTACCGAAATTAACAAGAAAAAAAAACACTATACTAAATCCGAAATTAAATTAAAAACTACGAAAATTAGTCTCACACCAATTTTACTCTTATGGAAGCCAGCGAAAAATGTACCATTCGTTTGAATATACAAAAATGAGGCGATGGAAAAATTGGCTGTATACGAACGGCACAAGCAAAAATTTTGCTTGGATAAAAGCAAGAAGAAAATGATAAGAGGTGTTTTTTGATTACCATGGATTCACCACGAATTCATTCCTCAAGGACAAACTGTAAACAAGGAACTTTAATGGAGATCCTTCAACGCCTACGAGGCACAATCAGACGAAAACTTTCTGAAATTGCTTCCTGATGATGAAAAATTACTTTGATTTCTAGGAGTGTTTTGAACTGTTGTACAAAAGGTGGAACAAGTGTGTAAATGCAGGAGGGGTGTACTTTAAAGGAAATTAGTGTAAAAGGTTTTCCCTTTTTCTAATAAAATTTTATTGACCAATTCACAGAACATTTTGACTCTACCTTATTTGGTGTAGTTTGTACAGATTCTACCGTTATGGCTTTGACTTACTAAGCCTGTGGTCGACCGGGCACAGCTGGGCGTAGCATTACTTGTCGCTTAGGGTCGGACTGCAAAAAATATAAATTTGCAAATCTCTGTATGCATTTCGTATTTCAAAATTGATATTTAATGGATTCGTAAAATCAAATTGCATCTTAGACCATTGTTACAAATTAAGAAAAAATAAGGAAACGCAGTTAAATATTACTTTTTGAGGTTTTTTATTATTATAAATATGGAAGAACATTTGAATTTCCATACTGTTTCATTACACATTTTCCTTGACATTCAGTACATATAGAGTTAAAGAATTATAGAGAGATTAACTTTCATAAATCGACCAGCTTTGCTAAAATCTTGGAAACAGCTGATATATTCAAATATTCTAATTGACAGCTGTCAGTATCAAGTGCAATTTACATAGTATATGTTCGTATTATGATTTTATTGGATATATAACAACGGAAGGTAATGTGCTGGCCACATCAGATTTTTTTGCTATATTATTTTTCAATTTTTGTTTTATATGTTATTTGTTTCATTATCATTAAAGGAGTATTTAAAAAGAATTGTTTCACTATTACAAATAATTCCTCTCCACATAAAAATAAAGTAAAATAACATTTAATACGTACCTGTCATTTCTCTGCCATAAATCAAGTTTAAATCCCGAACAGTAGACCTGCTGAGAGGGCCATAACATAATAATATAGAACCACACTGACTACAACTGTAGGTCTTAAGTATGAAACCGTAGAAGGGCCACGAATATAAATTTATTTTCAAGAATTTACACTCTTTAAATAGCAAATTTATACTTTTACAATGTAAATTTATGCTTTTAATCTGTAAATTTACATTTTTTAACCTGTAAATTTACAGTTAATAAGTGTAAATTTACAGTTAATAAGTGTAAATTTACAGATAGTAAGTATACATTTAAAGATAGTTTTCTTTTTTTTTCTGTTGGTCCTTCTACGCTTTCGAACTTAAGACATTCAACTGCTGACTGAAACGTTTTGTTACATATTTTTCGCTATTGTAAACTTGGTCCACATTTAGACCAATTGAAAAGCTAGAATTGTACGCCCATTCTTAACTGAAATGGAGTATAAAAATATATTCATCTTTAAATTAATTTCTATTCTATTCTTGTCGCCTCGCTGCCACCAAATTTCGCCGTCCATTCATTTTGTGTAGTTCACATTCTGCTCGCTTGGGCGCTGTGTAGGCGTCTGGCGCGGTCATCGACCCGCCGCTGTCTACGGCGTCCAGACGTACCTGATGCTGTGTTGTTTCGCCAATGTCAACGATAACTTGATGACGAAAACACAATAAAATACGAATATAATAATACTGATAGTGAATACGGAAATCTGCGAATAAAAGCAGATTGGCACACCTAGAACTGGGTGATAAGATGTTATAATATAGGAGAATTGTTCAATAGACACATGTTTAGAAGCTGCATAGCTGCTTTATTTAATGTAGTTAAATGAAATCACAATTTTAAGGCATGCACTAATATGTTCCATAAGTTTTGCCATATTTCAGCAGTTTTTTTTATAATAAAAAAAATGCGTTTACTTAAACTTTTGTAATATTTAATTAACTGATACATAGCAACAAAATAATGAACTTAAATTAAATTGATACATAGCAAAAAATTTGTTGTGGCCAGCACAAAACCTTCCGTCAATTCGATATATTTTGTACAAATCCCATACCAAAATATCCTTGGAACAGATTCTATATAATATCATGTAAAATCAAACACGAACACATACTATTTCTATTCTATAAATCCAATAAAATTATAACATAAACATACACTAAGTAAAATGCACTTGACACTTCTTCTTATTCTTCAGTTTCCCCTATTTTATTAGAGGTAGCTGTTTCCTCTTTTCTTCCACTCATTCCTGTCCAACACATCTTCTTGACACAGGCATTCCTTTCAGTCTTCTGCGATACAGTCCTTCCATCTTCTCTTTGGCCTTTCTCTGCGTGTCACTTGCGAGGAGCACTATGACATATACCATTTTTGTGATCCTACACTTTCCATATTTGGTTTTGCACTTGCAACTGACAACTGTCAATTAGAATTTTTTTAATATATCAGCATCAGCTGTTTCCATGATAAATAGCAAAGCTGACTAATTTTTGAAAATTAATTTCTTTATAATGCTTTAAATCTACATCTATTGAATATGAAGGAAAATGTATAATCAAACTGTATAGAGAAGATTCTTTAATATGTATAATTAATAATAATAATAAATAATAATAGACAAAATGTCAAAAAACAATATTTAACTGCGTTTTTTTAAGAAAAACTGTTAAAAACTTCAAATAAGAGTACTTCCGGTGGATCAATTATAACCAAAATCTAATCAACTCTTCATATGGATGTACAGAAGAGGAATACGAAAGAATTATAATTTTTAGAATTGTAGTATTGGAGTTATCGGCGGAGAAAAAAATGTCACACACGGACATACATACACACACACACCACACACACACACACACACACACACACACACACACACACACACACACACACACACACACACACATACATACATACATACATACATACATACAGACATCATCTTAAAAATAGTAAATTCGTATTGTAGGGACCCTAAAACGTGCTTATTCATTAAAAACCACCGAATTTTTTGACCAAAGACAATACCTTCCTTACCTAAAGGTGACGGAAGGTAAAAAATAATGCACTTAAATTAAATGAATATGGGTGTATTTTTCCACAAGGCGTAACTTTCTACGGACTCCTACCATTGGGTTTTGGACAACATATACATTAATTTCTCGCACTTCACACTAAGCAACTCCGAAATTAAGGGCAATGATGATTTTTGTACTGACAATATTGCAGAGGTCCCTAGTAATATTTTATTTATATAAACTAATAAATAAATAAAATAAATATATCATCACGGCATATAACCCATTTCTGGGTGTGCCAATCTGCTTTATTAAAGATATCGGTAATGATGAAGACATATTCGTACCGCGCGGGTACTTACCAGGCGTCACCTCACGGGCACTAATTACTGGCGTGGAGCGTGCACCACAGGGGTTACTTTTGTGCCATTTAAACTTCGAAATATTTGGCGTCGATCGGTATCGAATCCGGTTTCCCAGATTCGCGACCAGACATTCAGGCACGTGGCCACGGGCCCCATGAACAAATAGCCAAATTAGTAGATAAGGTATGGTATGTTGTATTTCCACAAGGGATGTATGCACGCCTTATGTATATAGGCGGAGTGAGGTGAAGCCCTGGATAGTCAAAAGTTTATCGATAATGGTCTAATAAAGGGGCCTATTCAGAACTCAATATTTGTATAGTCGTTATGGTCTTTATGGTTGTTATGTACTGTAAAGATTGTTAAAATCAAAATTGGCATTCGCAGTACTGAAGGTGGTTACCGTCAACAATTATTACGTATTTTGACAGGCTTTATCATAACGATTGCTAAAACTATGTATTTATGGTTGTTATCACCTTGTTATTTCTAATATTTGACATGTGACAGATTATTACATCAATCATTATTAATAATGCCCTTTCTGCTAAATATTAGCAGGATGCAGTTGATTATTCGCATGGATCCTGCTTCGAGTTAAATAATGATCATAAGAACGAAAAAACCGTCGTGGACGAAAGTTACTTTTGACGTAAATACATATTTCTTTGAAAATATATTCTGTGGTAGGTATTCGTGAAAACCTAGTTATTTATTCTGGTGCTAATGCGTGTTTTTTCTTCAATCAAAATAAAAAAAAATCTTTCCATAACTTTTCAGTCACTCTGGGATCAGTTGTAGCAATTAACATACCCGTTCTAAATAATTTAGAAGTTTTCAAATATGACACAAATGTCATATTCTTCTTTAGTTGTTTTGGCAGAATGTTTGCATTTTAAATTAATTGGCAACACATTATTAAAAGAATAAAGCGTTGACATATAAAGTTAGGTTAAGTTCATATATGCATAATGAAGTTAGCTATTGTCAAATAATCTGGTTCATTCACAAGTATTATTTTGTAAAGATTGTCAATAATACCGACGTAGGTTCTGAATTGACAAATTCATAAAGATTGTTATAAATGTCTTACAACAAAACTGGTTAATTTTATTGAAGAATAACACGCTGGGTACGATTTTATCTTTTAGCCAGGCCTTGCGTCCTGTTTCAAGTTTCAAGACAAACTCAAAATTGGCTAACAGACCAAAACGCACAATTTGTTCCGTGAAACGACAATTCCCCTAACCTTCTCCATTCAAGGTACCATAGAAGATTTTTGAGCTATTCTATTTTGAAAAGTTTGCAATTTTGGATGGGAAGCCCAAACTGAGGACAAACTTGAACGCAAAATATACAGGAATCTTTTTTACCTCCCGCTACCCTTGGTAAGGGAGGTATAGGGATCCTGCTAAAAATCACATATCGAGATTTTAATAAATGACCACGTTTTAAAGTCCTTAGAAACCAATTTTAACATTTTCACGATGATGTCTATATATGCGTGTGTGTACGTGTATGGATTTTGTCTCCGCTCTAACTCAAATGCTATCATTCAGAAAATTCTGAAACCTTGTATTTCGAACCTATTCTAATATGGAAAGAAGCCATTAGATATTGGTGTAAATCTAATGTCATTTTTTCGCATGTTATTATAAAAATTAAAGATTATTATTGAATTTTCTACAGGTATACATTAATACATTTTCTTTATATTTTATAGATAAATTTAAAAAATATTTTTTATAAATCTCAGAGTCTATGATTTGCGGTGCGATTCTGTAACGTTCTATAACACTAAACACTCAGACACGCGGCTACGGGACCTGGGGGAACCGGGTTCGATCCCGACAGACGCCAAATATTTCCAATTTTAAATGGCACAAAAGTGACTCCTGTGGTGCACTCGCTATGAGTGCCCGTGAGGTGACGCCTGGTAATCATTACCGATGTCTACATATGTTGTAGATACTGGCACACCCAGAAATGGGTAATATGCCGTGATGATATATTTATATTTATTTATTTTATTCTATAACACTATAGAACTGTAACTCTCAACAAAAGCGCTTGAGTTTTTAATGTTGAATCATAATAAATGTATTAGTAAACAAAAATTGTTGCGATTTTGTTCACTTTTACATTTCTATAGCTTTACAGAAAATTACAGAATTGCACTATTAAAGATTCCTTTGTTACATAGTTCATATTTCAAATGTATGTAACTGACTGACAAATAAATCACTGTCAAAAAACTAATCATTTCAAATTAATAATGGTGACATTTTAAACAGAAAATATTAAATAAACCAATACTTATGTATATACAAAGGAACTTAATATAGTTTTCCTACAACCACTGTTAAAAGTAGTCTTTTTAACGGTTGCTTAGCGAGTTAAAAATAACAGTTTATAACACAGTGAATACTTTTAAATCGTTGTCATTGACAACGGATTAAAAGTAAAAAACAAATTTACTTTTAACACTAGTGTTAAAAAAGAACTAAATCTAGTTACATTTAGTGTTAAAAATATAACTAAATCTAGTTACATTTAGTGTACCTACATAAGTAAATGTAGTTTCATTTTATATTTATTTTTGTACTGAAATTATTTATGTAGGTATTTTATTAGAAGTACACATTATTTTGGAACGTTTATTGTTATAGTACAATTATTACTATTGTTTATAGTAATTTCTTGCAAGGCGCTTGAAGAATTAGAATTTAAAACAGTATTGTTGGAAGTAGAGGTTAGAATATCATGACCTGTAATAAATGTCATTCTATAATTTTTAGTTTTTACTAATACGTAACTAAGGTCGTAGGAAAAATAGTGTATGATATTCGTGTTAAAAGTGATTTAATATATCATAAATAACTATTGTAGTATTAGTAAATATGGAGGTATGCATTTAAATTAATAAAAATTAAATGTCGGGTTGTCTTGTATTGACAACATCAGATTTTTTAAATATTGTTTTATATTTTCTGGAATGTTCCAAGAAATAACAGAACCTATTGTATTCTATATTTTTGTCTATCCACCCACTCACACCACTACAAGTATAATATAATCTTTTATATTTTTCTTTGTGATTGTATGAGTATGTGTGTGTATGTGACTTGTAATAACTTGGATAGTGGTACGTGTGTGAACAATAATGGCGCCTGGAAGCCTTTATTGCTCCAGACTCCCGCCTGGAAGACGCCTCCAGGATTAGTTCGTACACTGCTAATTATGTCCATGCCGTTTCGTCCCATATTAAATCCAAGAAAATCTATATTGTAGAAACAATAGATACTGCAAAAATACGAGGTGTGGCAATAAAACAATGAAATTGATCTTTCGGTTTTTCTATAACTGCACCTCGGATTCGAAACTTGTTTCAGATTTAAATTATGAGAATAAAAGAAAGTCACATGGCATAGGTCAGGTGATTACGGTGATGTAAAAACATAGTGATTTTGTGTTTAATCAAAAATATCTTGACAGAAAGGACATTGTGTTCCGGCCTTTTTCTTCTCACCCGTGCAAGAAGGGTTGTCAAAAGCACCTGGTTAACGAAATGTCCCACAGGCACCCAATTCACGTGAACAATCACTAGAATTTCGAAAAAAACTATATCCGTGCACGGCCGAGGCATTAATTGTTTCCGACATATTTCTTCCCTCTTTAAACTTGCTCGAAAACTTGAGTACTAGATAAACATTCATCACCATAAACTTTCTTCAACAAATCGTGCGTTTTCAGTAGTGGATTTCTGAATTTTCACACAGAAATTCATAATGACGCTAACATGATTCCGACGGAGTACAAGAAAGCAGCCCATTTCAATTGCAGGCTACTGCTGATCGGTTTGCCAAATTATTTTGAAATATTAACCGTGAATGAAGGGAAGATGACAAATTAATATGACATACCCTGCAATTATGCCAAATTTAGAAGGAAGCCGATAAAAAAAAATAAAACTCGTTATTTAATTGCCATACCTCGTGTAGTAAAGACGTATTCATAGACTTTTAGGTGATCTATAGAGTCAAGAAAGAGAGAGAGTGGTGAGTAAAAGGATGGGTAACCAACTTGAGATTTAAATTCAAAGATATATTATTGTTCAATATTATTTAATTCTTAGTATATTTTCGGACAAAATGTTACTGCATATATTCTCATATTGGCAAGCACATATGAGTCCTAAGAAATATTTTTATTACTTTGAATCGACTGGCATTCTACGTTCATTTTATATCTTGTATAAAGTACTCTTTTTCCAATACTGCTGGGTACAGATTACAGAAATCTTTTATCCTCTCTATGTGTGTTATTACAAAAAAGTCTGAACCACTCAGATATAACAGTATTTCATGGTATAATAATCCCAAATAGAAATATTAGCAAGTTAGTTGCATTTTCCGCAAATTAATTGCTCCAGTAATTTATAAAGTTAGTTAGTTTGTGAATTTGCACACTAAAGAGAAATTTGCATAAGTTGCCAAGTTTCTACATTATATTTAGTTACTCTAATTATGGTTATCTTGGCATAATTATTACTCTTAGTTCCTACAGTATTTTAACAAAGATTTTTGCAAAATATATTAAATATTAATAATATATCTTCCCTTATAGATGTGTGTCCAATAATAAACATTTTTCTCTTCTTCTTTACTGTCATTTTATTACTACAGTTTTATATGTCTTATACATAAGGCGCAGTATATTATTCAGTGTACTGTATATATCTTGTACGTCGGGCTGTATGGTATATAATTCCCATGACCATAACATTGTAGCAGGAGAAAATAATTCCTGCACATCTGTAGAGCCGTCCAGACGCCGAGGCAGACACAAGGGCGGCAACCCGAGACCTACAGACGCCCTCAAAATGTTGGAAATATAATCCATAGTATTATTGGTTTCTTGGTGAGTTGACATTTACTCCAAAGATTTTGATATGAGTTTATTACGTATTAGAATAAAGATATGTATGTATGTCAATTATATATAATGACATTTATTTATAAATAATAATATGTATACGATATTGAAACTTGATAACTTTTCTGAATTACTCCTATTAAATATGAATGCAGTATAGAAGTTATTAGATCAACATGAAACTAATATACAGGTGTATCAGATCTCGTATAACAAAAAAGAATAGAGTATTCCTGAGCTCATTTTGAGCAAAAAATGTTATATGAAAGGTATGTCCGGAAACTTTTCGTTACAGAGTTACAAGTCTTTAAAAGTGCACCTCATCAAGCACATTTTTATTAAAAACTATGATAATAGTTGCACTAAATTTTTGAAACTTGATATGAAGATATTTTTGTAAAATAAAAAAGTTTTTCCTCTTTGGAACTCGATTCGTGGACATACTGTATATCAAATGAAAGGTAACGTCAAGGGCTGTCATGCAGAAATGTTAAAAATTTGACAGCTCGAACGGCTTTTGTTTTTTGTTTAAAGTTGTCAGAACCATGTCGTGTTTGGTATCAAATGAGAGGTCTTGTTAAGGATTCTCAGGCACATGTGTCAAAAATATAAAGTTGATTGGCTTTTGTTTTTTGCATAAAGAGAAGTTGTTTGAGAATCTGAGAAGACTGAAAGCGATAGCACTTTGGGTTTAGATTGTACCTAGATGGATTGTACATACGTAAAACTATTAGCGGAGCCCTAGGGAACACTCGCTATTGAAGATGCTACTTATCTATATGCATGTTTATACTTTCTTTTGTTTTGTATCTCAAACGGAGGCGTCTCATATGTTTTTTATAAAGCTTTTAATGTTATTTTTTTACTTATTAACAGTTTTTTATTTTTGCTTATAAAATATTACATACAATGCAAAAATACACAAAAAATGTCATATAAACATAGGTCCTATTTCTTTTGTTTACGGAATTACAAGGGATTACGGCGGGCATTACCATCACAATATCCATATTCAAATATATTTGCGTATTCTGCAGCACTAAATCCACCCATTTCACAATAATTAAAAAACTTAAGTAAAAAATGTCAATTTCAGATTAATTTCATGTTGTTGTTTCATTGTTTAGTCTTTTGTTGGAGAATTATCTCGATAAAATTTTTTAAAAAAGTGCTTCTATTTATGAAACTTGGATCCCTTGTAATTCCGTAAACAAAAGAAATAGAACCTATGTTTATATGACATTTTTTATGTATTTCATGGAAATGTATGTAATATATTATAAGCAAAAATGAAAAATATTGATAAGTAGAAAAATAACGCTGGCTTCTCCATATGGACGCCTCGGTGGAGATACAGAAACAAAAGAAAGTATAAAGATGCATCTAAATAAGTAAGTTTCTAAATTGTACATACCTTCATATAACATTTTTGCTCAAAATGAGTTCAGGAATTTTATACATAAAATGGGTCCACTATTTCCTTTTTCTTGCGAATATTTAAATTAAAAACAACCTGTAATTGTATAAAGTCTTGTCTTAATAAATTTTGTTCATTGAGTCGTAATATTTTTTAAATATTCTGTGACGTATATGTTAAGCTCATTATTTTGTTCTCAAACACAAAAAATCTGTTGTGGCCAGCACAAGACCTCTCGCCATTTCCATTTTATGTTATATAAGTATTGTATTGCTCTTCGTTATCGAACCGTCGTTTTATAACAACAAAATATTGTTTTTTTATTGTATTTAACATATCTTCTGCAGTCATACAATTCTAATTGTATATATTTTTCATTGTATGGGGAAATTCCTATGTCAGAGATTCTTTCAATTCATTAATAAGATTAGCGGTATTTCTGATGGATATTTGCATATTACCTACAATTTTAAATATTTAATTAATAAAACAATAAGAAAGATTAAATATACTTCCCAGAAAAAGCTTTCAAAATGTAACTAAAACTTTTGATTTTTGACACTGATATCTGACATTTATAAATTATGTTTTAAACATTCGAATTTGTCAACTGGTTTCCTTAGTGTATTTTAGCCTACTCGAGTTATTAGATCCCGATATTCTATATATTATAGCGTCTTTATCTCTAAATTTATAGAAGATATAATAAAAAAAATTTATGTATCAGATGTAAAATTTTATATTCATCTATATAAGTTAAATAAAAAATTGACAAAAAATAATATTTAGAAGAATTTTTTTTAAAAACTACTACTTTCGGTTGTCCAATTGTTACCAAAATCTTTTCAGCTCTTCCCAGGAATGTCAGATTGAGGAATACGTAGTTAAATTGTTCTTCTTGTTTTTTAGTAATTGTCCCTCCAACATCCACACATACATACACACATACATACACACATTCACACACACACACGCACACACACACACACACAGACATCATCGTAAAAATTTTAAAATCGGTTTATATGGACCTTAAATCGTGCTTATTCACTTAAATCTGGATATGTGATTTTCGGCATGAATCCAATACCTCTCTTAGCGAGAGGTAAAAATGGAGTTCACTAATAATTGTCACGTAAATTGATCTTTTTATAGAATATATAAATATGTTTAAAATAAGTTTCGTGTCCAATAATTGGAACTACGAGGTGTGCTGGAAAAGTTTCTACAAACGATGTAAAAAAATAGCTAAAGAATTCAATAAATGGCTTTATTGTTATACAAAGTATTCACCTTTAATATTTAGCACTTTTACATACATACGATAGAACCAATTTAGGAGACAGTTTTTCCACTTTCAGTCAAATTGTATGGTATTAAACGACTGCAGAGCTTCCGTACGTTCAGATGATTATGAAAAATCATGTGTGTAGCTTTCATGTCAATACCTAAAGCAGATTTGAATTTCTCGGATGTCGTATGTCAACCATTTCGCGCACGTCAACTTTAGTTGCAACTACAATAGTGGACAGATAACATTCACGAAACTCGCCACAGAGAATGGTGCGTCCACGCTGGATTTCTATCTGGCGTGGTATCATACATTCTAACAAGTATTATCTGATTTACTTTCGTTGTTTCATTATTTTCTGCAATGAAAATTGCGGATTTCTAAAGGCGATAGCAGAAGGCTTGGAGAAGAATATATTAACATTAAAAGCTAATAAATTTTTGAAACTTTGGTAGTCCCTATTTTAATTTTTTAATATAATTGACGCATTTGCTAAATTTTTGTTATAGAAATTGTGTCTAAATTTAAGCTAGTTTTGCTACCACTGTTCCATCCCCTATATGCCTCTCCTCTTCTTTTCTCTCTCTCGAATGCATCGATTCAACTTTCTCCTCTCCTGTCGCAGGAGTTCAGGTTCACCATCAGGCCGTAAACTTTCACTCTTTAGCCACAGCTCCCAAATTCATTCAAGAATTCATATACCACCGAACATTCCGAAGATTTAGATTTATTTAACAAAATACATTTTCTGATAGAAGAAAATTGTGAATCGCTATTTTCAGTTTTTTATTTCCTAAAGACATGAAAGAAGTTTCGATTTCCTTTTTTCGCACGTATAGAAGTGTTGATAGGGTTTTTAACGGAGTTATGTTGGCAGAACTGGACGTTCACCCTAGCTATCAGGGGAACTTGTTTTTCTTTTTTTTTTGGGTGGTGGAAAAGCTGAGAATATGAAAAAACGAAGTGGAATTACGATAAGAAAGAAAAATATTAGAAAAAGTATAAAAACTGATAAAAAAAAAGTATGGGTACTCACAATAATGGATAATATAATAAATTTTGTGAATAAACCTCTAACGCGTTCAACGTATTATCTGGAGACGCCTGCTTCCGAAATTACATCATACAAATCATTATTTTATCTCAAAACTTTGGTTTAAATTCTGTATTGAACTTTTTGGGCGTTACTTACAAGAAAGATATGCAACAATCTGTAGGAACCTCAACATGAAAACAATTAAGGAGAAGAATTTTTCAAAAGGTACTCAAAATAAATTTTAAAAGTCGGGGATAAGTCAACACTAATCTTCGTCATATAGAAGAAAATGGACCTAAATAAATGAATATATCTTCACGGCATATTACCCATTTCTGAGTATACCAATCTGCGTTGTACGTTGTACGCAGATTTCGGTAATGATGATGACATATTTGTATCGTGTGGGCATTTGCCAGGCGTCACCTCATGGGCATTCATTGCTAGTGTGGAGAATGCACCACAGGGGTCACTTTTATGCTATTTAAAATTCGAAATATTTGGCGTCGGTCGGGATCGAACCCGGTTCCCCATATTCGCTACCAAACACTCAGGCACCCATAAGAAAACGGGCTTCTAGCTCTATATATATTAAATATAAATCTTAAATGATTGGGAGATACGGAGAAATCAGTCTTGAAAATTTATGACAATGTTTTTGTTACGTCTAACATTTTGATAGCCAATCTGTCTTCCTCAGGGAAATTTAAATTTATTTTAGTAAAATTTAAAAAATAAAAAAGTTACATTTGTACATCGTCTGAGCTTAAAACCTTTCTTTATCGTACAGATCATCTTCTGAGCAAGGGTTCTTCACTTCTTTTCAACACTTGCTCAGAAGATTTATGGTGATGAGTTTCTATCTAATACTCAACAGATTAGAGGGTTTAAAGAGGGAAGAAAAGAGATCGGAGACGATTAGTGAATGATTGTTCACGTGGATTGAGTGCCTGAAGGGCAGTTCGTTAACCAGGTGTACTACAAAGAAATTTTGGTAACTCTTCATGCATACGGGCGAGAAGAAAATGGGCTGAAATGTGAAAAAACGACTCATGCATTGTCTATGAAAACAATGCGTTGGAACACAATGCCCTGTCCGTCAAGACATTTTTGACGAAACACAAAATCACCGAGTTGTACCTACATCAACCATACTCACTTGACCTAGTGCCATGTGACTTTCTTTTATTTCCAAAATTTAAATCTGCGTTGAAAGGAACCAAATTCGAGTCCGAGATGCAGCTATAGAAAAACCGGCAGAGCTTATGAACAACCTAACAAAAAAATATGTTGTGGCCAATGAACCTCGCGCCAGTACTTCTGATGATGCCGTAACTGGCAAAATTATACAATATAGTAAAAAAAATACTTCTCTTGCGAAACTAAACCGAGCGTTATTTATTTTTAACTTTTATGCCCGTATTCATAAACACTCGTAAAAATTTTAAACGGTTCGTTATAATTTTTATCCAATAGAAACAGTCGACATTGAAAGAAAAATCGAAATTTTATTTGTCAAGTTAGATTCTATTTGTCAAAAATTATAACGAACCGTTTTGAAACTTTACGAGTGTTTATGAATATGGGCATTATTCATTTAAATACATACCTACATATTTATTGATGCTGGAAACTTTTGCATTCGTATAATATAACTATTGTTTTAATTATTATTACAATTTTCTTTCAAAAAGTTATCATTAATAATTCGAAATGATAGGTTCTTTGACAGTGACATTTGAAATCTGAACTGTGTATCTAAGGAATTGTGTTAATCTTTAAAACATAGGCTCCGAGATTTATAAAATAGATTATTTTATATATTCATCTATAAAATGTACAGAAAAAGTATGAATGCATAACTGTAGAAAATTTAATGATAACATAAATAGCGAAACAATCATATTTAAAGGTATTTTTCGAAGAAAAACTATTTTGAGCTTCAAGTAAAGTGCCATTTCTGGTTACTTGATTTACACCAAAATCTAATAGCATCTATTAGAATAAGGTAGAAATACAAGGTTTCAGAATTTTTTGAATGATAGTATTTGAGTTAGAGGGTTGACAAAATCCATACACATACACACATACAGACATCTTTGTGAAAATGGTAAAATCGGATCCTAGGAATCTTAAAAAGAGGTAATTTACCAAAATCTCGACATGCGATTTTTAGCACGATCCCTATATCTCCCTTATCACGGGTAGCGGGAGCTAAAATGGCCTACAGGCATTGCTTCCAACTAGGAATGACGAATTCCGATAATTTTAATACCCGAGTACCCGAAACAACTACCCGGATAGTACCCTTTACCCGTTAATTACCCGATACCCTTTAATTACCCGTTATCCTTTAAGTCCATATACGTAATTCTTTAATTTCTTAGTTACCAGTTACCCTTATAATAGCATTTTACTTTTTAATAAAATTCATTACCTATTATTGTTCACATATATTTATTAAATAAAAAATTAATACAAATAAATAATATACCTACTGTATTTCTATAAAAAAAACTTAACATAAATTATATTAATTATGGTATGGTAATATAAAACTCTTCTTTTAGATACAATTTTTCCGGCAGCTGAAATTTTTTCGGGTTATTAAAGGGTATCGGGTAATAAACGGGCAGCGGGTATATTTCGGGTAATCAGGTAAGAAATTTTATACCTGGGTACATTATTATCGGATAGGTTCCGAGTACCCGGGTACCCATCGTCATTTCTACTTCCAACAATGGAATTTTCCCATGGAGGGTGTAGTGTTCGGCGAGGGGAGCTTATTGAGGGTGGCAATATTTGTAATGCGTAATCAACCCCGTTATTTTCTTGCCACGCCTAGTAATTATCATATATTCCTCTCTATTATTTCCTATTTTTCCAGTCCCATTAAAAATAACATAAACAACCCATTATCTGGTAATATATCCATTGCGTGCTGGTGCTGATAT
This sequence comes from Ophonus ardosiacus, assembly GCA_943142095.1. Taxonomy (NCBI): domain Eukaryota; kingdom Metazoa; phylum Arthropoda; class Insecta; order Coleoptera; family Carabidae; genus Ophonus; species Ophonus ardosiacus. The sequence continues at coordinate 41,372,153 of OW964827.1, forward strand.
TGCTTATCATTGCTATTTAAAGCTGAAAAGTTCAAACTTTAAACTTGCGCATGCCCAAAGCTCTACTCCCTAAACAGTCCTGCCATCTAAGCGGATAGAATACAAAGCTTGTGGAAAATTCTAGCGGCAGCTTTCCCAAGCTTGGAAGCTCTGCAGCTTTGCAGAGACGCCGGAATTGTTTCAGGAATGAAACATAGATGGCAGGAAGAATACAAAAGAGAATCCTGTAAGCAGGATATATTGATAATTTTATGAAGATTTCGCGTATTTTTCTTCTTATTAGGCTGTTCTGATCCATTCGCAATACGAGACCCAGTTGCTTCTATTCTATCCTGGTTACTATTTTACTTCTTCATATCATCCTTATATTTTCATTTCTTTTTCTGTCCCAAGTTTTCATTTCAAGTCGCCATATTTTTTCCATCAAAGGTGCTGTGAACACTGCTTTGTATTTAACTATTTCATATTTGTTTGTTTTCGTGGTGTTGCATTTGCGAATGTTTAATACCAACTTAGTTTAGTAAGTGTATGAAAGCAATATAACAGTTGAACATTCTACCGATTTTAATAGTTTATTATGTTGCTCATAGATGTCTCTCCTAAATTTCAGGAACAAGTAAAAAGTAGTTGTATATGGTATAAATAGACCTTCAGACTTCACAACTTTTTTAAATACATGTAACACTTTATCATATTCTTATTCTTTTCTTCTTCATGTCATAAGTTTAATCTTCTTTTGTATGTTTAAAAGTCTGAACTTTATAAACTTGTTCCATATTTTATCTCTATATACGACTAAATTTATTTTATTCAACACCAAAAATATTACATATAAAATTCGTATAGTATTCCATATTTCTTTTATAGACAATAAAAATTTTAGTGCAGTTTATATGGCTTTACTTTCATAGCAAAATTTAATATCAAACAATATAGAAATAATTTAGAGTAAAGCGACTGTAAAGATGCATTTTTTAAGAGATAGAAATCGCTATTTTTATATACTTAAGTATTTACAGGTTGTGACATTACCCTAAATGAGTTATGATGTGGTCGTTTGGGGTTAATTTTTATGGGCGATCGTTGGTAACGTGGGTAACTATTAAAAAGTAATTTATGTGTACACGCAATGAACATATGTTGCCACATTTGCCACATTTCTACACAAGTTTTAAAGTTTTAAAACAAAATTTGCACGAAACTATATATATATATATATACAGGATGTCTCACAACTCGCGCCCCGGACGAAATTGACGTCGACGACAATAGGTTGCCAACAAATAGAAGAAAATAATTTGTGGCTGCTTGCATAACGGAGTTACAAGACTTTTTAATCCACCAATCCCGGAAGGATATCTTGAGGTGCGATGATATTATTACAAAATAAAACTGGTTGCTAGGTTTCAAAAATACTACTAGTGAGTTACAAAATTTGTTTGACTTACTGTAATTTTGAAACTTTAGAGTTGACTTTTCACTGTCAACAAATTTAGGTGAAGGTGTCATCCGAGATCATCATTTATATCGTATAGTTCAACGTGTTGTAGCAGCTGTGTAAAATATGTTAAACGAAAATATTATAATCATTTCTAAGTAATCAGCGGCTAAATACATGGTAAGAATTTGCCTTTTTTTATTCACCTTGTCAAATTTAATTTGACACTGACATTTTTCGAAAACTACAGTCGCCCTCACATTTTAAAGAAGATTTGATTTGTATAAAACCCGTAAAATTACGGCAAACACACGTTAAAGGTGTAGGTCTCTGATTGGTCAATTTTAAGACGTCTTTTCTCTATCTTTTAAGCTAGATTTTTTTTTTCTTCGAAATTACACATCCGAGTGCAGTCCCGTGTTTCCTCATTCGCTCTGGGGCGCGAGTTGTGAGACACTCTGTATATAGAATCAAAATATTTTAATGATTGCATTAGTTAACCTGCACAAACCTTTGCACATAAAAATAATTTGAAATAATTGAAGCAAAACTATTTTGATATCGTTGTGAATGTAATTTTATGTACATTCTGAAAAAAATATTTAAAAGTACCGATCCCTTATGCTAGATTTAAAGTTATATCCATTTCCGCTAAAACAGGAAGTGATACAAAGTTCTTACTAGAATCATTTTATGAGCCTCTTTGTTTTGTTTAACTTCGCTTAATAATATTTTTGTGCATCTCTCAAAATAAATTAAATATTTTTGGTATCTTGCTTTTGCTTCTAACTCATACATAAAAACAATTGAACAACAAACTTGGTACTCAGTCGTTGCAGTTTTTCATTCTGAACATTTTTCTTCATTATATTTTTGTACTAGAATTGATAGATAAAGAGAATTGCCAAATCAAAATTTTAACATTGAATTTCCTATGTTCGGGAAGAAATTAGACGCCCAATATAGGTTGTCCTCGTATTAAAGATCCTAAAATCACCATTAAAAATGTCGATATACGAGGGCGGATCAAGAAGTAATGAGCCTAACAAAAGAGGGCAACACTATTAAAATAATTTATTTGTTTTTCAAGTTCGTAATCTGTCAAAACATTATTGTGAAAACTTGGCATCATTCCGATTTCAAGGACAAGGACGCTTGTTATTTAAGTAGAAAGTGAACTGTTTATACCCCATTTTGAAACATGAAAAAAGTTTTTAAAGAACAAACTGTCAATTAAATCAAATCTGAGCTGGAGTCTGCTTATGCCTTATGGGGATCAATCTCCATCTATTGCAACCATTAAACGATGGACAGCAGAATTTAAACGTGGCCGGACCAGTGTTTTTGATGAAGAACGCAGTGGACGCCCAAAAGACGTGAGCACTCCAAATATTTAGAGATGCATTCGGGCCGGGCCGGGCCGAGCTTTGAGGTTTGGATCGACTCGGCCCGAAAATAAAAATTACTGGCCCGACTCGAAGATTGACTCGAAATCGAGCCGGGCTTCGGGCCGGGCCGGGCCAAAGCTCGAAATTGGGTGCATCCGGCATTCCTAATGTTAATTTTTTATGTTAAGGCGAAATGTTTAACTTTTTTCGTGTCAAACTTATGAAAAACCTCTACATTCTTATAACTTTCAACATTAGTTAACATAAGTAGTTAAAAAAGAGACCCTTCTAGTGTAAGTTTGTTATAAAAATTACAGACCTACGAGTATTTAACACTTTGTTTACCAAAGCCGTTCGAAAATTTAAACAACTTTTTCACAAATCTTATGTAAAAAATATAATTTACATAAGGATTTTTTATCTAACTTTGTTTCTGCTCAAAAATATGACAAGAAACCATTATGGTAGGAACAAAAATCACTTTTATTTAAGTATACGAGTAATAACAATAATAATAGCAACATCACAATATAATTATTATGCTTTAATGAATAACCTTGAATTCTTGAAATAAAATAATACATTTTTGTTTATTAATATGTGAAGCATGTTGTTATTAAATCATTTTGATCCTTTTTAACTTCATCCATTTTCATTAAAATATTAAGGAAACTGTGCATTTGGTTGAACTATAAGATTTTTCGGGCCGGGGCAAAATCAAAAGTCCGACTTGTCTCGATTTTTGAAAATGATTAACCCGATTCGACTCGAAATCGAGGTTAAAAAAGTTCGTGATAAGTTGTTAGATGACCGTCGAATAAAAGTGCGGGAAATAGCAGAGGCTTTACTCATATCATATGGAGCAGTGATTTCGATATTGCATTGAAGATGAAAAAATTATGTGTAAGGTGGTTGCCGTATTTGTTGACTTTGGACCATAAACGTGAACGACTTTCAACACTCAATTTGGCGAAGTTGAAGCATAATCCGAAGTACTTTTGGCGCCGAATAATAAAGGTTGATAAAACCTGGATACACAATTATACACCGGAATTGAAACAATAATCGAAGCAATGGACAGAGACTGGTACACATTCTCCAAAGAAGGCGAAAACTGTATTTTCGGGCGGAAAGGTTATGGCCACTATCTTTTGGGACTGCAGTGGAATTCTTTTTGTCGATTATCTGCTAAAAGGTAGAACGATAGCAAGAGAATACTATGCATCCCTTTTAGATATACTGCACTATGCAATTAAAAGCAAAAGACCCCATTTAAAGAAGAAACGAGTTCTGTGTCTTCAGGATAATGCGCGTGTCCACACTTCGGCCGTTTCAATGGCAAAAATATATTAAATGCATTTTGAACTGCTTTCGCATCCACTATATTCGCTAGATTTAGCGCCTCCCGACTATTTTTTGTTTCCCAATCTGAAAACTTGGCTCGGTGGAAAAAGATTTGGTTCAAATGAGGAGAATATCACGCAAATTGTCGAATATTTTGAACAGTTAGATAAAAAGTTCTTTTTCAAAGAATGAAAATACTTGAATGTTAGTGGGCTAAATCTTTGAGCATATACTGACTAGAGAAGTAATTCCCTATACCAATGCATAGGATTGTGTGAAAATAAGTAGGCGGGGGGCTGGAAGTCGCGGTGTATTGTGGACAGTGTTTTGTTCAAATTGTAATGAAAAATACAAAGAAAGTACGGATATTTCGTTTCATGTGTAACTGGGATTTTTTTTTACAAATAATTTATTAAACAATGTGTAACTTTTAGGTTTCCTGCTATTTTTTTTTTCCTTTGGTTCTTAAAAACCTATCAACAGGATTAAATCCCAATGGTTCACATACACAAAAATCCCTGCCTTAGTGGAATTCGAACCCAGAACCCCGAGCACACTTATGACTAAGAGGCGTTGCTCTAACCATTGAGCCACCGGAGCTCATATTTAATAATGACGTAAGAGTAAAGATACTGAAATTTATTGGAAATAAAGGTGATTTACATATTTCAAAAGCAGCAATTACTCATTACTTTGTAAAAAAAAAAAAACTAGTAAAAATATTAAGATAATACGCAGCTCGCAATACACAATGGCTTCAATACGCAGTCCGCAATACACCACGGCTTCCGCATATGTTCCGATCACAACACCGTAAGGCGGCCTCTAGTCAGTATATGCTTGAAGGGCTAAATGTATTGAGTTTTTGTTTTCTTGTCTAGGCTCACTTATTGATCCACCCTCGTATTTTGAAGTAATGTACATCAATACTCGTGAAAATTATTTGTCTACGAGCAGAAGTGCCCTATACTGCTATAACAGTTTATAAAATATTCATACTAGTTATTAGTTTTCAATTGTTCTCAAGTGCATAAAATGACCTTCACCCTGTAGCAAATATCGATTATATTATGTATAAATAAATAATATGAGTTATAGTATAATGAAAAGGTACACATATCCAATGAACCTAATTACATATCTACTAGGTCTAATATTTACTAGAAAATAGTTGTGTGGACCAGAAGTATATGTCTTTGTCTTATAACCTTGATACCACACATACATAGATAATGGAGTCCTCCACCATAATAAAAAATAAAATGTACACTTTGTACTTAAAGTAATACCTACTCAATTAATAACGACTAAGATAAAAAGAAATATTTTTTAAAAAATTTACTATGAAGTCACACTATTCCTATTTTTCTCTCGTAGCCTACTGTAGGGTCTGGTGCGGAACGAGAGTAAGATAGAAATGTCGCCGTGACGTCATATTGACTTTAAAAATCAAATGCAGTTAAACTAAAGACAATTAAGAATTTTTAAAACTACGAATTGATTTAAAATTAAACGAACTTTCACTTAAAATTATATATATATATATATATATATATATATATATATATATATATATATATATATATATATAAAATAGACTAGAAGACCCCATTATCTATTGTGTGTTAAATATCTATATATTTATGTCACATTACAGGAGTAAATGATATATTTATTTATTGTACTAAAAGTACTTAATTCTTTTTAATTATTTTTATGAAATATGACCTAATTATATGTTTTTCTAGTTATTCATGGTTCACAAAGTAAATAAAGGAAAAAAGTAACCTATTCACTTTAATGCAGCCGCTGTACTGAAGGTATTGTCTTTGCAAGAAAAGCGCAGTATAATTAAGATACTTGCAGTGGAAACTTTAATACTTAAAAGTTATGTTGTGCATTTTTTTATACACAAAACACTTTTATAACAATGTTCTTAGACTAAAGTATAACACAATTTTATAAGAAAAAATAATACATATCGAGAAAATCGAGAAACAGATTTTCATACCCAGCAATGGATATAAAAACCGTGATGATATATTTGTTTACGAAACTGCATACAAATGTTAATATATTTTAATGTATAAAATGTAAACATTAAATTAACTTTTTTTTAAACATTGTTATTTTTCTTTATCCTACAAAAACTGTTTCGCAGCACAAATATTAGCTTTGTGCAGTAATTAAAAACCAGAAAAACACAAACTCATCTTTCTATCTACGCATATTTACTCTGTAAACAAGTAGTGAGTTATATTTTTGTTTAACCTGTAAAATCATCAACTATGTATTCAAATTTTTTACTTATCTTTTTCCTATAAAAATATTTTATAAATGAATGTAATTGATAAAAATATTATGATTATGCTTGTTCTGTGTGAATATACTAATAGTTTATTAGAAGCGCGTCTATGACATAAGGGCTATAAATACCTTCCCGAGGACCTTCGGAAAAGGCCAGTTGTCTGTTTGACAATCGATGCTGAAATCCTGATAAAAAGTCACACGAACATGCCTGCTAATTAACCTAAAAACGTGACATTTTTCACAACGACTAACTTTGTTTTAATGGCGGACTTGACCCTCAAAAACTGAAGGACTTATGTCACTAAAAACCACAAAAATTACTCTCATTTTTTGGTGTTTTCCTTGCTGAGTGATTTCGATTTTATAGAAGAGTCCTACGAGGGGCGTTTGAAAAATAGTTGGCCTTAGCAACAGATGAAGTCGAAGCGCCAAAACAATGCTTTATTTCGTAAATATCATCAATTATCACACAACTGACAAATTTTCTAGTTGTATCATTTAGTTTCTGTTTGACAGTTATCGAAAGCGAGTAACTTTTGTATTTTTACAAAAATAGAAAGAATGAGTACCGGTCCGTGATTAAATACTTATATTTAAAAAATAAAACGAACGAAGAAATCAAAGCCGAATTAAACGCTGTGTATGGGGAGTCTATACCTTCGTTATCAACTATAAAATATTGGAGAAGTGAATTTAAACGAGGTCGAACGAGAATTTTTGATGAGGAACGTCCAGGCCGCTCAAGAGAAGTCATTATTCCACAAATCGTCGATAAAATTCATGATATGGTGTTGACCGATCGGCTAGTCAATGTGCGCGAGATTGCTGAGAGAACGAACATCGCAACCGAACGGGGGAACACTATTTTGCGAAATTATTTGGACATGAGAAAGGTGTCGGCAAGATGGGTACCGCATTTGCTGACAGTCGATCAAAAACACATACGTATGACCACTTCCAAACAGAATTTAACGATTTTCAAACGCAATCCACAAGATTTTCTACATCAATTCGTTACTGTTGACGAAACATGGACATAACATACTGGAGATGAAGGAGCAGTCTAAACAATGGATTTTTACTGGCGAATGTGCTCCGAAGAAAGCCAAGACGGTTGGATCGGCCGGCAAAGTGATGGCAATTGTTTTTTGGGATAGTCACGATATAATCTTTATTGATTACTTGAAAAAGAGAAAAACAATCACAGGAGAGTATTATGCTGCGTTATTGGACCGATTGGATAACGAAATCAAATCGAAACGTCCCCATTTAGCAAAGAAAAAAATCCTTACCTTTTCCATCAAGATAATGCGCCAGCTCATACCTCGGTGATCGCAATGGAAAAACTACACCAATTAGGTTACGAATTGATTCTGCATCCACCATATTCACTAGATTTGGCGCCCTACGACTTTCACCTGTTTCCAAACCTGAAGAAATGGCTCGCCGGTTAGAGATTTGAGTCCAACAATGAGGTCATCGCTCAAACAAGCGCTTATTTTGAAGATTTACCAGACTTATTTTAAAGAGGGGATCGAAAAACTGGAAAAGCGTTGGATGAAGTGTCGAGCTAAAAGCTATGAAAGCTTAGAGGGACCACAGAAAAAAATAATTTATTCTTGAAATTTCAACTTTTTTCTTGAAATTTCACCTTTTCAAAAAGTTGAAATTTCAACTATTTTCTTGAAATTTCACCTTTTAAACTTGAAATTTCAACTTTTTCAAATTATGAGTTTCCAGTTAGGTTACGTTGCAGTTTGTATTTTTTTTATTAAAAAAATACAAACTGCAACGGAACCTAACTGGTAAGTAATAATTTAAAAAAGTTGAAATTTCAAGTTTAGAAGTTGAAATTTCAAGTTTTAAAGAGGTGAAATTTCAAGTTTAAAAGGTGAAATTTCAAGTTTTATAAAAATTTGCGTATGGCCCTTCTACGCTTTCGTAAAACGCAGATTACGTCGAAAAATAAAAACGAATTTTCTCAAAAAGTTGTGTTTTTTCTTCTAGGCCAACTATTTCTTAAACGCCCTTCGTGTAGGGCACCAAATTGTATTGAAAACAATAATTATTTGACTTCATTCAAAACGCTCGCAATGACCTCTACCTCATTTGCATAATCCTGTTCGCCCGACATTGAGTGCCGACTGTCAACTGTCGATTGCACCGCGACGCCCCGCAATTGTTCTTTGTTTCATGGCCAACTTGATGTCATTGCTATTATCCATAATCAATTGCTATTACAGGGAATTCGAACACTGTAGAATGACATCGCCAAATGCAGACAATGATATATTACTATTAGTGCTTGGCAAGGTTCAGGATTCTCAATTTTAAAATTGTGGCTTCGTGCAGTTCGTATCTATTTCGGTGAAGGGTGTGTATTGTATAAAGTGTTAATTATCTGAAAGGAACGAGATTAGCACGCCGGTTTCGTCTGACCCACATTGATACAAGAATCGATATGATTAGCTATTATTGGGATGTCTCCTGATTTAGTTTTGCTTGGTACGCACCTTTATACAAAGAACTAACTATTCGCAAAACCGTATCATAAAATATACATATTTACTAAGGGAAAACGACCAGAATAGTACGAGCCCAAGCCCATAATATTTCGGCCGGTTTACATTCAACAAACAAACTATAAAACCTACAAATGGTGAGAAATTTCTACAAATTTCTTTGAACTAGTTTAAATTTAGATTTTACACTAACAAAAACTGAATGTTATGTTACTAGGTATTCCGCCATTTAATATTGGGTTACATCGCCTATATTAGCAATACCAGCTTTAATTCTATTATACAGGCATTCCAAGGCAGGTTTTACTGCACACACTGGATTTCTACGAAATTGTTTTTCATTGTGCAAAAAGTAAAGGGGCTCAGCTAGATCTGGACTTAAAAATGACTCTTAAAATGTCGGACGAACTATTATCATCACTCATTTGGCCCACAGGGCCACAGGTCTTTAGTTTTAAGTCATACTTAAATGTAAGAATTTTGTTGAAGTTTCTAACAATTTGTATAGATTTTATATTTTGTTGAAAATATAAACCGGCCGAATTATAAAGAGTTTGGGCTCGAATGTCGTACACAGAGTGTAATATCTGTTTTTGCTTTTATATATAAAGCTTAGACCTTTTATAAAACACATATCAGCTTACGGGCTTCAAATTAAAGAGCTTTTACAAAAACAACCTATGTTCATTTTTTTTTTAGATAATCAAGAAACAACTTTGTAGCTTTCTTACATTTATAGATTTCTGTGACTTAATTTACTTCAGGATCATGCTTAAATATTAGAAAATTATTTTCTGGATGTTAAGAAATAGAAAGATAAACATTGATGAGCAATTAGATAATAATTAGACATTTTTATAGGACGTTTTTTGTAGAAATGGCTCAAAATTTGAAATGTAACTAAGATACTTTTGAGAAACAGAGTTTTACTAAACTGTTTGGCATCCTTGAAAGTACATGTCGCATGTCGCTGTGCATACATACATAAAATATAAGAAACTTGATAATATATTTCAAATTTTATATGCATTAAAAAAGCTTCACATATAATATTCAATACACGAAATGAGTGCGAAAAGAAGAGCTGAAAATATATGACATGTTTCTTATATTTTTATATTACATAAGTACTAATCAACAATGATTTCGTATAAAATAAAAATATATATGTATTCCTGTTTCAAGACCATTATCTGAAGAATAAGTAAAAACTAGAACAAAAGCACAAAGCTCACAGAACAAAAGACTTGCGAAAGAAAAGGAAAAGTTTTATTTAGTTCTAGTTTAAAAGACTTTTGTCAAACACAAAACATGTAATATGGCTTCATATTATATTATCAATTTTTGTGAGTGCCAATCAGCTTTTAGATATTCGCAAATTTCGGTAATGACGATATATAAGTATCAGTATACTATTGAGGGCGTCACCTTATTCCCAATCAAAGCTGTCGCAGTTTTTCACAAACGAAAAGTGAAAAACTCTACCGGGACTTGAACCCAGAACTTCTACGAGGTGGTGAGAAATTTTTACAAGATTCGAATACTTAAAACTTACAAAAGCTGTGAACCAAATTCTTCTACCGGGACCCTTTACTTTTAGCATAATATGAAAAACTTCGTAAAAATGCAGTGCGTACAATAAACTTACCATGCAATATAATATTATGGGACAATACTCTAATAGTAGAATGTGCAGGACTTGTGGTTACAATGCCTAATAGAATTAAAGCTGCTATTATAATAAAGGCGATGCAATATTAAACGGCGGAATATTTGAATAATGAATACAGTTTATGTAAGATTAAAATCTATATTTTCAACTAGTCGAAGAAATTTGTAGAAATTTCTCACCATTTGCATGTTTTAGAATTTGTTTGTTGAAAATATGAACCGGCCAATCTATTAAGAGGAAAGGATACCCCTCTACCAAAATATGAAGTGAAAATTCAAATAAATTGCTCCTCTAAAAGAACTATTAACATACTAATAAATTCAACACTGGACAAGCATACCTGCGATGTTAATTTGTATTTAAAAAAAAAAAATATTGAAATCAATTAGTATTTGACTTTAATTTTAATGGGATAACGAGAAACACTATTGAATTTTTGTTTTCCCCTTAAAATCAAAGTCCAGTATTAATAGAATTTTATAATAATTGGAATAATACTACCTTTTAAGATATTTTAATAATTTATAATATTTTTTTTTTATAATGCTAAAATGTTAATAGTTCTAATATAGAAACAATTTATTTGAATTTTCGCTTTATATTTTAGTGCAGGGGTATCCTTTCCTGTTAAGAGACTGGACGACTCGTATGTATATGCTCAAAGTCAGCTATGAATACCCTGTTTTTTTTTTACCTCCCGCTACCCTAGGTAAGGGATGTATACGGATCGTGCTGAAAATCGCATATAGAGATTTTAGTGAATAAGCACGGTTTGATGTCCCCAGAATCCGATTTTAACATTTTTACAATGATGTCTGTGGGTATGTTATGTGTGTGTGTGTATGTGTGTGGGGATCCTGTGGATACGATTACTCAAATATCAATCAGCAAAATTTGAAATTTTGTATACCCATTCTATACTAATGTGGGAAGATCTCATTAGTTTTTAGTGTATATCGGATAACCGGAAGTATCATTTATACAAGCTTCTAACAGTTTTTCTTGTAAAAAATTCACTGAATATAATTTTTTTGCAACTTTACTAATAAAAATTGGATTTAATGGTACAATCTTCAATTCTACGACAGTATTTAGTAAAATAACTTGAAATAATTTTAAATATTAAATTATAAAATAATTTATTTTTGTACATTATCTTGCCTATGCGTCAAACAAAAACATAATATTTTAATAACAATTTTGACATATTTATACAAATGACATTGTCAGGAAGCAATTACATTAAAATTAATAATGAAACCGTGTTAAGAAGATTGTATTGAGTCTAATGAAATTAAGGTTAGTAAAAATAATATATTTTACATAATTATTAGATGTACTGAATAATCCGACATAAATTTGATATGTTTGCAGCACTAAAAATCAAAGAGCTCTGAACAAGTACGTGTTACCAAAGTGTCAAATATTAGTTTACAACTAAACATTAACGAAATGGATCATGTAAAGCAATAGATATACGCAAACGAACTTAATATAGTTTGCAGGATTAGTAAATATGTAGGTATGTATTTAAATTAATAAAAATTTAAAAGCGGGAGGTATTGTGTTAACCACATCAGATTTTTTTCATGCTATTATTGTGCCCAGTTAGACCAACAAGGTAACACAAAAAGTGGAACTAGAAATTTTGACAAAAATGCATAATAATTAATTTGCATTTGACATTTCGATACAATATTGTGTATTTATTATTCAAAACAAAAAATACTCATCTTTCTTCGTAATTAATAATTAAATCGTTCACGGTATTAAATACACTTATACAAATGCATAGAAATCGACCACTTCACAGTTTTAAATTTAATTGCTCTTTATAAACATTTATTACGCTTTAATACAAGCATAAATTTATCAAGAGTGCTTATTTTATATCAAGTACAGAAACCGATATAAAAAAACTGTTGTGGCCAGCACAAGATCTCTCACCATTTCCATTTTATGTTATGCTCGTAAGTATTGTATTGCACTTTGCTATCGAACCATCGTTTATAACAAACAAATTACAGAACTTTACCCAAATATTGTTTTTTATTGTATTTATCATGTCTTCTGCACACATTCAATTCTAATTATATATATATTTTTCATTGTATGAGGAAGTTCCTAAATGTCAGAGATTCTTCCAATTCCCGCCAAGATTGGCGGTATTTATAATGGATATATGCATGTTACCTATAATTTTAAATATTTAAATTATAAAACAATAAGAAAGATGAAATGCACTTCCCAGAAAAAGCTTTCAAAATGCAACTAAAACTTTTGATTTTTGACACTGACATCTGTCATTTACAAATTATGTTATAAACATTTGAATTTGTCAACTGTTTTCCTTAGTGTAGTTTAGCCTACTCAACTTGCTACATCCCGTTATTCTGTATATTATACCGTCTTCTAAATTTTTAAAAGATTAATAAAAATTTTAAATGTATCAGATGTAGAACTTTATGTTCTCCAATATTAGTAATATCAAAAATTTTCAAAAGTAATATTTAGAAGATTTTTTTTTACAAACTACTACTTCCGGTTGTTAGCAAAACCTTTTCAGCACTTCCCCGGAATGTCAGATTGAGGTATCCATAGTTGAACTGGTCTTAAGTCTTATAGTTTTTGAGGAATCGTCCTTCCAACATCCACACGTGCACACACACATCCAAACACACACACACATATCATCGTAAAAATGTTAAAATCGGATTATAGGGACCTTAAATCGTGTTTATTCACTAAAATCTGGATACGCGATTTTTAGTATGAATCCAATACCTCTCTTAGCGAGAGGTAAAAACAGCGCATATTTACGTGTTTGGACAACGCATATTTACATGTTTGCTATCACGAGTATAACACAGTTTTGACAGATTGGAGTTATTGTCTTCATTCATTTGCACATAATTCGTTTTTCATTGTTATATCAGTGTAAATGTTAATTTGTTTCACGCATTTTATTTTAGAACTCTTCGTTTGAGAACACGAAAGGAATTCTAATTAATTAAGGCGTATTAAATGACCTTTAAAATAGCATTAGTTTTATTATAATCTAAGGTCAAGTTTATAAAAAAAAATAATTGATTTCAAAACTCAAAGTGGTCGACTTCTATGAATGTAAGTGTAATTTTATATTAACTACGTATTAAACTGTGCCACTATTTTTCATATTATAAAAAATATCTCCTCAAAATTCATCCCCGCTATTCGAGCTTCAAGCTTTCCGATCCCACTCGACAATCCCCGACTATTTCCGATCTTGTATCGCACGCTCTAATAAATCTCCCACGTTCTATTTCCCAGCGCGGTGAATTCGGCTGACACAGTAAAGTTTTTCCGCGGAACGTATGTGCTTTCTTAGACTGTCTCATGGGGGAAAGTGTGTATATAGGGTGCGAGAAGGCATTTCAAGCTTATAATTCTAAAGCTCTGAAGCTCTGTCAGTGTTCGTGTAACTGAGGGTAAGTAAGAATCGATTCCTTGTAATTAGGGTTTGTTAATTAGATATTTTGAATGGAAATGGGATTTAATGGATTTTTTATAAATTTGGAAGATTTGTTACTGCTAAATTTTGTAGATTTATGTTTTTGGAAAATCATGCAAAATATGTATTTTATATTTAATGAAATACTTTTGAAAAAAAAAAAATATATTGTTTTACTAAATATTTTAAATATTATAATATAATTTAATGATTAATAAATCGGTTTTGTACGAATAAATGCCAAACAGCTGAATTTTCGAGTAATTGTTATTATTATTGTTATTATTATACGTCGTTATAATATTATTTATTTATTTATTTGCTATGGGCAGTAAATTGTTAGGCGAGGGTGCTGCTACGTCGGGTGTTCATTTGTTCCGATAATCAAGAAAATAATTACTTTTATTAATTTTTAAAGTTATGTAATAATTCCAAATAATTCATTTTTCAAAGGTATACTGCTCAAAAACAGTCGCAATATAACTCACTGAAAAAATTGCAATTTAAGAGTATTAATAGTCGGTACTTGGTGGAGCAATTAAACGAATAAGTAAAACACAGATTCTTGATTTTTCCATTTTATTATATTTATAACTCGTGAAGACCGTTTCGTCTTTTCGGACGAGTCTGATGATGTCCGAAAGAACGAAACGGCCATCACGAGTTTCAATTAAAGCGAAAACAAAGAATCTGTGTTTTATTTATTCATTAAATTATTTTAATAGTTATTAAAATTCAATATATTGCTCAACATTTTTGGTGTAACATATCTGGTGAATTTTTTTTCGTAATGTACAACAGTGATTGAACTAAGAAACCCTACAAATGTGGAAGCACTTCTAAACAATTAAATTTTAATTCAATTATTAGAAATTAATCTTAACCTTCTAGAAAACGCAATAAATTTTGATACAGAAGTGCCTGCACCAGTCTGAAGGACCATTCGCCTAAAAAACAAGGTATATGGTCTTGTCTACAAAATAAGCACCAATAATTGTTAAAGGACTATAAAAAAACAGTAAATTATGTTTTAGTTTTTATAAATTAATAATATA
Source organism: Ophonus ardosiacus (assembly GCA_943142095.1). Taxonomy (NCBI): domain Eukaryota; kingdom Metazoa; phylum Arthropoda; class Insecta; order Coleoptera; family Carabidae; genus Ophonus; species Ophonus ardosiacus. The sequence continues at coordinate 41,387,372 of OW964827.1, forward strand.
TTCTGTTAATTCATGGCTGTGTGCCCGAATGTCTGGTCGCGAATCTGGGGAACCGGGTTCAGTCCCAATCAATGCCAAAAAAAATTCGAATTTTAAATGGCACAAAAGTGACCCCTTTGGCGCACTCTCCACGCCAGCAATGAGTGCTCGTGAGGTGACGCCCGGTAAACAAATTACAAATGTGTCATTATCATTACCGAAATTTTCTTATAAAGCCAGCAATGGGCACGAAAATAACACTCTCCACAGTATTTATCAGACATTATCAGCCATTTTCATTATTTTTCGCGACACAATGAGAGACAATAAAGCTTTTTAAATAGATGACTTGACGTCTATCATCGACGATTGTTATGCACAGCCTACTAACTGATTAGTTTTTTATTTTGTCAAAAATAAATATTATAATGGTTTTTATTATTATTTCGTCAAAATTAAATAAAATATTGTATAAACCACGTGAGCTAAGAATGTTTATTAACTCACTCGCCCTTACGGGCTCGTGAGCTAAACTTTCTTCTTATGAATAAACATTATCTTAGTTCACTTGGTGTATAAATATCTAGTATGTGATTACAAAAATAATAGAAATTTTAACTATCATTGGTCCCTGAAACCAGGTACGTACAGTAAAATTTTTGAAAGAAGTCCGATCAAGGCCATCTACGAATTGTTTCTATGAATTAAGATTTAGTGCTGTCAAATTAAGTAGTGTCTTTTACTTAGTTTTTATGAGGGTACATAATATCTTGTGTACCTTATAATAACTATGTAAACGACACTACTAAATTTGACAGCATAAAACCTTAATTCATAGATGAAATTCGTAGATGGCCTTGATCGGACTTCTTTCAAAAATTTTACTATATACTGAAAGTTTAATGATATATTTTTTGCTCAATTGGCTTACGTAAGTGAATGTGGAAGATAATAATTCTAGTTATTTTTACCTCTCGCTAAGAGAGGTATTGGATTCATGCTAAAAATCGCATATACAGATTTTAGTGAATAAGCACCATTTTAAGGTCGATAGAATCCGATTTTAACATTTTTACAATGATGTCTGTGTGGGTGAAACTAAAGACCAATATAATTTTGGGAACAAATGAACAACCGGAAGTAGTAGTTTATTAAAAAAAAATCTTCTAAATATATTTTTTGGAAATTTATGTTATTACAAATATTAAACAATATAAAATTCTCTATCCGATACATTGAACATTTTTATTATATCTTCTATAGATTTAGAGATAGAGAACTGTATAAATATATTACATAATCCGGTGTAGTGAAAATGACAGCCCAAATAACTACTTGGAAACCAGTTGAAAAATTAAAATGTTTGTAATTGTCAAAACAATGTCACTGTCAAAAATCCAGATACATTATTGAAGGCTTTTTCTGGGAAGTACATTTAATATTTCTTATTAATTAAATATTTAAAATCATAGATCTATATACCGTGAGTATTTTTTAACATGAAACAATGGGTTTGTCATATCCATGGTTACGTCTTGACATTTGTTTGACAGCAATGTATTTGCCCGGTCCATTTAAAATGAAACATAGGGAACGAATTTACGTCAATAGAGGTTAATTTTGTTTAAATAATTATACTTGCATTCTAAATTAAAATTGGTTGTAGAAAAAATATAGTGTGCACTTTGTGCCCGAGTGGTTTTCTGACTCGGCTAAATTTCTTACAATATTTATTTATAATACTTGTGTCAAATTCATTCCCCATGTGTCATTTTAAATGAGACAGACAAATACATTGCTGTCAATTAAATGTCAAATCATAACTTGTAGGAAAATTGAACGGTTATCTGTCATATTGACAAGAAGTTATGAGAGGTTAATTTTGTTTAAATAATTATACCTGTTTTCTAAAAACTAAATTTAGATGCAGAAAAAATACTGTGTGCACCTTGTGCCCGAAATATGTTTAGTGCTCTGGAGTGGTTTTTTGACTCCGCTAAATTTAAATATAATACTTCTGTCAGATTCGTTCCCTATGTTTAATTTTAAATGGAACGTGAATGGAACGGACAAATACATTGCTGTCAATTAAATATCAAGTCGTAACCATGGATATGACAAACTCAATGTTTCACGTTCAAAAATACTCACGGACGGTATTACATAGCAGTGCAAAAAGACTTACAAGTGTTTGGAATAAAAAACCGGAAAGAAAGAGTAGAATACAATACAGTGGAAGAATAGTACAAGAGAAGCCATGGGCCTACCCGGCCTTGAGAGTTGAGTATTATTATTATTATTATATTACATATACGCATCAGAAATATTAAATACAATATGTACTTATATAGCCTAATATGGCGACAGGTCTTGTACTGATGTGCTGGCCACAACATATTTTTAATATTATACATTAGCCATTTTCTTACAAAGCGCGAATTATTTTTGTTCTCATGGATGAAATTAAAATTGTTAGCCTTGTTTTTCGGTAGTTTACTTTAAATTTGCTTTCAAAAATAGGGGTAACTTTGGCTATTTATGATTGTTGCATAATAGCTAGTTTTCCTTCTCTTGCTGACTAAATATACCCCCAATACATAATTCTGTCACCGCCGTATTTAACTGTTACTTTGAAATATCTTTTAATTTTTTTAGTGAATAAGTTTATGCCTCTATTCTGTAAAAATGCTGTATCTTTACAGGCTCTGTAAGTTACACAGCTCTGTAAATCGTCCTCCTATAGAACTACAGTATATAACAGCTATTCTGTACTCTCTTCTATAATGTTTAACTATGTAAGTTGAATTTTCAGTGCAGCCAGTTTCATATTAAATTTGTTTGTTAAATTTGACGTTTTAAGTGGTGGTGTACCTCATTTTAAGTCTTAAAAAATCTGATGTGGCCAACACATGACCTCCCGCCAATTCCATGTTTAAAATAGCAGTGAGCTTTAAGTAAAGTATCATTTCCGGTTAATCGTTTGTAAATAAAATCTAATTTGTTGTCCAATAAATAGAAAAATCTGTAATACCAAAATTTTGGATTGTTTTATTGTTTTTCCTCAAAAATTTGTTAGAGCTCTAAATTAAGTACTACATCCGATTTATCATATATGGTTAAAATCTAATATGTTGTTTCAAATTATATATGAGTTTTAAATACCAAATTTGAGAAGTTTTGGATCATATTTTAATAGGCTTTAAGGAAAAATCGTCACACACGTACATTCTTATAAAAATCAGCATCATCTTCTAGGTGCTCTAAAACGCAATCTTTGTAAATTTTTCGCCGTACATAATCCATTTCGTAAATGTGTAGTTCTAAATTAATATTAATTTATAGTGCTGCAAAAATAGCAATTAGCAAATTTAAATCAGATCATCCTGTACATCTAACATTTATGTATGATGGAAAATATATTATTTTTACAAACCTTAATAAAATATTTTACTATTATATTCTCATTAACACGGTTTCATTATTAATTTTAATATAATTGCTGCCTGTCAGTGACATTTGTTTAAATATGTCAAACCTGTCATTAAAATTATGATTTTATTTGACGCATAGGCTAGGTGATACATGGAAATAAATTATATTATATATTCATATTTAAAGTTATTTAGAGTTATTTACTAAATGTTATTATCGTAGAATTGAAGATTAAACCATTATATTCCATTTTAATTAGTAAAAGTTGCTAAAAAATAATATTCAATGAATTTTGTACAAGAAAAACTGTTAAAAGCTTGTATAAATGATACTTCCGGTTATCCGATATACACTAAAAACTAATGAGCACTTCCCATATTAGTATAGAATGGGTATACAAAATTTCAAATTTCACAGACACACATACACACACATACACACACACACACACACACACAGACACACATACACACACATACACACACACACACACACACACACACACAGACACACACACATACATACCTACAGACATCATTGTAAAAATGTTAAAATCGGATTCTGGGGACATCAAAACGTGCTTATTATATAAAATCTCTATATGCTATTTTTAGCACGATCCCTATACCTCCCTTACCTAGGGTAGCGGGAAGTAAAAAGCAAAAAGGCACATGATACAGAGTTCATTGCAAACGTAAGTATAATTTTATATTATAAAGGTATATTAAATATGTATAAATTGGTTATGTAAATAATTTATATAATATAATCTCAAGGGTTTGTTTATTAGCAATAAAGAATATGTAAAGAATAAAAGGAAAATGTCTCATAATACGACGGAGCATCAGTATGTGAAGAATATTTAATTTATTTTTTAATTGTATCTTCCAACTACTAGTTCATATGAACAATTACTGAATAAATATAGAGAGCTACGAACATCTGAAATTGAGTATATATTTAATGTTAGTATTTATTGTAAAATTAATGTTTATTCCTTTTAAATGAAATGGAATTCCTATTAGTCTAGTTCGTCTAGTAGCATGAACTTTGAGATTCTATTAATTCGGGAACCAAGTTTTTGGTTAGTCGGAAAAATTTGTAAAATGAATGTATGTCATTTCAAATGGATTCGTCATTCAAGGCGCATAATATTAATTTTAAGTATAGCAACAAGAAGTATGTATACAAAGAATTTATTTTAAAATGCAACATTATGGTTCATCACTTCCACGGTTACTCACTATTGTCAAAAAATGACAGCAACGTAATATTTGTCCATTTTAAAATGCAACATTATAAATAGTATTGCAGCACAGAAGATACCTCCAGAACACATCACAAATGGTGTTAATTCTTATTGCGATCAACTAGAATATTGCCTCAGTGTGAATGGGGGTATTTTTTAACGTTTACTACATGAAGTTATGAATTTTTGTAAGTTAAAGTTTGTTAAGGCGTAAAACATTGAAGTTTTGATATTTTGTTAATCGTATGTGGGCTAATTTATTGAAAATTAGTTTTGATAATACAAAACTACAAATTTTGTATGTTGCATTTTAAAATGGACAAATATTACATTGCTGTCATTTTTTGACAATAGTGAGTAACCATGGAAGTGATTGACCATATGTTGCACGTTAAAATAAATTCCCTGTATGTTATTATATGAAAAATAGTTTCCAAAATTAAATAAATAAATGTTATTATATTACTATCCATATTATTCATATTATAACAATGCGTTACGGTATGGAACTGACAACAGAATTAACACGTCTACATGAAACTGTTGGGAGTTATGGAGATATTTTTTTCGCTGTAAAGTTACAGCAATTTCTTATAGTACTGTAGCAATTACAGCACATTTATTAATGTACGGAATAGCATTTATACATTTATCAAGGTTACAGTGCTTACATAACTTATAAACTTATACGGAATAGCGGCATTAATATATACGGATCAGATAGCATGCAGAAAATTAAAAGCAGATCCCTAAATAATCCCTACATAAATTTCTTGGTAGATTGGTGCTCTCAGAAATGGGTAATAAAAAATATGATAGCAGAGAATAATATACAACAGTAATGTTCGGTTATGACGAACTCCACAGAATCAGCAAAACTGTTAGTTATAAAACGAAAACAATAACACTACAGTTCTTACTTTTAAATTAGTTCGTTTTATAATCGGGTTCATAATAAGCAGATATTACTGTAACTCTTAAAACATTATTTATGAAAAATTATTCTACTTCTTTTGATATTCCTGCTTATTTTTGTGAGTGTAGAATCTCTTTGCAGTAGAAAAACATTTGCAGGAATAAGACTTCCTCAGGGAGACATTATAATGTGTTTGAGGAAAGTGGAAAAACAAATTTTCTCCCTCAACATTATGAAAATTTCACCTCAAAATGTTACCTTTAAAATGCGAGTTAATTAACTTTAGAAATATTATCAGAATCAAGGATTTCATTATGAATATAATTGAAATTAATATACATATCATTAAAACTTTTCAACCATTGTTGAGATATTTTTATATATAATAAATAAATAAATAATATATATCATCAAGGCATATTACCCATTGCTAGGTGACCAATCTGCTTTGTACACAGATTTTGGCAATGATGATGACATATTTGTGCTGCGTTTACGAGGTGTCACCTCACGGGCATTCATTGCTGGCATGGAGAATGCCCCACAGAGGTCGCTTTTGTGCCATTCAAAATTCGAAATATTACTTCGGCATCGATCGTGTTATAAAATTCATTATGTGGTTGAAATAACATAAAATGTTTATATTTCTTGTTGTCAGATGAGAGTTCTCGATTCATAATATTTATTCTTAACTTCAATAAAATAAAATATCAGTAAAATCATGCATTTGTGTTTCTCAACGCGCGTTAATGGCCGCGTTCAGCCGCACCTAGCTGCTAGCTCGCTAACCTAGCGAACGTCGTTGAACGGTCCGCTGACCGAGCGCTAGATTGTAGCTGCTAGTCTAGCGGGCTAGCGAAAACAAAACGTGCTAGACGACCTAGCGTCTAGCGTACTGCTATAACTGTCAAAAACAGGAAATATAGCGCTAGTAAATTCAAATTCAAATGAAATAATACAATATGAATATGAAAATATGTCATATTTGGTAGCAGAGAAATTCACAACAATATTCAATCTTGTAAACTTTTACCTACTATACAGGGTGTCTCAGGACGAGCTTACGCTATCTATATTTTAAATACTATTTAATATAATTTAACGAAATTTGGTATCTAGGGGTTATCCAACATGCCCGTTTTAACTAAAATATTTTCAAAGCAGTAGCACTTCCGGTTTGACCGGAAATTGACCTCAACTTTCTTATTTTAAATGGAATACGCTATATTTTATTTTATCATTGAATGCAGCGGAAAATTTTACATATACATACATAATTTACTGAAATTCTATCAACTTTCAACATAGGACATGTTACATAAAGTACCCTTATTTTTTGCCGTAGAATACATTTGTGTAATAAAAAACGGGGGGTTCCATTTAAAAAATTGTCTTTTTTGAAGTTTGTCAACTGTAATTTTGGTGTAACGTACCCGTCACATTTTTATAAATAATCGAGGATTCTTCTATGGATAATGTAGCTTAAAGTCTCCTTTATAAAAGGCTATTTTCAGATTATAAAAATTCGATCTCGTTCCCGATATACAGAGTTTTGAAAATGTGCCGGATTTCAGACAAAAAATCAAAAAAAGTTGAATAACGCCGGAAGTAGTTGATCATGAGTAAAATGTTTTTATTGCTTCATATGTAAAATTTTCCGCTGCATTAAGAATACATTTTATTTTTAGATGTTAATTTCGCCGCCTCATATTTGAAAAATTAAAAGATAATAGTTCAGAAAATCCATTGCGAATAGGTTGAATTCTTGGTTCATGATTAGCAATTAATCTTCTGTTTATTAATTCGTGAATAGCATTCAGATCTAAATTTTCTTCATTTTCCTCAATCACCAAATTTATCAAATTGTTATTCATTTTATTATTTCACACAAATGGCAACGTCCTACCCGCGAAAACATAATTTGTAGGTTAAATTTGACAGATGTATATAGATGGCAGTACTAGCATTAAGGACCGGGCGAATTACCACGACCGTTGCTCTCTAGCGCTAGCTAGCAGCTAGATAGCTGCTAGGTGCGGCTGAACGCGACCATTATTAAGGTGTAGCAGACTTGCACAAACTAAACTTCTATTTTTAAATTGTTAATTATGAACTTGTTGTTTGAAATTGAAATATATAGATTTACTTTTTATAGCGTAGATAATATGTTTAATTATAAACCACAAAAACTATTATTATTATGGGGTCTCATGGCAGCGTGCCTGAGTGTCTGGTCGCGAACCTGGGGAACCGTGTTGGATCCCGACCGACGCCAAATATTTCGAATTTTAAATGGCCCAAAAGTAACCTCTGTGGTGCATTCTTCACGCCAGCAATGAGTGCCCATGAGGTGGCGCTTGGTAAACGCCCGCACGGTACAAATATATCATCATTACCGATATCTGTGACAAAGCAAATTGGTACACCCAGAAATGGGTAATATGCCGTGATGATATATTTATTTATTTTACAAAAAATATTACTCGAAGCAGCGAGATTTTGAACTATTTTCTAACCATTTTTATATACTTGCACATAAGAAAGTTCTATTTTTAGAATGTTGATTGTTGTTTCAAATCGAAGTAAATTTGTTTTATTTGACCTGGAAAATGTATTTAAATAACTTCTAAGAGAGGAAATGAGATTCAGCGGGATTTTCGAACAATATTTGAATATAAAATAATGTAAAAGAGAAGTATTAGTTTGGGAATTGTCACTAGATGGCTCCGGGGACTTTGGTTGTTGATTTATTTATGTTTCATAGACATAGACATTAATCATTTTCTAATTAGTAATTTATTAATTTATTTTATATATCGTGTAAATAATTGTATTACATTTTTTTTTATTCAATTTTGACGTTTTGAACTGTCATTAACTCCAGAGCAACAACTAGAAGTAACTGTTTATTTGCTAACGAATTAATAGTTATGTACGATACAAGTACATAAAGCTAGTCTTAAGTCACGAATCGGTCAAATTAATTTAAGACCCGATTTTAAATCACTCTTCCTGTATTTTAAGTCACTCTGACAGTTTAAAACATCAAAATTGAATAAATAACGACGATCGTCACAGACTACTAATTGATTATTTTTTGTTTTGTCACAATTAAATTCAAAATGATCGTTACTACCATTTTGTCAAAATTAAATAAAATATGGTATACACCACTTTAGCTAAAATAATGTTTATTCACTCGAAGAAATTAACCAACTCACCCTTACGGGCTTGTGGATTAAACTCTCTCCTCATCATGAATAAACTTTATCTCACTTGGTCTATAAATATCTATTATAAGAGCTACCAAACCCGAAAATAAGAGCAAAAACTGTGTAATATATAAGTTGCGTTGCGTCTTAGTTTTGTTTTCATATAGCTTTTAATCCTCGGAATAATTTACAACTCGTAGACTTCTTATTCGAAGTAGAATTTATTAATATTTATGAAGTTGTAAAGGCAGTCATTAATATTGTAATTTACTTGGTAATGACATTTTTGCTCCAGAGATGTCTCAGATGTTCATGATTAACATCGCACATTAAAATTTCAGTAAGAATAAAATTTTAATTGCAAAAAACAGATCTTCGAAATGAACTAAATCTTTAGATAGAAATGAATTCTCATTTTTCTTTGTCAAACTAACGATATTTCTTTTATTAATTTATTTATTTCTATGTTTATCTTACGGAAAATAAATCAAGCTGTCTTACTCAGCAAAACAGTGACAAATTACGGGATCGAATGTAATTTAAAATCAAGAATCATTCAACCGTGAAATGAATATTTTTGCTCCGATTTAATTGAATTGTGGACTGACTCTCCCTAGAGTTAAATAAAGAACGAAGCTCTATACACAATTGTATTTAAATTTAAAGTGTTGTTCACCATTCACCAAACAATAACGATAACTGCAACTTCTGCTTTTGTTAATGTTCTTATTCATTCTGTTTAAATACAACTTTTTAGATAAATAACCGTTATTTATATATCAACAGTCGTAGGTATACGAAAGTGTAGAAGGGCCATACGCAATTTTTTTAAAACTTGAAATTTCACCTTTTAAATTTGAAATTTCACCTTTTTAAAACTTGAAATTTCAACTTCTAAACTTGAAATTTCAACTTTTTGAAAATATGAGTTGCCAGTTAGGTTACGTTGCGGTTTATATTTTTTTAAACTGGCAACTCATAATTTGAAAAAGTTGAAATTTCAAGTTAAAAAATTGAAATTTTAAGTTTAAAAGGTGAAATTTCAACTTTTTGAAAAAGTGAAATTTCAATAAAAAAGTTGAAAAGGTGAAATTTCAAGAAAAAAGTTGAAATTTCAACTTTTTGAAAAGGTGAAATTTCAAGAAAAACGTTGAAATTTCAGGAAGAAATTATTTTTTTCTGTAGCCCCTCTAAGCGTTCGTACGTATAGGTGCAATTTATTATAAAAGAATATTTTATCTATTTTGAAAGATACAAACACATGTTAAAAAGCAAAGTTTAACTAGACGAAAGGGCTGATATGATGATCGTAATAAGAAATTTTATCACTTCCGGTTTTAGCGGTACTTTAAATTTAGCATAGGGAATTGGTATTTTTATATGTTTTTTCAGAATTTACATAAAATTACCTTAACAACGATACTAAAATATTTTAGTTTTACTTTAACCATTTCAAAATGGTGACTCTTATTAATGCCCTACATCAATCATGATATTTTTCGCGATGAAAAGTTTTTAATCTCTGATCTGTCACTTAAACAGCTTCATTACCCCCATTTAGTAAATTACAACATAAAGTTTTATTTTATAAAATAAAATACCCATTAGAGTAAAACAAATTTCATGTACCGTGTATACAATTTACTAATTAGGTAAATTACTGGGTTTTATTTATATTATTTTGTTTTTTTAACCTGAAATTTCCGGAAAATAATTACATTTTGTGAGGCCTCTATAAATATAGATGTTCCAAAAATAAGGGCCAATACCTGTATATCATCTATTTCTTATATTTCAGTCATTTTAATGACGATATCTACAATTATTAAATTATTTAATTTATTATGTATTGTATATAGACTCCCTTTTTCATAAATTACAATTGTATTATATTTTTAGAAAATATACGTAACGCAGATGTACTTTGGATAAAGGAAAAATGGTTACCGTGACAACCAATGTACACAAAATCAAATACGCATAAAATTCCAAATTTACATATTTTCAAATTTTGATATATGAAGTGATTAAAAAATAATTCAAATACAATTACGTCCATAAAAATCGACCACTTCGCAGTTTTGAATTTAATTATTTTATTTTTCTTAGAAACTGGACCTCTGATTAAAATATAACTTATGCTGTTTAAAGATTATTTAATACGCTTTAACATGAGCCTAAATTAATTAAAATTCCTTTTGTGTTATCAAACGAAAAGTTCTAAAATGAAATGAGTGAAACAAATTAACAATTTCACTTAGAAACTGATACAACACTGAAAAACGAATTAATGCATACAATAACTGCAATCTGTCAAAACTTAGTTATACCTACTGGTGATAGCAACCATGTAAATATGCTCTGTTTTTGATATCGGTTTCTGCACTTAATAAAAAAAAATAAGCAATATTGATAAATTTATGTTAAAGCATAATACATGATCTTTCAAACCGCGTAAGTTTTATTTTAGTCTGGAATCTAGTTCATAGAAAAATTCAAAACGTAAGTGTATATTAACAAATATTAACAGCATTTGAAACGTTTTAAATTTGACAATTAAAGCCACAGTTTCAACTCATTATTTTCACATTTTGTATAATTAGTCAACGAACCAAAAAGTTTTGTTAATTATGGCTTTTATTTCATCAGAAAAAGTGGAGGAAAACAAGTTAATTTGAAATGTAATTAACATCTCTAAAATTTAATTAGATCAAGGAGCAAGATTACAAGAAAACAATTTAAGCTGCCAAATTCAGATTTAAATAAAGTCCATTATTTATTGTAGAAAAATAAATAAGAGTCAAGTTTGAGTCTTCAGCCTAATCATGCTAAATTGTATAAAAAACTAAATTTTACTTTATAGGCGGATTTATGCAGCCATTTTCATTTACATTTAATTTAATTTAATTTTCATTTAAAAGATAAATGTATGTAAACCAATGTAGCCATGCATACACCATTTTCATTTACGTTTTCATTTGTCTCTCATTCTCATTTATTTTTAAAGATGGCCAACTTTTATCTAATAAATGGCGCATGCGTGTTCAACATGACAGGGACGAGAATTTGAGTTGATCAGCTGGTTGTCAATCAGCCCGATTCTGTAAAAAGTATCTAACATTGTTACTTGTTAGCAACGTTACTATGAAGTTACTCTGATAGCAACTATCCTAGTAACTGAATACATATTTTGTATTTTGTAATTATATGTTTAGGAACGTTGCTACCAGAGTAACTAAACAAACTTAGTTACTAAGATAGCAGTGAAATGAGGAACACGAATTGTGGTGCGCATGCGTATTTCTTATTCTGGCGTGTGTTCTAATCTGACAAGTGACATTTATTAGTGTTTACAAGTGAACAAGTGTTATATCTGTTTGCATCATGGTATATAACAAGCCTAGGCCTTCAAGAACAACCAACGAAAAGTTGGAAATATTAATAGCTTATTTAGAAAACCACAAAATAATGCTCGAAATGAAAACACATTCTCTGAAAACTAATAAGGTTAAATTGTTATGGGAAGAACTTACAAATATTTTGAATAATACAAAGAAAGGAGCCAAGAAAAATGTACAGCTTACTTTTAAATGAATAGGTACGCCGGATGATCTTATTGAAGGTTCCACTAACGGAGTTACTTCTTCAATTAGATCTTGTACAATTGGTTTCGGTAATCGCAACAATTTTTTAAATTTTACATCCGAAATTAAGAAAGGATTACTCTAGTCTCTTACCAATCTATTTTTTAACCTATTTTCCAATTTCATAAATAAACGTTACCGAAAATTATTTACAGTTACTTATTTATACATACCGATTTTCTAAAACTGCCAATGCTCTATGAAATTCAAAATTCATCCAAATTCCAGCCATTCTGAAAGGTTACTACACCTTAAATACTACGTTTTGCTAGTCTCTAGCTCAATAACTTGTTTAACAACTAAGTATCTAAAACTGTAATGACTCTGTGCTTATAGAATACAAAAAATAACAAGTTACTGTAGTAGTAACTGACCTTCATTTTAAAGACTATTTTAGTAACTTTATTCTAGTAACTCTGCTTACAGAATCGGGCCGATTATGTATCTCCGATATCGTTTCTTTTTACGGTTTTTTATTGCAATAACACGTTTAAAACTAAACTCATAACTTTTTCGCTGTCACTATTGTTGAATATTTTTATTAATAAATTTTATTCCAATGAAAGTCGGGTTATAGCGTTAATCATCTGTCAGCGTATTTTTATATGTGCGCATGCGTTCATTTTCATTTATTTTTGTTATATATTTTTGTATGAATAGGTAGGTACATTTAAAAATTATAAATGAGAATTAAATGAAAATTAAATTAAAATGTAAATGTAAATGAAAATGGCTGCATAAATCCGCCTTAATAAGTCAATTTATATTTCGACATTTTAACAATTGTCGTCTTTTTGATTTAATAAACATTTACACATCAATTGAAGCTTTCTATATCTAAAAATCCTAAATACTTTATTATCAACCCAGCTTCAGAAAATTTCAACCAAAAAATAACTACAACCCAAGGAACACAGAGTTTTTATTAAGACATTATAACTAATAATGTTGTTACTGCAACTTACATTTAACGGAATTATAACACTTTTAAGTTATTTTGCCTTGTACAACTTTTTTCTAGTCTGCTAAACTACAATACAAAGTTATGATGTGTGGTACTTATTATTTGGTCACATAATAGTTATTAAAACGTTTTATATTTAAGTTTCATTGGCGTCGATTGTTTTAGTTTTATTATCGTCTTTCGCACTAAATTAAAGGAAGTGTTAGAAACGTAATTGACAGTTATTTATAAACAGATTTTTTAAAGTTTTATAATACAGTTTAAAAATAATTGTTTAGTATAGATGCATTAAAGTTTACATATATTACATATATTATAGTTAATTTACCGTTTTATAAAAGTTTTATAAATTTATTTAAAACTTTTAAATAACTGCAAAAATAACAGTTTTATTTTAAACAGAAGAAAGTGGGAGTATGGTTTCTAAGTAACTTAATGCATCAACTAAAAAACTGATGTAAAGTAGTTCTTAGGAAGTTATTAAAACTGAAATATTGAATTATAATATGTACGGCCATATTTATGCATTTAAACAGAAACTGGTTTAGAAGCCATTTTGTAAAATTTAGTATAAATTAATTTTATTGTGTTTTTAATTTAATATTCTGCAAGTAATTATTCTCCTATATGGTTTATTATAATATATTTTATTCATTATAATATCGAATGATTTAAAAAAATACAAAAATCAATATTTCATAATTTTTTTATAAATTTTCTTTTATTTATTTTAGGATGTTATAATGTCCCTTGATTTTTTTCCAAGTATAATATAATATTTCACTGTAAAAATAAATTTGTTTATAAAATGAGTTCAACAGATATGTAAAAAATATGATCTTTATAAAGATGTTCTTAGATTTAAAAAGTAGCAGAAGACATTACAAGTCTTGGTACATATAATTATACAACATAGTCATGATTAGACTACTTATACGACTCGTGATATGATAAAATATGAATTTACTTTAATATGTATTGTAGTTTTAATAGTAACCCATATTATAGTTTTATTAGTGAATATATCTCTTATCAATTAGCTTTAATGAAACCAACATATTATAGTCCATGCAAAATACATATGCAACTATTGCATGTAAGTGTTACTTAAGTGATAATAGAAAGTTATATAGTAGTTAAAAAAACGTTGTAAATTAGTTGAATAGATTCCCCATCCGCCTGACATTAACGTCGTATAAACGTTAGAATCAGTAAATTATCGTTGCATAAAAGGTATAATACAAGTTAAAAAGTTTTAAGAAAAGTTTTTTTAAAGTTAATAGAACTAATAACAAACTAATTTGTGCTCCTTGGGAAGTGATTTTTTTGTCAAAAATTGACATTAATTATTCTTCTAATTTATATAAAGCGAATTGACACCCAAAAATTAGTATTTTTTTACAATATATTCTGTATTTGTTACACCGTGACAATTTATACAATCTAATCTTGTTTCTAAATAAAACATCATGTGGTTTTCTTATTACCATTTTAATAAGAATCCAGGTGGATAACAAATGGAAAACGTGATGGCGCGTCCTGCATCCAATAGGAAAGCGTAAATGAGAACAAATGACGGCGTGAAACTTTACTTTGTTTTCGCCCTTAATGTTGATTATAATTGGACCAAATGTAGATGGTCATTTGTCTCTTTGCTCAACAAAGGAGTAAAAATTACCTAAGTACTAAAAAAAAAGTGAAAATCTCGAGAGGGTAGAAAACAAAATTCTCGGTATTGTTAACACTGAAAATTTCTTGATGATTGTGAATCACCGATTACCAAAGTTATGAAAACTTATATAGGAAATGTTCCTAACAATTAGGAAATATAATTCTTTTTTAATGTATAAATATCGTGATATATTTTACGATTTACGAACTAGCTCAAATTTTATAAATATTTTTAGAATAGCACAAATTTGAAGGCAATTTATTGAATATTTCTATACCATTAAACTTGTTTTGAAAATTTGAAAGGTTCTGTTCGATAAATATGAAGGATTTAAACTTACGTTTTTCAGCTTTCAGCAGGACGACACCTGAAAATGAAAACAAGGATTAGTGATGAAAAATTCGTGACAGGATGATGAATTATGCAGAGACAGGGAAATATTCCCTTCCAGGTTAAATATAAATTTAGAATTTTAAGTACTTATAATATAAATATTGTTCATATAAATTTTAAAGTTTAATGCAAGAAAAACCATTGTCAATTTTGACCCAAATAAGACTGATTATATGTATAATAAACCAAATTTATAAAGGAACTAGAAAACATCCCTAAATTAACGAAGATTTAACAATCTAGCCAAGTTTTGTAAAATCACTAGGCGTTTTATAAATTGACGAATTTTACAATCTGACATATACTATTTTATAATACTAATTGATACATATTCTACTGATATAATGTGCTGTAGAATATCATGTAGATTGTTGCTAAACTATTTAATTTTCCATAATGTGCAACAGGTCGATAATAAACATGATTTTCACGTGATTTACTATAAAGAATCATGTGCGCAAATCACGCTCATGTGTCACGCTACTACGAAAATATTTTCATTTATATGCAGCAGAAATAAACAAACAATGGTATAATAAAAATATACAATTTTTTAGTAGCCCAGCATCTATTATTATGTAATAATATATTCTTTTAATCGTGTACTTAGTAGGGAAGTAGAATACCTACCAGATAGGTACAGTTCAATGCATACATCAATCCGCGCGACAAATGTAATAAATTTTCAAATTAAGCACGTGCATGTGTGTGTCGGTGTGTGTGTGTGTGTTGAATAAACGATTTCTCAAATTCTATAAACTTCAGACCTGTCTAACTAGGGTTTCCTCAAGCTTACATTACTGGAAATAGCTAATTAGATTTTGGTAAGAATTGGACAATTGGAAGTAGTAATTTCTTAAAAAGAATCTTTTAAATATTATTTTTTAGAAATTTATGTTATTACAAATATTAAGTAGTATAAAATTCTCTATTCGATACATTTAAATTTTGTATTATACAGGGTGTCTCACAACTCGCGCCCCAGAGCGAATGAGGAAACACGAGACTGCACTCGGATGTGTAATTTCGAAGAAAAAAAAATCTAGCTTAAAAGATATTAGAGAAAAGACGTCTTAAAACTAACCAATCAGAGACCTACACCTTTAACGTGTGTTTGCCGTAATTTTACGTTACTATGGTTTTATACAAATCAAATCTTCTTTAAAATGTGTGGGCGATTGTAGTTTTCGACAAATGTCAGTGTCAAATTAAATTTGACAAGGTGAATAAAAAAAGGCAAATTCTTACCATGTATTCAGCCGCTGATTACTTAGAAATGATTATAATTTTCGGAGAATGTGGACGTAACGCCAGAGAGGCAGCACGAGTCTATTCGGAACGTTTTGCGGATAGAAGAATTGTGATAATCTCGGATGACACCTTCGCTAACCTAAATTTGTTGACAGTGAAAAGTCAACTCTAAAGTGTCAAAATTACAGTAAGTCAAACAAATTTTGTAACTCACTAGTATTTTGTAATAATATCATCACACATCAAGATATCCTTCCGGGATTGGTGGATTAAAAAGTCTTGTAACTCCGTTATGCAAGCAGCCGCAAATTATTTTCTTGTATTTTTTGGCAACCTATTGTCGTCGGCAAGTGTCAGTTAAGTCTGGGGCGTGAGTTGTGAGACACCCTGTATCTTCTATAGATTTACAGAAAAATAAATATAAATATATAAATATTCTGTTGTAACGAATCTCACAGCCCAAACAACTCTAGAAACCAGAGAAATGTATAAATGTTTGTAATTGACGGATAAATGCAGGGATATTTTTGAAGGCTTTTTCTGAGAAGTACAGTAAATATTTCTTATTTTATTTTTAATTAAATAATTAAAATTATAGATACATAATATGTATAATCACTGAAATATATACTAACTGGAACTCGCATACTCTACCTATCAACGTACGCTGCACTGAAGCTCATTGAACAATAATGGCTGGTCCTGTTCGCGCACGTTCGTGCCGAACCGAACCTAGCTGAATAACTAGTATCATAGCTGATCGCTTTGTTTTCATATTATGCTTCATTTATTTAAACATGCGTCACACGAAATAATTTCCGTCTACTCACGAACTGTCTCGATGTTTGCCAACTACTCCAGCAGCAGGCTTCCGTCTACTCACGAACTGTCTCGATGTTTGCCGACTACTCCAGCAGCAGGCTTTCAATATGCTTCACAGTCACGGTTCGTACGCGCATTCCAGTTAGTATATATTTCAGTGTGTATAATATTTACACCATTTAGAAATACCGCCAATTTCATCAATGAATTGGAAGAAACTCGAACATTTAAAACAGTACAAGAGAAATAATAGATGTAATTAGAATTTTTTGAGAGTACCAGATATGTTACTTACGTAGCCTAATATGGATATGCGAGAGGTTTTGTGCTGGCCACAACAGATTTTTAGTTTTATATGTGAACATAATGAAAATAATGTAGATTTTAATCGACAAAAATTCACAGCTCATAGTTTCTTAACTATTAAGCAAGGGCTAAAAGTGTGGTTTCTGACTTAGCTCAACTTGTCATCAGTAAATAGTGACATATTTTTCTGGGAGTAATGAATACCGTGGTTAGTTAGTATAACAGTCACCTGTATTGTATCCCAAATTTGAGGATGGTATATGTATTTTAGTTCAAATGGCATCACTTTATTTTTATTATAAAACTTTAAGATTGATTTTCTAAAAACTAGTGATATTGAATTGTCACTTTTTCCGCTGTGCTGCGTCATGCATATGTTTGCATGTTCCTGAATTATATACATAATTATATTGCATTCCTAAAATAATGAAGAGACACTACCATAATTAAATTATTAACCCTAAAAGCATGTGGCCTAATGCCCTTAGGGATTATCATTTGACCCATTGTGAAGCTACAATGACATACATTTAAATTGTCCATATTTACATTAGCGGTTTCATTACCACAAATCCCAGCCCAAATACACAAAGGATGATAATTATAATATATACTTAAATAATTATTTGAATACATAGAAACATACATTAATCTGCATAAATACCTATGAGCCAAAACTCATGATAGTTCTGCCGGTTTATATTTTCAACAAACATATTATAAAACTTACGCAAATGCTGAAAATTTCTACAAATTTCTTTCGACTACATTGCCTTTATTAGTAATACCAGATTTAATTCTATTAGGGACTCCATCCCTAAGCCCTGCATATTTTTAACCATTTGACTCAATTATTCTGGATTTGGGATCGTAGACCGGTTAACTGGTATTTCAAATAGAAAAATGTGGTTTTTAATCGACACCGAAACTGATATATATTTTTAATAAAAAATTGTTAGTCCCATTTGTATTTATCAATTTTTGCCTTTTTAAAAACAGTTTACTTTCAGAACTGCCTCGTAACGTTTGAAAATTTTGTCTCTTTATATTTCTTATACGACAGAACTAAGTAGAATATATCGGCTATTACACCACCGCGGTTCATCCTTCATATGTGTAATTTACATGACAAATTTCGCAATATATGGAGGCCCCGTGTATTTTATTTGACGACGTTCACGTATATCTGTTTATGTATTTCCTCGTTCATATTTATGAGAAATGAAGCTATTTTTAGCAGACAGCTGGCATAAGATATTGTATTAAATTTCAATTAATCAATTTTATAGGGTTTTTTGAACGACAAAAATAGGACTTGACAGCACCAAGAAGTATTATTAATGTACTAGGGTTCCCTAAAATGAAAATAATAAATCGATTATGTTAAAAACGTAATAAAGATGATATGTACGTGTGATTTATAGTATAGGAGATATTTGCGTTGAAACTTTGATACTAATCCCGTATTTGGGCAAAAACCCAAAAATGGGTGAACATACAAGTATGGAGACTACGCCATTTTGGTAAAAAAATTTAAATGCATTTAGGGTAATTCCGGGAGAGATGAACCAATGGGTGAGTTGGTCCAGTAGCAATATTTCTGTCTCTATTCGTTAGATGTCTTTACTATTTCTTTCAGAGAACCGTGTCATGCGCTTGAAGTCCGGTGTGCAATATTAGCTAGTTACTGTGCGTGGTTTATCAAATATACATTTTTTTGTGTTAAAATTGAAGCGCAAAAAAATAACTCCTATTTTCCGTTGGCAGTATTTTTTTAACGATGTGTTCTTCTTTTGATTTATGTTTAGTTATAATTATTCATGTCTGTTGCGAACAATATAATCTTAAAGAACTTAATTCTTCTGTTTATGACATAATTTGAATGGTGGTCCATCTATCCCTTACAAATGGGAGAGATGAACCACTATGTTTCGGGGTTAGTTGGACCACAAATAATTAGTATAAAGAGATAGTTTATTAATATTAAATAAATTGTAAATATTAAAATTTTCAAAAGTGGAAATTGTCAGCGGGGAAGATGGACAGAAGTGGCCTTATTGAAAGCTGTAGAAGCCGTAAGAGAAGAAAAAATGGGAATTAATAAAGCAGCATTGACAATTGATATTTGGGATTCCGAAGTCAACATTAAAAAGGAGGCTAAAATCGCAAAATTTCACTAAAGAAGGTTGTCTTGTGTTAAAAGATACTTTGATCTATTCTACAACATGGATGAAACTGAATAAATATGTTAACATTTAAGATTTGTGTGGAAAATATGCAAAAAAGAAAATTTCTTGTAACAAATAATACGGGTCCATCTGTCCCATACATTATTTTTATTAGTGGTCCAACTCTCCCATAGTATATATATAGAGAAGTCATTTCTTTTTTAATTATTAAACATTATAGAAAAGAATTTTGTATTTATTTGTTATAAAATATAAAAAAATATAAAGGTTGGTTAACAAAGAGGCGTTTTACTTCTCATTTTATTTTAAAAATTCAAAAAGTTATACGTGTTTAAAAAAATGGTCCATCACTCCCGGAATTACCCTATGCCCAGTTGCACCAACAGGCTTAAATTTTAAGCTAGGCTTAAACAAAAAAAAAAAATGCAAATCGAAAAATTGATAGCAATATATTATAATTCATTTGACATTTTATTTCGATGCAATATTGTCAATTTAAACCATGTTTAATATTTAAGTTACGGTGGTGCAACCGGCCATTAAAGTTTTATAAAACAAAATGGTGAACTTAATTAAATAAAGATGGGCGTGTTGTTCCACAAGGCGCAACTTTCTGCGGACATCTAGCATTGGGTTTTGGACGACATTTGCATCGATTTCTCGAACTTCACACTGAACAACTCTGAATTTAAGGGAAATGATGTTTTTTATACTGATATTATTGCAGACGTCCCTAATAACGTCAGATATAAACAAAAAGCCAAATTCGTAGATAAGGTGTTGGTATGGAGCGCTATTTCCACAAAAGGTGTATCCAGGCCTTATGTGGGCCGAATGAGGTGAAACCCCAAATAGTCAAAGGTATACAACATTAGAAAAATTGATAAATTTTATTGAAGAAGAATGTGTAGGAGACGATTTTATTTTTGGTCACACCTTGCGTCCTGTCACTATGCAAGAAAAACTCATAATAGGGTATTCTCTCATGATTACAAATATTAAAAATTTATTAAAAATATTAAAGTTGGTAGGTAAACAAGAGGAATAAAACAAAAAACACACATTATAAATTGATTGTTGCAAAAGATATAAGGCATTGAAATTTTGATGACGGACTAGTTGTACTATCAATGGAAGATTAGTTGAAATCCCTACTCTTCTAGTGTAAGTTTGTTATAAAAATTACATTCCTACGAGTATTTAACACTTTGTTTACCAAAGAATTTAAACATCTTTTTCACAAATCTTATATAAAAAAATATAATAATTTACATAGGGATTTTTTATCTAACTTTGTTTCTGCTCAAAAATAGGACTAGAAATCATTATGGTAGGAACAAAAATCACTTTTATTTAAGTATACGAGTAATAACAATAATAATAGCAACATCACAATATAATAATTATGCTTTAATGAATAACTTTGAATTCTTGAAGTAAAATAATACATTTTTATTTATTACTATCTGAAGTGTGTTGTTATTAAATCATTTTGATCCTTTTTAACTTCATCCATTTTCATTAAAATATTAAGGAAACTGTGCATTTGATTGAACTATAAGATTTTTAGGGCCGGCGTCTAGAGAAAAAAAATAATGAACATAACAATATAAAAACCTAAAAATCACTAATAATGCACATAGCAGGTTTTTCAGAACCAACGACGATATATTTTATTTCCTGCCTTTTTCAATACTTGGTCAATACCTTCTCAAAAAGCTATGAACCACTGATTGTACATCACTGGTACTGACAACTAGTACGTCAGTATCACGTGACACAACAAAATCAAACTTTAAAAATTAATATCTCGCTTATTAAATGGAATTTTTAACTCGGATTTTCACAGGTACTCTTAGATATACCTGTCCTTTAAGAATTTTTTTTTTTTAAATTGAGATAATACCCTGTTGGCTAACACTATAAGGTACCATTTGTTCCGCGAAACGACAATCCCTAACTTTCCCCAGGCTCTTCCCATTTTTGAGGTATTTTATCTCGAATAGTTTACGATGGAGAATGGGACTTCAACGCAGAATGTCCGAGATATCGATTTAAATGTCATCCAAAACCTAATGCTAGGTGTTCGCAGAAATTTGTGCCTTGTGGAAGAACACGTCCATCTTTATTTAATTTAAGTTCATAATTTTGTTGTTTATGAAACAATTAATTATTAAGTATTACAAAGCTTTAAGTTAAGCATTTTTTATTGTCAAAACTTATGGGACATACGCTACTATACAGTGTGTCCCATTTAAAAGTTCCACCATTGGGATCTCGAGAACTATAAGAGATACGATGACGGTTAAATGGAACTTTTTGTGCGCGTTTGGGAGGCCATCTCACATGTGCTTTTGTTTTTACAAAAATTCTCATAGGGCACTAGATAATGACGAAAAACTGAATATTGTTGATTTTTTCTTTTTCAAATTACTTCTAAACTATTAGTAATTGAGAAAAACGTTTCAAATATAAAAGATAGATATTTTTATTATCTAACCAGTGGCGTACGAAATAAATTTTTATATCCGTAAATTTTCGAAATATGACACAAACTTATATTTTTTTAAATGGAACCCATATCTTATTTTAGTCTCAAAAAAATAATTATTTTTTTCACTTTTCAATGATGTAAGGGTTATTATGTTTTATATTTGTTTTGCTCATAAAATTTAATTTTTTTCTTTATTTTTGTGAATTTTCTTATTATTTCTCAAAAAAAAAATTTTTTTTATTAATTATATTGTATTTGATCGATATAATTTATTTTATGCCTTTATTTCTTAATATTTTTATTCTAGACTCATAATTACAAATTACACTATAATGTGCCAAGGGCGACCTGATACAAAATATTATAAAAATTAATATGATACGAGTTTTGAGCACATTTTTCTAACGAAATAAATTATTTAAGAACAAGGAATATTTCTAAATAGAAATCTACTAATATTTTCAAAATAATTGTAAATTTAATACAAAATAAAGAAAAAAATAATAATTTTGAAGGAAAAGCAAATATAAAACATAATAACTCTTTCAACATTGAAAAGAGAAAAAAATAGTTATTTTTTTGAGACTCAAATCAGATATGGGTTCCATTTAAAAAAATATAAGTTTGTATTATATCTCGAAAATTTACGAATAAAAAAAATTGTTTCGTACGCCACTGGTTATTTAATAAAAATATCTATCTTTTATATTTGAAACGTTTTTCTCAATTACCAATAGTTTAGAAGTTATTTAAAAAAGAAAAAATCAACAATAATCAGTTTTTCGTCATTATCTAGTGCTCTATGAGAATTTTTGGAAAAACAAAAGCACATCTGAGATGGCCTTCCAAAGGCGCACAAAAAGTTCCATTTAACCGACATCGTATCTCTTCTAGTTCTCGAGAACCCAATGGTGGCACTTCTAAATGGGACGCACTGTAGATAATTTACATAAGGGTTTAATATTCGCAATTTATCTCTAAGCCTACATAAACTAATCTATATTGATCCAAGCCTCCATCTTAGTCTTAGCCATTGCAGCAGTTGATTTAAGAGATTACCCAACTACTGTTATCTTTCGAAATTACTGTCTTATTGTTCAGAACGCGTGTGATTTCCGACTTGCAGTTCACGTCTTTTATAAATCAAGATTGATAGAAAGGTGTGTGGGAAGATCCAGGTCGCTTATGAAAAGAAATGAAAAACGGAAACGAGAGAGGGGAGCGATTTTCACTTGTCACCAAGGTATCACGATTTCTAAAAGAAATTGGGTGATGGATGATCAGTAAGATTGGATTTTTATCAGAGTTTAATTCGTTTTTAAAAAAGGAAATCCCCAAATACAAAGAGGATAAAATATTTGTTAAAATACAAAGTCTCCATCATTTTTATGCTCTCTAAAACGCGATAAAATGTTGGTGTCCTGCTGAGTCCAGAATAATTTCAGCTTGTGAAGTATTCACGGCAATGCAAAGAGAACTCCAAACAATGTATCTATATTTAATGCTGCGACAGGTATAGCAAACTGAGGTATTGATCTTAAAAGATACTTTTAGCTCTCTTTAGGGAAATAAAAAAGGGTCTCTTAAATGTGAAAGGGCTGTAGCAGGAAATATATACGAAATAGCAGGGTAATATCAATTTTTTAAATAAATACACAACAGTCCTCCATCCCAGTAACAAGTTTGAATATGTAGTATTCTTCAAGTAAGAATGGCATTGCGCTGTTGTGCAATAATATTTCGTTTATGTATAGGTAGTTCAATGGAGTCATTTCACATTTTCTGATTTATTTTTTTCTTGAAAAAATTGGTCAAATTAAACATGTATGTGTATGTTTTACATCTTACAAGTTTTTAGAATCAGAGATATGATTGATGAAGTTGCGTTTAATTTCAAATATTTCAACGGCTGACGACACATATTCACGGATACGACAGTCGAGCTCTACCGGTTTAATTTAGAACTACGATTATTTGGTTTGGTATTTATTTAAATAAATTGTTTATTTACATACCTTATACTGCACTAGTACTTTTAAAGAAATAGAAAGTAATAATAATATTCTCTCTTGTATATTTTGCTGTCAGCTGTCACACTTTTAGGTTAGGTTACTGTTTCATGTTGTGAAGCGTGTGTGTGTGAGAGAAAATTGTCTTTGTGTGAGTATGAATTTGTGTCATCACAAATTTAGTCCTTGTTTAAAAGCGCGAAAGTTTATTAGCAAATTTATGATTGAAAAGTCGCATATTTCAAATTATTTTCTATTACTATATTTATTACATGGATGGATTTCATGATTTTATAAAAAAAATCGACAATTATTTTTTTTGAAATGACCCCATTCGCTCTATAGTCTGTGTTGATATCTACTAGTTCTGTAGACATGACCATTATTCTATCCATTTTCATTAGTTTTTTAGGGCATTATTGATAAATCACATAAATTAACATGACACATAAAAATGTTAAAATACACACCAATGTGTACGAACTATGTTGACAATTCCAAATTATTTCCTAAACAGAGTTACGAGATACGTCGCCTTATGAGCAGATTCTGTAACCTATTTGACAAAAACAAATTACAGTTTTGACCATAAATTAGCAACTTTTAAAAATTTTCAAATACTCTCAAATAAAAATGGAAATTTTATTTTTTATTAAGTTTATTCTGCGTTGGAATAACATATTGAATCTTTGTAATGTGTATAACTTTTATTTTGTTTGGGCATAAAGACAGCAACCAATTGCATTTACCTACATGTTAATTTTCTGCACAAAAAAATATGAATTAGTAATTGTAAATTATGGGTCGAAATAAGACTGTATCCAGTGAGATTCGAAAATTAATAATCCGATTGTATGAAAATGGTATTTAACATAATTAAAATTTGAAACATTTATTTTACATAAGCCTTCAGTTTTCGAAGTAAAGCTACTATTACATCATCGCAGTCTCCACACTTAAATCCACAAGAAAATTTGTAGGAAATTTTATGTGGAAATATTAGGAATCAAAATCATACAAGACAAGATGTTTTATGCTCAATGTTTGGGGAAAGTTGACAAATATGTAATATTAAAAATACTAGAATCCATACTGATATGGTACAGATAAATAATAAATTCTGATGGTTATTACACTTAAATATTAGAAATTCTAATTTTCATACCAATTTTTAAGATAGTTGCTATCTTACGTCCTAACAAAAATTAAATAAATTTTATAAATTCAATATGTTATTTTAATAATCTTGTTTCAATGGAATATTAATTCTGCAATTTATTTCTAAAATTTCCTTTCTTAATTGAAAGAAATTGATTTTTTTAAAAGTGCTATATTTATGGCCAATACTATACATAAAATATGTAGGTACTTCAATTACGTACATCGTCAAGAATCATGCACATTTTATTGCTATATATCATACACTGAGATGTTTCTTTTTGCAAGTAAGAATTTCAGCGAAAGACATGATAAATTACTGAAAACTTTTAAAAGCAAAGTAAAAAGTTAACGCTGTTAAAATTAAAATTCTTTCCCCAACGAGAATTTTTTATATACATAGTTTTATATTTTTTCTTGTTATAAAATTTTTCATAAACCAGTGGAATAATTTCAGGAATAATTCTCCCACTTCAGTTTTAATATCTCTGAAAATTTAATACCAATTATAAAATGAAACAGAAAATCAATAATTTAAGCTGACTAAAATTTAATAAAATAAACGAAGATATTTTCAGATATCTTGTGAAACAAAAAAATTCGCGCTTTACATTCAATTTATTCCGGAAATGGAAAGAAAACAAAAGAAATTGAAACAACGGTGCAATCAAATAGACTGGTGTCCCTTTCACTGTTTCATCTTCGTTTAATATACAGGGTTGTACAGGAAAAATTTTCCAAATATGGATTTTAATTCATGATGAAATTTTTTTGTTGTCAAACAGTTTATCTCTAAACAGCTTCATCCTTGTTTACAGCTAGATTCTCTTTTGTTTAGCATCGATTCCTGCTCATCCTGTTATAGTTGCTCAGTGCTGCCGCTAGCGGTATTGGAGCGCACTGAAGCGTGTAGAAAAAGTGAAAAATAATTCGGTGACGTGAGAAGACAATCGCGGGTTGTTGTTGCCGTTACCATGACTACCCGCGAACAAAAGACGAGCGGGAACATTTATCAGTTGCCAGCAAGTGTCATCTTTTGTTCACGCAACAAAATAAGCAGGAGAACAGCAGGAATTACTAGGAAAGATTAGGAAACTAGTACGAGAATTGGGGTTTCCTGCAGGCTTTAAGCGTAATAAAAATAAATAATTTAGGAATTGAAGATGCATTTAATTATAAATCTTACAACCTTTATCTCAGCTTGGTTATATCGAGGGTTATATCCTTCAAAACCCCAAATACACCTATTTTCTCCAAAATCTTCAAAAATTTTAAAAATCCATTTTGCTTACGTGCACAGAAATCGTCCTCTTCACAGTTTTGAATTTAATTACTTTTTTAGAAACCAGACGACAGATTAAAATTAAACATATGCTGTTTGAAAGATAATTTATTACGCCTTAGTATGAGCCTAAAATTATCAAGAGTGCTTCTATTTTAAGTTGCAGAAACCGATATCAAAAACTTACGTGGTTGCACAACGCATATTTACGTGGTTGCTATCACGAGTATAACAGTTTTGATAGAGTGCAATTATTATCTGCATTAATTTATACATAATTCGTTTTTTACCTCTCGCTAAGAGCTGATTAGATTTCAGTAACAATTGGACAACCAAAAGTATCAGTTACTTAAAAAAAATTCTAAATATTATTTTTTGAAAATTTCTGCTATTACTAATATTAAAGAATATAAAAATCTCTATTCAATACATTTAAAAATTTTATTATATATTCCATAGAGTTAGAGATAGAGATATATAAATATGTAAAATAATATGTTGCAATTAATCTCGCATCCCATAGAAAACAAGTGGAAAAATTCAATTTTTTGTAATTGAAAGATAAATGTCAGTGTCAAAACACCAGAGACATTACTAAAGACTTTTTCTGTGAAGTACATTTAATATTTCTTATTTTATTATTAATTATTTATAATTATAGACACACACATTACATATATACCCTCAGAAATACCACCAATCTTACTATGAATTGGAATAATCTCAAACATTAGAAGAACAAGAGGAAATTTATTCATAGAACGAATTAAAAAATATAAAAATATAAAAAGAAGATACGTATTTTTATGCGTTGGTACCAGAAATGTTAAATATGTACACTAATATGGAAATGGCGAGGGGTCTTGTGCTGGCTACAACAGATTTTTACCTCTCGCTAAGAGAGGTATTGGAATCATGTTAAAATTTGCATATTAGTGGATAAGTACGTTTTAAGGTCCCTAGAATCCGATTATAACATTTTTACGATGATGTACGTATGTGTGTGTGTGTATGTGTGTGTATGTTGGTGTGTGTTTGTATGTTGGTGTGTGTGTGCGTGTGTGTGTGTATGTGGATGTTGGAGCCACGATTACTATAAGATTTTTTTTTATTATTACAAAAATTGAAGAACATAAAATTCTCCATCTAATACACTTAAAATTTTTATTACGTCTTGTATAGAGTTAGAGATAAAGACACTGTAATATATTGAATAATTTAATGTAGTACATCGCAGAGGCTAAGGCACAAAGGAAACCAGTTGACAAATTCAAATGTTTATAACATAGTTTGTAAATGACAGATGTCAGTGTCAAAAATCAATAGTTTTAGTGACATTCTGAAAGCTTTTTCTGGGAAGTACATTTAATCATTCTTATTATTTTATTAATTAAATATTTAAAATTTTAGGTAAAATGCATATATCCATATCCATACCGCCAATCTAGTTAATGAATTGGAAGAATCTCTGGCATTTAGGAACTTCCTCAGACAATGAAGAATAAATATAATTAGAATTGTATGTGTGCAGAAAACATGTTAAATAAAAAACAATATTTGGGTAAGGTCTGTAATTTTTTTATAAAACGACGGTTCGATAGCGAAGTGCAATACAATACTTATATAACATAAAATGGAAATAGCGAGAGGTATTGTGCTGGCTACAACAGATTTTTTTTTAATGTTGTATCAGTGTGAATGTTCATTTGTTTAATGCATTTCATTTTAAAACTTTTCGTTTGAAAACAGGAAAGGAATTCTAATTAATTTGGGCTCATGTTAAAGTGTATTAAATGATCTTTTAAACAGTGTAATTTTATTTTAATCTGGGGTCTGGTTTCTAGAAAAAAATTCAAAACTGCGAAATGGTCGATTTCTATGCACGTAAGTGTATTATTGCAATGTATTGTTTAGGCAGCAAATTTTTCGAACGACCCTCGCGCGTTTTAAAATTGATTGTACGAGTATATTATTAATATCCTATCAGCTTTCTGACCTTTAATAGTTCTAGGAATCTTTATATAACTTCATAATCTTTTTCTGTAGACAATCAGTATAGAAAACGTTGAACGAAGCAAAATTCTGTGAAAAAGAAAAAATTAATTTCCTAATAAAAACCTGCCAGCACTTTTCTATATTTGCTGGCGTTTTTTTTTTTTTTTCTCTTTGAGTTAGGGCCTTCTCTTTCGTTTCGGAAATATTATTAAGTAAATATGTGTTTGATGTCTGAACAGATCGCGATTCCAGTAATTGAAAGTAACTCAATATGAAGCGAACAAAGAAAGATTATTTTTAATCTTTTAGACAATAAAATTAAATCATATAAGAGAGGCGACAGTTTTATACATATACCTATTATAATATTCTTCACGAAAAAATGACATTGCGCAATAAATTTCCGTTTATAGGTAGTTCAATTCACTATGTAATCTACTAGGAAACTGTTGTTTTCTGTATCAAAAAACACACGTGCAGACAAGATCTTTATTCTAGCCCTTTTCGATAATTTTTCTTTGATATTATTAATAAATAACATAAATCATTACGAAACACAAAAATGTTAAAATACACGATAATGTTTACCAACTATTTTGACAATTCCAAATTATTTTCTGAATAGAACTACGACGTACGTCGCTTTATAAACATATTCTATAATCTGTGTGGTAAAAAACGAACTACTTTATTACTTCATTTACATATGTTGTCTAGCATCAGACACTTTTTATTGCGTAATGCTATTCTTACATGAAAAAAAAAGCTATACGCAATATTGCAATGATTTATTAATACAATACACCTCTCTAATAATATTAATATTGACGAATTAATTTATAAAACCCCGTTCAATAAAGAATGTATATGTGTGGGTTCAAATTATACAAAATTCACGACTTTTTCGTAATGAAACTTACAACATTTCATACAAAGTTTACTTTGCAAAGTTTGGTGTACATTTCTATATAAACTTTGTATGAACCACATTATACACTGGCCTGCAATTTACTAATGTAAGAACTCTTTTCATTAACGAATTTACTCTTATTATATACTTACATTTATCATTCATGACAACCTTTCATTAGCATGATACCCATCAAAACATTACAAAACTCGAGAATTATTTGCGAAAGAATTATTATTCAGAAAAGATATTTAAATTTAGCAGCGATTTTAAGTTTTATTTTAATTCAAAATTTTATTGGAGTCACAGAAGCACCGTTTATATATTTGCAAAAACTGGAAGAATTTTTTTTATTCTTACATATTTTTAGTCCTGGCAGTTTTCTATTTAGAGGAATTTGATACAGCATTACTATTTTTTCTATAATTAACCCAGATAATATCTTTTTTCTTCAAACGTCATAAAAATGGCATCTTTTGTGACTTGATTAACAAGGTAGAAATGAAATAAATAAATATCCATAGCAACTACATAAAATGAGCGAATAAGAAGTAACTTATAAAATAGAAACCTGTCATATCGCCCCAAGTTAACCAAGATAACCTACAAATTGAAATATAAAAAGTTTATATTTAACGAAATATATTATAAAATAGCAGACTTATATATTGGTAATGACGGTAAGAATAATTAGAATTAAAGTGATATGAAAAGTTCATATTGTTTTTCAGCGATTCCTCGACATATCACATCCTTGAGCAATATTGTTAAACTTCCATTCAATTGAACAACTTCAAGGGCCGTGCATGGCAATACTTCAAATTCTGATATAATTGCACATAAGGAGAATATAAAATTGCAAATTTTTTATTTAAACGTCAAAACGTGAAAATTTTCACTTGAATGTTTGTAACAAAAAGTGAACAAATACGAAAGTATCCATAGCAACAGAGCAATTGAAATTAGCAAACGTCCTTCACGTATAATATTTATAATTATTGTAACGTAATTATTTTATTTAAATACGTATGTTTGAAGAAAAAATATAATGTGTCATTCGGAGTAAAAGTGTCATTGTGTGCCTCGCATGTAATTGTCCGACTCGCTATCGCTCGCCGTGCAAACTTACATGCTCGCCACACAAAGAATCACTTTTACTCCTAATAACACAATATACTATTTTAATAAACTGCTCCGAAAAAAATTATAATTAAGTAAAGGAAATCGCTACATTTTGATACCTTCATATTTTTGTGCATCTTTCATTTAATCTTAAGCATATCTTTTTAACATATAAATTATTTATTTGCATTTCTCTATTTAAATATACTGTATAAAAGCATATTTAAATAATAACAATTTGTTGGCAGGGGCTGTTCAATAATTAGGTAAACTATTGGGGTCAAAATGACACCACGTCACCAGTTAGTAACAAAATTTTTACGTCACCAGTAGAAGGTTAATGCTAAAATAGAAACTCTATCCCGATAAAATACTTGGCATGCTATCCTTATTATTTATTTAAATCGTCCCTAAATCCTCCCACGTCCCCAAACTAAATTTACGAAAGTCCAACTCTGTGTTCAACCACTCAAACAGTAGAACAGAGAGAATAAACAATCCCTTGTTACGGTCCCAGTAGTGTACGTGCCTCTAGGGGGTTCAACAATCGTTCTGTCCCAGTTGTACGCCTCTGTTTGACCCATATACCACCATTTGCTCAAGAGAAGTTAATTAGCAAGAAAGGTTATATTTGGGTAGAGATTTTTTACCAAGTATAATTTATATTGCACAGGGATATGACTTTTTTGTGATATGCGCCATTATGAATTCAAACCTACATTGGAATTTAATTGGAGAACTAAATACGCATTTTTTTTGCTTAGCAACAAACACGAAAGCAAACTGCATGGTAAATCCCGACTCCGAAAGAGGAGGGGTTTTACCTAATGTCAGTTTGCTTGAGTGATTTTGTTAAAAGCAAAAAAATGAGTGCTTAAAAATAAAAGTTTGTCTGAGAAAATCTGAGAGGTCGTGTGGTATTTGGTGTGATAAGACAACGCAAAATGAAACTTGACACATTAATTGTCACACTGACAGTTATAAACAATAACAACTGTTTATTTACTTGGTAGCGGAAAATTATCAGGGTAACGAGGTTTTATCATATATAATATCATAAGTGATACATTTTTGCCGGAAAATTTTCAGATTGTTACGAGAGCCGGTTGCCTAGCAATTTATTAAGTGACATTGACAAAAAAATCACGAGCTGTCAAGCGAGTGATTTTTGATCAATGTCACGAGATAAATTAGCAAAAGGCTCGAGTAACAATCTGAAAATTTTGCCAGGATAAAATTTAACCACGAATGGTATTCGGATGACTATTTCAAAAATAAAAATAAGCGGACAGGACTTTGACAGGTATATAAACAATATTTCCTAGGCACTCTTAAAACGCTTAAAACGTCAAAAAATTTTCACTTATGAAAACTCACTTACTTGTAAAAGTACAGCATCTTATTGGCTGAAAGGGTGCGAATTTTTTTTTGTGAGATTGTTTTGTCAAAATGAAATTTGGTAACTAGGTAGAATCCTGAATTTGGATTGGTTTATAAGGTATGAGTGAAATAGTCAGTATAATACTGTTTCCATTGGTTGAATTTTTAAGTGTTTTGCATCATAATTGGTTAAAAACTAGTCGTTTTGGAATTTATCATTAAAATACATATATGTATTTCATTATTAAAGTATTTTAAAACAATTATTAATACATTTATATTTACCTACATACAGTTTCCAATGATACAGTAACAAATAAACAAAAATTCTTAGTTCAATTCGTCATTTTGTAAGCTCACTACTAGACAAAAATTCATTCACTTTCACTCAAGTTTTTCGTACTAGATATTTTGATTCCACATACAAACTATATGTCGAAATGATCGTAAAATTATAAGGAATAGATTGATTATACTTTCGAAATCGATATTGCTAATTTTCCCCGATTTTTATTAACAAATTATCACGCGCGACGTACATAAGCAAAGCAGTACAAATAAAAACTAAATCAAACAACACGATCGGCCCAGCCGCCGCCAAGTCAAAGCAAAGGCAACTTCGATTACGAAACCGGAGGAAAATAAATTATTTATTACTAAAAAAAAAATATTTATTTAAAAACTGTTCACGAGAAAATAATAATAATTTGTATTTTATGTGTTTATAAAATATATTAAAGGTTGAATATGTTTTTATGTAAATTATTATTTTATATGAGGGAGTTTATATGAAAAAAAAAGTTAATAAAATATAACATGTTTAAATTATTAGATATATGTCTGTTTTTCATATGAGTGCGTACTGTAAATAATTACGTATAATAAAAATATGTACTTTGTGTATTAGAGCTATCAAATACGTATAAAAAATATTTTTTATTTATTCTGCAGTGGTAGCGCTTAAAAATATAACCTTATTGGTGGCGCGGAATCTGACAGAATATATTCCCCATTAATTTTAGTTTCTGATTGATTTCTTAAAAAAATAGTATTTTCATTTTCATTACTGCATTTGAGGTACATGATAGTTTAATAGCAAATTTGTGTTTGTTACATTGTAGAAAGTATTAAGTTTAAATGAACACAATTTTAGATACACATTTTTATTTACTTCATAGTCCATAAAATACAAAAAATAAATAAACTATGAAAAATGTTTAAAGAATGTGCATAATAAAAATAATCAAATTAACTTATATTGATGTTTATTTAAACAACGTTAACAAATTATATTTGCATATGAGGTGCAATAATATGTATTGTTGTTTTTATTTATTATTTTCATTTGACCGTAACTCACCAGTTGAAATAATCATATCATTTCAGGGCAAGCAATCGAAAAAATCTGTTGTAGCCAGCACAAGACCTCTCGCCATTTCCATATTAGGCTATATAAGTATTGTATTGCACTTCGAACCGTCGTTTTATAACAAAATATTATAGAACATTACTCAAATATTGTTTTTATTGTATTTAACATGTCTTCTGCACACATATAATTCTAAATTATATCTATTTTTCATTGTATGAGGAATGTCAGAGATTCTTCCAATTAATTAACCAGATTGGCGGTATTTCTGATGGATATATGCATTTTACCACAATTTAACCTATAATTTCAAATATTCAATTAATAAAACAATAAGAAAAGTTAAATATACTTCCCAGGAAAAGCTATCAGAATGTCACTAAAACTGTTGATATTTGACACTGACATGTGTCATGTCCATAAACATTGGAATTTATCAAATGGTTTCCTTAGTGCCTTGGCCTCTGCGATTAGTTTACTCTATAAATTATAGTGTCTTTATCTCTATTCAAAAATCGGGTAATGCTTTACTTAACCAGTTTTTAAAAGGGTTAGATTAGCTGGTTAAATAAAACGGTTAATATAATCTTTCAGAAAAAATAAACTAATTTTTTTACACCCGTTTAACAGTTTTGTTTTAGTGAAAAAAGTAGTTACTTTTATTAGTAAAAAATAATATTGGAAAAAGTACATTTTCTCCTTTCTTCTAGAACTAGTTAGTTAGAATATAAATATTGGTTTCAGTTTTGGTTAAAAATCACATTTTAGAACTTAATATACTGGTTAACCGGTTTAATATAAATTAAAAAAAAAAAATTAAAAATAATGGGTGGAATTCAGTGGGTTGTATTAAAGTCTGTATTAAAGCTTGTATTAAGTATATGGCAACATTGTAATATTTCCCAAATCTACCAATGAGATTCAATTGTGATATAGAAATTTTACCGCAGGGAAAAGTAATACAGATATCCCTTATTCAAATGAAAAAGTATAATTGTAAATGGAAGGTGTAAAAGGAAACTTGCAAAAAAATAGCAACATTAGGTTAGAAATATGTCAAATTTTATGTGTCAAATTTCATACCTGAATGTTTTGATCAGTTTTGATATTTGTCCTTTTTTATCGTAATTGTATGGCTTTCTTACTTCTATTAATAATATTTTTTTCTTTATTTGATCCTTTGGTCTCTCTCACTTTTTTCTGACAGGTATTACAAAGTTGCCAAAATATTTTTGACAAAGAACTGTTTTAGCTTAAAACACGCTAATACAACCCACTGAATCTCACCCATTGTAACGTGATTGGAGGCGCGGAGTCATTCGGACTCTTTTATTATTTATATTTGATCATGAAACCATATTGCAGATAAAGTTAGGAAGGTACAGAAACAAACACGAAAATATTCGAATTATACATAAACGAACGATGAAAATCGCTGAAGTCTTACAGACTTCACGCCACCACTGCAGGGTTAATACTTATTAATTTATGTATAGTTTCCCTTTCTTAAGCTAGTTAAATTTGTTCTATAACACAGTACACTATCTAAACTTTCTAGAACTTCAAATTTCAAATCGCTTTCAGTTTAGATAAATTTCATAAAAACATTGAATCAGTTCGAATCAAAATTTAATACATCATCACAATCTTTCTTCCAGACTCCATTTCAAAGCCAGCAAGTTCCCACACCCTCGCATCTCGCGGCGAACGCCTAAGCAACCACCTTGCCGCTGTGACCCCGGAGCCTCCAGGCGACGACGAAGACTACGCCTCCGTCCCGAAGCGCGAAGGCTCTCCCGAAGGCGCTCCTGCAGAAGGCGAGCCCCTGGTGAACGGCGACGCCAGCGAGCGCGAGCAGCAGGCGGCCACTCGTATCCAGGCAGTGTTTAGAGGGCACCACGCCAGGGCTAGTATGAAGCAGGCTCAGCACCCGCAAGAGGAGCAAACTCAGACGAAGGAGCAGATGGAGCAGGAGTTCCGAGCGGATGATGTGGGTAAGGAGGAAAAATCAGATTTATTTTCTACTCGTCCGAAAACTGGGCCAAGGCGTTTAACATGGGAAATCAGTTTTTCCTTGCCCAAATGTGTCCTATTAATTTTAGACAAAAATGCTTCAAACAAATGTTGTAGATAATTAAATTCTGCATCAAAAACAATAATCAGATTTTGTTTTGCATGTTTCGTAACCGAAAAAATTGATTTTATAATTTTATAAAAATTGCTTGTTTATAGTTTTGCCATGGTATTGAAATAAAATCTCAAACAAATTTTATGACATTTTACCTGTCAGAAATTACAAAATATAGTTTTCATCAAAATAATACTACTCAGTAATTTGAATCTTCTCTTCCTGTGCATAATTCTCCATTTTCAATAGTGATAATTCAAACAGAGCTTTTCTGATAAGTAAAATATATCGCAAACTGACAGAATATGTCATAATCTGACAGATAAAATGTAATATATATTTTTTAGACGACCATTGTGATAAGTATGATATATCAACGTAGTATCCTAACACTGAAAGTTGAACTTATGACATTAGTGTTACGATATATTTCATATCGTAATAGTTGACACGGTTGCTAGGTTACTATGTCATTATTTTCTGGCTATATGTATAAGGCGAGTTTCTTTATTCAGCAGTAATTAATGCGCTGAATTCCATCAGCAATTGAAAATGACGTCACGATGAATAGCTGATGGATCCGATGGATAGTCGCTGCGACCGAATAAAGAAACGGGTTGCTGAAAATTGCGATGAATCTCTTAACCTTAAATATCAACTGTCAATTAACCACCACGCCAGATATGGAAAGTTTTATAGTTAAAACTGTGGCTAAAAGGACCGTCGCTGTATTGCAATCATCAGATTCATCTAACAATGAAGAATCTGATGACAGCAATAGCAACAGTGATATGGAATTCATAATTATAATAAAAATTATCTACATTTGTAACCATCTACTTTCTGTTGTGAACGGGATATGTTTTTTTTTTTATTATTATTATTTGAATCATGCATTTCTTCTTCCCATATTCTTACACTTGCAACCATGAAACAAACGCAAATGTCAAAAATGACATTTCGTTAAACCCCCCACTACCAATCCATCGGAAATCGTAAAATCTATCGATAGTCAAAGCCGATGCATGCGATGAATTTACGATGGATAGTGCGCGGTAATTAGAAACGGTATGATGAATTTCATCTGCAATTCAGTAGTGAATAAAGAAACGGTGTGATGAATTTACGGTTCATGCGCACTACTCATCGGTGAATAAAGAAACTCGCCTATACCATTATTCATTTGTCAGCTGTCCGTACGTTTGAACCAGGGATTTGTTAACTACTGGATGGAGCAAGTGTATATCGATATATGTATTTCTTGTGTACCCGGCTAGATTAAGAGAGAACACAGGAAGTGTGAGTGAGAAAGATGTAGATAATTCCACTTTAGACAAGTGAATTTGTTATTCATGTCTGTCATATTAACATCTGTCAAATTCACGTCAAGAATTAATTGTGTTTAACTATATTTGATCATGAAACGTGAAATAAGTACGAATACATCTAATGCAATGCTAAATTAGAACACCTATAAGAATATAAGTCGTTTATTTGTCAAATTATTTTTTTGAAGAAACCATAATTTTAATCATAACTTACTAATGAAACGACACAGCACCGTTCATCACATATTTTGATACACAATTTTCAACACAACACCTTCGAACCATTCTCATATACTAAAATAATTATATTTCAATGATGATATCAAGAATAACCTAAAATCTGTCAAACCTGTCAAACAAAAGATTTGACAAGTAACGGAAACAAAGACAACAAATCGGAATTATGTATGACTATCTCTGTCGATCTGGCCGGGTACACGGTAAAGATTCACTCGCTCCATCCAGTAGTTAACAAATCCCTGGTTTGAACCTAAATTTCAGTTTTGTAAAAAAAGTAAAATTTATTTAAGCTCGTCTAAAAAATAATGTTCATAACTTGTATGAAACACAAATATCTTAGCTCGTGTGTATTGACTTGCACTCCGCTACGCGTCGTGCGTCAATTTACACTCGCATGATATTTGGTATTTTTCATAACTTGTTACGAAAATAACTATATTTGTAATTTTAGTAATCAGAAACGCTCTGCTTTGAGTTATCATTACTGAAAATGGAGTATTATACTCAGGAAGAGAAGATAGTAGTATTATTTTGATGACAACTATATTTTATAGTTTCTGACAGGTAAAATTCCATAAAATTCGTTTGAATGGCTAACACTTTAAAGTAGTAAGTTTTATAAAACTTTACTTCAATTTTCTCGGTTACTAAACATGCTAAAGAAAATATGACTATTGGTTTAGAAGCAGAATTTAATTATCTGCAACATTTATTTGAAGCATTTTTGTTTAAAATTAAAGGCGGACCAGGTTGCTATTAAAAACGAATCCATTTGGAACTTTATAATTATGGAGTACATTGAAATATAGCAAATTTCAGACATTTATATAGAAAACAACAACAAGTGAACAGCGATTTTTCAAGTTTGCCATTCAAATGTGCAGTGTTAAAAAAAAAACGTAACCCGAAGTAGTCTATGAACAGAGAAAAGAATGTCTTAATTTGAATGTATTCAAATAAATGTTAACTTGACACGAGATATTGTCGAAAATGTTATCTAAAGAAATCAAAGCTTTTCTTCTTGAATCTTTTTGAAAAATGGAATTAAATTAGAAAAGAGTGAATGACAATATTCCTTTGCTACCTGTTACAATGAATTTCTTTCTTTCTCTTCCTCTTAACCCATTTATTTTCCCGTAGTATTGATAATCCGTAATATTTAGAAAATAAAGCGATTCATCTTAAAACATTTAGGACCGTTAGCATCATTGTGAATAATTTTGTAGTTCCTAAAGAAGGCACATGTGGTGCCGAAACAAGATGAGGCCGATATAAATATCATTGACTGAATTCCAGTAGTTTTTCTTTACCCAACAAAAATTAATGATCATTAACGGTTAGTCATAGTATGCGCACGGGAAGTTGAAACTGATGACAGATGTCAAAACTGTGTCTATTAACAAACCAGAAAATATTGAATGTAGTAAGCATGTGCTACTTATTGTATTTTACTCGAACAGTACCAAACAATAAATAGCACATGCTTAGGTACTACAGTCAATATTTTCCGGTTGTTAATAGACGCATTTGACATCTGTCATCATTCTCAACTTCATGTCCACTCACCATAACTAGCAGTTAATGATAATTTTTGTAGTATGTCTCGGATATGAGATTAGAATCTCGGCCTATTGATCGCCAACATCAATATGTCATGAAAAATTGAGGAGTTGTCACACCTTCTATATTTATACTGTGGTACAAGCGTTTTGGATAAAGTGGTAGTTAGAAAGAAGCAGAACTTGGTAGCAAAAATTTACTGTCGTGCATCTTTTATTTCATAAATAGATTCTAAATCACCCTCGTAAACAAAGAATATTGCAAATGAAATAAATTTATTTCTTGGCATGTGCTCAATACAAAAGTATAAAGAACTAATATAATGTAAAATAAACTTCTGCAATAAAATAGTATGAAAACATATAAATGTACGAATAATCCTATAATCTTATTTTCAATCTGTTGAAGTGCATTTCCTCTCAATCGAATTACGAGAAAAGTGCACCGATATTTTTATCCTTTCAATAAACAGATATTCCAATTCCAATATCCTGCAAGGATCCTGCAAGTATCTTGGAAGTTATGCAACATTGTTTGGATACAACAAAATGGCTAGATCCTGGATATCGTAGTAAATACCTTTATCCAGATTTATCCAAAGATTTGCAAAAATATTATAGATATGTTAATTTTGGATTTCAATATTGTGTATAATCGACATGGATCACTTTTGTTATACTGTCGGTGATGTATTGTAAATTATCCTACCGTAACAGATGAGTGTAATCAGAGTATGTATAGAGAGAAACGAGTATTTATTTAACACCTCAGTGCTCAGTATGATTTTGTAGCTACGAAGGCGTCAATACTTTGAACACGTGTTATGAATTAGAATGACCTTTTGTATGGGTCAAAGGGCGTGACTGAAATACGAAATATCTGAGCAGTCAACACTGGGAAATAGAAAAGATTTTCCAGAAAAAATGCCAGTAAAGCATGAGACAAATAAATACAATAAATTATTATGAAAGTGACAAAACAACAATAGTTATTTATGAACACTTATATGGATTTATATTATATAGTCACGGACATTTTTGATATTTATACTAATTTTATTTACAAATATTATTTACACTTTTACTAACTTATTATTAATTGGACTGAACATACCTAAATCATAAAGATGCCTATGCATCCTTAGACCAAAATACTCGCGTTACGCAAAATGCGAGTCAAAACTCAAACTTTACATGACTTTTTGCCATGAGAGACAAACACCGACTTCACATGTTTACTCCATAAGAGTAGAAACCAGTCTGACTAAATAACTAAAACCGTTATCATCTTCGTGAGAGGTTATCTTAAGGGTTGCAGGGTGCATATGACATCTATAATCAAGTATCAATTCTATACGTAGGCCTGCAATAACTTCTAGACTTAATTATCAAACTATAAATGTCCAGACTGCTGACATCTAGACTAAACCGACAGTTAATAGAAAAAGTATAATTATTTCTAAACAGAATTTTGATTTGTAAAGATAATGAGCCGAATTCAGCACTCTTCTTTAACTAATGAAGCTTATTTAAAAATAACAAAATAAAGAGAAACATGTAATAATACATTAATTAGAAAAAGATGCAAGCTATTTCTATGGTTACTAGAGACGATCACTAGGCTAATGAAGAGTGCTGAATTCGGCCCAATAAAGTTATTGAAGCCATAATTTAGAGTTTAAAATAAAGTTATTACCTTGTTATTGTTCTGCACACTGCACTCGCCACAATTGAAACTATGAATTATAGTATTCCATTTCCATAAAAAAATTAAAAATAAAAGAGTAGGCATTCGTCACATTTGACAAACTAATGGTAACCTCTAAATGGATTATGAAATGAAGACAATTTGAAGTAATGTAATTCATAAAACTGTAAAAGAAATAAATTGTCATTCTTCTTGATGAAGGCCTCGAAAAAGTGACAATAAAAGCGCAATAAAACAAAAACTAAACAAGTGGTTTCCACCGCAATATCTGTCATTTGTTTTTCTCTGAAGGTTCAAGCAGTAAGCCACCACACAAAAACCAAATGTTACTAACTTAGTTTCAGTTGACAGTGTGCCAAACTCACAGCGAACAGCGAATAATCTCGTAAAAAAGACACTTCGCTCGAAGACTCATAAAATTTTATTTTATAGGCTTCTATATTGCTTGTTTAAAATTAATTTTCATTGAAAGCTATCTGTAGGATGAAGCTGTTGGAATTTTTCGCACAAGATTGAATAATAGTATCGTTTAAGATTCAAGTGCGATTAAATAATGTATATTGTAATACAAGTGAGTGAGGAAAGGGCATCATTGTAAAATGAGTAAGAAATTTGAAACACGAGCGATAGCGATTATTCTAATCGTTCGAATTTTTCCATTGGCCCTTCTCCACGTGTATTACATACTATTTTTTCAACATTACATGTGAAAATTACATTTTTTATATGTTTTGAAGTTCGTATACCTGTTATTTCAACGAATAAATGTGAAAATATCTAATAAAAAACTTTCGTCACTTAGTGAGAAAAATGATTACTTTCCTCACTTGTGAGTGAAGTGGTTACTAACACATTTAAATTAAGTGAGGAAAATATCATTTTCACAAGTGATGTTGAAAAAATAGTAATTTACGTAACAAGACCTGAAAGTGATACTTTACTGCTTTGGAAGCTTGTGAGCCCAGTATAGACACTTTCAAATCATGTTGGGTACAATATTTTTTTTGCGATCCTGAAAAAATAATAAAAAAGTATTATTTTATTTTTTACTGCGAGCAAATAAGAAATAAATAAACAACTGATCTCTATGGAAACATTTAGCTTTACCGGTCCCAGGATCGGTAAAGTACTTTCCGATCCCTTATAGACAACTTTCCGAGCTAGCTCAGCAAAGAAGGACTTTCCGGTCTAAATAGTGATCAGAAAGAGCTCATTTTCTGGGCGATCGCGAAAAAATATTATTAAATTATTTTACTCTTCTAATATATCAATGTAACAAAAGATTTGAGAAAAAGTTAGCCCGCTTCATCAAATAATTTTGTTCTTAATTTTAATGAAACGTTTACATAAGGTGTTATTCCTATAAGAGAGAAGATGAGAAATCTTCAACACTAATAGGGGACCATTATTATCAAAAATATTCTTGTCTGTAACTGTTGTTCGATTTGGTATTTCCTTTTCTGCTAAGAAATGCTCAAAAGTTTTCAATGAATTGCGCATGAGAAACATTTGGGGGATTATACCCTCTCTCTCTGTTTTGCATTTAGAGATTCGATCAAACTGAACTGCAGTCTAATTGGTTACATTACTTCTTGTTCGAAATTTTAAATCATCTCTAACCAAAGTTCCGATAACAATCATTTTTTAAATTCTAACTTTGTCTTAAGCACTTATGAATCTCCTGATTCGATTTGAGGGCAAAAGTTGTCTGTCCAATATTTTAATCCCCAAAAACGTTAACAATTTCACGTTTTATCTATCTACCCAACTAACTTATAGATAGGTTTGCGTATTTCAAGGTTTTTTATACATCTTGCAAAACTTTTTCTGGCAATTTCGACATGGTGTATAAAAAAACTATTATGCATTTATTATGTCTAGTGACAACTAGATTAAATCTAGATTAAAATTTGGAGCGTAAATTTTTTCTCAATACCTTTATGACATCATGTGTTATTTTCCTTATATTTCTGTAACGGCATACATCTCTTCCTTTTCTTTGTTGACAGTGCTCAGTAAATTAGCCCTGCTTGTCAATCAATGTCAAAACTGTCAAGCTAATTCACTTAAAACGACAGACGGAATTTACTTGACACTCGGCAGATACAAAACGCCTAAACACTGAAAACTTTTTTAGCTGAAACCGGAGGCGTTTCATCTTTGTAAACAAGAATAAAATGTTGAAATTTTAATGCAAGTATCAATAATTTCTGAACTTGATATTAGATAAACAATGGATTTAAAAAGAAATGTCAATCGATAGCTATTTTTGTTTCGACCTACATTTTTTACAGACAAACAGAAGGAGATTTTTTTCTGAATCTTTTTTGTAGTTTTCTCATTTATATCGAAAGCTACGCTTGCAAAACGGACGTGAAAAACACAAAAATCATTTAATGTTCCCATGACACAATTTTGTCAACAGAAATAAAAATGAATAAATTTAAGAACAAGGAAACACTAGGGAATGTGATGAAGTCTTATACAGATGAATATATGCCTCTGAAAAATTGGATCAAAGACAATAAAGTTAACGTTATAACATGGCCATCGCAATATGTCCTCTTAAATCCAATAGAAAATCTCTGGGCAATTTTATACCTACCGAAAAATTACAGATCAAAGTCATACAAAAAAGAAGTTTGGTCAATAAAATTACTGGAATCCATGCTGAAATAATGTAGAGAAGTAATAAATTCTGATGCTTATTACACTAAAATATTACAAATTCTATTTTTCTTTTCAATAATTGTCATCTTTATGTCCCGAACAAAATAAAAATTATACAAATTAAATAAATTCTATATAAGCTTTTTTAACGTTGAGTTTCAAGGGAACATTTATCTTGTAATTTATTTCTAAAATTCCCTTTCTTACTTGAGAGTAATTAATTTTTTTTATCCACAACTGTCAAATAATATACCTATAATTCAACCGGTTTTTGTCAATTAATAACCTTTGTTACTGTCGCTAATTGAATAATATTTACAGTTTGATGAAATAATATTATTCAATCGTTATGTCAATTTGAAATCTTACCTACCTTTCAGAGAAGAGTGCAAACAAAATTGCTTTTTTCCACATAAAAAGCCAAAGTTACACTAGTTTTGTTATTTTCATGCTTTTATTTTCTTCGCAAGCTTAAACTGTAGCTGAATAGTCGGTTAAATGTCAAATCACTTCAAAATTTTGTTACAACAAGAAGGTTGTTACAACAACGATAACTAGATTTGTCTATGTCTACTTATTTTTCAATACAAATATGTCACTAATATGTTATTATTTGGCAATTGTGGATAATAGCTATTTATGTAATTAGTACATAATATACAACTTTATTGGACGAGCCGCTGTTTATGGACGAGCGAGCAGCGCGAGCGAGTCTAATAAATAAGGCGAGTCTATAAAGTTTGTTTATGTACGAATTACATACAAAGCTTTATGTTCAACTGCTCTAGAAAAGCTGGATAGCTCCTAAAATTATTTTTTTTATTTCCCTTTATAAAAATTCGGTATAACTTAGTGTGCTTTTCTAATGATGCTATTATTTCATTGTTTTTTTTTTTTCATTTACGCAAATGTCAAAAATTGTTAAAATATGATTTAATAAATTGTTTATTAACCATATCTTTAACAAAGAAATGGATAGTTTAGAAAGTGTAGAAGAGTTGGCAACAAGTGCCAAAGAATCACTCTTGCCCAACAAGTCGAAAAATTTGTTGAAAATACGTATTTGTTATTTCATGTAAATAAAAATTTCATTTTTTGTGACAATTTTTTTGACAGTGACAGTTCTGTCCAATAAAATAAAGTAAATGTAATAGTCCAATTCAGTGTCACATTATGGACACTAAATGCAACCATAAACCAAGTGATTATGATGCAGTAGAACGTAAAGTATAGTATTCTGTTCGCATGTAATTGCTATTACTCATTCGAATGATTTATATGAGCGCCTTCCGGCTCGAAA
The DNA here is from genome assembly GCA_943142095.1 of Ophonus ardosiacus. NCBI lineage: Eukaryota > Metazoa > Arthropoda > Insecta > Coleoptera > Carabidae > Ophonus > Ophonus ardosiacus. The sequence continues at coordinate 41,432,053 of OW964827.1, forward strand.
TGCAAACTTCGTTCTCATGAGTAATAGCATGCTCATTGAATAATATATTATTAAAAGTTGTTATCTTTATGGACAATACTGCATTTACATATTTAATTTTTGTGTGAATTTACATACGAACCCAGCGTTCAATAATGAAATTATAGTGTGAATGGTGTGACAATTTCATTATTGTTGAACTTAATTAAAACTGGGTCCACACAATCAATTAATAATTCTTAATTAATTTGGTTAAACCAGCTTTCATTATGATCTATTTTGTGCTTCAATCGCGCTAATAAGATTATTCTACCAATCACGATTCAATTGATTATTAATGTATAAATGGATTTTGAATAATAGACCTAAATATTTTATTTATTCGAGTAGCAGATTTTCTAAAATAATTTTATCTGTGTATTATTTTATTTTCCATTTTCTCTTATAATCTTATATTTGACGTTTAAAGCTGTGTGTTACTGGCTTTTCCAATTTCACTTCTGTGAACATTAGACCGTAGGGCTTTAGATAATTTGAAGCCTTAATTACACGAGAAAAGTATAAGTTGTTTGTACAAGATCTTTACTAAAGCTTTAGTTACACACCATTTAGAAGCGAAGAGCTCATAGCAAAAACAACCACATTCCAAATATTTTACATGTGTTACATTACGGCGACATACTTTCAAGGAAGTTATTCTGTTACATGTTAAATATTAAATGTGAACTAAAATAAGCGTATGTAATCTTTTATCTTTGTGTTGTATTTTAGTCTCTTCAAAGTGAGAAAGTCTGGGGTAAAAATAACTTTTCCCTAGGGGTGCAGCTTCCGGGTGCAAGAATAATTATCCTTTAGCCCTACCCTGAAAACCAGCACGCAACAAAATACCAGTTCGGGAAAAAGATTATTTCTAAATGTCTATTAAGAACATTTCTGTCTTTCTATTTCGTTAGATATGTTCATTTATGTATTAGCATTAGCAAGGCTTAATGCAAGAAAAAATTTTTTTTTGCCAAAAACTAAAGGAACCAATGGTAACACCTTGATAGTTAAAGTCGCAAAATTAGTGACATATATAATCACCTAAAAGTTTTTATACCTCTCATTATGATTCATACTAAAATCGCAAATCCATAGATTTTAGCGAATTTATTTATGTAATCGTATCCAGCAAGTACATGTATATAAGCAATAATGAAAGTGGAATTGCAAAATTCAGCTATCCACCGATGTATCTTAATAGGCACGTCTATATCGTGTTTTGAAGACTTCCACTTAGCTGGTGGTTGCAGAATTTATACTAGTTGAAAAACCAGTACCTAGGACCGCGACGAGGCGCTTCTGCTTGGCCCATTTCCCATCACATCCCAATATTGACAGCTGTCATTTTTATTTCCAAAATTCCATATTCAAATATTATGTATAGTACCATACACTCAAAAAAGCAAAATTTAATATAGAAATGAATTCCAGTACACACAATATACAAATTGATATATCAAACCGAAATTTTATAAAAAAACTGCATAAAAGCAACATTGACGTTTCATGTAAAAATAAATAAAAATATTATTATTATTTTAGCGAATAATTTGTATGCACGAGAGTAAGCGAGTGATACAATACGTAAAGTGCCTAAAACACTCATTTCGCAATGTATTACATACAAGATCTTTTATAATAGCGTTTTAAAATAAATCATTTATTCTCAAATATCAACATTTTGAATTTTTCAAAATTATAAAGTAGGCAAACGTCATGTTCATCTATTCGTTGCTAAATGAAATACACTTTACGCATAAAACTGTCACTTTTACGCATTAAACTATCAATTTTAATCACTAGTGCTTAAAAGTATTACATTTAGCAACGAAAATGACAAACACAAAGTTGTTGTTATAAAACGCTAGTATAAAAACACGTTTTAAGGTCCCTAGTATCCGATTTTAACATTTTTACGATAATGTCTATGTATGTGTGTATGTGTGTGTGTATGTGCGGTTGTACGTGTGTTAATATTTTTATTATATCTTCTATAGATTCAGAGATAAATTAATATCAATATCGTATCGAAACGAAACGTCAAATGCGTAATTGAATATTGTTGTCAGTATTTCGATTTGCATTTTTTTTTATGTTCAAGCCTATAGCTTAAAATTTAAATGTTAGCAGTACAACTGGGCATAAGACGCACAGTCCAAATTACACCAAAGAATCTAGTTGACAAATTCAAATGTTTGTAATTAACAGATAAATGTCAAGTACATTTAATATTTCTTATTAATTTATTAATTAAATATTTCAAATTATAGATAATAAAATACATATGTATATCCATAAGAAATACCGAATACCGCCAATCCCGTCAATGAATTTGAAGAATCTGTATTATTTAGAAACTTCCTCATAGAATGAAAGAATAGATATACATAAGTGGACAACAAATGTTAAATACAATACCTATACTTATATAACATAAAATGGAAATATATATTTTGATGGACGCAACAGTTTTTTATAGATATTAAATTACTCATTTCCAAAATTAGAAAATGTTGACATTGGTTGTTATGTTCATGCATTAAGCCACAGCTTTAATCTGAAAGCTCTACGAATTTCAATGGTAGAACTTCGTATGTGGATCAATCTATGTTCAACTGAATTTTAAGTTGTTTACCGGATTCAGGAAAGTTATATTCAGGTACCTAGTCGAACTGATCAATAGTTAGGTAATATGGTTAGTTCACTAATGCTCTTCGGAAGTTCAAGTGCTGCAATTTACCTTGGAGTTAGATGGACAGCAATTCGGAAGGGTACTAGTATTAAACTAGCAAAATTTTATTCCTTATTGATCCACGTACGAAAAAGAATAGAACTTTTACTATGCATAAAATATTTTATCTACTGAAACATACGTTTTTTAAGTTTATTGGTATTATTACAGCGATTTGTATATAGTCAAGCAAGGGTTTATATACTTAGAATCGCCAGCACCAATGTCTTAGCATGTTGAGGCAGCGCTCAAGCGACCTTCACAGTTAGAATCTGGTGTCGTGGGTTCAAATCTCACTTAGGGCATGAATGGTGTGTGCGCGTACTTTCACATTTTCATTCCCATGCGTTGTGGTAAAAGAAATGATTAAGGAAAAAATTTGAAGAAAAACTACATTTGTATAAAGAAGCGTGTAACAATAAATAAAAAATAAAATAAGGGTTGATATAGTTAGTATCTGCATAGGAAACCGCTTTTTCTTTTGTCACTGCAACCTATAATATCTATTGAAGAGCTCTTAGTAAAACACAAAAACAACCTTAGTCCATTTTTACCTTCCGTCACCTTTAGGTAAGAAAGGTATTGTCTTTGGTCAAAAAATTTGGTGGTATTTTTAATGAAGAAGCACGTTTTAGGGTCCTAGAATCTGTTTTTACTAGTTTTACGATAATGTCTGTATGTTCTTCTTCGTATTCCTCTTTTTTACATCCATATGAAGAGCTGATTAGATTTTGGTTATAACTGGTTAACCGGAAGTTCACTTATTTGTAGTTTTTAACAGTTTTTCTTGGGAAAACGCAGTTTTTAATGAATAAGTACATTTTAGAGTTCCTAAATACGATTTTACTAATTTTACGACGATGTGTGTGTGTGTGTGTGTGTGTGTGTCTGCGTGCGTGTGTGCATGACAAAAATTTCTCCGACGATAACTACAATATTTTTAGTTCTTAACAGTTAAATATAATTTTTTGATATTTTAAGTAATTATCAATATGAAAGAATATCTTATTATCTATACGGTTTGATTATACATTTTCCTTCATTTTCAATAGATACAGAGTTAAAGAATTATAAAGGGATTAACTTTCATAAATCAGCCAGATATGCTATAATCATGGAAACAGCTGATATATTCAAATAATTTTAATTGGCAAATGTAAGTGGCATTTGCAATTTACATAGTGTATGTTCGTGTTATAATTTTATTGGATTTATAGAATCTTTTCCAAAGAACTTTCGGTATGGAATTTATAGAAAATAATATATGTTCATGTTACAATTTTACTGGATATATAGAATTTTTTTAAGGAACTTTTGTTTCAGATTTGTACAAAATACATAGAATTGACGGAAAGTAATGTGCTGGCCACATCAGATTTTTTTTAATTTGAGATAATCAAAGAAACAACTTTTTAGCTTCTTTAAGCCTCAATTCCATCAATTGTCGTAATGCATAAGAGTTATAATTAATAACATAATATATTACATATCTTTTCATCTTTATACTGGTACTTTAATATGATGGAAACTAAGTTCATCTTCTTAAAAACCTTTTAAACATTTTAAACGGTATTTCATCATTATCCTTTCTCTTTCGACATCAATTTTCTTAAAAATCAATTTTAATTTCTTTTCTTGTCCCTCCAATCTTCTTGCTATCGATTCATGTCAATCTAGTTTATTTTTAAGGTTTCAAAAATACAAAAATAGTCGTGGTGTTCGTTGGTCGTCATCGTGTGGCTATGAAATCGATGCTGCATGTTATCTATGCACCAGTTTTTAATTAAAATGCTGAATGGAAATGACGGTTTTGCGCCGCTATGAATTATAGTCAAAGTTGAAATTTACACCCGACGCTTAGAAAATTAACATGGGGTGTTTTTAGTGATATAACCGGAACGAAATGGTTGCTATAGGGATAGATTATTTTTCAAAATATTTTCCAGTTGTTCTGAATAAATAAATATATGGTTATTAAAATATCTTTCAAAACTCATATTAATAATTGGAATAATACTACCTTTTTTAGTTTATGTTCTGTTCTTTTTTATTAAAACCCAACGTTTCGGCACCATAAACTGGTGCCTTCTTTAGGGGAAATTGTCATAAAAATGTGAAAAAATCTTTTTATAAATATATGGTGTTTCATGTAACAGTACAAGCTCCGGAGTATGAATTCTAGATAGCAACACGAGAAAAAAAATCTAATAAACATTTGTACTATAACACTTCCTAACAGAGATACCGAGAATTTAAGTAAAGCGTAATACTGAAACAGCAGAAAATAGTTCCTTTGTATCCATGTATCCGATTTTTTTAAATTTCATTTGACACAATTGAGACCAATAGGCCAATTTTGAATAAATCTAAAAGTTACAAATCAGGAAATCTGTAAGAAACTGGCAAAAACGCATCTATTTTCGTTGATTATACATAAGAGTTTAAGAGTGGCAACTTTCGATGAGATTATTTACAGATTTACAGATCTGTAAAGCCCCATTCACATATCGAAATTAGTTCTCGTGTTAGGTTTTATGATTTACAGTTACTTGGAGTAGCATTCACAAATAACGTTTAGTTTTAGGTTTTAGTTAGTAGTGACATCTAGTGCAAAATTAATAAAGACGATCTGTAAAACAATTATTATATTATTAATGTCTTAGCCACCATCTCCTTCATTTTTCTTATTTATGAACAATTTTATTAATAAAATTGTGGGGGTACATAATGAAATCTTTCTAGTATTAATTTGGAAGTAATAACGGTCGCGTTCAGCACCTCTCATCGCTGGCATCGCTGACCTCCGAAGTTTGACGAACACAATGAATGGACGAATGTAATTGGCCCATTCGGCAATCATCGGCACGCAGCGGTATTCATCGCTGCCAACGCTGCCGGGGTGCTGAACGCGCCCAACTATAAAACTGAATTTGGTTATGATTGACTTGACAGATGATAGAAAGAGACAACTATATATCGCTACATCATTCTACACTTCTTCCTATTGGTCGATTTCTAAATACAAAACATAAAACTAAAACATAAGTTTGGAATTTGCAATCTTCTATGTTAAAACAAAAATTAAATACTGATTTGAGAATGGCTACATAAGATAACATTACTCCAATGTTCTTAAAACATAAAACTAAACTAATTTCGATTTGTGAATGAACCTTAAAGCCTCTTTTCCACCGAATGTTTTATTGCTTAAGGCATAGTGATTAGTTCATAAGACTTAATGCATTATGACAATTTACCATTTCCAGCTATTTTGTTTAGTGACTAATTCAACAGAAATGTCACAATTTTTTCCCTTATTACTTGTTGTCCAGTAGACTGCAATTGCAGTAGCAATTCTTCTTCTTTTAAATATGTGATATACATAATTTTTTTCATCTATATACATACCAAAAAATCAAAAATTTAATAATTATAAAATAGATTGACAGTTGATAGTTCAGGTTAGAAGTTTGCAATCTTTTGTTCTTACGCATTGCTCTTAATTCTTAAGCATTAATTATAGCTCCTACGCATTAGGACAATCGGTGGTAGATATTACACATGTTATGTTATTAGAATATTTCTACAGTATTGTATTTAATAAAAATGTAATATTTTAATCATTCGCCATTATATTTTTAAATAATACTGAGTTATGTATGGCTTTCATTTTGAACATTTGTTCTAAAATTCTTTTGGTATTTATGACCCAATAAGAAACCGTTTTTTTTTTCTTTTATGAAATCCTCGGTATCTCTGCTCGGAAGCGTTATGGCACCAATGTTTATTGGGATTTATTTCTCGTTTTGGTGTCTAACTAAAATGCATACTCCGAAGCCTTGTAATGTTACATGAAACATCCTGTATGTTTCAATGTCTGGTCGAGAATCTGGCAAGCCGGGTTCGATACCGCCCGACGCCAAAAAATAGTTCCCATTTTAAATGGCACAAAAGTGACCCCTTTGGTGCACTCACGATTTAAAATTTACTGGTTGTGCCACTCTGCACAAAACGAGGGTCCAAAGCGATACGTGTTTCCTCGTTTTTTCCGCTAGAGGCGCAACGTGAGAACGACCCATCTGACACCTGTCATTTGTATGTCATTTTGAAAATATTACATGTTATATCTTATAGAAAGGTAGATCAAACAGGTTTTGAAGTACATATTCGTATTATATGTAATGCAATATAAATATTTTGTTGAAAGATATTGCAATTAATGCAAAATGAAAAGAAATTAAATAGAAAATGTTTCATTCCTGTATGTGAAACCGGTTACAACAAATCCGCTGAAAAAGAATCTCTGTTTGCTGCTCCACTCGATATATCACTTTTTAAAAAATGGCAATGTGCAATTAGTAGAAATGATCGCGAATTAAGATTGAATGATGTTTGTCGAAATCATTTTCGGGAAGAAGATATTATTACCGAATGGAAATCTGGAAGCGTACGGTTCTATCAATTTATTTAGTTTTTCCAATTTTAAATTCTAACAATGTATTGATTCAGGTTTCCATTAAATATATAAATTTATATTAAAAATAAATTCATTATGCATTTCATTTTTTATATTATGTAAAAATAGTTTGCTGTGGTAGGGTCGTTCTCTTTGCCGAAATCTACACAAAGTAGTGGCATATATTTATTTAGAATAATACAAGAACAACCAAAGTTAGTATTTGGTAATTTTTAAAATATAACTATCATCACGGCGTATTACCCATTGCTAGGAGTGCCAATCTTCTTTGTATACGGATTTCGGTGATGAATAAAAATGAGTGTTAAATCTACAGATGCGACAGGGTGGATGAGCTCTATAAAATTTCCCCTTCTCCGTCACTGGATTTATCTAGGTCTACCCTATTTATTTTTATCTTGACAGGCCGGTAATAGAGTATCCTGCGCTTCAGAAATCATCAGGATTCGATCCGTATAACTAGGACATTGGGCGTCCCACTGGGCTGTGTTTTATCCTTAAGGACAAGCATATCCTTTATTTTTTATAGCGTGTTTCCGGTTTCTTATTTTATCAATAATAGGCCCGGCATTTTCATCTCTGGTCGGACTATCTCAGTAATAATAGCAACTATTATTTTTAAATAATTATTGTTGGTAATATGTTACAATTAAATTCCTAGAATTCTTTTCGATATGTCTCTCTGAGAGAATTCAATTTAAATCATTCCAATTAAACTTTTTTCCAACTTTGTTTTCAGCAAACTTTGTAAGATTGTAGCAAATAATTAGGTACATCTTCTGTAAGTTCTTAAATAAATTCTCATTTATAACACCATTTCTTTCTTATATTGACTGGGACTTTGTCGATTCATCTTCGTAAACTGCGTGCATTAATGTTCGTTATACGCCCATTTAGGGATTTACAAAGTTACCATTTTCCGAAGGATTAAGTATTGATTTAATAGGGATTTACAATTGAGCGGATTTTTTGGGAAATGAAAACTGGACAATGACGAAGGATTAACGAAGATTAGGGAGATTGGTTTACAAGGGTTGCCAACGTTTTAAAGATTAAAAAAACTGCTGGTTACACACACAGAAAATGTCACTAAAATATTTGAAATAATGATATAATTGAATTATTTATTCACATTGCAAAAAATATAAAAAACTATATTGTACATACATTGCAATTTTTTTCATCTTGATTAAATTTTCTTTTTGATGTAACCCAACGCATATCTGTTAACAATTTCATATAAAAATATCTCTCTCGGCTTTTTGCATTGGTGTGTGTGAAAATATCATACATGTACGCTACCCTTTGGCACAATTGACGTCATATACAACAGGAAATTGAAAACACAAAATTAATTGTTTTCTCTATAGCAAATTGCACGTGTGGTTTACATAGGCCTTGGAAACTGGATCATAATTATGACGTGAATAATATATCGAACTTTGTAACAATTCATGGAGGCATTATAGCTAATTTACGAAATAATTATATACACAGGATTACGTGATATACGTGGTGATAGTTGTCAATCAGGAAACATTACAAACGGAATTGTAAAGGACTTTTAGCCGTTAAGGCTTTTCCATTAATATGTCTCGAGCTACAGTACTTGAATTTATTTCCGAATGTTGTCGTTAAACTGTTAGACAGTTCAAGGATTATTTACATACACCAGATCCTTAGGCAGTCTTAAAGAAAAAAATCTGATGTGGCCAATACAAAACCTCCCGCTATTTAATTTTTATTAATTTAAATACATACCTACGTATTTACTAATGCTGCAAACTATATTATGTTCCATTGCATATAACTATTGCTTTATTTACTATTTTCTTTATTATTTAATATATCACCATTATTAATTTGAAGTGATTAATTTTTTGACAATGACGTTTACTTGTCAGTTACATTCATTTGCAAAAATAAACTGTGTAACAAAGGAATTTTGTTTATCTTAGGCTTCGGGATTAAAAAAAGAAAAATGATTTTTAAATTTATCTGTAAAATATATACAAAAATCTGATGTGGCCAACACAAAACCTCCCGCTATTTAATTTTTATTAATTTAAATACATACCTACGTATTTACTAACTCTGCAAACTGTTCCATTGCTGAAAACTATTGCTTTATTTACTATTTTCTTTTTAAAATGTCACTGTTATTAATTTGAAGTGATTAGTTTTTTGTCAGTTGCATTCATTTGAAATATGAACTGTGTAACAAAGGAATTGTGTTTATCTTAGGCGTCGGGACTAATAAAAAAATATTTTTAAATTTATCTGTAAAATATATAGAAAAAGTATTAATGTATTCCTGTAGAAAATTCAATAAACTTTAATTTTCATAAGACATAAAATGCGAAAAAGTGGCATTTAATGGTATTTTTTGAAGAAAAACCATTATGACCTTCCGGTAAAGTGCCATTTTCGGTTATCCGATTTACACCAAAATCTAATGGCTTCTTTTCATATTAGAATAGGATAGAAATACAAGGTTTCAGAATTTTCTGACTGAAAGTATTTGAGTTAGAGCGAAAACAAAATACATACACATACACACATACAGACATCATCTTGAAAATGTTAAAATTTAATTCTAGGGACCTTAAAACGTGGTCATTTACTAAAATCTCGATAAGTGATTTTTAGCACGATCCCTAGACCTCCCTTACCAAGGGTAGCGGGAGGTAAAAAGTATTAATGTTTGTATACCTGTACAAAATTTGATAATCTATAATTTTCCAATGACATAAAATGCGAAAAAATGGCATTTAATGGTATTTTTTGAAGAAAAACCATTATGAGCTTCAAGTAAAATGCCATTTCCGTTTTTATCCGATTTACACCAAAATCTAATGGCTTCTTTTCGTATTACTCGTAGAATAGGGTAGAAATACAAGGTTTCAGAATTTTCTGAATAATAGTATTTGAGTTAGAGCGAAGACAAAATTCATACACATACACACACACATACATACACACATACAGACATCATCGTGAAAAATTGGATTCTAGGGACCTTAAAACGTGGTCATTTACTAAAATATCGATATGTGATTTTTAGCCTGATCCCTATATCTCCCTTACCAAGGGTAGCGGGAGGTAAAAATCTGGTACGAAGTATTTTCGGCGAACAATTCTAGATACCAAATACCTACAGTTAGGCATGGTTGAATAAATGTGATTTTATGTTGTGCATGTTCACATGATGGTGTAGAAAGACGACAGAAAGAGTACTATGGCTTCGCTTATGTCAGAAAAAATATGCCGCGGAGATACGTTTTTTAACAAGACAATCCAACATATTTCGAAAGTAGTTAAATAAGTTTTTGGTCAAAAAGGGTCCGAATAATTCTTGACTGACCATCCAATATCCGGATTTAAATCCAACATGACAAAAGTTAAAAATACGGAAAGAAAAACAAGCCTGCATTATGGAACCATTTAGAATATGAATTGTACAATGTACCACAAGACAGTATTACAAATTTAATTAAATCAATGCCTCGACGGTGCTCTGCAGTGATTATATCAAAAGCAATGTGATAAACGATTAAATATACAATACAAAGTAACAAATCAAAACTGATTGAACACATGTTTCAATAGTTTTAAAATACATACATCTTTGGCGCAGTATTTTTGCGCAGCATGATAAATTATTTTGTTATTACATAATTTTATTTACATAGTTTCTGATTTATATGAAAATATTTTATGCACAAATGTTTATAGTTATTAACATAACTGTTTGAGTTTTGTATCACTTTTGCAATATATAATATGGTTTAAAAATCTGTTTGGCTCAAAAATTTTGCACACAACTATATCTGTCTTCGTGCATATCGTCTTTATCTAAAGAAGCTACTAAATGTGAATGTATATTCATTTTTATCCTCAAAACATAATGACCCGATTACCTTTTTGAAAGTAACGTAACAAATTTTACCTTTAGGTGGTTTAATTCAAGTTGTACTAGTATTCTGCGAATTCATAGAACCATTCTGATGAAAATGTATTTCATCTCCTATAATCAAATTGTGAATAAATTTGTCTTTCTAAATAAATACATAAGTATAAAATGTGGTTTCCAATAGGAATAAAATATTTTTCGTATATTTATTTATAAAATTAAATATTTGTTGCTGCTCTTTGTGAATTTCCTGAATCAATTCGACCACAATTTGGCATTTGGAGATCCTTTGATGTCGTTGCTTCGATAAATTATTCGCTAACCAAATTATCCTGTCTCACTGGCCTAGTGTTCAAATCATTTGAAATAACTATGTACAAACCACCAGTAACATAGAGAGGCACATGCCATTCATAATTTATTTCTTTTCCCTTAGCACTTTGTATTCTAAAACATACATGTATACAGGTTTACTTATTCTGCTCAGTTTATGTACAATTCTCTTCCACCCTAGTAAGAACACAGACGTTGAATTCGGAATTCTGTGAACTTTAGATTCTAGTTAGCAAAATGTTAATTTATTGCACAAATCTTCATAAGATTGTTTAAATTGTAATCAAGATTTAATTGAAGAATGTTATGATAATCTTTAAAGGATTTTCTTTGCAAATAATCAAGACGGGATCTCATTCCACAAACAGAATTTGTTATAAAAGAAAATAAGTTAATTTAAAATGAAGTCAGAGCTGAAATTAATTGAAGTTTGCGAAGCAAACTTCATTGTTTTCTACTTCTTAACTTGGCGAAATTAATTGCTATTGAACTAACTACTTACAACTTCTTAAAAAGGATAATGAACAACTGACTTCGTTTATTTATACTACAGAGTCCTACCATCAATACTGTCACGTGGTTTATTTGCTGCTAGCAATAATAATACGTTTTGTAATGCAAGTACCCAGGAAACACACAAATATATGATATATAACTATCAAGGATAAATCACATTACATTTACATTGTGCTATGATTTCTCCTTGATAGTTATATATCATATATGTGTGTGTTTCCTGGGTAACTTATTGATTCAAGTGTTTGCTGAAGTAAAAAAAATATATCTATTCAAACTGGCCGCCTTTGGCTTTAACGCAAGCCTTAGACCGTCTGGCTATTCTTCTATGACAGCACGGACCTTATATATCGGTAGTTTCCTCACTGCGAAGAGAACATTCTATACTATACAGTGTCCCACACTCTATGTTCAGTATAGGGTCTTATGGAGTACCATGTTGGCAAATTTACCTGCTGTTAGATAGAAAGAGCAAAATATATGCCCAAAAAGAGATGAAATATTCTGGGTAATTCATTGAATGTATTTATGACTGGTGTACTTTCAGTGTATCTAAACAGCTAAACAGGTGGGTGAAAAGAAAAAAAAATTAATAATAAACTGGTCAGTTTAACAATTTACAAAAAATATAAAATAATACAAACACAAAATATAAGTAGGGTATAAAAACATAACAAGCGTAGGTAAATTAAAATAATTAACATTTAACTCTTCAATAATATAAAACATTTTTGTACTTAATTGGACATTTTACAATCTTCGTCAACAATATAAATTCCCTATTTACATTCTACGAAAAGATATAGAGCTACATGAAATAATTAACACTATATTTTCTACAGCGCATTTTTGTAACACTATACTTGCCGATTGGAGCAGATAGATATGATGAATTGAAATCCCTAATTTTTTGTGTTCCTCCTACGATACCTACATTATCTCAATGTCATATTGTTGAAGAATATTTTTTTATGTTTTATGCTATTTATGTCGACATATTATATGATGAACTCATAGAGTTAAAATTATTAAGCATTATTTTTTATTTAATTTATATCTTCTTATTTGATAATTTACTAATATTTAGGCTTGATAGAAATACTGCATATATTTTACATAGTTCATAAGTATTTATTCTTTCTTTATAATCTTCAATTTGAATTTATAATATTTTAATCTCTAATGCATTTGATCGCGATTAGCATGACGGGCGGTTTTAAAATATTGTATTGAAATTATTATTGAATATTACAGATACAAATAGCTTCAGCATGTTTTTTACACCCCGGTTCCAATACATCTTTTCGCGCCCCTGTAAATAAAACTATTTAGAACTGCAGATAAATTTCGGGTGATTCCAATAAGCCCTTGGGTAAATAAGAGACCCTCATAAAACTTAAATTGTACAGTGTTAACTAATTTTGGTATAGCAATGAAAATTTATGAATGTTTCAATATTACATTACATTGAAAAATTGACAACATGGTACAGAAAACCTCCGTAAGAATAGCATTGGCTATCTGTGCTACACTGAAGATAGAGTGTGGGACACTGTATAGAAGAAGTTGTAAAACCCCTAAACACATAAGTCTTTTCTGAGTCTTCCAGCAGGATTCAGATCCGGTACACAAGGTTAGAACGACGCAGGCTGCGGGCCAATATTCCAGTTTTCATTGCGGTCGAAGACTGGCCCTCTGCGGGTCTAGACCTCAACCCTTTGGACTACAAATTGTGGTCAGGGTTAGAAGAGAAGGCATGCGGTAAACGCCACCGAAATTTGGACCAGCTAATATAAAGAGAATTTTGGAGAAGACAGTGACAGAACTATTAATAGATACAGTCCGTTCTGCTTGCGTTAAGCTAAAGCCGGCCATTTTGAATAAACATATTTTTTTACTACTTTAAATACTCGAGTGAATAAATTACTTGCAATACAAAATGTATTATTATTTTACAAGATTTAAGCATCCTATAAACCATCTGATAGTATTTATGGCAGGACTACATACGATTTAATACATTACAAATAAATCATCATTTTCGTTTAAAATTCCCTTTGTTCAGCAATAATCCTCGACATGTCTTCCTAATCTTCTTGTCTATTATGTACATGTTGTTATCGTGTGAATATATCCCAGTATTCTGGAAGACATCGTCCTTGATGTATTCGTGTAATCCTGGATACTGTGTAGGGCTTTCCAAGATTCCCAGCAAGGAAAGCAACAGTTTGGAAGCAAATGAAACGAGAGTTATGGCTGCTTTCTCATTACTCTAAGTCATTAGGATCGTGGAAGGATATTGAGTCGTTCGCAGGATACTTCGTTACAGGCTGACCGGCCATTAACATGGATAGTCCAGTGTGATATAGAGAAGGTTACGATTTGAAAGAATTAGGGAATTACATTGATAAAGAACGGGGAATTATTGCGTGTCCTACTAAAGATCAGATTTATAAAAGAGGTCTTTCCACATTGGTAAATCTAATATTATGAAATCTTCTTCGTTCTGAAAAATCTTCAAATTTTTCTGAAGTTTTCGATAATTTATTAACATTTTCCTGATAATGTCGGTGTATCTGTACTATCGAGGGCGCTTAACAAGCATTTTGAAAATGAAATTTAAATCGCCAAAACAATGTAATTGGTGCTCGTGACAACAACATGAATACGGAGTTTTTCTAGCATCATCTGTTTCTTACGAAACTTAGTGACAATTGATTTATTGAAATAATTTCCAAGTCGAATGACATCCAGAAATGCCGGAATCAATATACCTTTTATATTTGTAAGTTGTCTCTGCACTTATTAAGTAAAATGGCGACTGTAACAGTTAGCTGGGCTATCAAACAAAACATCAAAAATATTCAGACTTACCTCCATATTTTACTTTGCCACCATTGCCACTTTACTTAATATTCAGCCCTATTTTGTAAGAAAGTTGTTATGTCTTAGCAACATCGTTATAGCAAATAACCAATAATAATTGCGAACAGGTTGATTGTCGCGTAACTATTATTATGGTCCGGATGCGGTTATTCGCTACCGAATATCGGTCACTTTAATAAGTTTTTATGTATGAATGCGATGATGATTGTAGATGTAGACTAGCCGAAAGAAGAATGATGTTAAAGAGTGAAGCAGCTGAGCTGTTTCTCTTATTCTTATCCTTTTTCTTATTGTTACTATTGTTTTCGGGTTTTTGCTAACCCACTAAGTGGAACACGCGTGGTTTTATGTATGTATTTATGTAATTGCGAACACTGAATAAAACATGAAAATGACAGGCTTTACATTTGTTTCTATTGATTAAAATTTTATTTCTTTTAATTGAAAATATCTATTGGCCAGCAAGATTTTGTAATTTGACTCCATGCGACTTCAAAGCTATCATGAAGAAAGCACCAAACCATAAATAGCATTGCACAAATAAAATTTTCGTGCTTCTGAAAGTTAAAAAGCGTTTCATTTTAATAACAAAAAACAAATAACAAATGGCAAACATTCATTATATCTTTGCGTACACAAAAAAAAATGTAGAAATATAGTAACATAGATAGAGCATGAATACCACAAATTTGACAAACCTTCGTCTGCGAAAAGAATGAACCAGGAAATACATTTGATAAAAATGTTTACAAGTCCTAAACAAATACATAAAAATCTCTTTTATACGACACTTCTGTATTAATCTTTACGTTGCTTGTGCTAACATTTCTACTGCCTACCCTATTCTATTATTGTTATCTATTCCTCCTGTACAGTGTCTCCCTGCATCTATGCTGTGTGACTGTGTGTGTGTGTGTGTGTGTGTGTGTGTGAGAGAGAGAGAGAGAGAGAGAGAGAGAGAGAGGTTTTGTAGGGCAGGTGAATCTGCACAGTTGGCAGCCCTAGCGAATCGATATGGCGGAATGGCGGGCGTTTTGTGCGCGAGCTGGGATGAGCACAGATACAGAAACAAACAATACAAATCATCAAAACACATTCGCACAACAAAGGGAGTAAATGCAGAGGAAGACAGACAAAGAATAAGGGACGAAAGAAGAAGGGATGATGTAGGATAGAATGAGGAATGCGTGATGAATTTTTCTCAGGCTGCCAACGTGTATTACAGTGTAAGAAATCCAACAAAGGTGAACCCAGTTAAAACTATAATGGTTGATAGGTGAAATTTTGTTTGCCAATGATCATCATATACTGGGTGGCTATTAAAAATGAATCCTGTTTGAAACTCCATAACTCCAAAGTACATTGAGATATGATTTGTATTTTATCTCTTGCAGACAAAGGGTTGAAAAGTATTCCTAGCAATAGGGTTTTTCTAAATTTGCCGTTCAAATCTACAATTACATGTTGATAAATTAATTATAAACGAAGTAGGCTATTATTGAATCAAATGTAACTGTCCGCTGACAGTTACTATCCACTGACAGATACATTTCTACTTCGAATTATTTGTAACTTTGTCATAAATTTGTTCTATGTTTTGTCCAATTATCTCAACGCATTGATTCTAAATTTTCAAACAGCAATATAAAATCTTTTTTAGTTTCTGAGATTTTTGCGTTCAAACTTGGACCCCCAAAAATCTCATTTTTGGGCATTAACCAAAAATTGGGTGAAAATACATTTCTGATGATTCCACCATTTGATTCTACGAGCAAAATTACAAAAGTATACAAATTTTCATGTTTACCTCTCGCTAAAAGAGATCCCTAGAATCCGATTATAACATTTTTAAAATGATGTCTGTGTGTGTGTGTGTGTGTGTGTGTGTGTGTGTGTGTGTGTGTGTGGATGAGTGTATGTGTGTATGTGTGTATGTCTGGATGTTGTAGACACGATTCCTCAAAAACCATAAGACTTAAAAATTGTTTAACTATGGATTCTTCAATCTGACATTCCTGGGAAGAGCTGAAAAGGTTTTGGTAACAATTGAACAACCGGAAGTAGTAGTTTCTGAGAAAAATTCTTCTAAATACAATTTTTTGGAAATTTTTGTTATTAAATATTGAAAAACATAAAATTCTCCGTCTAATACACTTAAAATTTTTATTATATCTTGTTTAGATTTAGAGATAGACACTATAATATATAGAGTAATTTAATCGCAGAGGCTAAGACACTAAGGAAACCAGTTGACAAATTCCAATGTTTATAACATAGTTTTTAAATGACACATGTCAGTGTCAAAAATCAACAGTTTTAGTGACATTCTGATAGCTTTTTCTGGGAAGTATATATTTAATCTTTCTTATTGTTTTATTAATTAAATATTTGAAATTATAGGTAAAATGCTTATATCCTTCAGAAATACCGCCAATCTGGTTAATGAATTGGAAGAATCTCTTACATTTGGAAACTTCCTCATACAATGAAAAATAGATATAATTAGAATTATGTGTGCAGAAGACATGTTAAATACAATAAAAAACAGTATTTGGGTAAAGTTCTGTATTTTTTTGTTATAAAACAACGGTCCGAAAGGGAAGTGCAATTCAATACTTATATAGCCTAATATGGAAATGGCGAGAGGTCTTGTGCTGGCCGCAACAGATTTTTTTTAATTGTATAGGTACAATTTCTAAAGAAAAATAACTGAAAATGGCCAAAAATCGCAAAATATTTGAGATGTGAGATATGAGAATTGGCATATTTATGTAATTTTGCTCGTAGAATTGAATGACACAGTCGCGAGAGTCGTATCTCATTATGAGACAAAATTTAAATGTAAATATAAATGAACGAAAAGAAATATCAACTTGCGGTTTCGAATTTTTAAACAAAAAGGGAACAATTATAAAAAAATTGGAATTTTGAAGAACTTGAAAAAAGCAGAACATATATGATCCATTGAGACTCAAAGATAGATAACTATTAAATTAGTAGTCCATAAAATTATGGCAAAGAAGTGGCCTAATCTATCGGTATTACTGCCGACTGCTTTGTAAGATACATAAAATATTTTGTTTAAATTTGTAGAAATTAATTTATAAACTACTTGCTGTTCAGATATTTACTTTTTAACAGCATACATAGATTTGTTTATTTATTTTATGTAAATGCGTATCAAACTGTTTATTGGGTTACAATATGGGCCGTATATGAGGGTAGTAAAAATAAACAACTACGGACATAGTTGGCGAATTCAACCGAATAATTCAGCAATTATTCAAATAATTTCACTCGCACAACAATTTGAATAATTCTCGTTTAACTGGTTTGAATATTTCACTGTATCCAGGTGAGAGAGGTATGAATTATTATTTTGTTGTTGGTAATGAATATTAAGCGGTTGACGGGTTGTTCGCATTTGACAATATTTAAGAAGAAAAAGGGGAAAATGATTCTAAATTATGAGGACAGAAGAGGGAAGTACATGATCCATAATTTAAAAATTGCCAACTAATCGCTTGTCCTTTGCGTTACAGGGACATACTCGTAGGTGCACTCCTTTTTAAATTTCCCTTTTCGCTTTATTTCTGACGTCACAGGTACAGTCAACGTCGTGAAAATAGATGCGGGACTTGTGTGGGGAACCGTGAACCTTTGACCCGTATCATTATTTCAAGCAGAAACAGTTGAATATCACTGTGGTTAACCAACATTGGCTAATTAACCTAATTGACTGCATTATAGTTTGATAGGGGTAAATGTTGAATTTGAACAAAAAAGGATTTTGCGCAAATCAATAGCAATACCTGTTACAGTAAAATTTTTGAAAGAAGTCCGATCAAGGCCATCTACGAATTGCATCTATGAATTAAGATTTTATGCTGTCAAATTAAATTTAGTAGTGTCGTTTACATAGTTTTTATGAGGTACACAAGATATTATGTACCCTGAGTGATAAAAACTAAGTAAAAGACACTACTAAATTTGACAGCACAAAGTCTTAATTCATAGATACAATTCGTAGATGGCCTTGATCGGACTTCTTTCAAAAATTTTACTGTACTTGTACAGTTTCAAAAATATTGGGTTTAGTAGGTACGTATTTTTTTTACATAAATACGAGTATAAAAGTACAGCTAATTTTATGACAAAATATGGACCAGATGCGTGATGATGATGATAAATTTATTAATACAAATTTCAGTGATGATAAATTTATTTCCTGACAAAATGGTTTTTAGTCTGACCAACTTTACAATGATTAATTTCCCTAAAATATTTCGTCTTTTGTTAAGTAAATTAATGACTAAGTTAATGAGGTGGTGAGCAAGTAAACCACGGTTGATTCAGGGCTGACACTCTACACATATCAACTTCCCTATTCACTATATGGTCCCTAGATATACTCGTATAGGGGAATAGAATTGGCCAAATGCCAGCCTTTGAAAGGATTGTTTTATTTTTTTGTTTGTTTGCTGAAATTATGAATGTTACGAGGTTATAAACACAGAAGAAGAACTTGCTCTAGTGGAAGATTCTGATTTATAAGATAAAGAATGTACATGGAAATAAATAAATAAGAAAAGAATTATTCTGTTCAGCTTATGTTTGCTGTTGATAAATAAAAGAAATTGTGCAAAATAAAAGAATCCGAGAACAAACAAATTATTAAAACAATAGACAAAATTATTAAAACTCAATCAATTCTCAATTTTTTGACAATTGTACAACAAAATAGGATTTTATATGCAAAAATTATACTTAAAATCGAATATTTAAATTCGAACTTTTCTTTAAACGAATTGAATTATTGGGCATATGTCATTAATTTTAATAAAATTCATATCTCTATAAATCAAATTTATATACAGTTCTTAAAACGCGTTCGTCTTCCCTTCTTGAACGTTTACCGATACCATTTCTGGATTTACTTTTCATATATGTATAATAGCATAAGTAGTAAATTTTTAACGGAAAATTTTTCGGACCTGACCTAACCTAACCTAGCAATTTATCGAATGGAATTGACAAAAAAATCACAAGCTATTATGCGAGTAATTTTTGATCTATGTCACGAGCTAGATTAGCAACAGTTTTTGAAAGGATACTATCAAGAATGGTATTCGGATGACTATTCCCAAAATAAAAATAAGTAAACAAAAACCAGTTTTACAAACAATATGTTCCCAAACACTCTTAAAAAGTAAAAAAAAATCGCTTACCAAAACTCACTTGTAAAAAATACAGCTTCTTATTTGCTTAAAGAATGCGATTTTTTTTTTTGTAACGGTGTTTTGACGAAGTAAAAGTTGATAACATGATAACAGATAAAAACCTGAATTGGGATTTGTTTATAAATTTCTAAGATAGTCGGCTTTATATTGGTTATCCAACCGAGACAAATTTATATAGACCAGAATCGAATCTTGAAAAATAATACCAAAATGGAAATTTTGGGGGTCTAAGTTTGAACGCATAATTCTCAGGAACTAAAATAGATATTGAGTTGCGATTTGAAAATTTGGAATCAGCGCGTTGAGACGTATTAGAAGGTGTAAAAAGTAGAATTTTCTAAATTTTGTAGATTTTACAAAAAAGTCAAATTCCAGCTTACAAGATGTAATTTTGTAACTCTTTCTAACAATTTCTTTTTGTTTCCAGAATTGTGTAAAGCAGCAACTACAATCCAAAACTCATTCCGTAGCCACTTGAAGCATAAACAAGATGGAAAAGAAGGCGAAGGCAGCACTTCGGCCAAAGAAGAAAACAAGGTAAAGTGCTAGTTACCAAGGAAACGAGTAAACAGTTTTTATTTTTCAAGGCATACTGTCTGTTCGCTATTGTTGATGTTACGAGAAGAGAAAATATATACTGCAGTTCTTTTTCGCGTAAAAGCAAATGGGGAAATATTTTTCTGGATTTCAATCGATTTAGAATAAGTAGAACATTTCTCTAGATTCTCAAGATTTATTTTATATTTTAAAGGTATTGAATAAAAAATTTGGAAGATGGAGAATTACAGACACAAAGAAAATTTATGTGTTTCAATTTCTTTTATTTCTGAACGTATTTTAAATATTTATGACGTGTTCTTATATATTTTTTACGTAAAATCGAATAGAATTTTTAAAAAAATTGTGGATATTTTTTTTGTATAGGTGTGTATTTTCTATAACAAATTGTAAATCATTTCCTCGCGCTTAAAGGAATTTGGGTATTCATCTTACTCAATAGAATTCTTGCGAGGGTAAAGTGCAGGTCAGCTTCAAAGGAGAGGAATTTGCGGTGACCTACTCGCATAACCTGTCGCCTTGTAACCCTTGGCCTCTTGTGTAACACTTGGTCACTATTTACATAATTATAATATGAAATTTGCACAAGATCTACCTATAATAGGTCCTAGGTAACACATTACAAATAGTTATTTGTATATCAAGGCCTTATTAGAGTACTAGAGTTAGAGATGCATTCGAGCCGGGCGGGACCGGCGACCGGGCTTTGAGGCTGGCCCGGCTCGATGATCGACTCGAAATCGAGGCGGGCTTCGGGCCGGGCCGGGCCAAAGCTCGAAATTGGGTTCATCCGGCATTCCTAATTTTAATTTTTATGTGAGGCAAAATGTTTAAATTTGTTCGTGCCAAATTTAAAAAAAAAACCTCTACATCCTTATAACTTTGGACATTAGTTAACATAAGTTGTTAAAAAAAGAGACACTTCTAGTATAAGTTTGTTATTAAAATTACAGACCTACAAGTATTTAACACCTTGTTTCCCAAAGGCGCACAAAAATTTAAACAACTTTTTCACAAATCTTCCAACAAAAAGTTAACATTTACATAAGGATTTTTTTATCTAACTTTGTTTCTGCTCAAAAATAAGACAAGAAATCATTATAGTAGGAATAAAAATCACTTTTATTTAAGTACACGAATAGTAACAATAGTAATAATAATAACAACATCACAATAACATTATTATGCTTTTATGAATAACTTTGAATTTTTGAAGTAAAATAACATATTTTTATTTATTAAGATGTGAAGTATGTTGTTGTTAAATCATTTTGACCCTTTTTAACTCTATCCATTTTCATTAAAATATTACTGTTCATTTGATTGAACTATAAGATTTTTCGGGACGACCCGAAAAGTTCGAATTTTCGGGACGGGCCAAAATCAAAAGTCCGACTCGCCTCACAACAACAAAATATAATAAAATGTACAATTTGTACTTAAAGCACTACTCAATAAATAACGATTAAGAAATAATAAAACATTTTTTTTATTAATTACTTTACGAGATATTTGAAATTTATTGTCAGTGTGACGTCACGCTATTGCTATCTTTCTCTCGCAACAGCAGTCTGGTGCGGAGCGAGAAAAAGATAGGAGTATCGCCGTGACGTCATATTGCTTCAAAATTAAACGAACTATAATTTAAAATAATAAAAAAATCTGTTGTGGCCAGCACAAAACCTTCCGTCAATTCGATGTATTTTGTACGAATCCCATACCAAAAGATCCTTGGAACAGATTCTATATAATATCATATAAAATCAAACACGAACACATACTATTTCTATTCTATAAATCCAATAAAATTATAACATAAACATACACTAAGTAAAATGCACTTGACACTTCTTATTCTTCAGCTTCCCCTATTTTATTAGAGGTAGCTGTTTCCTCTTTTCTTCCACTCATTCCTGTCCAACAAATCTTCTTGACACAGGCATTCCTTTCAGTCTTCTGTGATACAGTCCTTCCATCTTCTCTTTGGCCTTTCTCTGCGTGTCACTTGCGAGGAGCACTATGACATACCAATTTTGTGATCCTACACTTTCCATATTTGGTTTTGCACTTGCATCTGACATCTGTCAATTAGAATTTTTTTAATATATTAGCATCAGCTGTTTCCATGATAAATAGTAAAGCTGACTAATTTTTGAAAATTAATTTCTTTATAATGCTTTAAATCTACATCTATTGAATATTAAGGAAAATGTATAATCAAACTGTATAGAGAAGAATATTTTCTTTAATATTTATAATAACAAAATGTCAAAAAACAATATTTAATTGCGTTTTTTAAGAAAAACTGTTAAAAACTTCAAATAAGGGTGCTTCCGGTGGATCAATTATAACCAAAATCTAATCAACTCTTCATATGGATGTACAGAAGAGGAATACGAAAGAATTATAATTTTTAGAATTGTAGTATTGGACTTATCTTCGGAGAAAAATTTGTCACACACGGACATACATACACACACACACACACACACACACACACACACACACACACACACACACACACACACACACACACACACACACACACACACACACACACACACACACACATACAGACATCATCTTAAAAATAGTAAATTCGTATTGTAGGGACCCTAAAACGTGCTTATTCATTAAAAACTCACCACCGAATTTTTTGACCAAAGAAAATACCTTCCTTATCTAAAGGTGACGGAAGGTAATAATAGAGTGGAGGACCCTATTCAGTCAACAGCATTTCTTTTTACACAATCATTGGTGTATGTACAGACGACCAAGAGGAGTCCGTATATGTCACCAAAGAATCCTTCCTTAATATATTTGCGACTTACAAATTAATATGTATGTGCTATTTATGAATTTTTTGTACGGTGTGTAAAACTAAATCTTACTGTAAGTGTGATAATGTTCATTTTATTTTGTATGTACTATTTTGTATTTATTGAATGTTATATACCCTGAAAAAGATGCAAGTGTGCACCAAAACGTCGGTGTTGTAAAAATAAATGCTGTTTGACTGAGATTTTGAGTAATTGTTAACATCTTATTTTTCAATGTTTATAGCATTTTAAAAAACCAATCAAAAATTGTTGTTTTTTATATTTTGAAAACGTTACTGTCATTGTCATGTCATCTCAGCTCTCAAGTGTTATTATAGAAATTGCCGCGAAATCCAATTTCGCGGCCTTTATAGCGTCTGCGAAATGTTTAGTTCACGTCCGAATGCACAAAAAATATAATATTGTGAATGTTTTTCAAGATGTAAGGTGTTTCTTTTGTTGTGGCATTATAAATGGTTGAATTTTTCGTATTTTCCAATTGAAGCGATTTGATTGGTGTCCGTAAAAAAGATGAAGGTTGTGTGAGGATGTGAAACAAATTTGAGGACCCTCAACAGGTCCTCAATACAAGTATACTCTCAGAAACGTACAAAGACATACAAAGAAAATTGTGTATACGATGTATTTAATTGAACTACATAAAATTTAAACTTTATCTTTCATATTAACTGTTCCAAAATAATTCTTCGTCCCTCGTGCGTGAAATATGAGTTTTAGTGTTAATATATTTTATCCAGTCTTGGCAGTATCTTACTCTTTATGGGTAATGTTTTCGCGCACTGTATTATATAATAGAAGCACTCTACCACATCCGGTGCATTCCTATTAAATTAACGATATATGCTATGCATTTAAATTGCGCCATTTCTTTTACACTAAACACTAAACCTGAAGCTTTTGCAACTATTAAGTACATATTAGGTAGAAATATTATAATAATGAGAATAGAATCAGTCAGGTGACGTGTATTCCTCCAATCAACATTCAGAATCTCTCTAGTTACATGTTAGCGATGATAAAAAACAAAGAAATTAGCACCTTATTTATATTCGTCACTAAGGGATTTTTACAACATTGGCAGTTAATTTTAACAAAAAATTATTATATTCTTTCACTGACGTGAAAATGAGGTATTTACGTGGTGTTTGTGGGTATACAAGACGGGATCGCGTGAGGAATAATTTGGTATATGAAGAATGTATGGTTCGGACAAATGTTAACAAAGTTGGAGTGACTCATTTAAGATGGTTTGGTCATGTGGAGAGAATGACGAGTGAACGGCTTGTAAAACGCATATACCGGTTTACTTGAAATCCGTAATATAAGGAATACAATCTTATTTTTTTTCATTTTGCTGTAGTTACTGACCTATTAATTTTAGAGAAAAGTTGTAAATAAAAAAGTTGTTCAGAATTAAAAACTACACAATATGGGACTAAAGTTAATCACAGTTTCTTTTTATTTTACGAAAGAAAACGCAAATTATAATTCGCAATTTACAGCATATTTCAGAGTGCTATAGAATTACTGATATTTTATTTGTTTTTATTATTTGATCTTTATCTTTTGACATATTATTATTGTAATTAATTTTTGTGTTTAATTATACTTTTATTAATTATATAAAATTATTTATTGACAAAAATAGAATTATGAAATCTGTCAAATAAAAAAATTAAACATCAGTAATGCAATGGCACTGAAATTTGCTGTAAATTGCGAATTTTAATTTGCGTTTTTTTCGTAAAATAAAATGAAATTAGTTTTAGTCTCATATTGTGTAATTTTTAATTGTGAACAACTTCTTTATTTACAACTTTTCTCTAAATTTAATAGGTCAGTAACTATAGCAAAATGAAAAAAAAAATAACAATGTATTCCCTATATTACGCATTTCAAGTACCTACACACCCGGTATGTTGGTAAAGTTGAGAGTGTTCGATTGCTTGGCCGTCCAGTGTGTAAGTGGATGGATGTGATCGGTAGTGTTATAAAGGAGCGCAAGTTTCCGAGTGGAAAGAGAAGAGCATGTATGAATACGATTATGAATGTGGCTGAGGCGAAAGAAGTGTGCCTGGATAGGAATGTGTGGTGAAGGATGATTGTTTCGTAACTATTGTAGTGTGACGATGTATGGCTAGTAAAAATGTTCTTAAGAGAATGGAGTGACTCAGCTGCACTCTTATATGGACGAGGTGAAAAAAGTATGTTTAGAGAGGAAAGTGTGGAGAAGGATGATTGTTGCGTAACTATTATTGTGGTCCGGATGCGGTTATTCGCTACCGAAAATCGGCCACTTTAATATATTCTTATGTATGAATGCGATGATGATTGTGGACGGCGAAAGAGTGAAGTGAGTCAGCTGATCTCTTACTCTTATTCTTATCCATTTTCTTATTGTTGTCACTTTTGTTTTCGGGTTTTTGCTAATACACAAGGTGGGACACTCGTGATTTTTTAAATTTTTATCTCTTGCAGATAAAGGGTTGTAAAAAAATTCCTGACAATAACAAATTTCAAACATTTATACAGAAAAACAAATTGTGGCGGTTGGGTGTGAATATAGGGACTTAACATAGAATTTAGATTTATGCAATTTCTTGCTTTTCTGTTCATTTTACGGCAAAAACTGTAGAGTGCAAAGTTGTTCAGAATTAAATGTTGCATATGAAACTTTCGGTTTATTTATACAGTGTGTCCCATTTAGAGGTGCCACCATTGGGATCTCGAGAACTATAAGAGATAAGATGTCGGTTAAATGGAACTTTTTATGCGCCTTTGGGAGGCCATCTCAGATGTGTATTTATTTTCCAAAAATTCTCATAGGGCACTAGATAATGACGAAAAACTGAATATTGTTGATTTTTTCTTTTTCAAATAACTTCTAAACTATTAATAATTGAGAAAAAAGTTTCAAATATAAAAGATAGATATTTTTATTAACTAACCAGTGGCGTACGGAATAAATTTTTATATCCGTAAATTTTTGAGATATAACACAAACTTATATCTTTTTAAATGGAACCCATATCTGATTTTAGACTCAAAAAAATTAATATTTTTTTCTCTTTTCAACGATGTAAGGATTATTATGTTTTTTTATTTGTTTTGCCTTCAAAATTATTATTTTTTCCTTATTTTGTATTCAATTTACAATTATTTTGAAAATATTGGTAGATTTCTATTTGGAAATACTCCTTGTATTTCAATAATTTATTTTGCTAGAAAATTTTGCTCAAAATTCGTATCAAGTTAATTTTTATAATATTTTGTATCAGGTCGCCCTTGGCTCATCATAGTGTAATTTGTAATTATGAGTCTAGAATGAAAATATTAAGTAATAAAGGCATAAAACAAATTATATTGATCAAATACAATATAATTAATAAAAATAATAATGTTTTTTTTGGGAAATAATAAGAAAATTCAGGAATATAAAGAGAAAAATTAAATTTTAGGAGCAAAACAAATATAAAACATAATAACCCTTACATCATTGAAAAGAGAAAAAAATATTGATTTTTTTGAGACTAAAATCAGATATGGGTTCCATTTAAAAAAATATAAGTTTGTGTTATATCTCGAAAATTTACGGATATAAAAATTTATTTTGTACGCCACTGGTTAGTTAATAAAAATGTCTATCTTTTATATTTGAAACGTTTTTCTCAATTACTAATAGTTTAGAAGTTATTTGAGAAAGAAAAAATCAACAATATTCAGTTTTTCGTCATTATCTAGTGTCCTATGAAAATTTTTGGAAAAACAAAAGCACATCTGAGATGGCCTTCCAAAGGCGCACAAAAAGTTCCATTTAACCGACATTGTATCTCTTATAGTTCTCGAGATCCCAATGGTGGCACTTCTAAATGGGACACACTGTATATAGCAATAGCCATGGAACTTGTCTGTTTTTCTAATTTTCATAAATGATTTATAAACGTCAAACGTTAATTTCACTAATGGAAAATAAATTCCGTATTCTTTTGTAATTATGTCCATTATAATATTCCTTTGTTTACAATATATACACGTTTCTTATTCGAATAAACATTCGTTATTTAAGTTATATCTTTTCCATATCTATATGAAATTGACATTTGACGTTTATAAAAAAATTATGAAAACCAGAAAAAAGATTGCTATTAATAAGCCGAAATTTTGAATTTTTTTCTTAAAACTGTGAAGAGACCAAAAACGTAATAAAACATGTATAACCAGTTGTATATTAAACTTTTAGTTCTGTGCAACTTTGTACTCTACAGATTTTGAATAAATGAACAGGAGAACAGGAAATTTAAAAAAACCAAAATCTCATGTTAAATCCCTATGTTTACCCTTAATCGCCATCAGCCTGTATATTACTAACTCAGTATGTCACTGACAATTACATTTATTTCAATAATAATTTACTTGATAGTTGATTATAAAATATCAACTTGTAACAGATTTGAATGGCAAAATTGGAAAATTGCTACTAACTTGTTTTTATATATAAATATTTGAAATTTAGTAAGAATGCTTTCCAGCACTTTGTCTATAAGACATAAAAATTTGTAATCCGTATCAATGTAGTCCGGTGTTTTGGTGTTTCAAACTAAACACTATTTTGTATTAATTATATGCAATTGGCTGGTTTGGAAAAGTGATCTGATGACGTCAGTACGGCCAGAATTTATATTTGTACAGCTATCAACCGCTTAAAATATTCTTTGTCTTTGTCTACCACGCTCGGGCCATAGTGACGTCACTATACTCCTCCAAATTTTTAATAAGCCATCAGTGTTCGCTTGTGCAGCGTTGATAAAAAAGTTTGTCACTTAATATTATCTCTCTTTTCAGGAAGAAGAGTTGGATATAGATCTCAGCGACCCAGATCTGAACAAAGCGGCTACGAAGATCCAGGCGTCTTTCCGTGGCCATAAGGTCCGTAAGGAGACCGAAACTACTGGAACCCAATAAGAAGACCTTTCCCTTCGCTCCAAAGCCAAAAGGCTGTACATACTTCAGTTCAAGCAATCACTGCAATATTGTCCCTAATACTGCCCGGGATTTCAATTAAATTCAAATAAGATTTCAGTTGGGAAATTGAATATGAACCACGGGAAAGTTAATTATTATTATTGGGAGGAAGTATTGATGTTTTAAGAGTTTGGGGAGATAGAATGATGCAGTAAAGCTGTGGTGACTGTGGGTATAGTTGCGATGGGTGAACATAAAAAACACTACATTTTGAAATAATTAAATAGAATATTTTTGGGTCACCTTAAAGTTGAAGTGGAAGGAACACCATAGGGATCACTTTTGTGCTATTTGAAAATTGGAAATAATTGGTAAATATCATTAAAAGAATAAAGATATATCGTTATTACGGAAATCTGAGAATAAAATTAGATTGGCACACCCAAATACAGGTATAGTTTGGTTCACGAAAGATGACTACTTAAAGTCTTTTACAAGCCGCCTGATATAATATTATTTGCATATAACTTCACTGCATTTCGTACCCATAGGCGTACACACATAAAGTATGTGTGGATATATTTTCATTGATTAAATAAATGTAATTTATTTGAAAATGTTATTTCTTTGTAAATAATGCTTTTCTCAAAGTTTTATTTTCTTCACCTATGTTTTTGTATGAAACAAAAATATAGACTTGATGTAAACCATGTAATAATAATTCGATTTAAACTTAAACGTCACTGGCTAAATATTAGCACAGAGGGCAGTGTAGTACATAATTACATATGAAGGGTACAGGGGAAAAAGGCGGTTTGTCACTAAAAATTTGAAATTAGGATTTTCATGCCATCTTGTAGGTAAATACCGAATCTTTTACGTGGAATATTCCTTTTGGACAAAAACATGGTAGGTCAGAAGTTATTACCATTGGAAAATTTGTCGTACAGAGGAAGAAGACGGGTATGTCCATGCGGTACCAACCAAAAAGGTGGATTGTCCACTCTTATGTATCAAGAAAGTTGATGAGTACAGGGTAAAAAAGCGGTTTGTCAAAAAATGTAAAGTTTGGAGGAGACAGTTTTAAGATTTTAAGATCGTGTCATTTTTTGGATAATACCTTCAGCTATGCACAATTTTGATGCAATATTCTTTACTGTTTTCTAAATGAGTGCCACAAATTAGAAAACTTGTCTGGCATCCTATTTTGGTGAAAATTTCGACTTTTTATTTTGGTGTCAAATTAAAAAACCGAAATTTCCCCCGAAATAGGATGCCAGACAAGTATTCTAATTTGACGTACTCATTTACAAAACAGTAATGAATCCTGCATCAAAATTGTACCTCCAAAAAATGACACGATCTTAAAATCTTAAAAACTGCCGCCTACAAAATTTACATTTTTTGACAAACCACCTTCTTCCCCTGTACCCTTCATATTTGTAAATCTATGACATACGTCAATATTATTATTAGGGCCAGTTGCATAAAACGTTGTTAGCTGATCATGTGTTTAACTGCACATCGTAACCAGTATGCGTATTAAAAATACATTGGAAAATAAGCATTGTGAAAGTTAAAAACGTGATTAAAGTTAACAATAATTTATGCAACTGGACCTTAGTGTGTTAGAAAGTAATGTCACTATTTACGTATATCTATCAAAAAGCATTAATTAGACATACGTCAAATAAAATATTAATAATATCTTCACGTTACTCATTTACTTAATTTACGGTAAATAGTCTTTTTTTACAAAATGTTGCTAAGCTACTGCCTAAATAAAGTGCTGTGCATTCTTTCTTCGAACAAGTGACCTTGAATAGTCATCTTTCGTGGATACTATAGGTGATAATTTATGTATTTAAATACACGTAAAGGTATGGCTTGTAGCGATTTAAAAGTAGTCGGAACACGACCATTTTGGTACTAATGTAAAATCATCTCCCAAGTTTACAGATTAAAATGAAATATTAATGGAAGTGATAGAAAAATTAATTGTACGTATAAGATAATAATTCTTTTTGTGGTTCATATTCGCATCCCATGTTTTGCTTCGTTAATTTATCCTTAATATTTTAACCCTTGTTAACTACCATTTAGTTAAAGTTACGTCGTAGTTAAGATTAAATGTACAGTAACAAAGTACATATAAAATATTTTAAAACAAATGTATTATATACATTCCTATAGGCACAGGATGTAATATCAGCTCGTAGAAACAAATGAGCATCATCCTGGTGAACTTTGACCTTCATGTAAACTTATATACACTTATTATTAATACTGCACCACCCTCTTATAATAAATCCTGTGTACCAATATTATATACCTACTATACATTATATACTTTGTACACCGATAAGTATGTACATGATCGCATGGACCGTACTCTGGTATTTTGTCAAGAAGATTGTAACGCCGTTGTCCAGGGCCGTACTTAACACAACTTAAATAGTACAGTACCGTATCTCAATATTTTCAACTTACAATATTAAAATGGTGTTTCCCTTGGGAAAAAATACTTGTACGCCCTTGGATTTTAGAATGAGAAAAATAAAAGGTTTCCTATTAAAGCCAAATATGATTACCATACTTGATAACACTGCTGTATAGAAATACTGAATAAAATGTTATCAAAATAATAATAAATAAATAATAATTTATGTATGAATGTTATCTGTCTAGCCATGAAACAAAAGACGCAATTTTGGTGAACGCAGGACTAAATTGAGAATGGCTTAAAATGCGTAGGGTGCAAATTTTATTTTAATCGAACGTAGATTGGAGTAGTTATAATATATTCACGTACAGAGAAATTGACCACTTCGCAGTTTAAAATTTATTTATTTTTTTTAGAAACGAGGCTTCAGATTAAAATAAAACTTGCTGTTTGAAAGATCATTTAATGTTTAATACGTTATAACATGAGCCTAAATTAATTAGAATTCCCTTCGTATTCTTAAACGAAAAATTCTAAAATGAAATGCATGAAACAAATTAACATTTACACTTAGAAACTGATAAAACACTGAAAAACGAATTATATACAAGTTAATGTAGACAATGCACTGTGCAACCACGTAAATATGCGCTGTTTTTGATATCGGTTTCTGCACTTTATAAAAAGTAAGCACTTTTGATAAATTTGGGCTCATGTTAAAGGTTAAAGCGTAATAAATGATCTTTCAAAGAGCATGGCTCGTACCACGATCACGGTTGTAACTAAAACTCTGTTTAAGAAATGTCAAATTCAAATTTCAAAATGTAATTTCACCCTTATAATTAGAAGATCGATTTATTTAAAAATATTTATTTAAATATAAACTATGTTCTGTTTTAAAATCATATTTTGATAAATTTGAAAGTACCTATTTATTATTATCATTAAATAATGAAATTTGCATTTCTTAAAACAGTGTTTTAGTTAAAACCGTGATCGTGGTACGAGCCCATAAGTTTTATTTGAATCTGAGGTCTAGTTTCAATAAAACATAATTAAATTCAAAACTACGAAGTGGTCGATTTTTATGAAAGTAAGTGTAGAAGGAATTAAATAAAATATGATGTACTTTATTTTCAAATGTCTTTCTTCATGGCTATGTAGAGAACAGTCTATACCACCCTCCCACAAATTGTACCAATCCTTTTCCTGTAAAACTTTGGACGTAATGCAATTAAATAAATGACCCTCACGTGTACGTACTTTGAACAAATGGGAAAACTAAATTAAATCACTTAATTTAAATGTCTATTTCATGTTCACGTACTTCATTGTAAATTTCATCCGTTTATAAGTTTCAAAATGCATTAGTTCATTTCCTAAATTAATCAAAAAATTCAAATTTTAAAGTTTAACAAATTTAACCAATAGGGCTGCTACTAGAATTTTTATATGCCTTTGTAAGTACCAAATTAAAAAAAATATTGCTCTCTAAATAGCCTCAAATTTGAAAATATTACGTAATATATATTAGATAATTTACAATTAATTATTAAAATTTGTTAATATTTTGAAAAAGTCACTTGATCAAGATGTGACGTCAAAGTTCATCGCCTACTTTTTTTACTTGTACGAAGTAAAGGAAGTATTGTAATCGCAAAAAAAATCGGTTTCCAGATTTCAACGGAAATCTCCATTTTGACTAATTTCGTCGTGACGTCTGTACGTACGTATCTCACCTAACTGAAAAACGGTAAGCCGTAGAAAGTTCAAATTTTGTATTTAGGACTGTTATAACATCTAGTTGTGTACCTCCCTTTTTTGTCATTACATAACTTTCGGAAGTGGTATTTTACTTAAAGCCTATAATAGATGTTAATGAAAAACTATATTAAAATATAATCCAAAACTTTTCAAATTTGGTATATAAGACTTTTGTATCAATGGGTATAACATAATACATTTTAGTTAAAATGGTCTACCCGGAAGTGGTACTTTACTTGAAGCCTATAATAGATTTTAATGAAAAACCATATTAAAATATAATCCAAAACTTTTCAAATTTGGTATATAATACTTTTATATCAATGGGAATAACATAATAGATTTAGGTTAAAATAGTCTAACTGGAAGTGATACTTTACTTGAAGCTGTTATCAGTTTTTCATGAAAAAAATGGTGTTGTATTGATTTTAGAAATAAATGTTTCAAATAAGTTTTAGAGAATTGGATTCTGCGTAGGAAACATTAAGTATGATTAAATTAGCTCTTTGTATAAGCGAGATATGTAAATTAAAAATTATGTACTTTTTGGTTTTTGTAATTAAGTTTGCTATGAATTAGGACAAAAAATAACAAAAAAATAATTTAATGTCAATGTCAAATTATATCAAATACGCGCAATTTTATGATTGGGTCTGTTATTATAATACATATTTTAGTTATTAACAAAATACGTATAGTGTATCAGGCATACAAGGAAGTCATGTGGAGTCCATATCAGATTTTTTATACAGGATATTCAGTGACGTCACAAGAGTGGGGGGTGTTATTTATTACTATATACAATGCGAACTCTATAGGAATAACTGCTCGATATTTCGTCTTAAAATTTTCTTCTTTATCCGATAACAGAATGGTTTACGTGTATACAGTTATCCCTTATTTTAACTATAGCTAAAGCTTTCTATATATTTTAGTTTCGCTTGTTACCAATAGATGAGGCACAAAACTTTAGATGTCGCTTTAATCGCCTTTCAAAACTATTTTGTTGTTCATGACCATAAGAAAACAATTATCAACAGTTTTTCTATAAATTTGTAAAAATGGGTCGTAGATATTATTGCGATTACTGTGATAAATTATTTATAGATGACGTTGAAGCTAGAAAAAAACATTTAAACAGTTCGTTACACCAGAAAGTTCGAAAGGAACATTACTTAGCTTGTAGAGGTTAGAAAGAATAAAAATGTCATTAGTAACTTTTACGACTGACTTTTATATTTTTTAGATCCACAAACTATGCTAAATGAAGAAATAGTTAAGCAACCATGTCGTAGATTTTTCCAAACTGGTATTTGCCCATTTTTGGGTAATTGTAAGTATACTCATTATACCCAAGAAGAGCTATGGCAAATCAAAACAGAAGGTGAAATAATTACATAAAATTTATTCAAAAAATAATGGTTTTTCTTTTGCAGTTGATAGTTTGGAATTGCAAAAACAACAAGAAGAAGAGAAGCAGGTTGAAATACCAACTTTGGAATCGTGGTTGGACAAATACAATAAATCTAAGTCAAGTAATAATAAGAAACATGTACACACAAGTGTTTGGTGGAATTATCCAGAAAGGTTGGAATTTCGTCCTGATTTGCCGCCTAGTTTAGTTAAATTCAGGCCGGAACATTTTAAGGACAGTCATTTTGAAAATTGGGGCTGATTATAATATAAGGAATTATTCTTTCTAATATTAAGATTGTAATATTATATATGTAATTTAAAATATATTATAAGAAAATATTGTAGAAATCTATAATCGCACTACCTGTACTTTCCCAATTCCCCGACTGCTGTCGCTGCCATACTTAATTGTTACGTCATCGTTAGACAAAGACAACACTATCTCCCACATGTTACCAACAAAGATAACTATATATCTATCCTTGTCTAACTCCTGGTAACTATACGATGTTTACATTTTCGTCAGATCGTCAGTACTACTTTAGCTTTCGGTTAGTGCTACGTTAGTGACTTGATAAGGCCCCAAACATTAATTAGTGATCGTTAAAATAATTTGTATAGACATGTGAAGGGTAGCAATTGTTTCAGTGATGCATTTGTTTGTTCCATTGCACTGTAGGATGAAGTAAAACTTTGAAAAAGTTTTCAACAATTGTAAGTGGAATGATGATGTTTTTTTAATAATTTTTTATTTACTGTTTATACATGTATGTTTTTTTTATGAAAAAATTAGTCCATCCAACGGTTATTTAAATTTAAAACAAGTTATTTACCCTAATTAACCGGTATTTATTCTTATAAAGCCAGTTTTACACCGACAAAATCATGTATATATAAATCATATAGGTTCACTTGTTTATGCCTTCCGCATTTTTGAAACAAATGAAATCGTTAAACAGCTGAACTCTATACACCACAGTTGAGAAAGTAGACAATTGACTGATGAAAATAGTTAATAGTTAACTCGCCTACAGGCCCCATAAGCAATAATTTTTCAATTATAATTTAGATATGTATCAATTTAAAATTAAAGTGTAAATATCTGGAAAATCAGGAGAAAATGGTAATCGTTTTCATTTTACTTTCAAAATAATTGTTAACTTTAACAAGCAGTTAATTCCTCTTATCTTATGATAATAACTGCTAGTTTAAATTTAAATGAATATTTCAAAATAAATTATTCATAAACTAATATTTCTTCATATGAAAATTTGTATGATGTACCAATGTAGGTAATATATGTATGAATGTATATATGTACAAGTTTTGAAATAACAAAGTTACATGTATATTTATAATCCATTTTAAATCTACGGCTTTTAAAAAAATACTTCAGGTGAATATAGTCAAATATACAATCAAAATGAAACTTTAATGCATTTAAATCGAGCGCTTAAAATTTAGTATCAGCCATGTTTGTGACGTTTTGGACACTGGCTAATGCTATTAGCTAATGACGGTTCGAACGCGGGTCTAGCCTCGTATGTTCTTGGTGTAGATGACGTCACACGCGCCGTCATTTTTCTCGGGTCTCATTTATTGAAACTTTAACATTTTTTCTGACTTATAAGAAACTTTTTGAAGAAAATACAAAATAGGTATATTCTAATATTTTTATGTACAGATTAACATAATACATATTAAAAAATGAAAAACCTTGAAAACCCCTATTACATATACAGTTTATAGGACCTACCTACTTGTATTCAAACGTGTATAATATTTCGTTAGAATTTTTGAAACTCCATTCTTCATTCCCATAAGAAATTATTTCAAACAAAAATGAATTTATGTTATGGAACAGTTAGATTATTTTACCATACAGAGAAGGCCGGGAATCCATTCAATGCATGTCTACATTTTAACAGAGCGGCACAAATAATGGCACTTTGGCATTAAATGTACAACCAAATAGTGACAATTATGTGCCGCCTTGTCATAATTACAATATTTATAGTTTTATGGTTGACCTGACAGCTGATTGCACTCTCCAAAGCAGATAAGAATACCTATTTGATGACAGCAAAAAATATTAACAAATAAATACGAGTATATGTGTTAAATGCAAGACGTTATCTTAAATCCAAAAATAAATATTTATAATCCAACAAATTTCACAATATATATTTATTTATCTTTCAAACATGACTGGCTAATCATACAACAACAAAAACTTTAAAAATGTTTGCATCATACATATAATTATTTTTTACAATCATATGTTTTTGTGAAAACATCTATTGAGCATTAACTAAATCGATGATCTTACGTAATGTTAACATTAACAATTGACGTCAAACCGTGTCATAGTTGATAAGAAATTTATATAGATGTATCGTGTTCCCCTAGGCTCTGGGAAAATTATATACCGACGCCACTGGAAGGTATGCCATAAACTTAAATTGAAATATTTGAGATTTTCTTTTCCCAGTAAGCAATCGGTTTATATTGGAAATTTATTCCCTATTTTAACAACTAAAGAATTTATAAATTAAAAATTAATTTATTCTTTGAACAAAATAAAACGTTGTTATAAATAACTAATATTTCTACGCAAACTGCGTTAAAATTGTTTGTTTATATCTTAGTTACCATGGCGGAAACTGAAAGATTACACCCAGCGGGCGATAAAGTAGCTCATGCGGGCGGTAAAGTAGAGCAAAAGCCGGCAACTGGTAAACAAAACGTCAATTGGAAATATATTATTTATTTAAAAAAAAATATATCAGTTTCAAATAAAGCTTCGCTAGCTTTTATTAGAATTGCTTGAGAAATTTCTTAAGAAATTGCCTCCAAGCTTAAGATTTAAAAAAAATCACATAACCAAATAGTTAACAATGCAAAGCATCGTCTTATTGTTTTGTAGCATGGCCACCTAGTCACGTAATATTTTTAAATAGCAACAAGCTTTAAATGTATTTAAAATAATTTAACAACATTTCATTTAATATGCAGTAGTTTCGGCAGTAGTACTTATATCTCAGGAGGAAAAAAGTTTAGATACTTGGACAAATAAAAATAAAAATTTCGTCCGCAAGTGTATACCTTTTCTTTCGACTCTATACATAAATTATTATTTCAGGACCGAGAGTAAGTCAATTTCTATTATAGTATCATACTTAATTGAAAGAGAAGTAGGTACACCATTTTACCTCTAGAGAGCTAGAGAGGAAATGTGGACATTATTCTCTAGGGGAACTCACTGAATACGAAATATATGTATTTAGTATTCAGTGGGGGGATATTATTATTTTTTTCAAGTAATGATATTTTATTATACAATAATTGCCTGAATTTTGGGGCTTCAAACTTCAAAACCGCCGCTTCGGCAGTTCGGCAGCATCAACTATTTCTTGCAAATACCAAAGTATATGACAAATACAATGATACGATAAATTTTACTATTTCATCCGTATAATATATTACACAAAATTAATTATTTGATGCATCATCTTTCGTCTTCTCATCTTCATGTATGGTTATGATTATAAAGCAACCATTTTGTAACCACTGAATCTTTGTAGATGATGGTGTGATGTTACACCGAACAACCAGTTTAAAATAAAACCAAAACCATCTACAGCTCAAGAACTTAGCCAGGTATACAGCGACCTTGCGAAGAATGTACAGAAAATTTACGTAGTTCTTGCAAGGTTTATTTATTACAAGTAGAAAGAACAAGAAATAAAAATCTTACAGAAATACTGTAACCATAGATGCACTACCAAGATTTTTAGAATATTTTAAAATAATGTGGTTAGCACATTACCTTTCGTCAAGTCTATGTATTTTATACAAAAATCCCATACCAAAATTTCCTTGGAAAAGACATACACTATGTAAATTGCACATGACACTGACATGTCAATTAGAATTATTTGTATATATCACCTGTTTCCATGATTATAGCAAAGCTGGCTGATTTATGAAAGTTAATCTCTGTATAATCTTTAAATCTATATCTATTGAATATGAAGGAAAACCATATAGACAATAAGAAATTCTTTCATATTGATAATCACATAAAATGTCAAAAAATGATATTTAACTGCGTTTTTTCAAGAAAAACTGTTAAGAACTACAAATAATTTTTGAATTGTAGTATTGGAGTTATTGTCGGACACAAACTCACACACATACATCGTGATAAAACTAGTAAAATCGTATTTTAGGGACACTAGAAAGTAATTATTCATTAAAAACTCATCACCGAATTTTTTGACCAAAGACAATCTTCCTTACCTAAAAGTGACGGGAAGTAAAAAATTGGCCTGTTCAAAATATCAAAGGAAATTCCAAGCTACACTTATATTTAATAATTATATATCTGTCATAATATCTGAATATACCTTCCAGGTATATTTTGCTCTTTGCTATTAACATTCTTTCGAGTATATTTCGGTATAAAAATACAGGTTTCGGTACTGTGTTTTACAACATTACAAACAAATTTTCTAATCCTTATTTCCTTTAAGAACCTATACCACTTGTAAAACTTTTCTAAGAATTCTACCTTTAAGTATTCTACTTTTAAAATATGTAGCTCTCTTTTGGTGAGTTTAACGCTAGGTAAGTAGGTATAAACATTAAAATACATAAAAATAAAATTGATGTCTTCATAAACAAACTTATAACTCTTAAGAAATATGTTAGCATGTATGTATATCTGTTGTTTATAGTTATAATGCTCACTTTACAATTAAATTTGCAGTAAAAATAACAATTAAAATAAGTAGGTATACTTTAATTGCAAAGAGAATTTATTATTGAATAAATTAGAATTTATTTTTTTTGTAAATAGATGCATCACTGTTGTAAATGAATAATAGGCACTATAAACTGTAAGTATACCTTTAAAAACGCTAGTAAAGCTTTACGAAAATGTACATAGGACTATGCAGAGTGTTTCATATATTTTGCTTATCTTAATTTGACTATGTTTAAAAATTAATTCAACTAACTATTTATATTTATTGCTAAAGAAATTGTTAACACAATCGTATTTAATTGTCTAAAGCCTCATTCACAGCTCCGAAAATAAAATTATACATAAAAATAAAAATAACGATATAAATAATAGATTCTTATGATTTGTTCACAGCTCTCGAAAATAATATTAAACATAAGACATAAACACAAGGATTTGCAAATGTTAAATATTTTACACAAAAATAAGCACATACATAACAACTGTCATTTGAACTGTTATTTTACGGTCCTGCAAAAAGATTTCAATTTAACAATAATTTTAAAAAGCTGTCTTAAGACAAAGGTTCGCAAATATGATTACATATAGTGCTTTAAAAGGTATGGAGTTGTTATTATTGTTTGTTAATTATGAATGTATTAAATGACAGTTGATATTTTATGTTCGAAGCTGTGAACATCAACCATTCTTATTTATAATTTTAATTATATTTCTTATTTTCGTAGCTGTGAATGAGCCTTAAAATAATTTATGCACGGACGTATCATAATTTGACAATTATACATGAATTTCTTTGACATAAACGTCATTTTATAACCCGCGGGCCTCATTATAGCCCGCCGGGCTATAATGAAACGTCAAACCAAATTATAACCTACAATATGAACAATTTAAACAGGCAACATGAAAAGTTTTTATTACAAATCGAAAATTTTTATATTCTTTAATGAAAAATGAAAATTAATTTTGTGATATTTATATGGAAAGCACGGAGATACACAAAATAAAACTCAAATGACATAACTAATAAACAAACAATGAACTGTTGTTCTCCGCTTTCATAGCAACACTAGATACTGGATGTACGAGGACAAATTCTTTTCGATACAATTTTTCTAACACTCATAATTTGAAAATTTTCGTCCGTGCATAAAGTTTTGTATGTACCACGAGCGTAACTTGCTTTTATGGCCTTTGATGTGTTTTTATCCCTCGGCTTACGCCTCGGGCTCAAAATCCCGCCACAGGCCATAAAAGCCTCCTTACGCTCTTAATACATAAATAACTATTATATCATTCAACTATATGTTTAATTATACTTACTGGTATCCTGGTATACAAAGTAATGACTCAATTTGACCATTTTTATAATTCTTAAATAATTTGACTATGATTAAAAATTAATTCAACTAACTTTATTTTTACTTGTGCCAGATAATTTGACTAACTAAATTTATTCATATTTACTGGTAGAGAAACTATGACAAAATGTGTCATCTATTTCCCTATTAAATTGCTTATAAATATTATTAAACTTAGTTGAAACAATTATGAAAAATATTTAAATTTACAAATAAACTTTTGAAGATTTCTGCAATGACGACATATTTGTATTATTGAAGGCGCTTTCAAACTACAAAATTTTCAATTATTAATAAAAAGTTCTCATAATTACCCAATTAAAACAAATTTCACAATTTCTCATCGCGAAATCATTTTAATCACAATAATTATCGATAAAAAAAATCTTGCTAAATATCATTGTTTGTTTTATCATTTCGTCCTTCGCGTGGTTCGAAGGTCAGGATAAAAATAAATTTATGTCATCGAGCAAAAATGAAAAATTTACTCGCTTCTCTACAACAGTTTGTTTAGTTTACAACATCTGCATTGTAAACCACGACAACGCAAGTGATAATTTCATGATATAATGACATGCAAAATTATTGTAAAGGAAAAGAAAAGAAGCTTGAAGGTCGTCGAAGAAAGTGCAAATAGAAGACAATGATTTTTACTATGAAGAAAGCAATTTGAAGAAAATTATTTAATATATAATAAAGAAATAAATATATTATCACGGTTTATTCTTATTGGTACCATAAAAAAATCTGATGTGGCCTTCCGTCAATTGTATGTTGTACAAATTCCATAACAAAAGTTCCTTGGAAAAGATTCTATATATCCAGTAAAATTGTAACACGAACATATGTTATCTTCTACAAATTCCATACCGATAGTTTCTTATTAAAGATTCTATAAACCCCTCGATAAATCCAATAAAATTATAACACGAATATACACTATGTAAATCATATAAAATGTCAAAGAATGCGTTTTTCCAAGAAAAACTATTAAAACTATCAGCTCTTCATGTGGATGTAAAGAAGAGGAATACGAAAGGATTATAATTTTTAGAATTGTAGTATTTGAGTTATCGTCGGAGAAAAATGTGTCACACACACACCCACACACATACATACATACGTACATACAGATATCATCGTAAAACTAATAAAAATCGTATTCTAGGGACCCTAAAACGTGCTTATTCATTAAAAAAAACCACCGAATTTTTTGACCAAAGATTATTCCTTCCTTACCGGTGACGGAAGGTAAAAACAGGTCAGATAATTTACACTTTAAAATCATATATTTTTTGTCCTTGCTTGAAAACATTTAAATTTTTTGTATCAATATTTACATATTCATAAAAAACGACTTTGGTTTAATATAGTAATATTTTAGCATTCCGTAATTTGTTTATTAAATAGACGCACCCAAAATAGTAGTTCCTCTGGCATTCCAAAAATTTGAAAGTTTTTTTTGTACTCAAATTTTTAATTATAATATGAATTACTTGCATTATTAATAATATTTATTAAATAAAAAGCATTCATTTAATAAGTTTATGAACATACACAATGGGGGATTACTTAACGAAAATTAATAAAAAAAATGAAATGGTATAATTGAGATATTTCGGAAATAAAGGGTTTTTTGTTATAACGCTTCGACACTAATATGAAAATATTTTGATTGGCGACCGAGAAACCGCCTATACATGCATTACAAATAGCGTGTTAGGAGGTGGGATTACTACCAATGGAAGTTAAGAAATTCAAATTCGAAAGGAGGGGCTAACATTCCTGTACTACAGTTTCCAAACAGTTTTTATTTTAACACAAATTTCTTGC
The DNA here is from genome assembly GCA_943142095.1 of Ophonus ardosiacus. Classification (NCBI taxonomy): domain Eukaryota; kingdom Metazoa; phylum Arthropoda; class Insecta; order Coleoptera; family Carabidae; genus Ophonus; species Ophonus ardosiacus. The sequence goes on from OW964827.1 coordinate 41,474,115, forward strand.
ATTAAACTTAATAATTTAAATAAACCTGTAATTATAAAGTATGTATACTTATACAGTGTTATAATATTCATTTATTTTTATGTAAATATAACTTAAAATAGCATAGGTCCATGATGAAAACAGTTTGATATAAAAACACATAAATGTGACGTCACGTCAATCTTTTCAAAATTCGGGAGACCATAACTCGCTTATTAATAGGAATTTTTTCACCGGATTTTCATCAATAGTCTTAGTTTTCAGATGAAATTATAAAAAAAAAAATGGTGTAATCCTCCATTTAAAGAATAAGCAAGATATGAATTTTTAAATTTCAGAATTTGTCGTCCGTCGTGTGACGTATCATGTCCTCACCAATCGAGTGTGCGTCTCGTTTTTAAAACAACCAATCAAATTGCTTAGGATATAACAGATCATACAAATTTAAATCGCTTGTAGTTTGCGAACGAATTCTTATTTATACAATTTTTTCACTACTACACATTAATTTATGTAGGTATATTTCCACTTTCTTATCTAAGATAGTGACATTTTGACTATAGTACAGTACACGCCAGCAATGAGAGCCCGTGAGGTGACGCCTGGTAAACACCCGCACGATATGAATATGCCATCATTAGTCGGTACAAATATGCCATCATCATTTGTCATTATCATTAATGATATCTGTGAATAAATGTAAGATGCAGAATGGCACACCCAGCAGTGGGTAATATGCAGTGATGATAATTTACTTATTTTGTATTGTACACTATTATTATTTTTAGGTGCATCGGTGTACGTATGTTTTTGAACAGTACAGTATATAGAGCATTAGAAATATTTAAACAAATGTATATTTCTCTGATATGTTTGTATGTATGTATTTGTATATTTATTCCTTATATGTACATACATACATACATAATATACAAATATATTTGTACTTTCTACTCGCTTATATGGCACCGTATATTGTATATTATATGACATTCAAAATCATTTACATATGCAAATATTTATATAATAATATTCAAAATTTACATTATATGAAAATCTTAATTTTTCTATATATCAAATATTTCGCATATTTGTGATATTTTTCTCACCTTATCGCAATTTTCTAATCAAGAACTAATACCAAACAATAATAATTGGTATTATTTTATAGCCATATCTCAAAAAAATAAATCTGATGTATATGTTTGGAATGTATAATAAAATTTATGCAATATGGAATAAATTTTCATTCATAATGTTTGACATCATTTGTAAACCAGCCAAGGCAAGGATTTCTCAGTATGGTGACGTCAGAGTTATTCAAATGTTTACATCATTGTTTACAGTAAATGTAGTTCATTTTTTTCTATAGCACACACTTGATTTTCATCGCTGCCCAAAAAAAACTTTTACATACATATAGACTTATGTTTATATAGGTACTGTGTGTCCAGGGGCTTCCTTCACTAGGAATTTTTAACAGGGAGGGCGCAAAAGGGGCACTTTTAGAACGAAATAATTAAAAATGACAATATTTAATAAATTAATATATAATTTATTAAAAAAAAGCTTTACATAAACCAGAAACATAAAATTAATGGAAAATAATATGATAAGTAATACAGATACATATTATTTATATAATATATATATATATATATATATATAATACATTACTTATTAGTGGGCAATATTAGCTCATTTCTTTTATTAGTTTACGAGCAAATTCATCTATAATTTCATCTACATTAATATCATCGACACCCTCAATTGGCAATATTGACATTAGGGCTATTGCGCTAAGTTGCTCCTGGTTCATCGTGGATCTAATATACGCTTTTAATTGTTTTAATACACTGAATGATCGCTCACATGAACATGAACTAATAGGTGTTATTATTGTCAATTTCAGAAAAGTGTGTAAATTGGGAAAACATGTTTTACTAAATGATTTTAATAAAGGATAGTGTCGGTGTCCCTGATACTCCTTAGTCTCTGTCAATGAAGTTTAATACGCAAAATGGGTTTTTAGTTTATTAAAAGTACATACAATATTTCAAAATTTAAATATTCAAATTAAAAATTAATATTTATTTGTGACAGATAATTTCTCGACATGGTACCATGTTACGCCGTACGTGGTGCCGCTCGATGTACTCTATAAATTTCTTTTGTGTAATTTTAGTGACATTTGAGACGGCCATAATAAGCGAAATTCAATGGTAATGGTTGTAGGTAGATAAATAAGTGCATAAAAAAATAGTAAAAAATTCAGAATGATTTTTATTATCTTATTTAAATTAAAAACTGGGGGGTCCAAATTTAAAAGGGGGGGGGGCGCAATATAAAATAGGGGGCGCAAGCCCCCTCAGAAATGGTCTAACGACACCCCTATGTGTCTCAGCATAGGCGTTTAACATGGGAAAACAGTTTTTTGTAAATAAGAAGTGTTCGGCTAACAACTAAATCACCATATTGCATAGGACAAACTACGCCCATTTCTATATCTGAGGAGTGTTCATTCAAAACTTAATATGTCCATCATAAACAGTTTTGAGAAAAACGCGAAAAACTTACTATGTCCCTGCAATATATTTTTTGAATTCGATTACTTCATATATAATTCAGTTAGTAAATGTTATTAAATATCCGATAATATAATATTTGTATATGTTTTCAATTAGCTTAAATTTGAAAAAAATATTTGGACATGTTAACTTTTGCATGGAAAAATTGGGACATGTTAACTTTTGCATGGAAAAATTGGGAAATGTTGAATTTTGTTTGGATTTTTTTGTTAAATTATTAAGAAATTAAGTTTAAAAAAATCTGTTGTGGCCAGCACAAAACCTTCCGTCAATTCAATGTATTTTGTATATATCCCATACCAAAAGTTCCTTGAAAAAGATTCTGTATATCCTATAAAATTGTAACACGAACACACTATTTTTTACAAATTCTATACCGAAAGTTCCTTTCCCTATTTTATTAGGGGTCGCTGTTTCTTACTCTTCTCTTTTAATCATTCCTGTCCAACACATCTTCTTCACACAATTCTTCCTCTCTCAAATCTTCTGCTACACAGTCCTTCCATCTTCTTCTCTTTGGAGAGACACTCTATCACATTCACACATAACTTTCTGACCCTACTTTCAACTTTGGTTTTGCATTTACAACTGACATCTGTCAATTAAATTTTTCTGTTGTTTCCATAATTTTAACAAAGCTAACTAATTTTTGAAAGTTAATCTCTCTTAATGTCTCTATAACTCTATATCTATTGAATATGAACGAAACTGTATAATCAAACCGTATAGAGAATAAGATATTCTTTCATATTGATAATCACAAAATGTCGAAAAATAATATTTAACTGCGTTTTTTTAAGAAAAACTGTTAAAAACTTCAAATAAGGGTACTTCCGGTGGATCAATTATAACCAAAATCTAATCAGCTCTTCATATGGATGTAAAGAAGAGGAATACGAAAGAATTATAATTTTTAGAATTGTAGTATTGGAGTTATCGTCGGAGAAAAATTTGTCACACACGGACACACACACGGACACACACACACACACACACATACAGACATCATCTTAAAAATAGTAAATTCGTATTCTAGGGGCCCTAAAACGTGCTTATTCATTAAAAACTCACCAACGAATTTTTTGACCAAAGACAATACCTTCCTTTTACGGAAGGTAAAAAAAACTTATAATTAGTGTCGACATCCTTTTTATATTCAAGTTTTACAAAAAATATGAAAATTTAAAAAAAATCATTCCAGTAGGTACATAATACTTTTCGTTTAAATGTGAACTCCTGTATCAAATTCTTCACAATCACACTCCTCATTATCTTCATTTTCATGTTTACATTCTGAAGTGTTTATTAAAACTTTTTTGTACCATTCAAACTCTTCTATCTCTTGCCAGATGGTCTACATCCTTTTTTATGTGTACTTATTTTATTAATATTATTTAGTACATCCAATTCCAAATTTCTGTCATTCTTTCCTCTTTTCAAGAGACGTACGGATTGTTCAAAATCACTAAATTATAATACTAGTATTCATGTCCTTTAAGTTGAATGTATTCTCTATTCTCTCCCATACATTTCTTTATATGAATCCTTTTAGTGTCCTTTAGGCCAGTCATTTTTTTTATATATACATTTTGTAGTTCTTTGATATTATATATTTTCCATTCTTTCCCTAACCTCATTACTCTTCCTACACTTCTGTATAAATCTTCATATTCAATTTTATATGAACATTATATAGTGGACATTTATAGCTTCGTTTGAAATTAATAAAACTGTATTACTTATTCAAAGGACATGTTAAGATTTGGTCAAAACATAAAAAGTTTCAACCAATAGTTAACATGTCCAGTGGACATATTAACTTTTGATTGAAACTCAATTTTTATTGTTTAGGTTTATATGGGACATGTTACAGTTTTCTTGAAACCGAGCATGTCAATCGATTCGGATGACTAGATTTAAGGCGAACACATGTATAACTCATTTTTGACAAAAAATAGACATATCAACTTATGAATGAACACTCCTCATCTTATTTAATACATATTACCTTATAATAGCGTAATTTAACAAAACTAACAGAAATAATTATATTTTTTTGCATGTTGTTTTTATTACCTAGTACAAACGTAAATAGATGCCTACATGTTGTCATGGTACAGTGGTAGGGTTTCGAAGTACGAATCCAAAGAAAAGTTCAGTCTGAATTGCCATAGAGGGCCAGAGCACGCCTGAGCCAGTCTTCGGCCGCAATAAAGGCTGGAACATTGGCCCGCAGCCAGGCCTGCGATGTTCTGACCTTGTGCCGGGCTGAATCCTGCTGAAAGATCCAGTGCCATTCAGGAAAGAGTATGTTGTTCAGGGGATTCACAACTTCTTCAAGAACATTCTCTTGGTAGATTTTCGCAGTATGTGTTAAAGGCAAAGGCCAGATTGTATATGATCCGTCTTTTTATAAAATTCCTAGACGTTTTATAAAAAAGATTATATCACAGAATTAGTGAGTGGCATTTGTAATTAACATGAACAGTGTAAAATTTCAAATTTTTTGGTATTATAGACACCCTGTATATTATGTTTGTACGTAATGTGCGTACGTATGAATATATATTATCTTTTATCACACAATAAAAGTAGTATAATATGTAAATATTTGATTAGGTAGATAACAATTTTTTGATATCATCAGCAGCAATATACATATGTATATACGTAACCCAATTTTGAAATCTTGTGGCGCTATGAAATATTAATAAATCATTCATTATTTTAATGATTTACATTATGTATATAGTAGTTCTATTCATAAATATATAACAAATTTAATAAATTCAAATATATACAATATGTGGCAACAAAAATATTATGTGATTTTTTTAAACGTTTTATTTTCTAAGCCCAATACTTTAGAAATGGTACAAGTGTCATAATATTCCATAAATGGTTGAACTGTAAAACCAAAGAGGGAAATAATTTTATGAACAAATGATATTATAAATAAACAATTATAATAATATTAATAAAATATGTTAAAACCATCTTTACTATTTAGCATAAATCATATATTCTCATTCAAATAATTTATAACATAAAATATATGTATATACTTCCCGTCGCAAGCAGCAAAGTATCATATTTTTATTATTTAAATTCAATATATTAAATATCAGTAATTTCCAGGGTTGAAAAAAACCCGGGTTTTTTATAAAAAACCCAGCCCACCTGGGTTTTTTTAAATAAAAGCGGGTTTTATTAAATAAAAGCTGGTTTTATTGGCATATATCGAAATGTAGTATGTATCATTTTTAACTTTAGTTTTATAAAGTATCTTAATACACATACACAAGTCGACGTAGTAGATAATAGATATTAATATTATTAATATTTTTTTTAAGACAGTAATGTAATAAACAATAAATTAACTAGAGGGTGTACATGCATACAAATTACGAATTAATATTAATAGTTGCAAGTCTGTGAAATGCAAGTGTGTACAAGAATAAGATCCAAATGTCACAACTAATAGTATGTTTAATACACAAGTTACACAACTCAAAAAATAATGAAAATACTGACACCCAGGATTGGAGTTTCAAATATAAAAGAAACACTGTGCAAAGTTCGCACAGCAATGAAAAATATATTAAAAATGATCAAACACGAAGTACACAAAATGAAATTGATTGTAAAATATTGCCGGTGACAAAAATTTATGTATATATGTGTGTACCATATAAGTATGTACCATATTTAATTAATAAAATATGATTTCATAAAAGTGGATTTTTAGATGGGTTTTTTTCGGTTTTTTAGGTGGGTTTTTTTAAAAAAACCCGGGTGGGTTTTTTTGGGTCGGGCAAAATTGCAACAACCCTGGTAATTTCGTGCATTTGTGCTTCTCAGCGCGTTAACATTAGGGTGTAGCAGACTTGTAAAAACCAAAGTTTTTTATATTGTTACTTGTCAACTTGTTGTTTGAAATTGAAAGATATATATATATCTATTTTTTTATAGCGTAGAAAATATGTTTAATTAATATCTACAAAAATTACTACGCGAAGCAGCGAAATTTTCTAACAGTTTTTACATACATGCACAAACCAAAGTTCTATTTTTAGAATGTTGTCGGTCGTTTCAAATCAGAGTAAATTTGTTTTATTTCACTTAATAAATATATTTAAATAATTCTAAGCGAAAAAAACGAGATTCAGCGGGATTTCCAAATAATATTTAAATATAAATTAATATAAAACAGAATTATTAGTTCGCGTGAATTGATACTCGATGGATCTAGAATTCTTGTTTTTGATTTTATTTTAAAAGTATCTGAAAAATGAAGAATATAAATTCGAAGCGGTCTAAGTAACAATTATATTTATTTTATAAGCCAAGTGCAATGATTCATATATGGGGACTAATTTTTATGAATAAAAGATTGTATAAGTAAAATACAACTATTATACCATATTTTCGGACAAAATATGCAAAAAGCAGTTCCCAGTAAAATACAAATTACATAGATACAAGTAAATTATGTTCAGAAACATACCGTTAAATGGTTTGCTAAAAATATGTAAAAATAGTAATACATTTTGTATTGCTTATTTCAAGTAATTTATTGACTAAAATATTCGCAGTAGTAAACGCGTCTTAAGACATTCTGGCCATTCTGCTAAGGCAGCACGGACACAAACCGAATCTATCGCTAGTTCCCTCATCGCAAAGGTACACCAAGAGAACGTTCTAGAAAAAGGTGTGAAACCCCTGAACAACATACTTTTCCTGGCAAACACTGGAACTTCCAGCAGGATTCAACCCCGGCACACAAAACCAGAACGACGCAGGCCTGGCTGCGGGCCAGTGCTCCAGCCTTCATTGCGACCGAAGACTGGTCCTGTGGCAGTTTAGACGTTTAGACCTCAACCCTTTGGTCAGTTTTAAAAGAAAAGACATGGGATATTCCATCGACATTTGGACCAGCTAAAGAGAAGTTTAGAGAAGGCAATGAGGGAACTACCATAGATACGGTCCGTGCTACCAAAGCAGAATGGCTAAACCGTCATAAGGCTTGTGTTAAAGCCAAAGGCAACCATTTTGAATCCATACTAATATAATAAATGCGAAAGTAACTCTGTCTCTCTGTCTGTTACGTTTTCACGCCTAAACCGCTGAACCAATTTTGATGAATTTTGGTATAGAGATAGATTGGACCTTGGAGAAGGACATAGGATACTTTTTATCGCGAAAATAAAACTTAAAGGGGTGAAATAGGGATGAAAGTTTGTACCGCTCTATTAGTACAGTTGCACAAGTGAATAATGAATTGAACGTCACTGACGCATGATGAGTAATTCTTTGGTTAATTGGACAATGAAATTTTTGGCATTGGCGTGTAGCGTAAGATAAAACTTTCGTGAAAAAAATTAAATTATCAAAATTTAATAATCAAAATGAATCGAAAGCATAAGCAAGGTTCTACAATAAATATTTCACAAAGTACAGTTAAGGATTCTAGCTGAAAACAAAAAGAAATTTAAATAATCCAGAATCAAAATTAAATTCTCCGAGAAAGAACAAAATTGAAAATTTTGATTTCCAGGTATTTCTCATATTCTTTCTCACATCTATTACTTTTACAGTTTATTACAGTGTAGTTTTATTTGATTAGAACAAATAAACGTTCAAATACAAAAGATTAAATTTGATTACAACAATGAAAAGTTTTACAGTTAATAACAATGTAGTTTTATTGGATTACAACAATTTTCACCTACAGCAGACTAAATCTGATTGCAATAATAAAAGTAACTATCACACAAATTATAGTCATCATTGTTAACTATATTGACTATTGTAATAAAAAAAATTAATTGTGATTTTGATTTTTTCTTTATTTAATTGTTAATATTAAATATCTTATATAAAACCAGTAAACCAGTCATTCATTACGTATGCAAGTATTGAAATTTGGCGCTGCAACGAGTTCGATTTGTTTATTTATTATTTATTTTATTATTTTTTGCTTATTCATTGATCTATTACTGACATTTTAATACGTAGATATTACCTTTCCACGCCCAAACCGCTGAACAGATTTTAATGAAAATTGGTATAGTATAGAGATAGATGAAACGCAGACGAAGTACAAGCTAGTAGGTATATATTTTTTTACTACTGCTCAATCGAATTAAAGGAAAATAGTAAAAAAAATACGAATGTATATGCTGAATAATGAATATTAATAAAAAAAATGAAATGGTATAATTGAAATATTTCGGAAATAAGGGGCGTTTCGACACGAATATGAATTCAATATATAATATTTTTATTGGCGACCGAAAGACCGCCTATACATGCATAACAAATAGCATGTTAGGAGGTGGGGGTTACTACCAATGGAAGTTAAGAAATTCAAATTCGAAAGGAGGGGCTAACATTCCTGTATTGCAGTTTTCAAACAGTTTTTATTTTAACATAAATTTCTTGCATTAAACTTAATAGTTTAAATACACTTGTAATTATAAAGTATGTAGACTTATACAGTGTTATAATATTCATTTATTTTATGTAAATATAACTTAAAATAGCATATATTTCAGGAACATTTAGGTCCATGATGAAAACAGTTTGATATAAAAACACATATGCGTGACGTCACGTCAATCTTTTAAAAATTCGGGAGACCATAACTCGCTTATTAATAGGAATTATTTTCACCGGGTTTTCATCAATAATCTTAGTTTTCCTAAATTAAAAAAAAAAAAAAATGGTTGAATCCCCCATTTTATAAATTTTTAGCAGCCTAACCATGTGACAGTATTTACGGCAGAACCGTGTCATGTCATCTAACATACATAACAAATTATATTCATTTAAAATAAACTATACATGATTTTACCATCTGTCGGGGTCATATGTTAACATCTATGCTCTTAACTGTCTATATTAATACCATCCACAATGATGTCATTTCTATCATACACTATATTACACAGACGTTCATAATAAATACACTCACACACTTATAAACGCGGAAATGCGTATAATATTCTACATAAACAATACAAAATACGATTATGTTCCTTCGCAACTGAGGAAAAGTGTTGTCAAAACAAAATACGAAGTAATTGAGCGCGAAGTTCAAACAAAGAGGAAAGTGAATATATATTTTTTTTTTTAATGAAATTTGTATGCAGTAATAAAATATATAGCAATATCTAACTGTGTTGTGTAATTGTTTAACATTCTAAGTTAGTATGCGTTTCTAACACTTGTTTAAACGTGCTTGGAATATGATTGCACTTTTATGTAGGTATATGCAATACATACATATTATCTTTAGAACGGTATATAAACAGGATATCCGTATATTATATACAATATAGATTTGAAATTTTTATAGTACAGAGTTATCGTCATACTTTGAAACTGCGTTATCCTTTTCTTACCTCCCGCTACCCTTGGTAAGGGAGGTATAGGGATCGTACTAAAAATTGCATATCGAGATTTTAGTAAATAACCACGTTTGAAGATCCCTAGAATCCGATTTTAACATTTCCACAATGATGGGTGTGGATGTGTATGTATATGAGTGTGGATCTTCTGGCCTTGAAGTGGTAACACGCATTTAAGAATTTTGTTTTTCGTGCATTTGATAGAATTCTAAAGTGTGTGTGCAGCTACTATTGGCCTCTGTAACTCAAATACCATCATTCGGGAAAATTTGAAACCTTCTATTTCAGTCCTATTTTAATATGGAAAGAAGCCATTAGATTTTGGTGTAAATCGGATAACCGGAAATGGCACCTTATTTGAAGCTCAAAATGGTTTTTCTTCGAAAAAATGTCATTTTTTGCAATTTATGTTATTATGAAAATTAAAGATTATTCAATTCAATTTTGCAGATAAATTTAAAATATAATCTTTTTTATAAATCCCGGAACCTATGTTTTAAAGATAAACATAACATAAACACACTTAGTTACACATTTGTGTCCTCCTTGGTTACACAGCTCATATTGCAAATGTATGTAACTGACAGATAAATGTCACTGTCAAAAAACTAATTATTTCAAATTAATAATGGTGAAATTTTAAAAGAAAATAGTAAATTGAACAATTATATTATGGAAAAGAAATTAATATAGTTTTCAGCATTAGAAAATATGTAGGTATGAATTTAAATTTGTAAAAATTAGGTGCCGGGAGGCCACATCAGACGTTTTATCCGTGTGAGAGTGGTAAATGAAAAAAGAGTAATGAGTTGATTTGAAAATGTGCTGTCACTCGTAAATAGTTCCCAGATCTTTAATGCAACTGAAAATTTCTTGGAAACCATCGACAAAAATATTCCAAGGAATTGTTTAAAATTATAAAGGCTGCATGGAAATCTATAAACCACAAAATCATGTATAATTTATTTAATTCGGTGCTACGGGGAATGCAAGCTGTTATAAATAATAATTATTAAAGTATTAAATAAACAAATAAATAAATATATCATCAAGGCATATTACCCATTACTGGGTGTGCCAGTATCTACAACATTCTGTAGACATCGGTAATGATGATGATATATTTTACCGTGTGGGCGCTTACCAGACGTCACCTCACGGGCACTCATAGCTGGTGTGGAGAGTACACCACCACAGGGATCACTTTTGTGCGTTTAAAAGTCTGCACTGGTCGGGATCGAACTCGGGTCACCAGATTAAATATGTAACATTATTTATTTTTTGTGTAATTTAAGTTTCTTTCATAAATTGTTATTGTGTTTTTTCTTTAACTAAACATAAGATATTTATACAATCGCTCTATTTTTGTCGCACCTCATATCCGTATTCAAATACAAAAGTACTTGTGAAATTTAGTATGATACTGTTGAATTATTCATTTAACGTCCATGAGATTTTGTGAATATGTCACCTTTACATTATATAACAAGTATAAAAATATATTCAGTATTTAAAATAAAAGGGACAATTTTTATTCGTTTCTAGTTCTACAAAGCCTGTTGTTTATGCTCTATATTTTATATATTGTAAAGATTCTATCTTCTACATATATATGTATATCAAATAACATTTGTGTCTCATCTTTTCTTCTCAGTACAGTCTACGGTTTTAAGTTCTTCAGGGTCACTTTCTTTTATAATCCTGTTCTTATTTTTGTAACTTTCTTACGAAGTTTTTATAACTTAAATATTATATAGAGCTGCCCTATGTTTTATATTATTGTTGTACATCATGTGTAATAAGGAAAAGACAATTATATTATGAAAAATTCTATTGAGATAATAAAAAATTTAATAAAGGCCACTTGACAGATGACGCGGATAGTTTATAAACTTAATAAGGTCAAAAGTCAAATATGTTTTTATTATGACATAGTTGATATGAAATTTTAAATAGCAGACGATTTCCTACAATGTTGATTAAGCTTTTCTTACTCATTTTGTTCAGTATTATATGCCCTAAAAATCATTTTTCTACAGTCTATATACAAAGTAGGCATTTGCGCTCGCTTTTGTCAACACAAAATGTCATTTTGCCGCTCATGCGCGACAAAGTAGAAAAAACGCTCTCTGTTCGAATTGCTAACTATAAAATGTTAAAAATGTCACTTGTCTACATTCTTAATGGGAATGTTTAGTCAGGAACTAATGGCGCTGTAGTTAATTACACATTTATCACCTCCACAAGTTAATCTGACATATGACTGCTCTGACGGTATGTTACATAACCAAACAAAATGCCGTACTTCTGTGTAAAGGAATACAAAAATAAAATAAGGCATTCATTTCTAAAGACGAAAGTAAAAAATGCTTAGATTAGATTGAAGCAATAGCTCAAGAAGAATGGCAAATAACGATGAATTAATATTAAAAAATATAATCCTTATTTATTGAGTAGTACTGTAAGTACAAAGTGTACATTTTATTATTTTTTATTATGGTGGAGGACCCCATTTTGGCGACTAGAAAAAATCTTGTGTGTGTGTTTTGAGCGCAAATGAAGATTGTCGATTTTGAGAGAATGCTGTGCTCCTACGTCGCGCGTCTACAACCTCTCAATCGACAATATCCCATTTTGCGCTCTTAATACACAAATAGCTATTACACCTTAGACGAGGAATAGAGGGGAGACAGGGCATATTCACGCGTATATTTCCAAATCATCTCTGCGATTTTGACCCTTAAATAAAACAATTTAAAACTAAGAAAACTATGAATCAAACTAAAGACGTATGTATCCAAGAACGTCAGAAGTCAAAATAATGATTGATACCGTCGGGTGACGCTTGTTGATTTTGAAAACTTATTCGTTCGACTGCACACGTATGTAACACATCTGGTCGATTGGGCTATTGCAGCTGACTTTGACGTTTCAATAAGGTCGAAAGTCGCTATGATGATTTGGAAAGTCTTCTTACGGCGAAATACATAGCATGCCCTGTCTCCCCTCTATTCCTGGTCTAAGTATTACACTTTCTTTGAAACACCCGGTATGTATGTCGTAGTCAAATTATAAAATTTGTGTTTCTAATAAACAAAAACAGACAGACGCCAAATATTTCCAATTTTAAATGGCACAAAAGTGACCCCTGTGGTGCAATCTCCACACCAGCTATGAGTACCCGTGAGGTGACGCCTGGTAAGCGCCCACACGGTAAAATATATCGTCATCATTACCGATGTCTACATGTGTTGTAGATACTGGCACACCCAGAAATGGGTAATATGCCGTGATGATATATTTATTTATTTATTTAATAAACAAAAAGTTGAGCCATAACTGGCAATATTTTAAGAACATTTTGCCCTTTCCTTTACCATATTTCATAATCATTATTTACCACATTTATTTCTGCGAAGTGTGTATTATATCTATATAAAAAAAAAATACCAACAATAATCTCATTCTTAGAATGCTAGTGTCGGTGTTTCAAAGCTCTTGTTTCATGTTACACTGTCTTGCATTATACCATTCGTGTAGGATGTAGGTAGATCATTATAGCTAGCATTCCTATTGTTAAAACTTTTTGCATTGGCTAGCTTGATTGTTACGGCCCCTATCATTGGTCTGTCACATAAAATAGAATGATGGACTGAAACAAGATACTTGCATTTGGGATATTGATCGCGTTAGAAGTTAATAGATAGAGAGTACAGGAAAAATAGATCAATACAAAGAACTAGGAGGATAATTTATATTCTCTAGGGTGGTGGATTCTTCAGAAATGCACTCTTGGAATATCTGTCTACAAACAAAATGGGCAGATACAATGAAGGCAAACTTTTCAAGCACGATTTTGAAATTCGCTTACGAGTGCTTGAATAGCTTTCTTGAACGAGTGGTTTATAATATTTTCTCTGTTTAGTTTTTCATTTACTTTATTTCTTAATAAAAATATTTGAAATTTTCTATTAGTTTTTTGACAGATTAGTTAGACTTTTGTAACAATGGTCGCGTTCAGCACCTTTCATCGCTGGCATCTCTGACCTCCGAAGTTTGACGAACACAATGAATGGACGAATGTATAATGAGGTCATGCACGACTTTTTTTTATAACTTTAATCGATAGAGTAGTGAAAAATAATAAACCCGTATTTTTTATTTTTCCTCAAATCGATCTTTAATCATGAAAAAATTGTAATTGAAAATGACATTTTTTAAAATGAGGCTGCTAGACCCCCGCTTCGTCCCTTGTCTTTTGACATCACAGAGTGAAAGGAACGACCATTTTGATTTTCACACTGTTTTTAAACGTCATAGTGACATTTAAAGATAACCTGAAATTTATGAAAGTAAACATGTCGATGAAACGTTGTTTCGTGCCAAAATAAAGAATAAAATAATATGTATTGTATTCTGCAATATATTCAATATCTCACATGCGTTTATAACCTTCCAGCGTTTAATCCCAAATCAAAAGTGAAAAAAAACATTTGATGTAACGTGTAGATAAGTTCACGCCAAATGAAAATTATATTTATAAAAGTGAACAGAACCATATTATATTAATATAGATAGCATATTTATATATGTAATCCTTAATTTATAGTTTATATATATTTTTCTTTTAGAAATTATGTGTCCATATAAAATGTCTGTTTGAAATGAGTGTGAACTTGGTTCGGAACGTTGTGACGACACAACATGGTTGGTTTTTGCAACTTTTTAAAAATGTCGTACTTTAAAACGATTTTATACAACAAAAAATGTAAATAAAAAAATATTTAATCATACTGAACGATAAATTAGACTATCCTTCTTCGATTTAAACAGAAAAAGGTAAAATTATTTTTTTTTGCATGACCTCATTGGTCCAGCAATTGTATTCGGTAATCATCGGCACGTAGCGGTGCTCATCGCTGATAGCGCTGCCGGGGTGCTGAACGCGCCCATTGATTTGCTTTTTAGTTTTTAATCTGTCCTTTGCCAAAATATTTAATGTAGGCATACCAATTCCAAATAACAAAGTGTCACCAAAAATCATATCAGAATGAAACTTCTTCCAGCATCAATATGCGTGCTAGAATATGAAATTTTTATTCCGAAACACCGAAACAAAGATAATATTTCCCGTCAAGATGAAATATTTATACAGTTAATATTATAAGGGTGTGCAGATTGATGCAGCTGCAAACTTAGTGAATGTATTCTGCACGTATCAACGTACGACACACAATAAGAACAAGAATATAGAAGCTTTGTTATAGTAGCATCTGCGCTGCAAAAACTCTGGAACTCTGGACTTACATTCTTAAGTCTTCGGTTCGCCTTAGCTTCATTCAGACTGCTTCAAGTAATTTACATACTTAACTTACTTCCTGCTTCAAATAGAAACAGGACAAGAGGAGGAAAAGAACAAAATAGAAATATACCCAAATCGTTCAGGCAGTCAATGCACGTCATCACTTAGTGTAAAAACTGTAATGCATTAAAATCACTAATAGTGAAAAATGAAATTAAATTTCAATAATTTTTAACCGTCAAAAAGTGTATGGCCTTATATAATTATTATTAAGATGAATAGTAGAGTTCACTACTTATCGTATATGACATGAATAACATATAAATAATGTACATCTCATTCTTATTATTCGTTTATTTGTTACTATAGTTGGCCACATTGATAATTTGTATGTTTATACTGTCAAAGTTATTATTACAATTTGAAAAATATTTGCATCGTGTTTGGAACATTTTTGTGCGTTGAAAAGGCCTATTTATAATAAAGTAACGTGAAACGCAACGCAACGACGCAACGTGATCGTTCGCAAACACAAAATCTGTGAATCTGCCAAAGGTAGCACTTCTAATCAATCAGAAGAATTCGGTACAATTCTTTGAAATTCGGCTCGCTTTTATTTATTGTCTTTATATGGCATACATAAGTATAGGGTTGTGCATTTGACTAGTCAAATATTTTTCGGCAAGGCCGGCTCGTGGTATTTTAGCACCTCTGTGCAAAATTTTATTATGCACCCCCCTCGCATTTAACAACTCAAAAAATGAAATTGTTTGAAACGTTTCATATTTTTATTGCGAAAACAAAATAGACCACAAATAAAATTGTATATAAATTTCAAGAAAAAAAAAAAAAGAATTATTAAAGTTATATTTCACAGAAACACGCCTGAGTGTCTGGTCGCGAACCTGGGGGAACCGGGTTCGATCCCGAGCGACGCCAAATATTTCCAATTTAAATGGCACAAAAGTGACCCCTGTGGTGCACTCTCCACGCCAGCTATGAGTGCCTGTGAGGTGACGCCTGGTAAGCTCCCACACGGTAAAATATATCGTCATCATTGCCGATGTCTACATGTGTTGTAGATACTGGCACACCCAGAAATGGGTAATATGCCGTGATGATATATTTATATTTATTTATTTATTTATATTTCACAAAAATAAAATATAGTATATAACAAAAATTTTTAATAAAAGGAAATATGTACCTAAATTGTACATAAATATAAAAAATTTCAACTAGGGCTTTTTGCTATTACAAAAATAATAGTTATTTATGCAACAAGAGTAAAAAGTAGACATATTTTTTTTTCAAATCCTATAAGTGAAATAAGACACTTTTTAATCGAATTGCATACAATTTTTTTCACATCTGCAATAAAAGTGCCGTAACGTGACATTATTTCACGCGTTAGCGTTAAAAAAGCGTTTTATTATGCTAAAAAAGACAAATTTACCTACTTTATAAATTCATTTTAATAAAAAAAATCTATCTAGAACATGAAAAATACAAGCAAAAGCAAAATTAATACAGTATTACAGAAAAGATATTTTTCTTGCTTTGGCGGCTGCGAATTCGGCAATAATATCTTTAAGATTCAAAGTTTCAATTACAGAACTTTCAATCGATATCAATGCCATATTGTTAAATTTGTCTTGTAACATTCACTGTAAAGTTTTGGCGTAGCTGGACCTACCTTTTTGGGTTGAAACTATATGCAACCCCAAGGTAGAACCATCCTTCCTTATTAAAAGGTCGATGCACCAATCTCTGCTTAGGGTAGGAAAACCTGCCTTACGCCCAGGTAGGCACGATCCGACCCTTTATATAGTGGGATGGAAATACCTATAGAGGTTTATACAAATGCTTGCAAGTGATTTCTAAATATCGTAACACAAGGTACTTGCAAATACTTATATGGTCGTTGAAAATGTTTTATAGTGATTTGTAAATAACGTAACACAAGGTACTTGGAAATATCTGTATGGTTGTTAAAAATGCTTTATAGTGATTTATATGATCCTCCACATGAGGACGATGCAAATTCCCTAAAAAAATATTATTAGGATTCAGGAAAAATAATAAATTGTTTATAATAATAAAAAATATATTAATAATAAAAAAGTATATGATAATAAAAAAAACAGTAAAAAAACATGTTATAATAAACAAAAAACATATTAAAAACCACATATTATAAAAAACAAATAAAATAAATAAAGTTGGTACATATTAAAAACATGCGAACATAGGACTTTAACATGTAAAATCATACTTTTATTATTTCTTGCTTCCATAATTATTTTTTTTTTAATTCTTCATCTGAATCAATAAGCAAAATTAATTTTGTAAACTGTATGAATGTCGAAAATCGCCCCAAAAATAGCTATATATGTAATTGAAACAAAAAATTAATAAATATTAATGATTTATCTGTCAAGTTTGTTTAATTTACTTATATTATTACTTGTAATTTCTGTTTGAGTGAAGAATTATCTATTTAAATTAATAGATCATTTTTCACTTGAACAGAAATTAGAAATTAGACCTAATAAACATAACTTGATAGATAAACTGTTAAATATTTGTTAATTTATTTGTTTCAATTCCATATGGCTATCGCCATTTTTGCGATGATTTTCGACATTTCAAATTTCTGCCATTTGAAGGCCTGTAAAATTAATTTTGCTAATTAATTCAGATGTAGAATTTTTTAAAAACTAATTATGGAAGCAAGAAATAATAAAAATATGATTTTACATGTTAAAGTCTTATGTTCGGGAGTTCTAGTCACTATATTTTATATAAAAAGAAAATTAAAAAAAACATAAATAAAAAAAAAACTTTACATAATAAGAAACTATATACATGGTATTCAGTTTTAATCAGATAACGAATTTAATAATCTCTGGATTGCGATATTTTTAGTAGGGTTTATTAATTTAATAATAAATTCACTTAAAAACGTAAGCGTTTTTTTAAAAGCGGGAGGATATTTTAAATTAAAAATATATACTGCGGCTATCAAATCGATGATGGCATCAGTAATGGTTTTACTTTCGCAAATTTTCATTTTATCTACGCGAACGTAAAACAAATTATTTAAAAAAAGATCATTGTTGCTGGCTACTGCTCCAACGATTGCAGGTCCTGGGGGAACATCATCAGTAACCAAAATGATCTTCCGCGTATCTTCTTGCAGTAGGCACGGTAAAATTATCATGGCCGTGTCTAACGAAAGATCTGTGAACAAAACATATTTTTTCTTTCATTTATATTTTCAGAATCGGAGCTATTGAATACATTATAACTGTGCGCGCCATTTTTCAAACTATTTTCCTTACCACGTTTTCTGTAATTATGCAATTCAATTTGATGGTGTTTTGTAATATGTACTTTGTACGAATTGAATGTATAAAATGATCTTCTACAATCATTTACTCCACAGATAATATTTATGTTTTTATCTGAATGATGAACATATCTCATATGTTTTAAAACATTGTTAAGTTGCGTAAAAGTTTTAGTGCAATTATTAATACTACACTTAAAAACAGCCATATTGAATTTTCTAGAATATGCGTTATATTACTTAAGTATTTAAAAATGAATAAATACTACGAAATCATGCAAAATAATATTTTAAAACTTACCAGAGGAATAAATGCACAATGCCGGTATAGAACAATTGATCAGTTTCACTGCCGTTAATATGATAGAGTGATACTTAAAACAACAGGCTCGCATCCCTCTTGACACCCCCTACTCACCCCAGAAATATTCGGTTATTCCGACCTAGCCGAAAAACCCATTCGGGTGCTTTGTCCTTGCCATGCACATGCAAATGCTATGACAATTTCTGAGAAATGCTAAACGTCATTTGTTCAACCACTTTTCATTTCCAAAATGTTACAGATAACTAATATAATTTACCATTTGTTTATATTATGTCTTACACATCGACATCGCCAATTATGTTTCAAACAAACTTTAATTTTTCATATAATTTGTTGAATACCTACGTGTAATTTATACTTAATTTCTATTGTAATTTGTTACATTCGTTTTTTCTATTTCACACATTTGTTTATACTGTAACGTTCTATCTTTATTCAAGAATTTATTACTAATCTTTTTTAACAGGGAACACGATGTATGCATTGTTGAATTATAAAATATATTAGTATTAATTGAGAAATTTTATTTTTTTACTCCCATGCGTGAAGTGAGTACTTCACGTATCCATTTTTGTGTGTGAAGTTTGATTTTTTGCACACTGTGCATGAAGTGCTACTTCACGCACCGTTCATTATTTTAAATATTACAAACTTAATTGTATTTTAATAAAACAAAGTTATTAAACACGTAACGTTGGTAACCATGGTTACACAAGTCGATAATACAAAGGCTTTACGTTAAAATAATGACAATGTGAAGAAAAAATGTATTTTATTGCAAGGTAGTAGAAAAAGTATAGTATGCAACACGTGTGTAAGGCCTATTTTACATTCGGGTGGTTTGCAACACTCGCCTTCGGCTCGTGTCACAATCTCCACCCTCATGTAAAAATTTCATCTTCACACACTTGCCACATAATATACTATTATGTATACGAACAATATGCAGTACGTGTTTTTCTCCCATATAGTTTCAGTAAAAGTAATAAAACACATATATCTTATTTTGCCCCTTTTCCCTTTACTTCATTTAAAATTTTACATAAACACAACACATTAGCTTACAGTTAACAACACATTAGTTTACAGTCCAATTTTCTTCTCAACATATATTACATTGTTAAGTGTTATTAATGTGAAGTTGAATTTATTCGATATTCCAATGTCAATTTCTTGATTAACAAAATATTTACTCTCATTATGGAGTAATTATTGATAGTACCGAATCTATTCCTAATTATAAAAATTAAGTACCTAAATAAAATGGCACCAAGAAAAGTAATTTATCACAAAATATTTTCAGTAAAAAGTCAAAAGCTTGCGACAAATAGCAAAAAAGTGATTATTATTCAAATCTGTGTATGGTGAACCCATATATTTGGTATGACTGTATTTTAAATTCGCAGAATCAACTCTAAAGGTCTAAACATGCAAAATGGGTGGAATCGGCTACCTGACTTACTTACAGTGCAACTCAGATGCCTGTAAGTGACCTTAATCGGCCTGTCCAAAATTTCCTACCCTTTTCTTACCATCTTTCTACCTCCCTACCCTAAACCGACCCAAAAGAAGGTTCAGCGACTTGTTTGTAGATTCATCGTCCCTGTTTCTACCTCAAAACTTTACAGTGTTGATGTTCTTAGATATGTTTTTATCATTTTTAGTTTTGAGAAAGACCTCTCTCAAGTAGCAACTGCAACCGGAATAGTTAGCAATATTCTGAATGCTATAGATAACAAACAACTATCAGTTAGTTTCGGGTAGAGCAGGTTACAACGCATCTTGAATTAACTCTCTTTTCCTGCAGGCTTGCCGGCTAGCGCCTGCGTTCTGCGATGCGTATTACAAATTTAAGCGCGAAATACAAGAAATAACAAAAATTTATATTAGAATATTCATTTAATTTTTATTTTATTGTCATGCATAATGTTAACATTATTATTACTAAAATTGGTAAAATCAGTTCTGAAAATATAAAATTGAATTAGGATAGCATTATAATAGCCGTCGTCGTTTTGCTTGCACCCCCTTCGGCCTTGCACCCCCGTGCTACGCACGGGTTGCACAGTAGCACGAGCCGGCCCTGTTTTTCGGTAATTGACGGACTAATTGACGGTCATGACCAAGGAAGCATTTATTAAAAATTACAATTAAAAATTAAAATTGTCATTTATTTATATAGTACTAAATGTTTACTACGTTCAATATCACTGAAAATGAAAACAATCAACAACTAATGAACAAACCCTCTAAAAATTCAAAAAAGGGGAAAGTAAAGTAAAAGGCGCAATGAAATACGTATTTATTCTATTAAATAATAGTAAAATCATACAGTTATCTTCAAACTGGGTATATTCATGTTATAACTGTAACTAGTACATAGCTTCTTTTATTTAACAACAGATGTCGTGGTAGTTTCATTTAGATTATTTGACTAGACCGTCAAATATTGTTGTGTCAATTGACGGTCAATTGTCCACCGCACAACCCTACATAAGTATAAATAAGGTTAGTATTATAAAATAATTTAAACAGGAATGGACATGTCGATAATACAGATTGCAATCTGTATAACTCCTTTCATAAAGATTTTAAAACCTCTGCAAACGTACCAGTACATGACGTCACACATCTAGTTACTTTTATTAAATATTTATTAATGACATGCATTGACTGCTTTGGACGATTTGGGTATAATTATAAATAAATAAATATATCACCACGGCTTATTATCCATTTCTGGAAGTATCAGTCTGTAATTTTAACCCTGTCAAATATGACCCCAACGCACATATTTATATGTTAACTTTTTTCTTTTTGTATTTTGTAGTACAACATATTTTACTTTGCAAATGGCAATATTCGTTAAAAAAAAAATAGTAAGTATGCCTGACAACGACATTTGCATTTTTTAATATTTTAAGTATTGGGGTGAGAAAATACCCCACGATAGTAGCTGTGTTAACATGAAAACACGGTAGTAGTGAGCGTTAATTCGCTAATGATAAAGATATAAATTAAATAATGAATGTTTATTATAAAGGAATGTAATGTAGAGAATTTATTTTCTGTAATACTACTATATAAATTTGGTCACCTGAACATGACTTGGCAAATTGTAAAAGATATTTTTACAAAAACTAATTGTATGCTTTGTTTTACGCTTTTTGAACATTTTTTTACTGGTTATTTAAATAACAAATCATTGCTTTTGTAACATACCAATAATATTATATTATTTTTTGCAAAAATGCCAAATAGTGAGGAAAATATATATATATTTTTAAATAGTGTTAGATAAAGTATACTCTAACTTGTAAGGAATAGTGTTTGCGTCACTCGCAAAACAAACTTTTCGCTCGCGCTGAAATTATCTATTCCATACTAGTTATAGAATATACTATTCCATAAGTCAAATTGACGTTTGACCAGTGGCGGAACTTCAAATTTTGGGCCCCCTGCAAAATTCAAATTAGGCCTCTTCAACTTGCAGTGAAATTACGATATAATTGAATGGAGAGTATTACGAGTATAATGTTATTTATTTAACAATAAATGAAATAAAAGTAACATTTATTACATATTTAAAACATAAAATAACTACAAACAAATAAAAAATAGTTATTTACATTCGAGTGCGTGTAAGTAGGATTTTAGCGACAGCTTTGTTTATTAGCTGGAGCGCTGTAAAATACTTCACGCTCGAGAATTGTATCAAATTTTTTGGCTGACGATAATGGAAATCACTTTTTTTAATGAGATAGGTTGTACTTCTGAAAAGGGTTAGTTTAAAATACTGGGGTTAAGTCAATTTCCAAATTTGATTTTACTTACCTTCATTAGAGTACTTCTAGCGAAAATTTATCTGTAATAATAGACGTTGTTTATGACTGATAATATATTTATTTGCTCATGTTTTCTTCGTAATAAATAATAAAAAGGTAGGGGTCGATATTTGACATTTCAGCAATGTTCGCCTCGCGTATTTGACAGGTACATCGATCGGTGACTATGTCGGTAACGGCGGATTTATACAATAATGACAGATGTCGTTGCCGTGATTTTGGTTTATATAAATTAATTTTAAATATAGGAAATGTTAAAGTAAAAAAAATAACTTAAGTAGGTAGTACTTTTTACATGAACTTTATTATAGTAAAGATGATTTCTTTTCTAAATGCCCATAAACGTCCAGTGTATTTTGATTATTTTACCGCATAGTTAGACAAGTTACAACACAGTAAGCGTAAAATGTAGGTTACACTTGCTGTGTATACAATTGTAAAGTTCCCATTACACTTCAGGAGGGCAAAAATAATATTTTCTAAATCTATGTATATATATATGGGGTCCCGTGGCCGCGTGCCTGAGTGTCTGATCGCGAACCTGGGGGAACCGGGTTCGATCCCGACAGACGCCAAATATTTCCAATTTTAAATGGCACAAAAGTGACCCCTGTGGTGCACTCTCCACACCAGCTATGAGTGCCCGTGAGGTGACGCCGGGTAAGCGCCCACACGGTAAAATATATCGTCATCATTACCGATGTCTACATGTGTTGTAGATACTGGCACACCAAGAAATGGGTAATATGCCGTGATGATATATTTATTTTTATTTAAATCTATTGCAGTGAAATTGCGATATAATTGAATAAAGAGTATACTGTTATTTATTTAACAATAAATTAAATGAAAATAACATTTAATACATAATTAAAACAAAATAACTACAAAATAAATAAAAAAAATAATATTTTCTAAATCTATGTAAATTGTTTGCGTCGTGCTTTGGCGTTGGCGAAATTACGTATTACTTCTTTTAAATCTAAATTAGATGTTAAAGTTCAAATTACGACCTTGGTAACTCACTGATTTTTATTTTTTTAGTTTACTTTAACGTAAAATATATTCCTGTGATATTATAAATTATTTATATATCTGTCTAACATCAAAATTTGTTTAAGTGAATTCAACGGATAGTGTCGGGTTAGGCGGCCTCGGGCCCCCTAGCGGCCTGGGCCCCCCCGCGCCGCTCCCTTTTGCTGTATGGTAGTTCCACCACTGCGTTTGACGTTTATAAACAGTGAGGATACAAAATAATAATTTATGAAAACTAGAAAAATGGCTATTGCTTCCAATAAAGTAACGAAAAACAACAAAAAATGTAAAATAGTTTTATATGCAACTTTTCATTTTGTACAACTGAAAAATGATCAGGAAAGCAGGAAATTGCATGAAACTAAAATCCCGTGGTTAATCCGTATGTTCACCCCTAACCGCCGCCATCCTTTATAAGCATTTGAATTTCTCAACCGTTCTGCCATTATAAGATTTGTATAGTGTATAGAGTGCTTTCCACTTCTTTTAAGAGGGTGCGAGATATATACGAGGGGTTGAAAATAAGGGATGAAACTTGTAATGTGATTTTGATTGAAAAACTTTTCCTTTATATCTTTTTTACCTCCCGCTACCCTTGGTAAGGAAGGTATAGGGATCGTGCTAAAAATCACTTATCGTGATTTTAGTAAATGACCACGTTTTAAGGTCCCTAGAATCCAAATTTAACATTTTCACGATGATGTCTGTATGTGTGTATGTGTGTGTGTATGTATGTATGTATGTGTGTGTGTGTGTGTGTATGTGTAGGGATTTTGTCTTCACTCTAACTCAAATACTATCATTCAGAAAATTCTGAAATCTTGTATTTCTATCCTATTCTAATAAGAAAAGAAGCCATTAGATTTTGGTGTAAATCGGATAACCGGAAATGGCACTTTACCTGAAGCTTATAATGGTTTTTCTTCAAAAAATACCATTAAATGCCATTTTTCCGCATTTTGTCGTTATGAAAATTAAAGATTATTGAATTTTCTACAGGAATACATTAATACTTTTTCTATATATTTTACAGATAAATTTAAAAATAATTTTTTTTACAAGTCCCGAAGCCTAAGAAAAACACAATTCCTTTGTTCCACAGTTCATATTTCAAATGAATGTAACTGACATTAAATGTCACTGTCAAAAAACTAATCACTTCAAATTAATAATAGTGACATTTTAAAAAGAAAATAGTAAATAAAGCAATAGTTTTATGCAATGGAACCGTTTGCAGCGTTAGTAAATCCGTAAGTATGTATTTAAATTAATAAAAATTAAATAGCGGGAGGTTTTGTGTTGGCCACATCAGATTTTTTTACTTTATAACTTCGTACACAAAAAAATCTCACAAATTATAAATAAAATTTCTATACATCCATCCTAATTTTACATGCATATACTTCAGCGTAAACCCAATATAGATAGATAGGTTAAATATAAATAAATAAATAAATCATCATGGCCAATTTCACATTTTTGGGTGTAAACATCTGTTAGTATTTACATATTTCGGTAATGACGTACCTACCGTTTAAAGCGTTTATCAGGCATCACCTCACAAACTCCAAAATATTTATTTTTTTATTACAATACAATGCCGTAACGTATATCATTTTAAATCCAATAACTTAGGTATATAAATAAATAATAAAGATCTCCCGTTTTCCGGTTTAAATAATAAATAATGTAGCTATATCTGCCCCCAATAAATCAATAGCGAATAGTGTGCTATGCTTTTCATCTCAAGGCCGACTATGATACTCCACCATCAATTATTTATACATTGATATCATAGGTCAGATAATACACACACGCACACCGAGAAAAATAGTAGTAAAATAGATTCAAATATTATTATGAATGTGAATGTTTCTCTATGGCTGTGATGTGTGGTATGCCTGCCAGAGGCGGCTCGTGACGTGGGGGCGTGGTCTACTTGCCCCCAGGAACGTACTGCCATGGAGAGAGCAGACACTGAACCTGATTTTTACTCCTCAGACTCTTGAACTCTTCGACAGAGAAGAGAATTCCTCAAGATTTAACATTTACTCAAATAAGGTTCCAATCATGTTTAAAATAATTATTATATAACCCCAAACGAATCCCTAAACACTTTAAAAATTGTTAATGTGTACCATAAAATATATTCATATACTTTTCATATACAATAATATAAATCAATTATTTTTTTTTATGTAGAATAAATCTGGGTTCAAATGGCAATAACCCAAAAATGGGTGGAGATACATGGGTATATCGCCATTCAAATCTATGATAAAAATAGATAAATATACTCATATTTAATATGTATAATTAATCTATTTAATCATTAAGACCAAATTGAACATGTTTTGATAGTTCACAATGTTTTATTTCAACAATTACCCTAAAATATGCATTACTTTGAAATTTTTTTGGTTAAAAAATTATCCTTTTGAATCCCTGTATTTCTGATCACGTGACCGAAAGTACCTAATCAAAACAAACTTACACTGATAATTATCCTAAGACAATTATCACTGCTAAGTAACAAACACTTTTTGACAGATAGTTAAAGATTGTTTTAATATGAAAATGACGTTTTCGCCGGTATGACAGTGAAAATAATGATTCAACAAACTCACAATAAAACACTCTATTATAAATTAAAAATTAGAAAATATCATTCTATTATTATTACTATTAAACGTTTGTATAATACTGAACGTGTCTTGACATCTCGTAGTGTCATTGTCAATCTTATTATCGTTACACACATCACGCTGAACAATATTCATAGCTACTACTGACATCTATTGGGTGATTTTATAACTATAAAAATTCTGCTAAATACTAATTCTTCGTAAATTTAATTAAAATTGCAAAAAAAATTCACACCGAATACCCCTCGACCATTGATAAATACTTACAATTTTATCTCAACTTCCTCAAGCACATTGCTTTTAGGTCGGCGTCGGGCGGTTACCAAGCAACATGCTTTCAGTAACTATCATAAAATTATTTCGTAATTATCAATGTCCTCGGGATATTATACTCTTGGCTGAAAATAGCACCATTCGATTTTGTGATAAATACAACATTAACCTATATAACAAAAGTTTTGAGAAAAATTCGATCTCTTTCATCAAATAGAAAGAATTTTTTATTGGAACGTTGACTTAAGGGGTTGTTCCTATAAACTAAGAAGATAAGAAATCTAATTTTGTAACACTGATAGAGGACGATTATCTTTAAAGCGACGCACTTTTTTTAATAATAATAATTTGTCTCTAGACGATGTTAAATCCACTTCCCAGATCGTCAGAAATATTCTTGTCTGTAACTGTTGTTCGTGTTAGTTAGGGCTGGATATGAGGTCTAACGTCGGGTCGGGCAAATAGTGGCAAACTGGCCCGAATCAAAATTAATCCCAATGGGGAAGTTTAGCATGGTAAAAATTCTGCATAACATACTATTTTCTCACAAATATAACACAAATGACTGCTGAAATTGAAATTAAAAATTAAAATTATTGCTCCATTTATTTGTAATTAATATATTTTGGGTAAACTCTAAGTACGTCACAAGTCAGTTATGCGCAAACTCAGAAAGAACGGTGAAAGCGAACCACTTGAACGTAGGTCGAACAACACCTCAGTCTCAAGTGACTGGTAACCGCAACCGCGTGCGTCAGTGTAAAAGAGACATACGTTGTACCAAGCCTCAACCGACGTCATCACAGCTTAAAATCGGCTTTTCCGGAAAATCTGGGCATTTTTGAAAAAAATAAAACATGTTACATCATTTTTCATCAATTTCCCATGGAATAAAAGAATAAAAAAAATCGCTAAACTTCCCCATTTGAAATTACGGCCGGCCCGATTTTAAGGTTCGGCCCACCGGGTATTTGTCCAGTTGCCCGGTGGCCGTATCCGGGCCTGGTTTTGGTATTCCTTGCCAAAAATCTTCAGTGACGCCTAAAAAATATTAGGGGGATTATACTCTCTCTCTCTTTCTCTATCTCTCTCTTTCTCTATCTCTCTTTTTCTCTATCTCTCTGTTTTCTATTGGGCTTCCAAAATTACAATGCGCCACTGGTGGCTGGTGGCAGATTTCTGAACTGAGTGAAGTGTACATGTACAAAGGAGGTTGTTTTATTCAGGGATTGTATTTACTTGTGTACGAATTTTAATACGCTTTTATTTTCGGCTATTATTGTTTTATTCTTAGTAGGATCTGAATTACTGCTAAAATAACAGGTAAGTTTTTAATTTTTAAAAAATTAATGAACAAATTAGGAGATATGCAATTTATAGGTTAAAGTTACGATGGAGTTTTCTCCGAAAATATTTACCACATAATATTATGTGGCCACTATTTATTACTTGCTGGCCTTCCACCGTATTTCTAGATGATACACTACAATTCCCAAATCTACAAATAGTATCTAAATCTAAGCAAAGAAAATTGTTCATTATGAAAGAAAAACAAGTAAAAGTAAAGCTATGTAGATAGAAATTAATATATGTACAACTACGGCAATGAAATACAATCTAAATAAAGGAAATCAAATGTTTTTTTATTAAAAAAACTAATATGCTCTTAATTAATATATGAATACTCTTAACCTACAAATACTTACTAAAATTAACCCTATTAACTAAAATATTATTAAAAATTAAAACTATCACTAAATTGTTACTACAAGAAAGATCAAACTCAATTCTACCGAAATTAACAAAAAAACACTATACTAAATCCGAAATTAAATTAAAAACTACGAAAATTAGTCTTACACCAATTGTACTCTTATGGAAGCCAGCGAAAAATGTACCATTCGTTTGAATTTTGACGTTTGATGTCAGCGCCATCTCTTGATAATTTGGAAGCACAATAAAATGTTGGCTCCTTAATGTTGTGGAGCATCTGGAGCTTCTCTCAAGCTGGGCTGCAGTCTATTTGGTTACATTATTTCTTTTTCGAAATTTTAAATCATTTCTGATCAAAGTTCTTCTAACAATCATTTTTAAAATTCTTCTTTATCTTGAGCACTTTGAATGAGTGCTAATTCGATTTGGGGGTAAAAATTCGGGTGGCCCAGTTTTTGGTAAATTAATACATACTACACCATTATTCACATTCCCGTATAGATCGGCAAATAGTCGTCTGTCCAATATTTTGATCCTCAAAAACGTTAACAATTTCACGTTTCAGTTATCTATCCAAATAACCTACCTAACCTATAGATACTAGATGGATTTACGTACAAATATTTCAAGTTTGCAGAACATATTTCAAAACTTTTTCTGGCAATTTTAACATGGTATATTATAAAATAACTGTTATGTATTTATTTATTACGGTCAGTGACAACTAGATTATACCTTATTTAGTAATAAAATTTGGAGCGTAAAATTTTTCACAATTCTTTAAATATCTCAATAATATTTAACTATGTTTATTGAACTGGTTACATTTTTATATCAAAATAAACAAAACTATTTACTTTTCTAAATATTTTAAATGTTTCTCCTGTGTTCTATTTCAAATAAAATGTTTACCCTACATTCCTTGAACATTTGGACGTCAGTATTCCATTTATACTTTTCCTGTACGATTCAAGTTCATTATAAAAGATACGCACTAAAATTAGCCGTACAATTTTAGTTCGACAGTGTTTAAATTATGTTAGAAAAAACAAACATTAATGTTTGCTTTGCTTACTATCATTAACACTTCTCAGAAAAATATACAATTAGTTTTTTACTTAAACGCGCACATATGTATATTTCAAGCAAAAATATTTACAAAAACTTACTCACGTTTTTAGACGTTCTGACGTGGATGTTACGTTAGGCCTGTAACAATACAAATAAAATAAGTCAAATAATGAAACATTCATGGAAGTAATATACTCGTACATAATAGTACGATTTAAAATAATTGTAAGTTGACAATTAAAATGAAGGAATGAATCATGTTTTTATATGCCTCAATAATACTACACTATTATTGTTCAAAATAATTCATTGTTATTGTTATTACTATTACTAAAATGTTTTATTTACTATTGCAATGTTGTCACATATTTTTCGAAGTAATCATCCAATATGTATCATCATAAAGTATTTGTTAAAATGATGAATAAATAATTTTGGAACTGCAGTTTTCATTCTCATATTTCAAACAAAAATAGCATAAGATTATTTTTTCGTATTTTGTACAGTAATGGGTTATATTACAACATAGCAACCGTTACTGCTTAGCAACGGATTTGTTTTGTTTCTTTTCATCATCTAGATCCATCGTTTTGCAAATCGATTTCCAAAAATTTATTTGTTTGGAGGTTGTAAGGTAAAAAAAAACAATAACTGTCAAGTTACTTTGTTACTAATACTAATATAAAATACGAAAAAATAGTGTACGCACCGCGTCAGAAATTGATTTTACTGTATTCGTATGGCATTTAAGTAATCGCGATCGCTCGTACTTAAACATGCCATCCTCGTCTGGTAAACTTTCACTTTTCTTCACTTGGTAGGTAATATACTATTACTGGTTTCAGGATATTAAAGCCTTTGTTTACATGTACAAATAAAAATAGGCTGGTAGCTAAGTAATAACTATTTGTACAGCAATATTATTACCGTACCGACATGACAACAACAGTATACAAAATAAAATAAAATGAAAGTATAATGCTCTGCATCAATACATCAGATAACATTAGAGTATCGTTCTTAACAAGGTTTACTTTATTCTAAAATAATAAACATGAGGAATAAAGCACATTGTTATAATGACATATGCCAAAATTAGTTCTGTTCAGCATAGCATTCTGAAAAAAGTATTAATGAAAGAATTTTTTTTAAATAATATTTATTAATATTGTATTCATTTTCTGAAACTAATAAACTATTGAACAAACCGAGGATGTTGTGAATCACAACAGGCCTTAGATGTCTTAAAATCCTAGCTCTACGAATTCGATATGTACGGCAGTAATGATAAACAGTCGTAGGTATGTTAATAGCTATTACTATACAGAGTAGGCAAGGAATCCATTCAATAAATGTCTTCATTTCAACAGAGCGCCACAAATAATAGCACGTTGGCATTCAATCTAAAAGCAAGCATTGTTATAATTACGATATTTATAATTTTATTGCTGCATCCGAGAGAGTGAATTTTCTTGACTATAGCTGTATATTTTATTAGTTATTAATAATATTTGAATCACTAATTTATCGTTGAGTAATAGAGCTATTTATGAATACATTTGCATTGCTTTGAAGATAATAAAATTTTTATGAACCGTAAAAGCAGGTATCTAAGAATTGTCAACAATTTTGTTTTCGTTCTCAGAACCATAAAAACGATTTGATATACAAGATTGCGCATTATATTGATTCTTAAATACCGTAAACTTTCTATTATTTACTTATAATATTTAGAACCTGTAGTCTTAGATTAAACAAAAACAAATTAATTTACAAGTAATTTATAATTTTAATTAATATTATGAACTATTACATTTTCTGATATGAATTTTCTATTTCGTCTTCTGCATATTAATAAACTACGACCTTTCTACGTATTGTATAGTGTAACATAACACCCACATGTCTGAATAAACGAATAAAGAAAGGTGACATTCATATGTGAAATATGTTCACCTACATCTGTCTGAACATCTGTACGGCTATCATACAAGGAATCGCACCCATACACAACACAATAAGACAAAACAGTTAGCAAAGAAGAAGAATGGAATTAATGGAGAATTTCGCGGAGGAAGATAAAGAAGAAGATTAAAAGGAGATTGACACCGATAAAATATTCAAAAAACTAAAGCTGCATTCACACATAAAAATTATGTTTACGTTTTTACTTTAAAGTTACTTAAATTGCAAATATCAGTAGTGGTAGCACGCACTTTAGAATTCTATCAAATGAGGCATTTGTTTTCGCATTTCGCCACGAAGCGAAAATTTGGTAGCATGCGTGTCTCAAAATATTCGCCTACGAGCGTACGACTCGAACCGAAAGTGTCAAAGTAACGTCATTATTTTGCCACAATTCTATTCAAAGCCAATTTATATATAATTTATACATTTATTATATACAACTGTCATAATATTTCTTATTTTAATAGTATAAAATCCAATAATTTCCGAATCAAAAAGTGAATATAGAATTCTAAAGTGCGTGCTATACCAAGATTCGTAAAAATAAAATCGTATTCGCCTGCTTTCTATGATAGAATTCTAAAGTGCGTGCTACCACTACTATTGTGGCCAGCACAATACCTCTCGCCAACTCCGTTTTATTACATAAGTATCGAATTTAACATTTCTTCTACACACAAATAC
Source organism: Ophonus ardosiacus (assembly GCA_943142095.1). Taxonomy (NCBI): domain Eukaryota; kingdom Metazoa; phylum Arthropoda; class Insecta; order Coleoptera; family Carabidae; genus Ophonus; species Ophonus ardosiacus. The sequence continues at coordinate 41,506,307 of OW964827.1, forward strand.
TTCTAATTATATCTTACTTACATTTCTTAACGATTATGTACTATTACTATTAATATACATACCTACCTACAATTTTAAATATTTGATTAATAATTCAATAAGAAATATTAAATAATAAAACTATTGATTTTTTGACTTTTTTGTCAATTACAAACATTTGAATTTAACAACTGGTTTCCTTGATGTAGTCTGGACTGTGCGATTTATTGCAACTGATTATTATATTTTCCTTATCTCTAAATCTATAGCAGATATAATAAAAATTTTAAGTGTATTAGATGATGAATTTTATGTTCTTCAATATTTGTAATAACAAAAAGTTTCAAAAAATAATATTTAGAAGTTTTTTTAAGAAACTACTACTTCCGGTTGTCCAATTGTTATCAAAACCTTTTCAGCTCTTTTATTAATATCAGTTTGAGGAATGCGTAGTTAAACAGGTCTTAAGTATTATAGTTTTTGAGGAATCGTTCTTCCAACATTCAGATACACATACACCCACACATCCACACACTCACACAGACATACATCATGGTTGGTAAAAATGTTATAATCGGATTCTGGGGACAGTAAATCGTGCTTAATCACTACAATCTGGATATGCAATTTTTGGCATGAATCCATTACCTCTCTTAGCGAAAGGTAAACATTATACACGTGTTAATTTCTCGATGAAACATTTTTAGTTTTAACAGTTAAATTAACAGACAATTACCGGACCTAAGGTCCAATCTTACAATCTGCGGTTAAAATGTTAATTGCCAGTTAAATAAACAAAACTGAAATGAAATGAATTGTCAAATTATAAATTTATCATTGCTGTCAATAATCCGATGTATATTGTTTTTCTTATTTGGAAAATTTTAATTGAGTATATTAGGTTTTTGGGAGTAAAAGAATATCCCAACTGCACGCCACTGTCAACAACTTAAACATGCGCGATTTTAGTTTATTGAACTCATTCTATGATTCTGAAGTGTGTGACACATTTTCGACTATGATTACATTAAACATTCGTTTCGTCTCAGTTGTCTCGCTCGTCATGGTTTTGAACATCGTCACATATTGCACACATGGGCGCCCGTCACATGGGAATATTTATATCCAAAAAAAAAAATCAAAATATATTTTAAATTATACTACAACTCAACAGCTATGTTTCCAAGATATTAATGTGTATATTTTGGGATTATTTATCATTAATTGTAGCCCGCTGCTAAAATAAACAACTGATTATTAAACTGCAGGAATTATTTTGACATTGGACCAATTGTCGTCAATTAACCAATTATAAAACTATTTTTTTTGTATTAGGATAAGTGCCCTTATTTTTCTACTATTGTCTACGCCTATGCACGCTCATCACATCACACGCCATATTGTCATTACGCCTACAAAATAAAGTCGACCAATCAGTAATACACAAAAATAGGTCAGTTTTTTTTATACGAACATTATTAACATATGTTACGCGCCCACATATCTAATAGTTAAAATATGGTTAATGGAATTATATTTTGAGAATAATCCTATAGTAAAAATGCATTTAAATCTGCAAAATTGATTTGTTTTAATTAAATACATGTTAAATTGTTTATATGTAGTACATATTATAATATTTTGTACAAAATACCTTGTACTTTAGTACAAAGTCTTATGTGTGATGAAGAAAGAGGGGATTCACAGAACATCCATAGACAATAAACAATACTGATAGGTATTTACAGTATAACTTCGATAATCCGGACACATCGTTCCAGCAATCGCCGGACTAGTGGTTTATATCTTATGTGTTATTTTCTTGTTTGATTTGTCTTGTCAAATCACTAAATCTATACATAAATGAAACAAATAAAGATGTTTAACGAGAAATTAGAACAATGTAATGAAACTAAATTTTTACACTAATGTGTAGGTATAGGAACATACATACATATTATAAATAAAAAATAAAAATTAAAAGTAAAAAAATATGTAAATATTAGGCACATATCTATATGTGTATATAAATTTAATGTTTTTTTAAAAAAACTGTAAAATGTCCGATTGACAAAAGGATCTGGATTACTGGAGTGTCCGGATTATCAAAGTTATACTGTATTTTTAAAAGTCGGTAAGTGTATACTTTGTCTCATGGAAACCCAAAGGATCGCCATAAAACTTTGGAACGCATTTTACTTAAGTTGACAAAGAAACCCATATGTTCACTCCTCATAAATAAGATTGTGAATGCTGCCACTGCTATACATAGTGTTAGACTCTCATTATAAAAATATTATGAAACTACGCACTTATTATAAATATTTAACACAAGCTGCTGCGCATGTTCGTGTAAATAAATTTTATTAAACTTCATTTCATCGACTTCATTGCTCCACTTCAATCGTATCTTCTTTTGGTTCAGTTTCATACATTGAATTTCCTCACAGAAACATCTAGTTCATTAACATTATCACTTGCACCAGCTACGTCACCATCATTTGAAACCCACAGTTGCTACATGATTTTTTTTTTAATAATGTGAACTTTACTGTACTCTATTTTTAAACTGCAGACAGTAACTAGAAATTCTAGTGAGAAAATCAAAGCCTGAAATTGGCTGCTACCATTTAATAAGTAATATCAATAATGGCAACCTAATGCTCAAAATCGTTATCGTTCGTTTGAATAGTTTGCAGTCATTTAGTGCTGCCTCTAACGTACAAGTAAAAAATTACATAGAGATTTGGGTGCCTACTGGGGAGAGAAATAGGTTTTGATAATTTGGTGTTTCTTGTGTTGAGAATCATTGCGCCTGACACTCGACCGCTCGGTACAGGCCAAGTGCAATAAAATTCTGTAAACATTAGCATCACTAAATATTTGTTATGACATTTTCTTGTTCCAATATCCCTTTGGATGATAGCGTAAATAACGAAACTGAAACTGTAGTTAAGAGTGGTAACAAATTTGTGAATTTGTGAACTACAGAGTTCTTTTAACTTTTTTATCAGTATAAATCATGTTCCATTGATGCTAATTTTATAAATTGTACACAATTAAATTAATGAAAAAATGAAATACAGGTGTCATTTTCCGATCATTATTATTTTAATGGAATGCTATATTATTGTTTTACCATTGAATAAGGAAGAAAATGACTCATGATCAATCACTTCCGGCATTTGATTTTTTCTTTAAAAAACGGTCATTTCTTCATTATTTTGTATCACACAGAAAAAAAACTTCTAAATTTTAGTTAAATTAAATAAACAAATTCTTTAATTTTCAGTCTACTAATATGTTTCATTAAATTATTGATTTAGTTCAATTTTCTAAAATTGTTATAACAAATTATAGTAAAATTAAATACAAAATCAGATTAAATGACTACATATAATTGAACTTTATATAAATAAAGAAATTAACTAAATATATATTTAAATTTTCTATTTACTTACCTAATTCATTAGATAAATTACCAAAAATTGTAGGATAACTTAATGAAGCCAAAATATATTAAAATTAAATAAAATATGTAATTAAAATAACCATTAGCATATTTAAGTTAACGATTTCACTAAACTTTAAGATTAAAATAAGATGAAAGAGGTTTCTACTTCAATAGAAATAGAAACAAAGGCATCTTTTATGGTACCGGACGGGCAAGATGTACCTACCTGCACTTTGCAGGTGTTTTATAGAGAAATATAATTACATCAGTTATCAGAATGTTTTCTAGCAATTTTCCCAAATTGTTATAAATAACCAGTAACTATTTTATAAATCACAAATTTTGTCTTTCAAAATAATAAATTTGTATTTCAGACGCCAAATATTTTTCCAATTTTAAATGGCACAAAACTGACCCCTGTGGCGCACTCTCCACACCAGCCATGAGTGCCCGTGAGGTGACGCCTGGTAAGCGCCCACACGGTAAAATATATCGTCATCATTACCGATGTCTGCATGTGTTGTAGATACTGGCACACCCAGAAATGGGTAATATGCCGTGATGATATATTTTTATTTATTTATTAATTTATAATATAATAAATCATAATACCATTTAAAACACGTCAAGCTGTACAACGGATTTAAATATAAACATTGCAAAACATAATAAAAAAAAATCATAATTATGGATTATAATTTTCATTGCTAATTTGCCTTATTTATTACTGAAAATTCATTCGGTTAATTTAATAATTTTATACGAATGAGATGTTCAAAGCAAACTTCCAAAAATATTAATAAAGGACGAGAAAATTAACTTGAAAACAAACATTTGATATGTACTTATCTGATGATGTAATTTGTATTATTATCATAACCATTGTTTTTACAAAATAAATAAATTCGAAATTGATATCAATTCTACGAATTTAGTTAGTCCATATCATTTAATATGTAATATTACTTATTAAATGATAATGGCTGGTAGCACAAGCCCTGTTTTAACTAAAACGCTGTTTTAAGAAATGTCAAATTTCATTATTTAATAATAAAAATAAATAATATCAAATTTATCAAAATATAATTTTAAAGCAGAACATAGTTTATATTCAAACAAATATTTAAAAAAAAATCGTTCTATACGCATAAGGGTGAAATTAAATATTGAAATTTGAATCTGACATTTTTTAAAACAGTGTTTTAGTTAAAACAAGGCTTGTGCTACCAGCCACTATGTTTATAAATTGAAGAAAAAAACTATATAAGTTGCAAAAGGTTTATTTCCCTGCAATGTAAAATTTTATTACCTGTAGTAAATATCTTATTCAATAGAAAGTGTATAACCGTACAAACAAATATCAAACTTAATTTCCATGTTCTTAAAACCATATTTTAAAACCAAAATACAGTGTTCTGAAATATCGACTTTAATTCAAGTATCTATGGACAGATGGCTCTGTATCGCTGAGCACATTTTTTTGCGTAACACTTTTTACCATTAGGTTGCCATTATTGATATTACTTATTAAATGCTGCTACGCTATTTCGTGAAGCCGCATTTAACTAGACGAAATTTCAAGTTAACCTTCAAACGTAATTGAAACGTCAAACTCTCAGTATTTGTCAAATCACTTGTTGAGTTTGCAAGTGTTTTTGTTTCATTTCTCTTTTTGTGATATTTCACGAATAAAAACAGTTATAATATATACATTTTTCATCAAGGAATGGGGGATTACGGCTCAATCGAATTAAAGGAAAATAGTAAAAAAATACGAATGTATATGCTGAGTAACGAATATTAATAAAAAAAAATGAAATGGTATAATTGAGATATTTCGGAAATAAAGGGTTTTATGTTATAACGCTTCGACACTAATATGAAAATATTTTGATTGGCGGCCGAGAAACCGCCTATACATACATTACAAATAGCGTGTTTAAATACATCTGTAATTATGAAGTATGTGTACTTATACAGTGTTATAATATTCATTTATTTTTATGTAAATATAACTTAAAATAGCATATATTTCAAGAACATTTAGGTCCATGATGAAAACAGTTTGATATAAAAACACATAAATGTGACGTCACGTCAATCTTTTCAAAATTCAGGAGACCATAACTCTCTTATTAATAGGAATTTTTTCACCAGATTTTCATCAATAGTCTTAGTTTTCCTAATATTTTCAGATGAAATTATAAAAAAAAAATGGTGTAATCCCCCATTACAAAAAAAATAATGCAATTAATTAATTTATAATTAAAAGTTATGTATTTATGATTTTATATGAATAAATTAAGTAGATTATCTATAATAGTTTTGGTTAATGAAAATATAACCTGAAAAGTATAAATGCTGACGTGATCTTCATTTTAACATTTCAATTCCCCCGCCAAATAAATCTAGTGACTTTTTTTGGTAACTTCTAGCGGTGTAAATGTGACTTCGTCTAGTGCTGTCTATAGTTTAAAAACACGGTATAGTAGAGAAGATGTATCAAAACTAAGTTTTTCTTATAAAATATTTTATATGGGATATGTATAAAATACTAGGGGAAAATTTAATCCGGGTTAGTGGTTAATTTACTTCGGAAACTTTACCAGTTTCTTCAATGTATCGAAATTATAATATGTTGTTAGTATAATGAGACTCAAAACTGGCTACGCTAATTCGTCTAATTTACTTACTTTAAATTCGAACCATATTAATACACTAATAATAATATCTTATTTTTGTAATAAGTATCTTTGCGTCTTTGAGTAGGATTATGGATTACATAACTGTATTGCCTCATAACATTTTTAAATTTTTCCTTTAATCTAACCCTGGGAATTGCAATTATTGTGACAAACGTAAGGCAATTTGCGGTACACCGCACTAAACTGTTCCTTTATATTTTTATAGTATACAAGTTTTTAAGCTGTTTATTGCTAACCTATGAGTATCGTAGACAAAGTATACCCATATTTATGGACGGACCTGTATATACACATTATAATGTATGTTTGTTTATCAAGTTATATAGTGTTCAAATCTAAATCCCTTAAATTTCTTATCTAATCTCTTTGTCAAACTAGAACAAATACTTAAACAAATATCATTCAAGATACTAAAGAGACATCAAAAATAAAAAAAATAATCTTCTCTCATACACAAAATTTGTCAGCATCATAAAAATAAATTTATTTTCGCTTAGTTGAGTGTCATCAAAAATATCGTAAAAAAGTTTACGTATAATTTATTTTTTCTTACGGTACATAAATAATAAATTACTATTTCTTTGATGTGGTAGGTATAGAACAGGAAGTGAATGTATATTAGTATACTAAACGCATTTCCTTCAGTTTGTGAATGAGGAATGAGGGAGCTTTGGACGCCTTCCAAACTGTATTTTTTTCATTTCCGCTCTTTGGATACTGTTATATTTCCTTCCAGATATTTTTCTTTGTATAGAAATAAAAAATATATGTCGTAATTTTATTTTTATTGTTTTGCTGTGGTTTTATAGATAACATGAGTCAAGTTTGTATGTGTGAAGTAATTTTTTGGATGGGTGGACGCACATAAAACAAATTGGGGCATCTGTCGACAAGGTTAAAGATTATAATTTGAATTATTTTTACTATCTAAAGGTTCTTAACCTTTGGCTATTCTCCAAACTAAAAATACAGCACCGTACTCTATGTATATTTTTATTTAAATAAAATGTAAACACAAAACACAACTTAATATTTAATACACTTATAAAATTGGCTTGTAAATGAGTCACTAGAACACTAGATTATTTTCTCCGATTTAAAATAATATTCATTTTCGGTAAATAAATAACAATAAAACATTTGTGAATTAAAAAAAAAAACATCTTGAGTCCTATGAGAACAACGATAACACTGAAGTAAAATTAAAATATCTGATGTGGACACCACATGACTTCCTTGTACGCCTGTTAAACTATACATATTTTGTTAATAAATTCTTTATTTTTTTGATATTTTTTGTCTTAATTCAAAGCAATCTTAATTACAGAATCCAAAAAGTACATAATTTTTAAATTTACATATCTCGCTTATACAAAGAGCTAATTTAATCATACTTGATGTTTACGACGCAGAATTCAATTCTCTAAATCTTTTATTTTAAGCATTTATTTTTAAAATGAAAATAACACCAATTTTTTCAAGAAAAACTGATAACAGCTTCAAGTAAAGTATCACTTCCGGTTAGACTATTTTAACCAAAATCTATTATGTTATTCCCATTGATATAAAAGTCTTATATCTTATATACCAAATTTGAAAAGTTTTGGATTATATTTTAGTATAGTTTTTCATTAAAATCTATTATAGGCTTCAAGTAAAGTACCACTTCCGAAAGTTATGTAAGGACCAAAAAGGGAGGTGCACAACTAGATGTTATAACAGTCCTAAATACAAAATTTTAACTTTCTAGGGCTTTCCGTTTTTCAGTTATGCGAGATACGTACGTATGTACGTACAGAGTGACGACGAAATTAGTCAAAATTAATTCAGGGATAGTCAAATTGGATATTTCCGTTGAAATATGGAAACTGAAATTTTTCGCGATTACAATACTTCCTTTACTTCGTACAAGGAAGTAAAAATAGTTCGTTTATGGATTATTTTACAGAAAAATACTTGAAATAAAAGATGCAAGAAATTAATTTTTCTATAACTTTTATTTGAAATATTTTTCTCTAAAATAATCCAGAAACGATTGGCAGTGATAAAATAATGCTAATAACCCTTAATCACTTGTTCATATTAACAGTCATTGCCATCACTGAAATCTTTTATACTAATTTAAAGAATTACCTATAAAATTCTCAAATCTTGCTCTATATAGATAGATCAATTAACCAATTTCCGTAATGGCCCTGTGCGAGTAGTTAACATAGTTAAAGAGAAAGGAAAGGACTAATAAAGTTCATATCTTCTCGTTGATAACTTAATTGAGTGATGACAAAATTGTCTTTTCTTTAAATCTAATCAAAACTGCTTTCCGAGTAATTGGCTAGACAAAGAGGATCTGCAACGACCCGGGTCAAGGACAGGTCATAGGTCATAGATCAGCGGGTGTGGATCTATAGAAAAATCATAGATTGATGTTTGTCGGTATTTAGAAATATATTTTGATATATAGAGAGTACATATGGTATGATTTAATACTGTGACATCATGGTTTCGTTTTATGTGCCATTAGTTTTATGTTCGCGGTTCGCTTAATATCAGTGGGACTTATAAGAAGCATAAATCATTATTCATAGCTTTGTAACAAGAGTATATGACTTCATCTTAAAATAGACTGACGGCCGAATTCACTATTCCTTAATCATGAGTTGATCCACACTGATCAACGCTGATTTTGAATCAGTCTAATTCTACATTAAATCAAGCTAATATACTAATCAAAATCAATGAGAAACTGATTCGTCGTATTCCATGAATAAAACACGGAACATCTCTTTGAATCCTAATTTTGACGTTTATAGCTATGTCAGGATTCTGGCTGTTCCATTCATTTGTAACTTTGCCTCATGTTTCTTCTTTATCTTTATTTAAAACCGCATTGATTTTATTTTATTTTTTTCAAATATACTATCTTTAATTTTCACTATGTGTATTTAAAAACACTCCTTTATTGAAATCAGTGTAATTTCTACCTGTATCAAAATAAAAACATAATATTATTATTGGGCTTCCAAATTATCAAGAGATGGCGCTGACGTCAAACGTCAAAATTCAAACGAATGGTACATTTTTCGCTGGCTTTCATAAGAGTACAATTGGTGTGAGACTAATTTTCGTAGTTTTTAATTTAATTTGAGATGTTGTATAGTGTTTTTTTGTTAATTTCGGTAGAATTGAGTTTGATCTTTCTTGTAGTAACAATTTAGTGATAGTTTTAATAATATTTTAGTTAATAGGGTTAATTTTAGTAAGTAGTTGTAGGTTAAGAGTACTTTAGTCTTATTTTAATTAACAGTATATTGGTTCTTTTTAATAAAAAATATTTGATTTCCTTTATTTGGATTATATTTCATTTCTGTAGTTGTACATATATTAATTTCTATCTACATAGCGTTACTTTTATTTAATTGTTTTTGTTTACATGTACACTTCACTCAGTTCAGAAATCTGCCACCAGTGGCGCATTTTAATTTTGGAATCCCAATATGAAAATTATAAAATTTTATAAATAAATTGAAAACTTGCATATTAATATTTTTTTAACGGAAAGTACAATTACCATAAATAAAATTACATGACTGTTATCTGTCAAAAACCAAAACAAAACTATTGATTCAGAAATCAAGTTGGTTAATTAGAAGATACGGTAATTATTAATGTTGAATTCGACTGTAACAATTAATAAATTTAAAATTTGTATGTCGTATATTTTTTGGAAAATAGTACTAATTATAATTGTTATGATGTGTTGAATACGAATATATTTAGATAAAGAAATAAAGTAAAATGAGTGGTATATTTTGGGCACAGTTATAAATATATTTTCATAATGAACTACAGTGAGTAGAGATCGTTAGCCAAGTGCACCCGAGCGTCATTTGTTACACCAAAACAAAACACAAACCTTGTGTACATTCATGTTAATTACATAAAACATGTGCCAAGGTATATACGTACACTCATACTCAAAATTTGGATAATAAATAAATACATAAATAAATACTTGGATAATAAATAAATAAATAAATAAATACAGGTGGCTTAAAAACGACCCCCAGGTTTTGGGATTGAGTAGAAAATATTTTGACTGCCCTCCGATATCAATATTTTTTCTTTGTAGGGGTGAGCATGTCTGGAGTGACGACTCTGGCTGGCAGTGGCGGCGTTATGGGAGCAGTGGAGTTGAGTGAAACTGGGGGCAGGGCCCTTAAACTCCAAGCCGATGCTCCACACTTGGTCAGTCTTGGAGGAGGACGACTTAGTACTGCTGTTACCATACACCCCATACCCATTGGTAAGTTAAATCAAGCTTTGATCTGCGCAGACCAAAAACATAAAAATATATATCATCACGGCATATTACCCATTTCTGAGTGTGCCACAATCTGCTTTATCGCAGATATCGGCAATGATGATGATATATTTGTACCGTGCGGTCGCTTACCAGGCGTCACCTCACGGGCATTCATTGCTGGTGTGTGAGTGCACCACATGGGTCACTTTTGTGCCATTTAAAATTCGAAATATTTGGCGTCGGTCGGGATCGAACCCGGTTCCCCAAATTCGCGACCAGGCACACATTTATAATGTATAATGTGCTTAATTTGTATTATTTGAAGTTAAAATTGTGAATATATGCATTTATAATTTATTTGAATCAATAAAAGCGAAGCCACACTATTTTCTCTTTTCTGCTTCCGTCCAGGAAGTGCATATCCGCTGTTGCTATTTTCATTTGTTCTGTTTGTTGTCCATCGTCATGGCAACTAGCGTGAGATTATTTCGGGCAGTAGGCGACGCCACGACGCTCGCACTGCGATTGGCGTCTGTTTGTTTGAGGCGACGCACACTCGATCCAATCAGAGAAATTATTTTCGGAAGATGTGATTCATCCCGATGAATCACATCATAGTATGTTGGGGGACAAATGAAAGAACAGGGGTGGATTCAGAATAGATTTTTAGAGGGAAATAAATTGCTAAAGAGAGGGAAGGAGTATATATTTGTACAAGTATTATTATACAGATAAAAATGTGGTGATACTTATATTTTTTAAATAAATATTACAGTACATGTATATTTTTGAAGTTTTGTTTAATCATTTTATTTGTGCTACCCGTATAAGTACATTAACTGTAATAAAGATAAATGAATACATTATTAAAATGACTATTATATTTGAGTTACAATTTTAAAACATCAGGTGCACACTAACATAATTTTAAATTAGTTTAGGAACTTAAACTAAAAGGTTGTTTTATTTTACATGATGGAGTATACCGGTGTTATAGAATGCAAAATAGTAACTTTTTTCCTTTTTTCTATACCTAGTTTACATCTTCATGTTATGAAAATACAGTAAATCATGTTTAGGAAAAAGTTTTCATTTATATAATTTGATGTTAGAAAGAAATTCTGTACATACCTAGAAACATTTTTGAAAACTGTGACAGTTTCTATATAATGTTGCTTATTTCAGATTAAATATATGACGTTAGAAACACAGATGGCGATAGTAGTTACTGCGCGCGTGTATTTTGTATTTGATATTTTATTCACTTTGTGGTGATTATTACGTGTTTTTTCTGATATTTGTTTGTTTACCTACTTTTCTTTTTCAACAAAAATTGTAAACAGGCAAATAGCTGTATGAACACGTGTGGTCAGGAGCTGAAGTTCGCTGCAGATGCTCATCATACACGCGCCGTGATAGAAAATTAGAATTTGGATAAATTTTTAAAAATTAAGATCTCTCTTGATATATACATTTTCTTATTCAAAATTATATATTAATAGTCCTACTGAACTAATGAAAAAATTCCTGAATACCCCATTATGTTACCCATTTCTGGGTATACACTTTACAAACCGAGAGCTTTTCGGGCGTCACCTCTAAATATTTCTAATACAATCCTGTGTGTGCACCAAGTGCACACTTCTATTTACACTTCATCCGCTAGACGTCTCTAGTATCGGCTAAAAATATCCACAAAGCGTCGGATATGTTATCGTTAAAATCTTTCCCCATTTAGATACATAACACATACAGGCTGTTCAGAAAATATATAAAATAAATATATCATAACGGCGTATTCATATTACTCATTGCTGGGTGTGCCAATTTGTAGTTTCATACAGAGATATCGGTAATGATGAAGACGTATTCGTACTGTGCGGGCTTTTAGCAGACGCCCCTCACGGGCATTCATTGCTGGCGGGGAAAGTGCACCAAAAAAGTCTCTTTGTGCCACTTAAAATTCAAAATAGAAGTGAATAAATATAGTGAATAATATGTTGCAAAACACTAAAGTTCATATAAATAAATCTAGAAATGCCTAGTTGTAGGGTTCACGATTTCAATATATTTTATACAATAATTTCTGCTTTAAATAAAAGCGCAAAATGTCGAGACATGACGAAACTGAATCAAACAGCCTTTTTTTGTTTGTTTATGATGACAGATAAATAGAAGTTCGAGGAGGACATTTTAAACATTTATTACAATAGGGGTTTCCACCATTTTTTTTTTATAATTTCATCTGAAAATATTAGGAAAACTTAAGACTATTGATGGAAATCCGGTGAAAAATTCCTATTAATAAGCGAGTTATGGTCTCCCGAATTTTGAAAAGATTGACGTGCCGTCATCGCTTATGTGTTTTTATATCAAACTGTTTTCATCATGGACCTAAATGTTCTTGAAATATATGTTATTTTAAGTTATATTTACATAAAATATATGAATATTATAACACTGTATAAGTCTGCATACTTTATAATTACAGGTGTATTTAAATTATTAAGTTTAATGCAAGAAATTTATTAAAATAAAAACTGTTTGAAAACTGCAGTACAGGAATGTTAGCCCCTCTTTTCGAATTTGAATTTCTTAAATTCCATTGGTAGTAACCCCCACGTCCTAACACACTATTTGTTATGCATGTATAGGCGGTCTTTCGATCGTCAATCAAAATATTATATATTGAATTCATATTAGTGTCGAAGCGCTATAACAAAAAACCCCTTATTTCCGAAATATCGCAATTATACCATTTAATTTTTTTATTAATATTCGTTATTCAGCATATATATTCGTATTTTTTTACTGTTTTCCTTTAATTCGATTGAGGTGGAATCCCCTATTCATTTATTTGTTAAAAATAAATATTAGATAAGTCTGAAACTTAGAATTTCTGGATATTTGTTTATATGAACTTTTATTGTTATTATTTTTTTTGACATGTATTATCATCCCTAAATATTGATCACTATTTTCTGAACATTCTGTATAGTATGATACCTAGAGAAGAATGTAAACACGGACACATACGTTCATGTGTACAAGTAGTGTAAAAATTAAATTCGTTCATGGTTTACGCTACACACACCGTATGGTGTATACGTTTGTTTACACATGAGTTACAGGATGTTGTAACGAAGGGTAAGGGGATTACGAATAATTATAGGAAGGGGCGACAAAGGTTTTTTTAAGTGGGGATGTCTGTAGAGTAGATTATTTTTGAGCATTATATTATTGTTCATGTTTATAACGAGCAAATATTAACAGGACTTTTTTGTTTGTTGTATGTTATAAACATGTTCTGAACTTAATTTCTCCTACACTCTGAAACACACCTGTGCTTAATTGAAAGTCTAATTACTATTAAATTATTCGATACTAACACCAGTAACAGTAACTGTATAATAATACGTGTTTCAAACGTGGTACACCTGCCTCCAATGCTTCAACTTATAAATGTCCCTATTAATACGTTTCCTTCCTTTATGTGTCTATTTATATACACTCGAAATATTAAAAATTGGGGACAAGTCAGAGCTAAAAGGAGGCTGTACACTGGTAGTCCAATGAAATAATGTTTAATATTTTATATTTCAGGTCGCGTGACAATAGGAAGCGGTCCAGGATGTGACATACCCATGGCGGGAACGGGAGTAGCAGCACTTCATTGCCACCTGGAGCACCATGGCGGAGTGGTGACTTTGGTACCCTTGGCAGAACTTACAGCAGTTGATGGAATCAGGATAGCCCAACCCACAAGACTCACGCAAGGTAGAATAAATTGTTGAATGCTTCTTTTATTCAAGTTATTCACTTTAAAACATGGTTTACGTCTGGCAACTGTATATTTTTCAAAATATTTTTTTAAAAAAGTTCTTATTTCAAATTTTCCCAAGTGACTTGTATTATTAGTACCAATCACAGTCTTTCTTGCCCTAGCGGTACACTCTTAGTAGTACACTCTGTATTAACGTTGTTTACGCTTAAGACAGTTTCGTGTGTGTCGAATTATTTGCATATTGTCAAAGATATTTATTCGGTTTTGTTATAGCTGTATATTTTTATTTAGTTTTAGTTAAATATTATTTTTGTTTTAATTTAGTATTATTTCTTTCACATATCTGAAAAGATTTATAGTTTTGAGAGAAGCACTATTTCAAAAAAAAAATATATATTCAGTTTCACACAAATTCATTAGATTCATTACCTTTTCTTATATTTGCTGATATAGAAAAGGAAAAAAATATGATTTTAACACGAATCAGTCGTCCTACACGTAAAACATACGTCAAATGTCAACTAAAAATTTATATATGGTATTCAAGCAAATAATTATAAAATATACGTACTTTTAAATAATACTTTTGTATCTGGTATTTTACTTTTAGAATTATACTGTATATATTTGTATGATACAATTAAAACATAATTCAACTTCTTCGCTTTGTCGTGGTATTACAAGCTTGTATAAGTCATACAGACTTGGTCGAACTATATAATTATTAATAATCTACGTCACAAGAATTCCTCCGCGAACTTTATTTATGGAAATTATGAATGAAAAGTTTTATATTTTCTAATAATTTTTACAATAATATGTTTATAATTAGTTTATATTTCATAATTAAAAGGAAAAAACTACCCTATTGTAAAGCTTGGATTCTTTCTGTTTAAGGTGTGATGTTAACAATAGGCCGGTCCAACTATCTTCGCTTCAACCACCCTGCTGAAGCAAAGCTTATGAAATCAGTGCTTCCTAACTCTCGTATCAGCATGGCCCCAATTTCATTCGAGCCCCAAGAATTCCCCAAATTCCCCCGAAAACCCCCCGTCGCCCCTCGCCGAAGCCCTAGAGAAAGCTGTTCAGAAGAAGAATCGACTTGTATTATGAGCAAAGTTTCAAAATTCGAATTATTAGCTGCTCAAAACGCCTTAAAAAACGTATCACCAAAAGTGTTTTCTGCTAATAGCGTTACTGTAAATACACCAGCAAAAGATGTATTAGGAAAAGCTCCACCTAATCTGCAGAATTACGCGAAGAATCTACCCCAA
Organism: Ophonus ardosiacus; assembly: GCA_943142095.1. NCBI lineage: Eukaryota > Metazoa > Arthropoda > Insecta > Coleoptera > Carabidae > Ophonus > Ophonus ardosiacus. Next base: position 41,521,806 of record OW964827.1, read on the forward strand.
AGAGATGTGAATTATGCGGATTCAGTTATTAAAAATAAAACACCAGATAGACAGGTCTTCGGAAGAAAATCTCCCTCCCAATATGTAAACGTATCGATTAACGAACATAAAAACTGCAACAACCGAGTTGTCATACACGAAAATGGTTGTATACCCAAACCCCAGAACTATGTCAACGTACAAATTGATTCAGAATTAAACAACCTGAACAACAAACACATCAGTGGATCTTCTCAAAGTTTGAAGAATCTAGGTGTTAATAATTTTGGAAATAGAATGGCTACACCCAGTCCGAGTTTTAATAGGAATCCAGCGTATTACAGAAGTGTAACACCTAATCCTAGCCAACAAACAGGTGGACAGAAATCGCTAGATCATCGATCAGGATCTGTTGGGGAATTGAATAAAGTTAGGGGGGTGACGGGAAGTATTGAAGATCTGACACATAGGAAAAACGAAGCAGAGATCAAAAGAAATCAGGTAAATAATTATCCAAAATTCACGCCCATTCTGCGTTTAAAATATAGTCACTGTAAGGGCTGGTTTATGATGAATTTAATTTATATTTAGAAATTTTGATTTAAAATTTACACTTTCTCTCTGGTTTATGTTCGATTTTGAAATTCTAGATCTGACCAATCAATATCTGTCACGTGACCTGTCATCACTGCTTGTCATTTGACGTTTCATCAGTTATTTCAGATTTTAGTTTACAATTTTATTTTCATAGATAACTATGAATTTGTTATACGCTAATGAACAAGATGATTTTTTTATAATATCGGGAATGTTTTTTTTTTTACTATTGTTGATTTGTATAATAAAGAAATAAAACAAACACAAACTTAAAAAACGTTGATGGTCTATTAGTTGGGCCTTTGAACATATTGATTTGTCAACGGACTGTATTATAGTTTATTTCTGAAAGTGAAATAACAAGATCATAAACAATTCTTAAAATATACTCGTATGTGTGTGCAAGTATTTAATTTCTTGCTATCCCTCGTTGCAATGAAATTACGCAAACGTTTGTATATTTGCACAATTCATTTGCTTTGTCGTACAAATTCCGATGTTCGCGAATACTGCTTATTAACAAAGAACAAAAAATCAATTTATTCCTGTGTGAATTCATCTGCAAAATATCAACAACTCACAAACAGAAAAGACAGCTGACGGATAAAGCAAAGTTATACCTTACCGCCATGTTTAATTGTTCTCTCTTGTGATTGGTCGAATTTAAAATTTGTAAATCGTTCATAAACCATCATATGTGATAGGTGAGTTTATATTTTAAAATCTAAATTATATATTGTAAATGCAACGAATGCAAAACCCTGCATTGTTTTGAAAAAAATGCACATATCTCATGTTTACTGCTTATTTAACTGAACTATAACCTTTCATCATTAGTTATTTTTGTTACCGAGGCGCAGGCAGCCATGTGACTTTGACCTTTGCTTGTAGGGCCCAAGAAGATTGCCACGAATATAGCTTGTGTACCTTGCCTGAGTTGCCAAATGAATTTAAGCGTAAAATTAATAAATAAAATTTTAAAACTAGTTATTGTTAATGAATATCATGTTGTTTTACTTTCTAACATATACTTAAGGCGATTGCCGGTGCTACGCTAAACAGCACTTTAGTAGAAATCAAACTACACTCGTAAATATTAAGTTATAACTTCAAACTTGATACCATTGTATAGTAGATAGATCAATGCATGGGGCTGACCAATTATTTTGCATAATTATTAATTTCTATTGCATTTAAGTTTAGCTCAAAAAACATCATAAAAATGGCTATTTTAAAATTTATTTTTAACACGATAACTGTACTTTATACAAAAAATGTTTGGGTCACCCCCATAGCGCCCATCTTTAATAGTAAGTCTGTGAAAAATCTAAATTATCTCTTTTAGTTTAGCTGTGATTTGATTTCTACTAAACCCCTTTTTGCCGCTTATTTCAGAAATCGGAACGATAGATTATGGAGGAGAAAGTGTTAGGAGAATATGTTCCCCCTCTACTACACACATCTCCTCTCTCACTCCAACAATTTACTTCACAACACGGGCTGAGTTTTCCCCTTATGCTTTAAACAAGGACAAACAGATATAAAAGCAGACAGAGAGAAATAAACTTAGCAATCTTAAAAGTAGTGGGGGAACGTAAGAAGTTTGTCTGCACTAGTGTCATACTAGCTACAAAACTGATTTCGCTGAGCGACCGGCAATGCTCTTTAATTTTTAAAATTTATATATTTTTTAAATTATGCGACTTGTGTTGCCATCTGCGATACAAAGATTTCTTGGCGCGCTAAATTTGAGAAAAACCATCAGATGAATGTTGAACGTCTTGTATATTTTAAAAATTAAGTTTATGTGTTAGAAAGTAAAACAACATGATATTCATTAATAATAACTAGTTTTGCAATTTTATTTATTAATTTTACGCTCAAATTCATTTGGCAACACAGGCAAGGTACACAAGCTGTACTCTTGGCAACCTTGTTGGGCCCTACAAGCAAATGTCAAAGTGACCTGTGGTGGTAGCACGCACTTTAGAATTCTATCAAAAGAGGCATTTGTTTTCGCTTTTCGCATCAAAGTGAAAATTTGGTAGCATGCGTGTCTCAAAATATTCGCCTGCAAGCGTTCGACTTGAAGCGAAAGTGTCAAAGTAACGTCAATATTTTGCCACAGTTCTATCCAAAACCAATTTATTTATAATTTATACATTTATTATATACAACTGTCATAATATTTTTTATTTTAATAGTATAAAATCCAATAATTTTTGAATCAAAAAGCGAATATAGAATTCTAAAGTGCGTGCTACCACTACTGGCTGCGCGCGCCTCATTGTATTATAAGATACTTTACGGTGACAATATTTGAATTTGCCGGTCAATTACTATTATATGGTAAACGGATGAACGGGCGTTACACCATTCGATTCTATGGACTTTTCTACATATGTATACCAGTTGTCAATTTTCGTGTCCAACTGGTACAATATTAACAGACAAGAAACAAAAAAAAACCTTCAAATATTCAGTAGCCCACTAAAAACCCGAGCACCATGAATTTAAATGAAAAGTATCACATATCCCCCTAATTCGGACCCGCTGATTATAAGAAAAATAATAAAAAAAATTAATGGGGCCTAGTTTTGAAAATACAAATTTTTATTTTGAACAAAAAGTTTTTTTTTTGATTTTGGCAGTCTACAAGCTAATGAACGGCACATGATAGATGAACAGGCGTTGCGACATTCAATTCTTTGGACTTTTCTACATATGTATACCAATTTTCAATTTTCGTATTTAGCTGCTACAATATCAATAAGCAAATAACCGAAAATTGCGATATCATACATACACTAAAAATGCTATATCGGTCAAATCAGTTTTCATTTTCTAAAAGTGAGTTGGATACCCTTGATTTAGAAGTTTTTATATAAAATCCACTTTTTTCCCGACCGCATCAGATCTAATCTGTCCTCTCCCATTTTCTTATCAGTTGTTGTATTTTCTTATCAGTATTACTACATATTCTCACCTCATTTGGTAATATATTTGTAGGCTATAGCAGAAAGAGTTCGTGAACAGCAAGACGAAAAGGCCGAACAAGCCAGATTAGAAGAAATTTTGAATATGTGCGCAGAATATGAGAAACAGGCCCAATGGGAGAAAAATAATAAACCCACACCAAACAGGTAATAAAATCAAATATATATAATTTTTTGTGAACCTATGAAATGTCTTTTTTCTTTAAGGATAAAAACAAATGGCAGTCTACCTCGCGACAAAAGAACATATTCTCCTTCGGCTACAGACGAAACATCTTTCCATTTTGATTCTCCTGCCGAATCTTGCAAAAGTTCTTCAAGCAGGAACAACTTACAATACGAAAATGTAGTTATCAGTACCCCAAAACACCAGGAATATGAAAATGTAGAACTTAAATTTGAATGCGGAAGTCCATATGAAAATGTCACCTTCCCTCAAAGTCCTCGGACGAAAATAAAGACATGTCCCACAAAATGGTAAGATCTCAAAACTATAATAAAAAAATCTGATGTGGACAGCGCAACACCTCCCGCCATTTAACTTTTATTAATTTAAATACATACCTAAATTTGTATTGATGCTGGAAACTATATTATATTCGTTTGCGTTCGTATAAATGTAACTACTGTTTCATTTACTATTATCGTTCTAAAACGTTATCATTATTAATTTGAAATGTATTTTTTGAAAGTGACATTTATCTATCTAAGGTATGGGCCGTTTAGTAAGGAACTAATGGCGCTGTAGTTCCTGACATATTTATCCCCTCCAGATTTTTTGTTGTCATTGAACTGTCAATCTGACATTTATATAAACCAAATAAAATGCCTTATTGCTTTGTAAAGGAATGCAAAAATAAAATAGGGCATTCATTTCCAAAAACCGAAAACTTAAAAAATGCTTGTTTACATTTCACTTCATACGCGGTATGCTTTATACTGCGCAAACGCGAACATGCGAATTAAAGGTTCGTTCACCAATCGAAATTAGTTTTAGTTTTATGATATTTAGATTTAACACAATTTAACAGTAAATTATGAGAGTATTAACTACACGTTTTTTGAATGGTTTCATAAGATAACATGGTGTCAATGTTCTTAAAATAAAAATTAAAAATATAACTAATTTCTATTTGTGAATGTGCCATAAAGGAAAAATTTTTGTCATAACAGTGTATACACTGTCAACTTTCACAAAATTATGTGAACAGTTGTGCTGCCACCTACAAGTTTGGCGTGAACGCTCCCATTGTATTTATTTTTAAAACACAGGTTTCGGGTTTTATAAAATTGATTATTTTGTAAATTTATCTATAAAATTTATAGAAAAAATATTAATGCATTCCTATACAAAATTTGATTATCAATTTTTATAATGACATTTAAAGGTATTTTTATAAGAAAAATTATTTTAAGCTTCAAGTAAAGTGCTATTTCCGGTTATCCGATTTTTACCAAAATCTAATGGTTTCTTTCCATATTAGAATAGATTCGAAATACAAGGTTATAAATTTTTCAGAATGTTAGTATTTAAGTTTGAGCGTTAAGAGGACACACATCGTGAAAATGTTAAAATCTAATTTGATGGACCTTAAAACGTGCTTATTTACCAAAATCTTGATATGCGATTTTTAGCACGATCCTTATACCTCTCTTACCAAGGTTAGCGGGAGGTAAAAATATTTTCTGTATAACTTTTTCTTCTTTTCAGTAATGAATCCCCTTCTCCCGATTTGAACCACGAAATCAATGCTACTCCACGAAGAAAGCTATCACCACACAAATTTATTTTGCCCGTACAAGATTTGGAGGATTCTACAGAAACAAGTACCCATGAAGAAGTGGTACAAATTAAGGATAAAGATCAGGAGAAAATGGATAAATTAAGAAAAGAAAAACAGGAAGTTTTGCAAGTTATGGTTACCATAAAAAGGAAGATTGCGGATATAGAAATACAAGAAGAAGAACTTCTCAGAGATGTAAGTATGAAATTAACTCTTTACTTCTTGTTCTTCGTTAATTTTACTTCTCTTCATTATCTTATTTGAGTCTTTCTTCAAGCATTTACATTCCATTACCATTCATAAGCTTCTTGAAAGAATTCTTTTGTAACATTCGAACCACATCACTTTCAGCCATTTAAATCAGATGACCCAACAAGAAACCTGTTTTTTAATGTTCATTTCTTTCATAAATAATAATTCATTCAGATTCTTTATAAAAATTTGATAATTCATGTATTTTTTTTCTTTGTAGTTGGAGCTCGAAAAGGCCCTATTAAACGGCGAACACCAATCAAAACAAAATGAATTAAACGAAGACGAAAAACTAAAAGACAAACTTATACAACGGGCCAAGCAAATCGAAATAAAAATGGAGGAATGCCGAATAATCCAACTTCAACATCAAGAAGATTGCAAGCGAAAACTAGAACACGCTATTCTTTCCGTAGAACGTCTACAATCAGAACTTTCTAGAATCTCCAAAACTTCATCCACATATCCTGACATTCTAGACGAATTATCCTTTGCCAAGGAACAACTAGAAAACGAGAAGAAAGCCTTTGAAGATTTAGAATTTCATCATTTAGAAGAAGAAGCTGATTGGTTAGCAAGTCGGGAAGAAATTCAACGAGAAATTCTAGATTTATCACAAAAAATCGAACAGAAAAAATCACATATTTTGGAATTAGATTCCCAGAAAGTAGAAACATTAGACAACACAACTCAAGAATCTAGAAATCTAGAAAGACAGCTGTTAACTTGTCTTAGAAAACTAGAAGAATGCCGGACCCGCTTAGCATTAATAGAAACCGAATTACAAGCATATTCTGATAGAGAAAGCGATGAAATTTCAAGCGACAGCGAAAATGAAAAACAAAAGGATCTTAACAATAAAATCGACAATTTTAATCTCCTTAAAAACAGACTTAAGTCCCCTTTAGATAATTACAGTATGACACAATCATTTTCTGAAAAATCTCCGAAGAAGTCTGATGAAGTTTTCAACATGTCACAATCCTTTAACGAAAAACTTTTACAAGAAAAGTCCATCTTAGATTTTGAGGGGAGTCCCGTAGGTAAATGTCCATCACAAGACGACATAGATAGGATAAGTAAAGTAACAAGTAATGCCCCAATAAATATAGAAGATGGAAGAGGATCTCTGGGAAGAAAAACTATAGAATCGCTAAAAGAAATTGAGAGAAACCGGCAGTTGCATTTAGTGCAACAAGGTAAATAAATGCATAATTTTGAAACATTTTTATAATGATTTCTTTTGTGTTTAGGGTCGCAAGTAATCGAAGAAGAACGTCGTAGGGTTCTAGCCCTTAAACAAAGGGCCCAAGATGAAGTAAGGACACAATGGGCACAAAATAGGCACAAGGATTGTGCTTCGCTGAACAGCACTGGTTCTGAAGAGACTCAATTGGACAGGTAAGCATTAACACTTATTTTTTATATTTTTCAAATTTTATTTATTGGTTACAATGTCGTCACTGAATAGTTCCTCAATGTTGGTAGCGCTTATCTGCATCTGCACATTCCGTTTGAGCTCGAGAAAACCGGGATCATTGACCTTTCATGACCGTACTTCGAAATTTCCTAAACTTGCGAAATATTAAAAACTCCCTAAATATTTTGGAATGTGGGCCAGATTAAAAGAGTATCATTTTCTTTTCTTATAACTTTTTTGTACTGTCAGTTGTAAAGGGAGTAAATGGGGTATTCCGGTGTTATGAAATTTATGCTAAATAGTAACTTTTATCTATAGTTTATATCTTCGTATAGTAAGAACATGCAATAAAACATGTTCAGTAAAAAGTTTTTATTCATAATTTGATCTTAGAAAATTGAAATTCTTTACATATCTTGAAAAACTGTGACGTAGATTCTATGTGATTTTGCTCATTTCATATTAAATATATGCCTTTAGAAACACAGATGGCGCTAGTAGTTACTACGTATTATTTTGTATTTGATATTGTATTCACTTTGTTTGTGTTAATTATTGTGTACCTATTCCTCTGATATTTTTTCGTTTATCTATCTTTTCCTGTTCAAAAGTCTGTGAACTCGTAATACATATTTTCTTATTCAAAATTATATGTATATGCATAATACTACTGCACTTAACTAATGAAAAAAATATATTTATTTTTGGGTGCATAGGTACAATATTTTTGGTAAGTCCGTGCCTGGTGTAAAGTATAAAGGGGGAATATCTGAACGCTGGTTAGCTGATTATTTGAATAAATTAGTAGGATTTTAATTATTGAAATTTTGTAATAGTTATTAATTTTAAATATTTTGTAATTAGTTGAATTTTATCGTTTGACGAGTGGACAGTGGTGCACTTTTTTAGTGAAATAGAGTGCCTGTGTTTATTGATAATAAAACGGTAATATTTATTATATTTTTATATTGTGTTTAATATATTTTTAATATTTTTTATTGAACAAAAGGAAAATTTAAATATTAGTTCACAATACCCAATACAAAAAGTTTATTTATTTAATTATTATTTTAAAAAAATTCTTATCAAACCATAAACTATATCAAAGAAATAAACCTACCCACACATTATTCATATTTATAAATCAAAAATTTACAATATTTTCCTTCATTTATAAAGTTAATCATACATGACATGTGTGTATACGTATGATGTTGCGTGAAATTTAATCCAACATTATCTAATCTTTATATAAAGTTACCAAGTGCGTTGATATGGACACGGACAGTATTATAGAAAGATTTCGATAGTTAAAATGTGTTCGCGATTTAATTGTATTAACGGTGAAACCGATGATATTGTAGAAGGAAATTATACCATTGAAAGGTATTTATTTTATTAATATTAAGGTATTTTCATGACATTCATGATTTTGAGGGGAGTTATAAGCTACTTATATTTCCTTGCTGTAATTTTCGTTAATTGCAAGTAAAATTACAGGAAAATAAGCACAAATTTTCCTTTGCTCTACAACAATATGTATTAGTAAGATATTTCTTCTAAAAATTTTCATGATATACAACTAAAATATAGGGGTGGATTCTAGAATTTGTTTTATAGGAAATTAACCCTACTATTTTTCAGAAAAAAAAAATGCCAAAATAACTATTGGTTGGTAATAAAGTACATTCTTAACAATAAGTAAGCATTTATATATAAGTATCAGCATCAGATTATTAATATGAAAAAAGTTTTACTTGTAATTCTTGTTGATACTGATAAGTAAATGCTAGTGCTTAAGTATTTATTTATTTTTATTAATATCACCCACTTTCCGCGCCCTAATTTTTGTGGAATTTAATGTTTTTAATGGTTTTGCAACTATATGTTAACATCAAAATAAAATTCTTGAGGAATGGAGTTTCTAGACTTTAGCCTAAACAGTAATTCCTTGGAAAAATCTACATGAAATACAAGTAAAATTTTGTCCGGTACACTACAAAAATATTGGTGTATACATATTTCTGTAAATATTAATACTAATAATTATAAGCTTTAAATCCGTGCGGCAAATTTCGTCAAATGCAAGTAAAATTACTACAAAAGTATTGGTTATATAGCAACAAATATTAATATTTATTTACGTGATAAATTTCCATGAAGTACAAGTAAAATTTTAAGAAAATTTGGAAGAATTTATGCTCAATGCTACACATAATTTTTATTTATATAATTTAAAATATAAATAATTGATGTTACATAATTTAATTGGTAACTTTATGTAACCACTAATATGTTGGCACAAATAATTTTTATAACACCTATAAATAAATACATTTCAGCTATATTTACTTTAAAAGTTTCAAAATATTTCAGAAGTATTTAAAAGATAGATAAGCGTGCCAACTTATTTATCTTTCAAATAAATATTTCGATAATATTTTTATCAATTTAATTTCTAAATAAATTATAGCTTGTGGTCCGTACAACTCAAAATTTGATTCAAATTGAAAACGAGTATTTTTTTATTTATTAAAATATCTCTACCCAGATATGGGTAAAAAAACGATGATGATATAATTTGAATTCATAATTGTCATTGTTTTAAAATAACTTGTAGCCATTAATTTTATCTTATTTCACAGTACATATACTTTGAATTATTTGCCAAAAATGTCGTCAAGATATTTTTCTGCACCTTATTTTAATATCTTAAACAGGTGTAGAAAATTTAGTTATCATTTTTCTTCAAGACAGCCAGATGTTCTTTCTAATTTTAATGGAACGTCAAAATAAATTTACAAATGAAAATATTGTAAATACGTTCATCTGGTGGACACAATAAAAGCATTTCAAAGTTATTTATCTTTATTGAAATGCATATAACGTTTACTTATTTTAAATGTATGTGAATTTAGCTGCCACCAAATTTGCAGACATGTAGAAAACATTTAAGAAAACAACTTACGTCAACTGAAAATTTATTGCAATGACTGAGCGAACAACTGTGGAATTTTATTACTTAGAAAAACTTTAGAAAATTATACTATTTTCTTCTTATTACGCATGAAAAATTTTTATTACCGAATTTACCAGTAAATTACGAAACGAGCCTTGGCTATACTTTTTCAACGACTGCAAATTAAGAACAGTTTTTTTGAAATGCACAATCCGTTTTCAATAAATGAATGCCTAAAATTACTAAATAAAGAAAGTAAACCAAACAGCATTTATTTGAATTTATAATGTCAAATAGAAACCACGTGTGTTTGTATGTAAATGAAAGGTATGTTGAAAGAAATACCTAGTCTACCAGTGGCAATCAAAATTTTGACTACTTGTATAATAAACGTAGAACTACACATTTTTTTAATTTTGTTTCAGTGTTAGCGGAAGTGACGAAACGGAAAAAAGAAACAGTGCTGCCACTACAAGCGGAAACGAACAAAATGCACCAGACAGTATTAAGGTAGGAATTTTTGTTTATTTTTTTAAATTTATTAACACATAAAGCTGTCAAATAAATATATGTTAATAACCAAATGACAAATGATTCTTTAACCAGAATCTAATCGTTAGGAACAGCTGAAAAACAGAAAAATTATTTAAGCGATCAGATATATTCTTGGCAGACAAAACGCTATAAAAAAGACAATAATTTGAGATGATAAAAAAGACAATAATTTGAGATGATATGTTTATGATAGTATTTAAAATATGTTGAACAAAACAATTGTTTTAAAATAACTTCGTATTTTTAACGGTATTTTTGTACAGAAAACATTCAGCACTTTGATTCGACAAAAAATAAAGTCGCGGTCTACGTAGAAATTTATGATACACATTATAATTCAAGGAAAAGACCAATTAATTTTTGAATAAACAATTTTCAATGACAGATATTTTTGATTTTACGATGTTGATTTATAAAACTTCAGAAGAAAACGCATAAACCTTGTTTTCCGCTTATAATAATTGACAAGTGATTTAATAGCTTTCAAAACCCGAATACACCCATTTTCTCCAAAATCTTCAAAATTTTCAAAAATCCAATTTTTATGATACATTTAAATGGTACCAAAATATCATAGTTTTACTTCAAACATTTCAAAATGGCGACCATTTATTTTCAATATATATATTAATAAATTCCATACAAAATAAAAGAAAAATGAGAATAGATCCACTACCCATAAAGTTGAAGGGCCCTAATAGAATTTCTTTGACATTCTCCGAATATTAAAACCATGTCAACCATTTCTTCATTTGCGTAACTCACTTAGGCCATAATTACATAACAAAAAAATCTGATGTGGCCAACACAAAACCTCCCGCTATTTAATTTTTATTAATTTAAATACATACCTACGTTACTAATGCTGCAAACTATATTATGTTTTATTGTATATAACTATTGTTTTATTTACGATTTTCTTTATTATTTAATGTCACTATTATTAATTTGAAGTGATTGATTTTTTGACAATGACGTTTACCTGTCAGTTACATTCATTTGAAAAATAAATTGTGTAACAAAGGAATTTTGTTTATCTTAGGCTTCGGGATTAAAAAAAGAAAAATGATTTTTAAATGTATCTGTAAAATATATAGAAAAAGTATTAATGTATATCTGTACAAAATTCAATAATCTATAATTTTCCAATGACATAAAATGCAAAAAAATGGCATTTTATGGTATTTTTTGAAGAAAAACCATTATGAGCTTCAAGTAAAGTGCCATTTCCGTTTATCCGATTTACACCAAAATCTAATGGCTTCTTTTCGTATTAGAATAGGGTAGAAATACAAGGTTTCAGAATTTTCTGAATAACAGTATTTGAGTTAGAGCGAAGACAAAATTCATACACATACACACATACATACATACACACACACACACACATACATACACACACACATACACACATACAGACATCATCGTGAAAATGTTAAAAATGGATTCTAGGGACCTTAAAACGTGGTCATTTACTAAAATCTCGATATGAGTTTTTAGCACGATCCCTATACCTCCCTTACCAAGGGTAGCTGGAGGTAAAAATGATTGTTACTGCCACATTAAATAACAAAATGAATGAAGGTAAATACTTTTCGTTTGTTTTAAGGTAATAAAATTATTTTCATAGCTTGCTGTTTTATTTTGCAGGAATTGTATTAATAAAATAAATGGTCGCCCCTTTGAAATGTTTGTAGTAAAACTATGATATGTTGATATCGTTGTGAAGGTAATTATTTTATGTACATTCTAAAAATATATAAAGTACCGATTCTCTATGCAAAATTAAAAGTTGTACCCATATCCGCTAAAACCGGAAGTGATACAAAATTATTACTACGATCATTTTATGAGCCCCTTTGTCTAGTTTAACTTTGTTCATTAACATTTTTTTCTATCTTATAATAATAAACGAAATATTCTTGTTGCCAGACTTTTGCCGGTTACCCTGTATGGGTATAACCGGTAGAACTCAAAAATAGGAAGAAATATGGATATCAACAATATTATTTAAGAAAGGGGAACATTCACTACTATAATTTATTTGAATTTAAAAGCATCAATTATTTATACAACAATGTTTCAGAAACGAAAACTTCTATAAATTTGAAATGATTTACGCTACAGGAAGAATAAAATATTTCATCTTCTTGTCATAAATTTCTGACTATATAACTTTCATAAACAGCCGTTTTTACTGTCTTTCGTATCCTATAAGTTTTAAGCTAGGTCTCAAGCTCTCCCACTATTTTCGTAGAAGCGTCACGAATTCATTCAATTTATTCAGTAGCTTTCGGACTACGAACATAGTGCAGTGTGAATATATTCTTGAGTTTAATTTTAAAATATTTAAATGTCTTTAATGTGGATGAACTACATAAAAGATGGATACAGAAGAAAAAAGAAAGAAAAGAATAAAACTAATGCAAATAATAAAAGAAAATCCTATCCTGAAGTTACAGTGAGTAAAACATATTTTAGTTTTGAAATCAATCAATAAATCAATTTAATAACAATTATAGCTGCAACTTATTTTATTTAATATTGTTAAATAAATAAAATAAATATATCATCAAGGCGTATTACCTATTGATGGGTGTGCCATTCTACTTTGTTTGCTACTGCCAGGAAAAAAATCTTAAGTCCATTTTTTCAATTATTGCGTTTGAATTAAATTTGGTACAGTTCTTGCCAAAATATACCCCCCTTCATTGTACCCTCACAGCTGGAAATTTGTAAAGAGATTTATAAGGATGCTGAAAACCAGGGTTGTACTTAAATAAAATAATAAAAAAATTCACGTTTTTAGTTGTTGAAAACTAATAAGCAACTAGAATTAAATTTTACATACCAACCTTTATAAAATAATTTGGAGATGCTTTACCGTTAATATTTTATAGAAACCCATTGTTTTTCTCGTAAAATAGATAGAAAATATAAAAATTTTGGTAATCCACCCTTAACACTCAGGTAGGTACCGAAATTAAATTACCCGCTGATAAAGCGGTACACCTGCAATTAGGAAGTCAATAGAAGGAAATTGTTTTCATACCTTGCCTTGTTTTATTTTGTATGGAATTTTATTAATACATATTTTGAAAATCTCTCAAAATAAACGAAATATTCTTGGTGTCGGATTTTCGCCTATCGCCTTGTATAGTTCTTGCCAAGATATATGTGTTAAACAACATTTTTTTTACTACTATAGCGAATAAATATTACTGTTAATATTTACAATAAATAAAGTTATTGATTATAACAAAATTATAGTTTACTTAGTTTTTGACTAGTAATGAGTGCAGAAAAATAATACTTTTCTTCATATGAATATTGAAATAAAGGACTTTTCCAAACAATAGTACGAAAACATATAAATTTATCGAACTATAAATTAATTTCTAAATTTATATTTCTGACATTTGTTTAATGTTGTTTATATCATAAACCCGCCTTTTATCTTTAATATAATGATACATTTAATAATATCATTAATTCATATTAATGTATAATAAAATATGAAACAATTATATTATAATAATTATATACGCGCCTTTTTTCAAACACTGTCTTTCAACTATTTCAACGCCAACTACAAATAGAGTCATTTTGGCAATAGTTTGCAGTACAGTTTCAAAATGTCAGTTGTTTACAAAATATACAACGATATCTCCCAAATTTTTAACAGTAGAATCAGAAAAAAACTTGAATGTTCTTGTCAAAGAAAAGATGTGATTTCTTTTAAGAAAAATGTAAGTTTTGAATTATTAAATAGTAAAATATATAGAGCGATATATTTATAGTAATTTAGATTTTTTTTTTTTGTTGTAAATATATCAGAATTTCGGCTAATTATATGTTGCATAAATCGCGAAAAATTAAGCAAATTGATGGATTTATTTTTGAAATTATTTTGAGATATATTACGTTAGGAAATGTGTGAGAAATAAAAAAGTGCAAGCGAGATTTATAAATAGCAAGTGTGACAGAAAAATAAACGAATAAATATATTTTTAGTTCACGAATCTAATGAGTAACATAATTTATAAATAAACGAATTTTCCTTCCGCTTCTTCAGTTTGTTTATAATTTATAATTTTTTTTATACGTATACTCATTTTATATGAAACCCTGAACATTTTTAGAAATGTACTATTAGTATTTTTGAGCATATTAATGACTTTAAGATGTGTTTATAAAATACTTCACTTTCAATTTGAATTTGATTGTTTTCTAGTCGTATACTGCCAATTATTCTCAAAGGAAATGATATACGAACAGAATAAATATTGTTTGACGTACGCACAAATCTAAAATTATATCTGCGTTCAAATATTTGTCTGATTTATTACCTTCTGACGAATGTATGAGTCAAAATATTTAGGCATTTTTACTTGTTGACCTACAATCTTTTATTTAAAAAAGGTCCATCTTTGGCTTTAAAACTGACAGAGACTACCAAAGTTGAAAGAAACTTGATAGATCAATTTATTTGTCTTTGAGAACAAAATTAGTTTAACATTTACAACTGCGAGCAAAAGTTATCATCAAAGGAAAGGTTTCTCGTGTGATAGCCGATAAAAGGGGGTATTCCGGTGATATGGAATTAATGCAAAATAATAACTTTAATATAGTTTCCATCTTCATATAGTAGAAAAATATAATAAAACATGTCTAATAAAAAGTTTTAATTCATAATTTAATGTTACAAAATTGGAATTTTTACAGCTCTAGAAACGTCCTTGAAATTTGTGACGTCAAGTTGATAATCTGTTGCTCATTTCAAAGTAAATATTTTCGTTTAAAAACACAGATGGTGCCAGTAGTTAACACGCGCGGGTATATTTCTTGTTTGACATTTCGTCCACTTTATAATTATTACTCCTATTTTTACCATAAACAAACACAGGACAAACATCGAAATACACGCTGCTACTAAAATCATATGTAAACAAGCAAATGGCTGTCATGAACATGTGGATTTAGGCGCTGAAGTTCGTTGCAGATGTCACCATCGAGTTGACGTCATAAGCGCGCCATGATAAGAAAATTTGAATTGCGATGAAATTTTTTAAAATTCATATCTCATGTGATGCATACATTTTCTTACTCAAAGTTAGATATTCAGAGTCCTACTGGTCTGTACTAATGTAAAAAAAAAATATTTTTAAAAAATGTCGGAATACCCCATTACTACCAAATATAAGTTGACAAAATCATTAGCTGACAAGCCAAAATGCGATAGACTCCGTAAATTAACAAAGCGAACTGATAAAATAATAAAACTAAAATGTATAGCAGATCCAAGAGCACTGCTATGGATATTTCGAAAGAAATTTGAACAGAAAATCTTGCCAGTGTCAGCCAAAGTCTTAGAAAAGAAGGACGTATTGGTAGTGCCAGTGATAAACAAACCTTTAATTAGTAGAAAAAATAAAAAAGCGAGACTAAATTTTGCAAAATAACAACATTTTTTTAAACCACGTTCGCATCCATTTATTTAATATACAGCCCTATTCATTTAAATGTATAATAAAAATTAAGCTGTAAATCTTGCAGACAATTTCACGATGGGCCACCAATTTTCTTTTTCTAGATGCGCTGTTCACCTTCCCCCGATGCCCGCCCTCTCAGTTCTTCTTCTTTATCATCCTCATCCTCTCGGAGGGACAGAGCACGACCTTTGACCCGTTATCTCCCAATAAGGTCCTCAGAATTGGATCTCAGGGCTCACGTGGAATCCGCGGGCCACCAAGTAGCTCTCTGTCCACATGTTGACATCAGCGCCACGGCCGCACGTGGTTGGTTACACAAACTAGGAGGGAAGATATCAGGATGGAACAAGAGGTGGTTTGTCTTCGATAGGACAAAGAGGATGATGGTGTATTATGGGGACAAGAATGAGAAGAAAGTCAGAGGAGGGGCCTATTTTCAAGTAAGACAGAGATAGAAGATAATGACATTGCGCAATAATATTTTGTTTATTTGTAAACTATTTCATTCGCGCTATAAGATTGAGAATTTTTGCTGAATTCACCCTCACATAACGATTTTTAAAGAAATATGCATGTAAAGTTTTATATTATATTTGCCGTCAAATGAATATGGACTAATGTTCAACTTTTTTGTGTTGCCGCTTCTTTATAACTTAGCTTTTTTAACATTGCCCCTGAATTGGCAACAGTGTAGAAATCTCCAGTTCATACTTATTTAACAGGAAGTATAATTTGATTAAAATATGACAATAATGAGAGTGCCACGGATGGAAAAAATGAAAATATAGTTGGATTCACGAAAGATGACTATTCAAGGTCACTTGTTCGAAGAAAAAATGCACGGCACTTTATTCAGCAGTAACTTAACAACATTTCATGTCAGAGAAAGGTTTTTGGACGTATGTCTTTAATTTATGTAGTGTGACAGATATTGGGATATTCCACTACGTATAAATGGCGTTGTGCACCAACGTCAAACCTTCGTCAAGGGAGCACTTTCGTTTAACTTCCGTAAGCGTATAAGGCCTGTTCTACAATAAGTCGTTAGTATATTTGGGGACAAATAATAATCATAATTTGTTTCAAATTAACTACCTAACCTCCTTACGTTACCCATTGCATTTGCGTTACGTTTTGCGTTGCGTTGTTATAAATAGGCCTTAACAGCAAGTTTAATATCAGCTGGCAAAGGTTTTCTGTAATCGTGGTTTCAGAATATCATGCAACTGATCAAATTGTTGTACAGACATTCTCGTAAATTTAAAAAAGTCTTCGTGATCACTTGACTTGAAATATGAAAATAATTTTCTGTGCGCACCAAAATTTTGCCTAACATAAACGGTAATATGAGGTTTTACCCACCATCATATTGTATTTTTTTTTCTTCTCTTTTGCATCGGCTGTCGTAGTTTTATTATTTGAAGTTATATTACAATTAAATTAAAATAAATTGGAAGAGATATAGTATACATAACCTCACTTAAAAGTGACAGTTCGCTACGACAGCTTCCGACTATTGTAGAAAGCAATGTCGGGTGCTGCTAACGTCAAACGACTTTCGACAAGCGCCAACCGACAAACGAATCAGTTGTAGAACAGGGCTAATTGCTGTCAATAGTTTTTCTTTGATTCTTCTCATATTTCGATTTTTCTTCCAGTGTTTATTTTATTATTTTAGGTAGATTATATTGCCTTGTTTTCTATTTTATTAGTTGTAGATTAATTATTACTTTTCATTTTAAATACTTTAGTTAGTAGTTTTTAGGTTATCTTCATAATTTAGGTTTTTCTTAGGGATAGTTTTACAATAAATATTAGATGATAGTAGTTTTGTTAAACGTAAATATTACCTATTTTCCACTATATAAACTGTACGCGCCATCGTAAAATCATACGAATGCGGATCCTTTGCTTTTCTTGAAGGAAACACTGTGAAATGGAAATATCATTTCTGCATAAGTATCTCACACAAACACCCAACCCCGAATTATGCGCATGCTTGGAAACCTTGACTACTATTGGCTAACGAGGAAATCATGATCACTTTTTCGAATCACGACTAGCGCGAGAAATTTTAAATTTAAATTTGAGAAATTAAACAATGTACCTACTATTTATTTTGTATGTAAATTCTTGAATATAAATATTAGTAATAATAAAAAACATTGACATGTTCAAGTGCTAAATTTGAATTAAATAATTTACTTTGTTGTACTGTAAAAATAATAGGAATACAATCTGGTCAGGATTAATTTATTTAGGTGACAATAAATTACTATATGAAACACAAAGTAAATGCTTTCGAAGTGCAACTACAAACAGAAATGAAATCAAACGTCACGTCAAAGTCAAACCACGTGCTCGCTGCATCACCAGGGCAGCGTTCCAAAACCAAGAATACCGAGTTTTGGCATAGAGTATGATGTGTTTTGTTTTGGAACGAATGAGAGTTTTGTTGAAGTAAAAAATTGAAACTAAATTAAAAATAATTTTATAAAACTAATTAAACTACTTATAATTACAACATTAATGTCAAGCACGTAATAAAAGCGCTTTTAAGAAGCACTCTCCTCAATATAATGTGAAAGTACGCTTCATAAAAGCGCTTTTATTATAAAAGTATGCTCGTAATACACGCCAACGTATTTACTTACGTTTATTTTCAACCAAAAGCATGTTTTCTTCCTCAAGAAGGCAAATTACTTTCATATGTTGAGAATCGTGAGCATCTACGTTTGAAAATATTGTGGAGTAATTTCTATACCCTCCTCGTTAGTAGAGTAAGTAGAACATCACTTTGGAGTAAACTCTGGCTGCTTTGGAACAGGTTGAGTAAATTCTGAGAGTAAGGTTATTAGTTTTGAAACAACTTTGAATAATTTCGTACTCTAAGAGTAGAATTTTGGATCGCAGTCCAGCCAGCGACGCTGTCAGCATTAGCCAATAGTAGTCAAGATTTCCGAGCATGCGCATAATTGCCGGTTGGGTGTTTGTGAGAGATAGACTTATGCAGAAATGATATTTCCATTTCACAGTGTTTCCTTCACCTACTCTTATGGGAAAGATACGAGCATTAGCAATATATTAGTTAATAGGTATATGTGTTTAACAGGGGCGGATTGTCCTATCGGGCGATTGGGCAAATCCTGAAGGGCCGAGTGGTCCAAAGGGCCGGTTGGCCACCTTCAATTAAATAATGTAGTCAGAATATATTTTTTTATAATTTAAAAATATAAATTTTGGACAATTACTCTAATATTTGGAAAACATGTTATTTTTTCGTGGAACTTCGATAACTCGAAATTGAATACAAGTATGCCAGAAAAAAATGGATATCTGTTGGAATAAAAAAAAAATTCTTCCTGCACATACATATAAATTTTTCGTCCAGTTTCAAAACTTACAAATCAAACCAAATAAAAAGAACTACGAGTTTCCCCAAAATATTAGACTTCACGAAGTTCTGTTTCTGATGGATTCCAGTTTTCGGTTAAAGTTACCAAGAATTTCGAGTAATTTTAAGGTCGAGTTATCAAATAAAAATTATATGCATTTTTTACCCCAGGCAATATTGCCAATGTATTTCGTTCCAAATATTAAATACTAAGGTTTTTTTTATGTTGGTATCATCGAAAAATTTGATTTTCAAAGCCAATCCTATTAGCCTATAGGCTGGACAATTTTGAAATACATTATTTACAATTACTTACCGGGTGGAGACAAAAAATATATACATATAACAATGTGATAATTTTCATAAATAAAAATTATTTCACTGATGGATAAAAAAGTCAGACATTTTGATTTTTAATTTTTATTTTTGTCATTATCTCGAGAACTATTAGGGGTACGAAGTCGGTTTATTAGTGTAGCGTGAAATACAGTAGTGACAAAAAATGGATATCGCCATAAAAAGTGTCCTACAGAAGTGCAAATCAAAATCTGGAATCATTTCATACTTAGAAGTTTACAAAAACAAAAAAAAAAAATCTATAAAATTTACATATTTGTCTGTATCTAATGATCTATGTGTTTCTTCTGAATAAACAATACATTGCTGAAATGGTATTCTAATATAGGACAACTTTCGTCTAATTAACCGACATCGTAACTCTTATAGTTCTCGAGATAATAACAAAAATTAAAAAACCAAGTGTCCGATTTTTTTTCAGCAGTGCACATATACGAGTATGTAATATATCATTTTCACTCTGAAAAGGGTCGGACTAAGAATAATCGCCCGGGCCGATTTACTTCTCCAATCCGCCCCTGGTGTTTAATATACCACAAATAATAATGACGTATGTCGCGTAGAGTTACAGATATCTAACTATCTACCGTACTGCACTACCCACACTATCCTATATGGTAATGTTTATCCAGTGACAGTGACATTTAAATCAAATTATTATATCATGGTTTATGTCAAGTTCATACTTTTCTGTTCTGCGAAAACCTAGATGAATCAAAAAGATCCTAATATTTGGAAACCAAAAGTTAACCGTCGAGTTGACCTAGAGATAGAAGATATGAGCGCGCATAGGCGGGAGTCATGCCATTCGAGATCCATGGCGTTTTTATTAAAAAAAAAAAAATTGATGTATAATGTGAGAAAAGTCTTTGACAACTTTGTAAAACTTCTCAAAAGAAGTTATAAAAAGCTTTTATTACAGCTAAAATGTCAAACAATGCAAATTTTCACGGAGAATACAGATATTTTAGCAATATTTTTTAGGTTTAGTTTGGCAGCTCAGCTGTTAGTGCAGGTGCCATTTTACTTACTATGTGCAGGACGTGGTGCAGGAAGAGGAAGAGATAGCTGTTAAATTTTTCTATTCCTGACACTCTCCCTCATTTTTTGATTAGATAATTCTACCCTAATTTGGACAGTTCATATCTTAAATTTAATCTATTCCTAGTATCTATCTTTTTTGATAATATTATGAAAATTAAATTTTATATACCGAAGTAGAATAGAATTCACTAATCCTGAAATGAGCATTAACTTAAACTTTTTTGAGAATCGGGCTGTATATGCATATTTCTCAAAAAATCGTTATGTGATGGTATCAGAATATTAAATAACTGAATTCATAATAAAATTCTCTATCTAATAAGCAAATAAAATCATACATGATCCCAAAATAAAAATTTTTAGAAACATAACAGCTAAACAATTTTTCTTTTTAGGCAATAGAAGAAGTATATTTGGACCACCAGAATAGTGTTAAATCTCCGAATCCACATCTCACATTTATCATCAAAACACATGAAAGAAACTACCATCTGATGGCACCATCCCCAGAGGCTATGCGGATTTGGGTGGACATCGTCTTTACAGGCGCAGAAGGGTACCAAGAGTTCCAACATGGAACTTAAACTCACCTGGAGATCATCTTCATAACAATTGTACATATGTAATATATTAGGATTTTTTTACTGCAGCTTTTATTTACCAAAATATTTTATAACATATACAATCTCATGTAAAATATAATAAGTACAGACATATGCACTGTTATATGTGTGCGAAATCTACTTATCTTGTCTGAAGGAATCAGTGCCTTTAAAGAGACTGATTTTCATATAAATAAATGTTTTCATTCAAATAATTTTCTTAATATCCTAACATAATAACACTACCAAATTTAACAATTAATATCTCGAAAAGTAAAAGAGACATTGACATGCGTTTTCAAAATACGGATTCAGCATTTAATTTTCTATAATATATAGGTAATTTCAAAAATTTAAAATGTCAGATACAATTTTCAGAAAGCCTGATTTAGTAAGGAGAGGTTTTTACCCTACAAAAGATGGGGTAGAAACGATTTTTATATATGTTGTTTAGGTTGGGACTCTGATGAAAATTCAAGTTTTTGACTTTGGTAAGGGTCGGCACGAGCCGCCATTTTGAATCATAGGTGTAAACAATTATTTTTTTTGTGTTTTTTGTTATTTTCTAGAAACTAATGGCCCGTATCAAAATTTTACAAGAATAATAAATTGAAGTTCGTATTTTTTGTACAAAAAGGTTTCTTACATTTTTTTACCTAGGTAAATTCTCAAAGAGTTATTTTAAAATATAGTTAACCAGAATAACAATTTATGAAAGAAATTTAAATGTATCAAAAAATAATCAATATACGTATTTAATATTTATGCCAGTTTGCAGAAAAGTTAATCAATGCCTTGTTCAATCAACGTTTCATTTAAAATGAACAAATTCGAATCAGTTTCCTTGTTTTTATGACATTTAAATCATTGCTGTCAAAAAATCGCGATGCATTTGTTCGTTTTGATGAACCGTTGATTGAACAAAGCGTTGATTAACTTTTCTGTAACAGGGCATTAGTCTAATAGGTTTTACTATTTATAACAGTTTACATACGTCGTGAAAGAAGTAAATTATTGATGATTTTTACATAATTTTTGTCAATGCTTTGCGACAAATTCATCTTCCACTCTAACCCAGTTAAAGATGTGACAATGATGTTTGAAAATTTGAATTCAGCGAGCGGTTGTGAGTTACAGCCTACAGTCTAACATGAAATTCCTCTAAATTTTAAACATCTGCACATCGGCTTAGTTTCATCTGAAATTTCGAAACATATTAAATAGGTAATATTGTTATCTTTAATTTTGATCTCCATTACCTGGATTATTTGCTGACAGCTAAATTTTATCAACTTTAAAAATTCATAACTCAAAAAATAAACAAGATAGCCAGTGCCGGATTAACCATGAGGCGCGCGCCTCAAGGCCCGGGCCTGTTAGGGGCCCGGATACGGCACCATTTTGTCGAGCTTTTATTTTTTTAGAGTTATATTTTATTTACTTTATGAGTTTATTTCTGTTGTAATTGTTATTCTGTTTGATTTTTGAAATAAATTATATTTTTGGGGTCTTATATGTTATTCTAGGGGCCCGAAAATTGTTAGCGCCTCAGGCCCGAAAATATCTTAATCCGTTCCTGAAGATAGCGACAGTTTGAAAATTTGGATTCCTTGGATCATTTTCCATATGTAAGTACAATTTTCAAAATTTGGATCCATTGGAACAATTTTCAAAAATGACAAATTTGAACTACGAAAAATTCATCAATTTGAACAATAATATCTGAAAAACATGCCAATAGCAGCTTGCGCTTTGAATATTTTAATACACATTTTGTAATGTTTGAAAACCACTGGTTTCATGCCTAATTTTCCCACTAGATGTCAACACAATTGTAATTATATACCGATCTGTCATAATATAACCTTTCATAAGATTTTGTACATGTGATTTTATACAATTTATTAATAAAATAATAACGAGAAACATGCCACCAAAAGCTAGACTGCATAAAGAAAAGGGCAAAATGAAATCAATTCCGAAAGCAGTTCCACAAACAAGTTTCAATGAACCTCAAGCCAGCACTTCTGAACAAGAAAATCAAGTACAATTCGAAGTTGAATTATTATGGTGTATTCAACATTTGCAAACTACTTTAAGCTCGGGAAAACTCAATCAAAAACAAAGTAATATACTTGAGTTATTTCTTACAGATTCTATATTTGTTTCGTTGTAGTTCAAGATAGCACAAAAACACTGAATTCGCTAATGAGTAATTCAACTCCTATCATCAGAAAACGGCAACTTATGCGGTTATCCTTCGGTGATTACAGGGCGAAAATGTTGGAAGAACAAGCCAAAATATTAAAAAGTAATTCTACGTTTGTATTTTATTTCATAAATATATTTCAACGTAATACTTTTAATGGGTGCTGTGGGTACGTTTGCTCTTAACATAAACATAGCCAGAGAGGCTCGATTAAGTGTATATAATGGAGTGCTAGTACCTGGTTTGATGTATGGAGCGAATGTTGGACAGGAAAGTATAAAAGGAGAGTGACTACCGTGGAAATGAGGTATTTACGTGGTTTGGGTATACAAGACGGGATCGCGTTTGGAGTAATTTAGTGTATGAAGAATGTATGGTTAGGAAGAATGGTGTTAAGAAAGTTGGAGTTGGAGTAAGTCAGTTGAACTCTTATTCGTATTAATTTTTTTTGGGGTTATGCTAACCCACTAATGGCCAGTTGCACCAACATAAATATTAAACTTGGCTTAAATTAACAATATTGCATCGAAATGAAATATCAAATGAATTATAATATATTGCTGTCAAAATTTCGATATGCATTTTTTCTTTAAGTTAGTTTAAAAATACCTTGTTGGTGCAAATAGGCATAAGTAGGATACGCGTGTTTTATGTATGTATATTTTTATAGAAAATGAAAAGATATTCTACACGCCTTCCAAGCCAAGCAAGAAATCTGTTTTTGTAAAGAAAGCCCCGTTCTTAATATCAGGAAAAGACTTTAAATTTAATTTTACAACCCCCGTAGATGTATTGGAAAATGCTTTAGATAATATGGAAATTAAAGAAGAAAACTCTGAAAAGAAAGCTAATCATATGAATAATTATCATTTTGAACCTTCGAATAACGCATTTAGATTTAATTTTTCTGTCGATAATATGGAATAATATATGTATATTTTATAATAAATTTTTATATTTAACTACTAATTTAATTTTCTTACCTTTAGCAGCTTTTCTGTTTTCCATTCGCCATTTTCTTTACACATCAAGAAATAAACATATTCATTGTTACAATCAATTATAGTCTTAAATTTTAGTCCGCCACTCACAAAATTTATATTAAAATGACCGCGAAACTTTACTGAATCGAATAATATACAATTTAATATTTAAGTCTGTAATATTTCAACATTTTTTTTATAGAATATCAACAATCACTCTCGCACTGTTACAGTTGTTGACGAAAGAAAAAAACTGGTTCAAACAAACAAATTGCAGAGCTCCTATGTTGAAATTGGTTCATGATTTGAATTTGGAATATGGACAAAATATTCAAATTAAATATTAAAATAGTAACAATTCACATTTATTAATAAATACCTACTTTTTACTTAAAACTATCAAAGATATATTTTTTGGAAGAATAGCGAAGTCTTAATATTCTTGGTTATATTTATGTTGAAACAAAGTTTAAGGCAAAAATTAGGCCATCAGCAGAAAAAATTGTTATGAAACAACAATATATTGCTACATTTATTTAGTTTTACATTGTAATTAGATCTAAATTCATGTATTTGTTGGTAATTGCAGCTAAAAATTTCTACAATCGCAATCGGCATCAAAAAATACATACTTTATTGGTACCTATTTTTATTGCAATGGGGAAGTTTAGCGATTTTTTTTATTTTTTTATTCCATGGGAAATGACTTGAAAACTAATGTAACATGTTTTATAAATAAAATAAATAAATATATCATCACGGCATATTACCCATTTTTGGGTGTGCCAGTATCTACAACACATGTAGACATCGGTAATGATGACGATATATTTTACCGTGTGGGCGCTTACCAGGCGTCACCTCACGGGCACTCATAGCTGGCGTGGAGAGTGCACCACAGGGGTCACTTATGTGCCATTTAAAATTGGAAATATTTGGCGTCAGTTTTATTTCTTTCAAAAATGCCCAAATTTTCCGGAAAATCCGACTTTAAGCTGTGATGACGTCGGTGGAGGCTTGGCGCAACGTATGTCGACTGATACACTGACGCACGCGGTTACTGTTACCAGTGAAGCGCTTTTACGCATTGTTACGACCTACGTTCAAGTGGTTCGATTTCACCGTTCTGTCTCAGTTTGCGCATAACTGACTTGTGACGTACTTAGAGTTTACCTAAAGCATATTAATTATAAATAAATGGAGCAATAACTTTAATTTTTAATTTCAATTTCAGCAGTCATTTGTGTTATATTTGTGAGAAAATAGTATGTAATGTAGAATTTTTACCATGCTAAACTTCCCCATTACGAAAATCTTTGGATTTAGATATAATTACAATTAAAACTAAGGATATGTAACAATAATTTGTTATTTTAATATTTATTATTGCTGATGAAAAGCAAATATATGGCAGAAACGTTATCACCAAAAAATTTCAACAATTCGTATTACATTTATCTTTACATTACAATATTCTACACGTCTCTATTTTTTCCGACATTTCTGTATCTTAATTACAATTAATACGTTAAAAACGTTACTTACTACGATTTTACCAAACTAATTTCAACACGAATAACCGACACTTTTTGAACTTATTCAAATATTTCACGGCGTACGCAACTACGTGGCAACTACAAACTGTCAAAACAACAACTACTTTCATAAAATTAACTCAAAAGTGAGCGTAAATAGATAACTCATAAAATACATTTTATTATCAAGGATAATAATTCCCGGGCGAATCTTTTGGAAATACAGATTTAAATCAACTTCCTCTCATTGGCTGCTTGGCACTCGCGACAAAAATAAACACTAATTTTCAGTGCAGTGATTTCAGTGATTAAAATGAAAGTATCATTATAATATATGTGTTAATCGATTAATGAATGTTTAATCAACCATCAATATGATATAAAATTTGTGTCGCGAACAACAATAATTAGTTTGTTTTTAATGTATTTACATTTGTGTGTTTCCTAGATGGCTACCTACATATAAGAATACGGGGAAAGAATTTAGTTTGTATAATATTTCAAGTCACGGTCCTGTTTTTTATTTGTTAGTCCTTGTTAGTTAATAAATAGTAAATAATTTATAGTAATTTCGTTCGTATAAGCCTCTTACAGATATAGAATCTCTCGTTGATTGCAATAAAGGCAGATAATTGATGACAATACAAGACGATTTAATGCACTATACAGATAGAGCTGTTTCAGGCAATTAGTTGTATAAGTTAATTTTTATTCCAAGATTTGACTCTGATTTTAAAGTATATTGTTGCATTACCAAAAATATTAGCCGGCCCAGCCAAATAAATAAATACATTTAATAATGATAAAAGAATAAAAGTTAAATGAAACACACCATAACATAGTCCGTATTCACTATCTTTGACCACAATAATAACACTATCGTGGATAGGTATTTTAAATTAATCTAAATGCTAAATTAGCAACATTGAGGTATAAACTAAAAACTAATGCTTTTCCTGGAAGTATTTAAAATGTTATGGCCTCAATTGTACATAGGGCGTGACCAGTTAATTTGACCATTCCTACACTACGTCCCAGAAATAGGAAATAAGAGATAAAGATAAATATCAAAACATACTTTTGATGATTTCTTGCTGTCCGAACTGCTCTATTTTTGTTGCCCGCTTCTTTAAATTTCTAGCTCGATTCTACTCTAGATATCATTTTAAATTGTCTAGACATTGTAGATTCACAGATTTATACTGTCTCAACCTTGGAAATGTGTTCTGGGTACTCTTTTTTGATATTATAGCTCTATTCTGGACATTGTAATTGATTGTAGTACTTTTGATTCAACACGAAATTGCAATACATAACAAAATTATTATTCTAAGAAATTTCAAAATTTTTGTTAATTCGTCTTTATTATACAGAGAATTTATTTTAAAATGTAACATTATGGTTTATCACTTCCATGGTTACTCACTATTGTCAAAAAATGACAGCAATGTAATATTTGTCCATTTTAAAATGCAACATTATAAATAGGATTGCAGTACAGGAGATACCTCCAGAACACATCACAAATGGTGTCAATAGGGGATTTCAGCTCAATCGAATTAAAGAAAAATAGTAAAAAAATACGAATGTATATGCTGAATAACGAATATTAATAAAAAAAAATGAAATGCTATAATTGAGATATTTCGGAAATAATGGTTTTTTTGTTATAGCGCTTCGAATATGAAATCAATATATAATATTTGGATTGGCGACCGAAAGACCGCCTATACATGCAAAACAAATAGCGTGTTGGGAGGTGGGGTTTACTACCAATGGAAGTTAAGAAATTCAAATTCGAAAGGAGGGGATGACATTCCTGTACTGCAGTTTTCAAACAATTTTTATTTTAACAAATTTCTTGCATTAAACTTAATAATTTAAATACACCTGTAATTATAAAGTATGTAGACTTATACAATGTTATAATATTAATTTATTTTATGTAAATATAACTTAAAATAGCATATATTTCAAGAACATTTAGCTCCATGATGAAAACAGTTTGATATAAAAACACATAAGCGTGACGTCACGTCAATCTTTTCAAAATTCGGGAGACCATAACTCGCTTATTAATAGGAATTTTTTCACCGGATTTTCATCAATAGTCTTTGTTTTCCTAATATTGTCAGATGAAATAATAATAAAAAAAAAAATGGTGGAATCCCCCATTCTTAATACGACCGTCTAGAATATTGCGTCAGTGTGAATGGGGGTATTTTTTTAAACTTTTATTACATGAAAGATGAATTTTTGCAAGCTAAAGTTTGTTAAGATGTGCAACATTCATATTTTCATTTTTTTGTTAATCGTATGAAGGCTAATTTATTGGAAATTAGTTTTGATAATACAAAACTACAAATTTTGTATGTTGCATTTTAAAATGGACAAATTTTACATTGCTGTCATTTTCTGACAATAGTGAGTAACCATGGAAGTGATTGACCATATGTTGCATATTAAAATAAATTCCCTGTATGTATAAAGATTTATTATAGTGGACATAGCAATTAAAGTATACGAGACTAATTTTCTAAAAGTTAGATTGAGGTTTAAAAATATTTTTTGAGAACTATAGCGGGTGTATACTCAATTCTCGAATATTCAAAACCAGAATATTCAAAAGCGGAATATGCTTTCACGGAATTATTCAAATCCCGAATATTCAAAAACAGAATCGCACATTGCGAGAAATCGTATCGACAGCTAACCAGAACCAACCACCGTAAAAATAACCTAAAAAGTCCTTCTCTTGGCCACTAGGCCACGCCCACGTATTCGGTTTTTGAATTATTCAGGCGAAGCTCTTTCTGGCGGTGCACAATTTTGTTGTTGAATATTCGAGACATGAATGATTCTGTGCATGTTTATTCTGACTTTGAATATTCGGACGTTGAAGACTTTCCCACTGTAGCTACTTAGATAAGTCAATTCAATATCAGCGTTACAGATCGTAGCCTACGCTATTAAATACAAGGCCGGGAAACATCACAAATATCTGTCAAACGGAAATTCTAGTTCCAAACTCGCCGTTTTGGCGTTATTCTCGCTGTCATATGGCTGTTTTGTGTTTATAACCAACCGCGCAACCGCTAAATTGATAATATCAATATATTTTTTTGACAGTCTAAAAATGACATTTGAATGATAGCGGGAATAAGAAGCGCTCTCATCATCGGTTTTGGAACTAGGAATTTTTAAACAAAATTTGAGTTGTTTCCCGGCCTTGTATGTAATAGCGTATGATGGGTTATGGGTTGTTCTGCTCCAAATTGTGCTAATCATTCGAGATATGGTTGTAAATTTCACAAGTAAATATTTTAATTTCTTTTATTACTTATGCAATACATATATTTTTTCTCTAATTTCAAAAATATTTTTTTGTAATACTTTAGTATACTACATTATAATCATCAAATTTATTAATAATCTTTTTCATAGATTACGCGCAGATCCGAAGAAAAGAAAAAAAATGGTTAGTAAATTGCAGAAGAAGGAGACGTACTCGAAAAGATTGATGTAACTTTTAACTATTTTATAATCGTTAGTCAAGCTCCAAAAAATTCAACTAAATTTTACAGCTATCACAATTAAACACAACTCAAAATTCAGCTTGAATCATATAATATATAATAATACAGCGTCGCGAATACCATTTGTAATGTTTGTACTTATTCGTATTTATTTTAAATAAACGTAATATGACAAATGTAGCAGTTATTTTTAATTATGAAAAAATAGTTACTACATAAATTTCTATAATCCATTTTTATATATTAAAACGTTCATTTTGGCTCCAATATGGCAGTCGAGTCATAAAGAAAACAAGTTTTAAGGCTATTGCTACGAAATAACAAATTTTAAAATTTCTTTTTAAAATTGCGAAGAAATTAGAAATAAAAAATGTGAAAACAGTTTTGTATGCAGCTTTAAATTTTGAACACGTTTCTGCTGTAAAATGAACAGGAGAGCAGGAAATTACATAAAACTAAAATCTTGTGTTAAATCCCTATGTTCATTGCCATCACCTGGTATACGTGTATTTTAATGCAACATATAATATAAATTGATTTAATTATTAAATTTATTAGTTCGAAATGTATTTTTAAAGTAGATATACACAATGAAAATACAGAACTAAGTATAGACTAATGTTTCAAGTACATATTCTCCGCTTGAAATATAGATTATTCGCACGTAGAAAAAGAGAGACTGCACAACAGACAGCGTAGATTACTCCGTAAAATATCCAATGTAGGTTCGTCGTTCTCGTTAGTCAATACTGAATTTAATCATTCAATGTAACGCAATCGAGTAAAATGTGTATAAAAATGTTATCATTTCGGTTTTGTGCGTCTTAATAAAAGCATTGTCTGCTTTGAAAATGCAGTTAAATGAAAGCTTTAACACTGTGGGGTAACTCAATTTTTATGGGATTTGACATGACGCTAGAGGACCCATTCTTTGTAGTTAAAGAGTAAGTACAACTAAATTTAGATTGTCAACAAACCAAAGTCTGAATTGTTGTCTCTATTACAATAATGAATTATTCATGCATGAGTCATACGTTTTTTTCATTTTATAATAAAATCAATTATTGTTTTTGTGTAGCGAAGTTTTTAAAGCATTAAACAAAACCAGAGGGCTATATCTTCGATGGATTGAACTACAAGACGATGACACTACTTGTATAACTAAAGAAGAAATCGACTGGACTAATACCGAGTTAAAAAATTCTTTACGTAGTATTGAGTGGGACTTGGATGACCTAGAAGATACAGTAGATATCCTTTTTTAATATTTATTAACCAAGTAAGTTGCATTTGTTGTTTTCCTTAACTCCGCAGCACATATAGTTGAAAAGAACCCATCTAAATTTAAAATCGATAACAAAGAGCTCACTACAAGAAAACATTTTATCGATGCCACCCGTGAGGAGGTTAAGGTACATCTTTGTTATCTTTTCGTAGATAAAATGGCTAAAATGTTATCTTTCTTAGAATATGAAAGACAAGATGAATATTAACAGAAACAGAGATAGAGACAGGACTGCAAGACAGGTGAGAATAAATATTAAAGTTTGAAATTGAATCTTGACATCTGTGGAATGTGAAACAGATGACAGTCTGGCGATTCGATTTTGTTACCGCGCGGGAATTTCAAATTTCCAACGCCTTCTATATGCATTGAGGCTCGGCATTTTAATAATTTTTCTTGCTGTATAATATATTATTTACCGAAAATACCGAAAGTGTGTGGCGCGGCAATTAGTTTTTGTTATTAACTCGCGCGAATTTTAAATTTCCACCGCTTTCTTTTCTTACTTTGATATGTTGTCATTTCCAAGGTGATTAAGTCATTAAATCCTCATAAAGTTTTCACTCAAATCTATTCATACATCAGTCACATATTTATTTATTTATGGGCTCAACATCAAATTCTTAATTATAACCAAACTGATATAATGTCTTTCTTTTCAAAGCCTTTATTAGAATCATCTCCAATGCGAATGCCTTTGTCACACGGGACAACGAAATACTCCAAGCTCGAAAATGAGCTGGACAGTCCTCAACGCCAATTCCTGGGCTCAACACTCAACCAGCAAGACCATATGTTGAGGTCTCAAGATGATCAATTGGAAATCATAAGTGATAGCATTGGATCGCTCAAGACAGTGTCGAGGCAAATAGGGATAGAAATTGACGAACAGGCCGGGTAAGAAAAATATGTGAGAAGTAAAAACCGTTTTTAATAATTTGTTTGTTTAGAATGTTGGATGAATTCGGTACAGAGTTGGAAAGTACTGATACAAAGCTTGATTCAACTATGAAAAGGATAGCTAAGGTTCTGCACATGTCCAATGGTGAGTTATAATTTTTTTCTGGTCTAGAAAAGCAAAATTGTTGGTAAAATGAAATTTTTGAATAGCTAGGTTCTATCGGCCATATTCTATCTTGTTCTGATACTAGTTTTTAAATATTGTTGTCCATTTTCGAGATAATACAGAAACATAATTGCATCAAAAGTGTAGGGACGAAGTTCTGTCTGCAACATACTATAAATAGAAATACTTTAAAACAAGTATTTCCTGAGCGCTAAAGAAGCTAAAACGAGGTTCAGAAATTAGCGACGAGAAGTGAAATGCTTTGAAAACAATGATAGCAAAAGCAAATATACTGCAAAACAATATTAGAATTAAATTAGATTTTTTGTATCGAAGAAATTTATTATTTTTTAATTTGTTATACTATTATTACTTGTAGCGCATAAATTTATCATTTTCATGTTTTATTAATAAAAATAAATAATTATGTCGTATTGAGTTTTTTAAATATGTACAGACAGAACATTGATCCTATGAAAGATGTGAAAAAAATACATAGTTCTGATCATTTTTGTAATATTTTTGCCGGTAACTAAACATATCATTGTAATTTTTCTTCCGTTTTTTTATAATAGAATAAAATCTATTACAGTAAAATTTTTAAAAGAAGTCCGATCAAGGCCATCTACGTATGGTATCTATGAATTAAGATTTTGTGCTGTCAAATTTAGTAGTGTCTTTTACTTAGTTTTTATGAGGGTACATAATATCTTGTGTACCTCATAAAAACTATGTAAACGACATTACTAAATTTGACAGCATAAAATCTTAATTCACAGATGCAATTCGTAGATGGCCTTGATCGGACTTCTTTCAAAAATTTTACTGTATAAGAGTTAATAAATGTTAATTCGATAACAATAATGTGTTAAATTGCAAATCAATACTTTCTTGCAATTACAACCTTGTTATTCTAGACCCGTGATATTTTTTTTAAAATTTGTTCCAGAATAATTTTTTTTTTCTGTCTGTTTCAGATCGAAGGCAGTGGACAGCAATAGGAATCTTGTCCGTAATTCTGGTCGTTGTGATAATTCTATTTATCATTCTGTGATTTCCGTAGCAGTTAAAATACAATTAAAATAGCCATAGCAACCATTTCATGTTGTTCTCTGCAGGTTACGAAACTAAAGGAACCATTTTTTTCCAGATCTAATGATAATATAAATATATACCTATTGTGTATTTTATAATTTCTTTCGGCATGTTGTCGAATCAACAAATTTTATATAGTGTGAATGTCTAGATTTTTACATATATTATGTATTTAGTTCCTTTATTTATTGTTAGTGATCGTATTGTCTTAGACTGAATTTAATTTTTATTATATTTTATTGTAATTATTATGGGTACCTGTAAATAAATGCCATTATGCAATAATTTATTTTTAATTTTTCATTATTTCCCAAATAAACAATATGTATTTCCCTCACATTATTTAAATGAAAGTTGCAAAATATAATAAAATTGATCTTTTTATTTTAATTTTCACACTACCTTTCATTCCTTTAAATCAATCAGTCATTTTTTGGGCGAGCTAATGATTAGAATTTGTTAAATTTTAATACGACTACCATTTTTTTCGAAATAATTGTTATAGAGCAACCATATTTTGTTCTACTATTTGAGAACCACTAGTTGAATTTTCAGTTTAATATTACTGATAAATTAGATCCTTATGCTTGATCGTTTTTTATATGTAACCATTATGTAACATTTTTACCTCCCGCTAACCCTTGGTAAGGGAGGTATAGGGATCGTGCTAAAAATCTCATATCGAGATTTTAGTAAATGACCACGTTTTAAGGTCCCTAGAATCCAATTTTAACATTTTCACGATAATGTCTGTATGTGTGTGTATGTGTGTATGTATGTGTGTGTGTGTATTTATGTATGTATGTATGTGTGTGTGTATGTGTAGGGATTTTGTCTTCGCTCTAACTCAAATACTATCATTCAGAAAATGCTGAAACCTTGTATTTATACCCTATTCTAATATGAAAAGAAGCCATTAGATTTTGGTGTAAATGGGATAACCGAAAATGGCACTTTACCTGAAGCTCATAATGGTTTTTCTTCAAAAAATACCATAAAATGCCATTTTTTGCATTTTGTCGTTATGAAAATGAAAGATTATTAAATTTTCTACAGGAATACATTAATACTTTTTCTATATACTTTACAGATAAATATAAAAATATTTTTTTTTTACAAGTCCCTAAGCCTGAGAAAAACACAATTCCTTTGTTACACAGTTCATATTTCAAATGAATGTAACTGACAGTAACTGTCACTGTCAAAAAACTAATCACTTTAAATTAATAATAGTGACATTTTAAAAAGAAAATAGTAAATAAAGCAATAGTTTTATGCAATGGAATAGTTTGCAGCGTTAATAAATACGTAGGTATGTATTTAAATTAATAAAAATTAAATAGCGGGAGGTTTTGTGTTGGCCACATCAGATTTTTTTCTAGTCATTTGTTCGCAAAAATTTGTAACGGCAAAAATCTTATAAAATTTGTAAACAGGAATAACGTTATAGTGAATAGTTATTTGTTATGTTGCAGTTACAGAACGATATTTTGTAAATGTTATGTTTTTCAAAAAATAATAATAAATGACACGTTATTATAACGTTGTCGGGTATCGTTATGTTACGTTTTCCATCCCTGTGTGCTAAAGACAAAGCTTTACGAAATAGATAATAAAAAATACTTCAACAATGAGTGCCCGTGAGGTGACGGATGGTTGACGTTCGTACGATACGAATGTGTCATCATCATCATCGTTATTTGTGTAGAAATGTACAAAGCAGGTTAGCACTCTCAACAATGGATAATGTACATACCGTGTTGATATATTTATTTATTTAATAAGCATTTAAATTTTCTTATATTAAAAAATACTAAAGGAAACAGTGATGCTGAAAATATATATTTCATGTAATAACCAATTAATTTTGCAAATTTAAATAAAAATATCTTGATCAGTATCATGTAGTTTTTGCCATTTATTTTTTTTTCCTGAAATATTGAAACTACCTGTTTAGGATGAAACAAATTCGAGTTCCTTATATCAAAAACCATATTATTATGCACGCTACACTCTACAGAAAATTGATGTATGCCTTTATGGGTCAACTTTTTGAGACAACTTTAATCGGTAACACAGGAATTTTCTATCGTCTTTTGTTTTTTAGTTACAGGCTAAACTTGTTTTTCGCTTATTTTGAGAAAAACCTTCTCTTATTATGAGAGATATAGAAAAAAAATATTCATATATATCATCACGGCATATTACCTATTTCTAGGTGTGCCAATCTGCTTTGTCGCAGATATCGGTAATGATGATGACATATTTGTACCGTGCGGGCGTTTATCAGGTGTCACCTCACGGGCACTCATTGCTGGCGTGGAGAGTGCACCAGAGGGGTCATATAAAATTCGAAATATTTGGCGCCGGTCGGGATCGAACCCGGTTCCCCCAGGTTCGCGACCAGAAAAAAATATTTAGATACTTTTTATATTGTTTTTTTTTACGTAGAATAACGTAGTGTACAGTAAAATTTTTGAAAGAAGTCCGATCAAGGCCATTTACGAATTGTATCTATGAATTAAGATTTTGTGCTGTCAAATTTAGTAGTGACTTTTACTTAGGTTTTTTGAGGGTACGTAATATCTTGTGTACCTCATAAAAACTATGTAAACGACACTACTAAATTTGACAGCATAAAATCTTAATTCATAGATGCAATTCATAGATGGCCTTGATCGGACTTCTTTCAAAAATTTTACTGTAGTTACATTTTTTCAAACCTTAATAATTCTCGAGATATAACACATACATAATTCCGTGGCCGCGTGCCTCAGTGTCTGGTCGCGAACCTGGGGGAACCGGGTTCTATCCCGACTGACGCCAAATATTTCCAAATTTAAAAATGGCACAAAAGTGATCCCTGTGGTGCACTCTCCACGCCAGCTATGAGTGCCCGTGATGTGACGCCTGGTAAGCGCCCACACGGGAAAATATATCGTCATCATTAACGATGTCTACATGTGTTGCAGATACTGGCACACCCAGAAATGGGTAATATGCCGTGACGATATATTTATTTATTTTATTTATAATCCCAATAAAACAATAATTCAAGTTTTATCCATGTTTAAAACAAAAGAATGTACACTTGTTATATATCATTGAAAAGCTTATAATATAAGGAAAAAGATGACACTATTTTCAACATATGTTCCCATTTAAAAAATATTATGTTTGTGTTATTTCTCGAGATTTATTAAGTTTTGAAAAAATCTATTTACACCACATTATTTTAAAAAACAGTATAAAAAGTATCTAAACATTATTTCTTTATTTATCATAAAAAGCGAAATATGTGGTATTTTCCAAATAAGCGAAAAGCAAGTTTTAGCCTGTAGATCAAAAACAAAAGACGATGGAAAATTCCTGTGGAACCTATTAAAATTGTCTTAAAAAGTTGGTCCATAAACATTTACAACAATATTCTCTAGCGTGTATAATAAGACAATTTTGTATATGAGGAACTCGAATTTGTTCCATCATGTATATATAAATTCACATATTTTCCTACAATGTAGGTTATACCGAACCCAAAATTCTGTCAAAAATCTACAATTACCCTTTGTTATAATATGTGTATATTTTTATTCATACACACTTTTCACCTTGCTTTTTGGTGCACTCAGCCACGCATCACGCATCCCTAAATTTGTCGGTGTAGAGAATTGTTTGCTCAAGCTTAATTTAGGAAAATCCCACAGGTGGCATTGCTAGCACGTTTCATTATAAACGAGATAAGAAAATCAATTTTCCGGATTACTTGGTGACTTTACAAATAAATTTTCACGAAGACTATTATTCAAATTAAATATGACTTGTGTCCTTTTAAAATTATTTGCATATTTTTACATATTTCCATATTTATAACTATTATAATATACAGGTGTCTCTTAAATATGGGGACATGGCTTAACCACATATTCCTGAGGCTAAAATAAGACGAATTAACCAAACTTGCTTCTACCGGAAAGTGTACCATTTAGCCAGTATTCTACTTTAAAGTTCTTCGAAAAAAAATTAATTTTGCTTATAATAACCGGACGCTTTATTGGATTTGGATGAAATTTGATATGACAGTTTATATGGTTATAAGTCATCTTTTAAGACGATACTTGTTATTATTAGTGAACCACTAGTGTATGAAACTTAGGTGTCCCAATATTGATTAGATCGTAATTTTTTAATGGCAACGCTGATAACGTGAAATTATTTTTTTTCAGAAAGATACATGCAATAGAAAATTTTTCTTTCTCTATGTAATTTGTGATATATGTTACGGTTCACACAGAAAATAATAAAACCTGAGTGACCGCACCGTGAATTTTTTAAAATAAATTTAATCTAGTAATCTATCCATATGTCAAACAACTAATTTTTATTGACAGTAACAATGGTTTATGGGTTGTCAAAAATTTTCTTTGCAATATTCTAAAATTAGTAACATCCGTTTGTTCGGCCTTATAATATTTTACTACCATTATTATAAATAAGATGATTACATATCTTAGCTTACTCCTAAACATGTTGTGAAGATTGACAACTCGTTACTGTCATTAAAATTTAGATGTTTGGCATTTGGACAGACTGCAAGATAAAATTTATTTTAAAACTTTAGCGGTGCAGACACTCAGATTTTGTTGTATTCTGTGTGAACCGTAACAGATATCACAAATTACGCAGAGAGGGAAAAGTTTACTATTGAATGTATCTTTCTGAAAAAAATTAATTTCACGTTATCGGCGAGGCCATTCAAAAGTTATGGGCTAATCAATGTTGGGACACCTACGTTTCATACACTAGTGGTTCACTAATAATAACAAGTATCATCTTAAAAGATGACTTGTAACCATATACACTGGCATACCAAATTTCATCCAAATCGAATAAAGCGTCCGGTTATTGTAAGCAAAATTTTTTTTTTTTTCGAAGAACTTTGAAGCAGAATACTGGCTAAATAGTACACTTTCCGGTAGAAGCAAGTTTGGTTAAATCGTTTTATTTTAGCCTCAGGAATCTGTGGTTAAGCTATGTCCCCCTATTTAAGAGACACCTGTATAAATGTTATTAATGCATTTAAATTTTATATGGAATTGATATTTAATACCCATTTTTGAGGTACTAATCTGTTTTTGTACGAACCTAAATATTTATACAAATTGTGTGGAAATCTTACAGTATTTTTAGACGGTTACCCATCCCAAAATCAACTAACAACTATGCTCACTATTGCTTGACTCCATATTACATTTAAAAAAAACATTGATATTAACAGTGACAATATATTGAATCATATTAATAACTATTTGATTATTGTGATAATGAAAATTCTTTTCGGGAAATTTCCCTATCTAATCTAATTTCCTATTTCCAAGTGGAAAAATATCTTTCCTTTTTTGATTTCCCAACATCCCATTCCAACAGAAATTTTCATTTCCGTCACGTAATTCTTCCGGCCCGTTAAAGTTGTTGCACTCACTAGAGAAATAACGAAGGTACTCGGTGCAGTCAGATAAACAGACGCCGTGCTAAGAAAACACTACGAGTTACGAGTATTGTTTAAATGATAAACATTTGTTATTTGTTTTGCAATCCGCATACGAAGATATCTTTTAGTTTAAATATTATTCTTAATGCTATATTGTTGTAGTGCACAATATAAATTATTACCCATTTTTGAGTGTGCCAATTAGCTTTTATGTATTCGTAAATTTTAAAAATATATTTGTTAATTTTGTACCTTGGTACAATAATGTCCATTTTACCAATTACTGAGAGAACGTTCTGTACTGCTACTAATCTTTTTCATTAGAATACAAATAACCAAAATTTGATTTTTTGTCTTACAATTATTATGTATTATAACAGATATTAGTTTGTAAGATTAAGCTTATTTAACATTTTTTAATCCGAATTATCGTTATTCAAATAAGAATGCGTTTTAAATGTATTCTAATGTCAATTTGTACGTTGATTAAAAATTAAAATATTACAGGAATTTCAATAAATTCAACTTTAACACCTTCGCTGCTAAGCGGTCATTTAATAATTGTCCCTGAAGACCAGAACTGGTACTTTATAACAGGGTTAATGCTATATAGTTTGGTAGTTTTATTTTTATTTTATCGTTATTCAGTCATTAGTTATTAATAAAAATACGAGCGGACACCGGTGTCTGCCGTTGGCGCAGTATTATTACATACTGGCTTTTAGATCTCACGGTGCCATAGCGGACACATTTTTTCTTTTTTCCTGCGCCACAGCAGACACCTTTAGCGGACACAATGGAATCGGCGGACACGAATAAACTTGTATGGACAATTTGAGTAATAATGTTGAATTGTTTTATTCTGTAAGTTTCTTTTCGTCAGAGTAGTATAATCTCATTAGGGTTATATCTAAATCATGTCAGAACGTGCGAAAAAAATTGTAAATATGGCTATGGAGATGCCTTCTCTCCTTTTAATATAACTTATTTTGTATAATATTGTAACGTTATTAATAAAGAATTTATATTTATTTTTCACAAATTGATTTTTATAATACTGATTTACTCACATGTGTATACCTGATTTTTTTACCGTGTCTGCTTGGCTTCTTAAAATAAAAATATTAATTTATCTTCTGTGCGCCATAGCGTACACAAATAGCGGACACATCTCTATATACTATACGACATATCGAAAAACCAAGATAGTCAAAGTATCCTAGAGCGCCACAGCAGACACATATTCAATGCTTCTTCCAATACATTTTGTCTGCTTGGCGTAAAGCGAAAAAAACGTTGGCGGACACCGGTGTCCGCCGTGGCGCACAACAAAATATCACGATGTCCGCCATGGCAGCGAAGGTGTTAAACACTAACAATTATTTTCTAATACGGCCTAATTCTTTCCCATCAAATAATGTCTGCAAGTTTAAATAATTTATGATGCTAAGCTATCCAACCCACGATAAAAGATTATAAAAAAGGCATAGGTCAGTTCCAAATATCATTTGTTGTATAGTGCAGGACACCAATCTTGACCTGAGGGAAAGAAATGCTCATATCGTGATATTCCATAGACGCCGTCAAATAATACTTATTACAGTAACTCATTTGTATACAGTGACTAAAATATTTTCCATAGGTCATATTTCGTGTCCCGGACTATATATTTCTATACACATAAAATTCAATGCCAACTCGTCCGTTCTGTTGAAACAACTACAAACTCTAGCTCTTCCGACGTTCAACGGCTTACTGAAACGTTAAACGTTAACATATTTTTCGTTATTGTAAACTTGGTTCGCGTTTAGACCAATTAAAAAGCTGCTATCGTAAGCCCTATCTTACTTTTAAGTCCATATTTAATTGGAATAGAATATAAATATTTATCTGTAAAAATGTTCAGTGGGGTTCTCCACCATAACAAAAAATAATAAAATGTACACATTATACGTAAAGTGTTACTCAAACTTATGATTAAGATAAAAAAATATATTTTTTCAATAATTCCCTTGCGGTATTTGTTGTCAGTCTCACTGCGACATCACACTATTGCTATCTTTCTCTCGCAGCCTATCTAGAGTGTGGGAGGGAAAGATTGCAATGTTGTCGCCGTGACGTCATATTGACTTTAAAAAATCAAATGCAGTTAAACTAAAAATAACTAATAGTTAAATTTTAATTGCTGGTTAAATTGACAATATCGTATCGAAACGAAATGTCAAACGAGTTTTTAAATATTATTGTCAAAATTTCAATACGCATTCTCTTTGTGAAGCTGCAGTTAACGATATGGCCATAAGACTTTTTAATACTACAAATTGCTTGAAAATTAAATTTAAAATAAGAAAAATATAAGAGTGGAGGATTTCATACCTGAATATTAAAAATTACAAAATCAAAATGAAAAAAACACGGTTAAATAAAACTTAATTCTGTCGATTTTATTTAATAACTGACAATTGACAGCTGATATTTTTTTTCTGCTGTGAGTTAAACGTGCGTTCTGACCAATCGGAAGGCAGATTTTATTTCCTTGTATTAAGAAACGCTCTTTTTTAACGTGAAATGAACTGTAGTAATAGTATATTATGTTTCATGTTAAAAAAAGTGGAAATTTATCAGACGAGTATGGCAAGTTTAAGTACGAGAGATAGCGAGTACTTAAATGCCATACGAGTACAGTAAAATAACTTTTCTGACGCGGCGCGAATACTATTATTTCGTATTTTATATTAGTGCTAAAATTTTAATTTTTTTTTGCGGTATAATATTCTGAATTAAACACATCTAAAAAAACATAGTAGTCTGATTCTCAGTAACAAAGTAACTTGACAGTTATTGTATTGTTTTTTGTACCTTACAACCTCCAAAAAATTAATTTTTAGAGATCGATTTGCAAAACGATGATGAATAGAACAAGGAAAACGATCTAGAAGATAAACAATAAAAAATAAAAATAAACAATTCCTTGTGTCAAGAGTCAAAATGTATTTTAATGACAGGAACGGTTGCTATGTTGTAAAGTAACTCATTATTGTATGATTTTGAGTATATTAAAATAGTACATTACTGTACAAAATACGAAAATAGTTTATTACAAAGACTAAAATCCTACCTTATACGACGAATCATGATTCCTTATATCCAGTCTTTGGTAGTAGAAGGATAAGGTAATACTCAAAATGATATCTGAAACAAAAAGAGAAAATGATATATTCTTTTAATAATTTTGATCAAAAATCGATATTAGTTATTCTCGCATAAAGCCACAGATATGTAATATTACGTCTTATTATTATTACCCATTTCTGAGTGCGCCAATTGATGAGAGCCAACAAAGTATCTGACATCTGGTGGCGAAATTATAAATGCGAGTCGTGGGGAAAACATTGCGGCATGAGAATTGTACTAGCATAGGAACCAAGCAAAAGTGAGAGAAATGTCTTGCAAATGTAAGCAATATTGCTCTGTACCGGAGTGCAATAATTACGTTAGTGTACAAATGTCAATGCACTACTTCTCAAAGGTCAAAGAAATGCGAAAAAATGGGTAATTTCGTTAAAAATAGGAAAGAATGTGACACGATATATGAATGTGTGTTCTGCTCATTTTCTGCCTTCGGATTATTATCAAGGTAAATCGTATAACAGTTTCAATATATTTTTTTAATAATATAAAAAAATATTTACAGGAAAAAACCCAAATAAAAGATCTCTACTAAAAAAAAATATTTCTTTTTAAATTAAAGACGAATAATACACTTAAGGTAATAAGTGTCATTTTTAATTTACCATATTCAACTGCTAGAATATATTTTTGGGAAATGCTAGAAATACTTACAATTTTAAAAACAATTATTTTCATACCTGATAAGAGAACAACACATTTTAAATACCTATTCCGAAATATTTTTAAAATAATCAGAAATGTTAGAGTAGTGTTAGAGTGCACTGAAATTGATATTCAGAAATCAAAGTGTTTGAGTCGCAGGATAAGATCATATTTTAATTATAAAAAAGACATACTTTAAAATATCTAATTGGAGTTACACCGGCAGGCGTTATTATGTTTCGTAAGTTCTGCTTTTGGTGTCAGAACCTCTGATAAGGCAATCGTTAGAGATTTTTTTTTGGATCTCCTAGAACCATACATGGATGCAGTTATATAATAAATAATGATCTTAAAACCAATAAATTAAAAGTGTCTTTCCAAATACAACGTACACTTCCACTGTTGTACATTGTTTTCAAGGCAAATGCGGATATTATGTGGAATCCCTTTTAAATTAAATGTTTGTAAACAAATACCGTGAATTTCCACATTGTTTTCTTTATTAAATTGGAAACCACACATTATTTTATGACCAGCTAAAATATTAGAAATTTTCAATGTTACTTTACAAACTTTTCTACTAACTACTTTATCTTTAAATGTTGCTTCTCCTTCCACTATTGGCCTTACTGCACCATTTAAATATATGTAGATATCGCCGAGTGAGATAAACATCTTATTTTAATTAATTATTTCACGTAAATAAAGAGAACTAAATCAAAAATTCGAGATTACTCCTATACCATCAATGTACAAAATACAATGTTTTCCCCACTACGAAGATGTCAATGCTGCCGTCTATTGACGTTGGTTACCGCGGATAGACACTTACAAAATTGCAATTTGCACTAGCGCTTCTAACGGCAAAGCATAGAAATCAAATGGCCGTACAACAGGACAAGGTCCCAATAACAGTACAGCACGATTACAATACAATCAATTACAAATATTACTTATCTGTTAAGACACAACAAATATGGTGAAAAATAACAATCTTGAGTGATTCAAACTTAGAAAGAGGTGGACACATGAGTACAAATATTTTTTATGAATTTCTTAAATACATACAAAGTGCAACTAAAAATATCAGGTACATCAGTAAGACATAATAAATTATTAAAACAACACAGCAGGCGATTTAACGGAGAAAACATTGCAAAATTAGTTCTAAACATTTTTACAGAAAAAATATCAGATGAGCGAGTAGAATAAGACGGTACACGTAAAGATATTTTACTCAAGAGAGTTGGACAGTCAATATGACCATTTATAATTTTATAAAGAAAGATTAAGTCTAACATCTCTCTACGCTTTTGTAAGGATATGAAAGAACTTGTATAATTAGGAAATTTAAATTTAAGCACAGAAATAAATTTACGCTGAATACCCTCAACTCTATTCACATATATCTGATAATGTGGAGACCAACATACAGCAGCAAATTCCAGTTGAGACCTGACAAATGTACAAGGGTTGTGGGATTTTTAAAATTTGATCCCACACGCAGTATAAAACCTAACATTTTATAAGCCTTTTTAATTATCAAACAAAAAAGTTGCCCCAGACACATCTCCTGGTTTTAAACTCA
The DNA here is from genome assembly GCA_943142095.1 of Ophonus ardosiacus. NCBI lineage: Eukaryota > Metazoa > Arthropoda > Insecta > Coleoptera > Carabidae > Ophonus > Ophonus ardosiacus. The sequence continues at coordinate 41,565,856 of OW964827.1, forward strand.
TTTTTATTAAACACAACGTACAAATTACAATAAAGAATTAGGTTTAACACTGAATAACAGATGCGAACACAATGACAGATAGGAACAGGGAACGGGACGTAAGACAACGAGGGGAGGTTTGTTTGGATGCATGATCTACTATCTCTCTCTTGCAGTGACGTCAATTTTGTAAGTGTCTATTTAAATATGTTAATACTTGATTAAAATTCTAAATCAAAATAGGAGATAACTAAATATATAAATAAATATTGTCCTCAACAACTTTCACATTCCTCTCTCAAACTTTCTCTCTCTCCTCTCCCGTGACGTCACGGGCCGCGTTCCCGTAGCAAACGTCGGGACGCTGACGCTTCAGTGTCGGGAAAACCGGCGCCTGTTAAGCGTCCCGTTTGCAGCCTGCCGAACGGATACGTATCACAGGTAAGCGGCAATATCCCTCTTTCTCTTACAATAGAGTACGTGCTATTCGAATAGGGGTAGACATAATAGTGCGAGAGAAATAAATAGTGAGTAGAATAACTATAGTGAGTGACATGTGAAGTGAACGAAGGAATAGATAGTGAAGAAGGTGAATAAGAGATAGAAAGTTGGAAACTTTGGCGATTTAAGAATGGTGGTGAAGAGTATACTTATTTGCGATGGTGGTTGCATCGATTTTAAGACTTTTTAAAAAGCAATAAATGTTCGAAATACAGGGTGTTAAAAAGGGTTTTTTTTTTTGAGGGTCCGTAGTACTGATCACAATGATAAATAAAGCTTGATCAACATAGGTTTGATCTTCAAATGTTTGCAAAAATCGAAGAAAAGCTATCAATGATAGTGATCGTTTTTTCTTTGTCTTTGTCAGTAAATAGACTATACAAAAATAAAAATCTGTTGTGGTCAGCACAATACCTCTCGCCATTTCCATATTAGGCTATTTAAGTATTGTACATATCTAACATTTCTGGATCACACAAAAAAATCTAATTACAACTCTTTATATTTTTATATTTTTTAATTCATTTTAACAGGTTTCCTCTTATATATCTGAAGAGTATATGTAATATATGTATCTATATTTTTAAATATTTAATTAATAATAAAATAAGAAAAAGCCTTCAGTAATGTCTCCGGATTTTTGACACTGACATTTATCTGCCAATTACAAACATTTTAATTTTTCAACTGGTTTCCATGGAATTGTTTGGGCTGTGAGATTCATTACAACATATTATTTTATATATTTATATTTCTCTATCTCTAAATCTATAGAAGATATAATAATATAATAAATTTTCATAAAATAATATTTAAATTTTTTTCTAGAAACTAGTACTTCCGGTGTTCTGGTTTTCCAGTTGTTACCTAAATCCTAAATCTAATCAGCTATTCCCATTAATGTCAGAATGAGGAAACTCTATTCTTAAATTTATAGTATTTGAGAAACCGTGGTTCCAACATACACACACACTCACACACACACACACACACACACACACACACACACACACACACAGAGAGAGAGAGAGAGATATCATCTTAAACCGTGCTTATTCACTAAAATCCAGATTTTATGCGATTTTTAGCATGAATCCAATACCTCTCTTGGCGAGAAAAAAACAATAAAATTTTTTATATGAAACTGGTCGCCACAACATTTAACTTTGACAATTTGATTTTTTTGGATAACAAAAGCATATCTAAGATGACCTCTCAAAAAAAATTATTTTTCACTGCCTTATATCACGCAAACTATTGAAAATTGGACTCGTTGATTAATTTTTTTTATTCATTTTGGTCAGTAATACATACCCTCATTTTTTTTTCTTTTTTTAATATTCTTTATATGAACACTAAAACCTAGAAACTGTGACATACGCGTTTAATACGGAAAAAACAGTTTTTCCAAAATATTACCTCTCCCGAAAAACGTTATATAGAATTTACTAGAGAATTTTCTTGTTTTTAAAATAGAACACCTGCTATACTCATCTAACCTGGCAATGTCTGAAGAAGAGATTGATGCAGGAAATCATGATTATTTAGCATTCCAAAAGCGGATTGGATTGGAAATTTTAAAAATTGAAAGAAAGTGTATTATTGTTGAAGGGATCTATACCTTGAATATATTTAAAATACAACTATATTTGGTTATCAACTTTAGTTCATATTAAAATTATTCCATCGTTCTTACTATGTTATAAAATGTAGTGTTTTACTATCTTCATCGCAGTTCAAGTAATAAAATTTTATATTCACTAAAACGAGACGTATATTTCTATCATATTGTTATAAAGTATTACAGATATACGAATAAATCTTGTAGAATTAAATTCTTTCTTGAAAATTGAATTACAATCTTGTCTAGCATACGCAAATTAATTGTTTTATGAACCGAGACTTTCAAATTGAATTCCGTATAAATCTGTATAAAATATTCTTGAGATTCTGATAGTATTTGGCACAAATTATAACAGAATAACAAAAATAAATATATCATCACGGCTTATTACCCATTTCTGGATGTACAAAGAGAACTACGCGAGTCACTTTTGTACTATCTGAAAATTGGAAATAATTGTCGTTTGACGTCGGTCTGAATCGAATCTGGGCAGGCTACATCACAACTGGTAAAAGAAATTTTATTCACTTGTAGAAATAAATATGACTTTACTACACTGGTACCATAAATAACTATTATTTGATTTACTTTTTGCTAAAAAACAGGTATTAAAGTAAAAAAATATTAATTATATATTATAAGTTTTTTAAAGATAACATGTTATAAATTAATTATTAATTGATTTATCTATATTTACTGACACTATCTATTTTTTGCATCTATCCATCAACTTTACATTTTTCTATGAAGTGACATTAATACATTATATAGAAACTTCATAAATATTATATCTAAGAGCCCTGCCGCAAATGTATTGGACCGAAATAGTTATTGGTTTAACTAGGCGTTGACACATCCAGATTTACAGCAGAGGCTGACGTTTCAATGACGAGACAATGAATGCTGCCGAAGCTGTAAATTTTTTTCTAGTGCAGTGTTGAACACATTTTTTTTTTGCCGATTTTAGAATTAAAATTAATTGAGTGATTCTTTTTGATACCTATTTTGAAAGTGATTGCAATCAAATTATGTTGCTGTGTGTTGTGTTATGTAAATAACAACAACAGGCAATAAAAATATTTTTATTCAGAATCATTCTACTATTATACCGATTCCTAACTTTTTGGAGGTTGGGAACTACGTCATTCCTAACTTTAATTACAATCTCTTGGGTTGGAAATAACAGATTTCATTCCATCTCTTGGGTTGGAAATGACTTATGTAGGGATTGCCTAGCAACATTGCTATAGATTCCTATAATTAAGTAGGCTAAACAAATTTTAAGAGAGTTGTCACAAATATTAATAAAATTAAAGGTTACAACTCATTGATTTATTTTGAAAATTAATGATTTAAAATGAATAAAATAGTATGCATAACTTCGGTGTGAGTTTCATCACAGCCTCGCGCTTTATATCACTTCGAGGCTTCGCCACTCGGTAATGTATATACACCCTCGGCTGTAATGAAACATTTCCCACCTCAGATGTAATATACTATTACTGCCTGGGTAACAAAAGTGATATTTTACAGACTGTCATCTGTTAAAAAATCGCACTTTTAATTTGAAACGGCAAAAAATTAATTTCTAGAATTAAAATTTATTAAATGCAAATTATTTATGAAAAAACAAATAAGTATATTAATACACTATAGTTTTAGCAATTAATTAACAATGTTAAATATCGAATTAAATACGTATTTCAATTTATAAAATATAAAATAAAAACTTTATGTCTGGAGCATATCATTTGGAACATAACTCGACAGCAGAGTTAAACGTTTATATCTCGATCCAAACAGTGATGTGTAATATTTTGTTCAAATATATTTCGAGTCTGCATTAAGAAACCAATTAAAACTTATTGTTGACATAATGTAGTACGTAAGTCTTTATTGTCTAATATGCGAAATTCTAATATTGTTGCGCATTAAACTGAGTTTTATGGGCAAAAATTTGCAAAAATTATTGCAAATTCCATAATGCATCACTGTTTAGATTGAGATATAAACATTTAACTTTGCGTTCGCGTTATGATTCAATTGATATGCGCCAGACATAATGTTTTTATTTTGTTTTTTTATAAATATTGTACTTGGAACAGAAATTAAATATTGTTAATTAATTGCTAAAACTATAGTGCATTAATATACTTATTTGTTTTTTATAAGTAATTTGTAATTAATAAATTTTAATTATGAAAAATCAATTTTCTGCACAAAATTCTTTGGTCCAGTATATATGCAAATGGGTTTGTATAATGTAGTGAATGGAAGAAGATTAAAAAATAAAACACTTTCATTTTAAAGAGTGGGTTGTCTTTTTATAGCTTCCCTGAATAAAACTACAAAAATATATATTTATTTTTTATTAAATTTTTCATCCCTCCTTTTATGTTTTTTTTTTTGGTTTACTTTGCTACAAAATTAAAATATATATTTGCTGTTATTTATATTAACATGTCTGAAAATATTATGAATGAAAAGTATAAAAAAAATTGTTAATACATGAAATTTGAAAAGGTATTATGGTTGTTCGACATTTTAAAAACTTTTACTCCTAATCTTCGAGCATATACTGACTAGAGACCGCCTTACGGTGTATGTTGTGATCGGAAGATATGAGGAAGGGGAGATTTGCGGGGATGGAAGCCATGGTGTATTGCGGTCTGCGTAATATTTGCACTACCTTTTTACAAAGTAATGCCTTTGAAATATATAAATTATCTTTATTTTCAATAAATTTCAGTCTCTTTTCTCTCATGTCATTATTAGTAGGAAATCTAAAAGTTACACTTTGTTTATTATATTAATGTACAAAAATCCGTATTAATTACACATGAAACGAAATTCCATACTTTCTTCGTATTTTTCATTGAAATTTGATGCAACACGGTATAAAACCATATTACAATATGAAAAAATCTGTTGTGGCCAGCACAAGATCTCTCGCCATTTCCATATTAGGCTATATAAGTATTGTATTACACTTCGCTCTCGAACCGTTGTTTTATAACAAAATATTACAGAACTTTACCCAAATATTGTTTTTTATTGTATTTAACATGTCTTCTGCACATATAATTCTAATTATATCTATTTTTCATTGTATGAGGAAGTTTCTAAATGATAGAGATTCTTCCAATTCATTAACCAGATTGGCGGTATTTCTGATGGATATATGCAATTTACCACAATTTTACCTAAAATTTCAAATATTTAATTAATAAAACAATAAGAAAGATTAAATATACTTCTCAGAAAAAGCTATCAAAATGTCACTAAAACTGTAGATATTTGACAATGACATGTGTCATGTTACAAACATTGGAATTTGTCAACTGGTTTCCTTAGTGCCTTAGCCTCTGCGATTAGATTACTCTATAAATTATAGTGTCTTTATTTCTAAATCTATACAAGATATAATAAAAATTTTAAGTGTAATAGATGGAGAATTTTATGTTCTTCAATATTTAATAAAAAAAACTCCCAAAAAATTATATTTGGAAGAATTTTTCTAAGAAACTACTACTTCCGGTTGTTCAATTGTTACCAAAACATTTTCAGCTCTTCCCAGGAATGTCAGATTAAGGAAACTGCAGTTAAATGTTTTTTAAGTCTTATAATTTTTGAGGAATCGTGACTACAACATCCAGACATACATTCACACACACACACACACACACACACACACACACACACACACATACACAGACATCATTTTAAAAATGTTATAATCAGATTCTAGGGACCTTAAATCGTGCTTATTCAATAAAATCTGGATATGCGAATTTTAGCATGAATCCAATACCTCTCTTAGCGAGAGGTAAAAAGATACACAAAATCACAAAATAAATATATACTACGAGATACCCTCACAAACTACACGCAAAAATAGATTAGGTTATAGTAAAATGAAAAATAGTAATATATATATAACAAGAAAACGCTGCGCTGGCTGCAATACACTATGACTTCCAACCCCTCACAAACTACACGCAAAAATAGTGTTAGGTTAGGTTAATAAAATGACAAGTAGTGGCATATAACACAACAAATCGCTGCCCGCAATACACCATGACTTCCAGCCCCACAAATCTCCCCTTCCGCATATCTTCCGATCACAACATGCTATGCGTTGGCATATGGAATTACTTATCTAGTGAGTATATGCTCGAAGCTTCTAATATTATGTGGCCAGTATTCGAATTTAATTTATTAAAGTAAATCATAATTGTTTGAAAATATGAAATTAAAAAAACTTATCTTTCATTTAAATCATTATAAACTCTAATGAATTGATGGGTAAACGGTAAAGTTTGCATAATTAACAAGAATATAAAATTGAAACGCTTTGGGAGTAAAAGCTCACTTGACATTAAACGAATCTACTTACAGCTTTTGAAACTTTTCTCATCTATTAATTAAAGCTAAATTTGTACGGCATGTATTTATTGAAACTTCTAAACGCAGATTATAATTGAAAAGCTCTTGTCAAGAACAACCATAGTGCAAATATTGTAAATATGAATTACAACCAGCCATATTTACTGTCAAAAGTGCTAAATAGTTTGCTAAAAAAAACTAAAATTTTAGTTAGAGCGTTCCTACAAAAATGATTAGGTAATTATTCATCAATGTTTATTTTTTATATTTTAACATCCAGTAAATAATTTTCAAATATTTAAACATGATCCTGAGTTAAATTGAGTTCAGAAATCTATAAAAGTAAAGAAGCTAGAAAGAGCTCGTCAATTATAAATAGAAAAAGAGATAATTTTCAAAATCAAAATCTGCTTTTATGTGAAAAAGCTCAACATATTTATCTCTGTCAGTAGCAATTTTCCTGCTCGTATTTCCTTCCTAGAATTTTTTATTGGCACCCTATCTTAAAAACATATTGATTAACGCTATCAATTAATCTGTTAGTAAACATATTGGGTGAAAATTTCGACCTAACCTGGTGTAACGATACGCTCAGGCGATGATGAGCTAATTAAATGTTAATTAGTTTTGGATATATGATTTCTATTTACTCAAATAAAAGTGAGGGTAAATAATTTATATTAATTTAAATTAATATACGAAGGAAATTATACAGTCATATAATCATTAGTATAGGTACATTTCATTTAAGAAAATAGCAGATAACGCTTAAAAAACATTCGTTTTTACAGATATTAAATAAATAATTTAAATTCGTGAACCAAACAGAAATTTAACATAGGATTTTAGTCTTATTCAATTTCCTGTTCACCTATTTTACGGCAATACGGCAAAACTTCTTGAGTGTAAAGTTGATCAGAATTAAAAGTTGCATATAAAATTGTTTTTGCATTTTCTCATTAAGTTTTTGGCTTTTTAACAATTAAAAAAAAAAATTCAATAATTTTGGTGATTAATAAAGGTATTTTTTGAAATTTCTGTTTAAAATTGTGAAGAAACCAGAAAAAAAAAATCTGTTGTGGCCAGCACAATACCTCTCGCCATTTCCATTTTAAGTTATACAAGTATTGTATTACACATCACTATGGAAGTGTCGTGCACTTTTTTCACACTTTTATTGTGTTAAAAATGACATATTTTATAAATCCATTTTAATGAAAAAAGTGTACTTTTTTTAACAGACGTAAAAAATACTATATTATAGAAAAAGTTTATAAGATGGCGAGTTTTTTAAATGACAATAAAATGAGTCCTAGGTATTATTTTTTATATTTTGCGTATTTTATATGCTAAAATATTTTTTTAAAAAAACTACTATATTAACTCGAATTGATTCAGAGAAATTTGTATGTGAAATGTAATTGTTGTATCTTGTATCATTGGTTTGTCATTTATTCAATTATTGAAAAGTTCATGTCAGTTTTGATTTATGACGTTTGAAAATTTAAGTAAATGTCACCTAGTACCAATCTTTTTTTAAAAAAAATGTATATCGAATTAAAGGCTCTTTACGCAATTGCATTTCATAATGAGTTCATTATGAACGCAAAATATAAAAAAAAAATATTGTGTAACACTTGTGTACTTGTTCGCGAAATTCTGTAGCATCCTCGCGACTGTCTTGTACTCATAGTACATAGAAATTAAATGTCGTAAATAATGTGTCCCATTTCCTCATATGTTGCTGTACATATTTTTTATCCAATTAATAGCCGTCATTTTGCTGCGACATTTACTCATTTCTTCATAAACTACTACAATCCCACCTAGTACAATGATAAAGTGCTTTCTTACTTTTTCTATTCTACGGTCGCTTTTTGCATTCCTTCTCTCGGTGATTACTCGGCCTCTGCCAAATAACCCGCAGTTCTGTTCAAAGGGCCCTTTGCTATTGCCTTCAAATAAACCCTTCAGCATGTGGTTTCCCTAAATGTCGCGTAGCCCTTCGTATATATACTCCTTATAGTAGACGCCCACGCTCTACGGAGTAATATCCGAAAGCAGATTTTAGATAAACACACACTACGTGGTTGGAGTGAGAATGTGCAAGCCACAATAATTGTTTGTCAAGAAGGAAGACGAAGACATAATATGGAAGACTATATCTAACTAATATGAGGTTATGTTTCGGTGCTGTTATTAGAGAATGATTAAGCAGATTGGCACACCTATAGCAATGGCTGATATATGTACGAGCCCAAACTCGTAATAGTTCGGCCGTTTTATATTTTCAACAAACAAATTATAAAAACGCAAATGGTGTGAAATTAGTACAAATATTTGTCGACTAATTTAAAATATCGTCGTTGGTTCTGAAAAACCTGCTATGTGCATTATTAGTGATTTTTAGGTTTTTATATTGTTATGTTCATTATTTTTTTCTCTAGCGGCTGGTAATATCATGCTGATATTGTCTTTATAAGTATATAACGAAACACATATTTAAGGAGCAGCGGTCAAAAACGGACACCTAATTTTTTAAATAGTTTTTTGACATTCCTGTAAAAGTACCTTTTTCACATAGCAGGTTTTTCAGAATCATCGGCGATATACAAATATTTTAAACTTGCAAAAACGGAACATGTTATTACTCGTAAAGTATTCCACCATTTATAATATTGAGCTACATCGCCTTTATTAATAATACCAACTTCAATTATTTTAGTAGCCATTCGCCCCAATTCTGTAAGAAAGTTGTTATAGCAAATAACCAATAATAATTGCGAACAATGAATAAAACATAAAAATGACATGCTTTACATTTGTTTTTATTGGTTACAATTTTTAGCAACGTTGCTAAGACTTAACAACTTCCTTACAGAATTGGGGTGATCGTATCCCTACACACAAAAAAAAAAACATCTAAAATGTAGTTAAATTAACTAAATAAATTCCTTATTTTTCGGCCTACTGATATGTTTCATTAAATTATCTAAATTAATTTAGTTAAAGTTTCAAAATTTGTAATAACAAATTATAGTCAAATTAAATACAAAATTAGATGAAATGACTATGGTATAAAGTATTGAACTAAATATAAGTAAAGAAATTAACTAAATATGTATTTAAATTTTCTATTTAATTAGCTATATCATTAGATAAATTACCGAAAATTGTAGGACAAAAATAATGAAGCCAAAATATAGTAAAATTAAATAAAATATAGTTATTTTTTTATACAAGACGATAAAATTGTATTTTATCGACGAGCGGAAAGTTTAATTCACGAGCGATTTCGCGAGTGAATTATTTTTCGCGAGTCGATAATTTAATTTTATCGTCGTGTGTAAAATTCTGTTTTTCTATAGCAGATTTTAAAGAGAAAAAATTAGAAAAACCGATTATAAATTAAATTATTTAAGAACAATTTAAAAATCTCAGTAGCGTGGTAGATATAGAATTTGTTTGAAAACAATTTCATTTTATTCATGTTTATACAATTGAAGTTATATATAATATGAATCGCCAAAATGTATAATGTGTTTTTATTTAAATAAAAATTAAAGTTTTTTATCTACCCTTGCTGTTAAAGTATTATTTTATCTACCCTTGCGGTTAAAATGTCACTAACTCAAGTATTTCGAGTTGAACAAAGTACACTTTAAAATCTGCTATAGAAAAAAGTAATTAAAGTAACCATTTGCATATTTAAATTAACGATTTTTTACAAAATATGTATAAAATATTTTTTATACTCCCATGCGTGAAGTGAGTATTTCACGTATCAATTTTTATGTGTGAAGTTTGATTTTTTGCACACTGTGCATGAAGTGTTACTTCATGCACAGTGTGCGTGAAGTAACATTTCACGCACCGTTCATTATTTTAAATATTACAAACTGAATGGTATGTAACACGTGAGTGAAGCCTATTTTACATTCGGGTACCCTCATGTAAAAATTTCAGCTTCACACACTTGCAACATAATATACTATATTATCTATTTTGGGTTAGTCAAAATGTTAAAGTAAGATTTGTAATTTATACTAAATTATTAGACATATTGCCTAATAAAATAATTTCTAAATATTATTAGACAAAATTTCATTTCTTTTTTTTCTGTAAGTATTGTCCCATATATTTAGCAAGATAAATTTGATTGTACGTACTGTATTTTTACGAAGTTACATATCTTTCATTGTGCCAAAAGTGAAGGGTTTCGGTAGAAGCTAAATTTGAACTAGAAGATGACTTTTAAAATACACGTCGAACTATTATCACCAGTCATTTGGCTCTCAGTTTTTTAAGTATACATATATTTAAAGTAGCCGAAATACATTTTTAGAATTTTCTAACCATTTGTGTAGGTTTTGTAATTTGTTGAAAAAGTAAACCGAGCGAATTATTATGAGTTTGGGCTCGTATACCAGAAAATAATGAAGATTCGGGAGTTGAATCCAGGACCTTCCTTTGTCTAGTAGGATGGTCTAGCAGCTGAGCACTGAGCTATGAAATCACCTCATTACCAAATTTTGGCATTAACTTAAAAATATATATATTTTTTTTACAAAAATCAAATGCTGAAATCACCAATTTACGTTATGGGTGATTTACTGTTTACGCTTTCTTATTTTTGGAAATTTGTCGTTACGGTTCTGACATCGTCGTTAAATTTTGATAGAATCATAAAATAACATGTTCGATTTGATGATGGCGGAAGACAAATGATATTTTCCAAAGCTGGCTAGATCCACGTCGTGTTTCTTTTTCTTATAAAATCTTATCAAGCTTACACACTACTCCGTTTCAGGTATATAGAAAATTTTCTTGAACCTGTACTTTAAAGGGGATTTATTGCGGCTTTAAAATTAAATGAATATATAAACACATGATGGAATACTATTATTGGGTACTTTATTATTTTATATGGGCTACCAAGATGATTTTAAAGCGAGAATATTATCAATATATGCGTTATATTTTACGGAATTTAAAATTATAGTAATAGCAATCATTTAAAATATTAGCACATGTGTATAAATTAATTTATGTTTTTACTCCAAAGAAGGCAGTAGTATATGCTGTCGAAACATTGGTTTGGATTAATAGAACTAAAACTAAAAGATTATTTTATTTAACAAAAGTTTTGAGCTTCAAGTAACTTCCGGTTAAAATATATCTAGGGAATGTTAAATCATCTAATAATGCAATTCCTGTACTTCCTTTCGTGCCAATATTGGCGGGAGGTGAAAATCTGGCGAATAAATTTTATGTATGATAGTACTTCAATAATTATTGAACCATGCTTCTGTATGTTTATCATATCTTTAAAATATGATAACGTAAACATATTGAATATGTAAATACTAATAAAAAAATAGAGAGTACTTTACTAGATAAATATATAGGAATTCTATTATCTTTCATCGATTTCATTATTATTAATTTAATATCAACATGTAACAATTTAATAATTCAAAATCACCCTAGAAAAGTCATCATAATAATTACACATAGGTAATTTGAGGTAGATATTAATTTGTCAAATGTATGAATTTCATTAATAATTATTTTGGTTATATCATAATAGTTCAACATCAAAATAGCACAACGTGAGGGATGTTCTCGGGGATGTTATTGCAAAATTAATACGCAAATCAATTGGTACAGAATTTAAAGTATTCTTCACATAAAAATGGCATTGCACAATAATAATTCGTTTATAGTAGAAATCATATTGCACGAACACATTGTCGTCAAACGATTTAGCAATTGCATCCATAAACCAACAATGGGGACATTTAGTTTGCGGTTACCTACCCCTAATAAATGATACCAGCAGGCAAGGACAGGGTCGGTTCCTTGATATTAAGAATTATTTGGAAGAAAATATTTCACGATGTTTTTATTTAAGACTTAAATGTTATTACAAAAACAAGTACAAACGATAAATTTTAAAATTAATGCAGAACATGGTCACTGTATTGAAAATTACCTATCGAAAACTTCTTTTATTTTCGTGGGATTAATTAATTGTATATTAGACTTACTTCTTTGTGCGTAATTTGGAAATACGAAACAATACGAGCAAGAAAGGGCAGTGACTCGTTTTCCACTTTTATTACGACAAAGTGTTCTTGCAATATGATTTCTACTATATATGTAGTTCAATTCGCTTTAAAATTTGAGCTGTCACGTTCTAGGAGACTATGTTTTTCCGCATCATACATGCAGGCAAGACCTTTTTCGATAGTTTTTTTTTTTATGGCATTATTGATACATGAAGTAAATCAAGACAAGACATAAAAATGATAAAATACACGCAAATATACGAACTGTGTCGACAATTCCAAATTATTTCCTGAACAGAGTTACAACATACGTCGCCTTATGAAGAGATTCTATAATCTGTGTGGCAAAAAGATATCCGATACCCTTGATACTAAAGGAAATTATCAAGTTAGGTTTGGGGAATTATATAGATAAACATTCATTCATGTTTTGACTTTCAATGAGTAAACATTTTAAATAAATTCGAATTCAATAAGTAGTTATCGTTATTAATATTATTTATACAATTTAATTAATCAAGTTTTTTTTACATCTTTAACGACCCCAGTCGTTACAACTGGTGTCCCCGACGTGATTTGAACAAACAACCTTCTGATTACGTATGTCGTCAAGAATCATCCATTTTTACCTCCCGCTACCCTTGGTAAGGGAGGTATAGGGATCGTGCTAAAAATCTCATATGGAGATTTTAGTAAATGACCACGTTTTAAGGTCCCTAGAATCCATTTTTAACATTTTCACGATGATGTCTGTATGTGTGTATATATATATGTGTGTGTGTGTGTGTGTGTGTGTGTGTGTGTATGTGTGTATGTGTGTATGTGTGTATGTGTAGGAATTTTGTCTGTACTCTAACTCAAATATTATCATTCAGAAAATTCTGAAACCTTGTATTTTTACCCTATTCTAATAGGAATAGAAACCATTAGATTTTGGTGTAAATCGGATAAGCGAAAATCGTACTTTACTTGAAGCTCATAATGGTTTTTCTTCAAAAAATTCCATTAAATGTCATTTTTTCGAATTTTATGTCTTATGAAAATTAAAGATTATTGAATTTTCTACAGGAATACATTAATACTTTTTCTATATATTTTACAGATAAATTTAAAAATAATTTTTTTTATTAGTCGCGAAGCCTAAGATAAAAACTATTTCTTTGTTACACAGTTCATTTTTTAAATGTATGTAACTGGCAGTAAATGTCACTGTCAGAAAATTTATCACTTCAAATTAATAATAGTGACATTTTAAAAAGAAAATAGTAAATAAAGCAATAGTTTTCTGCAATGGAACAGTTTGCAGCGTTAGTCGATACGTAGGTAGGTATGTATTTAAATTAATAAAAATTAAATAGCGGGAGGTTTTGTGTTGGCCACATCAGATTTTTTATTACGCTGTGCCATTTTTACATAAGATATACTATAGGGTAAGTTTTAAGACTCATATTTAATAATGTACCTATACAGCTAGTGGCCCGTTTTCTTCTATACGACGAAGATTAGTTCTGACTTCCCCCAGGGATGGTAACCATAAAAAATATCGGTTTGGGTTACGGTTTCGGTCATCGTGAAAATAAAAATTCGGTTTTGATTTGGGTTTCGGTTTTTATACAGCAATCGGTTTTGGTATACCGGTTTTACTAAAAGGGTTTCGGTTTTGCAAAAGTAATTTACGAGAATAATAATATTATTAATTTTGATTGAACAATTAATTATTATAATGATGCAAAAAGTGTCCACAAACACGTGTACAAAGTTTTATAACAATCAATTTTAATGGGAAGCAAATATTCAAAATATTCTAATTTCCCGTGTTAAATGCCTATGTAAATGTAACGGATTTCGAGCGCCACTCGAAGGTACTAACTACGTTGAAAATTGAAATACGTTTCGACAAAAAACAAAATATGTTTATATTTTTTTATACATACATAAGTATTTTAATAATAAAAATTTACAATATTTAACAATTAACAAGAGACCCATGAAATTAAAACAGTTTCAATAAAATACGATACGTTTGAACTGTCAGATATTCAATTTTCAATTAAAAATTACAGATAATTCAATTCTACACCTAAATCACTACATGGGTACCGCTACAAAATGAGCAATATTTGTACAATTTTAAATTACATTTTACAAGTTACTAAATGTGCAAAATTAAATCTGTTTAATGATTTAGGCGTAGAATATTAATATCTACAACATTTATTTGAAACATTTTTGTCTAAAATTAATTGGGGACTTTTGCGCAAAGAAAAACTGTTTTCCCATGTTAAACGCCTATGGCCAGGTTCTTAATTAACACACTGTATATAAAACTTACGTTAATATTGTCAACAACTAGCATCGATTTAAAATGAAATATCCTAACTGTATATAATGCGGTTAACCGATAAATAAAAAAGGGTTTTGCTTTCGGTTCCGGTTTTGTATCTGTTTCGAATTTCGGTACAGGTTTCGGTTCTCATATTTTTCCGGTATTTTTCGGTTAATATGGTTTCGGTTCCGGTTTCTGTTACCATCCCTGCTTGCCCCACGAGGCTTTGGCGAGTTTTAAAATTTATTTTGCATACTTTTTGAAAAATCCTTAATTGCATTCAATTTAGGATTCCTGCACGTACAGTTGGTAAAGTTTCAAAACAAAGTTTTCGTAAGAAATGTAATCTGATATTTGGCGGAAACAATAATGTATTTTGTGATAAAACTTTTCTGCAAATAATTCAGTTACAAATAAAAATGACATCATTTTTCTAAATGATAATAAGTACATCTTTTTCAATAAAAAATTCAAAAATAGTAAAAGAGGTCGCTAGTAGCTTTAATTATTTATCTCATCCAAATTCCTCTTCAAATTTCTCTAATCGTTTTACACTTTAATAGTCGCCAACTTTTGCACAATTTATGCTCTTTGCACAACTGCATTTCCCAACAGAAATTTGGCGTAATTAGTTTAATTCATCAGAACGTGGTCCACATACCGCATTCACTTGACTGCATATATGAATTTTGTATCAGGTCAGGAGAGTTAGCCGTTTAGTGGTGTATAAATTTTGTATTAATTTTGCTTATGGCAAGGAAATGAATCTTGTTACTGCACCAATTTATTTTGCACGGCTTCGGAATAAATTTAACGGTTAATATTAAAGCTTGAGAGGGTTCAACAAGATACAGGATAATTTATAACTGAATTCTCGAAGCTGGGAGAGAATTAGGAATATTAATATTTACACAACTGATAAAACAAAAAAAAAATATAGTCGATATTTTACTTATTAAAATTTAGTTTTAATGGGGTCCCGTCAAAGCTTAAAGTGGATCTAGCATGGAAGTCTCTCACAAAAGTTTCCCTAGTAATAGAATTTATAAAATAGGTATTTTAAATTTTTGATAGTTTAGGGTTAATTAGAGAATTAAATTGTTGTTGAAAATGTCATATAAAAATAAATAAATAACATTAAATATATTCAAGGACAATATATGCAGTAATTTTTTTTGTACACTTAATTCATTAAAATACGAGTAAGATACCACCTTATTTTATTATTATTATTATTATTATTATTATTATTATTATTATATATACAGGCTGTTTCAAAGAAAGTGTAAACAAAATTAAGGGCATATACAGCGTGTCTCAATAAGCTTGCTCACTATTGGTAACTTTTTTATTTGAAGAGATATGAGGTTGGTTAAATGAGCAAAATTGTGACATTTTATATTAGAAAATTAGTCAAGTAGACAAAATAAAAATTGTGTCAGCGGTTCTCAAAATTTGGGACAAAACTATATATTTTTTATTATCTTATTGGAAAGAGTATTTTTTCCTCTTTCCAATAAGGTAATGTTGTTTATGTACAATTTTTTCAAATAAACAAGTTATTTATGGTTAAAAATAAAAATTTTGTAAACTGTTTTATCAGTTTATTTAGCCAAGTAAGCCATGGAAACAATTGATTCTTTGTTTGACGTTTAATAATTTCTCCCGTAAAGTTCTCTGTGGTCAATAACTTTACAAATGAAGAAAAGTTAGATATGATCTTGCTATATGGAAAGTTATATCGGTCGGCTCTCTTTCAAAATTTAGACAGAATATATTTTTTAAATGAAACTATATATTTTTTATTATCTTATTGGAAAGAGTATTTTTTCTCTCTTTCAAATAAGGTATTATTGTTTATGTACAATTTTTTGAAATAAACGAGTTATTTACGTTTAAAGATAAAAATTATCTTTTATTAATTTATTTTACTGACAAAAATGAGTAAAAAAGCTTAATCAACATAGGTCTGATCTTCAACTGTTTCCGAGATAAATGAAAAATCGAAGAAAAACTGACAATGATAGTGATCGAACAAAATTTTGTCTATGTCAATAAATAGACTATAAAAAACATTAAAATTTTACATGAAACATTTTTCTCAATTTGTAATAGTTACGAAGTTATATGAAAATTAAATATTAGCCAAGGTCGCCATAACATTTAACTTAGTACAATTATTTGATCTGGAAAGTAAACAAAAAGTCTTATTTAATTAAAGTCGTAACTCTTATAGTTTTCAAAATAGCAGAGGTGAACTCCGTAAAATCTCATTTTGCACTGCCTCTTATCTCGGAAACTATTGGAGATCAGCCCCACGCTGATTAAGCTTTTCTTTTTATTCAATTTGGTCAGTACTATATGCCCTTAAAATATTTTTACACTTTCTTTGAAACACCCTATATATATATATATAACACTTACGTTAATATTGTCAACAACTAGCATCGATTTAAAATGAAATATTCTAACTTGATCGAAACATTATGAATTTTTGAAAGACAAGAGTGTTATATTCGTTCTTATCGCACACACTTATTGTCATTGCAAATGAGAGAGATAACGGTATCGCAATTTGATAATTCGTTCACGATACAGAATGACCTTGATCGGACATCTTTAAAAAACTATATTGTAACATTGTTCAGCTTCTGTGTAATTTAAGTTTCATAAATTGTTATTCTGGTTCTTTTTTTTTAAAGTAAATATAAGATTTTATATAGTTGCTCTATTTTTGTCGCACCTCACATCTGTATTCACATACATAAGTACCTATTTTGAAGATATTGGAAAAAATGGGTGAATTTGGATTCTTTATTATACATGTAAAACTTACGAAAATGATTTTTGCTTTTTTCAATAATTTTCCCTTTCGGTTTCCTATAAAAATATATCTCTCTGGAACAGCTGTTTTATATTATTGGTGCAAAAAATTAATAATTTTCTTATATTCTATAGACAGGGGTGACGTCACTTCCAACGAATTGTGGATGTAATGGCTTTACTTTATGTTAACGCTGAATTTGAACACTTCACTCGCTTTCAGTCGAATTTCTTCGAATTAAATATCCGGTATATGGATTCAAAAAAGAGATACGAGCACATGGCGATAGCACAAGGAACGATATTAACACAGTAGAAGATTATAATAGTAATTAAAGACTCTAAAACTTTTACGAAGTTCACTTTAGAAGTGAAATATAACAATTTTATTTTTATAATGAATATCCAAATTAGTTGCCTTGTGAATAAAAGCAAATTGAACATACATTCATAATTTTCTGGGAATTTCAGATTCAATTTATAAAATTCAAAAATATATTTATGTAAGAATATTACAACATTTTTCTTTCTTCCTTTCATCATCTATTCTCGCAGCCACAACCTTTTTAGTTTTCGTTCTGCAATAATTTATTATTTCCAACGTTTCGGAACCATTAACTGATGTCTTCTTCAGGGAAAATGAGAAATAAATTACAACGAGACAAAAGCAAAAAATAAGTAATCAAGGTAACATAAAAAGTACATAAATGTTACCTATTTTGTAAGTATACAATTTACTAGACATTATGCATACCCAGCAACGGCGAACATGCATCTTTTCAGGAAAATTCTCCTTTTGCCAGAGGAAAAACCGTCCGCAAAAACTGGCAGAGAAGTGATCTGTATAAAGAAGAAGGCATCAGTTAACGGTTAAAGGTTGGAAATAAGAAATTATTACAGAACGAAAACTAAAAAGGTTGTATTTTTCATTTTTCCTAGTGTATTATGTGTTCTGAAAGATTTTTAAATATATTTATGCAGTTTTGTATAAAATTTATTCAACAAGTCAAAGTCTACACTTATTTTATGGGTATGGATATTTTTAATATTTAAAAAAGGAAGAGAAATATGTCATCCTTCGATTTGAATTTTAAATGTACGACTGCTGAAATCAGATCTCTTCAAAATCTGTCTCCAGATTCGTAGAGGAGTTGAACGGCGTTCTATCAAAGCGCAATTTGTCGTCGTTTCCGTAAAACATGCCTCATTACTTCCAAGTCTGTACGGAAGAGATTTTTACCTATTTCCTCTAGGTTTTACCTACGCTTTACAACTTTGCAAATGTGTCGATAATCTATCATGTTTTCATTAGCTAGTTTCTAATTTCAAAGTCGGAAAATGGTTGTTATTTTAATTATCATAACAAGGAAGGGGATAGTTATATGTTGATTTTAAAGTTTGTATAAATAATGGAACTCACCGTATTAGCGATCGTAGAATGGGGACCGTGTCACTCTACCATTCTGCCTTTAATCTCCTGTGCCATTTGTAACTCTGCCATGGACCTGAAATAAAATTATTTTGTAATTTGCTCGATCCACCAACTTTCAAATTGGCTCATTTTGCATATTTTCACTAACCACTCGCACACAGTTATACATACAATCACGGGCGTGGAAAATTTGAATTCAGCATGGAATTTTCTATCAATTCATGTAACGTACATTTTTTTTACGATGACTGCTTTCCGATTTACGCACATTTCAGGTAGTTCATTCGTGACATCCCAATTGAAGTGAATCATTATATTTAAACTCATTAAAAAATTGTATTGTTACTTTAAAAATTGATAAAATAATTTTTAGTTTCAATGGGGAAGTTTAGCATGGTAAAAATTTTACATAACATACTATTTTCTCACAAATATAACACAAATGACTGCTGAAATTGAAATTAAAAATTAAAATTATTGCTCCATTTATTTATAATTAATATTTTTTGGATAAACTGTAAGTACGTCACTAGTCAGTTATGCGCAAACTCAGACAGAATGGTGAAATCGAACCACTTGAACGTAGGTCGTAACAACACCTCAGTCTCAAGTGATTGGTAACCACAACCGCGTGTGTCAGTGTATACGTCGACATACGTTGCGCCAAGCCTCTACCGACGTCATCATAGCTTAAAATCGGCTTTTCCGGGAAATCTGGGCATTTTTGAAAAAAAAAATAAAACATGTTATATCATTTTTCAAGTCATTTCCCATGCAACAAAAAACAATTTAAAAAAATCGCTAAACTTCCCCATAAAACTAAATGTAGAGTTTACCTTTTTTAAAATTATTTTTTTTTATTATTATAAATTCAATGTATGACTTTAGTATCGGAATATGGCAACATTGATTTTGTATAAAAAAGGTTTAATTTTCTACGATTTTATATTACTCATTTTTCTTATATAATTTACCATATTTCGAAAAAAATAAATTAGTAAATATTTTTCCAATCGTGCGTCAATTAAATATCACACTCTATAGTTGATTGCAACTTTGCCATTTCACTGAACACTTTATTGCGAATTTGCGTAATAGCGTCAAAAATATAATTTTTCTAGAGACAACAACCTTTTACGAGCAATTTCTCAACAATAATTGTGGTGCATCTAGTTTTTATTTTTTTAATAAATATCTCAACATCAAAGAATAACAAATTCGTTTGTCAAACATGTGTTAGTGTGTTGTCATATTAATATATTCTTATCAGTTGTCAATCTACTGTTAACCTGAATATGCGCAATGTATTCCAGTGTCAACTTTAAATTCAATTATATTCGTTATTTCAATGGTTACTTATGATTTCTAATTTGTCTAAATTCTATGAATAATGAATATTATATATTTATTTGAGCCACATTTTGGACTGTAGTCATCAACGGATGAACGACCTTAGTCACTGAAATGTAATAGAAAATTGTTCATTTTTAAAACGACTCATTTTGGATATTTTCATTTGTCACTCGAACATGGTTAGACATAATAATGGCCGTGGAAAATTTGAATTAGCATACCCAGAAAGTGGTAGTAACTAATAAGCCAATAAACTGTGATGATATATTTATTTTTTAGGGTGTATATAAATTTTTTACTGTTGTCGTCTAAGCATATAACTTCCTATTGTCGTGAGTTAACCCTTCAATGATTCTGTTTCTGGATCTGATGGTTATATACGTATATCCGATTTTTGTCGTTATAGCAACAACTTCCGGTGTAGTTCCGAAGTTCCGGAACAGCGCTGTCTGTTTCTGACAGCAGACGTGGTTTCGCTTTTACCTTTACATTTCAAATAAATGCGTTTGGAATTCAAACCCGACATATAAACAGTCAGACGATATTTTCAAATCACCCAGTGTAATTTATAGAGTGTTTACGGAGAAGAACTTTATAATAGAACTAAAGATTGAGAGAGTATTGAAAATTAATTAAATTGTTTCAGTAACTAATGCAAATTTACTATTGTGCGATATATTGTTTAATTTGTACTTGAATACTTCAAGAAATAAATATATAATAACGGCTTATTACTATTACCCATTTATATAATGATTATACAGTGGTTCACAGTAAAAATTATACACGCTCTAAAATTTAAATATCGTCAAATTATTCTAATAATAATTTCGGATATAACTTAATTTCATTTATTAAAGTATTTCTCACACTGAAAATGATACCTACATCTAATTTTTTTTAAGAATTACTCGTTTATTATTTAAATAATGAAACAAAAATTATTAAAGTAGTATTTTTTTACATAATTTGTAAGCGTAGCATTGCTGTCAATTGTTTCTTTAGTTTTCGTATTATTTTCTCATTTATTATTATTTATAATTAAGTATATATAATATAGTTTTTGCAGTCATATAGTTGTGGTTTCATATAAATGTCAAATGTGTACCTCTGTTTATAGTTCTAATATTCGCCGCTAGTTAGCGTTTTCTTATTTGAAAATCTTAATAGTCTACCTGTACACAACTTGACAATAAAAAATTCTCGACAAACTTAACGAGTTATATTGCCCAAAAATGCTTCTTTCTTTCACTAAATTTTAATAGAAAATCAGGGAAATTTCAGTAGAAATAAGAAAATATCTAATCACCAAGATTTCAATTTTCTATCATAGATTTCAAAAGAGTAAAAATATATAGTAAATCATAAGCATTTGGTTTTTCGCAACATACTTATTAAAATATTCATGAATTTTTTTCTTAGATTTATTCTTGTAATCAATTTTCATTATATAATTATCGTATTTTAACACAATTATTTCATTTTCGCCTAGTAAATAAAATAATAAAAAATACCTTTCTAATATAAAATATTAATTTATTTTTAAATCATTTATATTGACATTTCTTTCATTCTTTCCAAAACGTCAAATTCAACTCACTGCTCACTACATTCTTTTACCTAAGTGCAAGTAAATAAGAAAAGGATGTACCTATACCCAAATGTATAAAATAAAAAGAGACGTAAGAAACGAATATCGTTTTCACATGCTTTGAGAGTGTCGACTAGAATTCACATTTTTTTCAGTCTAAAACGATATCGTTTTCGGTTTTCATTATTTACGAAATCACATTTTCACTTGTCGACAGTCGCAATATCGTTTTCACAGTTACGTGATCCCACTCCTGTTGTGGCCAGCACAATACGTCTCCCCATTTCCGTTTTGTTACAAAGGTATCGAATTTAACATTTCTTGTACACACAAATAATTCTAACTATTCTTTCATTCTATAAGGAACCTTGTTCTACTCTTCTAAAATGTTCAAGATGGTTCCAATTCATTGACGGGTATTTCTTAAGGATATATGGACTATTACTATTAATATACAAACCTACTTACGATTTTAAATATTTAGTTAATAAATTAATAAGAAATATAAATGTACTTCTCAGAAAAAGCTTTCAGTAGGCAGTAAAACTGTGATTTTTGACACTGACAACTGGTAGTTGACGTAGTCTGGACTGTGCGATTTATTGCAACAAATTACTGTAGTACAGTATGTCCCCGGATTGAGTTTACAAGAGGAAAAAAAATATTTTTGATTTTACGAAAAAATGCCAAGGAAAGAAAAATTTTTGCTTGAATTAAAACGCATGTTTCAGTTATTAAAACTTTTAATTAATGTAAAGTTCTTTTATTATAACGTATTTTCGTATTTTGTCCTCCTAATAATACAGTTATTATATTGAATCTAACATGATTTTAGTTAGCTTTGAAATATTGACAAATGATTATTAATTCTAATATGAGATAAAAAAGAGTTACATAATTGATTTTCGCCGTTTTTTTTTTTCTGAAATTAGAATTAATAATCATTTGTCAATATTTCAAAGCTAATTAAAATCATGTTACATTCAATGTAATAACTGTATTATTAGGAAGACAAAATACGAAAAAACGTTATAATAAAAGAACCTTACATTAATTAAAAGTTTTAATAACTGAAACATACGTTTTAATTCAAGCAAAAATTTTTCTTCCCTTGGCGTTTTTTCGTAAAATCAAAAATAAAATTATTTTTCCTCTTGTAAACTCAATCCGGGGACATACTGTATATATTATATTTTCTGTATCTCTAAATCTATAAAAGATATAACAAAAAAATTAAATGTATCAGATATAGAATTTTATGTTATTCGATGTTTGTAATAACAAAAATTTTCAAAAAATAATATTTAGCTGATTTTTTTAAGAAACTGTTACTTCCGGTAGTCCAATTGTTTACCAAAACCCGAACCAAAACCTTTTCAGCTCTTCCCATTACTGTCAGATTGATGAAAAAGTAGTTAAATAGGTCTTAAGTATTATAGTTTTTAAGAAATCGCCCTTCCAACACACGCACACACACACACACACATCCGCACACATCCGCACATATCCACACTTACACACACACACACACACACACACACATCCGCACATATCCACACTTACACACACACACACACACACACACACAAACACACAAACACACACACACACATCCACACACACACACACACATTTTTAGCATGAATCCAATACCTCTCTTAAGGCAGGTAAAAAAAGAGATTTGTGGAAGAATGGTCGCAAATTACCCCTGAATATGTGAGAATTTTAATTAAATCTGTACCAAATCGATTAAAAATGGTTATAAAAAATATAGGAGGTTCGACAAAATTTAATTTTGCAATTATCAACGGTAATAAATTATATTTATTTTTTGTAATAAATCTTTTTGTTTATTAACCATAACAATTTAAATATTCATAGCGCACGTGCATCATTTTCACGGTATCTATACGAATAGCGTACATGACACATTTATTTTAAAAATCTTTCTTTTCATTAGCAGTTTTTCATTCTACTAAAACCTATTTTCCAAGCTATTTCCTCTAGTACCTCCGTTTAATAATACCTGCATATATGTACATACATCCACGTAATAAACACCAACATACAAAGCAGTGAACACATTCATTGTACGTTTGTGTTGCAAGCTTTGTCTCTTATCATTCTGTAACACCCACGCCCTCAAATTGCGGGTGAAAACGGTTAAAATAGAAATTTCCAACGTGGTAGAGGATAATGACATTATTTAGGATGAAAATTGCATGATATTGATGTCGAGATAAAAAAAAATTAAATGATAAGGAGAGACTTTTTTGGTGATATAAAATCTATATTTTCCAACGTGGATGTGAGGGTTGTTCATAATGTATTAGGTATAAAATCGTAGTCGTAAAAATATCAAAGTTATGTACATTTCATCACGTTCAGATAACAATTTTTTTTAAATAAATACAGGGTGTTAAAAAATAAGTGTCACAAATTATAATGACATGTAGTACTGACAAAAATGAGTAAAAAAAGCTTAATCAACACTGGTCCGATCTTCAATAGTTTCCGAGATATAAGGCAATGAAAAATGAGTTTTTTCGGTGTTTATCTCTGCTATCTCTAAAATTGTAACAATTACGACTTTGATTAAATGAGACATTTTATTTACCTTTCAGAGGTCATCTTAGTTATGTTTTTGGTTTTCAAAAAAAATAAAATAAAACGAATAATTGTACTAAGACAAAAGTTGTGGCGACCTTGGCCAATATTTAGTTTTCAAATAACTTCGTAACTATTAGAAAGTGAAAAAAATGTTTCATATAAAATGTTTTTGTTTTTTTATAGTCTATTTACTGGGATAGACAAAATTTCGTTCGACCACTAGGTCAGTCAGTTTTTCTTCGATTCTAATACAAAATAGCCTTTTTCTCAAAAGATCGGACCCATGTTGATTAAACTTTTTTACTCATTTTGGTCAGTATTATATGCTCTCTTAACTTGTGACACTTATTTTTTAACATCCTGTATTTGTGTAAACACAAGCTTTATGACATTAGGTCAAGTATTTCGTAACGAGGCTTGCCACACGTGTATTAGTCGTGGCAGCTCTGTAATGTGTAAAGTGAATAAAATACAAAAATTGTTTACTTTACACATCGGTGTATAAAAATAATAATCTTGAATGTTTTGGTTTTCTTGTCTTATAAATTTCTGTGCAATTCTACATCAAAAATCAATTCCATATCTAATTTATGTTGAATATCCTTTATGAATTACATTTATTATATACCTTATGTATACAGGGTGTCTCTTAAATAGGGGGACATGGCTTAACCACAGATTCCTGAGGCTAAAATAAGACGATTTAACCAAACTTGCTTCTACCGGAAAGTGTACCATTTAGCCAGAATTCTGCTTCAAAGTTCTTCGAAAAAAAATTAATTTTGCTTATAATAATCGGACGCTTTATTCGATTTGGATGAAATTTGGTATGATAGTTTATATGGCTATAAGTCATCTTTTAAGGTGATAATTGTCATTATTAGTGAACCACTAGTGTATGAAACTTAGGTGTCCCAACATTAATTAGACCGTAACTTTTTAATGCCGAAAACGTGAAATTATTTTTCTTCAGAAAGATACATTTAATAGTAAACTTTTCTCTCTCTGTGTAATTTGTGATATCTGTTTCGGTTCACACAGAAAAAATAAAATCTGAGTGTCTGCACTGCTAAATTTTTAAAATAAATTTAATCTAGCAGTCTAACCAAATGTCAAACAAGTAATTTTTAATGACAGTAACAATTGTTTTACGGGTTGTCAAAAATTTTCTTCGCAATATTCTAAAATTAGTAACATTCGTTTGTTCGGTCTAATGGTATTTTACTACCATTATTATAAATAAGACGATTACATAATATGTTAGATTACTCCTAAACAAGTTGAGAAGATTGACAACTCGTTAACTATTTTTGACGTATTTTTAATATTGTCAACAACTATCACATAATAATTAAATGTAAAAACCTGTTGCGGCTAGCACAATACCTCTCGCCGTTTCCATTTTATGTTATATAAGTATTGTATTGCACTTCACTCTCGAAACGTCGTTTTATAATAAAAAAAAATTACAAATCTTTACCCAAATATTGTTTTTTATTGTATTTAACATGTTTTGTGTACACGTACAATTCTAATTATATCTACTTTTTCATTGTCTGAGGAAGTTCCTAAATATTAAAGATTCTTCGAATACATTAACAAGATTGGCGGTATTTCTTTTAGATACATGCATTTTACCCATAATTTTAAATAATTAATTAATAAAACAAGAAGAAAGATTAAATGTACTTCCCAGAAAAAGCTCTGAGAATATCACTAAAACTGCTGATTTTTGACACTGACATTTATCTGACATTTACAAACTATGTTACAAACATATGAATTTGTCAACTGGTTTCGTGTAATGTAGCAATATAGCATTTAGATCGATATCTTTTAGTAAGATGAATTTTCCGGAATCCGGATAAATGATATTTTAATTGATCGATCTTTCTGAAAAAAATCGATTTTTCAATTGACCGATCTTTTCAAAAAAGAAGATCAATCCGATTTTTTTGGCAGCTCTAACTAAGATTCAAATTGCTGCCAACACAAAGTTATGGGGTCCCGTGGCCGCGTGTCTGGTCGCGAACCTGGGGGAACCGGGTTCGATCCCGACCGACGCCAAATATTTCAACTTTTAAATGGCACAAAAGTGACCCCTGTGGTGCACTCTCCACGCCAACAATGAGTGCCCGTGAGGTGACGTTTGGTAAGCGCCCGCACGGTACAAATATGTCATCATCAATACCGATATCTGCGATAAAGCAGATTGTGGCACACTCAGAAATGGGTAATATGACGTGATGATATATTTATTTATTTTTTCGCGATCGCCCAGAAAATGAGCTCTTTCTGATCACTATTTAGACCGGAAAGTCCTTCTTTGCTGAGCTAGCTCGGAAAGTTGTCTATAAGGGATCGGAAAGTTGTCTATAAGGGATCGGAAAGTACTTTACCGATCCCGGGACCGGTAAAGCTAAATGTTTCCATGGAGATCAGTTGTTTATTTATTTCTTATTTGCTCGCAGTAAAAAATAAAATCATACTTTTTTATTCTTTTTTCAGGATCGCAAAAAAATTTTGTACCCAACATGACCTGAAAGTGTCTATACTGGGCTCACAAGCTTCCAAAGCTCGCCTACGGCTCGCTCTGGAATATGCTTACTCACCCAGTAAAGTATCACTTTTAGGTCTTGTTACGTAAATTTCTATTATTTATTTACAAAGTTACAGTCTTAACCCCAAACATGGATTGGCCACATACTAAGTGTCATGTGAGAACCCGTGATGGATAAACGGTTAAAATTTCTTAAGAGTGTAAGACTTTTTGACACTGCCATAAATCTGCTATACTGCCGGGATAAAAAGTCATCAGTCGATTTTTTTAATTATTGAATTTGGATTAAATTCGGAGTCTTAACATACATAATTTTATTTGAGAACAAGGACCTGAGTCTTGGAAGATTAGGGTCATACGTAAATACGGTTGAAAG
The DNA here is from genome assembly GCA_943142095.1 of Ophonus ardosiacus. Lineage (NCBI taxonomy): Eukaryota > Metazoa > Arthropoda > Insecta > Coleoptera > Carabidae > Ophonus > Ophonus ardosiacus. The sequence goes on from OW964827.1 coordinate 41,593,488, forward strand.
GGTCTATTTATAAGTATTAGGTAGATATCAAATTTAATCTAAACGCAATAATTGAAAAAAATCGATTTTCATATAACCTATTGTCCTGGCAATAGCGAATTGTTATCAAATTTGTTAACAAATAATTTTAAATAAATAAATATGTCATCACGGCATATTACCCATTGATGGGTGTGCCAATCTGCTTCATACATATTTTTAATGAATATGACATACATATTTTTACAGTGTGGATAACATTTTGTTAAAAAAATTGTATCAAATGTGTCATTCGGGCTTTGGTGATGATTGCTCACAGAGTAAAGAATATTTTCATCTCTTCTTATTGTTACTTATTGACATCCCATTTAATTATAAATTAATTCCACAACACTGCAGCTGACACGCTAACCAAATATTAAAAGCTACATTTCATAACTAAACTCATTGGTTTTCATTTTCAATGTGAAATGAATTTTCTACACCTACACCTACTCACCATATCATTGTGAAATATGCAAATTTAATTTTATCAGTAAATTCATCCCCATATCCACATTTATCATTTAATAATTTACATGAAAAAAATCAATTATTTTATATAGGATTACAAGTGTAATTGCAAAATATGGGTGATGTAAATTTTATATTTAATATTCGCAAAGCAAAAGAAATGAAATACAGGAGTGCAATAATGCGAATAGAAAGTTATGACACATTTTTTTTGTGTTGCAAAGATGATATTGTCAATTTACATTTGGAAATGTCCTTCGAATTATTAGATGGTATTTACCCCAAATTTAAGATTTTTTTTTGTTAATGAAGAATAATTACAAGAATGCAAGAAACCGAAATGAACAACGATTAAAACTTTAAAATTTTAAAAACAATTCAAAAATTGGTTTTTAAATCGACTATCTGGTTACACAAGCCAGTTAATAAAATCGTTCAGAAAACAAAATAGTATATTATAACAAGAGAGAGAGAAGTGTATGACTTCTTCCGAGGACTAAAATTGTGACACGAAGTGATGCCGACAGATGTAATATAACGAGGAAAAATACACTTCTCTCTCAATGTGTATACAGCTTGTTCATTTTAAATGTCCACCACAGCGAGGCAGCAAATGAAAGCTATATGTTTCTATATACCGTATTTTTTAACGTGAAACATTGGGTCTGTCATATCCATGGTTACGACTTGACATTTGATTGACAGCAATGTATTTGTCCGTTCCATTTAAAATGAAACATAGGGAACGAAGTGGACATTTGATAAGACGTCAATAGAGGTTAATTTTGTTTAAATATACCTGCATTCTAAATTAAAATTAGTTGTAGAAAAAATATAGTGTGCACCTTGTGCCCGAATGGTTTTCTGACTCGGCTAAATTTCATAAAATATTTAAATATAATACTTTCGTCAAATTCATGTCATTTTAAATGAGACAGACAAATACATTGTTGTCAATCAAATGCCAAATCATAAATTATAGGTAAATTCAACGGTTATCTGTCATATTGACAAGATGTCATTCGAGGTTAATTTTGTTTAAATAATTATACTTGTTTTCTAAAAATTAAATTTAGATGTAGAAAAAATACTGTGTGCACTTTGTGCCCGAAATATGTTTAGTGCCTTCGAGTAGTTTTCTGACTCCGCTAAATTTCTTACAATATTTAAATATAATACTTCTGTCAGATTCGTTCCCCATGTTTCATTTTAAATGGAACGGGCTAAGTATTTTGTGAAAAAATTGCTTCAACTTCAAATTTTACTAATTTGGGGTAATTAATAAACCGAATATAGAAATATTAATTGTAGGTAATGATTCTACCGACCGAGTTTTTACATTTAATTTTGCTTCCATACACCAGATGGCACCATTGATGCGGTATCAATGCTCAACATGTACGTTTCTTATCTAAAATAGTGTATATGGTCTGTGGAACGGGCAAATACATTGCTGTCAATCAAATATCAAGTAACCATGGACATGACAAACACAATGTTTCACGTTAAAAAATACTCACGGTATATAAATTATAATAGATATCAATAATTTCATCACAAAAAACTATGAAAAAGAATGCAGTAATACGCATTGTCTTTTATGAGTAGGTACACTAGAGAAACAAACAAATTAATAGACTCGGAGTGACAAAAAAAAAAAAAAACGAGCAACTACGATTCCAAAAACGCTAAAATTAATATTTATTAACATTGTATACGAATAAACGGTTCAATTTTATTTATTTTTGTATTAAACAAGATTTCTATATTATAGTTAAATTAAGGAAATAAATAATATACAAAAATATATTTGAAAAACATTTACTGAACAAAAATAAATATATAGGTTGCCTCTGAAATAAGGAAACATGGCTTGATCACAGATTCCTGGGTCCAAAATAAAACGATTTAACTAGACTTACTTATGTATATCTGGAAGTGCACCGTTTAGCTAATATTCGTTTTAAAGTTTTTCTAATTTTTTTTTATATAATAACAGAACGCTTTGTTCGATTTGAATGAAATTTGGTATGACAATCCAAATGGATATTGTTCATTTCAAGGTGGTATTTGTTATTATTAGTAACCCACTAGTGTATGAAACTTGGGTGTCATGGCTATGATTAGACCATAACCTTTTAATGACAACGTCAGTAAGATAAGATACATTCAATACAAACTTTTATGACTCCGCGTACGTTGTATAAAATTTGCTTGAAGCAGAATATCACACCCAAAAATGGGTAACATTTCTAAATTGATACCTCCCTAATAAAGCATTCCCACTGCATAATATCTCTCTCGCCTGCAGCCTTGCAGCCAAAGCAACCCCTGTATATCCCTTTATAGCGAGTTGTATACTGTAAGCACTGAAATCTAATTTCAAGCTGCCACTGGGTATATCGGTTGCGGTGTCAACCCGAATCCTTATCCGATCCCTTCACAGCCACTCGTGAGAAATTCCACGCTGACGAAACACATACACGACGAATGCGAATGCGACTGCGAAACGCGATAGACATGACCAACAGATTCATTTCTGAATCAGGATTAGAAAAGGATCAATTGAGAAATATATACATAATGCATACTAACCTAAACTCGTAAAATGTCGATCGGTTTACATTTTCAAAAAATAATAGTAATTTACGTAACAAGACCTGAAAGTGATACTTTACACAAGCTTCCAAAGCTCGCCTACGGCTCGCTGTGGAATATGCTTGCTCACCCAGTATAGACACTTTCAGGTCATGTTGGGTACAATATTTTTTTTTGCGGTCCTGAAAAAAGAATAAAAAAGTATTATTTTATTTTTTACTGCGAGCAAATAAGAAATAAATAAACAACTGATCTCCATGGAAACATTTAGCTTTGCCGGTTCCGGGATCGGTATAGCTATTTGTGTATTAAGAGTGCAAAATGCGACATTGTCGATTGAGAGGTTGTTGCTGCGCTCTTTCGTCGCGCGGCATTCTCTCGAAATCGACAATGTCCATTTGCGCTCGAAACACACACAATATTTTTTCTACAGTCGCCACAATGGGGTCCTCCACCATAACAAAAAATAATAAAATGTACACCATCTGTGTACAATCATTCCTATTACTAAACATAACTGTTCACACAATATTTTATATTTAATTTTATTTTATCGTTATTTTCCATTCTTCTTGAGTTTTTATTCAATCTAATCTAAGCATGTTATACTTTCGTTTTTGTAAATGAATGCCCTATTTCATTTTCACAGCAGTGTGGCATTTTGTTAGGTTATGTTAAATACCGACAGAACATATGTCAAATTGACTTGTGAACGTGATAAATGTGTAATTACAGTGCCATTAGTTCCTAACTAAACATTTTCATTAAGAATGTAGACAAGTGACATTTCTCAACATTGTATACTTAGAAATTTGGACAGCGAGCGTTTTTCTACTTTGTCGCGCATGAGAGGCAAAGTGCCATTTTGCGTTGACAAAAGAGAGCGCAAATGGCTACTTTCTATAGTGACTGTAGAAAAAAGTACTTTCCGATCCTTTATAGACAACTTTCCAAGCAAGCTCAGCAAAGAAGGACTTTCCGGTCTAAATAGTGATCAGAAAGAGCTCATTTTCTGATCGATCGTGAAAAAATTATAATACATACGAGCCTACGCAAATGGGGAGACTTTTCTATAATTTTTTTTCGACTAGTTTGTTTAAAATATAGATTTTAAACTTACAACCACTGAATAGGTTATTCAAGTATTCCGCCATTTAATATTGGGTTCCATCGCCATTATTAGAAATACCAACTTTAAATCTATTAAGAATCATATCCCTAAACCCTACACATTTCTGTGTGAGTATTATTGTTTTGCAAGGTAGATTTTACTGTAACTGGATTTTTACGAAGTTGCTTTTCTTTTGTCAAAAGTAAAGGGATTCAGTAGAAGCTAAATCTTAAAATTAGAAGCTGACCCTTAAAATACCGGGCGAACTATTATTACCAGTCATTTGGCCAATAGTTTTTCTTAAAGTTTTAAGTCTATATTTAAAGCAGCCGAATGAATTTTGTATAATTTCTAACCATTTGCCTAGATTTTATAATTTGTTGGAAATGTAAACCGGCCGAATTATTATGAGTTTGGGCTCGTATGTGGATATTGATAAGTTTTTAGAATAAAATATAGAATCAAATACTTTTTGATCAAATTCAGTATTAATATTTCAACATAGACTCCTTCTAAGTCAAAACACATCTTCCATCGATACTCCATCTTTATGGGCGTGGTCATATTGAATTGAATAACGATCGAGCATGATCGAGTAAAAGATAAACCAGAATTTAACAATAAACATAGTCACAGTGCGTGCATTGATGACAATCGCCCAAGATCGTGTACAAGTCGACTTGTTCGATATATCAAACCTGTTTGATTTTCGTACGACGCTCGATTTTGCTCGATGGAAACAGACATGCGCTCTTTGAGAGAATATTCCGACAGATTCCAACCTGTTGAGTTGTTTGTTTTCATTGTCAAACGCGAAAATGACAGAAAAGTAGACTGTCAACTAGATTAATCAATAAATAAATTTTAAGTGACATTTCACTGTTTATCACTCGATGCAGTAGTGTGACCACTTACAATAAAAAAAAAAAACTGTTGATTATAGTCGATGCGCGTGGATTGATGGATGTTGATCGAAGCAGTGTGATTTTTGCATAACCCATCAAAGAAGTATCCACCATTACATGTAGAAATATCTTACAATATTGATAAGAAAAATTCTAAATTTCATGCAGTTAGTAAACTTGATCTTAACTTTAAAAAAGCTAATTTTCCAGTTTTATACAATGCCTTATTCTGCTGTAACTGGGATACTGTATACAACTGTGCTGATATTAACTCTACTATCAATGAATTTTACTCCATTATTAATAGTATTTTTTCTGCAAACATTCCTCAAAAGAAAATGTGTACTCAATCATATCCTCCTTGGTATACGGGCTCAATTATATATAATATTAAAATGAAAAACAAAGCATTCAAAAAATTTAAAAAAACTGGTAGTACAGTCGATAAATATAAATACATGAGATTACGAGCTCAAATTAAATCTGAAGCGAAGACAGCATATAGAAATTATTGCAGTACTATACAATCCGAAATCAAAGAGGATCCCAAAAGATTTTGGTCATTTGTCAACAGTAAACGTAACACTTCTTCAATTCCAAGTATGTTAACGTATAACGATAAGTTCATAGATAATCCACAATCGATTGTAAATTCATTTGCAGACTATTTTTCTAGTTCATTCAATGAATCTTCACAATCTGATACACGTAGTACTCCACCCAACTACTCCTCTTTTTCATTGAGCATTATCTCCTTAAGTGAAGATGATGTCTTATTTGCAATTAAAAAATTGAATTCTAAGTTTACTATGGGACCTGATTCTGTACCATCTTTTATTATAAAAGATTGTTGTTTTTCATTTCTAAAACCGTTAACATATATTTTCAATTTAATACTTAAAGAATGTACATATCCTGATAAATGGAAAATATCTCGTGTCAATCCCATTTTCAAAAAAGGTGACAAAAATAATGTCGAGAACTACAGACCGGTAGCAATTATCTCTAACTTCAGTAAGATATTTGAAATCATTTTACATAATAAAATATATAACCACATAGCTACCATAATATCTCCTAATCAGCATGGTTTTTATAAAGGTAGATCTACTGTCACAAATCTTATGTGCAAAACTCAGTTTATAAGCGAGACTATTGATGAACATGGGCAAGTCGATGTTGTCTATATGGACTTCTCTAAGGCGTTCGATAAACTTGACCATAATATTTTAATACGTAAACTCGAATCCTTTAATTTATCCCCATCACTTGTCAAACTGTTATCATCTTATCTTACCAATAGATCACTGTTTGTTAGTACACACGGTTACAAATCTAAAAATTTTGCACAAAGTTCTGGAGTTCCGCAGGGATCTGTGTTGGGGCCGCTACTGTTTAATATCTTTATTAATGACATAACATTTTGTCTTAATGTCGAACATCTTCTTTATGCAGATGACATAAAGATCTACCTTAGAATCGATAATGAACAGGATTGTGAACTACTCCAAAATAATTTAAATGAAATTTATAATTGGTGTTCTTCAAATAAATTATTCTTGAATATAAAAAAATGTAATGTTCTATCCTTCACTCGTAAACTTTGTCCAATAAAATTTGATTATACAATTAATGACTGTATATTAAACAGACCTGATTACTTTGTAGATCTGGGAGTATCCTTTGACCCTAAACTTACATTTACAAAGCATATTGAGAATAAGATATTAACAGCTTATAAATGTCTAGGCTTCATAATTAGACACTCTGAATATCTCAAAGATAAAAGTGTTTTAAGAATTTTGTTTGTAAGTTTAGTTAGGCCTCATTTAGAATATTGTTCTGTAATTTGGAACCCCTCACATAAAAATGCCAGCGAATTAATTGAGAGAGTTCAGCGTAAATTCATTAAATCAGCTTCTTTTATTATACATGGGTTATATCCAAATAGAGGAACTCCGCAATGTATATTACTAGAAGATTTAAATTTACAATTTCTTCAACAAAGGAGAAACATGCATTCAGCTATATTAATTTATAAATTAGTTAATAATATTATTGATTGTTCATACTTGTTAACTAAATTACCACTGCAAGTACCACGTTCATCTTCTCGTTATGTCAATACTTTTTATTTACAAACTGCTCATTCAACAGTTTTAACAAAATCCCCCGTCCATTTTATGATTAACTGTTATCATTCAATACAAGCCCACATTGACATCTTTCACGATAGTGTAGATGAGATAAAGAAATGTGTTTATTTTTTCTAACTCATTTTTTCTCTTACCCTGTAATTGGGTGCTTTTGCCTGTAGGGTATAGTATGAAATAATAATAATAATAATAATAATAATAATAAGTAGTTAGTGTCTAATCCAGTGTTTTGATTATTCCTTCGTCCCAGAAGTAATAGTGCATCCAAGTAACGTAATAAAAGTTTTGTGAAAAATTTTACGCCCAAATTCTATTAGTATTAAAGTCTAATCTAGTAGTTCCTGGACATGATAAATACATAATAGTTATTTTATAATATACCTACCATATTCACAGCCCTATTTTGTAAGAAAGTTAAGTCTTAACAATATTGCTATAACAAAAAACCAATAATAATTCCGATCACTGAATAAAACATGAAAATGACAGGCTTTGCATTTGGTTCTCCTGGATAAATATTTTTAGCAGCGTTGCTAAGACTTCCTTGCAAAATTGTGGTCTAAAATTGACAGAAAAATTTTTGAAAGATGTTATACAAATTTGAAATAGGTAAATCTATCTATACATTTTGACGAAGAAGAAGAAGAAGAAGAAGAAGAAGAAGAAGAAGAAGAAGAAGAAGAAGAAGAAGAAGAGAAGAGAAGCTCGGTTAAGTGTATATAATGGAGTGCTGGTGCCTGCTTTGATGTATGGAAGTGAATGTTGGGCATGGACGAGAAAGCATAAAAGGAAAGTGACTGCTGTGGAAATGAGGTATTTACGTGGTGTTTGTGGGTATACAAGACGGGATCGCGTGAGGAATATTTGGTGTATGAAGAATGTATGGTTAGGAAGAATGTAGTTAAGAGAGTTGGAGTGAGTCAGTTGAGATGGTTTGGTCATGTGGAGAGAATGATGAGTGAACGACTTGTAAAACGCATATATGTTGGTAAAGTTGAGGGTGTTCGATTGCGTGGCCGTCCAGTGTGTAAGTGGATGGATGTGATTGGTAGTGTTTTGAAGGAGCGTAAGTTTCCGAGTGGAAAGAGAAGAAGAGTATGTATGAATACGATTATGAATGTGGCTGAGGCGAAAGAAGTTTGCCTGGATAGGAATGTGTGGCGAAGGATGATTGTTTCGTAATTATTGTGGTGTGAAGATGTATGGTTAGTAAGAATGTTTTATGAGAATGGAGAGATAGCTGAACTTTTATGTGGACGAGAAGAATGAAGTATGTTTGTACAGGAATGTGTAGCGAAAGATGATTTTTGTGTAAGTATTATTGTGGTCCGGATGCGGTTATTCGCTACCGAAAATCGGTCACTTTAATATGTTATTATGTATGAATACGTTTATGAATGTGGCTCAGGTGAAAGAAGTGTGCATGGATAGGAATGTGTGGCGAAGGATGATTGTTGCGTAACTATTATTGTGGTCCGGATGCGGTTATTCGCTACCGAAAATCGGTCACATTAATATGTTCTTGTATGAATGTTATGATGATTTTGGACAAGGCGAAAGAAGAATGTTTTTAAAGAGTTAAGTGATTCAGTGGAGTTCTTACTTTCATCCCTTTTCTTGTTGTTTTCGGGTTTTTGCTAACCCACTAAGTGGGAAACGCGTGATTTTATGTATGTATGTATGTATGTACATTTTGACGAAAAAGTAGATCTAATATAATGTTTAAATAAATAATACACCTTGATAGTGTATATCTCGTTTATTGATAAAATAACAATAATTATTTTGGATCTTTCGGTAGTTCAACGTCATCATCGTCAGCATGAAATTGTTGTTACAATATTTTATATTTCTTGAAATTAATACGTTTCAAAACTAAAAGTATAATATTAATAGGCAGTTATGTGAATCTGAGTTACGCATAACGTAACGTGACTTACAATAATTGGATGTCGTCGTTTTACGTTAGAAATAGTTTGAAAATTTATTTTGTTTCGAATCATGACTAAATAACTGGTAATATCATACCGTTGAAATGTGGATCACGTACCGTAGAAACATCATTTTCTGAGCTGTGCGTCATGCTACGTTATACGTAACCAAGGTTTGCAGACTTATTGCTTTTAAAATGCAAGAATTTAACCATAACTCGACATTTATATAAAAAACACTAAATTCAGCTAACATAAATGTCTCTCAAACAATAACTAAGCGTCCAAAATGGCTGAAGTTTTCAAAGGTATATTACGGATTTTTACCCATTTCTTGGAGTGCCAATATACCTTCATTCGCAAATCTCAGTATTGTATTTAGCGCGTAACAGAATGAAACAAAATGTGCAGCTGTAATTGGTAACTACTTTTCAGCTGTTAACAAAACAATGTTGCTTGCATTGTTGGAGGCCAAAATGATACGTCATAATTGTCGTGGCTTCCACCACCATTTAGAGTGGGGTAATTAGCGATCCTCATCTATTTGTCGTCGACAATTGATCAGTTAATATTTCGATACCAGTGCTACAACACAACATATCATCTTTAAACAAAACACAATCATCGAACAAAACACTGTCATCATGCCTTCAAAGCCTACTACGCTTACCGTGAGTTTAGACTGTGTTTTTTTCTTTTGCGATGCCTAATCATGATACGATATTTAATTACATATAGTGAGAACAAGTGAATGATGTGTCTTTGTGTAAGTGTGTATGTGTGTGTGTGTGGGTGTTATTACTCTAGTTCAATTTAATTAAGTGGTATTGTTTCTAAGGGAAACGTACGCAGAAAAGATTTTTTATGAGGAATTCTGAAATGAGTTTTGTTAGAAATTATTTAGTGGATATAATTGAGGATTCAATATTTTAACTTTGAATTATACCATGAAATATAGAACGTCTGAAATTGTTAAATATGATGGAAAAAATAGTTTATGAATTTGTGAAAGCAGTAATGAGCTTAAAAACAAATTTCAATTACATTATTTTTCTTATTGAAAACCAAATGTCTTACCTCTAAATAGAGCTGTCACTAGAAAATAAGAGTATATAATTACCCATTTCTTAGTGTGTCAATTTATTTTTAATCGCATATTCTGGTAATGACGGTATATTTGTATTATATATGTCTATGAAATATCAAAGTTTATAATGAACATATTTAATATAATTTAAATTAAAGTTGCTGTTAAAGTATTATTTTTTTTATTTCGGCGTTTATACGAGTCAATAAATGCACTGCAAACACGTTGTTAAGAAAATCTATAAACGCACTGTTTTGTCGCTTTTTGTTTTCTAGAGGTGGTATGAATGCTTTCAAAACTGACAGATAAATGACAAATAAACTCAAATTGCTATCAGTCAACAGTGAAGTGAATTTACATGTGTGATGTGTAAAATTGGCGGGAAGCGTTGCCAACATAACTGATAAAACAGATCGTCATATTTTTACAAGTCGCATTTTTTAAAAAAGTATAAAATTTATCTGAGTAGAAAAAACAGTATAAAAAAATCTGTTGTGGCCAGCACAAGACCTTCCGTCAATTCGATGTATTTTGTACAAATCCCATACCAAAAGGTCCTCGTAACAGATTCTATATAATATCATGTAAAGTCGAACACGAGCACATACAATTTTTTACAAATTCCATACCAAAAGTTCATTTGAAAAGGTTCTATCCAATCTAATCCAATTAAATTATAACATAAACACACTAAGTAAAATGCACTTGACACTTTCTTCATTTCTTCTTCAGCTTTCTCCTATTTTATTAGGGGTCGCTGTTTCCTCTTCTCTTCCACTCATTCCTGTCCAACGCATCTTCTTCACAAAGTCCTTTCTTTCTCAAGTCTTCTGCGATACAGTCTTTCCATCTTCTCTTTGGCCTTTCTCTGCATGTCACTTGCGAGGAACACTATGACATACCAATTTTAGATCCTATACTTTCTACATTTGGTTTTGCACTTGCAACTGACATCTGTCAATTAAAATTTTTTGAATATACCTATCAGCTGTTTACATGATAAATAGCAAAGCTGACTAATTTTTTAAAATTAATTCCTTTATAACGCTTTAAATCTACATCTTTTGAATATGAAGGAAAATGTATAATCAAACCGTATAGAGTGGAGTATTTTATTTAATATGTATAATAACAAAAAGTCAAAAAATAATATTTAACTGCGTTTTTTTAAGAAAAACTGTTAAAAACTTCAAATATGGATACTTTCGGTGGATCTATTATAACCAAAATCTAATCAACTCTTTATGTGGTTGTACAGAAGAGGAATACGAAAGAATTATAATTTTTAGAATTGTAGTATTGGAGTTACGTCGGAGAAAAATTTGTCACACACGGACACACACACACGGACACACACACACACACACACACACACACACACACACGTACAGACATCATCTTAAAAATGGTATATTCGTATTGTAGGGACCCTAAAACGTTCTTACTTATTAAAAACTCACCACCGAATTTTTTGACCAAAGACAATACCTTCCTTACCTAAAGGTGACGGAAGGTAAAAAGTTTCATAGGGCCTGTTACCGCACTCTTCCTTTGTAAAACTTGGATTTGTGTGTTAACAGATTGCCTTATGAAACTTGTTTTTAATATGCTATCATCTACTCTTGCGGTATAGTGCTAGTTAACAAAAGAAAAAATATTGAGGAGCGCTTAGCAAAAACAACCTTAGTCCATTATTTTAAATATGAGAATCAAGAAATAAATTTCTAGCTGTCTTTTATAGATTTCTGCAACTTAATTTAACCCAGGATCATATGTTTAAATAAATTATATAATGTCCAATCGGTATGTTATAGAGTTGCCAGATTTTAAAAACTTTTATATAGGAGAATTGAATGTACAAAAAAATATAGCAGATTTAGTAAATATGTAGGATACATTTCAATTTCAAACTTTTAATTAAAGTATTAACACTAACAAAAAAATGGTTAGTTGTTATACTTTCCATGGCTTTTAGCTTTTTTCAATAAATATTTTTCTTCTTTAATAGATTTATAAAATTCTTAGCGATTCAATTAAAAATTTACAGTTATTAGTAAATCTGATTTTATTCTGTTTATTGAATTATGGAAAATATAGGAGAATTTACCTTGTTTATAGGATATACGAGTAGGAAGATTTGAACAAAATATAGGAGACTCCTATTAAATTTAGGAGATCTGGCAACCCTAGTATTATCATAATAACTCTGCTTCCAGGTTAATTAATAATAAATAATGCCCAAGGGCATTATGAGCTGTTGCTATGGTAATGTCAAGAAATTGATATTGACACTTGGGATGAAAACTTAAAAGCAAGCAAAAGCATTCATAGCCTACCTACTTCGTAAATTTTATTTTTTTATTAAAACTTTTTGATCTGTAATCCGTAGAATATTAAAAAAAATAGCAAGACATTATTTCAAGAAGAAAACTAATTTTCTTAATTTTATCAATGTTATATATATTTTTTTTTTACGTCTGTTAAAAAAGATACACCTTATTTCATTAAAAAGGATTTATAAAGTATGTCTTTCTTTAAGACAATAAAACTGTGAAAAAAGTACACTTTTTTAACGCAAATGCGGGAAATAATGAAACGTTTCGGCACATTTTTTCACACTTTTATTGCAGACGTAAAAAAAATTTGTATGCAACTCGAGTAAAAAGTGTCTTATTTCACTCATAGGATCTGACGAACACGCCTACGGGTTCGGTCAAACTTTGCTATTTGTGAAGAAAGGCAATACTTTTACTCTTGTTGCATAAATAACTATTAAAATATTGTGACATATCAAATCATAATCTTATTTTATGGCACCTTAAACTCAAAAAAATAGGCTAGCTATCAAAACTAATTTCAAAGTAGATCAGCTACAGACAATATTAAACGTTGAAGGCACTACGGTCAACGTATATTTCGAGGGCCTCTGGCTGTTGACCTCAAGTATTATTGTCCTTTTAACTCCCTTGGTACCTTAATTACTATGTTGGATGTTAACAAATAGAAAAAATATACATTAATGAGCAATTATCTAATAATTAGACATTTTTATAGGACGCTATTCTAGAAACGCCCAAACTTTAAAAAGTAATAACTTGTGACTAAAATACGGTCTACCAAACTGTTTGGCATCGTTAAAGGTAAAGATTGCTGTATTTAACTATTTACAATATTTGGACCATGGTTGATTTTTCCAAAAAGTCATCAATTAAACTCGTGAAGTTTTATAAAATTGAAATAATATGCCACAAGTCATGAGTTCAGTGAACTCTCCAAATTTTCCCGTCATAAATATATAATTTTTCTTTTCCGCGTTTCTTTTATAAATTCTTCATCTTTATATTAAGGAAATTTATGGGGAAACGATCATTAGTACATCATTATATATGATACACATATAATTAGCAATTATAAAATACGATTCAGAAAATCTTTTGAAACAAAATATAGGGTAAACAAAGTGGAAAATGACATAATCAAGGAGTCTCTCTCTCGGATATTTTTGAATAATACTTTTCAATAAGTACATATTTAAAACGAACAAAGAAACGAGAAATGCATATTTGATATTTTGTTTGTACTTATTAAATGTTTACGATTCAATTTTGTGTGGAGATTCACATTATCACATTTTACTTTGAAAGCAATTTCAGTAGAGTATCTCCATAGTTACAGAGTTAATTGAAGCTGGATATTTTGTAGATTAAAACGGATCAATGCTGTTTCCTTTTTAGTAATTGATAACAGCATAAAGAAATAAAAAATAATGGTTTTTCCTTTTATCCAAACAAAGAAATAACTAGAAATTTAGTAATTATCATTGCGTTTCCTCTAACATTTATAATGATAATCTTATCAATAGCAGACTAATAAACCATTTCAAGTTAACGGCTATCTCTTTTTATTTCTGTACATAGTAAGTAAAATGACGCTTGCAATTGCCAGCTGGGCTGAGTGGGCTATCAAACGAAACATCAAAAATATTGCAATCATTAAACTACCTGTATTCTCTGGGAAAATTTGCATCGTTTGTATCTAAAAATTTTTTAAACTCTTTTGAGAAGTTGTCAAAAAATTTCCTCGCATTTTACGTCTAAATTGAAAAACATGGATCTCATAAAACTAGGACGTAACCATGACTCCCATCATTTGTTGGCGGTCTATTCAATGATTCTTTATGCATTTTATCTTTCATAACAATTTTTAAAAAACCTCATCATTTTCATTGTAACTTACTACTACTGTTGAGGAATCGGTGAAAAAATACTTAAAGCAGTCGTATATATTTCTAGAAAAAAAAAATGACATCCCCTTTCTGTCTAACAATTCCAAGCTCTGTATAAAGCTATATGAAGTACTAATGGAACTTTTTTCCTAATGAACAGCACAAAAAATTCACAATAGTTTTTACTAAACTGTTCTTCAGTGACCGCGTTTTTTTGTACTCTGTCTCAACAATATTTATTTCTATCGCAGTTTTATTAAACAAAGAGAATATTTTTCACCATTATTTTTGTCATTATAATCCCGAACATTTTTTAAAAAGATTGCCGATTCACAATGGAAATATTACATATTATTAAACTGCATAGAAACATAATACCGAAAACTGTAAGATATCATGTTGGACGCCTGAAAAGCTTCACAGTAATTTCAGGGATCAAGAGCTTACGTTGATATATGGCCTGCACTGAATTTAAAGTACAAAAGGAGACAGTTCATACAACACCAAACTTTACAGCAAAATTATAATTACAAAGATTTTATAAAAAAACATGTACTGTCTTCTTATTCATTTTAAAACGAAACATATTTATTTTCGTTTCACAATTTTATTGTTAAAAAGTCAATAAAATTAAATATTTGTAAATACGTGCAATTTTGCTTCTCAACAAGCATTAACATTTGTATAAACCAAACTTCTATTTATAGATTGTTACTTGTTACCTTGTTAACATGTTGTTTGAAGTTGAAATAGCGTGGAAAATATATTTAATTAATATGCACAAAAATTACTATGCGAAGCAGCGAGATTTTCTAACAATTTTTACATGTACAAACCAAAGTTCTATTCTTAGAATGTTGATCGTTGTTTTAAATCCAAATAAATTTGTTATATTTGGCCTGGAAAATAAATTTAAATAATTTCTAAGCAAGGAAACGAGATTTAGTTGGATTTTCAAACATATTTTGAATATAAAATGTGACCCGGGTTCGATCCCGGGCAATGCAGACTTTTAGTCGCATAAAAGTGATCTCTGTGGTGCACTCTCCACACTAGATCCGTGAGATGACACCTGGTAAGCGCCCACACGGTAAAAATATATCGTCAGCATTATTGATGTCTACATGTATTGTAGATACTGGCAAATCTAGTAACGGGTAAAAAGACAATGCTGATATATTTATTTTTATTTGTAAAAGGGAAATATTAATTTAAGATTTGTCACTAGATGGATTCAGCATTCTGATGTTTGATTTTATTTAACAGAAATCGGCATTTGAAAGTATAATTTTGCCTAGTAATTGTCAATACAATCATTGGTCTGTATTTCGAACGTTTTTACATGATATTCTATGAGGTTAAACGTTACTTTTATTAAAAGTACTCTATAAAAGTATATAGGGTTCATAATACGGACTTTTGTTTTTACTTAGCAACCCTATGCTAATTGGTGACAACAAAGATGAAAATATTTTATTTCTTTTTCTAATTTATCCCTTTAAGAGAACTATCATAAGCTACAATGGAGTTCTTGGAAAATGTTCCTACTGCTATAAAATAATTGATTTGTGGTCAGCTATCCATAAAAGTTATTACAACACTCCTTTGTTTACCAATAATATTACACACATTAAAAGTAAATTCATTTCATATAATACTCCTTTCAAGGCATAGAATTCATAGTTTTCCTTCTTCAAATTCATTTCTTATATTTTCAAGCGATTACCCATCCTGATATTTACTGTGCTTACCCTAGCATTACTTATAGATCACACACAAACCCGTGGCTAGCAGAAAATTTGTTTTTAGAAAATAAATAATTTAAAAGCTCTTAGTAAAAACAATCTTACTTCATTTTTACCTCTCGTTAAGATATGCTACAAATCGCATATCCAGGTTTTAGTGACTAAGCACGTTTTAAGGTCCCTAGAATCCGATTATAACATTTTTACAATGATGTGTGTGTGTGTGTGTGTGTGTGTGTGTGTGTGTGTGTGTGTGAAACTATAATACTTAAGACCTGTTTAACTACTAACTAAGCTTTTTGAAAATAATCCTTATTATAACTGTTGTATTTTATTCAATAGTTTACCCAACGACATAAAAAAATCTCAAACCTTGCATTCTTTTAAGAACAAATTAAAGAATTTTCTTATTGAACACAGTTTTTATACTGTAAATGAATATTTAAGTATTTAATCATTTGTAATTTTTTATCTATGATCTATTTCTATTGTGACTTGTGACTTACCTTATATTATCTACTATGTAATCTAAAGTATTATTATTATTATTATTATTACATATTCCTCAATCTGACATTAATAGGAAGAGCTGAATTGGTTTTGATAACAATTTGACGACCGGAAGTATTGGTTTAGTCAAACTTCTAAATATTATTTTTGAAAATTTTTGTTATTACAAAAAATATTGAAGAACATAAAATTCTACATCTGATACATTTAATTTTTTTATTATATCTTCTATAAATTTAGACATAAAGAAAATATAATATACAGAATAATCTGTTGCAATAAATCACACAGTACAGACTACACCAAGGAAACCAGTTGTCAAATTCAATTGTTTGTAATTGACAGAAGTCAATGACAAAAATAAACAGTTTTACTGGCATTACTGAAAGATTTTTCTGGGAAGTACATTTATTATTTCTCATTGAATTATTAATTAAATATAAAAAAATGTAGGCAGGATTATATATTAATAGTAATAGTACATATATCCTTCAGAAATACCGCAATCTCGACAATGACTTGGAACAATTTTGAACAGTTTAGAAGAGTAGGGCAAAATTCCTTATAGAATGAAAGAATAGATATAATTAGAATTAATTAAGAAATGTTAAATTCGATATTATGTAATAAAATGGAAATAGCGAGAGGTATTGTGCTGACCACAACAGATTTTTTTTTTGAATTTGAAATAAAAAAAAAAAAAAACAACGTGGCAGTTTGTAGCTTCCTTATTTCGATAACTTAATTTACCTCAGGATCATGTTTAAATCATCAGTAAGTAAATGATTTAACTGGATGTTAAGAAATAGAAAAATATACTTTGGTGTGCAATTAGATATTAATTAGTTATTTTCATGGGACGTATTAGTAGCAACGCTCAAACTTTAAAATGTAATGACTATATGCAAGATACTTTTTGCAACAAACAATTTTAGCCAAACTCTTTTAGCCAAAGTGTATGGCAACCTTAAAGTACATGTCGCTGTATGTAACTCATATTTACAATATTTGGTTGTTTTTGCAAAGAGCTCTACAATTACTAATCATGAATACAGCGTTGTAAAAATTAGCTTGTAATGTGTAATTTCCCGTACCGAAATCGCCACTGACATTTCGTTAATCAATAACACATAGTGTGTACTCTTCAACTTCAACCCTTTCTGCATTTTTTTGCGTGGGAGGGTAACTTTTTGCCGTGTTAGATGCAAGAACCTAATGGCGAAAATCAATACCTTTCGCCGGTTCATCCATCGCAAAATAAAAACCTTTCGCTTTCTCAATTTTACAAACATTAATGGTACTCTACACACGTTCGTTGCCTCATGCATTGATAGCTGATCGACATGATCAAGGTATTATGAAATGACAATATGTGGGCGGCATGACATTCACAGTCAGACAGACAAGGACGAGGTACATCCATAAATATCACTAAAATCGACAAATAAATCTTCAGAAATTATGTGATTCAAATAGAGTCATTTCATAAATTTTAATTTCGCCTAAAACCCGATTTCTTCCCGTCTAATTTACGTTGACTCCCACAGATAAGACCGGCTATTTTTTGAGTTTAAGCTATTAAAATTGAAATACAGTCGGTCCTTTATAACTCGAAACTCAAAAGACTGCGAATTTACTTCGAGTTATAGAGAATTCAAGTTAAAGAAAAAGCATACCTATTGCAAACAAGTTTAATTTATTAAAGAATACTTAATTCTAAAATATTATTAAAAATTCTTTAATACAAAAAATGGGTTGTTGAACAAAATATTATACCTACCTATTGTGTTATTAGGAGTAAAAGTGATTCTTTGTGTGATGAGCACACAATGACACTTTTATTCCGAATGACACATTATATTTTTTCTTCAAACATGCGTATTTTAATAAAATAATTACAACTTGACGTTATAATAATTATAAATATTTTACGTGAAGGACGTTTGCTGACTTCAATTACACTGTTGCTATGGATACTTTCGTATTTGTTCACTTTTTGTTATAAACATTCAAGTGAGAATATAATTCATTAGTCACGTGACATGTATTCCGCCAATCAACATTCAGAATTTCCCTAATTACATATCTATCACAGCGATGATAATTACATTCGTTACTAAGGGATTTTTACAACATTGACAGTTAATTTTAACAAAAATTGATTATATTCTCTCATTAAATATAACCTCGTGATATGATTAATAATTGAAGATATTGCTCGTGCAACCGAAGCAGCACATTTCACTCGAAAATATAATCGATGACAATCATATCACTCATATTACGTATGAAAATTTTCACCTTTTGACGTTTAAATAAAAATTATGCAATTTTAAATTCTCCTTATGTGCTATTATATCAGTATTTCAAATATTGCCATGTACGGCCCTTAAAGTTGTTCAATTGATTGGAAGTTCAACAATATTGCTCAAGGATGTGATATGTCGAGGAATCGCTGAAAAACAATATGAACTTTTCTTATCACTTTAATTCTAATTATTCTTACCGTCATTACCAATATGTAAGTCTGCTATTTTATTATTTTGTTAAATATAAACTGTTTATATTTTAATTTGTAGGTTATCAATTTAAATTTGACAGCTGTTGGATGTTTTTAGTAACTTTTTTTTTAGGTTATCTCGTATATAGTGCAAGTTGGGGCGATATGACAGGTTTCTATTTTACAAGTTATTTCTTATTCGTTCATTTTATATAGTTGCTATGGATATTTATTTATTTCATTTCTTGTGAATCAAGTCACTAAAGATGCCATTTTTATGACGTTTGAAGAAAATAGTTATTTTTTAAAATAATCAATTATTAATGATTGATGTTTGTTTTTTGACATGCTTAATTCATAAAATTTTGAGAAAAGCTGAATTGTTTCAAATGCTTTTATCATTTCCTGGTGAGAAGTTTTCTCCCAGGGCAATTCTCCATCGGTGTCACTTTCATCCGATTTGTCTTGAAGCTCATCTTGTTTTCTTGTTTAGCAATAGTAGCGATAATTTCTCCATCCGTATCTTTTAATGTGCATAATATAATGCCAAAAAAATATTTTGTGCATGAAAATTCGAGTTATAGGGACTACAATGTTATTAGGGCATGTGAATGGTTTCGAATTATGGAGATTTTCGAGTTACAGAAATTCGAGTTAGAGAGGTCAAAATACCTTTGTAAATATATAAAATGTGCCGGGAACACAAGTAAACTTCGACTTACAGAGAGTTTCGAGTTATGGAGGTTCGATTTATAGAGGTTCGACTGTAATTGAACTAAAAATGAGAAGTAATTATTGCACTATTATAATATGAATAAATACAAGTAAGAAGAGCTCAAATAAATTAAATATTTTGAATTTATTACATGATAAGATAGTTAACCAACTTTGAATGTAGAAATTAGCCGAAGAAAAGATGAAATATCTGATAAAACTTGTGAATTTCATTTTCATTGTTTAGGAATTTAGGATATGTAGAAGTGTAAGTTTAGCGTCGGGCACAGGACACGTTTATAGATGGATGTTTGATGTGTCTAACGGACCGTAAAACCTAATGAGACGAATGTAGGGCTCTTGCAGCTCACCGTATTACTGTTGATGCAGAACACTGTTCAAACCAGACACTAAAATAATGTCCTTCGCAAGAATACATTTTTCAGAGTTAAACAACCATTGCTGAGGAAATTTACCGCACAAGGTATTAAGAAAAAAATCGTGGCAATATTTTTTGCTGATGCTAGGCATCCCAATTTAATTATTATGGATAGAAGACTTGTTGTTATTATGTGCAAATTAGTAATTAGGATTAGACCTTGTTTACTTGCCTTCTCGTAGTAGAACAAATGCATAAAAGAGATTACCAGGACTTCCTCGTTCGACAAGGATTTCAATTTTATTATCCTTCCGGATTCGATACATGTTTACGTAGCGATTTACTGTAATGTTAATCCTTCATTTAAAATTCCAATGTATGAAGCTTGAATAAATTTCTCTGGCATAGATATTTTCATGTTCTAGTCAAGTCCAAAAGCACTAGAAGCTTGAATATATAAACAAGTTATAAATCTAATTTTAATTTAAGAGGAGTCAGAGATTAAATCAACAAAGAGATCAGAAAACACTTATAAGAAAGAAAAAAAGATAGTCTCAATGCTGGAGAATTTAAATATTAAACAAAGAGGAAGAAAAAAGAAACTGCTAATGAAATAATAAACATCTTTCTTTGATAATAAAATTTAAAAATATCTTTATCTTTAACGTTAAGTAAATTCTGGTAATAATGATTGTACTTGTGGCGCGTGCCTGAGTGTCTGGTCGCGAACCTGGGGGAACCGGGTTCGATCCCGACTGACGCCAAATATTTCCAATTTTAAATGGCACAAAAGTGACCCCTGTGGTGCACTCTCCACGCCAGCTATGAGTGCCCGTGAAATGACGCCTGGTAAGCGCCCACACGGTAAAATATATCGTCATCATTACCGATGTCTACATGTGTTGTAGATACTGGCACACCCAGGAATGGGTAATATGCCGTGATGATATATATTTTTTTTAATACTTATGGACTTATCTAAATGAGTTTTTTCTAAGATTCGTATTGTATTATTCCTTCTAAACAACGGGAAAACGTGTATGTCCTATATGGGACATAAAGTAACAGCTTTCTGGATCATTATTACAAATTGAACCGGTACAGAGTAAATAAAAAGAGCATCCAATCTATACCGCGGCGCCAGTATTCCTGCTGCAACTTCCAACTTTTCCCTGTGTACTTTTTCTACTATGTCCTGTTTCTGTTTCCCTTATCAGCAATGAAAGACTTGTATATGAATTGCAGTGCAGGAAAAGTTTGTTTGGCGTGACGAGGATTAAATGCACTCTGTATTTAAATATACAAAACTGTGAGACTCTAACGTTTTAATGTATGTACGAGTTGGTGATAGATGTCTGACATCATTACGAAGAATCCAGAAAAAGATGATATCGCAGTTTTGAATTTTTTTTTTAGAAACTAGACCACATTGTATTAAAACTTGCTGTTTAAACGATTATTTATTACTCTGTTATATGAGCCTAAATTTATGAAAATCAGCGCATATTTACATGGTTGCTATCACGAGTATAACACAGTTTTGACAGACTGCAATTATAGTCTGCATTAATGTGCACATAATTCGTTTATCAGTGTTTCTAAGTGTAAATATTAATTTGTTTCATGTATTTTATTTTAGAACTTTTTGTTTGAGAACACGAAAGGAATAGACACACAATGGGGTCCTATACCATTTTTCTTTTATTTATTTTTTCCGTAAGAACAGGATAAACTAAGAATTTTAGTGCAAACGTGACTTAAAAATTTTGCGTAATAAGCGAGAATTTGGTGCGTGACGTAGCAGGTACTAACAGTGATCGCTAAACTGTTAGTTATAGAGGGAACAATTTTTTTCATGGTTGTATAGCTGAAATGTTTTTATATAAAAACTTATCGTTATATTCATGAAGAAATTATTATCAAGTATAAATAACATAAATAATAAGCATTTTTTTCATAATAAATTATAGAACATTGAAACAGTTTGACAATATTATTACACAAAGTATGACGACGGATGGCGCTAGTGTTTGCCCGTTTTGAAGTTTCAATATTAATTTAATTAATATTATTATTAATTTAATTAATATTACAAATTGATTTAATTATAAATATATTATTATTGTTAATATTACTAGATGTTATAATTAAACAATTTCATCAAACACAAAATTGTTAAATGTTTTGTGAGGTTATAGAACAACATGACATTTCATATTCTCTTAAAGGTGACCGCTGCATACGTGCGAATCTCCTTTTAAAATCAGGCGACCAATCAAATTCTTAGTACCTAACGCGCCATACCCAATTAGTAATCAGCTTCAATCGCTTGTAGTTTATGACCTAATGAATATTTAAAGAAAATTTTTTCACTAATACTCATTAATTTATGTATATTTTCGTCTTCTTATTTAAGATAGTAAAAATATGGTATAGGACCCCATTGCAAATTTGCACGAGTGCATCTAGCGACAAAGCATAGAACTAAAGATTGCTATGATTATCACTTCCAAACAAAGACCTGTTATCAGCCATTGACAGTACGCTCCAGCCATCGTTTAAGTTGAATAATCGAATGATCTTCAATATTATCAAACAAAAAAAGTTGCCCCAGGCATATCTTTTAGTTTTAAACTCATTTTTATTAAACACATCGAACAAATCACAAAAAAGAATTAGGTTAACACTGAATGACAGGTGTACATAATGACAGATAGGGTCAGGGAGCGGGACGTAAGACAGCGAGGGGTGGCTTGTTTGGATCATGATCTTCTATCTCTCTCTTGCATATGACGTAAATTCTGTAAGGGTATATTCTAATTAATTTAGGCTCATGTTAAAGCGTATCCAATGATCTTTCAAACAGCATAAGTTTGATTTTAATCCCAGGTCTAGTTTCTAAAAAATAAAAAATAATCAAATTCAAAACTGCAAAGTGGTCGACTTCTATGCACGTAACTGTAATGTAAAATTGGACCTGTAATGTTGTTAATTCTTATTTTTTTTTTTCTATTTCTGTTTGTAGGGTTGTTCGGGTAGTGTGCCATGCTTAGCGATGTGGCGGTACGTGATGGCGTCGTCGCGCGGTGACCGTGAGCAGCGCCGCGCCGCACCGCTCTTCACAGTTTCGAGCCGCGCTCACCCGCCCTCAACACACCATGGTCCGGGGCCCACCAGGGGCGCTTCCAGTGTCACCAGCTCGCCTCCCACACACACTCCCACCACTCCCAGACAGGTAAAATCACATTCATTTTTAAGGGAGGTGATGAACCTATTATAAAAATATAAATATTGTAATTATGATAATGCGGCTTTTATATTGAGTGCCAATATGCCGTATTTATGCCGGTCTGTTGAAATGAAGCCATGCATTAAATGGAGTCCCAGCCTTCTCTGTATAATAAAATAGTCCTTTGACATAAAAGTGTGTTAACAAAAAATCTACACAAACTTTATAACTGTATTATTTAACTTACAGAAAGCAATATATGAAAATACACTCTACGCTCATATAAACTACAGTTAAATAATATATCTGCGCAAAAATCCGCCGCTAATCTCATTTATTTTTGAAAGTCCAGCTAATATTGTCATAACATTCTCCTTTTTAAAGTTTAATTTAATTTTTTGTATCAAACTTCGTATGTTGATTAAATTTATATATTGTCGGCCCATGAATTCCACAATCACTACCATCTAAAGTGAAATAGAATTCGGCATCGATAATTACAAAATTCTTCAGATGCAGTTCACACAGCAAGTTTTTCTGATTTATTAACACTTACATTATGCTATACGTGGATACAGATTTTCTGTTTCTTATTATTATATTTCTTTCTTTTTATGTAAATGTTTGCATATTTGTACAGGCTGGAACAAATTGCAGTTCCTTATATGAAAAACTTTTAGCACGTTACAGAAAGTTGATGTCGGTCTTTATGGGTCAACTTTATGACACAACTTTAATAGGCACCACAGGAATTTTTGATCGTCTTTTGTTTTTGAGCTACAGGATAAAACTTGATTTTTGCTTATTTTGAAAAAAATGTTTAGATAATTTTTATGGGGTCCCGTGGCCGCGTGCCTGAGTGTCTGGTCGCGAACCTGGGGAACCTGGTTCGATTCCCACCGACACCAAATATTTCGAATTTTAAATGGCACAACAGTGACCCCTGTGGTGCACTCTCTACGCTAGCAATGAGTGCCCGCTAGGTGACGCCTGGCAAGCGCCCGCACGGTACAAATATGTCATCATCATTACCGATATCCGCGATAAAGCAGATTGTGGCACACTCAGAAATGGGTAATGTGGCGTGATGATATATTTATTTATTTATTACTAGTATGTTATTGTGTTATAACAACCTCAACATTAGGGCCGTTATTGAGTAAATAATGCCCTAGGGCGTATTAAGTTGCTATGGTAATGTTGACAACAAACTGAGGTTAATAATACTGATACTAACATAAAGTGCAGTTAAGGTTAAGAAGCATTGGGTGAGATTCAGTGGGTTAGCGTGTTTTAAGCTAAAACAGTCCTTTGTCAAAAATATTTTGGCAACTTTGTAATACCTGTCAGAAAAAAATTAGAGAGCAAAGGATCAAATAAAGAAAAAAATATTAACAGAAGTAAGAAAAAAAGGACAAATGTCAAAACTGATCAAAACAGGGGATTGAGATATTTTAAAATTCATTAACATTCAGGTATGAAATATTTGACACATAAAATTTGACATATTTCTAATCTAATTTTGCAATAATGAGTTTCCTTTTACTACTTCCATTTACAATAATACTTCCTCATTTCACTAAAGGATATCTGTATTACTTTTCCCTGTGGTAAAATTTCTAAATCACAATTGAATCTCATTGATACATGTAGAAAATATTACAATGTTGCCATATACTCAATACAAGTTTTAATACAGACCTTAATACAACCCACTGAATTCCACCCATTGTGAATTGTAGTCGTTTATAATCATATTTGTTTCATCACAAATACAAACCAGCATACTTCTTATTCTTAGCAATAACATTGCTCGTCCATATTGACAGAAAAATACCACAAGAAATATATTATTTGATTGAAAAAATGCTTTGTTTACAGAAACAAAATATTACCTAGATATCGCATTCACAGGATACTTTGTAAGTTGTATTAAAAATTTGTGATTTATTATTTTTGTTGATAAATTCTAGTCAGACAAAATGTTTATTAAGAATTTCTAGTAAGACATAAAACGTTGAAGGCACCACGGGTGTTAAACGACAATAATGCCTTCGGTTAACGTACTCGCCTCGGGCCAGAGGCCCTCGACAGTACACTGTTGACCTCAGGCATTATTGTCCTTATAACAACCCTTGGTACCTTAATTACTATTATTTTATTTATAATTTTTATACTGTTTTTTACGTAAAATAACAACTACCTTTGGCTCTTTCTAATGATTTTCCGCTGTCAACTCTTTCAATTATTTTATACTTAGGGCCGATTTTTCAATCTCTGGTTAAAATTTTAACTTCCAGTTAATTAAACAATATTGCATCGTTTTGTTGCCACAATGATAAATCTGTCATTTAACAATTCATTTCGTTTCAATTTTGTTTATTTAACTCTTAGTTAAAAATTTAACCATATATTGAAAACCCGACCCTTAGTCTGCAGTGGAATACCCATTAGAACAAAAAAACTGACGGTAAACGAATTTTCTTATAATCTTAAAAATCACATTCGTCCATTTTCTTTCATGAGATATATTTTAGTTTTTGTAAACAACAAAATTTTATTATTGTTGCTCCACATAATGTGTTATAAAAATAATAAATTAAAATTTGTGCAAAGTTTGTGTTAACACACCCTTAAATACTATTTTGGTTAGAAATAATTTCATTATGGAAATTAAAACTTTATACCCGACACAGTTAACTCTTTTACTATATGAAAAGATTTGATATTGACAAAACGTAAGATGATACGATTATTAAATAAAATCTGCAGTGCACTTAAACCTTTAGCTAACGTATTAGAAGTAATAGTACCATAAATGGTAATAGGATCTTACAATTATACTAGGGTAACTATAAGAGCAAGGGTTGGAAATTCTATCTGTTTCTTGATAAGCTTACTAGTAATTACATTATGTAGGTCAGCCACATATCATACATACAATATACAGTCTCTAGCCCGTATCTACGAGTACCTACATCAAAATATGTGTTCGGAAATAATATTAATGTAGGATCTCATCCTTTAAACTTTTGCACTTTCTAGTAAATATATTAACCATTGAAGTGCCACGACATTTTTTTAATTTTTGATAGAAAAAAGTACCGGAAATTGATAAAGATGTCACAGGAAATTGAAAATTAAATGAAGCTCAAGATAAACAATGAAAAAATCTTATGTGTTTTTTGCAGAATAATTCTTTCAAAAAAATGCGAAATGCCAGCGTTTCAGCAGTTAAGCTTTTGTAAAAGAATACATAGAAAAGGGGTTACCATATAAAACAGGAAATACAAGTTTACTAACGAAACAAATAAATATAAATAAAATACGGCATATAACCTATTGCTATTGCTAGATGTCACTTTATATGCACTCGAGGGTCGAACTCAGGTTCCCATATTCATTGATTTTCGATGCATTTTAATGAATTTATTGTCGAAAGAATAATGTTTTTATATCAGTTCTATATATAGAAAGTTTTCAGAGTCGTAACGCAATCACAAATGCGACAGTGTAGATTGGAAAAAACAACAAAAAATGACAACTTTCTCAATTGAAACACGATAAACAAATATTGAATTCTGTCTCTCTGCCAAAGTAACAAATAAAAGTTTTAGAGTACAGATTACAGTAAAATATGTTTCAGTGTTTAGTGAAATCTCATTTAGTGTACGCATAAAACATTCTAACTTTTCACATTAAAATTTTAATTCCATTTAGTACTGGTATCTATTTAATATTTTGTAACACTTCCATGTATACTCATGGTTCTATTATGACTTTATTATTGCGAATACAGATTTATACAAATATGTGATATATACGTTAATATAATAAGTAAGTTAGTTAGTATGAGTTATTTAGTCTAATGGCCGATTGCACCAACGTATACTAAATATTAAACATGGTTTAAAATGACAATATTGCATCGAAAGGAAATGTCAAATGAATTATAATGTATTGCTGTTAAAATGTCGATTTGCATTTTTTTGTTTAAACTTAGATTGAAATTTCATTCTTGTTGGTGTAACTGGGCATAAGTGTAAAGAAACAAATAGGAATCGGCATCTTCTGAACCAGTGGTTCTCTTTTCAATACCGCAAGGAAAATTTTTGTGAGCAAGAACTTTAGGCGGATATAGAAAAAAGTAAATTCATATATAATGGAATGCCGATAATTTGTCTGTTGTACCTAGTTAAAATATCTTCATATAACTCAGTATAATTGTATTGATTGACGTTGTTTAAATAATTAAAAATATCTATTAAATAATTCCATTGAGGACACCACATATTATTTTTCATGTTTTCATTTTGAAAGAAACGAAACAATTCTATACTTAAATCTAGTAGGTACGCGGGAAAAGCATAATTTTCCCTGAGAATGTCATCTGACTTCTGTGTTAACAGTTCTATTCAAAATATTCCGCAATTATATGGACGTTTTTGCAATAAGTGCAATAAGTCTACGCAAGAAGGAATGGTTGAAATAAATCTTAATTTTGTTTTTGTGTAAACTACAAATCCTTCTACCATCAATGGGGCTCCATTAGTACAAATTTCAACACATTTTCATATGTTACAAAAAGTAATTCTGTTGCAGGATCATTCATATTAATTTTTAATTCACAAAGCATAGTTAAATTAAAATTGCCAAAAAATTTTGCGGAACACTTTCAATATAACATATTAGTAAAATTTTATCTGTATCGTTATATCTACAGTTTAAATAGCAGAATTAATAATATTGTAATGCAGAAATTTCGTATTAACACAGAAAATTTCTTGTTGATTTTCTTTGGTTATTCTTATATTAAACATTATTAAATATTCTATATTTTCGTTCTTATATTGAAATCGCACAATTTATTTGGATTTCCCACACAAATTATATCATAAAATGACCACGAAAATACACTGAATCGATTTATTTATAAATTTTAATTAGTGCTCGGAATACCTGTGAATCCAAAAGACCACCCGCTTACCCGTATTTCAGCAAATGCGGGTCGGAGCCGATTCTTTACCCATAAGAACCGTATTATCCGTAAGACGCATTTGACAGCTTTCAACTTCACATACCGTTGTTAATTATGTGGCTAAATATTTGACAATTCAATTAGTTTTAAAAGTTATTAACATACGAGTAGCGAGAAAAACAAATGAATTAATATGCTCGAAGTGATAGGAAAGCACGGGCAACTAAGATTTCAAAGACGCTAAAATTCGTATTTATGAATACTGCATATTCATTATGAATAAATAAATAAATAAATAAATAAATAAATAAATAATAATTTGTAAAAATTTCTTTGAAAAACATTTTTAATGGATAAAAAAATAAATATAAATATATTATCATGACTTATTATCCATTTCCGAGTGTGCCATTAAGATTTTACTCGCAAATTTGGTAATGATGACATATTTGTACCGTTGAAAACGCATTTTCATATTTATTACAATAAAAAATATCTGATGTGGACAGCACATGACTTCCTTGTACGCCTGTTACACTATTCATATTTTGTTAATTAAAATATGTATTATAACAGACCCAATCATAAAATTGCACATATTTGACATAATTTGATATCAACATTTTATTTTTTTTTGTTATTTTTTGTCCTAATCCATAGCAAACTTAATTAGAGAATACAAAGAGCTAATTTAATCATAATTAATGTTTTCGACGCAGAATTCAATTCTCTAAAACTTTTATTTGAAGCATTTATTACTAAAATCAAAATAACACCATTTTTTTCAAGAAAAACTGATAACATCTTCAGGTAAAGTATCACTTCCGGTTAGACTATTTTAACCAAAATCTATTATGTTATTCCCATTGATATAGAAGTCTTACATATCAAATATGAAAAGTTTTGGATTATATTTTAATATAATTTTTCATTAAAATCTATTATAGACTTCAAGTAAAGTACCACTTCCGGGTAAACCATTTTAACCAAAATCTATTATGTTATTCTTATTGATATAAAACTATTATATACTAAATTTGAAAAGTTTTGGATTATATTTTAATATAGTTTTCATTAAAATCTATTATAGGCTTCAAGTAAAGTACCACTTCTGGGTAGACCAATTTAACTAAAATATATTATGTTATTCCCATTGACATAAAAGTCTTATATGTCAAATTTGAAAAGTTTTGGATTATATTTTAATATAGTTTTTCATTAAAATCTATTATAGGCTTCAAGTAAAGTACCACTTCCGGGTAAACCATTTTAACTAAAATCTATTATGTTATTCCCATTGATATAAAAGTCTTATATACCAAATTTGAAAAGTTTTGGATTATATTTTAATATAGTTTTTCATTAAAATCTATTACAGGCTTCAAGTAAAGTACCACTTTCGCAAGTTATGTAATGACCAAAAAGGGAGGTGCACAACTAGATGTTATAACAGTTCTAAATACAAAATTTTAACTTTCTACGGCTTCCCGTTTTTCAGTTATGCGAGATACGTACATACGTACGTACGTACGTACATACGTACATACGTACGTACGTACGTACGTACGAACGTACGTACAGACGTCACGACAAAATTAGTCAAAATGGATTCAGGGATGCTCAAAATGGATATTTCCGTTGAAATCTGGAAACCGAAATTTTTCGCGATTACAATACTTCCTTTACTTCGTACAAGGAAGTAAAAATTATCAAGGCATATTACCCATTGCTGGGTGTATCAATCTGCTTTGTACGCAGATATCGGTAATTACGATGATAATATAATAATAATATTTGTACCGTGTGGACGATAACAGGCGTCTTCTCACGGGCACTCATTCCTGGCGTGGGAGTACATATAATTTTTGATAATTTTTTCACGATTCTAGTATGAACAATTAATATTAAGATATGATGATATATTTATTTATATTAATATCACAAAGGATGTAATTATCAATTTAATTGGTTATTGGTCGTAAAGCAATTATTCCTAATACCTTAATATCTCTATATGCATGAGATTCACGTGTACTTTGCCCATCTATAATTCGATTACAACTGTCATATATCGAGTATCGTTATTGGAATATGGCTGTTGATTGCCTATAACCATGGCCAACTAACTTTATGCAAGCGCTATTGATTAGGTTACTTAGTTATTAGTATACCTTTGACTATAACAAAAAGAAAAAAAAAACTGAGAATATTACTTCTTTTACATAATACAAAGAAAAAACAAACCATCTAAATTTTAATTAAATTAACTAAATAAATCAGTAATTTTCAGCCTACTAATATGTTTACATTAAATTATCTAAGTTGATTTAGTTAAATTTTCTAAATTTGTAATAACAAATTTATAGTAAAATTAGATTTAATGACTACATTTAGTATTGAACTAAACATAAATAAAGAAATTAACTAAATATATATTTAAATTTTCTATTTACTTACCTAATTCATTAGATAAATCACCGAAAATTGAAGGACAAAAATAATGAAGCCAAAATATAGTAAAATAAAATAAGTAATTAAAATACCTATTTGTATATTTAAATTAACGATTTTTTACAAAATACTTATTACCTATTTCGAATTAGTTAAAATGCTAAATTAAGAATTGTAAATTATACTAAATTATTAGACATATTGCCTAATAAAATAATATTTAATTATAATTAGACAAAATTTCAAATCTTTTGTTTTCTGTGTATATTCGAAAATGTTCGTATCTTTATGTATTTCATTTTATTACCCTAAATTATCTTTTTTTGCTTCAATATACTTTATTAAGTCTTACTTTTTCACGGTAAAATTTTCTTTAATACAATTTTTTTCTATATTTTCTTCTTCAAATTAATTGAGAGAACATCACTTTTCGGTAATATTCTTTCTATATTGTTAAACGACTCCATATTTCATCGTTATCTGCTATCCAATTTTCTTTGTGTTCATTGTATGGTCATAGAGTCCGTATGTCAATTTAAACACTGTAGAAATTGATGGTCTATCGTGTTGAATCTAATAAAGAGTGTTTCATTTTCCCTTGTACATTTCATCTGATCTGATGGAGCCTTTGATGAGAACGAATTCATTGATGGATCGATCGCTTTTTTATAGAGACATTGACACCAAAAGAAAATTTATTTGTAGGGTATTGCCCATGGGGATTACAGCGCAATCGAATTAAGAGAAATTATGAATATTAATAAAGAGATAAAATGATATAATAATTGAAAGCTCGGATTTAAAGGGACTTTTGTTATAGCGGCTCGGGGCTCGACACGAATATGAATTCAATATACATATATCATTTTGATTGGCGACTGCAAGACCGCCTCTAAATATATAACAAATACCCATTTATGGGGTCCCGTGACCACGTGCCAGAGTGTCTGGTCGCGAACCTGGGGAACCCGGGTTCGATCCCGACCGACGCCAAATATTTCGAATTTTAAATGGCACAATAGTGACTCCTGTGGTGCACTCTCCACGCCAGCAATGAGTGCCCGTGAGGTGTCGCCTGGTAAGCGCCCGCACGGTACAAATATGTCATTATCATTATACCGATATCTGCGATCAAGCAGATTGTGGCACACTCAGAAATGGGTAATATGCCGTGATGATATATTTATTTATATTTATTTATTTATACCCATTTAGGAGGCGAATCGTTCTACCAATGGAAGTAAAAAAATTCAAATAGCGGAGGCGTGGCTATCAGTCCAACACTGCAATTCTCAAACAGTTTTTATTTGAATATAAATAAACTTAATAATTTAAAATTTAAATATACTTGTAATTGTAAAGTATGAAGACATACATTCTGATAATATTCATTTATTTTTTATAAATATAATTTAGAAATAGCATATTCGGGTGTTAAAAAATAAGTGTTACAACTTTTGAGGACGTGTAGTATTGACCAAAATGAGTAAAAAATGCTTAATCAACATGAGTCTGATCTTCAAATGTTTCCGAGATAAATGCCATTTTGCATTAGAATCGAAGAAAAACTGAGAAAGATAGTTATCGAACAAAATTTTGTCTATGTCATTAAATAGCCTATAACAAAACAATAAAATTTTATATGAAACATTTTTCTCAATTTCTAATACTTATAGCCGAGACAGACGACAAAAATTAATGATAATTAAGGGTTAGATATAGTATGCGCACCTGAAGTTGAGACCGATGACAGATGTCAAAATTGCGTCTATTAACAAACCAAAAAATATTTAATGTAGTAAGTACGTACTACTTATTGTATTGTATTCGTACAGTACAAAACAATATGTAGCACGTGCTTACTACAGTCAATATTTTCTGGTTTGTTAATAGACGCAATTTTGACATCTGTCAATAGTATCACCTTAAGGTATGCATACTATAACTAACCGTTAATGATCATTAATTTTTGTCGTCTGTCTCGGCTATTACGAAGTTATATGAAAATTAAATATTGACCACGATCGCCACATTTGTCCTTATATACTTACTTGTATCTAAGTTGTTCTCTAAAAGATAAACAAAAAGTCTTATTTAATCGCAAGTCACAACAACTCTTGTAGTTTTCGAGATAGCAAATGTAAACCTCGTAAAAACTAATTTTTCACTGCCTCATGTTTCGGAAACAATTGATGATCAGACCCACGTTGATTAAGCTTTTCTTATTCATTTTGGTCAGTACTATATGTCCTCAAAAATTGTTATACTTATTTTTTAACACCTTGTATTTCAAGAACATTTAAGTTCAAGGAGAAAATAGTTTGCTATGAAAATATATTCGTGACGTCATCTATTTTTTCAAACTTCGGAGAACTGTAACTAGCTTATTAATAAGTTTTTTTTACCGGATTTTCAAATGAAATTATAAAAAAATGGTGGAATCCCCCATTGTACTGGGTTAAAATTTGATTCTGAATGTAGGTACCTTTAGGCTTTGGATGTTCTTGTATTTAAAAATAAAGATAGATAGTAAGTGGAAGTCGATTCTAATTCACTTTGGAGACTAGAGACTGGCCCAATATAGTTTCTGTTTTTGACGTCAAATTTTAGGGATTTAATTTTCTAGGTTGCTATAAACAGGGTGGAATATGACAGGATATATTTTTCGGATAATTTTACGCCGTTTTTACTTCCTGGTACGAAGTAAAGGAAGTATTGTAATCGCGAAAAATTTCGGTTTCCAGATTTTAACAGAAATATCCATTTTGACCATCTCTGAATCCATTTTGATTAATTTCGTCTGTACGTACGTACGTATCTCGCATAACGGAAAAACGGGAAACCGTAGAAAGTTAAAATTTTGTATTTAGGACTGTTATAACATCTAGTTGTGCACCTCCATTTTTGGTTATTACATAACTTTCGGAAGTGGTACTTTACTTGAAGCCTATAATAGATTTTAATGAAAAACTATATTAAAATATAATCCAAAACTTTTCAAATTTGGTATATAAGACTTTTATATCAATGGGAATAACATAATAGATTTTAGTTAAAATGGGTCTACCCGGAAGTGGTACTTTACTTGAAGCCTATAATAGATTTTAAAGAAAAACTATATTAAAATATAATCCAAAACTTTTCAAATTTGGTATATAATACTTTTATATAAATAGGAATAACATAATTGATTTTAGTTAAAACGGTCTACCCGGAAGTGGCAAGCTGTTATCAGTTTTTCTTGAAAAAAATGCTTCAAATAAAAGTTTTAGAGAACTGAATTCTGCGTCGAAAACATCAAGTATGATAAAATTAGCTCTTTGTATAAGCGAGATATTTAAATTTAAAAATTATGTACTTTTTGGTTTCTGTGATTAGGTTGCTATGAATTAGGACAAAAAATAACAAAAAAATAAAGAATTTAATGTCAATGTCAAATTATGTGAAATATGTGCAATTTTATGATTGGGTCTGTTATAATACATATTTAAATTATTAACAAAATATGTATAGTGTAACAGGCGTACAAGGAAGTCATGTGCTGTCCACATCAGATTTTTAAATTTAAATGTGAATGGTACGTTTCATGATCAAGAACTGTAGTAATAATTTTTCATTAAATCTTCCTCCTCAGCTATTAAAAGACCTAAAATTCTGATAAAACGAAAAATAATCATTTCCTGAAAATATAATGTATGAATAATTCTATTTTTAATTATTGTTATAAATTAAAACTTTTCATATATTCAATAATTTTTACAAAATATTAGCGAATAACAAAATTATCACACCCGTGAGGGTAGAAAGGTGCAGGATTAAGTAAGTAACAAAATTATTTCAAATAAAATTTTCAAAATGTCAAACATGACATAGTTCTATCGTACTCCACCTTATACCAAACCGTAGCCTACGTTATTAAATACAAGGCCGGGAAACATCACAATATCTGTCAATCGGAAACTCTAGTTCGAAACTCGCCGTTTTGGCGCGACTTATTCTCGCTGTCATATGGCTGTCTTTTTTGACGTACGTGTTTTGTGGTTATAACCGCTAAATTGATAACATCAATATATATTTTTGACAGTCTAAAAATGACATTTGAATGATAGCGGGAATAAGTCACGCCCTCATAAACGGTTATGGAACTAGAGTTCTTGGCCAGATTTAAAAAAAAAATTTGAGTTGTTTCCCGGCCTTGTATTTAATAGCGTAGGCTACGACCAAACTATAAAATTAAATTCCTATTTGAGTCCTATAACAAAACCATGGTAACAATATGATGTCATTAACTGCGACTGACTGGAGATTGAAAAACTGGCCGTTAATCAGTTGTTCATAGTAATATTCATAAAAACGTTACGTTTCAAACCGTTAATCAGTTGTTCATAGTACTATTCATAAAAACGTTACGTTTCAAAGAAATACTTCTTTCTTACCTTAATTTAAACTTTTATTTCTTGCTAGATCAATGTAGAACTTCCTCTAATTTATTTTAAAAACTTTTCTAAATCTTCGTTGAAAGAGTGAGTAATAACTTTCAAGTTTTTAAGTGAAACAATAGTTCTAGTCCATATCGCCTGATATGTCTCATGTTTTGTAGAGCTTTTT
Organism: Ophonus ardosiacus; assembly: GCA_943142095.1. Classification (NCBI taxonomy): domain Eukaryota; kingdom Metazoa; phylum Arthropoda; class Insecta; order Coleoptera; family Carabidae; genus Ophonus; species Ophonus ardosiacus. Next base: position 41,629,107 of record OW964827.1, read on the forward strand.
ACAGTGATAAATCATCTTGCTTCAAACAGAGCACTCCGGCTATTTTCGCGAGAGTGTATTGTGAAATATTCACATACTACCGTTGAGATGTTATCAATAAATATTTTAAGATCCCAAAGATGGGAGGGATTGCAAAAAAAAGAGAAATATTTTCGCAAAATGTATACTCGTAGTACGTTTTTAGAAATGGAAAGATATGGAATCTTAATATTTATGAGATTTGTATAAACGACTGCAGAAACTACATAATAAATATAATAAACAGAATAATTGAATAAGATTTATTTATTTTTTGTCTACATTTCTGAAATCTCTTATTCCTTCTTCAGGGCAACTATAATAAATATATAAAATACAATAATCAAATACAAAAATGAAACTTAAAATGCTTCAAAAATTAATACAGGAAACGAAAAAAAAAAAAGATGATGGTCAAAAAGGAAAAGGAAGTAGAATTATTTTTTAAAAATATTTGAAAATGACATTAAACGATAGGAACAACATTTAAATAAAAAAAATATAGCTAAATAGGCTTAGCAAATTCTATTATAAATCTATTAAAATTTTGAATGCCAGTTTGAAAATTTACATTATTTCTATTATATTATATATGCACCATCTCCAAAAAAAGTCTTTCTGATATTTAACTTTCCTTGTCCAAAATTTTGACCCCATCAAAATCAAAAGTTTGATCAAATTCTGTGCAATTTCCATTTGTTAAGAGTTTATTTATACTTCTTTTGCGCTGAGAAATTCTCCTTTTGAGAAATCTTTTTATTTGGCCAATATCTGCCTTTAAGGGCCGGTTTTCAATCTCTGGTTAAAATTTTAACTTCTAGTTAAGTAAACAATATTACGTCGTTTTGTTGCCAGCAATGATAAATCTGCCATTTGGCAGTTCATTTCGTTTCAATTTTGTTTATTTAACTCTTAGTTAAAATTTTAACCAGATATTGAAAAACCGGCCCTAAGCTGGATAAAGATTTTGTTGGGTTTAGTTTACAGTACTATGAATCATATATTTTAATATAATGGTTTTGTTCGTATTGTAAGATAGATCTTGTGGATGACATATTAAGTTCTAAAGACGCTATTTTTCAGGATTTCTTTTCAAATAAACAGGACAATAATGCGGTTTAAAACCTATTTAATTCAAGTATTGATCATAAGGTTTATTTAACCGGTTAATCTAACTGAATTACATTTTTTGAAAAGATGGGCAGCTGAATTTAAACATGGATGTCTAATTTTTACCTCTCGCTGGTCGCTGAGAGGTATTGGAGTCATGTTAAAAATCGCATATCCAGATTTTAGTGAATAAGCACGTTGTAAGTCACTAGAATCCGATTTTAACATCTTTACAATGATGTCTCTCTCTCTCTCTCTCTCTCTCTCTCTCTCTCTCTGTGTGTGTGTGTGTGTGTGTGTGTGTGTGTGTGTGTGTGTGTGTGTGTTTGTGTGTTTGTGTGTGTGTGTGTGTGTTTGTGTGTGGATGTTGTAGACACGGTTACTTAAATTCTATAAGACCGAAGATCAATTTAACTATGTATTCCTTAATCTGACATTAATGAGAAGAGTTAAAAAGGTTTTGGTAACAATTGGACTACCGGAAGTAGTAGTTTAAAAAAAATCTTTTAAATATTATTTTTTGGAAATTTATGTTATTACAAATATTAAAGAATATCTATAAAATTCTATATCCAATACATTGAATATTGTTATTATATCTTTTATAGATTTAGAGATAGATAATTATAAATATATAAAATAATCCATTGTATAATGTATCAAACATCCCACTTGAAACCAGTTGAAAAACTAAAATGTTTGTAATTGACATATGTGAGTGTCAAAAATCTAGACATTACTTAAGACTTTTTCTAGAAAGTACATTTAATATTAAATATTTAAAATTATAGCTGTCGTGCGTTAAATTGACACTGTCCTTGAATGCGGAAAACCTAAAATTCGAACATGGACAAGTCGAGATTTAATAGTAATTAATAATATGCTATTGTTATAACGAGGAAAAGACTGTCAACATCTAAAATTGGTATAAAAAGGAAGGGGATTCATTTATAAGCCAAAGTATGTACCGTACCAGTGTCAACTAAACACGCGCTTGCTATACATATAATTCATCATATATCCTTTAGAAATACCACTAATCTCGTCAATGAATTGGAAGAATCTCGAACATTTAGAAGAGAAGGAGGCAACTTGTTCATAGAAGAATTGAAAAATAAAGAATTTTTTGTGTGTACCAGAAATGTTAAATACAATACTTATAGCCTAATATGAAAATAGCGAGAGGTATTGTGCTGGCCACAACAGATTTTTTTAATATATATTCCCTTACAGAAGAATTGTATGAAATATTCAAGAGAGTACCCATTCAAATAGTGGACTAGGAAATCCCAGAAATACATTAGCATGTTTTGCTCAAAATAACTGAATAACTGTGGTACCTGCAATATAGCAGAATAACAAGACAAGGATGAATTTAAAATATTCCATCATTTTGGGCAAAACATGCTAATGCATTTCTAGGATTTCTTAGGCCAGTATTTGAAAGGGTACTTGCAAATATTTTTACACTTGAATATTTCATACAATTCTAATCTTCTCTACTGGAATACGTAAAGGTCAGTCTCCTTTCAAATTCAAATCACAGGGCAAAGTTAAGAAAAGTAACCACATCTATAAAGTAATTTCACTTTCATTCATCAGTCATACTATACCAGCTTGGTTAATGATAATGATGAGTGTTCAGGATGGTTAATAACTGCGACCATCTTCGATAGCATCGAAAATTTTAACAAATGATACTGGATGATCGTCGAATCAAAGTTGGAGAGATAGTAGAGGCTGCTGGCAATTCGAAGGAACGCGTTTATCATGGGTTAAGGATGTTGCAGTATCGATGAGTCAAAAAGAGTCTTTGTTGCAAAGTAAAACTGAATTTGATCGAAAAAATCTGTTGTGGCCAGCAGAAGACCTTCCGTCAATTCCACGTATTTTGTACAAATCCCATAACAAAAGGTCCTTGGAATAGATATCATGTAAAATCGAACACGAACACATACTATTTTTTACAAATTCCATACCAAAAGTTCATTTGAAAAGGTTCTATAAATCCAATAAAATTATAACATAAACTACACTAAGTAATGTCCTTCCATCTTCTCTTTGGCCTTTCTCTGCGTGTCACTTGCGAGCAACACTATGACATACCAATTTCAGATCCTATACTTTTTTCCATATTTGGTTTTGCACTTGCAACTGACATCTGTCAATTAAATTTTTTTAAATAATTATGTCAGCTGTTTCCATGATAAATAGCAAAGCTGACTAATTTTTGAAAATTAATTTCTTTATAATGCTTTAACTCTACATCTATTGAATATGAAAGAAAATGAATAATCAAACCATATAGAGAAGAGTATTTTCTTTAATAAATATAATAACAAAATGTCAAAAAATAATATTTAACTGCGTTTTTTTAAGAAAAACTGTTAAAAACTTCAAATAAGGGTACTTTTGGTGGATCAATTATAACCAAAATCTAATCAACTCTTCATATGGATGTACAGAAGAGGAATACGAAAGAATTATAATTGTTAGAATTATAGTATTGGTTATCGTCGGAGAAAAATTTGTCACACACGGACACACATACACACAAGGACACACACCCAGACACACACACATACATACAGACATCATCTTAAAAATAGTAAATTCGTATTGTAGGGACCCTAAAACGTGCTTATTCATTAAAAACTCACCACCGAATTTTTTGACCAAAGACAATACCTTCCTTACCTAAAGGTGACGAAAGGTAAAAATGATGAGAACATATCAACATTCTCTCCTGCCAATTAACTTGTATTTCTCTCTCTCTCTACTTTAACCTTACACTATTTATAGCTATAGTTTTGTTTATTTGACAATACATGATCGCAATTTAAATTTCTCGACCATCAGGTGAAACTATGCCATCCTCATTATGCATACCACGTTTTTTGAAAGAATGTCAAAGTCGTTAAGGTCATACAGGTGCAGAACATTGGCTCCCTTTGATTAGCCTTCATTAACGAGATTTGAACCTGGGTCATGAATATTCAAAACTTTTTCATTTGCTTTAAATCCAGATGAAAGAAGGTATTCTTTAATGTAAATCCAATATTGCGATCGTGATTAAGGAATTTTAATTTTGAAATTAATTAATGAGAAGGGATGGAATTTTTAAGCTTAAAATTATGACTGATAATACCGAATATTAATTTCATAAATATTACGTTGAATAATAAATTGTTGTGATATAAATTTATTAATTATTACCTTCGTACGCAGTTAAATATCATTTTTGACATTTTGTATGAAAGAATACCTTATTGTCCATACGGTTTGATTATACATCTTCCTTCATATTCAATAGATATAAAGAGATTAACCTTCATATATCAGCCAGCTTTGCTATAATCATGGAAACAGCGATACATTCAAATAATTCTAATTAATAAATATCAGTCTCAAGTAGTGATGTGCCGCCAAAATATTCCCGTGGGGCGTTTGTTTTTCCCCGGAAATTCCTTCACGATTTGCGGGAAGAAATTTTGTTAAGTATTATCCCGGAATTTTTTTGGGAAAAAATAGGCGAAGGTCTATCCCATTCTGAAATGAACTGTACCTATACGTACAGTACTGATTCTTCTGATTCTGATGTCTAATTACATATTTGTTTACATTTTAAATTATTATTTGATTTTGTATTACCAATGTACACTTTTTCGATATTAATAAATTTCCCCTTGGAAATTCCCCAGGAAATTTATCAAAAAAAATCCGGAGAAATTCCTGTAACTTTAAATTTCGGGAATTGATGTTCGTGTTAGAATTTTATTGGTTTTATAGAATCTTTTCCAAAGAATTTTCGGTATGGAATTTGTAGAAAATACATAGAATTGACGGAAGGTAATGTGCTGGCCACATTTTTTTTTTATTTATTCATTTTGTATGTCATATAATTCACTCTGTTTCCTTTAGTATTATTATCTATGTCCTTTGATCTACATTATGATAACTAGAGACTGAACTGTTATCCTTCACAAGTCCTTGACATATTTACTGTTTACGCGACAATCACAAGAAATACATTTCACTTATTGTGTCTTTCACGTTAGAAATTTTAAAAACTTATAAAAACTTCTTAAACTTACATATTTCAAATTAAATTTCAAGAAAATTTCCTTGGCAACTTTTATACAATTTCAAAAGTTTGAGGCGTATCGCAAATTTTTTAATTGGATGAAAAAGACGCTACTAGCAAATGTTTTTGTGCGATTCAATAGCTGAGCATCAGGAAACTTGCAAAGGAGCTTATAGTTTTCCTTATAAATTCAAACTGTTAAAGTACAGAGATTGGAGGTAACTACATTATAATAATTAATCACTTTCTGAAAGTTTAGAATTTCAGAATTTTTTTGATGGTTAATTAGTTTTTCTTTTGAAAAATGGATTTTTGACTAATATTAATGGCATATACCCATTACACTATGAGAACTTAATACATAATTCATTTCTTGATTAATAATTCTGTGTATCGTATGATATATTTAGCTTCCAACAGAAATTAACAGATATTCTAGAGGTAATTATGTTTAGAATTTGCAGAATTTTGACAGCAATTAGCAGGTGCTGTACGCAGGGACGGACAGGGCCACCGGGAAATCGGGAAATTCCCGAGAGGCCGCGACTTGCAGGAGGCCGGTGGGCTTAATGCCTCTTTTTTTTCCTAACAAAGTTTTAATTATAAGCTGCTATAATCCTAATACGTTTTATAAAACGACAAACAGCTTACAAACACATTAACGCACAAAATCTCATTAAGAACTCAAACCGGGCTTTATGTTATTGTTATTACATTTAGAGAAATTTGCAAGCTATGTAGGTACAGTATTCGTTGTTTTACAAAACGCCTAGAGGCCTAGACGACTAGCCGGATTGTAAAAGATCGCTAAGTCAACGAATTGTTAATCCGGCCCAGTTTTATGAGACGAATTTTACTATCTGACTATGACATATACAAAATGTCGCATAATGTATGTATTGCAAGTGGACAGGTTACCTAAGTTAAAATATGTTCAGAACACACTTAAAATCGGCTAACACAGTATAATTTAGAAAATTTTGTAATTAGCGTAGAAAAAAAAAACTATTAAAAAATTGTGCTTTATGTTTGTCAAATTATAAAATGTGTTTTTATGTTAAGTTTCTTCTAGACGTCTGTGTAGAAAAGTTCAAAATTATTTTATATACGGTGTCTTTAAAATACGTAGACATAGCTTAACCTAAGGGTCATTATAAACAAAAATAATAAACTTAAGAACTGTAACTAAATTTAAAGTTTATTCCACATGTAATTTTGTTTGAAACGTGTCATAAACATAGGTCTTATATATTTTAGTTGCCAAAATACAAGTCAAAGTTTTGTAAATATCAGTTAACTTTCACTTCGTGTATTTTGGTAACTAAAAGGAATAGGACCTATGTTTAAATGATGATTTTTAACCAAAGTGAAATGTGTAATACACTGTGAAATGTTGTTATACTATGTAGTTCTTTTATTAAGCTACCATAACATACCATTCCGTGTCTATTATTATTTTCGTGTAACCAAATTTAATACATTTATTTTGTATTCGTTCTTCCTTTCAAAGTTTTATAAATATCAGTTAATTTTCTCTTCTCGTATTTTAGTAAATAAGAGGAATATGGTCTATATGTTTATATGACATTTTTTACTCAGAATCATATGTGAAATAAATTGTTAAATTTTGTTAGTTCTGCAATAAAAAAATTGTTAATATATGACCGAAAAAACTGCAATTTGTTATTTGGAGAACGATACATTTTATCGAATGTTAATCCAATCAGATCTTTTTTATTTAGAATTTTAAAATGCGCCAAAAAAAATTCATTAAACTCCGAATTAAAAGAAAATATATACATACTTGTAGAGTCATTTTCAAGAGGTAGGTATTCCAGAAGGAAACGAAATCGGGCATAATTTTATTAAAGCTTTTTGTTTAAAATAACCCATAGAATCCGCGGTTAAGATAAGGCCACTTATATTAGAGACCCCTGTATACATAGTAATAAAAACATGTATTTTTTGTATACATATATATATTTACCAAGGAGGCCGGCACAGGATTTTATTTCCCGGGCCGGTCCAAAGAACCAGTCCGTCTCTGGCTGTACGTCAAAGATAATACCGTAGATAGATTATATGAAAATACCGACTTACCAAGTGAATATTGTACTCATATGTACTCATAGTTGGAATGTGTAGACACTGCTTTCTGCTACAGAAGAAATAAATATTAAAACATTACATTTAAATATTGAATGTTTGTGAGGTGACGCCTGATAGCGTTCTCAACGGTGCAGATATATCGTCATTCCTACGAATAGTGATGCCACGAGATCTCGCATTTTCGAGATCTCGTCTCGAATTTCTCGAATTTTCGAGACGAGATAAGTCTTATTCTCGTCTCGAAATTTCGAGACGAGACGAGAGTAATACCCTCGAGATTTGCTCGAGACGAGAGTAGAAATTCGAGATCTCGATTGTACTATTTTTTTATATTACATAAATATTTCTAATTAAATTAAAAAAATAACAAAATATTTGTAGGTATAAATAAATATTTTATTTGCCTCTTCATTTACATTCATATTTATTTATTAATTTCTGATTTATTGCTTTTTAGTAAAAAGAAAATGCACAAAAGTGACATCTATGGTATACTCTTTAAGCTAGCCTTAAGCACCAGCACTATAGGAATATATAATTATAATTATCAATATTAGCGTACAAAGCAGATTGCTACACCCAACAACGGGTAATAAAGCCATAATATTATAGAGTACCTATTTTTACTCGTTTTTAATGTTTTAATTTAATTTATTAAATTCATGTCGCTTGTAATGTTAATTTATTTATTATTTCTAATTATAAATTCGAGAAATTCGAGACTCTCGAGTCGAGATCGAGAGAAAGTAAGAGAAAATATGGCGAGACGAGAGGCAGAGAAATATCGTCTCGAAAATTCGAGATGAGACGAGAGTGTATAGTTTCTCGCCATATCTCGTCTCGCGGCATCACTACCTACGAATAAAAACAGATTGGCACACCTTGAAATGAGAAATAAGACGGGATCATACATTTGTTATATCTCGCTAAGAGAGGTATTGGATTCATGCTAAAAATCGCATATCCAGATTTTAGTGAAAAAGCACGTTTTAAAGTCACTAACATTTTTATAATTTATGTGTATGTGTGGATGTGTGGATGTGTGTATACGTGTATGTCGGAGGGACAAATTCTATAAGACTAAAGACCAATTTAAGTACGTATTCCTTAATCTGACATTAATGGAAAAAGCTGAAAAGCTTTTTGGTAACAAATGGACAACCGGAAGTAGTAGTTTCTTAAAAAAAATCTTCCAAATATTATTTTTTGGAAATTTATATAATTACAAATATTAAAGAATATAGAATTCTCTGTTCAATACATTGAACATTTTTATTACATCTTCTATAGATTTAGAGATAGAGAATTATAAATATATAAAATAATCCATTCTATAATGAATCAAACAGCTCATGGAAACCAGTTGAAAAGTTAAAATGTTTGTAATTGACATAAATGTCAGCGTCAAAAATCCAGAGACATAACTGACGGCTTTTTTTGGGAAGTACATTTAATATTTCTTATTTTCTCATTAATAAAATATTTAAAATTATAGATATAGCTGCCACAGGTTGACACTGTCCTTGAATGCGGAAAACCCAAAAATTCGTACTTAGATAATCAAGATGTAATTATAATATGTTATTGAGGAAAAGCCTCCGTCAACATCTAGAATTGATATAAAAAGAAAGGGATTCATTTGTAAGCCAAAGTATGTACAGTATCGATGTCAACTAAACTCGCTCTTGCTATACATATATTTCATCATATACCCTTCAGAAATACCATCAATCTCGTCAATGAATTGGAAGAATCTCGAACATTTAGAAGAGTAGGAGGAAACTTGTTCATAGAATGAAAAATGAAGAATAGATGTAATGATAATTTTTTGTGTGTAAATGTTTAATACAATACTTACATAGCCTAATACGAAAATGGCGAGAGGTATTGTGCTGGCCACAACAGATTTTTTTTACTAAGAAAACATTAAAAATATTTTTTTATAAAATTGTACATTCTATCTGGTCCGTTAAATTATATTTATACAAAAAATAGTTTTTCATCACTATTATAACGTGTACTTATTTCACATATTTATTTTCGATGTTTGTTAACGGTAGTTGCAAACATTTTCATCATTTTTTATGACTTGATTTAACCCTGAAGAGGATCATAGTAATGATCGAAACGTATGTTTAAAATCAATAAAAACGTACAGACTGCAGTTCCGAATACTTTATTTTCTCCCACATCAATCTCCAGTCGATCATCGTTACTCCAAAAATTAAAAATATTATTCATTAACATTTTATGTATTTCTGCAAGATAGTGTAGATGTAAAATTAGTACTGGATGGTCAGAATATAAACAAATAGAAGACTTACAAATACAGTACATAAAATGGATTTTAGACAAAGATAGATGTACTCTACAATATATAGTAATGAAAGAGATGAAAGCATTAAAAATTAAAGTAGAAACAGAAAAGAGAGTAGTAAGTAATAATCAAAACTGAATTCTGCAAGAATGCTGGCGAGTAATATGACAAGGAGAGAAAAACAATAAACTAACAATATGGGGCAAGCAAGAAAAGCTTACTACGAAAGAAAAGGATATTTCACGGTACAAGCAGAGAGGCTACGCATAAAGAGAAAAAACACATTATGAACTACATGAGAGAGATTGGGGCATACAACAACATTAAAAGATCACAATTCAAATTATTTATTTATAATACCATGTCCAGACAGGCAAACCCAATTATTTGAACAGGAACAAATGTATAATAATAAAGAAAAAGATTTCATAAATGAAACATAAAAATAACAATTTAAATATAAATAATGTATAAGAAGAATATAAAAGATACAGTCACACAAAAAAGTCTCCGTGCGACAATAGTATTAATCTATTTTAGGAAAAATAGCAGTCTAAAACCCATTATATTTCATTTTCTTTTAATCGAAAATGAAACGCATTATATTACGTTATTATTATAAATAAAAAACAAATAATACGAGTAGTTATTTTATTTATATTATGGGGTAAACATTGAAAGTATTCATAATTTCATGATAAAAAAGTCTCCGTACGATAATTAAAAAATTTAAAGAATAAACCATTTATTTATGTTTCATAAAGAAATATAATATTTGGATGGGTTTCTTTTTGTTTTTCCACTAGTAACTAAGCGGTAAGCCATTGAATTTACCAAATTTTCGGTCACCTTTGGCATTATATTCTGCCATTTTTCTTGTTAAATTAAAAAAATAATAAACAGTAATTAATTTTCATTTCTTTTCTGGTTTGTATTCTTATTTGTTTTAAGAATTTTCTGCACTTTCTCAACCTGGTTAAAGTCCGGAGACTGTGGGGGATGATTAAGCATATTTTTTATATTATACAGTAGGCATTCTCTTATAAGACGCGAATTATTTGTCGGATCGTTCCAATGCATGAAATTAAAATTGTCTGCCAAGGCTCACTTTGTTTTAAATTTGATTTTAAAATATCGAGGTAATCTTTGCTATCCATGATTGTTGCAATAAATACTAATTTTCGTACTTCCGCTGAGTATATATATCCCCATAACATATCGCTGTCACCGCCGTATTTAACTGTTTTTGTAAATGCCTTAAATTTTAGGTTTCTCCAATTTTTTTTTTTACTTCAGTCTGTATGTATTATACTTACATTACCAGGAATAATAAATAATTAAAACCTTTAATTTAAAAATAGAAAATTTAAGACATTTAAATGTAAGTTAAATACGGTGGTGACAATATTGTTTTGGAGGTATATTTAGTTTACAGGAGTACAAAAATTATAGTAATTATTGCACCAATCATGGATAGCAAAGATTATCTTGATATTTTGAAGGTAAATTTGCGATACGCAAAATAGGGTTAGCAGACAATTTTAATATCATGCATGAGAACGCCACGACAATTAATTCGTATCTTCGAAGGGAATAACTATTGCATAATATCGAAAATAAGCTTAACCATTCCCCACAGACTCAGGACTTTAACCAGATTGAGAAAGTGCGGAAAATTGTTAAAATAAATAAGGAGATAAAAAAGAATTTAAATTTAATTAGAAGTATAACGGTAAAATATAATGCCCTCGGTGACCAATAACTTGGTAAATTCAATTGGTCGTCGCTTAAAAAAAACCACAAAGGAAACCATCCAAATATTATATTTTTTTATGAAACATAGGTACATATGGTTTATTATTTAAATGTTTTGGTTTATCCTACGGAGACTTTTTTGTCATGAAATTATGAATACTTCAATGTGTACTCCATAAAATAAATATATTATTTGTTTATTTTATATATATATATATATATATATATATATATATATATATATATATATAATAAAATAGCACAGTGCTTTTCATTTTGGATTAAAAGAAAATTAAATATATTGGGTTTTACGCTGCTACTTTTCCTAAAATAGATTGAAACTATTGTACGGAGACTTTTTTGTATGACTGTATATAATTCAAAATCAATTTGAATTACTTATATTGCTCAAAAAAGATTTAAATTTATTAAGTAAAACATGAAAACTATCAATTTTTGCCTCAATGTTATTATGAAGGGTGTGGTGTAGAGGCGAATGTAAAAGGATGTTTTTGTGAGCACGATTAGGTAAGAAGGAATTATGGTTTCTGGACTTGAATGCGGGAACACGAAAATTAATTAAATTTAAAGTTAAGGTGATCATCTATTAAATTGTTCAGTAGTTTAAATAAATAGATGTTCATATGATATGTTGAAGTCAGGGTACACATTATTCTTTTAAAATAGAAATAGCGCAAAAAAAAACAGACGTCAATAACACGGTATTTATTGGATGAAAAGAAAACATCAAGATGATTGCCAGATTCGTAGATGTGGTAATGAAGAGAGAAACAATAAATGCTGGTTATCAACTGATGCGAGATAGTGTAGGCTATGCGAGAGAGACGAGGAAATATTTAGGCATTTAAGGACATTATACACGGAAGTTCAGAGAGAAGAATGAAAAGAAAAGGTTCTGTTAAGACGATTTAGGGTCATGACAAGACTACATGAAAGAAGTCATTAAGAAAAGGGAGGTTAATTTAAGCTAATTTGAAGTATTATCACAAATTCAATTGCAAAATATAAAATGTAGATTCTAAGCCAATTAGGCAAGAACAAATATATTAATAATACCAAGAAAACATTAAAAATATTAGTCGTTAACAATGGGGGATTACGGCTCAATCGAATTAAAGGAAAATAGTAAAAAATTACGAATGTATATGCTGAATAACGAATATTAATAAAAAAAATGAAATGGTATAATTGAGATATTTCAGAAATAAAGGGTTTTTTGTTATAGCGCTTCGACACTAATATGAAAATATTTTGATTGGCGGCCGAGAAACCGCCTATACATGCATTACAAATAGCGTGTTAGGAGGTGGGATTACTACCAATGGAAGTTAAGAAATTCAAGTTCGAAAGGAGGGGCTAACATTCCTGTACTACAGTTTTCAAACAGTTTTTATTTTAATAAAATTTCTTGCATTAAACTTAATAATTTAAATACACCTGTAATTATAAAGTATGTAGACTTGTACAGTGTTATAATATTCATTTATTTTTATGTAAATATAACTTAAAATAGCATATATTTCAAGAACATTTAGGTCCATGATGAAAACAGTTTGATATAAAAACATATATATGTGACGTCACGTCAATCTTTTCAAAATTCGGGAGACCATAACTTGCTTATTAATAGGAATTTTTTCACCGGATTTTCATGAATAGTCTTAGTTTTCCTAATATTTTCAGATGAAATTATAAAAAAAAAATGGTGTAATCCCCCATTACATATTTCTGCAATAATGTGATAATGTAAATTAGTAATTTTTGTTAGTATATTAAGGATGAAAGTTTTATGAAAATAATTTTCCGGGTGATCTAAAAAAACTTGGTGGTTCTTTGAAAAAGATTATTGTTTTCTGAATCGCATTTTCTTTCAAATAGGACGTCAAAGTTTTCCTTATAATCCTAAAAGGGAAATTAATGATTATTAATAAAATTAAGGAAGTAAAACTTTTCCATTCAAGAAGTTATTATAATTTTATAAAGAGCGTTAGGGAATGCTTTGGCAAAAATTCAAGGACAAATTTACAACGAAAAATGGAAAAAAAGTTCCTCATCCAATTTTTCGATTTTATCATTTTTACCTCTCGCTAAGATATGCATTGGATTCATGTTAAAAATTGCATATCCAGATTTTAGAGAGTAAGCACGTTTTAAGGTCCCTCGAATCCGATTATAACATTTTTACGATGATGTCTGTGCGTGTGTGTGCATGTGTGTAGATGTGTAAGTGTGTGTGTATGGATGTAGGTAGGTCAATTCTTTAAAAACTATAATATTTAAGACCTGTTTAACTACGTGATTTTCAATCTGACATTAATGGAAAGAGCTGAAAAGTTTTTGATAACAATTGGTCAACCGGCAGTAGTACTTCTTAAAAAAAAAATTCTAAAAATTATTTTTTGAATTTTTTTGTTATTATTGAAGAACATAAAATTCTTCATTTAATACGCGTAAAAATTTTATTATATCTTCTGTAGATTCCCTAACATCCTGGATAACTCAGTATCTATATTATTTTTTCCTTTAATCATATTTTAATAAAGTAGATGTGTTGTTAAACAAATTATAGTACGACAATACAACTAAATTTTTTAGTGCTGTTTATTTCTGATTTGTATAGTACAGGACGTTTTCCAAACTTAATTTAACGGGTACTAACAGAGACTATTATTAAAGGTGTCTTCCGTGGTGCTCTCTCCAGAACAGCTTTGATTTGATTGTAGAAAATGATGTTATATGAATTAATGATTTTTTTATACAAATATAAATACGTGCTATATTATATTTAATTTTTTTGTAAACAAGGTAACGTGAAAGTTATTAATTTTTTTTTAATAACAAGTTCACTCATTTTTGACGAAAGTAATAAAAATTACAGAATGTGCCTAGTAACAATTTTTCATTTAAAGCCGACATCATCTGCTGAGTTATTCTACAGCTTAACAAATATAAAACATTCAGGTACAGGAGAAAAGAGAATTATTAAATTTTGTAAGGGGCTTCTACAGGTAACTCGATTTAGAATAGGCTGGGGATTCCAAAAGTTTGGAGAACGCATCTCTACATAGGTAATTCATGAAGTATACAAAAGCACGAAAAATATCAGTTGACATACTTTTCTTTGCAATTTAATTTAATATCACTGTGTTTCAATTTCAATTATTTATTTTGTATGATTTGTTCAATTTAATAAAAGCAAATATGAAACAAATTTTGTTATTTGTTTTTGATTCTGTTTAAACATTCAACATTTCTTTTGAAGTAACGCAAATGATATGTTTGAGCCTCAGAAATAAGTTACATGATTCTACAAAAACTAATAGTATGCAGGGTGTTATTTAAGTAATCGTACAACGCTTAACCGATGGTAGAACTATCCCCATCGATAGTAAATCTGGCAAAATTTTTTGTTTTACATGCTTTTTAAGAGAATTGGAGCCCCTTAACTCTGACCAATTATGTTTCAAAATTTTGTAAAAGAATAAACATCAATGTGTTCTCTGGAGAAAAGGTTGTTTGTCAAAGCTGACGTGAAACGCTTTTTGCATAGGCGTTCAATAATTTATATATTGTTTATTGAGTATCAAAATGCCAATTACCTTAAAGATAAACATAAAATAAATAAATAAATAAATAAATAAATAAATAAATATATCATCACGGCATATTACCCATTTCTGGGTGTGCCAGTATCTACAATACATGTAGACATCGGTAATGATGACGATATATTTTACCTTGTGGGCGCTTACCAGGCGTTACCTCACGGGCACTCATAGCTGGTGTGGAGAGTGCACCACAGGGGTCACTTTTGTGCCATGTAAAATTGGAAATATTTGGCGCATGTCGGGATCGAACCCGGTTCCCCCAGGTTCGAGACCAGACACTCAGGCACGCGGCCACGGGACCCCATGTAGTTTTTGCATATAGCTATTTACTTCTTCAGCCATATCTTTTTGGGATGTTTATCATCCGCACGCTCAACCTTACTCAGTACATCCTCAAGGCGTTTTTAATGAAAAACTATATTAAAATATAATTCAAAACTTTTCAATTTTAGTATTTAAGACTTCTATATTAGGATGAGCAACACATTAAATTTTGGTTAAAATTGATAAACCCGAAGTGATACTTCACTTGAAGCTCTGAATTGATATTCGTGAAAAATAAATTATAATATAATCCAAAACTTTTCAAATTTAGTATTTAAGACTTCTGTATTAATGAGATTTTTTCTAAAATTGATAAACCGGAAATGATACTTTACTCTGAACAGATTTTCTTATTAGATATTAGATTTTGATTATATATGATAAACCGGAAGTGGCACTTAATTTGGAGTTCTTAACAGATTTTTCAGGAAAAAATAAAATATAATCGAAAATTTCGTATTAGAAACTTTCTTATTTATTGGAACAACAAATTAGATTTTGTTTACAAAACGATCAACCGGAAGTGATACTTTCCTTAAAGTTCATTGCTATTTTAAACATGGAATTGGCGGAGGTCATGTGCTGGCCACATCAGTTTTTTTTAAAATATCTTATGTAGTTTTCTAATGTGAAAGTCTCAAATAGGTACCTATTATCCTGCGCACTTCTTCACTTGTGACAGGTCTGATATTTTTTCTACAGAACACACTGATTTTCATTATTTTACAAATTTTTTATCTATGAAGCTATTGGTTAGTTTTAAGGGTATCCAGTTCTCATAGAAAGCATGTAATAAAAAAAATATTGCCAGATTTACTATCTATGGAGTTAGTTTACAAAGTCTAAATTTCTAAAGTGTATAAATTAGCCACGCTACTTAATATAGGTATGTTATCTAAGGAAACCTTTTCTCAATCAACAAGTGACTCCTCCCGTTTCTCTTATTTTCTTTCTCTATTCTTTAAATCTTTCTTTCTTTCTTTTCTTAACGATTGTTCTTCGATAAAAGTCGGTGATATAAATCGCAGTGTAAAGACCTACGTGCCCAGACGGACTTCCACTGTGGAATTTACCGCTCGTCGCCTCGGGCATCCCGACGCCTCGAGGAGAACAGAAGAGAAAGGGGAGAAGCTAGAAAGGGGAAATTAAAGGATTTGTAGATGTGATTCTACTAGGAATTGTTTTTTGATACGGAGAGATAATGTAGAAAAGTTAAATAATTTTTTTTAGTCATATTTGCAGGAAAGTATGTCGACTTTTACAACCGAATTCACCATCCTCTGATCAACAATATTTGACACTGTTGCTTTGTTAAAACTGTTGATCTCCAAGGTTAACCAGAACTTGATTTACGGATCAGTGTTCATCAGGGAATTAACGGTTGGTGAATTTGGTGGTTAGTCAATCAAATTTGACCCAGCACAATTTCATGCTGGCTTATAATTATTGTAAACTAAGCAGAAGCATTTAGAAGGAGTCAATTACAACGAAAGTTTTGATTTGGCGCACTTCGGGATCGGTTTGCCGATGTTTAAACGTTGTAAGGACCAAACATTCATTTCAAATCGAGAGTAAATCCGCATACACATTGTGATCGCCGTATTTTTCTCAATAGAGCTGTTTTTTTCAATGTTTTTTTTTTATAACAAATTACAAAGATATATGCAAATTACATGTTAGCCATATTGTTTTTCTTCTTGTTATTCTTTTTCAACTGCGCAAAGTTACAATAGTTTTACAGATTCGTGCTAGATGTCACTAGTATGTAGTTTTTACATTGGCGGCAAATACAAATAAAGTGGGCATTTGTGTACAGTTTGTTTTTGAGGGGTTACATTTGAGATAGATTGATACCGGTTTAATTTAATGAGTGAATGAAACCAATATAATAGTCAAATATTTTAGACAAGAACCAGGTCGTTCATGACTAAAATCCAGACACGGACACAGTTTCCTCAACTCAGACCGCAATAACACGCTTAATGTGCGATGAGACGTTAAAGCCAGAAGATAAAGCAATGGATATTCCTCCAGTTGAGAAACTAGTATCAACTTTAAATTGCCTTCGAAGTCAGACAAGAAAATATGATGTAAACATGTTCAACTGCCCAACTGCGGGTACCAAGTACAACCCACTTTATGTCAATGTGGTCAAGAACAAATAATGGCAAACCTGCTTACGTGTGCTAACTTAGAAAAGGAATGAACTACAGAAGATTTGGCTAAGGCAACACCAGCTTTTCTACACTGTGAATTTTTTTTGGATAAATTCAATTTAGCTAGGCCACTTCTCTGCCAGTGCTTGTTTTTGAGGTCACTTTTCTATGTAAGAAGTGAAACATATTTGCTGTATGGTTAGTAAAAATATTATGTTATATAAACTATACAGAGTGTCTCTAAAATAGGGGGACATGGCTTAACCACAGATTCCTGAGGCTAAAATAAGAAGATTTAGGTAACTACCTTTACCGGAAAGTGTACCATTTAGCCAGTATTCTGCTTCAAAGTTTTTCAAAATAATAATAATAATAATAATAATAATAATTTTGCTTATAATAACAGAACGCTTTATTCGATTCGACTAATGTATGAAAATTAGGCTGTGTCCGATGTTGCACTTTTATCACCCTAATATCTAAATCCTAAATTTATATGCCCTAAATCTAGTGATTATTTAGGATTTTAGGAATTAGATTTTAGGGTTTTGTAGGAGCACACTATGCCTTGAAGTTGACGCGCACTAATTAAACAAATCATGCTCGTTGCTATAATTTGTGCAAAACGTCAAATTTGCAGTCAAAAAATAGCTTCTTAGCTTCTATTTTATGAAATATAATATTAACGTTTACTCTCAAGCATCAAATTGAATCGAATTGTATAATTAATTTTTGTTGTTCAAAAGTGTTGCCATACAAACCAATGGATATCACTAGTGTGCCATTCGGAGTTGTATTTATGTGAAGAAGACCTAAATCCTAAATACTAAATGCCAAAATGTGACATCGGACACAGCCTTAGGTGTCCCAACAATGATTAGACCGTAACTTTTTAATAACCACGCCGATAACGTAAAATATTTTTTTTCGGGAAGATACATTCAATAGTAAACTTTTCTCTCTCTGTGTAATTTGTGATATTTGTTACAGTTCATATAGAAAAAAATAAAACCTGAGTGATTGCACCGTGAAATTTATAAAATAAATTTAATCTAGCAGTCTATCCAAATGTCAAACAGAAATCACAAATTACACAGAGAGAAAAGTTTACTATTGCATGCATCTTTCTAAAAAAAAGATAGTATATTGTAATACAAGTGAGGAAAGGGCATCATTGTAAAATGAGTACGAAATTTGGAACACGAGCAATATCGAATTTTGCAATGGCCATTTTCCACGTGTATTACATACTATTTTTTTCAACATTACATGTGAAACTTACATTTTTCATATGTATTGAAGTTCGTATACCTGTTATTTCAACGAATAAATGTGAAAATATCTAATAAAAAAACTTTCGTCACTTAGTGAGGAAAGTAATTACGAAGTGGTTACTATCCCAACTAAATTAAGTGAGGAAAATGTCATTTTCACAAGTGATGTTGAAAAAAATAATAAAAAGTTACGATCTAATCAATGTTGGGACACCTAAGTTTCATACAATAGTGGGTCACTAATAATAACAAGTATCATCTTAAAAGAGCGTTCTGTTATTATAAGCAAAATTAATTTTTTTGAAGAACTTTGAAGCAGAATACTGGTACACTTCCGGTAAAGGTAAGTTTAGTTAAATCGTCTTATTTTAGCCTCAGGAATCTGTGGTTAAGCCATGTCCCCCTATTTTAAAGACATGCTTTATTATGTATTTTTAATAATTATGTGTATATGTATGTTGTTTGGATAAATAAATAGTATTTTATCATGTTTCTCATTGATATTTCACGACAACTAAAGAATGGTTGTAAATAGTTTAAATTTTTAAGCACGCAGTTCAAGTGTAAATTAAGTGTTTTTTTTTAAGTATTTGGTCAAAAACATTTTCGACCCCAATGTATGTTTTCTACTGTTTTCCTTCTCGGAATTTTCCGGTTTGTGTGTAAATCTGGCACGTGCCGGATTCGTTTCCGGTGATTCTGGAGGACGTGACATACATGTTCCGGAGGGTTGCGCCTGGACCAGTGCGTCCTTCAAGATAGCTGGCAACGTTGCATTGCAATGATTGCCAGAGCCAGATCCAAATGCGTAAGAAACACATTGAAAAAACTTCTCCAAGAATGGATGCATTGCACAAAATGAGAGAGATAGTAAAAAATGAGATGTTTTCAAAGCGCAGTTGTTTTTCTGCGCACAGAGATGATAAAATGAAATAGTTGTCAGTTGTAAATTCAAAAAGCTTGGTATGAAATCAGATTCCTTAAAATGTTTACAACAGACAAATGAGAATTACTTTACTTCTGTATTAATTTTTAATGAAATTAACAACTTTTTTCTCATTTCTGGGTTCTTTGGAAATCTATGATACGATAATAATTGGGTTGACACATTAAAAGAAGCTACGGAACAATATTTTCGAAATAATTTGTGTTTCTTAACACATTTTACTTCTATTTGTTCCATAGTTTTGAGATATTTTTTGAATTTATAACATTTCAACAACGCTTCACAAACTAAGCACAAGCTTATTCATTACATGACAGATAATCCATTGTTGCCAGTTGCGTTTATTATTAAATTTTACTATTGTTTAAAACCTAATTTTGACACAAAATTCATTTTTCTTTATTGGATATATCATATTTAAATTCAAAATTGCAATAATTTATTTGTTTTGGCATTATTAGAATAATTTTTAATTAATACAATCTGATTTAATTATATATCAATTATGTGGCAACAGAGCATCATCTCTACAAAGCTTTACAAAAATATCGCTAGATGACAGACTTAATATGACGTCAGAGGGCAATTACTGTGCAATGCATCCATTGTATAACTTGACAGCTTTATAAATCACTTAATAGAGGGAGTTACAGATAGATATTTGACAGATTTATGAAATCGCTGAGTTCTAGAGAAAGAAAATATTGAATTTAGGAAGATGATAAATGAGTGTACGACAAATTTAAATTGAATTAGGAGGGTCCTCCTAACGCTGAGAGGACAGCCCCAGACCCTCAATTATTTTTTGTAAAGTCACCTGCAAATTTTTACGTTCATCCACTAATTTGTATATACTCGTACATACTTGGGTATAAAATGACCTTTTAATGGGGTCCTACACCATTTTTCTTTTATTTTTTTTCTGTAAGAACAGGATAAAATAAGAATTTTAGTGCAAACGCGACTTAAAAATTTTACGTAATAAGCGAGATATGAATTTTTAAAGTTTAAGAATTTGTGCGTCACGTAGCAGGTACTAACAAGTGATCGACAAACAATGGGACAAACTATTAGTTATAGAGGGAACAATTTTTTTCATGTTTGCTTAGCTGAAATGCTTGTAAATAAAAACTTATACGTTATATTCATGAAGAAATTATTATTAAGTATAAATAAGGTCCGTGAAGTTAGCAACCACCAAAAAGCACAAACGACTAAATTGGTGTCAAACGTTTGTGCTTCGTTAGTGCTTAATTGTGCATTTACAAAATATACAGCAACCCCAAGCGTTCATTAGTTATAAACAATTTAAAAGTGGTTGCCAACTTCACGCTCAGCAACCACCTTAGAAGCACAAACGACCAAATTAGTGTCAAACGTTTGTGCTTCGTTAGTGCTTCAAGGATATACTAAAATAAAGTCAGCAACCCCAAGTGTTCATTAGTTATTAACAAATTAAAAGTGGTTGCCAACTTCACGCTCAGCAACCACCTTAGAAGCACAAACGACCAAATTAGAGTCAAACGTTTGTGCTTCGTTAGTGCTTCAAGGATATACTAAAATAAAGTCAGCAACCCCAAGTGTTCATTAGTTATTAACAAATTAAAAGTGGTTGCCAACTTCACGCTTAGCAACCACCTTAGAAGCACAAACGAATAAATTAGTGTCAAACGTTTGTGCTTCGTTAGTGTTTCAAGGATATACTAAAATAAAGTCTGCAACCCCAAGCGTTTGTTATTTAATTGTGTAATTTGAAAAAAAGTGTTTTACACTACTAGTGGATTCAGAATTATGTATATTCGTTTAGTTGTATTAAAAATAACTTGCTTTAAGATTTAAAAAAATGTAATAAAATGAGAACAATAATTAGATAGCACTTTACACTGTTCCTATACTTCTTTCAAAATGGGGTGGAGGAATAAAACAGTCCGTCAAAGATATTCTAGTGGCGCGTTAATAATTGTTTACTAAGATATAGTCCAAAAGGCTGAATTCCATTATAGAGATCGATCATTTCAGTTATTCATTTATACAGGGTGCTCATTTTATTTTGTCCACTATTGCTATCTCGAGAACTATAAGAGCTACGAGGTCGGTTAAATTAGCAAACAATTTCTATGCCATGAGACTATTAAAATCAGCGAAACAATTTTTTTTTTAAACCAGTGGTTCGCAGAATACAGCCTATAACTGTCATATCTTAAATAGGACACCTACTCCGAGTTAGCTTTTTTCTGAACGCACTATACAGGGGTGCCATGTTTATGTACCACCTGAAATATCTTCAGGATCAAGCACAGTATTAAAAAATGTTTTAAATAAAAATTTAACGATATGGAGGGGGACATCCGATCATGTAAAGAAATTCAAACCCCTACCACCAAGTGTGGCTGGGGTGGGGGTAGTTTTAAAATTTTAAATGGTAACCCCCATTTTTTATAGCAGAATCGGATAGAGCGTGAAAAAATAAGTTATATTAATTTTAAACAAAAATGCTTCTATTAAATTTTGTAGAGGATTAAATTCAGCATCTAAATTATTAATCAATCACATTTTCTTTCACACGTTTCGTAACCGAAAAAATTTAATTTAAAATTTTATAAAACCTATATCTTTATAGTGTTAGTCATGGTATTAAAATAAAAATTCAAACAAATTTTATGACATTTTACCTGTAAGAAATTACAAAATATAGTTTTCATGAAAATAATGCTACTATCTCTTCCTGTGAAATTCTCAGTAATGATAT
Source organism: Ophonus ardosiacus (assembly GCA_943142095.1). Classification (NCBI taxonomy): domain Eukaryota; kingdom Metazoa; phylum Arthropoda; class Insecta; order Coleoptera; family Carabidae; genus Ophonus; species Ophonus ardosiacus. The sequence continues at coordinate 41,651,578 of OW964827.1, forward strand.
CTCAAAGCAGTGTTTTTGATAGGTAAAATTATAAAAAAAATATAATGACATTTTACCTTGTTAGAGCCGTATCCGTCAGTTTGTGACATATTTTACCTGTTATCATTAAGTAGTATTATTTTGATAAAAACTATATTTTATAATCTCTGTAAGTTTTGTATAATTTTAAATTCAATTTTCTCGGTTGGCAAAGATGTAAAAGAAAATGTGAATATTGGCCCAAGTAACACTGACCAACAGTCGACCAAAAAGTGACGTCGATTTTAGGTTGAATTTACGTCATATTAGACGTCTATGCGATGTCACTGTAACTTTGATTTTTGGTCTGAAATATAACTATTTAGACGTCTAATTTGACGTCTTTATAAAGACATACATTTCGTTTATTTTTATTTTATTTATAATATTATTAATAGATATTTACACAACAAGTGAGCTAAGGTAATGTTTATTCATGAGAAGAAAGTTTCACTCGCGAGCCTGTAAGGGCAAGTGAGTTAATTTCTTCAAGTGAATAAACTTTACCTTAGCTCACGTGGTTTGTAAAATATTTTATTCAATTTTGACGAAATAATAATAAAAACCATTATAATATTTAATTTTGACAAAATAAACTGATCAGTTAGTAGCCTGAGCATGACAATCGTCGCTGATAGACGTCAAATCATCTATTTAAAATGCTTTATTGTCTGTCATTTGTGCCGTGAAAAATAATGAAAATGGCTGAAATGTCTGATAAATATTATGGTGAGTGTTAATTTCGTGATTGGTGTTATTTTAAATGCATTATATGTTGCAGAGTGAATTAAAAAATATCTGATGTGCACACCACATGACTTCCTTGTACGCCTGTTACACTATACATATTTTGTTAATAATTAAACAATATATTATAACATACCCAATCATAAAATTGCACGTATTTGGCATTGACATTAAATTCTTTTATTTTTTTGTTATTTTTGTCCTACTTCATAGCAAACTTAATTACAGAAACCAAAAAGTTTATAATTTTTAAATTTACATATCTCGCTTATACAAAGAGCTAATTTAATCATACTTAATTTTTTCGACGCAAAATTCAGTTCTCTAAAACTTTTATTTGAAGCATTTATTACTAAATACAAATAACACCATTTTTTTCAAGAAAAACTGATAACAGCTTCAAGTAAAGTATCACTTCCGGTTAGACTATTTTAACCAATATCTATTATTTTATTTCCATTGATATAATAGAATTGTATACTAAATTTGAAAAGTTTTGGATTATATTTTAATATAGTTTTTCATTAAAATCTATTATAGGCTTCAAGTAAAGTACCACTTCCGAGTAGACCATTTTAACTAAAATCTATTATGTTATTCCCAATGATATAAAAGTCTTATATACCAAATTTGAAAAGTCTTGGATTATATTTTAATATAGTTTTTCATTAAAATCTATTATAGGCTTCATGTAAAGTACCACTTCCGGATAGACCATTTTAACTAAAATCCACTATGTTATTCCCATTGATATAAAAGTCTTATATACCAAATTAGAAAAGTTTTGGTTCATATTTTAATATAGTTTTTCATTAAAATCTATTATAGGCTTCAAGTAAAGTATCACTTCCGAAACTTATGTAATGACCAAAAAGGGAGGTGCACAACTAGATGTTATATTAGTTCTAAATACAAAATTTTAACTTTCTACGGCTTCCCTTTTTTCAGTTATGCGAGATACGTACATACGTACGTACGTACGTACGTACGTACAGACGTCACGCCGTAATTAGTCAAAATGGATTCAGGGATGCTCAAAATGGATATTTCCGTTGAAATCTGGAAACCGAAATTTTTCACGATTACAATACTTCCTTTACTTCGTACAAGGAAGTAAAAATGTGAGAGTGATTTAAAAAATTTTAATTCACTTGTAAAAAAAGTGTTACTTATAAGTTGTTGCTATGGAGTTAATAATGACAGTTTAAAACGTCAAAATTGAATAATAATATTAAACAATATATAAATCACTGAAAGTTGAACTTATGACATTAGTGTTACGATATATTTCATATCGTAATAGTTGACACGGTTGCTAGGTTACTATATCATTATTTTCTGGCTATATGTATACATTATTCATTTGTCAGCTGTCCGTACGTTTGAACCTAAATTTCAGTTTTGTAAAAAAAAGTAAAATTTATTTAAGCTCGTCTAAATAATAATGTCCATAAATATCTTAACTCGTGTGTATTGACTTGCACTCCGCTACGCGTCGTGCGTCAATTTACAGTCGCATGATATTTGGTATTTTTCATAACTTGTTACGAAAATAACTATATTTATGTATCGTCATTACCAAAAACTGCGAATAAAAGCAAATTTGGCACACCCAGAAATGGGTAATAAGCCGTGGTAATATTAATATTTTATTTATTTAAAACATATATGTTTTTAACAAATGTTTATAATACAAAAGCAAATGTATAAACAAAGGGAAATATAAATTTTGTAACTTTGGTAGATCTTGGGTTCTTTAGTAGTGATCTAACATCCTTTGGAATGTTGTAATATGTAAAATAATAATTTATTTACTGAAGATTGAGTAATATTTTCTACAACTGCTCACTTTCTTATATCGTATAATATATTATTGTTCTCATTGCTCTTTTTGTGCACAACCGATTTTAAAGGGAAAATTTCTATAAGGAAAAATAATATATTAATAAAGAATACAACTAACATTTAGTATAGTATTAAGTTCCCAGCTGTACATGTTTCAATTCACTTGGAATGAAGGGCTTTTGTCATTTAATTTATCGGCATACAGTAAATATAAATACTGAGAAAAACCAATTGTTTAATGTACTACAAAGTATTACTACATTTGCCACAAAACGAAAATGTAATACATGACTTTTGAATTTTCCGCCTTAATTTCCGATGTTTTTCGTTCCACGCCCTTCAGACATCACTATATGTATACAGGATGTTAAAAAATAAGTGTCTCAAATTATGAGGGCATCTAGTACTGACCAAAATGAGTAAAAAAAAGTTTTAAAAAAGTCAGATTATGTATCCATGGTGAAGTTTTCCATTACAGTACTCAAAAGAGTCAGGTAAAATTTTACATGACATGCCGGATTTCACCATTGCCGAATAAATTCGCAAATAGTTATCTGACGAATAAATTTTATTCAATTAATAGTCAAAATTTTGTTTCACCAACCAAATTTGTTGAATACATGGTTATTCATAGAATATTATTTCTCTTCAATATTTTGTATTGAGTATATAGCCAATAAGTTCATCTCCCTGACAAAACTGTCAAATTCGCTGTCAACAAAAATAATTTTTTCTACTCCCATGCGTGAAATGAGTACTTCACGTATCAATTTTTATGTGTGAAGTTTGATTTTTTGCACACTGTGCGTGAAATGTTACTTCACGCACCGGTCATTATTTTAAATATTAGAAACTGAATTGTATTTTAATAAAACAAAGCTGTTAAACACCCGTAACACAAGTCGATAATACAGAGGCTTTACGTTAAGAGAATGACAATTTGAAGAAAAAATATATTTTATTGCAAGGTCGTAGAAAAAGTATAGTATGTAACACGTGTGTGAAGCATAATTTACATTCGGGTGGTTTGCAACACTCGCCTTCGGCTCGTGTCGCAATCTCCACCCTCATATAAAAATTTCAGCTTCACACACTTGCCACATAATATACTATTTTGATTTGTGTCATTGAAATTAATCGAAAATGAGTGAAAATATAAATAACAAGAGGAAACGAAGTAAAGACTATCTAGAGAAGGAAAACAGTTTAATAATTTTATAGTGGAGTGCCGTAAGACAAAAAAATGTAAAAATCTCGGAACCCGGTTCCACTGAATGGATTTTCGTGAAACCTTTTTTATTACATTGTTAAAAGTTTAATTAAAAAAGTTTACCTACCAAAATTTGCCGATCTCAATTACAACAATTTTTAACAACAATTAATTGAAAAATGTGAAAAATTAGAATAAAAAAAATTTTGTAGTAAAGATTTGTATTTTATATACAATAAATTATATTTTTATAGTAACTTTAAAATGTATTTATAATATTTTGGCAAAAAAAATTACATAAAAAAATTATACTAAAGCGAGTTGTTTAAAATCGTATACATATTGGACAGAATATACAAAAAAATGTAAAATATATTGCATTAATAAAAAAGACGAGATTTTTAGAAAAAAATAAATATTTATTATGTCATTGTATTGTTCAATTATCTACATTACTCGTATCGTCGCCATCAACCTCATCAATTTGGATGATAGGTGATGGATTAGTGCAACTGTTGCCACTGCATTCTAAGCAAGCTACACTGCAATTCAATCCACTTTTCATGCACCCACAAGATGTTTCACAACCTGTTTTGTATGAGCAAAAAATCATTTTCAGTAAGGTCTGTGGAGCTGGAAGTTTCGTCATTGTTTCCGGTGTCAGTATTCCGCTTTCATATTTCCAACCCCATTCTTCTGGTCCCGTCCGAGCCATGTTTGAATTTGAAGGTATACTCTTTTTAAGTGTCCAAAAGCGGCGTCTGTAGTACGTACCAAAGATGGTAATTTAACGCATCTATTTTTAGCGGTTGCTTTTACGAAAGAGTTGTACCTTAATGTATTTAGATCTTTTGTGTTTTGGGGGGCAGCGTATAAAACAAGTGTACATGTAACACCAACATTAAAAATGTCATTGTCGTTTTTACATTCATTTTCAAAAACTGCTGCAGCATTTTGTAAGTCCGGGTGTTTCTCGAAATTTTTTAAAAAAACATTTTTTCCCCGTTGGAATAAAGCCGACGTTGTGTCACACCGAGTAAAAGAATGTAAAAAAGGATATGCTGTTTACACTTTGGTGTTTCCAAACTTTTAGATGAGTACACTTTTTGTGGAATTTTGCCTTTTGCTGGTTTTTGAAAGTAAATTTCTCAATTTGTTGGTGAGAGCGCAGTCAGTAAAACTAGAACATCCTCGGAAACTACAACAATATTTTCGGATGGTAAATTAATTGCGGTTTCAATTATTAATCTATCGGCATCAGCTTCCGCTTGACAAGAAAATATTTGATTTTCTGCAAGTGTGTTTCGTAGCATATCTATGGCATTCGCTAAAAATTTCTCTTGTCCTATTTTGAGAGGCATGTGTTTGTCGAATATGATGTCATTACATGCATTTCTTTTAGAGCGACGAGTTCTTTCGATCGATTTTGTGCTGTTTTTTTGGTAACCATCAAATACTACATAGATGTTGTGTCCGTAATTGTTACGTAAATATCTTATGAAGTGTTCACAAATAGTGCCGAAATTTTCATCCAATTGCCACTTGCAACGGTGTAGTAACATCCCTCCATCAATTAAGTAGAAAAATTTTTGTACATCGTTCACATTCACCGTCATTTCTGGGAATAGGTCATATAATGCAGATTTTTTTGTTTTGCGCATTTCGCCATCTTCAAAAAGAGCTAGAGGATAAGAGGCTAATTCAAAAGTCATATAGGATTTTAGTTCTTTATCTGATTTTTTTAAAACGCAAATACGTTGAAATAAAAGTAGAGGGTCAATTGGAATGATATCATCATCCACTTTTATTTTGCTTGAGGAAGCCAATAACGGCCTCAAGGACAGATATGTATTAGTTATCCAATGTAAAATCTAACTTTAATCGCAAAAAAATAAAAGGTTTAACAGAAAATGAATGAAAACTTCAAAAAAATAATAAATATTTATTTTAATAATTAAAAAATTGAGATCGGCAAAAATAAATGGGTAAACATTTTAGTATTTAGTGTTAAAAACACTTTCCAAAAAGTTTTACAAAAATCTGTTCAGTGAACCGGGTTCCGAGGTATAAACCTTACGGAACTCCACTATTAGTTTTGTAGTGGAAGAATATTTACATTATTATAGAAAATAACAAAACTGACAATGTTGTTTCACAAAAAATTAAAGAATGGAATACTTTTGCACAGAAATATGATCTGTGATGTGAACTTCACAAAAAAACGGCATATTCTTGCATTTTGGCTCTGAGTATTTCTCATCACAAATCCAAGATTTTTGTATGAAGCTTTAACAGTATTATTGATGTGAGCGTTAAAAGTCAATTTAGGGTCAAATAATACTCCAAGGTCTTTGAACATATACATATATATATATATATATATATATATATATATATATATATATATATATATATATATATATATATATATATATATATCCCATTTAAAATATGAAAGTTGTATGCTGTATTCCGAAAACCACTGGTTAAAAAAAAGTTTCGCTGAATTTAATAGTCTCATGGTATAGAAATTATTTGGTAATTTGACAGACCTCGTAGCTCTTATAGTTCTCGAGATAGCAATAGTGGACAAAATAAAATGAGCACCCTGTATAAATGAATAACTGAAATGATCGATCTCTATAATGGAATTCAGCCTTTTGGACTATATCTTAGTAAACAATTATTAACGCGCCACTAGAATATCTTTGACGGACTGTTTTATTCCTCCACCCCATTTTGAAAGAAGTATAGTGTAAAGTGCTATCTAATTATTGTTCTCATTTTATTACATTTTTTTTTTTAATCTTAAATTAAGTTATTTTTAATACAACTAAACGAATATACATAATTCTGAATCCACTAGTAGTGTGAAACACTTTTTTTTCAAATTACACAATTAAATAACAAACGCTTGGGGTTGCAGACTTTATTTTAGTATATCCTTGAAGCACTAACGAAGCACAAACGTTTGACACTAATTTGGTCGTTTGTGCTTCTAAGGTGGTTGCTAAGCGTGAAGTTGGCAACCACTTTTAATTTGTTAATATCTAATGAACACTTAGGGTTGCTGACTTTATTTTAGTATATCCTTGAAGCACTAACGAAGCACAAACGTTTGACACTAATTTGGTCGTTTGTGCTTCTAAGGTGGTTGCTGAGCGTGAAGTTGGCAACCACTTTTAATTTGTTACTAACTAATGAACACTTGGGGTTGCTGACTTTATTTTAGTATATCCTTGAAGCACTAACGAAGCACAAACGTTTGACACTAATTTGGTCGTTTGTGCTTCTAAGGTGGTTGCTAAGCGTGAAGTTGGCAACCACTTTTAATTTGTTAATAACTAATGAATACTTGGGGTTGCTGACTTTATTTTAGTATATCCTTGAAGCACTAACGAAGCACAAACGTTTGACACTAATTTGGTCGTTTGTGCTTCTAAGGTGGTTGCTGAGCGTGAAGTTGGCAACCACTTTTAAATTGTTTATAACTAATGAACGCTTGGGGTTGCTGTATATTTTGTAAAGGCACAATTAAGCACTAACGAAGCACAAACGTTTGACACTAATTTGGTCGTTTGTGCTTCTAAGGTGGTTGCTAAGCGTGAAGTTGGCAACCACTTTTAAATTGTTTATAACTAATGAACGCTTGGGGTTGCTGTATATTTTGTAAAGGCACAATTAAGCACTAACGAAGCACAAAAGTTTGACACCAATTTGGTCGTTTGTGCTTTTTGGTGGTTGCTAACTTCACGGACCTGTATAAATAACGTAAATAATAACCTTTTTTTCCTAATAAATTATAGAACATTGAAACAGTTTGACAATATTATTACACAAAGCATGACGACGGATGGCGCCAGTGTTGGCCTGTTTTGAAGTTTCAATATTAATTTAACTAATATTATTATTAATTTAATTAATATTACAAATTGATTTAATTATAAATATATTATTATTGTTAATATTACTAGATGTTATAATTAAACAAATTCATCAAACACAAACTTGTTAAATGTTTTGTTAGGTTATGGAACAACATGACATTTCAAATTCTTTTAAAAGTGACCGCTAAAGACGCGCGATTCTCCTTTTTAAAATCAGGCCACCAATCAAATTCTTAGTACCTAACGCGTCATACCCAATTAGTAATCATCTTCAATCGCTTATAGTTTGTGACCTAGTCAATATTTAAAGAAAAATTTTTCACTAATACCTATTAATTTATGTATATTTTCGTCTTCTTATTTAAGATAGTTAAAATATGACTATGGTATAGGACCCTATTGTATTGAGTAGTGTATAAAAGAATATTTAAATTAGTTTTTTTTTGCAATGAAATTTATTTATTATTTTTGTTATGTATGTGCTCCTTAAATGATTTTTACTTCTTTTACCTCTCGCTAACCTGGGTAAGGGAGGTATAGGGATCGTGCTAAAAATCGTATGTAGAGATTTTAGTGAATAAGCACGTTTTTATGTCCCCAGTTTTTCAAATCAGTTTCTTTGTGATTTTACTTTCTTGCAGTTACAACCTTATTATTTTAGACACCCGAATAGTAGAAACAGTGGAAGCGTAGAAGTTCATCACCTCCCAAAAAATTAAATAAAATTTTTCTTAGACTCTAATAGTACACAAGCTTACAAAAAATAATTGTATCCCTAGTACTGTTTTATCTGTGTGATTCAATACATATTCGTATTATTGGAAACGACGATTGCATTATTTTTTTCGTGACGTTTGATTCTATTTCTATCAATTTATTCCATAGTTGTGCTAAGTCGGTGACAAATCCTTTTAAAAATCTTTCCATGCAGTACGTGCCTCGAAGTGCTTGGCATTAATGGGCAACCGATGCACACTTAACTCTGCAAATCCTTATGCAAATGTCTCGTAGCGACAGTAGCGACGTGCGGACGTTAATTGAAATGCGAACGAAATCTCTTTCTTGCCCTTTAGCCCCGAACTTCTGCTCATGCTACCGCTTCGTCATGGCTTGCTGCCATTTGCCATTTCATCGTAAAAATAATGCTGGAGTTCAATTAGTGATTTCCCGAAGTAGGATATGAAGGTTGCATATTATTTATTGTCCCTAATATAGTAGCTTTTGAAATATTTGTCTCATAACAACAGCAATTATTTATTGTTTATTTGTTAAACGAAGTGCCAAATTTGAATATTCTAGTGTTCATCATTTAAAAGATTTATGCCTGATTACGCCAACGTATCTTAAATACTAAACACGGTTTAAATTGACAATATTGCATCGAAATGAAATGTCAAATGAATTATTTATTTATTTTCTATACAAGGAGAACCAACAGTCAGTTGACCAATAACAGGTTCCCACGAACAATACAAATAGTTTTACCAAAAATACATATATACATATAAATATCAATTACACTGAAAATAAAGTGATACAGCATAAAAAACATAAAAAGTAAAGAAAAAGGGAAATATTGTGCGTATGCTTGTGATATCTATAAAATTTCTTGTATAATGGCAGTTTTGATTTGGGAAAAAGAAAGGTGAAATATATCTATGTGATTAAACATTGAATTATATGTATTAACAATTCTGTTGATTCCAGAGTGCTTTAAACTATTTGTGTTAGACTGTTGTACATGAAATAAAGATTGTTGTCTAGTATTTCTACTCGGAATATGGAAGTTAATCAGGCACAGTATATTTAATGTATTATACTTGTTATTTATAGTTTTGTACAAGAAAACCATATCATTTATTAATCTTCTGTTTCTAAGTGATACAATACCGAAATATTGCAACCTTTCAGAATAACCTGGAATGTTGACATTAAATTTAATACACAACAGTTTAACAATTTTTTTTTGAACATTTTCTAATAGGTTAATGGTATTATTGTAATTCGGATTCCATACAATGGAAGCATATTCTAACTTAGATCTTACAATACTATTAAATAAGTAAATTAGAGACTTTGGATTTTCAAAATGTTTGCTGTGACGAAAGATGAATCCAAGAACTTTATAGGAATCTTTTACCATTTTGTTGCAGTGATATGCGAAAGCCATTGTGGGTTCAAAGTTAATTCCAAGATCTCTAATTACTGATTTATTTTCCAATGCGACATTATCAATTGCATAATTATAATTTATTTTATGACGATTTCTCGTGAAATTCATGATGTAGCATTTGGTTATATTAAGTAATAAATAATCATCTGTACAATATTCGTGCAAACGGTTTAAGTCCTCTTCAAATTTCTTACAGTCTTCAATATTTCTTATAGACTTATAAATTTTTAAATAATCTGCATACAGAAGGAAATGACAATATTTGAAACATTTGTGTATATCGTTCATAAATAAAAGAAACAGTAAAGGACCAAGATGTGAGCCTTGGGGCACACCAGATAAAATAAAAAATAGAGTAGACTTAAAACCGTTGCAGTCAAAAATTCGATTTGCAATTTTTTGTTTAAACGTAGTTAAACGTGATTAAAATTAATGTCATGTTGGTACATTTGGACATTAATAATATCTTAGCAAGATGGGTACGCCGAATATTAACGCCCGAACAAAAGCGAGAGAGAGTCACCTCTTCAGAAACCAATTTGGCGTTCTTTAATCAAAATCCAAACAGTTTTTTGGCTCGCTTTGTAACAGTTGATAAAATCTGGGTTCACCAATTTCATCCCGAGTCGATATTTCATAGACATCGAGGATCTCCTTCACTTAGCAAATTTAGGGTCCAATTAGATTATGTCTACTATTTTGGAATGCTGAAGGAATTTTAACGATTGATTATCTGGAACGCGGTCCACACGCGCTGGTCAGGATTAAGAAATTCGTGATTGCATTAAATAAAAGAAAAATCTGATGTGGCCAACACAAAACCTCCCGCTATTTAATTGTTATTAATTTAAATACATACGTATTTACTAACGCTGCAAACTGTTCCATTGCAGAAAACTATTGCTTTATTTACTATTTTTTTTTTAAAATGTCACTATTATTAATTTGAAGTGATTAATTTTGTGGCAGTGACATTTACTGTCAGTTACATTCATTTGAAATATGAACTGTGTAACAAAGGAATTGTGTTTATCTTAGGCTTCGCGACTAATAAAAAAAATTATTTTTAAATTTATCTGTAAAATATATAGAAAAAGTATTAATGTATTCCTGTAGAAAATTCAAAAATAAAATGCGAAAAAAATGGCATTTAATGGTATTTTTTGAAGAAAAACCATTATGAGCTTCAGGTAAAGTGCCATTTCCGGTTATCCGATTTACAACAAAATCTAATGGCTTCTTTTCATATTAGAATAAGATAGAAATACAAGGTTTCAGAATTTTCTGAATGATAGTTTTTGAGTTAGAGCGAAGACAAAATCCATACACATACACACACATACACACACACACATACACACATACAGACATCATCGTGAAAATGTTAAAATCGGATTCTAGGGACCTTAAAACGTGGTCATTTACTAAAAATCTCGATATGTGATTTTTAGGACGATCCCTATACCTCCCTTACCAAGGGTAGCGGGAGGTAAAAAAGGAAAATTGTCGCGTGTGGAATTCTATTTCATCAGGACAATGCTTCAGTTTTTAAAAGTCTTGTTTTCATGAACGCAATTTACGATGTCGGTTTCATCCTCTGAATTTACCTGACCTAGCGACCAGTGATTTTTATTTATTTTCCAAGATAAAGGAAAGTATACGAGGAAAAAAATTGAAACCGACTGAGTTTTTTCTAAAAAAAAAAGTTTTTCCTAAAAAAAGTTTTCCCTATGTTATAATATAGGTGGAATAAGTGTCGTCAAGTACACTATGATTATGTTGAAAAATATATTTGTTTTCTAGGTTAGAAACAATAAATACTGTACAACCCTTGTAACGCAGGAACTGAAAGATTGTTTTGGAATTTATTGTCAAAGCTTATTTTTGTAGTCTTTCAAAATTGGACATCATTTTCAATTATGAGTAGTATCTTTTGATTAATTGTTTCCCGTTTTCCAACTTGATTTATTTTGGTCGACGAACACTGAATAACATAAAATCTGAAATCCGAGTTTTCCAAATAATTTCCACGTGCTTGTCGTGGTCTCTGGGCAACCATTCCACTCGGCTGACCACATGACATGTCCTAATGACCAAGAAGAGTCATTATGGTCGCTCTGACACGTCTATCTGTCTTTTATCTCGGAGAAATTGGCAATATATCGAGGAAGACACTCAAACGCTTTCAACAACCAAGGAGACAGAGGGAGTTTTTGTTTCAGAAGGGATATGGTAATCTGTAGCAACACACGACCTTTACTGACCCTTATCAACATGCGCAAGAAATGTTAAGCAGATATGATAAATTACAGGGATTATCTATTAAGTATTTAAGGGTTTTAAATTAATGAAAATTAGATGAGCCCAAAAAATGCAATCAAGTTTTTATTTGTAGATTTCGTAAAACAAATTATCTGTTTTTACCTCCCGCTACCCTACGTAAGGGAGGTGTAGGGATCGTGCTAAAAATCACATATATAGATTTTAGTGAATAAGCACGTTTTGATGTCCCCAGAATGTATGTATGTATATAAGCGTGTGTGTGTGTGTGTGTGTGTGTGTGTGTGTGTGCGCGCACGCGCGCGCGTTTGTCTGTGTGTGGATCCTGTGGACACGATTACTCAAATACTATCAATCAGAAAATTTTGAAATTTTGTATACCCATTCTACACTAATATGGGAAGAGCTCATTAGTTTTTAGTGTATATCGGATAACCGAAAGTATCAGTTATACAAGTTTTTAACAGCTTTTCTTGAAAAAAATACATTGAATATAATTTTCCAGCAACTTTTACTAATAAAAATTATATATAATGGTACAATCTTCAATTCTATGGTAATAGCATTTAGTAAATAACTCTAAATAACTTTAAATATAAATTTATAGTATAATTTATTTTCATATATCATCTTGCCTATGCCTCAAACAAAACTGTATTTTAATAACAATTTATTTTATAAAATTCACGGTAGTCACTCAGGTTTTATTTTTTTTGTGTGAACCGTAACAGATATCACAAATTACACACAGAGAGAAAAATTTACTATTGTATCTTTCTGAAAACAAATCATTTTACCTTATCGGCGTGGCCATTAAAAAGTTACGGTCTAATCAATGTTGGGACACCTAAGTTTCATACACTAGTTATTCACTAATATTAACAAGTATCATCTTAAAAGATGCCTTATAACCATATGAACTGTTGTACCAAATTTCATCCATATCGAATAAAGCGTTCTGTTATTATAAGCAAAATTAATTATTATTTTTTTTCAAGAATTTTGAAGCAGAATACTGGCTAAATGGCAGTGTTGTATAAAATACTTAAAAAAACGTATTTCAAATAGAAAATACAAAATACTAAATAAAAGTATTTCATCTGTTTGGTAAAATACAATTATTTTATTAGTATTTCAAATATACTAATATTTCAAATACTTTCAAGTATTTCAAATATTTTTACTTTTAATTATTTGAAAACAAATAAGATATGTTAGGGTATTGTAAAAATGTTTTTTGTGTTCAACTTAATCGCGTAATTTTATTAATATTAAAAAGAAACTCGCACCATATCATAGGCAAATTTTTATTTAAGAAAAATATTAGAGAATTATTCCATGTTATTTTACTAACAGACAACATTCGACAGAGGATTTCTATTTCAAATACATAAATCTATTTCAAATACTTGAGTATTTTAAAATACAAAAACGTATTTCAAATAAAAAATGTATTTCAAATATTGAAAAATAGTATTTCATATAAATAATAGTATTTTAATGTATTAAAATATAAAATACTTGTGGAAAGTATTTCTACTAAAAATGCAAAATACTTTTATTTTTAAGTATTTCAAATAATTACTTAAAATATTTTATCTAATTCAAATACTTATTTCAATTACATATATTTCAAATGCTATACAACACTGCTAAATGGTACACTTTCCGGTAGAAGGTAGTTTAGTTAAATCGTCTTATTTTAGCCTCAGGAATCTGTGGTTAAGCCATGTCCCTCTATTTTAGAGACACCTGTATATAGATCAGTTGAACAGATAGCCGGAACGTAAACTTTTTGGGAATCAAAATATTGGACAGACGACTATTTACCGAGCTATACGGAAATATAAAGGAGGTGTAGTTTGTATTAATATACCAAAAAGTGGGCGACCCGAACATTGCCCACAAATCGAATCGGCAAAGTCATTCAAGGTGCCCAAGACAAGATTAGAACGTTATCGTCCAAATTAACTCGACAATTTATAATTTTAAAGTTGATGTTTGGCAGAACTTTAGTCAGAAATGATTTAAAATTTAACTGTTTCATTAGAATCCCTGATCTCATTTTCTTTCAACAGAAACTCTCTCCTGTAATTGTGGTTCTTTAATCTAAACTTCCTGGACCATGGATTTCATTTCGGTTAACCAGAAAAATCACGAAGTCTTTTCTTGTACAGTTGTTATTGTTGAAGAGTAATTCTAAACAGTAGATTAAGAAATATACAAACAGAATAAACATTAAAGCATAACGTTTAATTTAAAGTAACAACCAAACTTTTTGATTAAGAATTAAACGAATCTAAGCAACGTTTCTCGGGAACATTATACTGTTAAATTTTTGACATTATATTCAGAGTTTTGGACTAAGCAGGCGACCAGATAGTCCTGGTTAAAGAAAATATTATTACAATCCAATAGTTGAATAATTGGGTTAAATACATATATAGCAGCCCCCCCAACATCCGGTGGCTTGAATTTGATGCGATTTACAGGGTATAACTGGATATTGCAGATAACGTCTTTTATAACTAATAATAGCTAATGCCCTAATATAAACTAAATCGTAGCTATCCATTGGTTTGATTCAACTAAACTATACAGACATTTCAAATGTATGTGAATAGGAATTATAGATTTAATGGGGATTAAAGTAATCACAATAGGAATTAGGATTGAGATATGTATGGACGTTCCAAGTTGAAATTGAAGTAGATGATAAATTTTCTAAGAATAAATAACCTTTTTAGTTTTCGTTTCATTAACTGGTGTCTTCTTCATGGAAAATGACAAATAAATTAAGGCACTAGTTAATAGTGCCGAAACGTTGGAAATAATAAACCTTTTCTACTCCCATATTAGAAAATTAACTTTTACGCCCAACTGTATCAATATTATTTGTTTACATCTTAGTTACCATGGCGGAAACTGAAAGATTACACCCTGCGGGCGGTAAAGTAGCATATGCGGGCGGCAAAATACAGCAAAAGCCCGCCTACTGGTAAACAAAACGTCAAAAATAAAATTGGAAATATAATCAAGACTCTTATTTTTAAAAATTATTATCAGTTCCACTAAATTTTCACTAGATTTTATTAGAATTGCTTAAGAAATTACTTCAGAAATTGTCTCAAATCTCCAAGTTTGACATTTAAAAAAATATTCATATAACCAAAGAGTTAGCAATGCAACGCATCGCCTTATTGTTTTGTGACATGGCCACCTGACCACGTAATATTTTTATATAGCAACAAGCTTTAAATGTATTTAATAAATAATTCAAAAAACATGGCCCATATATCGTCATCATTACCGATGTCTACATGTGTTGTAGATACTGGCACACCCAGAAATGGGTAATATGCCGTGATGATATATTTATTTATTTATTTATTTATTTCATTTGATTGCAGTTATGCGTAAAACGTTTGTACTTACCTCGGGCCGAAAGAAGTTCACCCCCTTGGACGAATAAATTTCGTCCGCAGGCGTAAACCTTTTCTTTCGACCCTCTATATGTAAATAACTATTACACACTATCTGTCAAACAAGTAAATGCATTCTTACGTAACAGTTATAGCGGAATTTCCGTTTATCCCTAATATCGTGTTGGCTACATTAACTACAAAACAATTAATTTGACGTTTCACAGACAATTAACCGTCAATTAACTGTCATAACGGTGACCTAACCTCTTTTTGCAAAAATGAAATACAAATTCATAAATTTCAGTAAAATTATGGTCGAAGGAAAAGTATAGTTGCTCGAGTTGTAAAGCAATTACGTGCGAACGGATTACACACTCGCCTAACGGCTCGTGAGTAACTCTTCTATTCGCACGCAATATGTTTCTTACAACCCTCGCAATGTAATATACTATTACAGACCGAAAACTAAAAAGGTTGTATTATTCTTAGGGCCGTGATATCCACCTCCTATTAAAGTTCTTGATAGCTATCTGAAGAATAAATATGTTATTAGCTAAATAAATTTATTATGTATATCAAGCACAATTTATTTGCCAGATAGCTATTAGATAGTTACTAGAATAATAAAGAAAATATTTTAAAGTTGGTAGCACGAAAACTAGTTACTTTCGTTTTCACAACCTGAGTTGACGTATGTTTACTTATATTTGGTTGTTTGTTTAATTGTAGTGTCAATATGGATTCGAAAAGAGTACCTACGATCAGCTAATTTTTTGCAAAATGAAACCAGATTATTAGTTGATATATGTATACAACATGCAAATATAATAGATAATAAATCAAGTTTAATCTTTGTTGTAATCAAATTCAGTTATTGTTGTAATCAAGTACCTATAATCAATTGTTACCAAGTTTAGTTATTGTTGTAATCAAGTATTTATAATAAATTGTTACCAAGTACAGTTATTGTTGTAATCAAGTACCTATAATCACTGTTATACTCAAGTTTAATCATTGTTGTAATCAAGATTTATCATTGCTGTAATTTAGAATTTGGAATTTTTAGCTCATAAATAAACGCGGCTTTGGATAAAATAAAACCATACCTACCTAACTACCTTTCAAAATTGTCCATTCTAACTCGTAGTATATAGGTACGTCGCAATTTCATAATCTTATCTTCTGCCTGCTGTGCTTCTATGAGATTATCTTATTCCTGTAAATCCATTTTTACACACTTTCCTTTTCTTTTCAAAATAGGTACCAACACGTCAAAGTTCCTATTAGTTTATTCTGCTCATAACTAAATTTGGTAGCAAGATAAATTTTATTTGTAAGTGGAAATACACAAAATATATTTAATAGTGGAATAAATTTATTAGGAACTTTAATAGGAGGTGGATATCACGGCCCTTAATGTATTATGTGTTCTGAATGATTTTTTAATGATAAATTTTCTTTTTGTTGTTCATACTAAGGGTCTGTATTTTTTTTTTTAGTGTAGTGGACGATGTATTAACGGATTATTCATCTTGTTAATAAATACATGACCCTTATCAAAGTCTGCCTATGTACACAGTTTCAAAATTGTTGTGAAAGGCTGAACGATACACAAATACTCTTTATAAAAGATTTTCTCCACAATATTTGTAGTATGCGGAGAATGTATCACGGCTTAGGCGCTATAAATATTCATATACAATCACAATCAATTTAAAGTCATCCTATGAAAATCAACTTAACAGATTTCACTGTTTTACATATAATACATTGTTTTACTCTATACAAATACTTCTTTTTCATTTCGATGTTGTTTACAATTTCGCGCGAGTATAATAAAATTTAAACTCAAAAATTTAATAATGGGCTCTTGATAATAAGAGCTTTACTTCCGTCTGAATTTATAAGGGAGAATTTGCTTTTTAATATCTATACACCCGCTGAGAAGTTAATAACTTTATTTCCTCAAGATATAAACAATACACTGAAGCAGTGAATAATTTTTTCCTACTCCCATGCTTTATACTACATAGAAATTGACTTTTAATAACGATGGTTATAGGAAAACAAAACCACACACTAAACAATATTTACCTTCCGTGACCTTTAGGTAAGGTATTGTCTTTGATCAAAAAATTCGGTGATATTTTTAATGAATAAGTACGTTTTAGGGTCCCTAAATTAATTTATTAATTTTACGATGATGATGATTGTGTGTGCGTGTGTGTGCGAGACAAATTTTTCTCCGACGATAACTCCAAACCTAAAATTTTAAAAATTATAATTCTTTCGTATTCCTGGTCTCTATATCCATATGAAGAGCTGAGTAGATTTTGGTTATAATTGGTCAACCGGAAGTTCCCTTATTTGAAGTTCTTAACAGTTTTCCTTGAAAAAAGGCAGTTAAATATCATTTTTTGACATTTTATGTGATTATCAATATGAAAGAATATCTTATTCTGTATACGGTTCGATTATACATTTTCCTTCATATTCAATAGATACAGAGTTAAAGACTTACAGGGTGGTGGCGGTTAAAGGTGAACATAGGGTTTTAATATGGGATTTTAGATTTATGTAATTTCCTGCTCTCCTGTTCATTTTATGGCAAAAACTGTAGAGCATAAAGTTGGATAGAATTAAAAGTTGCATGTAAAACTGTGTTTTCATGTGTTATTATGTTTTTGATTTCTTCACAATTTTAAAAAGAAATTTTGAAGTTTTGGTTTATTAGTAGAAATAACCTTGGAACTTGTTTTCTTTTTTTCTGGTTTTCACAAATTATTTATAAATGGCAAACGTCACTTTGACATATGGTAAAGTTATAAATTAAAAAATAAATGTTTATTCGAATGAGAGGCGTGTGAATATTGTAAAGGAATATTATGCCGGAGATAATTATAAAAGAATATGGAATTTATTTTCCATAAGTCAAATTGATGTTTGACGTTTATAAATAATTTATGAAAGCTAGAAAAAAAAGTTCCAAGGCTATTGCTACTAATAAACAAATTTTTTGATATTTCTTTTTAAGATTGCGAAGAAACCAAAAAAATAATAAAAAATGTATAATCATTTTAAATGTATGTTTTAATTCTGAACAACTTTGTACTCTACAGTTTTTGTCGTAAAATGAACAGGAGAGCAGGAA
This sequence comes from Ophonus ardosiacus, assembly GCA_943142095.1. Lineage (NCBI taxonomy): Eukaryota > Metazoa > Arthropoda > Insecta > Coleoptera > Carabidae > Ophonus > Ophonus ardosiacus. The sequence continues at coordinate 41,670,314 of OW964827.1, forward strand.
ATTGCACAAAACTAAAATCCCATGTTAAATCCCTATGTCCACCCTTAACCGCCACCATCCTGTATAAAGATATTAACCCTCATAAATCAGCCAGCTTTACTATAATCATGGAAACAGCTGATATATTCCAATAATTCTAATTGACAGATGTCAGGGTCAAGTGCAATTTACATAGTGTATGTTCGTGCTATAATTTTAATGGATTTATAGAATCTTTTCCAAGGAAATCTCGGTATGGAATTTGTAGAAAATAGTAAATGTTCGTTTTACAATTTTACGAGATATGTAGAATCCTTTCCAAGGAACTTTTGGTATGGGATTTGTACAAAATACCAGTGTTGTATAGTATTTGAAAACGAAAAACAGTTTACAATACCTTAACATATCTTATTTATTTTCAAATAATTAAAAGTAAAAGTATTTGAATTATTGATAACATTAAAAAAAAATAATTGTATTTTACCAAACATATGAAATACTTTTGTTTAGTATTTAGTATTTTCTATTTGAAATACGTTTTTGCAAGTATTTGTCCAACACTGCAAAATATATAGAATTGGCGGAAGGAAATAATGCTGGCCATATCAGATTTTTTAATGAAAATATAGAAAATTTAGATCACGCTGTGTTTTGTTTGTCTCACTACAGATTTGGTCTTGAAAAATATCTAGTCTCAAATTTTAGGCATCACCCCCTAAATCATCTATCTTATTTTCAAGTGTTCTTATTTTATAAGCTTAAAATCTAATAATCTAAAATTTAACATATAAAGATGTTCCAGGATTTGTGTCAATATATCATAATGTGTTTTATTTATACTCGTATCTCTGCCATTTCGAAGCTTCTAAGTATGTCAACTTGAAATTATTGATTTCCAAATCTCTTATTCATATTTGAAACAGTGTGAAGCACGGAAGTTACACGAGGATGCCTCACATATCTTATCGAGAACCGCAGGCAAGCGTAGCAACTACTCGTATCCTAGTGCCTCTGCCTAGTTGAATCGAAGAACGAAAGGCTTTGAGAGGAACTTCCAGCTTATTTATTCACCATACTCTATTTTATTTCACGAATTATTTGCATAGCTGGCGAGTGAATCAATCTTCAAATGCTGTGAAGAATGCGATTCTCAATATGCAACCGGGGATTTGAATATTGATGAGATATAAAGTAAACAATAAATAATAAACTGAGATGGAATTGCGGAGCGACAATAGAAGCAAAAAGGACGGATTTGATTTTATTTGAGATTTACTCGTCTAGATTTTAAAGAAAAAATCTGTTATGGTCAGCACTATACCTCCCGCCAGTATTTCTGATGATGCCGCAACTGGCGAAATTATACAATCAAGTAATAGTAATTTACGGAACAAGACTTGAAAGTGATACTTTACTGGGTGAGCAAGCATATTCCAGAGCGAGGCGTAGGCGAGCTTTGGAAGCTTGTGAGCCCAGTATAAACACTTTCAGGTCATGTTGGGTACAATATTTTTTTTGCGATCCTGAAAAAAGAATAAAAAAGTATTATTTTATTTTTTACTGCGAGCAAATAAGATATAAATAAACAACTGATCTCCATGGAAACATTTAGCTTTACCGGTCCCGGGATTGGTAAAGTACTTTCCGAACCCTTATAGACAACTTTCCGAGCTAGCTCAGCAAAGGAGGACTTTCCGGTCTAAATGGTGATCAGAAAGAGCTCATTTTCTGGGCGATCGCGAAAAAAAAAATATATTTTCCTTGTGAAACTAAACCGAGTGTTAATATATATTTTTTTTTCACTACTAGCCTATGAACCCACTATTATTTACCTTTATTTAACATGAGAAATTGTTTTTCACTACCGCTTGCTTGTAACCATGGTAACCTAGGTCAGTAATAATATATTATTAACCTAGGTCTATTTTGCAAACTGTCGCTTTTCAATCAATCTCAAGCCTCCAAATCCAAATATTATTTAACTCAAGAAAGGTGTTAACAATATAATTTAAATTTGCCACTATAATTTTAAATTGACCTACGCTGCCGCCTCGCCTGGCCACTGTGCTGTTTTGGTGAAAATGTGAAATATTTGTAGATGTAGGATTGAACAAATCACTATTTTTTTGTATTTGTAGGTAAATACATTTCATTAGATTTTTTTAAAAATAATAATAAACTAATAAGGCTGCTGACTGCAACAGCGCAAAGTGTTTTTATTAAATAATTAAATCAAATACAAATCAAGGCCCATAAGTGAGGTTATCAAACCAGCGAAATGAGCAAAACGTCAGATAAAAACAAATGCAGCCTACTTTGTTTTTGTAAATATTAACAAATAAGTAACGTTATTATTCATGTAAAAATTATTGTTATCAATAAAAAAAAATTCAAAGTGAATTTATGTGCTAGTAGTGAAAAACATAGTATATAAACCATGGTTGAGAAGATCATTATGGACCAGGCAATAGGCGCTGGGTCAATAATGATTATCTTCTCAACCTTGGCATATAATATACTATTTTTAAGTTTTATTAATTTAAATACATACATACTAAATTATGTTCCTTTGCATTCGTAAAACTACTGTTTTATTTACTATTACAATTTTCTTTTTAAAACGTTACCATTAGTAATTTGAAGTGATAGATTTTTTGTCAGTGGAATTTTTTTGTCAGTTACATACATTTGAAATCTGAACTGTGTAACTAAGGAATGGTGTTTATTTTAAAACATAGGCTTCGGGATTTAGAAAATAGATTATTTTATATATTTATCTATAAAATATATAGAAAAAGTATGAATGTATACCTGTACAAAATTTAATAATATTTCATTCTTATAATAACATAAATCGCGAAAAAATTACATTTAATGGTATTTTTCGAAGTAAACCTATTTTAAGCTTCAAGTAATGTGTCATTACCGCTTACCTGATTATCTAATTTGTACCAAAATCTAATGGCTTCTTTTCGTATTAGAATAAGGTAGAAATATAAGGTTTCAGAATTTCCGAATGGTACTATTTGGATTTGAGACATAATCATGAAAATGTTAAAATCGGATTCTAGGGACCTTAAAACATGGTCATTTACTAAAATCTCGACATGCAATTATTAACACTATCCCCATACCTCCCTTACCAAGGGTAGCAGGAGGTAAAAATTAACTATACTCAATCTCATATTGTCAGGACCTTTAAACTAATAGACGCAGCGTACGAGCAAAACGCTTGTCCCGCCGTAACAGTATCTCTATCCTTCAACAGTACGGATGTTAAGAAAACGCGGAAATATAAAAATTTTAATACAATATATTATATACACATATTATATTATAGGGAACAAGTAATAATTAATAAGAACTTACATATGAAATGACACAGCTAACCGGCGTACGTACTGCTGACTGCACAAAATACACCGTTTCCCCATTATTTTGTCGCATATGCACCTCACAACACATATTCGTATATGTTGACAGAAAATATTGTAAATGTTCTCCAAAAAAGTAAAATAATACGCAAACAGTCACGAAACGTCAAATAGATTTTGACAACTATTTAGTGACAGAGAGCGATGAATAGAGGTTTACATATGGCTGAAAAAGATGTACAATGAGTACGAACGCATGCGCAGTGTACTTTAACTGAGAACTTCCGTTTTGGCCAAGGACAGAATATATATTTCTATCCTTTTATGTTGGAGCATTATTCTAACAATAAAAGAATAGGAAACACTTGGTCCATTAGTTTAAAAGTCGATGGTCAGGACACTAAGAAATAAATGCAACATTAGATGTACAAAGAAGATTAGCATACTCGGGAGAATTGAGGATCAAAAGCAAAAAAATATGTTCACGATGCTGGCCGATTGCCGGAAAAATTTTCCGGAAAATGTTTCATTTTGAATGATGAAAGATATTTTACTTTTAAGAACTCTGATAAAAATGCAAATGCAGTCACTCAGGTTTTATTATTTTCTGTGTGAACTGTAACAGATATCATAAATTACATTGCGAGAGAAAAGTTTACTATTGAATGTATCTTTCTGAAAAAAAATAATTTTACGTTATCGGCGGGGCCATTAAAAAGTTACGGTCTAATCAAAGTTGGGACACCTAAGTTTCATACACTAGTGGTTCACTAATAATAAGTATCATCTTAATAGATGATTTATAACCATATGAACTGTCATACCAAATTTCATCCAAATCGAATAAATGGCACAAAAGTGACCCCTGTGGTGCACTCTCCACGCCAGCTATGAGTGCCCGTGAGGTGACGCCTAGTAAGTGCCCACACGGTAAAATATATCGTCATCATTACCAATGTCTACATGTGTTGTAGATACTGGCACACCCAGAAATGGGTAATATGCCGTGATGATATATTTATTTATTTATTTTATTCAAATAAAGCGTTTTGTTGTTATAAGCATTTTTTTTTTTCGAAGAACTTTGAAGCAGAATACTAGCTAAATGGTGCACTTTTCGGTAGAAGCAAGTTTAGTTAAATCGTCTTATTTTAGCCTCAGGAATCTGTGGTTAAGCCATGTCCCCCTATTTTAGCAACATCCTGTATATAGATCAGTTGGACAGATAGCCGGAACGTTAACTTTTTGGCAATCAAAATATTGGACACACGACTATTTACCGAGCAATACGGAAATATAATGAAGGTGTAGTTTATTAATAAACCAAAAAGTGGGCGACCCAAACTTTGCCAACAAATCGAATAGGCAAACTCATTAAAGTGCTCAAGATAAGATTAGAACGTTATCGTCCAAATTAACTCGACAATTTATAATTTTAAAGATGATTGTTGCTAGAACTTTAGTCAAAAATGATTTAAAATTTAACTGTTTCATTAGAATCCCTGATCTACTAATTTTTTTTTCCACAGAAACTCTATCCTGTAATTGTGGTTCTTTAATCTAAACTTCCTGAACCATGGATTTCATTTCAGTTAACCAGAAAAAGCACGGAGTCTTTTCTTGTACAGTTGTTATTGTTGAAGAGTAATTTTAAACAGTAGATTAAGAAATATACAAACAGAATAAACATCAAAGTATGACGTTTAATTTAAAGTAACAACCAAACTTTTTGATTAAAAATTAAACAAATCTAAGCAACGTTTCTCGGAAACATTATACTGTTAAATTTTTGACATTATATTCAGAGTTTTCGACTAAGCAGGCGACCAGGTAGTCACGTGGTTAGAGAAAATATTTTTACAATTCAACAGTTTAATATTTGGGTCAAATACATATATAACAGCCCCCCAACATCCGGAGGCTTGAATTTGATTCGATTTACAGGGTATAACTGGATATTGCAGATAACGTCTTTTATAACTAATAATAGCATGCAATTTTAATCACGATCCCTATACCTCCCTTACCAAGGGTAGCGGAAGGTAAAAATTAACTATACTCAATCTCGTATTGTCAGGACACTAAGAAATAAATGTGACATTAGATGCACAAAGAAGACTGGCATACTCGGGAGAATTGAGGATCAATAGCAAAAAAAATATGTTCACGATGCTGGCGATTGCCGGAAAAATTTTCCGGAAAATGTTTCATTTTCAATGATGAAAGATATTTTACTTTTAAGAACTCTGATAAAAATGCAAATGCAGACTATCCTAATGAAGTTCAAATAAAAACAACGAAGAAATTCGAAAAGATATTCACGTATGATTTGCAATTTCAACTTTAGAGATCTCCCAATTATTTTTTTGTCCTTCAGTATTGGAAATTAACCAGAATGCCTATTTAAATGAGTGAATTAAGCAAATGCTTATATTTTCTATTAAAATACCAAAAATTACTTATTTTGGATAGAGCTTGGGTTATCAAATTAAGTCAAATTTGTGCAAAGTGTCCTTTTTTCTGTAAACGTCATGTTTGTTGCAAACAACCTTGAGTGTCCAAATTGAGGCCAACTGAAAATTTTTGGTCAATACTTAACGGAATGGTTTACTTAAAAGCAATCAAAAATTGAAACCGAGCTTTAGAATCACATTACAGTTATTTAACTGCAAGTGTGTTAATGAGGGTGATTAATGATTGAAACATTTTAACTTAATTAATAGTTGAGATCATTAATCGCCAATTAACGCACGTGTTAGTTAACATATTTTTCAGTTGACCGTATTTTAGTGAATTGTAAAATCTAATTTTATTCCAGAACAAAAAATTTAGGTTAGTAACGTTTGACACATAAGTCTTTGTTTGTGTGTTTATGTACTCATATGTTTATGATCGACAATTGTTCAGCAATGGTATATGGTATCTATGGTTACGTACTAAAATCGTTTATTAATAAAAACAATGCATTAATAGGGGTCCTTAATGAACGATTTCATATACATTCATATAACCTATTAATACAGGATCAACTGAAAAGTACTTTATTATAAAAGTGCATCTTATATAGCCTCGTCCAAAAAATGCTTAAGGCGTACTAAAAAAAAAAAAAAAAAAATTGGATCTCGTTCGGCGAACTGAATTTGTTCAGTAATTGTGTTTATTTCTCATAATGCAATACAACTATAGCTTTAAAAATTAGGCTAAAACGGTTTGTATTTAACTACGTGTTTAATTTCTACAGGCATTCAAAACTAGTCTTAAATTTACGACCATTATTTTCTATTTAAATCCACTAATTTTCTTCTTCTTTTCAGGGCAACTCCGTCGACAGCCGATGGGGTACTCCTCCGCCTCCCTTACACCCCCCACCATCCAGAGCGGGGAATGGGGGACACAGAGAAGACCCCGAATGTGCCCAAACCCGTTTGGGGGGAATTCGAAGTCGATTTAGCCGGGCGATTCGTCTCCTAAGAACTGGTCTTCGTTTAAGAAGACCACCCAGGCCCCCTGACTGGGAGTACGACGAAAAGGGGGGAAACCCCAATACACATGGGGCAGGGGAAGACGAATTTGGGTGGGGGAGGTATTTGGTAGTGGACACAGCTCTGCCCCAGCATTACAAAGTAAGTTTCAGTCAGAAGAAAATTAGAAAAAGAAAATAGGTCAGTAAAATTTGTATAAAAAATGTACGCTGAATCTAAATTTTGAAACAGTAATATGCTGTCTCATATATAATTGATTTTTAAACTTGATACAACCTAAATTTTCATAGAAGCCCAAACAACCAATTCTAATTTACTGAAATTACTGTCACATGATTTATAGGCTTCTAAAAATTTGTAAAAATAATAATACATTTTATAGTGCAAGTAGTAATATATTGATCCGAGTACCGTAGTAAAAAAAATATATCTATTCAAAATGGCCGGTCTTGGCTTTGACGAAAGCTTTAAGTCGGTCTGGTCATTCTGCTCTGGCAACACGGGCAGTATTTATCGGCAGTTCCTTCACTGCGAACGTGTACAAAGAGAACGTTCTAGAAAAAATTGTAAGACCCCTGAACAACATACTCTTTCCTGGTAAACACTGAACGACGCAGGCTTGACTGCGGGCTACTATTCCAGCCTTCATTGCGGTCGAAGACTGGTCCTCTGGCATTCCAGACCTACTACAAATTTGGACCAGCGAAAGAGAACTTTGGAGGAAGCAGTGAGGGAACTACCGATAAATACGATCCATGCTGCCATACCAGCTTCTGTTAAGGCTAAATGCAACCATTTTGAATAGACAATATATTTTTACTACTGTAGATATTCAAGTCAATAAATTAATTGTAACACAAAATATATTATTGTTTTTACAAATTTTCAGCAGCCTATAAATCATGTGATAGTATTTATGGCAGGACTTTGTATATAGAAAATGATAAGCTAAGTTCAAATTTTGAAACCGCGGATCTTTTAATTTCTAAGATATTAATGGTTAAACTTTATACGATTAAGTCTGAAAATGATGATACCTGAAAATAATTTTATCGATTCGAATATTCTGAAAACTTTCTTACAAAAACAAAATAACAAGCTGAATCCAAATTTTTCATGTGTATTTTGCTAGGTCGCTAAGTTTCGGAGATATTAAGTTTTAAAGTTGATAAAATCGAAGCATTTCAAATATGTATGCCTGAAATATGTTTCAGGGACTCAATCATCCTGAAAAGTAATTCATTTTAGTTGGAAATTTCTTTTGAACATTATATGTAAACAGTATAACAAATATTTGAAATACATAAAATGCTACACATATTTGTAAAATAGTGTCTAAGTAAACAAGAATTCGGCAAATGTAATATTAAAGTCCAAATGTACATCTACATATTTGCTAGAAATGGAATTTGATTAATTGCTGGACACTCAGAGCAAAACAAATTTATTCAAGAATGAATGTTTGTATGATACGAAATGACATTTCATTAAAACTAAAAATTGGATGACACGGTATTAATAATTCTCGATAGTTTTTTCTGATTTTAATTTCGCCATATGTAGGAAGAAAACAAGAATAAAAAGTTGGAATGAGAAAAAAATTATTTTGCATTTATTTTCAAACTATAAATAAAATAAAACAGCGATATAATATGTATATCATCACGGCTTATTGTTACTACTCATTTCTGGTTGTGGCAATGTGTAATATGCTGTGATGATATATTTATTTTATTTACGTTCAAACACGGAAATCGCGTTGTGGTCGTGTTACGAACTGCAACATAACCTAACTGTTAACTCATAATTGGTAGACATTGGTTGTTAGGTTGATCAGATTTCAGTAGTTGATCGTCCATCACCGTCCACAACGTGTTGTGGCCGTTTTTTCGCTCACTGAGCGATTTCGGTGTTTGAGCGTAACATATACAAATAACAGAGTTGTCTAGTTTCAAAACCCGACAAATCCATTTTTGACCAAAAATGAATTTGATACTGCAAACGGATTCGTTTTCTCTTTCTCCATAACTTGGTGTGATGTTTACGTATCAAAAATCAACAACTCCATATGATATTTACGTTTAAAATATGATGTTAGTTGCAAACAACTCCAAAACCGATTAGAATCCATTTAATGCCAGCAAATACAAATTAGCCAATCAAGGAAGCGGTTTGGAAGTCACGTGGTTTTATTGGATATAATAATGTCAATTGTTTCTTTGCAATTATTTAATAAGCAAATAGTGCTTATTTGGTTTTACGAGGGCGAATCAAGAAGTAGTGAGCCTAACAAAAGAGAGCAGCACTAATAAAACAATTTCTTTGTTTTTCAAGTTTGCAGTCTGTCAAAACATTACTATGAAAATTTGTTATCATTCTGATTGTAAGGACGCTTGTTATTTAAATAGGAAGTGAACTGTTAATAGTCAATGATTAAGTTCTTACTTTTGATAACAAAATTGTCAAATAAATTAAAGCTGAGCTCGAGTCTGTTTATGGGGATCAATCTCCATCAATTGGAACTATAAAACAGTGTACAGCACAATTTAAAGGTGGCCGGATCAGTGTATTTGAAGAAGAACGCAGTGAACGCCCAAAAGTCGTGAGCATTTCAGGTATTGTTAAAAATTTCATGATATGGTGATAGATGTACGTCGAATAAAAGTGTGGTAAATAGAAGAGGCTTTACACATATCATATGGATCAGTAATTTCGATATTGTTATATTAAAGATGAAAAAAATATGTGAAAAGTGGGCGCCACATTTGTTAACTGTGGACCAAAAAATTTAACGGGAGCGACTTTCAGTAGTCAATTTGGCGAAGTTGAACCATAATCCGAAGAACTTTTGGCGCCGAATAATAACGGTTAATGAAACTTGGACAAACAATTACACACGCGGAATGAAACACCAATCATAGCAATGGTCTGAGGCTAGTGCAAAAGCTCCGAAGAAGGCGATTCTCGGCCGGAAAGGTTATGGCCACTGTCTTTTGAGACTGCAGTAGGATCCATCTTGTCAATTATCTGCAAAAAAGTAGAACGATAACAAAAGAATACTATGCATCCCTTTTACATAAACTACACAATGCAATCAAAAGAAAAAGACCCCATTTAAAGAAGAAACGAGTTCTGTTTCTTCAGGATAATGCACGTGTTCAGACTTCTGCTGTTTCAATGGCAAAAATAAATGAAATGCATTTCGAACTGCTTCCACATCCACCATATTCTCGAAATATAACCCCCTTCGATTTTTTCCTGTTTGCCAATCTGAAAATTTTGCTCGGTGGAAAAAGATTTGATTCAAATGTTGAGATAATCACTGAAACTTACAAATATTTTGAAGAGTTTGATAAAACTTACCTTTCTGAAAGAATAAAAAAAAATGAATATCGGTGGGCTAAATGTATTGAGTTACAAGGATATTTTGTTGAAAAAATAAAATATTTTTTTGTCGATAAGTTTTTGTTTTCTTGTCTAGGCGCACTACTTATTGATCCACCCTCGTATTAAGAGTATCAAAATTTCAACTAATTTCAATAATTAAACAATTGCAGCGTGTAGGGGCGAACATAATACAATTTAAAAATCCGCTGGTTTAGAGCCTGGCAAAGAAAAATTTAAAGATAATAATGTGTTATAGAAAAAACATAAACAATACAATGGTCCTTTAGAGAACGCTACAGTAAAAGAGGATTCTGTATGCAATATCAATTTGTGGGAAGCGATTTTTGATAGTGTAATTTGACTTATTTACAATATAATTGAAAAAACCCATAATGTTTTCATATAAAAACAAAATAAAAGTCGTTGAAGAAGTAAGTTTAATGAAATCAGTTACAAAACGCAAAAAATCCAAAGTTCAAAAGCAAAAATCGACAAATTCATTTTCTAAATTTAAATTCTGGAATTATTAAATAGTTTTTTTAATTTAGACAAAGTAGTTTCTGGTTCTTTGCCATCAACATTATGGGCTCGATTCACGAAAAGGATTAAGCTAATCTTCATTTTTGGATTAGCGAATTCTACTCTAATTTCAACAATTTATATCTTAAAATATAGTCTAATCTATTCCTAGAGATCTACCTTTTTTGATATTATTATGAAGATTAAATTTTAAATACCGGAATAGAATAGAATTCACTAATCTAAAAATGAGGATTAGCTTAAAATTTTTTGTGAATCGGGCTGTATATGAATACTGATACTTTGATATAATTATTCATTCGGTTTTTTGCGACATCTAAAAATTAGACTTAAGTGGAGTTGTCGGGTTTTAAAACTAGGCGATTCAACTATAAAATCATATTTTTGTCTTTTGCAGTGGCTGATGGTCGTATCGTTAGCAGTTCTATACAACGTAATATTCGTTATAGGCAGGGCCGTATTTTGGGAAATTAACAACAGAACCCCTGCCCTTTGGTGGACCCTAGACTACGTTTGTGATTTTATTTACATATTAGATGTATTAGTTCGAATGCATGAAGGTAAGACAAATTTTTATATTACATATTTCATAAAAATTTCTTTAGTTATTACAAGGAAAATTTCTTTCAATGTTCATTTTCATCTTGAGTAAATTATATTAAAATTATCGTTAGCATAATATAAGAAATTAGCACTTTTCTTCTGAAAAACTCAGAAACAATATCTTAGATCCTTCTTTTGTCTTAACACAATTCCCCCCTGACAAACGGCAAAACAATGGCGCATCAAGCAGAGCATTAAGTTGGCTGGGGAACAAAAACAATAGACATGCAGGAAATCCAAGGCAAACCGCGATGAAAGAAAGCATTCAAATATAATATGGAAATTCCGTTTTACAGAAAGCTTAGAATTTCAGAGGTTATATTTGTAAGGTATAAATTATTAACAGGAGTAAATACGAGGATGAAAGTGGAAATTATATGGGTTGACATTTGACAAGGGGATATTGCTAAATATTTCATAAGATGTTCTGAATTTAGCCATTATTGCAATATGCAGAGAATAGAATAATGTGGTCCTCTATCATGTATGAGGGGTACACAAAAATAACCGGATTCATTTTCTGGCGAGTGGTAGGACGTTAGTTCCAACTTCTTACGCTATACTTAAATTTATACTAGACACCCTTTTGGATGTTTCCCACGCATCATCCTTGGGGATACATGTGAGCGGTCAGTGTGATTTTTATTTGTAAGCGCTGTTTGACGTGTTTGGCGTTTTTTCAATAGTAAGCATTAAAGTTTCGTTTCCTGTTAGGGAAATCAGCAGCGAAAATTGTCGCAATTCTTCGAAGGGCTTGTGGGGAAGAAGCTTAAACAGAAGCAAAGGTTTACACGAGTAGCTTTCTCGTCTTAAAAATAGACGAAAGCATTGAAAAATCCGTTTTACGATCATGTGTGATCGTTGTAGAATAATCGATGAATTACAGAAAGGCATTGAAATATTCTGGAGTTTGTGCCAACGAATTTTGATTACAGAGAGGCAACTATTTAAATGTGTGCCATGAATTAAAAGAATACTCAGAAATGGATCAGGATTTTTTGTGAGCTTTCTCTGTCATTGGTGCTGATTCCTCTAACAAGAAACAGAACTTGATGTTAACACATTGCTTTTTAATGTCCGCCATATTACAAAATCGCCGCCCACGTCAAACACCGCTTACGAAATAATTATTTACATATAGAGGGCCGGAAGAAAAGGTTTACGCCTGCGGACGAAAATTATTCGTCCAAAAGTGTAAACTTCTTTTGACCTGAGGTAAGTACAACGTTTTACGCACTGCTGCAATCAAATAAAATGTTTTTATAGCTATTTATGTATTAAGGGCGATATGAGATAGATTTTGGCCCGCGGTGGTGCAAGATTGAAGCCCGACGCGTAGCGGGGGGCCAAAATATATTTCGCCCGTAATACATTCAATATTTTTTGCACATCCGGAGTAGTGTTACTTCATCACTGTGATCAAAGTAAAACGATGTTCAAATCAAATTAAGATCATAGTAGTCTATTTGACATTTATATACGTTGTCACGCGTGATAACAATGAAAACAAGCAAGTAGTAAATAAAGTAGCAAAAAAGCGGTGCCACGTCAAAAATTTATTATAAAAATGGGTGAAAATAGTAAATAAATGAACTCCAAGATGCAATTAAACTGGGCACGAAAAGTTCTAGGACAAAAATGACTACTTTTTCGCCCTCTGGCGAAAAAGAGTGTCATTTCATCCTTAAAACAATGCTATTTGTCCGACTTTTACGTCCGGATGTGCAAAAAATTATTTTTTAAATACATGCAAAGCTTGTTGCTATGTAAAAATATACCTTGGCCGGGAATTATAAATAATTAAAAAAATACTTCTAAAATTCATATAATTAAATATTCTTTTAAATCTCCCTTTCATCCTTAAAAAAAAGGTTAGTATCATTACCGGGCGTTTTGACTTTTTTGCAGCCCGGCGGGCAGTAAAACTGGCAAAAATCCCGGCGGGCGTAATGTTCAATTTTCCGCCCTGGTAAGTAAGATGCAAGCTAACAATTTTAATGCACTTGTGCATAAAAACTCATACTGACCATTCAGATATATCCCCAAGGAAGACACTTAGGAAACATATCCAAAAGAGCATGTAGTAAAAACACTTAGCGGGTATACCTATTAATGGGTAAAAACACTTAAAATAAATTTATTTATAGCTACAATTCTTGCTTTACTTTGGATAAAAGAAAGATCGTATTTGTCCTTCCCTAACCACATAAACATGACTGCAAATAGACTGGTCGTCTTCTAAATGTCACCCTGATGTTTTAAGTATCTTTACAACCCTCTTAGCTTTATTGCAAAACTGTAGATCATCCAGAAATGAAGCCTAGGGACCATAAGAAGTAGACTGCAGCGATATGGATATTAAAACGTGATAAATTCACTTCTAAATGTGACAGACCAGGCAATGGCAATTTGATCGTGTAGCAGTTGTGTTTGTACGACTGTGTGTTCCTAGCACGCAAGTATCATTACCCAAGACATATGGTGGAATTTATAACTAGTCAAAAAGCTAATGGACGCTAATACACTTGTTCCAAGACGCAGTGAACGTCAACAATGATTTAGAAGAGAAAATAATTGTTTGTATATTTAGGGTTGAAAGTAAAGCTTAGCTACTAGTTGAGGTCTGCAAAAATACTTTCAACCAGTGGTGTACACATTTTTTTACGATCAGAAAGATTAATAGAGAATTTTTATTTGGTTCAAAGAGTAATAATTTATTCGTCATTTAATTTGTCGCCTTCAAAGTATTTACTTAAAGTTTTGTTATACTTAATAATTAACTGTTTCACAAGCAACAGAATTATGAACATATTAAATAAAGAGGGCCGTGTTTTTCCAAAAATTTACATCGATTTCTCGGACTTCACACTAAGCAACTCCGAAATTATGGTTTTTGTACTTACTATTGCAGAGTTTCCTACTAAAGTCAGATCTAAACAAAAAGGTAAATTCACAGGTAAGGTGTTGGTATGGTGCACTATTTCCACAAGACGTGAGGTGTATCCAAGCCTTATGTGGGCCAAGTGTCGTGAAACCCTGGATAGTCAAAGGTACATCTATAATTGTCCAACAAAATTGGTTAATTTCATTGAAGAAGAACACACTGGGGACGATTTTATGCTTTGGCCAGACTTTGTGTCCTGTCACTATGCAAGACAAACTCAAAATTGGCTAACAGACCAAAACGTACCATTTGTTCCGCGAAACGACAATCACGCTAACCTTCTCCAGGCTCGTTTCATAACAAATTGTTGGGATTTTTTTATTTTGTAAAGTTTACGATGAAGGGTGGGAAGCCCAAAATAGGGCGAACTTCGACGATGAATTTTTATTTTATATATATAATTATTATAATTATTTCATACAGGCAAAAGCACCCAATTGCAGGGCAAGAGAAAAAATGAGTTAGAAAAAATAAACGCATTTCTTCATCTCTTCTTCACTATCATGAAAGATGTCAATAGGGGTTTGAATAGAATGATAACAATTAATCATAAAATGGACGGGGAATTTTTTTAAAACCGTTGAAAGTGCAATTTGTAAATAAAAAGTATTGAAATAACGAAAAGATGAACGTGGCACTTGTAGTGGTAATTTAGTTAACAAGAATGCACAATCAATAATATTATTAACTAATTTAAAAATGAATATAGGTGAATGCATATTTCTCCTTTGTTGAAAAAATTGTAAATTAAAATTTTCCAGTAATATATATTGCGGAGTTGCTCTATATAACCCATGTATAATGAAAGAAGCTGCTTTGATAAATTTACGCTGAACTCTCTCAATTGATTCGCTGGCATTTTTATGTGAAGGGTTCCAAATTACAGAACAATATTCGAAATGAGGCTTAACTAAACTTACAAACAAAATTTTTAAAATACTTTTATCTTTGAAATATTCAGAGTGTCTAATTATGAAGCCTAGACATTTACAAGCTGTTAATATCTTATTCTCAATATGCTTGGTAAATGTAAGTTTAGGGTCAAAGGATACTCCCAAATCTACAAAGTACTCAGGTCTGTTTAATATACAGTCATTAATTGTATTATCAAATTTTATTGGATAAAGTTTTCGAGTGAAGGATAGAACATTACATTTGTTTATGTTCAGGAATAATTTATTTGAAGAACACCAATTATAAATTTCATTTCAATTACTTTGGAGAAATTCACAATTTTGTTCATTATAGATTTTAAGGTAGATCTTTATGTCATCTGCATAAAGCGGATGTTCGACATGATGACAAAATATTATGTCATTAATAAAGATATTAAACAGTAGCGGCCCCAACATAGATCCCTGCGGAACTCCAGAACTTTGAGCAAAATTTTTAGATTTGTAATCGTGAGTCCTAACAAAAAGTGATCTATTAATAAAATAAGATGATATGAGTTTGACAAGTGATGGAGATAATTTAAAGGATTCCAGTTTTCATATTAAAATATTATGGTCAAGTTTATCGAACGCTTTAGAGAAGTCCATATAGACAACATCGACTTGTCCGTCTTCATCAATAGCCTCGCTTATAAACTGGGGTTTATACATAAGATTTATGACAGTAGATCTACCTTTATAAAAACCATGCTGATTAGAAGATATGTTAGATATGTGGTTATATATTTTATTATGTAAAATGATGTCAAATATCTTACAGAAGTTAGAGATTATTACTACCGGTCTATAGTTCTCGACATTATTTTTGTCACTTTTTTTGAAAATGGGATTGAATATACAAGAATGTCCCAAAATCTAATGCAAGGTGTCCGTAGAACGTTGCACCTTGTGGAAGGACACGGCCCTCTTTATTTCATTTATATTCATAATTTTGTTGCATATGAAACAATTAACTATAACTATTGCGAATTGAACCTTACATAAGCTGCATAGACCGTGGTACCAAAGTTATAAAAAATGAGCTCTATCGAAAACGATTAGCACGAAATTAAAAAATTCGCGTTACTTTTTTATTAACCTCGTAATATTTTGAATATCATATATAGCTTAAAAATTTACTAAAATTAGTTATTTTAAATCTCAAAATTTAGTATCCTCCCTTTCTACATTTTGGAGTTGGCTGGTATACACTGATCATTTCCCTTGTTTGTCCAAGAGTTCGCGTGCGTCAAATTAATTGATTCATTTATCATCCGAAAGATGTCTCACAGGTAGCGGTCAAATTAAAGCGATCAGGGCTGGCCTTGAGGCGACGCGCTTCGCATTTGTTCTCCAACATGGCGGTCAGCGTTTGCGGCGCCATCTTGCTACGTCTAATCACACTAATTAGCGCCTGTTTATGATATCTGTATAGCCTGGAATTGAGGGTGCAATCGATATGAAACAGGGAATGTTTACAATGAAGAACTCTGGGTTATAGTCGTTTATGTAAGTGTAGATCAGGGTAAATAGGACGTACGCTTTGCCTTTTAAGAATAATTAAAATTTGCGTGACTGTAAACAAAATAAGTTTTTCCATGACCATGAGTCATGGCATCAAAATTGAAAATTTCTTTTTACTTCCTTGTACGAAGTAAAGGAAGTATTGTAATCGCGAAAAATTTCGGTTTCCAGATTTTAACGGAAATATCCATTTTGACCATCCCTGAATCCATTTTGACTAATTTCGTCGTGACGTCTGTACGTACGTATCTCGCATAACTGAAAAACGGGATGCCATAGAAATTTAAAATTTTGTATTTAGGACTGTTATAACATCTAGTTGTGCACCTCCCTTTTTGGTCATTACATAACTTTCGAAAACTCTTCAAATTTGGTATATAAGACTTTTATATCAATGCGAATAATATAATAGATTTTAGTTACAATGGTCTACCCGGAAGTGGAACTTTACTTGAAGCCTATAATAGATTTTAATGAAGAACTATATTAAAATATAATCCAAAACTTTTCAAATTTGGTATATAATACTTTTATATCAATGGGAATAACATAATAGATTTTGGTTAAAATGGTCTACCCGGAAGTGGTACTTTACTTGAAGCCTATAATAGATTTTAATGAAAAACTATATTAAAATATAATCCAAAACTTTTCAAATTTGGTATATAAAACTTTTATATCAATGGGAATAACATAATAGATTTTGGTTAAAATATTCTAACCGGAAGTGATACTTTACTTGAAGTAGTTCAGTTTTTCTTGAAAAAAAATTTTTAATAATAAATGCTTCAAATAAAGAAAATTGAATTCTGCGTCTAAAACATCAAGTATGATTAAATTAGCCCTTTGTATAAGCGAGATATGTAAATTTAAAAATTATGTACTTTTTGGTTTCTGTAATTAAGTTTAGGACAAAAAATAACAAAAAAATAAAGAATGTCAATGTCAAATTATGTCAAATACGTGCAATTTTACGATTGGGTCTGTTTTTTATAATTATTAACAAAATATGTATAGTGTAACAGGCGTACAAGGAAGTCATGTGGTGTCCACATCAGATATTTTATAATTTAGATGACATTTAATGCTTTATCATACAATTCTCTAAATGTGTTTTAGGCCCAATATTTTCATCTCTGGTTAAACTGCTGGTTAAGTTAATAATCGGTTATAAGAACAATATGGCATTGAAAAATTAACATATGTGTAATTTTTATAATTTAGGCTATAATATCGATGCAGTTAAATTAACAGGCTGTTTAATCGGAGATGAAAATACTGGGCCTTATAAAAATTAATTATTCCTGTAGAAATTTAATTCCAAGTTATATTGTTAAACTAAACATCCCTCTATTACTGTTTTAAGTTCTAAGTATTTAATTATGAAATAAACTTGGCTATAAACGTTTGAAAATGTGACAAACTAAAGCAATAAAAGTCCTCCAAAGTGCAGTTAACTTCTCTTTATATGTTTTCCAATTCTTTCTAATCATAAAATCCTTTGGAAAACACGATTAAATCATTCGTTTAATAAGAAAAAGTTCTGACCATATCTTACTAATAATTGTTTAAAATATATTGTTATAACAGTTAAATTGAATTACAGAAATCTATAAGAAGTAAGGAAGCTGGAAAGTTGTTTCTTTGATTATCTCAAATTAAAAAAAAAGCGCTTAGGTTGTTTTTGCTAAATATTTAAATAAGCAATTATCCTTAATATTTTGTAAAAACCATGTACCTACTGAAATTCCTTCCCATTTTCCATACCAGTATATCTGGAACCGAAGTTAAAACGCAGTCAACTAAAAAATCAATTTGTAAGTGACAAATTTCCCCATTATTTGTAACGTATTACACTGTGCTCTGACAATGATTAATTTTTTGGCCTACAAGCTAACTCGTGCAGAAATTTTTAACTTAAATGTACATCATTAAATAAAAAACTTATCGCTTTCATTATGAAGGTGGGTACTTGTCACCGAGAAAAATTAACAACATATTAATCTGTGAAATTATCTTCTTTTTATTACATACATTTATCATCAGGTTTTTTCGCAGTTTTAAATAATGGAGGTTTACTGAAATTTATTTTTTGAAGATATGTTTAATAGGATAATATATTAGTATCATTGACGTCAACAGTAAAAACGTAATGGTCGAAGTACTGAAAAGATATTGGTAGACAAATTACTAAAAATTGTCTGCTAATCAACCGAAAGTTGAAAAAGTAGCTCTTGCATTTTATAAAGAATATATAAATATCAGAATTTGGGGTCGTTTTCATAATCTGGCTCACTTTAACACTTTAATTAAAATTATTTTACAACTTTACATTTAATTTAAAGTAATGCTATAGAGTGTTTGCTATAGTGTTAAAGTTATATTATGAAAACGAATACAACTTTAATTTTAATTTAAAGTGTTAAAGTGAAGATAAAATTTATAATGAAAACGGCCTTTAGGGAAATATCTAATTATTGTCCCACAAAATGATTTTCTGTGTGTTGCAGGATACCTTGAACAAGGTCTATTAGTTAGAGATCCAAAGAAACTTAGAGAAAATTATAAGAAGACGAAGAAATGGAGAACAGACATTGCGTCGTTGTTCCCTACCGATTTGGCCTATACCTGGTGGCCTCCTTCGTCATGTCAGGTAAAGAAAAAAAAAAAATTCTCCGCATTACCACATTATAGTTTAACTTAGAATAGACTCCACTATTGTAACTTAAATGGGGAAGTTTAGCGATTATTTTTTATTTTTTTATTCAATGGGAAATGACTTGAAAACTGATATAACATGTTTTATTAAAAAAAAAAAATGCCCAGATTTTCCCGAAAAGCCGATTTTAAGCTGTGATGACGTCGGTAGAGGCAACGTATGTCGACTTATGCACAGACGCACGCGGTTGCGGTTACCAGCCTTGAGACTGAGGTGTTGTTACGACCTACGTTCAAGTGGTTCGATTTCACCGTTCTGTCTGAGTTTGCGCATAACTGACTTGTGACGTACTTACAGTTTACTCAAAATATATTAATTATAAATAAATGGAGCAATCATTTTAATTTTTAATTTCAATTTCACCAGTCATTTGTGTTATATTTGTGAGAAAATAGTATGTTATGTAGAATTTTTACCATGCTAAACTTCCTCATTGACAATAGATAACGCATGGTATCATGAAAATGAAATATTATATATTGCGGTCAAAAATATGGTGCTATTGGGCATAAACTTCAACTTCAAATTTTCTAGGCAAAAGGATTGACGAACTAATTCAGAAATGAATGTTTTCGAAAGAGGAAAGTTTTAGTTACGTTTAATATTCAAAACTAGCAGCAACTTTTGCTCATTAGAATAAAGTAGTTATAAAAGATAGAAATGTAGGTCTTAAGTAAAACATATAATTATGATTCAGTTTTAGGAAGCAATTAAAAAAAAAATTTTTTTTTTTCTTCGTATAGTAAAACATATAATGCTTGTATGAAGGATGCCAATTTTAAATCTTTAAAAATAAAGTACCTAATTTAAAGAGAAGCAATTTTAGAATTAAAGTAATCGTAAGTTAGAATTTCATTGCCTCTTGAAACGAATTTGTTTCAAATAAATTAGGCATTTCCAGTCTGTCCTTACAAACTTAATTTATAACTAATTCGCCCTGAAAATTTTAGACCACATTCGAACGTCTCTCTAGAAAATCTGTCACTTCTACAGGATGTTAAAGAATACGTATTACAAATTTATAGGGTAGGGGATGCAAAATAGACGGAAGTTACAAGCACACTACTGTTACTTATATTGCGAGAAAACAGACTGTTATTTGTTGCATTAATGGGAAATCACTTAAC
This sequence comes from Ophonus ardosiacus, assembly GCA_943142095.1. Lineage (NCBI taxonomy): Eukaryota > Metazoa > Arthropoda > Insecta > Coleoptera > Carabidae > Ophonus > Ophonus ardosiacus. Next base: position 41,690,925 of record OW964827.1, read on the forward strand.
AACACTTGCAAGCAATATAAATAAAAGGGAAATATGTGTCTCAACAATTTGACACTGACAAGTGAAATCATGTGAGTTTAAGTGACGTGATAGTAGTGTGCATGCAACTTAACTTTGAATAATAAACTCATTTCCGGAAACGCACAGTTTTCGATACAGACTCTTAAAAGAGTAATTATAATTATCTACCTTCATTTTAGCTTGCTGTATCCTGTCACTTTGCTTATTTTAACTTCTAGCAATATTTTTTTTAAATAATAGGTTTGCACAACAGTCAGAAACCGTTATAAACTATTTTGAGCATGCGCATCAGTTTAAATCGTTTGTACAACAGAAAGTTTTAATCTACGATTAAAAATTATCAGAAGTAATATGACAAGACCTCCTGATTTTATCGATAAATTTTTATTATGCACGATTTTTTTTGCTCAGCCACAAACACGAAAGCAAACTGCATGGTAAATCCCGATTTCGAAGGAGAAGTGGTTTTACCTAATGTCAGATTGCTTGAGTGATTTTGCTTAAAAGCAAAAAAAAATGAGTGCTTAAATAAAATATTATCTGAGAAAATCTAAGAGGTCGTGTGGTATTTGATGAGATAAATTCCAAAGACAACGCAAAATGAAACTTGACACATTAATTGACACACTGACAGTTATAAACAATAACAACTGTTTATTTACTTGGTAGCGGAAAATTATCGGGGTAACGGGGTTTTATCAGTATAATACTGTTCCCATTGGTTGAATTTTCAAGGTTTTGAATCATGATTGGTTAAAAACTGGTCGTTGGAATTTATCAGCAAAATATTTCAATCCCTGATCAGTTTCCAACCAGAATAGTCCGCAGATTCCAGATACCACCACTAAATTTTTGCTATATTGTTATGTAGATTCTTGAGTACAAATTTAAGAGAACTAGAAATAAATGCAGGAAGTAAATTTTAAACAAAAGTAAGATTATAATATCATTAGGTAATAATGAAAGATGCCAACAACAATAATTAACATAAGATAAAAATCTTTCTGTTCACTTCAGATAGTAGTAGTAACAATAACCTTCAATTCTGTTCGCAGAACCCAAAAATTTCCAATCAGTTTGAAACCAGTTTCAAAGTACGCATGCGTACTGAAAAATTAGCAATTTGTTGCATATTTCATTGTGCGAATAAACCTAAAATCTGAAGTTACAAGTCACATCCAACTAAAATGAAGGCAGATAATCAGCCTTATTCTGGTGTCCATGGTATTGAATACAATATTGTATAAAATACCATTATTGTTTTCAATACAATACTTTTCCGAAATGGTATTCCGGTAACCATTGGTTTCAATACAATGTTGTTTCCAATATAATAATTATATTCTATACGATATGGTATGAAATTAGTATTCAGGTAACCATTTATTATGAAAACGTCATTGTATACGAAGCAATTATCGTATAGATTCATGGTTTTGGTAAAGTCAAATTTTAGTTCGCGTTATGAACATTGTATAGTAGAAAAGTTTTACTATTTCACGAAATTAACTCGGTAACAGTATTTTTTTTGGAAAGTTTAGTGAAAAAATAGTAAGTAATAAAGAAATTATAATAATAAAAATGGATAATAATGGTTTTATTTTAATTTTTGACATGCTCGAAAATGAAAGAAATCGGTAAGTTATTAATTAATAAAAATGTAATTTGTTATAAAAAATATTTTTATTTAGACATGATTTACGTATAAATTGAAGAGTTTTGCGTGATGCTAGTGATCCCTTAACTCTTTCAGAGAATGTGTTCAGTAGCATCTTCAGGCTATCGCGTCAGTTTCTGATTTTATTATAGAATTGGATCCATTCTTTCCTACTCCGGAGCATGAAGAAATTGCGAGTCCTACAAATATAAAGATACTAAAAGCTTTACAATTTTATGGTCAAGCAATCTACCATCAGTTGGTCAAGATTTTTAAATTTGTATGAATCAGGCGTCAGTCAGTCGCAGCATAAAAGAAGTGACAAATTATTGTCGAACATCTGAGTTTTGTAGTACGTTTTGAGGCATCCCTGGGGTTAATTTTTCTGTTCGTAATAAACTGTTCTTTTCGTAATAATATAAATAAATTTCTACTTGGCTGGTAGTTGCAGAATTTGTAGATACTGATTAAAAACCCGTATCCCGCGACGATTACGCTTCTGCATGGCCCATTTCAAAGTACATTTTAATCTTGACTGCTGTCAATTTCATCTTCAAATTGTTTTCCAAAATTTTATCTTCACATATTTGTATATATTTCTTGTATTTCTTTCTTTAGCTTTTGATATTACTTTTATACTCGTTTATACTACTCGTAATTGTTGGATACGATAAATAAATAAATAAATAAATTTGAAGTTGTCTTTTAGAAACCTTCTTTTGAGATGAACTCATGATTAGACTAGACTATTACACACAAATTTCTATTTGTGGATGTTTCACTTGACACAAACACTTTTGTCATTCTCTAACTTCAAAATGTAAGCAAATGCTAGGTTAGGTGTCAGTCAGTGTTACCAATTGTCGCATGAAATTCATCATATTTATTTAATAAAATTTATCAATATATAAATTAATATTTGCGTTATTTTACTTTAAATAGCAATCCTGCGCATGTAAATGTACTAACATTGTAAAATTTATTTATTTAAATTAAATAATATTAAGATATTATTACAATTTTCTACAGAGTGACATCACTGCAAACAGGTGAATACAATATTGTATTCATTACAATACTACTTCCATACGATTACAATGTGGACACCAGAATACCAAATCTATACGATGTCTTATAGAACATTGAAATCATTATTGTATAGATTACAATATTGCTTCGGATACAATGGTCACCAGAATAAGGCCGATTATGAGTATATTAGTAAAAGTTAATCTATTTTGCATTCACTACATACCTTATAAATTTGTAACACGTGTTCTTTAACATTCTGTATTTCAATCGGTCATTTTTTGTTTATCCCAGGTAATTTGCATAATTTCTAGGAAAAATACTCGTACTGTAAGAGCATAATCCATAATATTTACTTTAGACTCAGACCCTAAATTTACAGTAACCTAGAATGTCAAAATTTTGTGTTTGTCTACATAATCTTCTATGTAGAAATAGAATTTATCAAGGATTTAGTATGTATTAATTCGTATGTGATCTACAGAGTCAAGAAATATTAATTATAGTTAGTAGTTAGATGGGTAGTCACCTGGGAACACCGTGTTACATTGATCGGTTTGTACGACCATTGTAGACGCGCAGACGTAATAGCTACAAAAAAAAGTATCATAACAAAAAAGTTCTGTGCCGTTGTGCAGTTTGTAGTTTGAGAATTAGATGAAATTTTTATAATTTCTGTATATTCTTTTATAAAAAAGAGTTCTCCAAATATTCATTTATATTTTTTTCGTCTTTCTTATCATTAATTTTAATGATATGCAAATACTCCCGCTTATCAACGACTTAATTACATTTTCTCTATTACCTTTTAACCCCCGTCGACCAGCTCAAATATTTAACCGGAATTCCAGTCCCGGACTTCTCCGGAATCATCCAGACGTAATTAAACATCTTGAGGTGAAAAATAATGCCGCAACGATCGGAAACAAAATGCCAAACAATCGACAGGCGTCGTCAAGTGATCGTTGAAAAATACGCGAATTTTTTGTTTCTGGAGCAAATGAAAAGTCAAATATTATTTGTTTGAAATGGAATTTTAAAATGGGGACTGTTTAGATAGCTGTCACGTTTACAGGAGACAGAATTTAATTTTAAGCAAAATTAAACATTGTTTGTAAAGTTTTAGTAACATAATATTTGTTGGCTGTAAATAAATTTAAAACATCAGTATTATACTCTCTGGAAATATCGAAAATAGTTTGCAAAATGTTTAAGTACTCCCTGTAGTATAATGTTACCGTGGTTACAATTTTAATTAACGACTGTCGTGCAAATGAAGCTAACTATATAAGATTAAATTGGTTTTGAAATTGAGTACCAGTACTTCAGACGAAACATGTACAATGAATAAAGACGCAATTACATAAAATTAATGGAAAGTGCATAATTTCATCTAAATTCTAATATGAATTATTGATTAAATATTTTATATTTGTTTTTTTTTATTGTTTTTCAAATATAATGAGATATGGGGTGGTATTAATAAAAATAAGTAAATACTTATAAGTACCTACTTATAAGTACTAGCAATTACTTATCAGTATCAGCAAGAGTTGCAAGTAAATACTTATTTTCATATTAATAACCAGATGCTGGTACTTAAAGTAAATACTTACTTACTTTTAAGTACATACTTACGTATGAAATTCAATAGTAAGCCGTGTGTTTGAAAAAAATAAAAATTTTGACATTTGTTGACAGTTCATTCTTATATTTATTTAAAGTTCGTTTTTCACAATCTATAATTTTGGACAGAATTATGTATAGAATTCTGACCAAAATTTTTATGGACAGAATCGTATGTATACAAATATTTTGTATGCCACTGTGAAAGTAATTAGCTATATAATTCTCGCTAAAAATATATGGATGATCTTGATAATCTTATATGAGCTTTACTACTTGCTCACGAGTCCAAGACAATTTAATAATATTTTATTAAATTAAAAACTGTAATCAATAATCAACAACTACAGTAATCATAAAAAAAATCCGATGCGACCGTTTATAAAATTCTGTTTATAATTATATCCATAAGTCTGTGCAAAATTATAGATAGTGACATACGGGCTTAAAGTTGCTGACAGTTAACAAACTAATCTGAAATACAGTTCTATATACATACATTGAAATTTTAAAAATATTTAGTTTCGAAAGCAGCGTCAAGGACAAAAATATTAATGAAAAAAATGTTGCCTTTGCCAACACCAATCTGAAAACCAGATGCTATGTAGTACAACTTTTCGGCTTTTTTTTAATGTTATAAGTGTCGGTAAACACATCTTAAAAATATTATCATTTAATAAATGAACACAAAGCACCACCTCTGAATTCATTGCTAACGCCAATAAAATGTTCTGATAGCCGAAGTATGTTTCGAGGATAAAGCGATACAATTTGATAAAACCTTGTTTACTGTAATTTTTCTTACGAATTTTACAATCCTTACGGGCTCATACGGCGTAGAACATATTTTTAAATTAATATAATTCTTGAAATTTTAATTCATTCCCCCATAAGCATGATAAATATCATACTTACAAATTTCTAAGTAAATACTTAATTGTTTAAGAATCAAGTCCATTTTATTAATACAGTTTTAAGTAATTACTTATTTTGATTATAAGTATAAGTACTTACTTTTGCCAAATAAGTATTTCCTTATAGCATCAGCTTATACTGAAACTTTATTAATACGGATATAAGTACTTACTTATAAAACTGTCAGTATAAGCATTTACTTATTTTTATTAATACTACCCATGTTCTACAAATGACTTGCATAAGATTCATAATTATATATAATTGATATTCATTTTCAACCCTAAATCTGTTTTAGTTCTTGGAAAAACAATTATTATATTCAGCCTGTTAAAGAATTGTTTGACGTTGGATTCCTACAATAGCAATTTAACTATTGGTATTTCTTGTTTGAAACTTCGCAAAATAAATGCAAATTGATATGTCTGTTTTATTTCTGTTTAGCTGCGAGTGCCTTGTCCCGTGATCGTACGAGTGAATCGACTGTTCCGTTTAGGTCGACTGAAAGAATGGTTCGAAAAAACAGAAACCGACACCAACTACCCCAACGTGTTCCGGATATGCAAGGTAACAAAACATCCCCCCTAAAAATACAACAATATAATTTGAGGGAAAAAATATCACAATTATTATTAAAGTTATAATGTCTTTCCACTGATCGAGTGTTTAATCTTCCTTTGGGGGTGGTGTTTTTGTATGTTTAGGTGCTGCTAGTTATCCTGGTGCTGATTCACTGGAACGCGTGCCTGTATTTCGCTATCAGTTACGCCATCGGATTCGGCACAGACAACTGGGTTTACAATTTAGATGGACCAAAAAATGCGTCCCTTACTAGACAATATATCTATAGCTTCTATTGGTCCACACTTACTCTTACCACCATTGGTAAGTAAATATATTTTACAGTATTATATTAAAATATATAGACTGGTAGTATTTACTCTTAATCAGGGGTGATGAAGCTTTGACTAAAATAACAAATTCAGTTGTTTTTTAATCATCTTAATGTATTTTTAAATAGTAGCCATGGTAATTAGTTAATCAGGGTGACTAGAATTTTGTGTAAACACTACCACCCATAGTATTCTTCACTGTAAGAAAGGCATTGCGCAATAAAAAGTGTGTGATTCTTGGCAACATTATGTCATTGAAGAAGATTTTTTTGCCAAGATCATAGAATCTGTTCATAAGGCGACGAATGTCGTAATTCTGCTCAGGAAATAATTTGGAATTTGAGTGATGATTTACGTTATTTATCAATAATGTCAAACAAAAACTATCGAATAAGGCTAGAATAATGATCTTGTCTGCATGTGCGGTTTTTGATGCAGAAAAAGATAGTTTCCGAGTATGTGTTAGCACAGATTATAGAACGAATTGAATTACCTATAAACGAAACATTATTGTGCAATAACCATTCTTACGAGAAGAATACTCTAAGTTATAGAAGGCAACCTATTCTAGCACAAGTAAGAAATTCGAAAACGAGCGCGTAGCAGCGAATGATGGAACGAACGAGTACTTGAATAGGCTTATGTAACTAGAGTTTCGGCTTTCATTTACACTATCCATTCTAATATAATAAATTCGAAAGTAACTCTGTCTGTCTGCCTTTCTGTTTGTCTGTCTGTCTGTTACGTTTTCACGCCTAAACGGCTGAACCAATTTTGATGAATTGAAAAGTAAAACTTGAAAGGATGAAATAGGGGATGAAAGTTTGTATGGAGAACCCATCATTTCTTCCGCTGAACCAATTTTGATGAATTTTGGTATAGAGATAGAATGGACCTTGGAAAAGCACATAGGCTACCTTTTGTCGCAAAAATAAAACTTGAAGGGGGTGAAATAGGGGATGAAAGTTTGTATGGAGAACCCATCATTTCTCAAGTTAGGGATATAAAAATTCTTATTTATGCTTTTGGTAAGAAATAAAGAGTGTTTTAGCGTTTTTGAAAAACCATCCCTCAAGGCGGTAAAATAGGGGATGATTTCAATTATTTTTTTATCTTTGTATCTATGGTTAAGTTTTAACCGTTAGCAGATTTTCGATATTTGTCGGAGAGATAGCTTGCATCATATGTACATAAGTAAAACTACCCGAGACATGGTGCGGTGCGGGCATCGGGTTACATGTACGATGCGAGACAGGTTGCTGGCTCCCTAAGCAGCGCATGTCTCCAAAGTAAATGAGAAAAAAATACTGGTACACGTGTGGCTAATCGTTATTCTGGCTTTACCCGTGCGAAGCCGGGGCGGGTTAGCTAGTTTCCTTATAAAAATAGTTGACAGTCATGCCAATCTCAAATAACAAAATATCACTAAAAGTCGTTTAACACTGAAGTTTTTTCTAGCATTAATATGCGTGCTAGAATATACCATTCTAATTCAGAAACAAATATTTTTTGCTTTCCAAAAATTTTCAAACACAATTTGCAAGTTCTTATGGCTGTCATAAATGAAACAAATTATTCAATTCATTTTTCTGAAATGCTAGTTTGCGTCGTTATTCATTCTTCCATTGCTGGTGACGAATTACCCAATTTCTCGGGCGATAAAAAACATTTCACCAACTTAGCGCATAATTCTCTGCTATTTCATTTCAATTTTGACAAGAAAATTGATCTGCAGAGACCTTGAAAGATCTCTAAGCTTAGCAACAACACATAGTATATATTTGGCAAAATTAAAAAAGTAAAAGCGAAATCTTTGCCAAGCACTGGAAGGTTATCTGCTGTCTGCACTCTTGAAAAAGGTAGGGAAAAGTCTGTGTTTGTTTTAATATTTACTAGGGCTATATGTGTCCTGGAAAATTCAATTTCCCTTATATATGTTTCTTTTTCTTTCTACTCGTAAGAAACTGGCCTAAAACAACTCCTTGGTTCAAAAATTCAAGGAACAAGTATTTTACATATATCGTGATCATTTATATTCGGGATGAATGCTAGTATGTTTCCTTAAATATTGATGAAAAGATATACATAATATTGTAAAGGTGATACAAAAAATGAAACAGTTGTATTTAATAAACATATGCATTAAATCTTTTCATATTATAAACCAGAAACTATGTAAATAAACTTATGTAATAAAAAATAATTTATCGTGCTGTGCAAAAATAGTGAGCCAAAGATATAAGTTTTTCAAAAACTACTAGAAATCAGTACAATCTTTTTTGATTTGTGATTTCGTACTCCATATTTAATAGTTTATCATCATTCTGTTTGATACAATTTTAATAATTATATTTGTAATTCTGTCTTGTGGAATATTTTTCCACATATTTTCTAAATGGTTTTTTTAATGCAGCCTCGTTTTTCTTTTCATCGCTTATTTTTAACTTCTGCCATAATGTTTATTGAATTTTTTCAAAAACTACTAGACATCGGTACAATCTTTTTTGATTTGTGATTTCGTAATCCATATTTAATAGTATATCATCATTCTGTTTGATACAATTTTAATAATTATATTTGTAATTCTGTCTTGTAGAATATTTTTCCATTCATTTTCTAAATGGTTATTTTAATTCAGCCTCGTTTTTCTTTTCATCCGGAGATTTCAAGTACCTATATTTAGGATAGTTGTCCTGTTGAAAAACTTATGCATGTAGCATATTTTTTCAGACATAAGGAACTACACAAAAAAAAAAACATCTAAATTGTAGTTAAATTAACTGAACAAATCTGTAATTTACTAATATGTTTTCATTAAATTATCTAAGTGGATTTAGTTAAATTTTCTAAATTTGCAATAACAAATTATAGTAAAATTAAATACAAAATTAGATTAAATGACTACATTTAGTATTGAACTAAACATAAATAAAGAAAATAACTAAATATATATCTAAATTTTCTATTCATTAAATAAATCACCTAAAATTGTAGGACAAATATAATGAAGCCAAAATATAATTAAATAAAATAAATAATTAAAATAACTATTTGCATATTTAAATTAACGATTTTTTACAAAATATTTATTATCTATTTCGGATTAGTTAAAATATTAAATTAAGATTTGTAAATTATACTAAATTATTAGACATATTGCCTAATAAAATAATATCTAATTATAATTAGACAAAATTTCAATTCTTTTTACCTCCCGCTACCCTTGGTAAGGGAGGTATAGGGATCGTGTTAAAATCACATATCAAGATTTTAGTAAATGACCACGTTTTAAGGACCCTAGAATCCAATTTTAACATTTTTACGATGATATCTGTATGTGTGTATGTGTGTGTATGTATGTGTGTGTACATGTATGTGTGTGTACATGTATGTGTGTGTGTATGTATGTGTGTATGTGTAGGGATTTTGTCTTCGCTCTAACTCAAATACTATCATTCAGAAAATTTTGAAACCATGTATTTATACCCTATTCTAATATGAAAAGATCCCATTAAATTTTGGTGTAAATCGGATAACCGGAAATGGCACTTTACCTGAAGCTCATAATGGTTTTTCTTCAAAAAATACCATTAAATGCCATTTTTTCGCATTTTGTCATTATGAAAATTAAAGATTATTGAATTTTCTATAGGAATACATTAATACTTTTTCTATATAATTTACAGATAAATTTAAAAATCTTTTTTTATACATCCTGAAGCTAAGATAAACACAATTTCTTTGTTACACAGTTCATATTTGAAATGAATGTAACTGACAGGTGAATGCCACTGTCAAAAAACTAATCACTTCAAATTAATAATAGTGACATTTGAAAAAGAAAATAGTAAATAAAGCAATAGTATGCAATGAAACAGTTTGCTGCATTAGTTAATACGTAGGTATGTATTTAAATTAATAAAAATTAAACAGCGGGAGGTTTTGTGTTGGCCACATCAGATTTTTTTTCTGTGATATGCTTTACTAAAATATCTTTATACATTTATAGAATCCATAGTACTCTTTATTTCGACTAATGGACCCACACCGTCATAAAATTATGTACCACATAAAATCACATTTCCTGTGCCATGTCTTATTGTGTAGGAATTTGGTATCTAGAATTGTGTCTTGCACTTGTTGATTGCCGAATATATCTCGTAATGTTGATATGTTTTGCAAAATTTAATCTCACCTTTTTATTTTTTCTACTAATTAAAGGTTTTTTAACATGACCATGTTTAATACATCCTACTTCTTTAAGACGTGGAGATGCAGTACTTCGGCTGACATTTTCTGTCGAATTCCCTGCGAAATATCCACAGCAGTTTTAAGTCGTTCATTTATCACATTACATTCTTCTTCTTATTTCCAGGCGAAACCCCGGTCCCAGAAAACGACGCCGAATACCTCTTCGTAGTCGCCGACTTCTTAGCGGGCGTCCTCATCTTCGCCACCATTGTCGGTAACATCGGGTCCATGATTAGCAACATGAACCTTTCCCGCGTGGAATTCCAGAACCGAATGGACGGTGTCAAACAATATATGGCCTTTAGAAGGGTTGGAAGAGAACTAGAAGCCAGGGTGATCAGATGGTTCGCTTATACATGGACGGAATCTGGCGCTTTGGATGAAGAAAGGGTTCTTGGAGCTCTTCCAGATAAGTTAAAAGCAGAGATTGCAATTAGGGTTCATCTGGATACGTTGAGGAAGGTGAGGATTTTCCAGGATTGCGAACCTGGATTACTGGAAGCTTTGGTGCTGAAGCTCAGGCTACAGGTTAGTCGATTTTTTTTTAATTCAACAAAAAAAGTTAATGCTATTTTGATTCCTCTAAGTTTTTGATATGGTTAAAACAAACTATGTGTCCAATATGAATAAAACCTGACATATGCAAAGGCTGTTTAAACATTTTTAGTAAAAAGAAAGTAAAACTTTTGAGGAAAAATCTTTATGGTTTTTTATTCATCCCTACTTAAAATACCCTTCTTTATTCGTTGCAACCACTTTTCAAATCATAGAGAGAAAAATTTCATTTTGTAAATTCAGCAACTTTTCATTTTCAAAGATCCAAACACTTGATTTTAGATTGTTTTCGAATTAATAGTTATATACCCAAAATTCGTCACCCGTGTTGATATGCAACATCTATTTTAAAGCCCCTTTGAAAAAATGCAGTCCCTTCTGAATCTCCCGATAGTGAATATTTCAGTTTTCCTTTATTAAAATTTCATCAGCTTTAATATTTTCTAAGCAAATAACTTCTACAAGTCGCCCTGTTCTAGAATCATTTTCTAACGAGCATCGTTCATATTTAAATTCACGAGAACAATAACTGACGGTTCATAATGACGGAGCAGTATCACTAAAAGCCGCCAATAAATATTGATAACTTTGCTCAAACGACAAATTTCTTCTAAAGTTATTCCAAACCATTGCACGAAATGCAATAGACACTTACATAATTGCAATTTGCAAGAGCGCATCTTGCGGCAAAGCATAGAACTAAAGATTGTTATGGTTACCACGTCGAAACAAAGACCTGTCATCAGCCATAAACTTCTACACTCCAGCCATCGTTTTAGTTGAATCTTCAAAATTATCAAACAAAAAAAGTTGCCCCACGCACATCTTGTGGTTTTAAACTCATTTTTATTGAACACAACTAACAAATCACAAAGAATTAGGTTAACACTAAATGAAAGATAAAAACATAATGACAGATAGAATCATGGAGCGGGACGTAAGACAACGAGGGGAAGTTTGTTTGGAAGCATGATCTTCTATCTCTCTCTTGCATGCCACGTCAATTCTGTAAGTGGCTATTCGATGCACTTCCATTCTGATTCTTATTTACTCTTGATCTAATAATAACAAATAATTGCTATTTTTGTTTTTTAATTAGATCTTGACAAGACTATTACTAATAAATATCAAAAGGAGAATATTTGAAAAAATAACATTTTGTCGATTGTCACTGCTAGCAAAAACTTCCAGAATATCCCTCGTACGAGTAGGTACTACACAAACCACGGTACCAAAGTGATAAAAAAAGATAGACAAAATTGTTAGAGAGTATAAATTAATTATTTTTCATATGTACAAAGTTAAACTTCTAAAACGTTTCGTTCATAAAGCGAACGTTTTTCGTTTGTAACTAATACCCCTGAAAGTTTTTATTCCCAATGTTTTTCTTTTAGCTTTTAGGTGCAAAGTTGCCCGTTATATATAAGTTGCTGAGAACGCAGACTGCTCTTGTTGTACAGAGTACAGATTAAGTTTAATTTTATGTGTGGTGGAATGTGCAAGACATTTAATTACTTGGTTTAACTCGGAGCATCCAGGTTTATTGCTACGGTGTACGGGAATATAAGATATTCCTGTACTGTTAATGCCAACACGGGACCATAAATAATTAAACGTATAAATCTTTAATATTTGTATTCGCATTTCAACAAATCTAACCATACGAGAGATAGAGAGAAAGAGAGAATGTTTAAATAAATAAATATATCACTACGGCTTAGTGTTATTACCCGTTTCTGGGTGTATCAATAAATATACAGATGAACTACGCTTATGCTTTTTGGGATTTGATTTGTAATCATTACCAGTATACAATCGTTATATTCGCTGTCATTTTAGAGATAAATTTCGCTCGTAAAATCGTAAGCAATAAATTGCTACAGTTCACAAATCGAATAACGAAAATCATGACAGAAATTCAGGTTACAGAGAATATAAACTAGTAGTAATAAATACAGGATATATTTCACGTTTTACTGCTGAGAAAAAAAAAAATATTAGATAAAATGTATTAACGGATTTCTCGGCGATGATTGTAAGGAATTATATTGTTGTTATTCCATAAAGTAGTTAATTTTATTTAAATTTCCAATATTTCGTTACACATTTTCCAACTTCATCAGGGAATAAAATAGTTTTAATTGGTGTAATCACTTGACAAATTGATAAATTCAGAAACATTCAATTTTGTTATTATTTGTGTGTGCCCTGCACTGATTTACATATTATTGAAAGAATTTTGACTAGCTACGTAGAAAATATAAGTTACTAAAATATCTTTCAGAACTCATATTATTAATTGGAAAAATACTACCTTTTTTTAGTTTAAGTTCTGTAATTTATTATTTTAACCCAACGTTTCGGCACCATAAACTGGTGCCTTCTTCAGGGGATACAATGACATATTTTTTGAAATAACAAAAACAACAAGTAACCAAGGTAAAAGGAGATTTTTTCTTGAGAAGATGCATGTTCGCCGTCCATGTTTTTGCCGGACATGCATATATTGTCATACGTAATATAACAAGTGATATGATTATCATCGATGATATTTTCGAGTGAAACCGAGTTGCAGATTTTACGAGTCCGAAGGACGAGTGAAATATGCTACTTCGGTTTCACGAGCAATATCTTCGATTATTAATCATATCACGAGCTTATATTTAATGAGAGAATATAATGAATTTTTGTTAAAATTAACTGTCAATGTTGTCAAAATCCCTTAGTAACGAATATAAATAAGGTGATAATTTCTTTGTTTTTTATCATCACTGTGATAGACATGTAACTATGGAAATTCTGAATGTTGATTGGCGGAAAACATGTCACGTGACTAATGAATTATATTCTCTAGAAAATTGTATACATAAAAAAGGTAACATTTATGAACATTTCTTGTTACCTTGGTTACTTGTTGTTTTTGTTATTTCAAAAAATATGTCATTGTATCCCCTGAAGAAGGCACCAGTTTATGGTGCCCAAACGTTGGGTTAAAATAATAAATTACAGAACTTAAACTAAAAAAAAGGTAGTATATAAGTTACATTAAAAGAATATTTAAAAAAACTTGTAAAATTTACTCTGTGAGCGTCACATGTTGGCTGAAAAGATGTTTATGAATTTATCAATTTGTCAAGTGATTACACCAATTAAAACTATTTTATTCCCTGATGAAGTTACAAAATGTGTAACGAAATATTGGAAATTTAAATAAAATTTACTACTTTATGGAATAACAATATAATTCCTTACAATCACCACCGAGAAATCCGTTAATACATTTTATCTATCAACAAGTACGGCGTTACTTCCCCCTAACAAAAAAAAATATTGTTTTTACTCATTTTTGGAAGTATGTATTGTGTATCTACTTTAAAAGACGTCATATAACGGGTACTCTAACCTATATTAGAGAAGGCACTGTTGAAGTCACATATAAATAAATATATCATGACGGCACACTCACTGCAGGGAGGAGTGCACTTTTCGTAAAAGCTTTTCCAAAGTCTGAACATTAAGCCAAGACTAAAATTTAGAAAGCTCGATATTTCAATCTCGAATCAAGTGGAGATGCATTCGGGCCGGGCTTTGAGGTTTGGATCGACTCAACCCGAAAATAAAAATTACCGGCCCGACTCGAAGATCGACTCGACAAAAAATTAGCTAGCCCGGCTCGAAAATTGACTCGAAATCGGGCCGGGCCGGGCCAAAGCTCGAAATTGGGTGCATCCGGCATTGCTAATGTTGATTTTTATGTTAAAGCGAAATGTTTAACTTTTTTCGTGTCAAACATAAAAAAAACCTCTACATTCTTATAACTTTCAACAATAGTTAACATAAGTAGTTAAAAAAGAGACCCTTCTAGTGTAACTTCACATATTAATAAATAAAAATGTATTATTTTACTTCAAGAATTCAAGGTTATTCATTAAAGCATAATAATTATATTGTGATGTTGCTATTATTATTGTTATTACTCGTATGTTTAAATAAAAGTGATTTTTGTTCGTACCATAATGATTTCTTGTATTATTTTTGAGCAGAAAGAAATTTAGATAAAAAATCCTTATGTAAATTAAATTATATTTTTTTATATAAGATTTGTGAAAAAGTTGTTTAAATTCTTTGGTAAACACAGTGTTAAATACTCGTAGGTCTGTAATTTTATAACAAACTTACACTAGAAGACTCTCTTTTTTAACTACTTATGTTAACTAATGTTGAAAGTTATAAGAATGTAGAGGTTTTTTATAAGTTTGACACGAAAAAAGTTACACATTTCGCCACATTAGGAATGCCGGATGCACCCAATTTCGAGATTTGACCCGGCCCGGCCCGATTTCGAGTCAATTTTCGAGCCGGGCTAGGTAATTTTTTTGTCGAGTCGATCTTCGACTCGGGCCGGTAATTTTTATTTTTGGGCCGAGTCGATCCAAACCTCAAAGCCCGGCCCGACCCGGCCCGAATGCATCTCTATTCGGCCCGATAAAAAATATCTTCGGCCCGGCTCGATGATCGACTCGAAATCGAGGCGGGCTTCGGGCCGGTCCGGGCCAAAGCTCGAAATCGAGTGCATCTCTGGATCAAGCTTCTAATAAGATTTAGCCAAACGAAGCTTTAAATTTTAAAAAGCTTGAATTTTGAAGCCAAGCCAAACTTTATCATTTCAAGCCAATTTACAGTTCGTGACAACAAAGAAAGCTTTTGCAATTACCAACGTTTACAAGAAAAATGGCTCATGAATTGCGTCATAGTAAAATATTTCAAATCGTAGTGCCGCTTTATAGAGATTCTGGTAGCATTTCACATTCCTCGGACCGTTTTTCATGCAAGTCATGAACTGTACTTAGCTTGGTTAATCTTAAAGTCTTTAATGATGAATATGTATTCAAACAAAATGTATACGAATATTAACATACCAAAAAGTTGCGGCTATACATAATATTATTATTGTTTAGTATAGAAAAACTTTTTAATTTAAATGTTTTAATTAATTAACTAATTCATTTGCGTATTGAACTGATTTGAGAGTCACTACAAACTCTAGCTTCTATATAGAAATATGTACTATAAAATGCAAGTGAAAATGTGAAATTTCTCTTCTAGAGTTGAGAAAACTTTTACAGATTCCTTTTTCTCTCTTTTGTTACAGGTCTTCTCGCCGGGCGATTTTATATGCAGAAAAGGCGACGTCGGGAAAGAGATGTACATAGTTAAAAGAGGACAGCTGCAGGTAATAATTATTACAATAATTATATCTGCAAATTGCATCCCGTAATTTTTATAATAGATGTAAAACCTTAATTAGAAAACGGGGTATAAAGTTTTTAATGTTTAGTAATAAATGTTTATTAGAAATATTAAATGGGTTTTTATATTATTCGATGTTTTTCCATTTCTTGAAGGTCGAAGAAATTGTCAATTGACATAGTACCACGAACACCAGTATTTGTAACAAACAGAAAATTGTTTAATATTTGTAAAAAATACAAATAATTTATTTTTTATTTAATTTAATTTCATTTCATTGTCGTAACGTATGTAACAAAAGTTTTGAGAAAAAGTTAGACCTCTTTATCAAATAGAATTTTTTTATTGAAACGTTGACATAAGGGGTTGTTCCTATAAACTGAGGATAAAAGAAATCTACTTTACAACACTGATAGGGGACCATTATATTCAATGCGTTGCATTTATTTAATACATTGACCTTGTCTCATTTACCTCTGGACTATATAAAATCTATTTCTTGGATCGTCAGAAATATTCTTGACTGTTGTTCGTTTTGGTATTCCCTGCCATTATTGTACAATTTTTTTTTTGCTAGAAAACTGCCCAAAAGTCTTCTGTCAATTTTCTATCTCTGTTTTCTATGAAATGTTGACGCCTTATTATTCTGAAATATCTGGAGATTCGCTTAAGCTAGGCCGCTGCCTATTTTGTTAAATTATTTCTTTTTCAAAATGTTAAATCATTACTGACCAAAAATCTGCTAACAATCATTTTTATAATTCTAAATTGTCACGATGACGTTCTAACTTGGCCTTGAGCACTTTGAATGAGTCTGCTGATTTGATTTGGGGGCAAAAGTTAGAGTTGCTCACTTTTTGGTAAATTTATGCATACTACACCTTCTTCACATTCCCGTATACTTCGGTAAATAGTCATCTGTCCAATATTTTAATCCCCAAAAACGTTTACAATTTCACGTTTCGGCTGTATATCCAACTAACCTATAGATAGATTTAGGTATTTCAAGTTTGTATAAAATCTTTAAAAACTTTTTCTGGAAAATTTAACAATAAAACAACTACACTATGTATTTATTGCGTCCAGTTACAACCAGATTAGACCTTATTTAGTAATAAAATTTGAAGCGTAATATTTTTCTGAAAAGGTTACATACGATATTGTAAATGTGCTCTTTTTTAAATAATCCCCTACTTAATAGCTTTTGTTCTTATTCTGTTTTCTCATTTTCTGATTTCCCTTCTCTGAGTGCTTCCGGTATACCCCACCCACTGTTTCCGGTATATAAGAATCTTGCTAAGTCAGAAGACTGCAGGAGTTTCATTGGGTAATCCAGACCTTTGACCTTTTAGTGATTTGGAGAAATATTGAATATTCTGTTTAATTTTTTTTTCAATTTCTCGTCTGTCCAGGTGGTAGCAGATGACGGCACCACTGTCCTCGCTACTTTAGGCGCGGGTAGCGTCTTCGGCGAGGTATCAGTCCTCGACATCGCGGGTAACCGTACCGGTAACCGCCGTACAGCTAACGTTCGCTCCCTCGGCTACTCCGACCTCTTTTGCCTGGCCAAAGACGATCTCTGGGTAGCCTTAGCTGACTACCCCGAAGCTAGGGCTACTCTCACGGAACGTGGGTGTCAACTTCTGAGGAAGGATGGGCTCCTAGACGAAGAGGTTTTCAGGAATGCGAGAGATAGTCAGCATAGTATGGAAGAGACTGTTAGAAGGTTGGAGACGGCGGTTAAGGGATTGCAGACTAGATTGGCCAGATTGATGGCTGAGTTTGGGGCCAGCCAAGCCAAGATTAAGCAGAGGTTGAGCCGGGTTGAGCACAGGTAAGAAATAAGATCAACTTAACCAAAATTGAATAACTGCACGTAGATTTTCTATCAAAAATGCTATTCCCAGTTTTTTTGATATATTAGAGCAGTAGAACACTTTTGTGAGCAAGAACTTTAGGCGGAACATTTTTTTTTAATTAAAAAATCTGTTGTGGCCAGCACAAGACCTCTCGCCATTTCCATATTAGGCTATATAAGTATTGTATTGCACTTCACTTTCGAACCGTCGTTTTATAACAAAAAATTACAGAACTTTACTCAAATATTGTCTAATTATATATATTTTTCATTGTATGAGGAAGTTTGTAAATGTCAGAGATTCTTCCAATTCATTAACCAGATTGGCGGTATTTCTGATGGATATATGCATTTTACCACAATTTTACCTATAATTTCAAATATTTAATTAATAAAACAATAAGAAAAGTTAAATATACTTCCCAGAAAAAGCTATCAGAATGTCACTAAAACTGTTGATATTTGACAATGATATGTGTCATGTTATAAACATTGGAATTTGTCAACTGGTTTTCTTAGTGTCTTGGCCTCTGCGATTTATAAATTATAATGTCTTTATCTCTAAATCTATATAAGATATAATAAAAATTTTAAGTGTAATAGATGGAGATTTTATGTTCTTTAATATTTAATAAAAAAAAACTCCCAAAAATTGTATTTAGAAGAATTTTTTTAAGAAACTACTACTTCCGGTTGTTCAATTGTTACCAAAACCTTTTAGCTCTTCCCAGGAATGTCAGATTGAAGAAACTGCAGTTAAATATTTTTTAAGTCTTACAGTTTTTGAGGAATCGTCCCTCCAACATCCATACATACACACACACACACACACACACACACACACATACACACATACACACATCCACACACAGACATCATTTTAAAAATGTTATAATCAGATTCTAGGGACCTGAAATCGTGCTTATTCAATAAAATCTGGGTATGCGAATTTTAGCATGAATCCAATACCTCTCTTAGCGAGAGGTAAAAAGAATAAAAGTAAACTCATATATACCTAATCTTCAAATGGTTTTCTGCTAACGGCTTTTTCCAAAGTATAATCTTTTTAAGGAATGCTAATAATTTATATGTAGTAGTTAAAATATCTTCATTTTTACCCAGTATAGTTGTATTGATTGACATTGTTTAAATAATTAAAAATATCTGTTAAATAATACCACATATTATTTTTAAGATCTTACGTGAATAAAAGTTATTTTGAAAGAAATGAAACTATTCTTTTCTTAAATCTAATACGCGGAAAAACATAATTTTCCTCGAGAGAGCCGTCTGATTACTTTGTTAGCAACTCTACTCAAAATATTTCGCAATTATACGGGCAATATTTTTGCAACAAATGCTTGTCTATGCAAGAAGGAATGGTTGAAATAAACCTCAATTTTGTTTTTGTGGAAAAACTGCAAATCCCGCCACCTACCATCAGTGGGACTCCACCATTATAAATTGCAACATATTTTCATATATTACAAAAAAGTAGTACTGTTGTATTTCTCCCTCAATTCATTCATATTATTTTTTAATTTACAAAGCATAGTTAAAAAAATTGCTTTCGAAGTGCTTACGGAACACTAATGTTCCGCGGAACACCGGTTCAGAACCACTCTATTAGAGTTTAAAAAAATTCTCTACAAATAGAATTTATTTGTGTTACTTCCACACAGTATGAGATTCACTTCCGCAAAATGAAGTGTCTTTATTGCATATTTACCGCATAGAGTAAAGTGAAAAATAGGTCCCCTGAGAATTGTATGAAGAGCTAATAGAAAATGTATAACATTTAACCATCGTACATTCATTTTAATTTAGATTGTTGCACCTACATATTAACAAACATATTTCTTTATTAAAGTTTAATACCATGTTTCAAAAAACTATTTCCGCTATTATACGAGATATTGTGTTAAATACGTAACACCAAATGGAGTACGTTGACAATAAAGCTGACATATACTTGTTAAAAAAATATCATACCTTTTGCGTTCGTCCAGAAGGCCTTATTTACATAAATCTACATATTTAACTTTAAATATTGGCTACAACATTATCACTTTATACGCTGAAAAATACGTCTGTTCTTTATAATATTCCACGATAAACTAAATTGTGTGGCTGTTTCGCTACTGAAAACGTGTTTTATTTGGTTCGGACTACGCGGATCAAATGAAAAATATTCATTAAATACTGAAGATTTTTCTATTTTAAATTATTTTACACCGTAAATTTTTTAGCACAATATAAAAATTTATTATGGCTTAATGATGAAATTGATATGCACTAAAGTCTAATAAAAGGAATCCATAAGAAACGGTATTCATTGAACCAACAAAAAAATACAAATTGTAATAATAACCAATGTCAGTAACATGAAACGCAACGACTTTGTTTTATATAGACCCAGGTTATATAAGCATTGTACATAAGGTATTTAACATTTCTGGTACACACAAAAACACATATCTTCTTTATATATTTTAAAAATTTTTAATTAATTCTATGAACAAGTTTCCTCTTATTCTTCTAATGTTCGAGATTCTTCCAATTCATTGATGAGATTGGCGGTATTTCTGAAGGATATATGTAATAAATGTATCTATAATTATAAATATTTATTTAATAATAAAATAAGAAATATTAAATGTACTTCCCAGAAAAAGTCTTCAGTAATGTCTCTGGCTTTTTGACACTCACATTTATCTGTCAATTACAAACATTTTATTTTTTCCACTTGTCTATGGCTGCAAAATTCATTTACAACATATTATTTTATATACATATTTAAATTTCCTTATCTCTAACTCTATAAAAGATATAATAAAAATTATAAATGTATTCTTTAATATTTGTAATAACAAATAATATTTAGACTTTTTTTAAGAAACTAATACTTCCGGTTGTGCACTTGTTACCAAAATCAAATTAGCTCTTCCCTGTAATGTCAGATTGGGGAAACTCAGTTAAACATGTCTTATAGTATTTGAGAAACCGTGGTTCCAACACACACACACACACACACACACACACACACACACACACACACACACACACACACACACACACACACACACACACACACACACGCATATGGATACGATCGTAAAAATTTTACAATCGGATTCTAGGAACCTTAAAACGTGCTTAAGCCAGAGGTAAAATCTGAAGTGGCCAACACAATACCTTTTGTCATTGAATTCTTATTAATTTAAATACACCTACATATTTACTACTGCTGGCAATTGTAATACCATTAGATTCTAGAGCAGTGTTTCCCAAACTTTTAATGTTCGCATACTCCTTTTGAAATGACCGGTTGCAGATACGTTCATCAATTCCTTGTTCATTTAGCAAACCATTAAAATTAACAAATTTGAATCAGTTTCCTTGTACTTACGACATTTAAATTATTGCCGTCAAAAAATCGCGTTACATTTGTTCGTTTTGATGAACCGTTGATTTTACAAGAAATTAATGAACGTTTCTGTAACCGGGCATTAATCTCATTGATTTATAAATCATATTAAGTACCACTTATATTGGATGTTATTAATATTTTTCTCGCAATAATACAAGGCTTAAAAAAATTCCAAGTACCTCTTGAATTGTCTCAAGTACCCCCAGACGTGCATGTATTCCACCTTCAATTTGGTAAACACTGTACTAGAGGATTCAATTGTACAGTATCGTAGTCACAAACTGCAATACAAGAGAACATTTACAGTAACACGTACAAATCGTGCTTTTTGTCTTCAAATTAGCCCTGCTTTTCACGTGAAACGATCCAAAATTTTATTTTCTTTCTCGTTTGTATACTTTGCAAAGGTCGTGTGTTTCTCATACCCCATCAAAGCCAGCTCGAGTAAATTTCTTTTTAAATATTTTGTTGTTCGTGCGACTTTAGTCCCTGAGGGAAAACGACCCTTAACGATTGTCCCGACGTATTGGTGAATCGATTCTCGACATAGCAACTTTATTGAGCCAACTTCAGACAAACCGATCGCTTTAACAATGTATAGGAGAAGCAAGGACATTATCGTTCGCACAGTTTGTAGATGTGTTTTTCAAATATTAAACTTGGATTTTAAAGATTTATGGAAAAAATTTCAAATGCAATAAAACTTCGCGAAGGTTGGGAATTTGATTTCCGGGTTCTATCAACGAGGATGATGAACTGTGAGTTCAAACATTCAAAAGAATATTAGAACTCTTGATTTCTTCAAGATATTAGGCCAATTCACTGATAGTTGTTAACATAATATTTAAGGTGTTAGGTAAAACTGAGACTTAACAATGATTTTTTAGCAATTCTTGTAATAATTGTCACTCAATCGCTAGTTAGTAAATATATAATTAACGACAATGGGCTACTTGCGTACCTTTTTTTATTTCATATTTTTGAAGAGCAGGTAAAAACTTGCTACCCCTATTTTTTCTTTTGACAATTTTTTTATTAATTAGCCAGAAAATAAATAATGAAATTTGATTATTTGAATTACCGCCATGTATGACGTATATTACGCCGCACCAATGAGTGATCGTAAAGCCATAGCATTTGTTTGTACGGGTAATGTAGATTTCCTGTTTGACGTTTCAACAATAGTTTGAAGGTTAGTATTTTAGTTTGTTTTTTTCGTATCGATATTTTATATTACATGTAACTACCTATGTGTTTATTTGTGAAGTAATTAATATATTTGAGAGCCCAGAGAGAGCAAAATGTCAAATTCAAATTAAAACTTTCTCGCACGCAATGCCATCTATAAGTTACATTCTTAAACATGGTTCTCTTTCTCGGTTCAATATAATGACGTCACAGAAAATTTTCTTTCTTAATTTACTAAAAAAACAAATAACTTTTTTAAAATAAAATTTATATTTTTATATATGTTTTCAACATAACATTACGTATATAGTGATAGAAATCGGATTTTCAGTACCATGCAAGTAGCCCATTTTAAAAACGGTCGTTGCGAACAATTGTTGTTAATTATAACAGTCAAGTTAAAGGGCACGTCGATTCTTAATATTTGTACATATTTCTATTCCATCAACAATGTAAAGTGACAGAATGTGATTAGTTTGACGTTTGGGTTTTTAATAATGAGTGATAAGAAAATTCGTGATGCAAGATGTTCCGCAGGACAATATTCTTTAATGGAAGATTACATTTGTGAACTTAAAAAGATGATTTTGGGAATTAAATGACATAAAGCTAGTTTCGCATCTTAGTTGAAAAATTTGCATGGAAAATTGAAATTTAGCCCTGTTATCTCTTATAAACGTAGAAATTAATTGTAAGGAGAATCTGAAAAATTCTTTTTAAAAATTAAAACATTTAAGTTATAAATTTATCATTGCAATCTTGCAAATTTCTTAGCATAATAAGCCGGTTTCACATTTTTAACTTCCGTCACTTTTAGGTAAGGAAGGTATTATCTTTGGTCAAATATTCGAAGAGCTGATTATATTTTGATTACAAATGGTTAACCGGAAGTTCCCTTAAATGAAGTTCTTAACAGTTTTTCTTGAAAAAACGCAGTTAAATATAGTTAATTTTTAACAACTGGTTAACATTTTTATCCAATCAAGTATGTTGGTATATAACATAAAATTGGATTTTTAGTTATCAAATCAATATCAATTGGATAAAAATTTTGACCAGTTTTGAAAAATTAATCACTTTGTTACAGAACAGGCCCAAATAGCGAATACGAATTTTGAACTTGGCAACTGACATTCCATTTAACAACTAAGAATGATTGTTAATCTTAACAACTTTGCTTAAAGAATTAAACCGATCCTGCGTATATACCGACCTCAAAATCATTATTTTTAAGTAGGAAAAAAGAAAATATAATATAAACGGAACAGAATAAATGGACAAATTTTATATAAAAAAACAGTTTTTACTTCCTTGTACGAAGTAAAGGAAGTATTGTAATAGCGAAAAATTTCGGTTTCCAGATTTCAACGGAAATATCCATTTTGAGCATTTTGACTAATTTCGTCGTGACGTCTGTACGAACGTACGTATGTACGTATCTCGCTGAAAAACGGGAAGCCGTAGAAAGTTAAAATTTTGTATTTAGAACTGTTATAACATCTAGTTGTGCACCTCCCTTTTTGGTCATTACATAACTTGAGGAAGTGGTACTTTACTTGAAGCCTGTAATAGATTTTAATGAAAAACTATATTAAAATATAAACCAAAACTTTTCAAATTTGGTATATAAGACTTTTATATGAATGGGAATAACGTAATAAATTTTAGTTAAAAAGGTCTGTCCGGAAGTGGTACTTTACTTGAAGCCTATAATAGATTTTAATGAAAAACTATATTAAAATATAATCTAAAACTTTTCAAATTTGGTATATAAGACTTTTATATCAATGGGAATAACATAATAGATTTTAGTTAAAATGGTTTACCCGGAAGTGGTACTTTACTTGAAGCCTATAATAGATTTTAATGAAAAACTATATTAAAATATAATCCAAAACTTTTAAAATATGATATATACTCGTAAGACTTTTATATCAATGGGAATAACATAATAGATTTTGGTTAAAATAGTCTAACCGGAAGTGATACTTTACCTGAAGATGTTATCAGTTTTTCTTGAAAAAAATGGTGTTATTTTGATTTTAGTAATAAATGCTTCAAATAAAAGTTTTAGAGAATTGAATTCTGCGTCGAAAACTTTAATTATGATTAAATTAGCTCTTTGTATTCTCTAATTAAGTTTGCTATGGATTAGGACAAAAAAGAACAAAAAAAATAAAATGTTGATGTCAAATTATGTCAAATACGTGCAATTTTATGATTGGGTCTGTTATAATACATATTTTAATTATTAACAAAATATGTATAGTGTAACAGGCGTACAAGGAAGTCATGTGCTGTCCACATCAGATATTTTTTATAAAATTTGTCCATTCATTCTGTTCCATTTATAATATATTTAAAAAAAGTTTTTTTCATCATATTATAACTTTGTGTATTTCACATATAAATCATCGTTGTTTGTTAACGTTTGTTACAAACATTTCGTTATTTTTCTGACTTGATTCAAGAGTATCATAGTTATGATTGAAACGTTGGTTTGAAATCTATAAAATCTTCCAGGCTGCGATTCAGAATTTTCTTTTTTCCTACATCAAATTCCAGTCGATCATCGTTACTCCAATTATTTTTAAGAACCGGAAGAGCTATGCGAAGATTCATAATTGTCACCATTTTACTGGAATTATTTCTATTGTAATTATATATTTCTGTGTTCTAGGCGTCACTCGGAGGTTCCAGGAGGTACCGCGGGCGGTTCGGCGTCGCGACGCCGGGTGCATTCAGTGGGGGGTAGAGGGGGAGGTGCCGGATTCCCCCCACAGGCAACAGCGCCCGGTCATCGACGAACTATGTGACACCTACAGCTGGTCTCGCTGCCACCATACACACAGACATATCTATTTTCCTATTGTTCTTTCACACTGGTTTTGTAAAATATCAAGAGCTATAATAAATATATTTACGTTTATAAACACCGACTTTTATTTACACGAATATTCAATATAATCAAGATTTGCATTACTGTACGATCCAAACATTAATCATTTAAGTTTTCATTTCGGACGTGCGCTCTTAAGCACACACAATTATTATTATTATTATTATTATTATTATTATTATTTTTTACGGTGTACACATAAGTAATTAATCAGTTTATTACAGACTGTTGCTCCCCGTTTTACGTACAACGTACAACTATTATTGTGGTATCAATAGAAAGATATTTTTTTACGTGACACCAAATACATGTAAATTATGTCATAAGGTGGAGTGGGATAAGTTTGCAAACGGGGCAAATGCATATACCGGTTATTTTTATTATGATATGAGCGAAATTTCTCTAGCTAGTATGTAGTAATAATATACCTACTAAACTTTACGTTCTGGCGGCTGTGGGTTGTCTGTACTTTATTTTTAGGGCCAGTTTTACAATCTCCGGTCAGAATTTTAACCGTAGGTTAAATAAACAATATTAAATCGGATTATTCACAGCAATGATCAATTTGTCATTTGATAGTTCATTTCGTTTCAATTTTGTTTATTTAATTGTCAGTTAAAATTTTAATAGGAGATTGTAAAACTGAACCTTAATAATAAACTGCCATGCCATTTTTTGACATAAATCAAATTCAACTTAAAGTAAAATAGAAATTTATTTTTGAACTGTTTTAAAGTAAAATGTTTACCCACAAACATTATTAGCATTTACTGTAATAAAACTTTAATAAAATTTTGTGTTCTAAAAGATGCCCTTTTCTCATTTTGAATGACGTTTGATGTTTTGTTTATGGTTAAATTGTATGAATAAAAACTTATTGAACACCCGATATATTTCTCTATATCTCATTTAAGTAGTCAATTTCTGGATGATTTATGCAATACAGAGCGAAATTCCAATTTCTATTCTGTATATGTACGCGTATTCATATCCTATGTAAACAACCGATATTCCCGAAAGTTTCTGTTGCTCATCACAATTCCCGAATCATTTTAATTAATTTATTAATTGTATTGTCCTCATTTAAACATTAATTAATGTTCTCCTTTAATTTGCTTTATTTCTTAAATTCGGAAAAGATAAACGAATTGATGTGTTGGGATTTATTTATGCACAGGTAAATCATTTTTAAAATCGTTTAGGGAGCGATTACATTTACTGGTTAATGACAAAAGAGTGCTGAAAAACTGAAATGAGTGAGGTACATTTCAGGAATCCTATAGGGAGGGATTTTCAGTGGTGATTGCTTTTTGCGTAACGACAAAAAAGGATACTTTTATTTTCATAAAAACTATTTTTTGTACCTGTAATTTGTCTACGGTGATGGGAAATCAAATTTTTTCTACGCAAAAGTTCCCAATTAATTTTAGACAAAAATGTTTCAAATAAAAGTCGTAGATAATTAAATTTTACGCTTAAACCACGATCCAGATTTTATTTTTCATATTTGGTAACCTGTAAAATCGTATTTGAATTATTATAAATATTGCTATTTTTAGTGATAGCTGTGGAATTGAAACAAAACAACAAAGAAAAGCATATCATTTGAACTGTCAGAAATAGGTTAGAAAATGTGAAAAACTATAAATAATAATCTTTATTTAAGTGTAGAATTTAAAATCACATATGTTTGTGATTTAGAATTTAATCATCAGTAACTTTTATTTGAAAACAGAATACCCGACAATTCAAATGATATGCTTTTCTTGGTTTGTTTCAATTCCATGGCTATCACTACAAATAGCAATATTTATAAAATTTCAAGTTTGATTTTGTAGTTTACCAAACAAGAAAAGTAAAATCAGATTAGTGATTTAGGAGAAAAATTTAATTTTATTTGAAACATTTTGGTCTAAAATTAATTGGGAATTTTTGCGCAAGGACAAACTTATTTCTCATGTTAAAGCCTATGGCCCGTTTTTCAATTAACATTCTGTATATGAAGGTTATATGAAAATTATAGACACATGGTTTACATTTTTTACCGAATATTTTTGAAAACTTAAACACCCCCTAGAGATCCGTGAGACTTCTTTAAGGGGTCCATCGTAACTGCACTGAAAAATAATGTACCAGCGAATAAATAAATAAATAAATAGATGATGCTGTAAAACAAATGTTCAAAGAATAAATTCTTGCGAAATTTTAGGCTTCTTTATTGCCGGAGTAAAATTGAACAAATCGCACTAACTATGCACCAGAGCTGGGAAAGATACTTTATAAAAGTAACTAAAGTTAAAAGATTAAAGATACTTTTAAATATTGTTACGAAGTTACAAGATAAAAGATATTTTTTTATAAAGTAAAAGGTACAAGATACTTTGGAACTATAAGTTACTTATATAGTTACTTTACTTAAGATACTTTTATTATGTTAACTAAAAATATGGCTTTTAGAGTAATGAAAAAAAATAATGAAGAAAAATCATGTAATATATTTATAAAAATACAAACAAATGGCTAATTTTTAATAACAAAATACACATATATTCTAAAATAAGAAACAATACTCTTAAAAGTGAAAAAGAATTTACTTTTTAACCCTATACACCTTATACGTACGTACTAGGTACTACGTAGTATAACGTTAATAAACACTTAACAGTGGTTAGCTTTCGCTAAAACCAAATTTTCAAAATTGATATCAGAGAGTGCGTGCCGTTTGGGGGCATTTATCATCGTTGCGAATGAAAATAGTCGCTCTACCGGAGCTGAAGATGGGAGGCACGTATTATATTTAATGAATTTTTTTTACACAGAGGTCACTGTGTTATTTCCTAGATAAAACAAAACTAACGAAGAAACGCGTCGGTACTCGGCGCATCGCCTTCAGTGCGCGGTCAGTGTTAACATGCGCACGCGGCACGCAGCACCACCAACGCGTATGCAAAAAGTATCTTTTATCTTTACAAAATAACTTTGATACTTTTTATTTAAAAATAACTATTGATAAAAAGATAAAAGATACTTCTGCATAAAAGTATCTAAGTTATTTGTATCTAAGTTACTTTCTTGTAACTAAGATACTTTTAGTATCTTTTATCTTGTATCTTTCCCAGCTCTGCTATGCACGTAACAAGCCGTGCTACCGTGCAACAGCAGTGCAGCGGAATATCATTTTTACTCAACTTGCTGGTTATTTTGCTCTAACGAAGAATAGATTGCAAACTGACAGAGACGTCGGAAGTGTTTTCGCTTAGGGGGGGCGAAAAAAACGATTTTTTTTTTGTAAATCGTGATGTAAATAAATAAGGAGAGTCGGGGGGGGGGGGGGGGGGGTTAGTATATTGGCGATTCAAATTAAATTTTCCCGCCATTATATATCAGTGTTTATGACATCATACACTGTACGACCTGTCATTGATATAATGAATTTTACGCTATTGAAAAAGTTTCAAAACATGAAGATTGTGTTAAAGGATATTTTAAGTAGCTTACAATCTCTAGAAAATGTCTGTGAAGGAAAGGAAATACTATATTATGAACGTATTTTTAGTTCAAATTTTGTCCACCACACAGAGTTTGCTTAACTTGAATCGCGAATAGGCGGTATATGAAATTTACGCACAAATGCATTAAAATTGTTTGTGTACATCTTAGTTACTAGGGCGGAATATTGAACATTACGCCCGCCGGGCTTTTTGCTAGCTTTACTGCCCACCGGATTGTAAAAAAGCCAAAACGCCCGGTAATGATACTAACTTTTATTTAATTATATTTTTTAATTATTTATAATATAACGACAAAATAAGGTTAACTTGGTCACGTAAAAGGAAAATAGTTGAAGGAGAGGGGGCGATGCCCCCCCTGTTTTAAATTAGGGGGGGCGATCCGCCCCCTCTGACCCATACTTGCGACGCCCCTGCAAACTGATTCCATTTATAACTAGGTATTTGTGTTAAAAGGCGTTTTCTGCACTAATTCATACCTATAGGATAGACTGAAAAATGTCAATTGTGAGCTTAGGGTACAATGATCTTACTATTAAAGCTAATGTTAACAAGATGATTCCAACTTATTTTTTTGTGAACTACTCATATTCCACAATTATTTTATTTCTATAGTGGTTCTATATCTTTTGTTAAATAACTCTCGTGTTTTAATAAGTAAAACATTCCAGACAAAACCTTCGTTTTTACTTCCTTGTACGAAGTAATGAAAGTATTGTATTCGAAAAAAATTTCGGTTTTCAGATTTCAGCGGAAATATCCATTTTTACAATCCCTGAATCCATTTTGACTAATTTAGTCGTGACGTCTCTGTCCGTACGTAAGTACGTACGTCTCGCATAATTCAAAAACGGTAAGCAGTAGAAAGGTGAAATTTTGTATTTAGGAGTGCTATAACATCTAGTTGTGCACCTCCCTTTTTGGTTATTACATAACTTCCAGAAGTGGTACTTTATTTGAAGCCTATAATAGATTTTAATGAAAATCTATATTAAAATATAATCCAAAACTTTTCAAATTTGGTTTATAAGACTTTTATATCAATGGGAATAACATTTGGGTTAAAATGGGCTAACTGGAAGTGATACATTACCTGAAGCTGTTAACAGTTTTTCTTGAAAGAAATGGTTTTAGTTTGAATTTAGAAATAAATGCTTCAAATATAAATTTTATCCCCGATTTTATAAAGGGCAGAATAAATTTACTTCCATAGTAAATTTATTCAAATTAACAAATTCGAAACAATTTTACTCATTTTATGACATTTATAACATTACTGTCAAAAATGCGACTATCATTTGAAGGAATAAATTTTATTTACTTTGGAAGTAATTTTATCTGCCGTTTATAAAACCGGGGAGTAGAGAATTAAATGCTACGTCTAACACATGAAGTATTATTAAATTAGCCCTTTGTATAAGCGAGATATGTAAATTTAATACATATTTACACACCAAGTGCGCTAAGGTAATGTTTATTCATGAGAAGAAAGTTTAGCTCACGAGCCCGTAAGGGCGAGTGAGTTAATTTCATCGAGTGAATAAACATTCTTAGCTCACGTGGTTTGTACAATATTTTATTCAATTTTGACGAAATAGTAATAAAAACCATTATAATATTTAATTTTGACAAAACAAAAAACTAATCAGATAGTAGACTGTGCATGACAATCGTCGATGATAGACGTCAAATTATATATTTAAAAACTTTATTGTCTGCCATTTGTGCCGTGAAAAATAATGAAAATGGCTGATAATGTCTGCATTATTTGTTGCATAGTGAATTAAAAAAAATGTGAGAGTGATTTAAAAAAATTTAATTCACTTGTGAAAAAAGTGTTACTTATAATTGTTGCTATGGAGTTAATGACAGTTTAAAACGTCAAAATTGAATAAAAATTATATACTTTATGTTTTTGTAATTGTTTGCTATGGATTAAAACAAAAAATAACAAAGAATAAAAAAATTAATGTCAATGTCAAATATGTGCAATTTTATGATTGGGTCTGTTGTAATACATATTTTAGTTATTAACAAATTATGTATAGTTTAATAGGCGTGCAAGGAAGTCATGTGTCCACGTCAGATTTTTTAAAATAATTTCCTTCTTTAATTCTCCTTCTATAAAGTTAAGTTAAAAAATATTCTATTTTCTCAGTTTTCGCATAATTTCTAAGGGGTCCGCTAACTCAAATCCGCGGTAAGAAAAGTTTAAGAAATGCTGACTTCAGCAGTACATTGATTTTACAAATCAGTCTGCTACTGTAAATCTGATAAACCTAGTATTATCTTTTATCTTCTTTACGGTTTGTTTAAGTCTTAATTTTATGAAACCTTTACGTCGACAACAAAAGAGATATAGGTAAATTGAGAAGGTAAGTTTTGATGACCAGAGTTCATGGCAGATTAGCGATTTAAAGTTGCGAATGGCTTTAAGTTTAATTAAAGTTACTAAACGCGGAACAAAGCACAGGATGTTCAACTTTCACACTCCCACGTTAGATATCCAGACCTGGTCTGATAAATATTTCAGACTTTAAGATGAATCTTGCCTTTATAAATAAATTAACTTTTTGCAATGCTCACAGAATTTGTCAAGCCGTTATAAAAGCCAGCGAAGAATTTTTTCAAGGAATCGAAAGTATTTTTTTTACTACTAGCCTAGGTACCCACTATTATTTACCTTTATTTGACATGAGAAATTGTTTTTCACTACCGCTTGCTTGTAACCATGGCAACCTAGGTCAATAATAATTTATTATTAACCTAGGTCTATAATGCAAACTGTCACTTTTCAATCAAATTCAAGCCTCCAAATCCAAATATTATTTAACTCATTAAACTCCAGAAAAGTATATAATTTAAATTTGCAATTTTAAATTGTTCTACGCTGCCGTCTCCCCTCGCTTCGCCTGGCCACCGGGCAGCTGTGCTGTTTTGGTGAAGCTGTAGAACATGTATAGATGTAGCAATGAATAAATCACTATTTTTTTTGTATTTGTACATACATTTCAATAGATTTATTTAAAAATAATAATAACCTAATTACGCTGCTGACTGTAACAGCACAAAGTGTTTTTATTAAATAATTAAATCAAAAACAAATCAAGGCTCATAAGTGAGGTTAAAAAACCAGCGAAATGAGCGAAACGTCAGATATAAAAACAAATGCAGCCTACCTTGTTTTTGTGAATATTAACAAGCAAGTAACGTAATTATTCATGTCAAAGTGATTGTTATTATCAATATAAATATTCAAATAGGATTTATGTGCTAGTAGTGAATAAAATAGTATATAAACCACGGTTGAGAAGATCATTACTGACCAGGCGCCTTGTATCCCTCGGCCTTCGCCCTCTGGTTAATCTTGGCGCTGGGTCAATAATGATTATCTTTTCAACCTTGGCGTATAATATACTATTTCTCATTTAAATATTTATAATAATATTGTTGTCAATGTCGGATTTAAATTTTTTAAAATTATTTCTCAATGCTTTTTCCTTAATTATCAGAGGTATAGTATGACTAGAGAATGAAAGTTCACGTATAAATTATTTTATTGATTTGGTTTCTTTTCATTACTTTGTCCTATAAGTTGAGAATTTTTGCAATTACCCGTTTAAATACAGGACTAGGAAATCCCAGAAATACATTACAATGTTTTGTTGAAAATAGATGGATAGGATAAGACAGAATAATAAAACAGGGGGATATTTAAAATATTTTATGCCCGGTTTCACCAACATCAAATAAATATTCGAAGAGCTTATTCGTCGAATAAGTGAAAAATATGTCATCCAAATCATAACACAAATGACGGTATTTATTCTAGCTGCCATATTTTTATACGGTATTTTTCACTTATTCGACGAATAATATATCCGAAGATGTATTTGGTGTTCGTGAAATCTAAGTGAATACTTAAAAGTCAGTTTCTTTTCAAATTTAATTCATAAGAAAAAGTTATGAAAAAATCACATCTGTAAAATAATTTAAACGTCAACTTTCAGTTGCTAGGGGTACTATACCTACCCACATTTTTTGGCAGTACTGCATTAATAAGAGAAAAAGTTGAAACCATCGGCATTGTTTGTTGATGAATTCCCAGTAATTTGTTATATTTTGACACTGTCCTTTTTTTGTTCTATGTCACTCTGACATCTGTCAACAGCATTTTACAATAGAAATTGAACCTCCCTAAATGGCATAAATGTAATATTATCATCCCCCTTGCATATATTCCAAATCATTCTTTCTTAGTTTTAATAAATTCTAGTAAGTGACATAAAAAAAACTATAAAAATAAAAAAATAGCGATGAAGAACTAATAATTAATTTTCAGAAGGTACGTATTGTTCGAGTAATGTTTTGTAAAGTATTGTGTGAAGATTAAATGTGGTATTTTTACAAGAAAAGCGCCTAACGATGACAGTTTCGCACGCCAGATGTCGGCTCTGCTCGGAGGAAATCTCTTTCACGGTTGGAAATCCGGTGGAACTTGGATTTCATATGATAGATCGGCATAGTAGTGGCTCTGTCGTGCAGTATAGGTAAATAAAATTCCAAAATTTTAAGTTAAATTAATATTTTTAGGCTGTGTCCAATGTCGCATTTTGGCATTTAGTCTTTACGTCTTTAGGATTTAGGTCTTCTTCACATAAATACAACTCCGAATGGTATACCAAAGATATCCATTGGTTTGTATGGCAACAATTTACGTTTCATAAAATAGAAGCTAAGAATCTATTCTTTGACAGTAAATTTAACGTTTTGTACAAATTATAGTAACGAATATGATTTGTTTAATTAATGTGCGTCAACTTCAAGGCATAGTGAGCTCCTGCAAAACCCTGAAATTTAATTCCTGAAATCCTAAATAATCACTATATTTAGGGCATATAAATTTAGGATTTAGATATTAGGGTGATAAAAGTGCAACATCGGACACAGCCTTAGGCCTAAAAATTTATATCAGTGCACTGGTTTTACTTTTTTCTCCTATGCATTCATATAATCTTTTATATTTCCAATGTGTATATGAGTTCAAACTAATAACAATTCGGCCGGTTTACATTTTCAACAAATTATAAAATCTACACAAATGGTTAGAAATTTCTTCAAAACTCTTTCGGCCATTTTAAATATAGACTTAAAACTTTAAAAAACAAAAGGGACACCTTTTAGACCAGATTTAACTTCTACCGAGACCTTTTACTATTGGCACAATAAAAAACAACTTCGTAGATATCCCGTGCGTACAGTAAAATCTACCTTGCAAGACATATGGGACAATACTTAGGGATTCATTGCCTAATAGAATTAAAGCTGTTATGACTAATAACAATAACTAACACAATATTAGATTGTGCATATGACTTTTGAGGGCCTAACTTGCAAACAGATGTACACACTTGTGGGTATTCAGAAACTTATTGATAGTTAAAATACGTATAGATTCAACCTTCCAATATTAAGAAAATCATTTCTTCTCTTTAGTATCCACGAAGAATGTCCATCCCGCAAGCCGTCCAACCTCCCGCCTTGCCAATCAGCTCCAATCCCCCCAATCCCCTCGTGTGCGTCCCCGCCCCCTTGTGCTCTTCCCCCCTCGCCGCGGGGAAGTTTTTCTCGTTCCCCTTTACCATGTGAAAGTCCCCCCAAACGTGGCGGAGGTGGTAGTAATGGTGGTGGAGGTTGGGGATCCTTAAGGAATTTCGCCAAAGAGTGTCCAGGAGCTTCCAGAAAACGAAGAAAAAGAACGAAAGGATTGTATAAGACTACTCTGGAGACGTGGACGGCGGGGAAATGTTTGGTCATGTGTCCTGGATGCAAGAAGGAAGGTAGTGTTGCTTGTAGAAAGATAATGAATATACATAGTCTTGGCATAAATACTGACACATGCTTTAGAGGCTACTAAAAATGTCCGCCTTTGGCTTCATCGCAAGAGCTAAGATGGTCTGGCCATTCTGCTATGGCAGCACTAATCGTATCTATCGGTAGTTCTCTCACTGCCTTCTCCATACTTCTCTTTAGCTGGTCCAAATTCTGGTGGGATTTAGCGCATGCCTTCTCTTCTAACATTGACCACAATTTGTAGTCCAAAGAGTTGAGGTCTGGACTGCCAGAGGGCTGCAACCGCAATGAAGGCTGAAACATTGGCCCGCAGCCAGGCCTGCGTCCTTCTGACCATGTTTGCCAGGAAAGAGTATGTTGTTTAGGGGTTTCACTTCTAGAATAGTGGTTCCTACCTTCTGGGTAGCGAATAATTTTCGGTGAAACGCGAGTAATTTGATTTTAAGATGTTAAAAAATCAAACAAATATTTTGATATATGAATTTGCGAATCTGCACTATATCCACAACTAATCAATGACCTATACAAATTTTTCAGTTTTAAACATCTTATGCCCAGTTGCACCACTTACTCTTAAAATTTAAACATGGTTTTATTCAGTTAACCTAATAAATTAATGTTAATTCCTGTCGAATAATTTTTTAATTATAGTACAAAATTGAATTGGCTAACTGAATAAAACCAGGTTAGCAGTGTTAGCGGTGCAACTGGGCATTAATCACCTCGCTAAGATTTTTATGTGTATGTTATGTGTGCCAGGCCCGGCCCGAAGCCCGCCTCGATTTCGAGTCGATCATCGAGCCGGGCCGAAGATATTTTTTATCGGGCCGAACCGGGCTAATCATTTACAAAAATCGGGGCGAGTTGGACTTTTGATTTCGGCCCGGTCCGAATATACGACCTTTCCGGCCCGCCCCGAAAAATCTTATAGTTCAATCAAATGCACAGTTTCCTTAATATTTTAATGAAAATGGAAGAAGTTAAAAAGGATCAATATGATTTAATAACAACACACTTCACATATTAATAAATAAAAATGTATTATTTTACTTCAAGAATTCAAGGTTATTCATTAAAGCATAATAATTATATTGTGATGTTGCTATTATTATTGTTATTACTCGTATACTTAAATAAAAGTGATTTTTGTTCCTATCATAATGATTTCTTGTCCTATTTTTGGGCAGAAACAAAGTTAGATAAAAAATCCTTATGTAAAAAATTATATTTTTTTATATAAGATTTGTGAAAAAGTTTTTTAACTTCTTATGTTAACTAAAGTTGAAAGTTATAAGAATGTAGAGGTTTTTTTTATAAGTTTGACACGAAAAAAGTTAAATATTTCGTCTTAACATAAAAATCAACATTAGGAATGCCGGATGCACCCAATTTCGAGCTTTGGCCCGGCCCGGCCCGATGCCCGGCCCGATTTCGAGTCAATTTTCGAGCCGGGCTAGCTAATTTTTTTGTCGAGTCGATCTTCGAGTCGGGCCGATAATTTTTATTTTCGGGCCGAGTCGATCCAAACTTGAAGTATCGCTACTTCAACTGTTAAATTTAATTTAAAAATTAAAGAAATAAAAATAAATTATATTGTAAATGGTACGTATTTCAAATATTATTGGTGTCATTTACAAAAATATGATACCTATTCTTGTCTATTTATAAAATAAAATTTAAAAAATCAAACCAGCACTAGTTTAAGAGATGAGAATACGAGCCATTGAGTTTTGTGTTAATTTGTTTTATTTTTTATTTTGTTTTTTCTTGTTTCATGGATTAATAATATAATTATTTTAAAACTGAAAACATTAATTGAGGTTTTGTGTAATTATTTTTTCTTTCTACACTTTGGGTCGCAAGAAAATTGGTTTTTAAATTTTGAGTCGCGGGCAAAAAAGGTTGGGAACCACTGCTCTAGAACGTTTTCTTGGTACACCTTCACAGTGAGGGAACTACCGATAGATATGGTCCGTGCTGCCATGGCAGAATGATCAAACTGTTTAGGCTTGCGTTAAAGCCAAAGACGGCTATTTTGAATAGATATATTTTGCAATACAAAATATATTGTGGAAAAGAAAATAAAGTAATCGGAAACTGCAGTCAGTACGGTTTTATTTGATTTGAACCTACGTTTCGACCATTACAATGGTCTTCCTCAGGGTAATGGCCGAAACGTAGGTTCAAATCAAATAAAACCGTACTGACTGCAGTTTGCAATTACTTTATTTTCTTCTCCACACATCAATCTCCAGTCGATCATCGTTACTCCAACAAAATATATTATTATTTTTGTGACAGTACTTATGGCAGGACTGTGTACAACTCGGTAACCAGTGAAAATCACATTATCTAAAATTCAATTTCTTTGTTTGTAGTTAAGCCCTTAGTGCGTTCCCAGAGAAACAAAGTAGCCTACACTTCTTTGGGTGCTGCCTTCTTACTAAGCTGTTGGCCCTTTTGTTTTCTGTGCCCCATCCAGCACAAATGCACAGTGGATTTGTACTGTCCAGGTTGTAAGACGAAATTGGGGGTTTATGATACTGAACGAAATATCTACCACACAAGAACGGGAGTCTTGCCCAATATAAACTCGGCTGGTTGTTGTTAGAAAAGAAAATTTGAAATGTGGTTATTATTGTTAAATTTTATTGTGATAATAAAATATATTGTACCCCAATGTTTAATTATTATTTATAATATGGAAAGGATTATTTTGACTGTATTTCCGATGTATGGGTATTAATGTAAATATTTTAATAAATATAAATTCTAATTACAATGTCTATTATCAATAAAGTTTAACTCTTTAATATCCTATATCTGAAGTAGGCTCCAAAGTGAAGAGCCTCAAGTTGATAGAATAATGTAAGTAAGAAAAGTCAGCATTAAAAAAATAATAATTCATCAGAAAATAGCACTTTTCACTAGTCGACCACATTTAAATTTAGATATGTTTTGCAAAATTTAGTCTGGCCTTTTTATTTCTTGTACTAACTAAAGATATTTTTCAACATTCAAGTCCAATACGTCCCATTTCTTTAAGACCGCGAGACACAGTACTTTGGTTGACATTGGCAAGGATTTCTATTCGAATTTTTTTAGAAATAGCTACAGTAGTTTTCTTGAAACTGTTACTGATTTTAGTTTAATTATTATATCTATTCGTTGTTACAGATTTTAGTTAATTATTACATCTATTCGCTTTGTTAATATATGGGTTGTATCACATCTTGGCTTGTCAGCTAATGATTTTCGAAACTTTTATTTGGTAATTCAGCTAGTTATCTCAAGAAAAATCTTTCTTTGTCGAGAAAGACATTAGACAATAACTTAAATTAATATTAAATCGATAATTTGATGACAAATATAGGGGTCTATTCAGAACTCAATATTTGTGTTGTCGTTATGGTCTTTATGGTTGTTATGGACTGTAAAGATTGTTAAAATCAAATTTGGTATTCTCAATACTGAAGGTGGTTACCGTCAACAATTGTTACGTGTTTTGACAGTCTTTATCATAACGACTGCTAAAACTATGTATTTATGGTTGTTATCACGTTGTTATTTCTAATATTTGACATGTGACAGATTATTACATCAATCAAATATTATTAATAATGGCCTTTCTGCTAAATATTAGCAGGATGCAGTTGATTATTCGCATGGATCCTGCTTCGACTTAAATAATGATAATAAGAACGATAAAAACCGTCGTGGACGAAAGTTACTTTTGACGTAAATACATATTTCTTTGAAAATATTATATTCTGTGGTAGGTATTCGTGAAAACCTTTTTATTTATTCTGGTGCTAATGTGTGCTTTTTCTTCAATCAAAATTAAAAAAAAAATCTTTCCATAACTTTTCAGTCACGTTGGGATCAGTGGTAGGAATTAACATACCCGTTCTATATAATTTAGAAGTTTTCAAATATGACACAAATATCATATTCTTCTTTAGTTGTTTTGGCAGAATGTGTGCATTTTAAATATAATTGGAAACACATTATTAAAAGAATAAAGCGTTGACATATAAAGTTAGCTATTGTCAAATAATCTGGTTCATTCACAAGTATTATTTTGTAAAGATTGTCAATAACACCGACCTAGGTTCTGAATTGACAAATTCATAAAGATTGTTACAAATGTCTTTATGATAACAATCTTTATATCCGTAACAACCTTTATGACTGTATTTCTCTGAATAGGCCACATAAATATGTAAACAGGTATATAAATTCTGAACAACAGCTTGATTCGATATTTTTGAACACGGTAAATTTCGTTTATACTATAAAATAAAATGAAAATAATTTTTAAAACATGTCAACTATACTAATTATAATGTAATTAATATTCCTAACAGTAGTGTAATATGTAAAACTATTACACTATCTTTTATAAGAGATAAAATAAGTTTGGCTCAAAACTTTTGCACGCACTGTGGCTTGTCAATTGTTATAATAAATTTACTTGTCAATTTGACAACAAAATTGTCAAAAAATTATACAAAAATTGACTTATACTATTTTTTAAAATTGTGCACCTATTAAGTGACTACCAATGTGTTACCACAACCACAAAATTAAAAAGTTTTCACGTAGACCTTCACGCATTCATCTACGACGAAGAAATAGAACATATTCTAAAATACTAAACTTCATGAAGATCTATTGCCTACTGTATTTTATTCGATTTTGTCTGGAAGCTCTTCGTTTCTTCTTTTTGTAATGTCTGAGTCTGTGTCTTCAATTTCCTTTACCCCAAGGTACCCAGGTAGGCAACACCTTATTGCCTAATCGTTCAGTACATTTCCATTACTAATTTGTCTTGTTTTTAGGCGGTGCCCAGCAAGTTATCACAACCCAGCCTTCCAGATATGGTACCCCTCCTCCCCGTTATAGTTCCGTAGATCGTCTATTTCCCCCTACCCCTATGA
The DNA here is from genome assembly GCA_943142095.1 of Ophonus ardosiacus. Taxonomy (NCBI): domain Eukaryota; kingdom Metazoa; phylum Arthropoda; class Insecta; order Coleoptera; family Carabidae; genus Ophonus; species Ophonus ardosiacus. The sequence continues at coordinate 41,730,799 of OW964827.1, forward strand.
CCAATCCACCAGGATGGGTTTCACCCCCACCTACGTATAGTCAATCCCAAATGTATCGTGGAGCGATTTTGCCTAGAAGTGAGTGTGGGGCTACTCTTTGTTGCCTAGCTTTGATGTTGTGGATGGTTGCCTTAATTTAGTAATAGGGTAGTTTCATAAAGGACAGTGTTCTCTTCATTTGTGCTTAATGGATACATTTTTAGTGAATAATATTATAAAATTAATATGTTGTGAATAAATATACATAATTTTATTTATTATAAGTAGTTTATTATTATTATATTTTATAATTTGTTTATATTAAAAAACATTTGTTAAAAATAGTGGTTTTATATTGTAAAATATTTATTATGAATAGAAATGAAGAGAACATTTTTCTATAAATGATAAATAAATAAATATATACGAGGGGGTATCCAAAAATAACCGGATTTATTTTCTGGCGTGTGGAAGAGCCTAGTTCCAACTTCTCCTTCTAGGTGTCTTTTCTAGACACCCGTCTGGATCTGGTTTCCAAGCGTCATCCTTAGAAATGCTGTTTGACGTGTTCAGCGATTTTGTAATGACAGACATTAAAGAGAAATGTTAACATCAAGTACTGTTTCTTCTAAGGGGAATCAGCAGCAATTCGTGAACAGCTTACAAAAATCCGGGTCAATTTCTGACTGTTCTTTTAATTCCTGGCACATATTCAAATAGTTGACTTTCTGATCGTCGAAAAGCAAATGGTGGAACGAATTTCGCTGCGACAGGTTTTTTATATTCAAATTTGGAGTCAAAATTCGTTGGCACAATGGAACAAACTCTAGGATATTTCAGTGTGTTCCTCCAATTAATTCATAGATTGTTGTAAAACGATCAGACATTTCGTCCGATTTGGAAGTCGAGAAACGTCCTGATCCACCTTACGCCCTCCAAAATATTGTGACAGTTTCCGATGCTGATTTCCCTAACAGGAAACAAAACTTCAATGACTGCTATTGTAAAAATTCCGAACACGTCAAACAGCGCTTACAGAAAAAGCCACTGACCGTTCAATTGGAACTAGCACCCTAATATCCGACAGAAAATAAATCCTGTTATTTTTGCACCGTTTTGGGTGTTATCATCACGGGTTCTCAGAACCGACGTGGAAAGAGCACGACAAGAGTTACTTAACAAAATAAGTGCATAAGTGTCTAAACGCCTATTTATAATGAAGTAACGTTAAACGCAACGGCGTAACGTGACTGCTAACGCGAACACAAAATCGGTTGTTTATATAAACTCCAAAGGTAGCAATCAGAAGAATTCGGTACTTTTATTTATTGTCTTTATATGACATACATAAGTATAAATTAGGTATGTATATAAAATAATTTAAATAGAAAGGGACAGTGACGAAAATATAGTATTTATTTTGCAATAGTGAGTTTACGAACATGTCGATTACAGTAAAATTTTTGAAAAAAGTGCGATCAAGGCCATCTACGAATTGCATCTATGAATTAAGATTTTATGCTGTCAAATTTAGTATTGTCGTTTACATAGTTTTAATGAGGTACACAAGATATTATGTACCCTCATAAAAACTAAGTAAAAGACACTACTAAATTTGACAGCACAAAATCTTAATTCATAGATACAATTCGTAGATGGCCTTGATCGGACTTCTTTCAAAAATTTTACTGTATACAGATTTTTATAGTAAAACTGAAACACTGACTTCTGATTGGCTAGCGGTACAACAGTAAGGGAGAAAGATGAAAGTTGGTCATCTTCTGCATTGTGTTTATTGCGTTGCTGTTGCTGATTGTGGCTTTTCATTATAAATCATACCATGCGCTCATGTTTTGCGCTACCTTAAGGCCTATTTATAATGAAGTAACGTAAAACGCAACGCAACGTCGCAACGTAATCAGTAACTCAAACACAAAATATGTGATTTATAATAACCGCGGAAGATAGCACTTCTAACCAATCAACAGAATTCTGTATATATCGTTGAAATTCAACTCGCTTTTATTTAGTCTTTATGACACATGACAAATAAATAAGTGTATAAAATAATTTGAATAGAAATGGACAGTGACGGCGATATAGCAGCGGCAATGTTGTTTCTAACTCAGTGATTCTTGATTAATTCGTTTAATTTACTATCATCTATAATTATTCTTCGTATCGCTTTGAAAATCTAACCGGTCTAACCACAAAATGTAGAATTTATTATGTAATTTCGACAGTTCACGAACATGTCGATAATACAGATTTTTATAGTAAAACTGAAACACTGAATTCTGATTGGATAGCAGTAAAAAAGTAAAGTAGAAAGATGAAAGTTGGTCAGCTTTGGCGTTGCGTTGCGTTACGTTACTTCTGCGGCTCTGCGTTGCATTTCATTATAAAACGGTATTTGCTGTACCGTACATGTATCTTTTGCGTTACCTTACTGCAACTGCGTTACCGCTTGCGTTACTTCATTATAAATAGGCCTTTACTGCAACTGCGTTACCACTTGCGTTACTTCATTAAAAACAAGCCTGCTTTAGGCCTAGTGTTTTCACATTTTGATAAAGTGTCAGTTACATAACCTACCCACCAGATAGAAAAAAATATCGCATCATTTAAATGACGTGCCTACGTATAATTTTCTTAATTTAAGTTCTAATATCGACACGATATTTTCATTGTAACTGATGGATAAGTTAACTGGCACTTTATCAAAAGGTAGAAAAAGGTAACAATTCACTTTTAACTAGGCCTTAATCTAAACCACAGGCGAAGAATTTTATCCCATTTTTTTTAGATGTGGTGCATTTCCCGAACTTGACCCGTCATCCCACACTGTTAGAGTGTCCGTCTTGCAACTTGCGTCATAAAACTGAAGTCGAACTACATTCAGCGAAAGGTGCCCGTATTGTAGCTGCTGCTTTATGTCTTTTAGGATGTTGGCCGTTTTGTCTTATACCCTTAACAGTACCACAGTGTCAACAAGCTCATCATAGGTGTAAAAGATGTCGTTACCTTATATATGTGTATGATCCTTGGGTGTAAATAAAAAATAATAATCTTTTACTATATCAACTAACAATAAGTCAAATTTAAACAAACCAAGTAAAATTCGGGTGTTAATTTTTAGATATAAATAAATAAATATATAAATATATTTTCACGGCATATTACCCATTTCTGGGTGTGCCAATCTGCTTTATCGTAGATATCGGTAATGATGATGAGACCTCACGGGCACTCATTGCTGCTGGAGAGTGCGCCACAGGGGTCACTTTTGTGCCATTTAAAATTCGAAATATTTGGCGTCGGTCAGGATCGAATATAATATTGAGCATACAGTATCGGACATAAATAGAACGATCAGTAAGAATCAATAAAAAAATACCCATATTTTAAAAATTCATTATACTGGATGTAATACGAAAACCGGGCCATAGGCGTTTAACAAGGAAAATCAGTTTTTTCAGGCGGAAAAGAGGCCTATTAATTTTAGACAAAAATACTTCAAATACATATTGTAGAGAATTAAATTCTGTATCTAAATCACATTTTCTTTTGCATGTTTCGTAACCGAAGAATTTGAATTTAAAATTTTAGAAAAATTACTTCTTTATAGTGTTAGCCATGGTATTAAAATAAAAACTCAAACAAATTTTACATGTCAGAAATTATAAAATATAGCTTGTAATTACTAATCATCGACTTTTAAACTAATGGACCAAGTGTTTCCTATTCCTTTATTGTTAGAATATTGTTCCAACATAGAAGGATAGAAATATATATTCTGTCCTTCAACAGTACGAAAGTTCTCAGTTAAAGTATACTGCGCATGCGTTCGTACTCATTGTACATCTTTTTCAGTCATATGTAAACCTCTATACATCGCTCTCTATCACTAAATAGTTGTCAAAATCTAGTAACTGTTTGTGTATTATTTGCTTTTTTGGAGAACATTTACAATTATTTCTGTCAATATATACGTGTATGTGTTGTGAGGTGTGTATGTGACAAAATAAGGGGGAAACGGTGTATTTCGTGCAGTCAGCAGTACGTACGCGGTTCAGCTGTGTCATTTCATATGTAAGTTCTTATTAATTATTACTTGTCCCCTATAATATAATATGTATGTTATATATTGTATTAAAAATATATAATGAATCTAATTATGCACAAAATTAAATATATACTCTTAGCGATTATGCACCAAGTACAACAAGTTAGGAACAAATCAAATTTATTTTGCTGCGTTTTCTTAACTTCCGTCCTGTGTCTGCACCATTATGGCGGGACAGGCGTTTTGCTCGTACGCTGCGTCTATTAGTTTAAAGGTCGATGTTACTAATATTAGTCGTTGCAATATTTTAGACAATGGTTTCCAACAGATTTTCATTTGTATTAAAAATCCGAGGATTATTTGCGAGTTATAGACATATTTTCAAATTGACTCATTACTTTTTTTTCATTCATTACTCTTACACGGTTAAAATGAGTAATTTACGAATAAAACACAACTTAATTCCAAAGACATTTCCGTAATATATTGTACATCTTCAAATCTACGAACCACTCACCAAAAATAATAATGTAACATGCAATACATACACATGATAGAAATGAAAAATTCATGTCTAATTCAAAACGCATTATAATGTCTTTAACCATGTAGAAGTAGTGGATGAAAATGATAAAATGTGCTAATTTAAAAATGTTCAAAATATTAAAGTTATTTCTTTGTAATTTAAGTGTATTTTATTTGTAAATTACTCATCAGCTAAAATCGTGTAATACATTACATGAAAGATTATAATGTCAAATTCATATTTCGAAATCGTGTTATCCTATTTTTAACCGTGTGTGAGTGGTGAATGAAAAAAAAGTAATGAACCGATTTGAAAATGTGTCTGTAACTCGCAAACAGTTCTCGGAACCAAAATTGCATTTATGTTAAAGGAACGTAAGATTATTTCACTATACAGAGTAGGCAGGAATTCCATTCAATGCATGTTTTCATTTCAACAAAATGGCACAACTTGTGACACCTTGGTATTCAATGTGAAAGTTAGCGGTGACAGTTATGTGCCGCCTTGTCATAATTACAATATTTATAGTTTTATTGCTGGACCCGACAGATTCAATTTTTTTTATTATACGCATTGATTCCATTGTAAATCGAATTGGAATTAACGACAGTTTTACACCTGCCATTCAACATTGATTTCTACCTAGAGCACCTGCACACAAGGCGCGTGCTGTCGGTTTCTGTGTAACAGTACACCAGGAGTTCGCCAGCAGCTGAAGATGAGGTCAACAGCATATGTAGCACGTACAGCAAGAAAGGGTGTGATCGTTAAATATAATTGAAATTACTTAAAAAAAAGTAACACTCAAAAAATTGTAGTAACTTTTAACGAAGGATATTGTTGTAAATGGTTCGAATTTTGCATGTACAATAGGGCTGTTGCAAGAATTTTTATATGACTTCGAAGTATTAAATTTTAAAAGATATTGTTCTTTAAAAAGCCTCAAATTTGAAAATATCACGAAATACCCTTTAGATATTTTACAATTAATATTTGAAATTTGGATATTTTGAATAAGTCACGTAATCTGAGACAGAATGTGACGTCAGAGTACATACATCTTCAGCGGTTTTAATTGGTCCGTTTATAATGCAAATTTTTTTTGTGTTTGGTGTCAAGTGTATTGTCAAAGTTGTCAAACAAGTGTCAAATTTTAAAATTGGTTCAAGTTGTATAATATGTAGGTAATAAAAAGTTCAAAATAAAATGAGTAATTTATGATATTGTATTGTGCCTTCTTACAAAAATACTGTTAGGAACAAACCTACTATAGAGTTTATAAATTTGCCAAAAGATGCGAAGAAAAGAAAATTGTGGCTAGAAGCAGTAGGTCGAAGAGCTGATAATTTGTCAGAAAAATCGTGTCTTTATGTTTGTGAAGATTATTTCAACTTCATCCACCTTCAAGAAATCACTATTTTTTGTTGCTTCACTTTATGTTCAGGGCAAACTTTACATATGACTATACAGATATTTTTTTATCGACATAGATCTACATATCCTATAGCAGATTCAATGTAAGAATCACGACCAGAACTATAAAGTAAAATATATTATCAATTATTATAGTTCAGTTGTTATATTTTATTTTACCTTAACTCTTTAACACCCCTTATTTCGGTAGCAGTAAAACAATCGTTCTCTGATATAAATTCAGCCACCATCCAGTTATCGACCTTCGGAAAATTGTCCGACTTAGCTTGAGTGTAATTTGAATTAGCCATTATTACTTTATTATTGATTTACAATGATCAATGTCAGCGTCAAATGTCAAATTAAAAGATTTTTGATTAACATGTGACAAACTACCTATAGCCTACGTTTATTTATATAAATAATATGAATAAACGTAAGTGATGGAAAAACTATTTTCTTATTGGCTATTAATGACGAAATGTATGTATTTCTACGTCACAGGAGTGGAGGGTAGTTTTTCAGGACGCCAATCTTTTTATTTAATTATTTCCATAAATAACAACAACTTATTAAAATAAAAATTATTACTAAGAAAATCATTCCATAAACTTTCATTTAAAATAGTTTTTGAAAAATGTGAAACAGGCTCATTAAATACAAGTAAAATGGTTACCAGAATAATTAAGAAAGTTCTTCAGTTATAATATTTATTTATAAATTGAAAATGGTTGAGTATTCGTATTCCTAGTACCTTGCTCAACAAAAAATTTCCAGAACACAAGTGTTGAGTATGTCTTCTTGAGGGTATTTTTTTATTCTGACACCTCCTGTAGTGAGATATGTATATTCAAATAATAGTCGTTTACTCAACACATCTGTTAGTGTTTATCAAGTTTTTTATTAGTTACACTAACCTAATTTAAGAAGCATCAAGGCATCGTTGTTTTCCTTTAGGAAAAATATAGGAAGGTTAATATTTTTAAAACTATTATAATCCTTCATTTATAATTTATTTATTTATTTGTTTATTTATTTATAAATTTGGAGAACCAACAGTTTTAATAAACCAAATATAGGTTCCCACATATTAGCAAAAATAATACATATGTATAAACATAATAAATAATAATAAATAATTAATTACACAGAATAGAAAAAAAATTTCTCGGAAGAATAGTGAGTCAAAAATAATGGCTGGTAGAATGGAGAACTGATTAAGAGTGAATAATGAGCAGTTGACTGGCAATCGCTTATGGATTATTTTAGAAAAAAATACTTTAAATAAAAGATGCGTACAATTATTTTTTTATAACTGTTGTTACATATTTTTATGAATTTAAATATTACAATTGATTTGTCCATTCATTAATAATAATCAAACATTTTATAATAAATAATGAACATAAATTAATTTAATTGTTATGCTGAAATTGGAACAGTATCTGAATCAATTAATTAACACACAAAATAAATAATTCATTTGTTCTAATTATTATTTATATAGTATTGTTTGTTTTTAGTTTATATTTCATGAGAATTTTCCAATACATGAAATGTAATATTATAAAAAGTTTTTTTCATCCTTCTCATTCATTTCAACAAATCGACAAATGTAAAACGTAGGGTATCAAATCTATTTATGTCTTTTTTATGCATTTTTTACAAGGCGTATACCGAGCGAACTATACGCTAGATTAGGTTTTTGTTGCAAAAACTACGATAAAAAATTGCGACAGATATCGCTTTGCACTATGCGACAATAGACAAAAATTGTAAATTTATACATAGAATAGAATATGTGATACTTTTCAGTAAAGCATTCGTTACATTTATATGAAAGTAAATAAAAAGAAATGTAAAAATGACTTACGATATTGAAGTTCTAGAAGTTTGATTAAAGAAGTTTATCAAAAGATACGCACACTGCGAAATTTGTAATTCACTGAAGAGTGGCGTAACACTTGGTTTGCGTCTGTAACAAGAAATAAATTTATACAATTTGAATTATTTTAATTGTTATGTAAGACGTTGGTCAATTAAATTTCAATAATCAACTGAAATTAAGCCGAAATATGGAGATGAATTGTTAAATCAACTAAGTCACAATCTGAACGTGCATATTTAAATAAACCAAGTTAAAAACTAGTCTAGAGGTGCATATTTAAATAAACTAAGAAATAAACATTGTCAAATTATGTCAAATGTTTTTCTCTGTACATGTTATTAAATACAGATACATATAAAAGTTCGTCGAATTAAATTTGAAACACGCTTAAATTCTGGAGTCAAAAATTGTGTCACCTGTTTTATTACATGTACACGATTAAACAAAATCGAGTCCCTTATATGAAAAACTTTCTTATTATGCACGCTACAGAAAATTTATGTAGGTCTTTATGGGCCAACTATTTTAGACAACTTCAATAGGCACCACAGGAATTTTCTATCGTCTATTGTTTTTGAGCTACAGGCTAAAACTTGTTTATCTTTTATTTTGAAAGTACCTTATACCTTGCTCACTAGGAGGAATACAGAAAAAATGTTCACATAATTTTTATACTGTTTTTAAAGTAGAATAATGTAGTGTAATTACATTTTATCAAAACTTTATAATTTTCGAGATATAACACAGCATAATATTTTTTAAATGGGAACATATGTGGAAAATAGTTTCATCTTTTTACTTATTTTATAACCTTTTCAACGATATAACAAGTCTATATTCTTTTGTTTTAAACACAAATAAAACTTGAAATATTAATTTGTTGGGATGAAAAAATAAATAAATGTATTCAGAAACAAATGACAAAAATCAATTACAGATCATTATTTGATTATTTTTAATGTTATTTCATTATTTTTATTCAGAGAGCATATTTTCCACATTTTTGGAATCGTGTCAAAGCCAACTATAACGCCGATACAAAATAAATTGACTAATCAGAAAATAATAGACTAAAAAGAATTTTTAGAATATAGTTAATAGATTTATAATCATCATTACCGATGTTTACATGTGTTGTAGATACTGGCACACCCAGAAATGGGTAATATGCCATGATGATATATTTATTTATTTATTTATTTATAATCAAAATAAACATCTGATGATCTGTAATTGATTTTTTCATGTGTTTCTTAATAAATTTCTTTTTTTTTTCGTTAATAATTCAAGTTTTATTCATGTTTTTATTTTTATTTATTTTTTAAACCTCTCAACAGGATTAAATCCCTATTACTGAATAGGTTCACATACACAAACATCCATGCTTTAGTGGGATTCGAACCCAGAACCCCGAGCACACTCATGACTAAGAGGCGTTGCTCTAACCATTGAGCCACCAGAGCCGACGTTGTCTGAAACAAAAGAATGTAGACTTATTATACATCCAATGAAAAGCTTACAAAATGAGGAACAAAATGAGACTATTTTCAAAATATGCTCCCACTTTAAAAAATAGTAAGTTTGTGTTATATCTCTAGAATTATTAAGTTCTGAAAAAATCTAATTAGGCCACTTTATTCTCATATCTCTAATAATAAGCAAGATATGAGCTATTTTCAAAATAAGCAAAAAACAAATTTCAGCGTGTAGCTCAAAAAGAAAAGACGATCGAAAATTCCTGTGGTGCCTATTAAAGTTGTCTCAAAAAATTGGCCCATAAAGACCTATGTCAATTTTCTGTAGCGTGCATAATAAGAAAGTTTTTCGTAAAAGGAACTCGAATTTGTTCCCCCTGTACAGGTTATTAAAGTTAGTCGAATAAAATTTTAAACATGGTTAAATTCTTGAGGCAAATAAACATGGTAAAATTGTTTCATCTGTTTTAAAGTTAGTCAAATTAAATTTTAAACAGGGTTAATTTCTTAAGACAAACATGGTCAAATTGTGTCCTCTATATATCTAGATATAGTATGTTATTAAAGCTGTTCGAAGTAAATTTTAAACATGGTTAAATTTTTAAGACAAATAAACATAATTAAATTGTAATACCCGTGTTAAATTTATTTTGTCAAATTAATATCTAGCAATCTTCTCAAAGCATGTACCACGACGATTGACTATATTTCGTAATGCTCTGCATTGCAGTCTAAGTTGGATTATTTATCTCGGTGCATCTGGTGTGTGGTTGTACAGAAATAACTCCAACCACCGCAGCGTCGAACCATTCAGCGATTAGCGTCGGTGTGTGAGCGTTGAGCGACGTCCGGCGTCGTATAAACAGTGCTCGACGCACTCGCTTCTCAGAATAGAGAACGTGTTCCATGTAGATTTCTTTCAGAAACAATTGTATTCATATCTGCGTTTGTTTTTTGCTGTGCAACCTGACTGCATTTTGACAAGAATGCGACACTTGTCTATGTGTGAGAGCTCTGAGAGCAAAAAGTGTAAGAAAAAAGCGAACCAGTGGGTAACACATCACATCTAACATGTGGACGCAAGACACGCGTCCTAAGAAAAAATGTTATCTCCCCCGCTATAGATAAAGATAGAATGAAAAACTGTCACTGCTTGGAATAAGCAGATAAAACAATAGGGCTTTTAAAAAAGGGTAATATGTTTTAGTTTCTGCCTTATATAATTAAGTTTTTCTAGTAAAGTTTTATTTGAATAAAAACATATCTAAAGATTCAGACCAGATTTTCATTATGTTTAATTAATAACTATGGATGAAATATACAGCGTGTTTCATATAACAGAACAAGGCTTCGGAGTATGAATTCTAGATACCAAAACGAGAAAAAAGTTCCAATAAACATTGGTGACATAACACTTCCTAACAAAGATACATTTAAAAAAATAACACTAGGTAAGTTTCAAAAATAAAGTTATATTTACTATACAGTGGTCCCATTTAGAGGTGCCACCATTGGGATCTCGAGAACTATAAGAGATACGATGTCGGTTAAATGGAACTTTTTGTGCGCCTTTGGGAGGCCATCTCAGATGTGCTTTTGTTTTTCCAAAAATTCTCATAGGGCACTAGATCATGAAAAACTGAATATTGTTGATTTTTTCTTTTTCAAATAACTTCTAAACTATTAGTAATTGAGAAAAACGTTTCAAATACAAAAGATAGATATTTTTATTAACTAACCAGTGGCGTACGAAATAATTTTTTATATCCGTAAATTTTCGAGATATAACACAAACTTATATTTTTTTAAATGGAACCCATATCTGATTTCAGTCTCAAAAAAATCATTACTTTTTTCTCTTTTCAATGATGAAAGGGTTATTATGTTTTATATTTGTTTTGCTCCTAAAATTTAATTTTTCTCTTTATTTTCCTAAACTTTCATATTTCCCAAAAAAAAAAAAAATTATTTTTATTATTATTATATTGTATTTGATCGAAATCATTTGTTTTATGCCTTTATTACTTAATATTTTCATTTTAGACTCATAATTACAAATTACACTATAATGTGCCAAGGGAGACCAGATACAAAATATTATAAAAATTAGTTTGATACGAGTTTTAAGCAAATTTTTCTAACGAAATAAATTATTTAAATACAAGTAGTATTTCTAAATAGAAATCTACCAATATTTTCAAAATAATTATAAATTTAATACAAAATAAGGAGAAAATAATAATTTTGAAGGCAAAACAAATACAAAACATAATAACCCTTACATCGTTGAAAAGAGAAAAAAATAATGATTTTTTTGAGACTAAAATCAGATATGGGTTCCATTTAAAAAAATATAAGTTTGTGTTATATCTCGAAAAATTACGGATATAAAAATTTATTTCGTACGCCACTGGTTAGTTAATAAAAATATCTACCTTTATATTTGAAACGTTTTTCTCAATTACTAATAGTTTAGAAGTTATTTGAAAAAGAAAAAATGAACAATATTCAGTTTTTCGTCATTATCTAATGCCCTATGAGAATTTTTGGAAAAACGAAAGCACATCTGAGATGGCCTCCCAAAGGCGCACAAAAAGTTCCATTTAACCGACATCGTATCTCTTATAGTTCTCGAGATCCCAATGATGGCACCTCTAAATGGGACACACTGTATGTCGACTAGACCATTATCAGGTAATAGTAACTCTCCACGCCAGCAATGAGTGCCCGTGAGGTGTTGCATAGTAAGCGCCCGCACGGTACAAATATGTCTACATCATTACCGATATCTGCGATAAAGCAGATTGTGGCACACTCAGAATTGGGTAATAGGATGATATATTTATTTATATTTATTAAGTATACCAATTTTCAAAATTTTTGAACAACGTAAGCAATTCCCAAAGTAAAATAACTGAAATAGCCAAAATCGCAAAATGTCTAAGGGGTACCCTACCTCAAGCTATTTTTTCAGATTTTGGCCATTTTCAGTTATTTTGTTCTGGAAATTGTACACATTGTTTCAAAATTATAAAAATTGGTACACTTATGTAATTTTGCCAGTATAATCGAATGGTGATATCGGCAAGTCAGTAATTCCACCAACTTTAGGGTTATATTCAAAAAATGGGTGTTGTTTTTGGGATCCAACTTTGAACACAAATATCTCGGAAACGGATAAAGAGAACGACCTGCGGTTCAAAATTTGGAATCAGCGCGTTGAGAAGTATCTAATTTTTGAAAATTTCTTGTCCAACGGTGCACAAGTCAAGATTTGAGCATTTCCATACGCGCCAACTTCATGGACTAGATTTGCAGAGTCGAGAAATGCATATGTCGTGATTTGAAGAAGGCTATGTAGAGTTTTCGTGTATTGAGACCCCAGCCTTACATGAAACACCTTGTATAGTTACAATAGAAGTAGAGAGAAAGATAACTTATTCGGTATAAAAAGTGTTAAATCTTTTCAACCATCTGATTTTAATTGTCGATGTTTTTCTGGCATGAGAGGAAGCTGATAAAAACTCGACATAGTTTCAGAAATGTAATAAAAAATTGTAAAACGTATAGCCATAAACGTTGTCAGCTGATTTCAATACGGTACACGTGTGTTTTCAAACCACATCCGGACATAGCATAGTTGTATTTATTGTTTATTTTTATAAAACACACTTGCATGGTTATTTTTACTGCGTTCTAAAATGACATATCATAAAGAAGTAATTTTCTTTCTCTACTTATAACGAAGTTTTCGAAGTCAGTGTACTATTAATCCACTATATAAGGCCTATAAGTTATAAGTGTTGTACAGAACAATACATCCGGTAGAAGTGGAAGACTCAAAGATGAAATACTTGAGGTGAAGTGGTGCTTGAACCACCATTGGACGACGCCAGAGTACAATCAACCACCGGATGCTAAGATTACCAACATTCTCTAACACTCAAACTCATACACGAAACGAAATTGAATTCATAGAAAAGATGTTAGATTTATAAAAATTAGAGATAAATATCTAGACTTTGGTGTAAATTAAGTAATAAAAATGTGGTCCTACAATATTCTTTTATTTTATTTTTTTACAAGCGCACATATTAATTATTATTTGTTAAGCCGTAATATTTTTCTTATTATTCCATAAAGTTTGGCAGTCTTTACGTAAGAATGGCATTGCAATAATATTTCGTTTATAGGTAGTTCAATTCGCTCTATAATCTACGCCAAATAGGAAACTATTTTTATTCACAATCATTATAGTAATATACAGATTCCTAACCTTTTGGAGGTTGGAAAATACGTCATTCCTAACTTTAATGACAATCTCTTGGGTTGGAAATAACAGATTTCACTTCCATCTCTTGGGTTGGAAATGTTTATGTAGGAGTTGCCTAGCAACATTGCCGTAGATCCCCATAATTAAGTAGGCTAAACAAATTTTAAGACAGCTGTCAAAATATTAATAAAATTAAAGATTATAATTAATTGATTTTGAAAATTATTGATTTAAAATGAGGATGATTGTGAATAAAATAGTATACATAACCTCGGTGGGAGTTTCATAACAGCCTCGCGTATTATCTCACCTCGAGGCTTCGCCTCTCGGTAATATACATAAGCCCTCGGCTGTAATGAAACATGTCCCACCTCGGATGTAATATACTATTTCTGTATCAAAAAATGCATATGCATCAGACAAGACCATTATTCTAACTCTTTTGTATATTTTTTCTTTAATATTATTGACAAATCTCGTAAATCAACACGAGACACAAAAAAACTAAAATACACGCCAATGTATATGATGACAGTTTTTGCTAAATAAAAATATTTGAAAAAAATCTGATATGGCCAGCACATTACCTTCAGTCAATTCTTTGTATTTTGTACAAATCCCATACCAAAAGTTCCTTGGAAAAGATTATATGTCCAGTAAAATTGTAACACAAATATATACTATTTTCTACAAAATTCCTTACCGAGAGTTCTTTAGAAAAGATTCTATAAATCCAATAAAATTGTAACACGAACATACACTATGTAAATTGCACTTAACACTGACATCTGTCAGAATTATTTGAATATATCAGCTGTTTCCATGATTATAGCAAAGCTGGTTTACTTATAAATTATAATTATAATTCTTTAACTCTATTGAATATGAAGGAAAATGTATAATGAAACCGTATAGACAATAAGATATTCCTTCATTTTAATAATCACATAAAATGTTAAAAAATTATATTTAACTGCGTTTTTTCAAGAAAAATTGTTGAGAACTTCAAATAAGGGAACTTCCGGTTGACTAATAAGCAAAATCTAATAAATATAATTTTTAGAATTGTAGTATTGGAGTTATCGTCGGAGAAAAATTTGTCACACACAGGCAGTCACACACACACACACACACACACACACACACACACACACACACACACACACACATACAGACATCATCGTAAAACTAGTAAAATCATATTCTAGGGACCCTAAATCGTTCTTCTTTATTAAAAACCCTCTACCGAATTTTTTGACCAAAGACAATACCTTCCTTACCTAAAGGTGACGAAAGGTAAAAACGATATTTTAAATTTTTAAAAGTTTAAGGTTATTAGGATAATTAAATTGTTGTTGTAAATATCATATTTAAAAATAAAAAAAAAACATTAAGTATATTCAAGAAAAATGTATAACTACTTTAATAAATGCGAAAATTGAAAATCACATATTTTTCAACTTTCGAAGAGAATTACTACAAAAGCAGTTGGTAACGACGTTATCTTACACTCACATATAAACTGTCATTTGAACTGTCGTTAGGTATTTATTTTATAAAAATCTGTCGTTTATTATCTGAGTTACTACGAAAAAAACGTCCCTGTGAGACACCATTCCTATATTCCCAAAATATTTTCGCTCTATTTTGCTGTCAATTATCTCAACTCGCGGATAGTAAACCTTTTTAAAAATTTGCATACATGTGTAAAAACTCAGGATAATAACATACTTACATTTCATTAAAAACTGTCGTAAGTGCTTCCATGATAGAACCACCTTAAGCTTACTTTGCTCAAGTTATTGTTGAATTGTAAGGAAAGAACCCCCTCCCTTTGAAAGGTGAATCCCAGAATTGTTGGGGTGTCTTCCCGATCAGCTGTTGCTTGCGGAAGTTTCCGACTAGTGTAGGGGTTGTTCGCACCCTCAAGTCTGGTGCAGTGGCACGCAGACACCGAAACGTAAAGGCCATAAAGGTATGTTAGGCACGAGACACAACAAGGGATGGGGCAAAGCACTACGCACCTTGGGGTAAGAGGTCTAGGTCGGAAGTCATGTAGACATGGACCAGACACTGGCCAGGTGGGGCCCGCCAGTGGCGTAGGGAAGATTATTGTCGATGAATTTTAAATAAGATGATAATGTGGAACCCCTTCTTTCCGTAAAATTAACTGCTGATACACATAAGTTTGTATTTTTACCTTAAAACTCATATACACCTATCTTTGGGTAAAATCATCAAAATTTTAAAAAATCTTTTTTTTTCAAAGCGCTGATTCCATATTCTCAAACAGCATATTGGTATCTCTCTGTAATAAAAAATCTATTTACTTAAACTTTCGATATACCTACTTAATAATTAACTGTTTCATAAGCAACAAAATTATGAAGTTAAATTAAATAAAGATGCACGTGTACTTCCACAAAGCGCAATTTTCTACAGACACTTAGTATTTGGTTTTGGAAGACATTTACATTGATTTCTCGGACTTTACACTGAGCAACTCCGAAATTAAGGTAAATGATGGTTTTTATGGTGAAATATTGTACAGGTCCTTAATAATGTCAGATAAAAACAAAAAGCCTAAATCCCAGATAAGTTGTTGGTATAGTGCATCATTTTCACTAGGGTTGTATCCAAGCCTTATGTGGTCCGAGTGAAGTGAAGCCCTGGATAGACAAAGGTACACCACATCGATAATTGTCCAACAAAATTAATTAATTTTATTGAAGAAGAACCTGCCGGGGATGATTTTAATTTCTGGTCAAACCTTGCGTCTTTATTCAAAACACATTGGCTAACAGATCAAAACTAAAGTCACTAGATATATAAAGTACCGCAATTCATTGTACCAATTTGTTAGAGAGAGAAGAACGTTTTTTAGACACAATATGGCGGAATCAGGCCAATCAGGGTCTAGTTGTTGGCTGTGCTTATAAAAGTCACTATATCTGGGGACTTTAGCGTCAATGCTGTCACCATGTCAAACGACCTGAAGAAACTTAACTTGTACTTATTTTTTATTATTTTCTTTATTATTTTGATCAGTTATGTTTTGTATTTATATGTGTGCATTTTATAAAAATTATGAACATAAAATTAACATTAATTAATTACCTTCATAGATTTATTTCACTGCCGATTACTTTTCTTTGTAATAACGCACTCGTTTCAAGATAATCCATTTTAAATTTGGCGCCGAAACTCGACACAATATGGCGGCCAATTGCGGTACTTTATATATCTAGTGACTTTAATCAAAACGTAACATTTGTTCTGCAAAACGACAATCCGTTAACCTTCCCCAGATTCGTCCCTTGAAGCATTGGGTGCCAACAAAACGCTAAGTATTTTATTAGAGTTTACAAAGTAAATAATAAAAAAATCTGGGTAAAAAACCTAACATTTTTGTCGGGCATTTATTTTTTTTCCCTGCCATTTATTATTTTTACTTAGCGTTTAATTTATTCCCAAAGATTTTTGTGGTCTTTTATTTCGAAAAGTTTACGATGGAGGATGGGAAGCCCAAAATGAAAAACTTTAACGCAGAATATACAGGAATCAGGAATATCCGAGAAATTGATGTAAATATTGTTCAAAACTTTATACTAGGTGTCCGCAGAAAGTTGAGCCTTATGGTAGAACCCGGCCCTCTTTATTTAATTTAAGTTCATAATTTTATTGCTTGCGAAACAGTTAATTATTACTATACTTGCCGTCAAATAATTATGGACTGGAGATTTCTACACTGATGCCAAATTTTTTAAGTGTCTACCTGTACAAATATCTGTAATCTGTCAATGTCATTTTATATTCTGATATTTTCGTTAGTACTTGAATGCGCTTTTTATTCCCAGTCCTATAGATTGCATTATATTTAGACTTGAAAAGAAAATGAGTGAAACTCATGAATTAAATAGTCCTGGTTCTTATAAAAAACGTTTAAGAAAACAAGATTTAAATGGGCAGGCAGAAACAATTATTGCCAATGTACACCATTTTTTAAAAAATTGGCGTTACATCCTCAAAAAATTTATAATTTATTAAATAACAAGAAAACTTTGGATTTGTCTGCAGAAGCATGTTTACCTAATAATCACTTATTCTTAGATTTCATCGGTTATTGTATTTGAACGCAAACTTTACCTTAGCTTGATATGTGGAAACTGTGGTCAAAATATAAATTTTCCACAGAGATAATTTTTATATTTTACATTACGTATTACTGTCTTACCTTACTTATTTGTTATAATATTTTCTTCATTTACGATGTATTAAAAATTTTAATTAGTTTTAAATGAATTATATGACATTTGCGTTCATTCCTGGTCGTGTCAAGTTACAACCGGCAACACCGCTGGGCAAGGGACAGGGTGCAGAAAGGGATAAAAGTTGAACATCAGTCCATAATCATTTGACGGCGAGTATAAAGTGAATAAAAATCGTCATTAAAAGTTCAGAAATCGGCACTAAAGTAATTATACGATTTCATGCAAATAAGTTCGCTTGTTGACTGACAGCAACTGACAGTTATGTCAACGTGAACATAACCTATAAAAATATATTTTTCATTTTCCTTTTTACCACTCATATCGTTTATTTTCCTCGGCCCTAACGTAACTAAGGGTCCAAATCTCAATTTTCATCGAAATGATACGCAAGGAAATTTTTCACTTTATCATTTGGAGCTATTCTCAATTTCAAACTCATCTGATATTAATGAGTGAGAAAGTGGGATATTGTATGTATTTACCGTATATTGACAATATTGGTTGCGCATAACAAAAAAATACGAATTTAATGCATGTGTTAGTTGACATTTGACAATCATGACACCGACAAGTGATATGATATAAATTTTTTAGACGACCATTGTAATAAGTATGACGTATCAATGTAGTATCCTAACACTGAAAGTTGAACTTATCACATTAGTGTTACGATATATTTCATATCGTAATAGTTGACACGGTTGCTAGGTTACTATGTCATTATTTCTGGCTATATGTATACATTATTCATTTGTCAGCTGTCAGTACGTTTGAACCTAAATAACAGTTTTGAAAAAAAAGTTAAATTTATTTATGCTCGTCTAAAAAATAATGTTCATAACTTGTATGAAATTCAAATATCTTAGCTCGTGTGTATTGACTTGCACTCCGCTACGCGCCGTGCGTCAATTTACACTCGCATGATATTTGGTATATTTCATAACTTGTTACGAAAATAACTATATCTTTTCATATCATACCACATTAGTGAAAATTGAGAATTGGGCCCTAAATTCCACTTTCGTGATAAAAAGTAGAACTTCAGTACCTTGATCCATAAATAACTATTTTAGAATTCTACATTTATTACAGATTTTCTTTTCTAAGCAATCCGTGGTTCTTTTTCTGTAAACATTAAACAAATTATTCCACTTGTTTATGAGTGAACTGAGGCAGTGATTTCCTCTTTTCCTGTATGTTTTTCGAGCCACGTGTGGGCAGTCTGTCATCTGGTTAGCCACGTGCACCGGAAGGCAGTGTACTCCCCTTTCCAGCACCAGCACATACTCCCGAATCATCCCAAAGTTTATTATTTTATCGCGCGCACACACACTTGTAGGGCATGTGCTCTACAGGATCAGGAAGTCACCAGCAATTAGTCTAAACACGAGGAGAAAAGGAAGAAGGCACTAAGAAGACAGAGAAAGCGAAAGATTAGAATATGATTCTACTACAACAATTAATATAGCTTATGCTTTAACATTCATATTTAATATAGAGTCCTTTTTCTTCTATACGATAAAGACTGGTATTGACTAGACTAGTCCCATGAGTATTTGGCGAGTTTTAAATTAATTAATTATTTTATTCACAATCATTATACAGAATGTTAAAAAATAAGTATCCTAAATTACGGGGGCATATAGTACTGACCAAACTGAGTAAAAAAAGTTTAATCAACATGGGTCCGATCTTCAATAGTTCCCGAAATAAAAGGAAATGAAAAATGAGATTTTTCGGTGTTTACCTCTGCTATCTCGAAAACAGTAAGAATTACGACTTTGATTAAATGAGATATTTTGTCTACCTTTCAGAGGTCATCTTAGATGTGTTTTTGTTATTCACAAAAAATCGAATAATTGTGCTAAGACAAAAGTTGTGGCGCCCTTGGCCAATATTTAATTTTCAAATAACTTCGTAACTATTAGAAAGTGAAAAAAATATTTCATATAATATGTTATTGTTTTTTTATAGTCTATTTACTGGCATAGACAAAATTTTGTTCGACCACTATCTTAGTCTGTTTTTCGATTCTAATACAAAATGGCCTCTTTCTCGAAAATAGTTGAAGATCGAACCCAAGCTGATTGAACTTTTTTACTCATTTTGGTCAGTACTATATGCCCTCATAATTTGAGACACTTATTTTTTAACACCCTGTATGCAGTAATATACCTATTCCTAACCTTTTGGAAGTTGAGAAATACGTCATTCCTAACTTTAATGACAATCTCTTGGGTTAGAAATGTTTATATAGGGGTTGCCTAGCAACATTGCCATATATCCCTATAATTAAGTAGGCTAAACAAATTTTATCTACGATAGTGCGTAAAATTGACAATTAGTTGTTAGTTTTAAGGCCCGATATTTTCATCTCTGGTTAAAATGCCGGTTAAGTTAACTGTCGATTATAAGAACAATGTGGAATCGAAAAATTGACATGTGTAATTTTTCAATTTAGGCTAAAATATCGATGCTGTGTATTTCTTTTAACTGTCAGTTAAATTAACAGGCTGTTTAACAGTTGATGAAAATACCGGGCCTAAGTTTGTAACATGGTTTCATTAGTCACGGGTTGCCGAGCAACGAGTGATTAAATTTTTTAAACGTGTTAAATTTGCAAAAACAAGTGAATATTTTGTTATCATGGCAAACTTTTCATTTAATATTGTTATCCTAATTGAAAATATTTTTTTATATATCTTGGATTTTTAGATTCTATCGTAGATAAAATATTGTACAATACACATACGTAAATCATCTTTAGTCACTCAAGGGTCTTAAATACTCGCTAAGCTCGTGTTTTAATTCTGACTCATTCGTGGTTAAAGTCTAGCTTTACGTACTTGTATCGTAAATAACTATTAAGAGAGCTATCAAAAATATTAATAAAATTAAAGGTTACAACTCACTGATTTATTTTGAAAATTATTGATTTAAAATGAGGATGATTGTGAATAAAATAGTATACATAACCTCGATGGGAGAGAGCATCGCGCTTTATCGCACCTCGCATCTTCGCCTCTCGATAATATACAAAAGCCCTCGGCTGTAATGAAACATCTTCCACCTCAGATGTAATATACTATTGAATACTTTTTGAAAAATCCTTAATTGTTTTCATTTTGGGATTCGACTGTTTCATATTATTCTTTTAGTAACGCACAAAAAGTTTCAATATGGAATTTGAAAGCAAAGTTTTGAGATAAAATAATGGTGTGTAGTGTGTGATGCAATTTCAGAAGCAGGCATCTCTAGACAGTTCGTGGGACGTGTTAGAGGTTTATGCACAAAATTGCCTGCCGAAGTTACTTGATTTCATCAATTTATATTATGTAAACTAGGATATTAAATTTTGGTCTGACCCAGCTTCAATGCACTATGCCCGAACAACAGCGCAGTACACAGAGTCTATAAAGAGCTAATAGGAAATGTATAACATTTAACCATCGTACATTCATTTTAATTTAAATTGCTGTACCCACATAATAGCAATCATATTTCTTTATTAATGTTTAATACCATGTTTTAAAAAACTATTTACGCTATTATGCGAGATATTGTACTAAATAACCAGGGCCGTTCCTAGGGGTACTGCGGGCAAATATATAATTAGCCGCCCCTTGATAACTACACAACACACAATTTTTAATTTTTACAATATTTTATTCACATATAGGTGTTTATTTTATATGGGCCACCATTGTATCTCGAGAACTATAAGAGCTACTAAGACGGTCAAATAGGCAAACCATTTATAATTCACAAGACAAATATAAAGAGTAGAAAAAAAGTATAAAACTTTATGTGCATTTTTCTCAAAAAATTGTTATGTAAGGGTATAAAATATTATACATATCTTTTTTATCCTTTCTTTAAATATGTCTTGTGAAATAGAAATTGTTTGTCCATTTAACCGTCTTTATATCTCATAACTCTAGACATAGCAATATGGTGGCGGTGGCACATTTAAAATGAACGGTGTAACGGGGTATAAATAAAATATATATATATATATATATATATATATATATATATATATATATATAAATAAACTGAACTGAGACAAGTGGACATTCGGTTAGTTTCCAAAAATAGTGCAGGTTGCCTCCAAGATTTTATTTTTCATTATTCATAATTTTATGTTTTCTATAATATGGGCCAGTTATTCGTTTTCTTTCTGATCCTGACATCTATTAATTTTAATTATTTAGTTTTAGATTTGTTACCTAATCTAAACTCAATTAATATGTTTTGATTCCCATTGTATAAAAATAATAATGTACATGACATAGACACAGTAAAGGAAAAAATAGTATAAAATAACAACACTGTCTGTACATTGGGAATACACCCTATAATTATTGTTTCAAATCTATACCTTTTCAACTTCATTTTCCGAAAAAGTAGCTTCAATTTCAGAAAAGGTAAATTCAATTTCAGGATACTGTATTCTATAACTAGTATGGAATAGATAATTTCCTCACGTAGGCGAGGTCTACGGTTTCGCGAGTGGCGGAAATACTGTTCCTTACGAGTTTCTTTCTCTAACAAAATATTTTCGTCAATACTTGACATTTTTACTAAAAATAATAAATATTATTGGCATTGGTATTATAGTATTGAGGTGACAATCAAAGAAAGAACGCGCCAAGCAAATTAGGCTTGATTTCGAGAATAATTACGTTTTGTCATGGTATTTTAAATAGGTGAATTGAAAAACTAGTGGGCTTCGACTGCCGCCCCTCTTATTGGCCGCCTGCGTGCGGGGCACGCACTGCACGCCCGCTAGGAACGGCCCTGTAAATAACTAATACGAAATTAATTATATTGACAATAATGATGACAATTACTTATTAAAAAAATATCATACCTCTTGCGTTCGCCTAAAAAGCCTTATTCACATAAATCTTCATATTTAACTTTAAATATTGGCTTCAACACTATCACTCAATACATAAAAAATACGTCTGTTCTCTTCTATACAGAGTGTTCATTTTAAATGAGCCACCATTGCTACCTCGAGAACTATAAGAGCTACAAAGACGGTTAACTGGGCAAACAACTTCTATTTCATAAGAAAAATTTAAAGAAAAAAATTTTTTATTATAAATTAGCAGATAGCAATACAATGCACTCATGTTTTTCGTTACCTTACTGCAACTGCGTTACTTCATTATAAATAGGCCTTTGGTCATCTTCTGAGTTATTGTGTTGCTGATTGTGGCGTTACGTTAATTTTCATTAGCTTTGGTCCAGCCGATAATTTTGGACAAGTTTGCAACATGTTTCTGATTTTTTTAATACGCATGCGTGAAGATAAATTTGTTGCTGACAAGTTGGAAACATCCGATGGTTGGAACGTACAAACAGTGATCTGACAGATTACTAACCTTTAAAATAAACATATATAATAACTTAAAATATGGTTTTATACAAGCTTCATTTATTTTACTTTTAATTATAAGTTATACTTAAAAATATAAGTGGGACAATCAAATTTAACAGAAAAATGACATGCATATGTCACGTCATGTCAAATTTATCATAATTTGCTCAATATGGATATGAATAATATAAAATTATTGAAAGAATCGAATTAAAACCACAAATAATTGTATTACTTGCTTATCAGGGCACAGCAAGTTATGTACTTTTAAGTATGACACAGGCACAACACAATTTTTAAATATACTTATAATTACTAAGTATAATTTCAGCGTTGTGAATGAGCCTTAATTCTAAAACGTCTAAAACTAAAAAGTACAAATTCATCTTACATTGACGTAAAGAAACAAACACTGAACTTGTATTCAATGCGCAGGCTCTGACTTCTAGTCAGCAGTAAAAGTTCTGACTGTTTAGACTGTCAGCAACTAGTTTGTGACAGTACAACAATATGCATTGAAACATCTAACTAGTAGTTGCAAACTTGTCAGTGGTACGCCTGGAACAGTATTTTGGTAATGCGCATGTGTCTGACAGTCACAAACTATTAACAGTGAGTGGTTGGAACAAACCTATTATAAATCAGCAGTTGGCAATACCATGCGCTCTGCATTATCGCATACGTTACTTTATTATAAATATGCCTTTACGCATTGCTCTTAGTTCTTAAGCATTACGTCTTATGCAAAAATTTATAACCAATTATTTTATTTAGTAAATGTTCAATCCCTTGTAAGCCGCTTGTCTATTTCAATAATTTAAACTGTTGAAATACAATAAAATTAGTAATTTGTACATATTTTTTATGGTAGCACAAAAAAATAGGGTAAACACCTAGTTTGTGAAATCCTTTATCGCCACGAGATTGACAGACAAAAAAACAATGCTAGGCAACTGTTCGTTAATTACCCTTAATCACATGTTCATACCAACAGCCATTATTTTAAGAAACGCTAAAAAAACTTTCTGTCTCACAATACATCTATTTCTGTCTTTCAATTTGAAAATCCATCTCCAAGGTACTCTTTCAGTACCTCCCTTGCATATCCATATTTCCAGGTGCCTCACGGTCCCTTCTATGCAGCTTGCATGCAGCAGACTGCATCTTTGCAGCGTTACTGCTGGTGTAGGTCGTAAACCGCGGTTTTTACAAACGCAAATAAACCCAGCGTTCAGCGTTCGCTGTCGCACACACAGAATGATTCGCATTGTTTACATTTGGTTGGCACGCGTCGTACAGCACGTGCCCTGATGAAGCAGATGTGGATGCTGATTCTTACCTGACGAAAGGAGAGAAAGAGAAGAAATTGATGAAGAGAGAAGAAAGAAGACTTTTTAGTGAGAAAAGTAGTGGAACAATCATCAACCCCATTTTAGACAAAACTTGACATTGGTTGCACTTGCATTAAGCAATTATCCATTTTTATAATGTTGTGATAAATGTTTATTGTTAAATAACTGAAATTATAAAAATATTCACTATTTAATGTAATTTTTTCATTTGATTTGCGTCTTTAAATATAGTGTCTTTCAATAGGGGTGACAGTTTTTTCAATAGAGATTTCTCAGTTTCTAAGATTATTTTTTTTTTACTGGCAGATGTCAAAATATTCACTATAGTTTGAAGTTTCATCAAGCAGCGTTTGACCCTTCTCGAACGTTTAGAAATTGTTAAAAATATTACCAAAGTTCGAGTTCAGTTGTGGGTGCTGAAACTTTGTTCACCAGAGAGTTGGGTCGCCGTCACCGTTATTCTGCGCAGGCTATACGTCGCGCTGTGGAAAAGTTTGAGCGTAAATTCACTTTACAAGATAATAAGCCACCAACAAGACAACGAAATGTGCGAAATGAGGAGAATATCGCAGCTACAGCGGCTTGTGTTGCTTATGAACCAAATTTGTCGATTTCAAGACGACCTCAACATTTATGGCTTTCTCAGACGTGGACTTGGAGAATTTTGCGTCAGGATTTGGGCCTACATCATTACAAAGTCGTATTGACTCAAGAACTGAACCCAAACCATCACAAATAGCGTCGGGAGTTTGCTGATTGGGCCGCTGAGCACTTAGAAGATAATCAAGATTTTGGCCAAAAAATCATCTTCTCAGGCGAGGTGCATTTTTGGATAAATGGTTTTGTTTATAAACAAAATTGCCGTTATTGGTCCGAGAACAACCCACAAGTGATACATGAAATGCCGTTGCATCCCGAAAAACTCACTGTGTGGTGCGGTTTATGGCATGGCGCCGTCGTCGGACCTTATTTCTTCCAAAAATTGGAGCAAACGTTTGCGTCAGTGTAAACAAAGCCGTGGTGGATATTTGAACGATATATTGTTCCACACATAATTGCATTGTTCAAGCTTCAAAATAAAGCAAAAACAAAATTGATACGTCAAACCGTTTTTGTTTTATTTCAAATTATAATCCTATGACTCTTAGGGGTCCCGTGGCCGCATGCAAAATATTTCTAACTTTAAATGGCACAAAAGTGACCCCTGTGGTGCACTCTCCACGCCAGCTATGAGTGCCCGTGAGGTGACGCCTAGTACAGTAAAATTTTTGAAAGAAGTCCGATCAAGGCCATCTACGAATTGTATCTATGAATTAAGATTTTGTGCTGTCAAATTTATGAGGGTACATAATATCTTGTGTACCTCATAAAAACAATGTAAATGACACTACTTCTTTCAAAAATTTTACTGTAAGCGCCCATACAGTAAAATATATCGTCATCATTACCGATGTCTACATGTGTTGTAGATACTGGCACACCCAGAAATGGGTAATATGCCGTGATGATATATTTATTTTATTTATTTATGACTCTTAATAAAAGACACTTTTGTACCACATTTCAAAACTTTGTTCCAAAAGATACAAAAAAATCGTCTAATCTTACAAACTGAGTTTTCTTCTTATGGGGCTATGTGCTTCAATAAAAGCCTCAATGATACAATTCGTCAGGAAATTGCCGCTATTTTTCCAGAAATTATCGAAAAAGTCTTGCGAACATTTGGAAATTGAAAATCGTCTCAAAAACAGTATGATGACCACCACATTTAGGATATTATTATTTAAAAACATTAAAAAAAATATTTTATGTACTTTTTCTTGTGTTGATAAATCGTACGGTTGCATTGCGAAGAACGCAATTCTGTATGTAAACAATAAACTTCAAATATTACGATTTGTTTATGTGTCAATCAATAAGTACTCACTAAACATCCTATTAAAACCACCTACTCATGTACTCATATGTGGCACAGGATACACCTACATAAACTTTTCAAATATGCATTCAAAATGCAGTTAAACACCCACCTACTTTTAAAGGACTTTCCAGAGGATACTGAATAATATTATATACAGAATAATAATGCGAAGATAGTTCTTAGCAGGAATGGAAAATATAACGTAACGATAGCCGATAACGTTAGAATAAGGATTCATTTTTTTAAACAACGTTACAAATTATAAAATAACGTTACGTAATCGTAACGTAACAAATAACGATTCCCTATAATATTCCTGTTTTCAAATTTTTCAAGATTTTTGACGTTAAAAATATAATTTCCCAATTTTCTGATTGTTTATTATTTCGTGTTATATAATGAATAAGTAACATTTTATTTCATTTCTAGAATAAGATAAGTATAATTTTATTACTTTTAATTTTAAATTTTATTACCAATTTGAGAAAAATGATTACTTTAACAATATAATAACGAAATAAAAATAACGTTATCACAACGTTACTTATAACGTTATACAGGGTGTTCTGAAAAGCTTCAGGTAGAACGATTATTTGATTAATTCTGAGTCGATAATCCTAATGCAAAAAAATTGTACGGCCCTTCTTAAAGCCACACGAGCTACTTAAAAGAATTGGAAATTTGGCAACACCGAATCAAATTGTTATAGAAGTTATAAGGTAGCTGTGCAAATCAGTATGAATTTTATGTCAACATTATTTTGACAGGTACACTAAGTGGAAATTCAAATTGGAAATTGAATTTACTTAAGATACCAGCACCAGCTTTGCTTTATTAATTAAAAAAAAATTCAATGTAAACGATATTTTATGTAGTAATAAAAATATTAGCGTATTCGTTAAAGGTATACATTCTAATTATCCAATGTTTCATTCACCATACAAAAAGAAATAAATTATAAAATCAAACATCAACTGATAAACGTCAAA
This sequence comes from Ophonus ardosiacus, assembly GCA_943142095.1. NCBI lineage: Eukaryota > Metazoa > Arthropoda > Insecta > Coleoptera > Carabidae > Ophonus > Ophonus ardosiacus. The sequence continues at coordinate 41,758,341 of OW964827.1, forward strand.
ATTTGACAAATTATTTATAATTTCTGTTTTAAACAAAAAACTGTTTTATACATGGTTTTCGTACGTATTCAAAATAAAAAAAAATCTATTTTAGAAAAGTTAAAATTTTAAAGATTTGATATCAAACGTTTAGCTACGTATATCAAATTTTACACAATTCTTCTAGAATGTAAAGAGCAATGATATTACGTAAAATATTTTTAAAAAATCGCTTAGTTCTAGTTTTTTTTGCATTAGGATTACCGACTCAGAATTAATCAAAGAATCGTTCTACCTGAAGCTTTTCACCCATTTTCAGAACACCCTGTATAACGAATTTATTTTTTTATAACGTTATCAAATAACGTAACCTTTCGTTAACGTTATTCCATCCCTGGTTCTTAGTACGCTTAACGTGCATAGATATAAACCACTTCTCCAATTAAAATGCTCTTTGAAAGATCAATTAATACGCTTCAACAAACGAAAAGTTCTAAAATAAAATGAATGAAACAAATTAATATTTACGCTTAGAAAATGGAACAACACTGAAAACTGTGTAAATTAATGCAGACAATAATGAGGTCATGCAAAAAAAAATAATTGTACCTTTTTTCTGTTTAAATCGAAAAAGGATAGTCTAATTCATCGATCAGTATGATTAAATTATTTTTTATTTATATTTTTTGTTGTATAAAATCGTTTTAAAGTATGGTATTTTTAAAAAGTTGCAAAAACCAGCCATGTTTTGTCGTCACAACGTTACGAACCAAGTTCAGACTCATTTCAAACAGACATTTTATATGGACACATAATTTCTAAAAGAAAAATATATATAAACTATAAATTGAGGATTACATATCTAAATATGCTATATTATATTAATATAATATCGTTCTATTTATTTTTATAAATATAATTTTCATTTGGCGTGAAATTATCTACGTTACATCAGATGTTTCTTTCACTTTTGAATCTTTGAATTAGACGGTAGGAGGTTATAAACGCATATGAGACATTGAATATATTCCAGAATATTATTTTATTCTTTATTTTGGCACGAAACAACGTTCCATCGACATGTTTACTTTCATAAATTTTAGGTTATCTTTAAATGTCACTTTGACGTTTAAGACAATGTGAAAATCAAAATGGTCGTGCTTCTCACTCTGTGACGTCATAGGACAAGGGACGAAGCGGGGGTCTTCAGCCGCATTTTAAAGAATGTCATTTTCAATTACAATTTTTTCATGATTAAAGATCGATTTGAGGAAAAATAAAAAATACGGGTCTATTATTTTTAACTACTCTATCGATTAAAAGTATAAAAAAAAGTCGTGCATGACCTCATTGCAATCTATCAAATTTTTGATAGTAACTACGTAAATATGCGGATGCGCTATGCAATATTTAGATATAGGTTTCTGCACATTTAGGCTCATGTTAAAACGCAATAAATGATCTTTCAGGCAGCATAATATTTTTCTTTTTAATATGTCTAGTTTCTAAAAAAAATCAAAACTGGGAAGTGGTCAATTTTTATGCACGTAAGTGTACTAAGAACCAGGGATGGGGCAACGTTAACGAAACGTTACGTCATTTGATAATTGATAACGTTATAAATAAATTCAGAATAATCAAATAACATTATTTATTCTATATTTATGTATTCAAAAAGGCATTAAACCCTTTAATAATTTAGTTAATTTAAAAGTGTTTGTCCATCGTCAATACATGGATTAGCTTTGTAAATTATATGAGAATTATCTTTCTTCGAAGATCGTTGGTCGTTCTAATTTTATCTCCATAATGTTGTCATGGTCTTAATGGTTTCCCGGGAATGTCCGTACATCATTTAGCTTTCGAAATGCAGGATATATTTATAAGGGATGTTAATATCCCGATATTGGGGGCGGGATCTTTAAACTCTCAGGGTAGGTCAGAGGGTAAAGGACACGTGCTCTACATAAGGGCACGAACACGGGTAGAAATAACAAGTGTAGGGATGCGTAACAGTGGCGCCGAAAAGAAAATTTCCGTAAGGGATCAATCAGCAAAATAAACAAGTTTAGATAGGACACGGTCAACTTGGCCAGGGCGATTGAGAAGTGGACAACTGAGCGATAAAATAATAATGTAGAATTGCAAAATTATTCTACGGGGTAGAAATATATGGATGGGCAGAATATAAACAAATAGAAGATATACAAGTGCGGTACATAAAATAGATTTTGGGCCTGGAGAGATCCTTACCAGAATATATAAATATGGAAGAGATGAAAGCATTAAAAATTAGTGTAGAAACAGAAATGAGAGCAGTAAAATATGAGAGTAAGAAATAATCAAAACTCAATTCTACAATAATGCTGGCGGACAATAAGACAAGGAGAGGAAAACAACAAATTAACAAAATGGGGACAAAGAAGAAAAGCTTACTACGAAAGAAATGGATATTCCACGGTACAAACAGAAAACAAATGGAGAAAACATACATTATGAACTACATCAGAAAGAATGGGACATACAACAGCTAGAACAACAATGTAAGATTAACAATTCGAATTATAACAATCAATATAAATTAATATAAACGATGTCAATATCAAGGTATTTCTTGGATGAAAAGAAAAAGATCAAGATGGTTGTTGCGAAAGAAAAGGAAACATTTAGGCATTTAAGGACATCGTGCAATGAAGTTCAAAGAGAAGGATGAAAAGAAATTCTTTTAGACGATTTAGGGCCAGGATAAGGCTACATGAACCGTTGAGGAGGAGGGAGGGAGGGGGGGGGGGGGGTTAATTTGAAGTTAATATAATGTTTTACTGCTACAATTTAACTGTAAATAATAATATGTTAAGAATAAATTTATTAATATTAAATTAATAATATACCCAAATCATTCAAGCAGCCAATGCACGTCATTAATAAAAATTGAATAAAAGTAACTAGATGTGTCACGTCATGTACTGGTACGTTTGCAGAGGTTTTAGAATCTTTATGAAAAGAGTTATACAGATTGCAATCTATATTATCGACATAGTCATGAACTGTCACATCTATAAAATAAATACTATATTTTAGTCACTGTCCATTTCTGTTTTCTATTTCAAAGAAATATACCGAATTCTTCTGATTGATTAGAAGTGCTACCTTTGGGAGATTTACAGATTTTGTGTTTGCGTTAACGGTCACGTTGCGTCGTTGCATTGCGTTTAACATTAATTTATTATAAATAGGCATTTATAACGCACAAAAATGTTTCAAACACGATACATCTTAATAATAATTATATAAGGCCATACAATTTTTGACGGTTAAAAATGATTGAAATTTTATTTCATTTTTCACTATTAGTGATTTTAATGCATTAAGGTTTTTACACTAAGTGATGACGTGCATTGGCTGCTTGAATGATTTGGGTATAATACAAAATTATGGGGGTTGAAAAAGTGGATACGACAGTTGTTCAAAACGAAGTTTGGCCATTTTTTGGCATGACTCAGGACTGTATTATCACGGTGAAACAACAGCTTTTTTACTGTAGTCAATCAAGAAAATTCTTTTTGCATCCCGAAAAATCTTAGTGCATTTTCGTCGATTAATCTACCACGATTGAATTCATATCCAAAATTAAATGGTGTCATAATAAGAGAATGAGTATTCTAATGTATAGAAAATCCTCTTATGAAATTCCTTCACTATTTAACTTCTAATTTTATCCATTTTAAACTATAGTGCTCATTTCATCTTTCCTGCTTTCCATATTTCTCACTCGTTGTTGTCGTGATTGTTTACTCGTGGTTTCCGAACATGTTGCGCGTTTATCGTTTACCTACTTATAGTCAGTAACGGCATGTGTTACAGGGGGGTGAGGAGGCGTCTCCCCACGACGTCGGAGTAAAAATAGACGCCGCAAACGCCGGAAGTTGACATAAACCGCATCACAAGTTCCTCCAACACGTGCGGAAAACTTTTTTGCACAGAAAGGGTGGATTAACACAAAAGAACAATTTTGTTCATTAAATTAAAAATCTGATGTGGCCAACACAAAACCTCCCAATGTGTAATTTTTATTTTAACACGTTGAGCGCCATGTATACCAGAAATGATTTTCTTCTGTTGCCCACATGTATTTTCTACTTAAAACGGGGAATAATATTATCCACGATGAATGTTATGTTATTTTTGAATGTATACGTGTTTAGTTGCTGAGTAATTAACGTGCATCTTATTAGATGCAGTGGTCTTCCAGTTAAAACTTTGCAGCTTAGCCCACGTGCATCTTTAGATATACACGCATGCGACTTCGCAAACATGTACAGACTTGCATATTTCACGAATTATATTTACACTGCATTATCATGCGACTGGTGTAGTAGTGTCTAGACGTGATAAGTGAGTGTTACCATGGCCAGTTACGAATCCGAGCAAAGACGGTTGGAAAAACTGATGCAGGAGATTCTGTCTGACGAAGAAGACGACCCATTTGCAAATGCAGATCCTTCATCAGACGAATACGTTCCAGAAGAAGCAGATGCAAGTTCCGACGAGGATGAGGATATTCCGCCAGCTAAACGTAGTAAAGGTAAAAATTCTCGAGTTATTTAGCGAGTTGCTTTAGCAGAAATCATTTTAGGTAGTAAAGGAAATCCTACTTTATTATCCGACCTGTCAAAACCCTCAACTTCAAAAGGGATAACTTCATATGATGATAATTTAGAAACTTCTGATTTGTGTGATGAAAACTCGAGTGATGAAGACAATGTTGTAGACGTCCCACCTACATTCAGCAACATTGATCGTGCAATCGACGACGTCATTGCTAATATATCAGATGAAAGTTCAGATGAACAAACAGTTACTGATAATGTAAAATGGGGACCAGTAGATCCCGACAAACTTAAAAAGTTTCAGTTTACTGAAAATAACGCTGGAATAAACATGGACATTATCAAGAATCAGAATCCTGCAACTCCATATGACTTTTACAAATTATTCGTCACAGATGAATTAATTTCACATATAGCAGACGAAACTAACAGATATGCATCACAATGCTTAGGAAAGGACAACTCGCGACGTTCTCGAACACTAAAATGGAAGGATACCCATGCAGAAGAATTAGAAAAATTCATTGGAATAATTTTTTGGATGGGTTTATGTAAATTTCCACAAATTCGTGACTACTGGGCACGAAAAAGACCCCTATATAGAAATGAAATTTCCAAAGTAATGTCTAGAAATCGTTTTGAAATTTTAATGAAGATGTTTCACTTAAATGATAACGAAGCACCTTCTACTGGTCGTCTTCACAAAATAAGTCCTCTAATAGAACACCTCAGGCAAAGGTTCAAGTTGTTAATGACGCCTAGCGATGAAGTGTGTATTGACGAAACACTAGTGCCTTTTCGTGGCAGGCTAATTTTCCGGCAGTACATCCAAAACAAGAGACACAAGTTTGGCATAAAATTATTCAAACTTTGTCTTAGCCGCGGTTACACGTATGATCTTAAGGTGTATTGTGGGAAAGAAACAGATGATAGCAACATGTCCGTACCTACCAAAGTAGTCCTGTCTCTTATGAACGATTGTTTAGATAGTGGAAGAACATTATGCACCGATAATTACTACACTAGTTTAGCACTAGCACATGAATTAACAAACAGACGTACACATTTGGTTGGGACGTTGAGGAAAAACCGCAAAAATAATCCTAAAGAGGTGATTACTGCAAAATTGAAAACTGGGCAGCATATTAGCAGGCAGAGTAACACAGGATGTGTAGTAACTAAGTGGAAAGACAAAAGAGATGTCTTAATTCTTAGTACAAAACATGACGATTCCACTGTTACTGTAAAAAGACGCGGAGTTGAAGTAGAAAAACCTGCAGCAATTGTATACTATAATAGCTTGAAAGGATTTATAGATTTGTCCGATCAACTCAAAGCTTACTCTCCAAGTCTGAGGAAAGGAGTAAAGTGGTATAGGAAACTTGCCATAGAGTTCCTAACAGGGACAGCTATTGTCAATGCATACATTGTATTTCAGAAAATCACTGATAATAAAATGCCAATTACTAGATTCAAAGAACAAGTAGCAGAAGAATTACTCAAACTGAAAGACAATGCGCCCCAATATCCTGTACAGACTATCCAATTGAAGCATTCCCTAGAATTGACAAAGAAAAAAAGTCGTTGTACAACCTGCTACCAAAAATTGAAAGATGAAAATGGCAGAGTATATGCTCAAAAAAAGACGACACAAACACATTATAAATGTTCTGCATGTGTTGCTTATATGTGCATTGCCTGTTTTTGTGAGGTGCACACTTGCACAAAATAAATTCTGTTTATTGCTAAAATAAATAAAGTATTATTATATTATGTATTTCTTTCTAAGTTTATTATTTGTGGTTTACAGCTTTACGTTCCTTTATAATGTCTAAATGTATCTGTATTTTGGTTAAATAAAGCGTTTTTTTATCATATCACATGTGGGAAGAGTATAGTAAATTATTTGTACCACACGAAAAAAATTCCTTGGACAATTGCATTTTCTAGTACAGCAGACCAGTGTTTCCAATCCCCAATAGTTATACACGCATCTGAGTATCCGTACGGATGCTATAAACGAGAAATTCAAAACTTATGGGTGAGTACGGTAAGATGCACGCGGACCAGCGGTAAAACAGAATGTGCATCCTTAGGGATGCACATGGCGCTCAACGTGTTAAATACATACCTATGTATTTAGTAATGCTGCAAACTATATTATGTCCCATTGCATATAACTATTGCTTTATTTACGATTTTCTTAATTATTTAATATGTCACTATTATTAATTTGAAGTGATTAGTTTTTTGACAATGACGTGTTTACCTGTCTGTTACATTCATTTGAAAAATGAACTGTGTAACAAAGGAATTGTGTTTATCTTAGGCTTTGGGATTAAAAAAAAAAGATTTTAAAATTTTTAAATTTATCTCTGAAATATATACCGTGAGTATTTTTTAACGTGAAACATTGGATTTGTCATATCCATGGTTACGATTTGACATTTGATTGACAGCAATGTAGTTGCCCGTTCCATTTAAAATGAAACATAGGGAACGAATTTGAAATTTGATAAGACGTCAATAGAGGTTAATTTTGTTTAAATAATTATACCTGCATTCTAAATTAAAATTAGCTGTACAAAAAATATAATGTGCTCCTTGAACCCGAGTGGTTTTCTGACAAGATGTCAGTAGAAGTTAATTTTGTTTAAATAATTATACCTGTTTTCTAAAAATTAAATTTAGATGTAGAAAAAATACTGTGTGCACCTTGTGCCCGAAATATGTTTAGTGCTCTCGAGTGATTTTCTGACTCCGCTAAATTTCTTACAATATTTAAATATAATACTTCTGTCAGATTCGTTCCCTATGTTTCATTTTAAATGAAACGGGCAAATACATTGCTGTCAATCAAATATAAGTCGTCACCATGGATATGACAAACCCAATGTTTCACGTTAAAAATTACTCAAGGTAGAAAAATCTGTTGTGGCCAGCACAAGACCTCTCGCCATTTCCATATTATGCTATATAAGTATTGTATAGCACTTCGCTATCGAACGGTCGTTTTATAACAAAAATTACAGAACTTTATCCAAATATTGTTTTTTTATTACATTTAACATGCCTTCTGCACACATATAATTCTAATTATATCTATTTTTCATTGTATGAGGAAGTTCCTAAATGTCAGCGATTCTTCCAATTCTTTAACCAAATTGGCGGTATTTCTGATGGATGATGGATATATGCATTTTACCTATTATTTCAAATATTTAATTAATAAAACAATAAGAAAGATTAAATATTTCCAGAAAAAAACTGTTAGAATGTCACTGAAACTATTGATTTTAGACACTGACTATGTCACTTACAAACTATGTTATAAACATTTGAATTTGTCAAGTGGTTTCCTTAGTGCCTTAGCCTCTGCGATTAGAATATTCTATATATTATAGTGTCTTTATCTCTTAATCTATACAAGATATAATAAAAATTTTAAGTGCATTAGATGGAGAATTTTGTTCTTCAATATTTGTAATAACAAAAATTTCCAAAAAATTATATTTAGAAGAATTTTTCTAAGAAACTACTACTTCCGGTTGTCCAATTTTGTTACCAAAACCTTTTCAGCTCTTCTCAGGAATGTCAGATTGAGGAATTCATAGTTAAACAGGTCTTAAGTCTTATAGTTTTTGAGGAATCGTCCCTCCAACATCCAGACATACATACACACATACACATATACACATATCCACACATATACACACACACACACGCACACATAATTTTAAAAATGTTATAAACGGATTCTAGGAACCTTAAATCGTGCTTATTTTAGCATCAATCCAATACCTCTTAGAGAGAGGTAAAAAATATTAATGTATTCCTGTAGAAAATTCAATTACCTAGTTTATCCCGATAGTTTCAACCCACTTGAAAATGGGTTGATTCGACCCGATTGAAGTTAGCGGGTTGAAATGATCGGAATAAACGCATTTTCAACCGGATTGAAATTTTCAACTCGATCCTAAAATACAAATGGGTTGAGCTTATTCAACCGGATTGAATGTTACGGGATAAACGCTGAACCCGATCGAAACTTTGAAGGTAACTTCATTGATGTATAATTCACTATTTGTCAGCTGCATTTGAACTGTCAAACCGTTGTTTCGTGTGAGTTTAAAAGTGAAATAATTAATTAATATTTTTATAATTAAATTTTTCATTGGTGATCTTTTAATTTTAAAAACATTATAAGGTACAAATAAAGTAGATGTAGTTTGTTGGTACCTATATTAATAAATAATTAGCAATTAAGCATGAAATTTATTTGAATAAAAGCGTAAAGTATCTTACATAACGTTTTCGTTGAAGAGCTTTTCTTTCGTGGCACTTTTGATAAATACACCTGAAAACGTTTTCGATCGGGTTCAAATAAGATCCACTCAACCCGCTAGAACAAAAGTGAGATAAACGGTAGAGAGTTAACCTTGAAATTCAACCGGATCGAATTTCAACCGGGTTGAAACTATCGGGATAAACTTAGTAAATAATCTTTCATTTTCATCATGACATAAAATGAGAAATAAATGGCATTTAATGAAATTTTTTGAAGAAAACCCATTATGAGCTTCAAGTAAAGTGTCATTTCCGTTTATCCGATTTACACCAAAATCTAATGGTTTCTTTTCATATTAGAATACTTAGGGTAGAAATACAAGGTTTCTAGGGACCTTAAAATGTGATCATTTACTAAAATCTCGATATTTGATTTTTAACACGATCCCTATACCTCCCTTACCAAGGGTAGCGGGAGGTAAAAATGTTGGCCACTGCATCCAGTAATAGATAAAATATAGCTATGCATGTAACACTATAAATAAAATAACATGTGTCACATAAGTTTTCGGAAAATGGACGATAATGTGATTTAAGGAAAGTATATTGAATCTGCAATATAATAGCTTAAGATTTAAAATTCATATTTAATATTGAGCTAGTGGCCTGTTTTATTTTATACGACGAAGATTAGTTCTGACTTGCCCCATTTGTTTTGTTTATATCTTCCTTGCAAGTAGCGCCCAAAAAATTTCAATATAGAATTTACAATGAATGTAAAGTTTTGATGAACTTGAGCGGTAATCGACTGAGCAATGGATGCGGGTTCCCGAAGGAAAAATAATTGGACAAGCAGTCTGCAGTCTGCAGTGAAATTATTTATTTCAAAGTTTTGAGATAAAATAATGGTGTATGGTGCAATTTCGAAAGCCGGCATCTCCTGGCAGTACTTTAGACGTGTAATGACAAGTTTTATAAACGACAGATAAATTTACTTCCAAAGTAAATAAAATTTGTTCCTTCAAATGACAGTCAAACTTTTGACATTGTTGTTATAAATGCCATAAAATGAATAAAATTGATTAGAATTTGTCAGTTTGGATAAATTTACCATGGAAATAAATTTGTTCTGCCCTTTATAAAACCAGGGGTTAGAGATTTATACACAAAATTGCCTGCCGAAGTTATTTGATTTCATCAATGTAAATGAAAATAATAATATTAAGTTTTGGCTCAGCATCAAGCTCGGACAACAGTGTAATGCTTGGGGACAAAAACATACCATTTGTAGCGAAAACAATCCTCGTTTGAAAAACGTATTTAGGCGAGACCTTTTGAAATTTTTTAGACGTCACAAGAAAGTGTACTACAGTGTGTAGAAGCCCCAAAATCACAACAATTAAGGTGTACGCAAAATAAATTTTAAAACTCGCCAAAGACTTCTGGAGCAAGCAGAACGAATCTTATTTATATAAAAGGAAACGGGCCACTAGCCTATATTAAATATGAGTGTTAAAGCTTAATCAAATCAAATGTCAAATCTCGTTAAATAAACGAACACAAACGATTGTTAAGAATTTTATTTTATATAATTTTGAATTTAAAACTAAGAATAAGAAGAGAGTAAAGTTAGCATGAAATAGAAAATATCGTAGGTGTTACAAAATAAGGTTAGAGTTGTCAAATGAATTTTCAAAGGTCACATTAATACCGCCAAAACTGACAAAATTCCTTAAATTTTGACATTACTATTTTTCATTTAAAAAAGGCATAGGAAGTGCAAAATAGAAAAAAATAGAATAAAGAACTCATGTTATAATTGTGGGGTCCCGTGGCCTAGTGCCTGAGTGTCTGGTCGCGAACCTGGGGGTTCCGGGTTCGATCCCAACCGACGCCAAATATTTCGAATTTTAAATGGCACAAAAGTGACCCCTGTGGTGCATTCTCCACGCCAGCAATGAGTGCCCGTGAGGTGACGCCTGTAGTGGTAGCACGCACTATAGAATTCTATCATAGAAAGCAGGCGAATGCGATTTTACTTTTACGAATCTTGGTAGCATGCACTTTAGAATTCTATATTCACTTTTTATTTCGGGAATTATCGGATTTTATGCTATTAAAATAAAAAATATTATGACAGTTGTATATAATAAATGTATAAATTATATATAAATTGGCTTTGAGTGGAATTTTGGCAAAATAATGACATTACTTTGACACTTTCGCCTCGAGTCGTTCGGTTGCAGGCGAATATTTTGAGACACGCATGCTACCAAATTTTCGCTTCGTGGCGAAAAGCGAAAACAAATGCTTTATTTGATAGAATTCTAAAGTGCGTGCTACCACTTCTGTTAAGCGCCCGCACGGTACAAATATGGCATCATCATTACCGATATCTGCAATAAAGCAGATTGGCACACCCAGAAATGGGTAGTATGCCGTGATGATATATTTATTTTATTTTTTTATTTATGTTATAATTGTCGATTATTTGTTCGAAGGGTTCCTTCACATAAAATAAAATGACAATTATGGCATTCATTCTTTAATATACTATTACAAAACCGAAGTTTCGGTATATGAAAGATGAGGTCAAAAATTGATAAACCAAAGACTTTTTCGTTGATTATTTTTACTCACCCCTTTGTTATTATTTTTTTATACAGGATGAATCATCTTATGAGTAAACCATTCTTTGTTCTGCATAAACCAATGATTCAGAAGAAATTTTCATGTGAAATACGTAACAAACAAAATTTTACTGTACAGCAACAAATAATACAAATCTTTCTACTTTCTTAGAAGCTTTGCTAGGTAGTACAAAGAAATAGTATCTCTCCTATTTTTAACTCTTTTCCATTCACAAAATTGTTGCAAATATGCTCACGTACTTTGGATTTATGAATGTAAAACATTGGCGTCATGAGCTACGAAGTTGGTGTACGAGTGTATGTGTTGCACCCTGCTCGTTAAATATTCTATTTCCGTCTTCGACCAGCATCCGGTGATTGCCCCCTTCCCCCCAAACGTAAAACATTCGCGAAAGGAAGGGAATATTTTTCCTTTATTGCAATGTTACTATTAATAAGACTGAACACTTAGACTAGAAGATTTACTAACTGTAATACTCAATGATTTCTTTCTGAAGTGTTCCGCAGATTAGAAGCAACTTTGGCATAAGTGCATTACATTCTAATGAGGGATACTTTGAAGGCACGATATTAGGCAGTTTGCGAAACTTAATTACGTATAACGTAACGTGGCGTACAACTCAAAAAATTACGTTTTTACGGTACATAATCTACATTTCAACGGTGTGGTATTACCCGTTATTTAAGTGACGTTATGAAATCAAAAAAGCTTCAGAAACTATTTCTAACGTAACGAAATATCATCCAACTAAAAGTCACGTCATGTTATACGTAACTGATATTCGCAAATTGCCTATTAATATTAAGCTCCGTACGTAATAATAATAATAATAATAATAATAATAATAACAATAATATATCATCACAGCATATTATCCATTACTTGATGTTGTACACAGATTTCGGTAATGATGAAGACCTATTTGTACCGTGCGGGCGTTTACCATACGTCACCTCACGGGTACGGGTATTTCTGGCGTGGAGAGTGTACCACAAGGGTCACTTTTGTGCCAATAAAATTCGAAATCTTTCTATTGGCGTGGGTCGAGATTGAACCCGGTTCATCAGATTCACGACTAGTCACTCAGGCACGCGGCCACGAGCACGAGACTTCATACAAACGTAAGAACTACTAAATGCTATTCGAAGATCCGGATGACCGAACATCACAGATCAACGCAAAACAACACGGCGAAAAAATATCTGGTTAAACATTCCATTACACTAAAACACACTTTCGATTTGAAAAATTTCAAGAAATTTGAAGGGGACCAGAATTACTCCAAATTAACTTGTATGTTTCTTGAAATGCTACAGGGATGATCGGATGATTGCAACATAAATGCAAGAACTAATATACAAGGACCAAATAGCGTGTATTTTGGTGTATTGGAAAAGTTTAAAAAGGAAAAAAATCAGACCAAATTAAAAGTAAATTAAATTCTTTTCATTTTATTTAAATTTCTACACCATGCTACACAATCATTGGTATACAGACGACCAATAAGAGTCCGTATCGATGATGTCACCAATACACCTTTCCGACTATTTTCTGATTTATTCTGTAGTCGATTTTGAGAACAAATTGATGTATATGTGCTCTTTATGAATTTTTTGTACAATGTGAATATTATTTTGTTTTTATTGAATGTTATATACTTAGTTTACATGCAGTTTTGAAACCGCCGTGTATACGGAGTTAAAACAGGTTTGAAATAACTCAAAACCGTGTTGACACTGTGTACATGGCGTTTTCAAACCTAAAAACGTTTTGAAAACTGTTTTCAAAACTACAGGTAAACTAATTAAGAGAATCTGAAGAAGGTACAAGTGCACACCGAAACGTTGACGTAAGAATAAATGCTGTTTGAGATTTTGAGTAAATGTTAACACCTTATCCCTGCCCCACTCGAGAAAGAAAATTCTCGTTTTATTAAAGAAAAAGATGATACTGGTTTAACATCTCATTTAAATATATTTATTCTTGCATCACTCGGAAAGTAAAAAATCATGTTATATGTTTATTTTTCCTCCAAACATTTTAAAATAATTCCCGCTGACACATAACAAATAGTATCAACTACTTCCACGTGTTTCTATTTCAGTGTTTCAGGCAGATTTCAGTTGTTTCCTACGTCAATATTTTGCGTAGCACCTGTTGGCGCTGAATTTACACAAAACACTTGAGCATCGGCTGCTGATTTTTCCTTCAAGGCCTCCTAGATCTTGGCGCCGAGCCACTTCAAATATTTTTGATGAGAAATAAAAGAAATTTTCAAAGGTTAAAATCACTTATATTTACTGACGAATAGCAGGCATTGAAAATTGGGTTGAGTATTTTTGGCAGAAAGGACCTGTTGGCATTGTTGTTGCGGAAGAAAAATGATCTCGTTTTGTTCTTCAATTGTTACCAAAGTGAAAGAATCTTTCAATAATTGAATTTTGTGCTATTATCTGATGAATCAATTTTTTTTTTTTTTTTGATGATGGAACAAAGTATTTTCGGCGACTAAGAAGTGCAAGATTCAATTCCAGATACCAAATCCCTACAGTTAAATAGGCATGGCAGAGGAAATGTGATTTTATGTATTGCATGTTCTCATGACAGTGTAAGCCCTTTAGTTGAGATAAAGAGAACTTCATTATGCTAGAAAAAATATGCCGCGGGGATAAGTTTTTCAACAGGTCAATGATCGTAAACATACTTCGAAAATAGTACAATAATTTTTAGGTCAATAAAAGTCCGAAATCTTGTCTGATCTCCCCGATCTCCAGATTTAAATCCCATAAAACATACAGAAGTTAAAATTACGCGTCGGTAAAGAAAAATAAGCCTGAATTATGGAACCATTTAGAAAATGAATCGTAAAATGTGACACAAGACAGATTTACAAATTTAATTAAATCAATGCCTCGACTGTGTTCTGCAGTGACTATATTAAAAGAAATGATGATATGTATACTAATATACATAGACAACAAAATCACAAATCAAAAAATCTGATGTGGCCAACACAAAACCTCCCGCTATTTAATTTTAATTATTTTAAAAATTTAAATACATACCTACGTTTTTACTAATGCTGCAAACTATATTATGTTCCATTGCATATAACTGTTGCTTTATTTACTATTTTCTTTTTAAAATGTCACTATTATTAATTTGAAGTGATTATTTATTTGACAGTGATATTTACCTGTCAGTTACATTCATTTGCAATATGAACTGTGTAAAGGAATTGTGTTTATCTTAGGCTTCGGGATTAATAAAAAAAATAATTTTTAAATCTATCTGTAAAATATATAGAAGAAGTATTAAAGTATTCCTGTAGAAAATTCAATTATCTTTACTTTTCATAATGACATAAAATGCGAAAAATGTCATTTAATGGTATTTTTTGAAGAAAATCCATTATGAGCTTCAGGTAAAGTGCCATTTCCGGCTATCTGATTCACACAAAAATCTAATGGTATCTTTCCATTTTAGAACAGGGTAGAAATACAAGGTTTCAGAATTTTCTGAATGATAGTATTTGAGTTAGAGTGCCAATAAAATCCATACATACACACACATACACATACACACATACACATACACATACACATACACATACACATAGAGACATAATCGTGAAAATGTTAAAATTGGATTCTAGGGACCTTAAAACGTGGTCATTTATTACTAAAATCTCGATATGTGATTTTTAGCACGATCCCTATACCTCCCTTACCAAGGGTAGTGGGAGGTAAAAAGATTAAACCGATGTTTTAGTAGTTTTGAAAAACGTATAACTTTGGAGCAACATTTTTGCACAGCACTATAAATTATTTTGTTACTATATAAGTTTATTTATATAGTTTCTAGTTTTTAAAATGAAAATATTTTACTGTTTTATTTTTGTATCACCTTACAATATATGATATGGTTTAAAAATCAGTATGTTTAATATTATTGTGTATATCGTTAAATCTTTATTGTCTCCTAAATGAACGATGAAAATTTCCTCCGATTTGGTGGTTATTTTGTGATGTGTGTTCGGTGAGTGTCCGTAGGACGTGCCAAGGCGCTGAATCACTTGCGCTAAATTCGTCGCCGGCGTCGGAATGCGTCGCGGTGGGGCGTCGCGGCGTGGTTGGCTGCCGGCCCAACCACCGTGAGCTACAGACACTGCAAGAGTCAACTATTTATATAACGTCAACCTGAGAGAAACAATTCACGAGATACAAAGATGCTTTTCCTTAAAAGCCATGGTCGGGACATAAACTTGTGTCTATTTATTTAAGTTCACCGAAAAATTTCACGCCTAATATGGTATAAGTATAAAAAAAAAAATGAAAAGTAACTAAGGAAGAAGCACCCGTACACTCTTGAATGCAGAGATGATAGGACAAAGCAGAATAATTGGCGATTATAATTTCAAGTAAACTAATTTTTAATTTTTCTTTTATTTTAGAAAGTTAGCTTATTCTCGGCATGTTTTGTGGTTTTTAAATTATAGTCTACTGTGGGAAACTAAAATATTGTAGAAAATAACGCAATATGTATATCTTTTAATTGATAACTACAATATTGTGCAGTATGAAAAGTTTTATTTATTTTATTCAATTTTGACGTTTTAAACTGCCATTATTAACTCCATAGCAACAACTATAAGTAACACTTTTTTCACATGTGAATTAAAAATTTTTTAAATCACTCTCACAAAATTTTAATTCACTCTGCAACAAATAATGCATTTAATATAACATCAAGTACGAAAATAACACTTACCATAATATTCATCAGACATTATCAGCCATTTTCATTATTTTTCACGACACAAATGACAGACAATAAAGCAATTTAAATACATGACTTGACGTCTATCAGCGACGATTGTCATGCTCAGCCTACTAACTGATCAGCTTTTTATTTTGTCAAAATTAAATATTATAATGGTTTTTATTATTATTTCGTCAAAATTGAATAAAATATTGTACAAACCGCGTGAGCTAAGAATGTTTATTCACTCGAAGAAATGAACTCACTCGCTCTTACGGGCTCGTGAGCTAAACTTTCTTCTCATGAATAAACATTGTCTTAGCTCACTTGGTGTGTAAATATCTATTAAATTAAATAAAAATTTAAAAAAATCATTTAATACTTGGTCTTGGTAGTTCGAATCACATGTTGAGGTATAGCTCCCCAGAACATTATTGCACCACGATTCCAATCAGCCGGATTCTAGCGAATACGATTTCTTACAAATTGTAAACGATTTACTCGATGAGTTCAGGTGAGACATGATCTTGTAACTGTACATCTACTGGCCAATCCTGATTCCTCTAGCCTTCTTCTTATCGTACGGCTAGAAATCGACACAGCCCGGGTTTCAAGAATGTGATTTTTTTATAGTATTTTACTTGTAATTTGTCGTTTTATCAGAGTTTGTAGAGTTAAAAATATGTCTTTCCATTCTACAATTGATCTCCGATAGACGTTTCTTTGTCTCCTTGACTTGAATCCGGTCTCTTCAAAATTAATGTCCAAATAACTTCAAATTCGGACAAATATCGACCTCTACTTAAAATAATGTTGATTTTACAGTAAAATACAGACACATTAAATTAAATTTAAATTATACATAAAAATACTTCCAAACTTATCTATACTTTTTCCTTGTCAAGACAGATAAACAATAAATTATGAGTATAAACAAAAATTAATTCTTAATTGTTGTTGTTGGAAAACTTCATGTATGATTCTGTTTAAAATCGTACAAATAAAAGTGGTGTGATAATTTTGTCCTGGAGTTTATTAAGCATTATTCTTAAAATGTCTCGATTATTAACACTCCTGATTAATAAATAATTATTACGTTGAATAAAGAAATCTTTAACATTTTTATGTCAATTTCCCCTGAAGAAGGCACCAGTTTATGGTGCCGAAACATTGGGTTTTAATAATAAAAAATAAAGAACTTAAACTAAAAAGGTAGCATTATTCCAAATCTTCAACCTGTTTACTTAATTCCTAAAAAAATCCTAACCGTGCCTCCTGTGAGAGAAAAAAATAAAATCTACCCTCTGAGAGGTTCATGTCATATGTGACTGAAAGTGAACGTCCTGAGTCACGTGCCACCGTGAGGGTGGGGGTATATGAAAACCATGTACCTCAGCCTCCGAGACAAAGAGGGAACACACTTTTTCCTCTTTCTTGGCACGCGTCAAGATTTGGTAAATATAGAACAACTCCTACTCATAACGTTCAGTTACACTCAGCCGCCACTACGATTCGAGTCAGCATCCAGCAACCTTTGGAAACAAAAACACTTATCAACAACTTGTTTACCAATTGACATTTTGAAGAAATTTGCGCTTAAATAGCTTAAATTCAAATTAATCGGCAACGAAAGTTGGGAAGGACATCTAGAAGTGTGTTTTAAAGTAATGTTTTTTCGGTGGTGAGAGAGTTTCGGATGCAGGAAAAGTTTCGGCGGACACAGGTGTCAGAAATTGTTTCTACGAGTGACATTGAACAGAGGATCTATTCCAAGTTGGCAGAAATGCCCAGAGCTTTCTTGATTACTCATCGGAGGTACAATCCCGCGGCAGATGGCGAGCAGAGAGGTAAGTTGCATCCACCATTTTTTTGTTCGATCAATTTTTTGTTTTCCTTCACATATCGTCGTCATAAAGTCAAAACCTCGTATCTATTATTATAGGTTTCCAGCAAACACAAAATCGTCTTTAATTCAGAAATGTTAGCTTATATATACCCTTTTTGTTGATAATACTTTTTTAACTAATGATGAAGGGTATAGTTGCAAAAATGGATCTCATTGATTTAAATGATAAAGACACTAGCAACTTTTTAATCACGGCAACTAAAAAATAAACTACATGTAATTCAATGTAACCTAGAACACTAGCAATTATTTACTCGGTAGAGAATGTCTGGGGTAGTATTTGCTTCCCTATAAGAACACTGGAGAATGTTGGAGAGACAGGATTCTTTTTAAATTCTGCACATTTTTATAATAAATGTGTATATCACATCATCAATATGACTTTTGCACAAATTATTTTATAAATTAATCTCTGAAAAGGCCGGAATTATATAACAAAAATTCGGAAACATTCTGACAAGAATTTAAAATATAAAAGATGGACGGAGTTGTGTGAAATATTTGTAGATAGATGGAGTGAATTATAATCTTAAATTATTATAATTTATAAAATTGACCGTTTAATAAACGTACCGTCATGAATGGATGTACCCAAAATCTTTTCTTTTATAATCATTTTATCTTGCACATATTACAAGTATATCAACACATGCAGTTTCTACAAAATCCATATTAAAAATTATTTAGGAACCAGCGCGAGCCAGTATTCATATGCATGCAACTTTTAAGGTACATGATTTTTTAATCATTCAACTTTTAAATCGCTAGTGCGCGCCTAGCCTAAACATGTGACAGTTTCATGCAATTTCCTGCTCTCCTATTCATTTTACGGCTAAAATTGAAGAGTGCAAAGTTCTTTAAAATGAAATATTTTTAATATGTTTTTCGTTTCTTCACAATTATTTTAAAAACAAATATCAAAATATCTGTTATAAATAGCATTAGCCATAGCATTTGATTTTTTTTCTTGTATTATAAATAGGGGAGTATCACTATGTGAAATTTAAATATTTTGATAATTTATGGTATGTTAAAGAACCCTGTCGAATTTTTTATATGATAAGTATGAGAAAAAGTGTTATAAAATGAGCCCTTTATACTATTTTCATACATTACATAAAATATTTTGAAAAACCACTATATTAAACGGAGTTCATTTAGGAAAATTTGTACGTGTAGGTAATGTTGTAATTAGTAATATTGAATTGACATTTATTCAATTCTGATTTATGACGTGAAAATTTAAGTATATGTCATCTAGTACCAACCTTCTAAAACAAAAATTGCGTATCGAAATGAAGGCTCTTTCTAAATGCATTTGGATTTCGTAATGACTATAAGTAGCCTAATAGTAAATATAAAAGTCAAACATATTATCCTGTAATTAAAAATCGAAATTTAATGTATCACATCCGGCACTGGTTATTTCTCCAGATGGACACTAGATGGTTTTACTTCATATGTGACTGTTTAGAGTTTATAAGTGAAAATGACAAGTTTACACACTGGTAAAAGAAAAATGTCGAATTAAAATAAAATGTTGAATACAGTAAACTGACATTTTGAATGACTAATGACAGATGTCAATACGATGTTTATGTAATTATGTTCAGAGATTCAATTATATTTTGTCTCTTTCTACGCCATATAAAAATGGTATAACTCTCTCTGTTTAATTGCGTACGCTTGTCATACCAACTTGCTGTAGCCTATATTTAATTCATTTTTTTCCGCAGTAAGTGATACTTTATAGAAAAATAAAAAATATGTGTGTTTTATTTTTACATTTCGCTAAGAGAGATATTGGAAACATGCTTAAAATCGCATATCTAGGTTTTAAGGTCCCTAGAATCTAATTATAACATTTTTACGATGATGTATGTGTATGTATGTATGTGTATGTATGTATGTGTATGTATGTGTGTGTGTGTGTGCGAGCGCGCGCGTGAATGTTAGAATCACAGTTTCTCAAACAGGTACTATACGAGATAAGACATGTTTAACTACGGTTTACTCAGTCTCACATTATTGGGAAGAGTTGATTAGATTTTGGAAACAAATGATCAACGGTAAGTACTCGGTTCCAGAAAAAAAAATCTAAATATAATTTTTTGAAAATTTGTTATTACAAATATTAAAGAATATAAAAATCTCTATCCGATACATTTAAATTTTGTTATTATATCTTCTATAGATTTAGAGAGACAAATATAAATATATAAAACAATATGTTGTAATTAAACTCACGGGGTGTGGAAACTAGTTAAAAAATTAAAATGTTTGTAATTGACAGATAAATATCAGTGTCAAAAATCCAGAAACATTAATAAAGACTTTTTCTGGAAAATGCATTTAATATTTCTTATTTTATTGTTATTTAAATATTTAAAATTATAGATACATATATTACATATACCCTACATACAGAACCTCAATCTCTTCAGTGAATTGGAAGAATCTCGAATATTTCGCCAATCTCATCAGTGAATTGGAAGAATCTCGAACATTTAGAAGAGTAAGAGGAAACTTGTTCATAAAAAGAATTAAAAAATATAAAAATATATAAAGATGAGATGTAAATAGAATTTTTTGTGTGCACCAGAAATGTTACATATGCACAATATACACCGATTTTTCACACTTGATCGTTACGTCATAGTTTGATGTTCGTATATTAGATATACGTATCGAAGACAGAAAGTAGGAAACCATAAGTAAGACAGAGATAAACATACGATACGTATATCTAATATACGAACATCAAACTATGACGTAACGGTCAAGTGTGAAAAATCGGTATATACTTATATAGCACAATGTGGAAATGACGAGAGATATTGTGCTGGCCACAACAGATTTTTTTATGTAGATTAATATATAAAATATTGAAGAACTATGAAACTCCTCTATTCCAAGTGTGTTATATTATGTCAAAAATAATGATTAATATCTGTTCAAATTATGTCTCACTTGGCAAAGTACTTATTTATTTCAATTCTTTAATGGCGGATAAATATTTTAGTCATATGACAGGTTTATTTCTGATTTCAGTTACTTATAAACACGTGTTCTGTGACTAACACTATGCTCTAAGTCTAAATATTCCTCAGTGTTTATGTAATTATTTCAAAAAGTAGTAATTCGCCTTTGAGTGCAGTAGTGGAATTTTTATATACTGTTCGCTTGATATTTAATAGTTTGGTTACTTAAAAGAACTCGTTCAATTTTTATTACTTCAATTAGATATTTTTTGTGTCGCATATGTTGATGTTATTACGTATACATGTTGAGTAATCTTAACACTCTCTGAAAAAAGGGCATAATTGATATGCTGAGTAATTCAAATTGAAGAGGCTCTTGGCAGAAACAACCATAGTCAAAATATTGTAAATATGAGTTACATACAGCGATATGTACTTTCAATGATGTCAAACACTTTGGTAACACTGTTTTTCGCAAAAAGCAGCTTAGTCACAAGTTATTACAATTAAAGTTTGAGCGTTTCTACAAAAAGTCCTATAAAAATATCTAATTACTATGAAATTGTTCATAAATGTTTATTTTCCTATTTCTTTACATCCAGTAAATAATTTCCTATTATTTAAATATGATCCTGAGTTAAATTAAGTTACAGAAATCTATAAATGTAATGAAGCTAGAAAGTTGTTTCTTTAATTACTTCAAATATAAAATGTGGAATAATAAATATAAAGTCACTTTACTTTTAAAGTTTGGTCTAAAAGTGAAACAAGCGTTTCATAATTTCACTTTGAAGTTAAAGTTGTCAGTAGTAGTCTTTAAAATAAAGTCATCTGACAATTCCTTTATATGGGCTTAAAGTGGAAATTAGCTTATCAGTTTCGATCCAGCATTTTTAAGAAAACTTTTTTCTTACACTTCATTATTAAGATCCAACGTAGATATAGTTAATATTAAGGGCAAGTTTTACAATATACGGTTAGAATTTTAACTCTAAGTTAAATAAACAATATTGAATCGGATCACTGACAGCAATAATCAATTTGTCATTTGACAGTTCATTTCGTTTCAGTTTTGTTTATTTAACTGACACTTAAAATTATAACCAGAGATTGTAAAACTGGCCCTAAAAGACAAAAAGTATATTGGTCATGAATTAATAATTTACGTAAATATACGAGTATATGTGGAAAGAAAAATAATTTTTATATGATAGGTTTAGGTTACGGAAAAATACATTTTTATTTATATTAGAACAGATAGAAGATATAATCTAATTACCAACAAATAAATAAGTCAAATTTGTTATGTATAAAAGACATATATTAATTTATTAACATTTTTAGATGCGGTTGCAAATATCACATACATATATGCAATATGTATTCATAATTCCGAACTGAAACCAATACAGGATTGTCATTTATTGTAGGTGGATCAATACTAGTTTTCTTTACAATGTTTTGTTTTCCCAAACCATGTTATCTACCTGTCGATTAATTTTTTTGCCACGTCGAATCCTACAAAATCTTGGAAATAAATATTAAAATATTCACTAACCTAACCTGTAAAAATGAACTCACCTTTTCTTGTATTATTCAAACAGCACACAATTTTTAACTAAACATTTTGTTCTAAAATTATTTTTAAAACTAGAACTACTTTATGTAAAGTAAAGGAAGATTTTATTATGAAACGCACAATTAAAGTGTACAAAAACTTACCTTAAAATAAAGTTTAACTTTAATTAAAGTTTGCTTTTACGAATTATTATGAAACCGGCCGTAAAGCTGATTTTGCTAATCGGGCTTATTCTCACTGGTTAATTTTTAACAACTTGTTCAAAAATTATCCAATAGATTCAGATTTGAAAACTAAAAATCTATTTTTTTTTTGTTATATATATCAACATACTTGTTTGGTATTTTTTTTAACCAGTTGTTACAATACAAAAGAAATTTACCAACAAATAGATAATTTGAATTTTTTATTGTTATGAAAACGTCTGCCATTCTCGGATTCCCCTGATTCACCCATGCAAATATTTATTCCCCCCTCTCTCCTCTTTTGACATACCGGATGTAGAGGAATTTATCGTTTGGCACTTAAAATTTATTTCTCAAGACAGCAGAGTACAAAAACTAAGAAATTCAGCAGATTCCTTATAGCTAAAAATATATACAGCACATCGCTCTCTGAAACTGAAACTCATTTTCAGCGAAAACAAAACACTAAAGCGAAAGCAATTGTTTCTAAGAATACGAATTGTATTCGTATTGCCATAAAGTCACACAAACATTGATATTGCCAGTTGAATAAATTCTAAACGCATTGGTCATAAAATAAATATATTTTATGTACAAAAATAACAAAAATCTAGGTGTAAAGGGACCCATAGAAATCGGCATCTACTGAACCTATGTCATGACATAAAACAAGAAAAACTGATAAAAATATCATTCAATAAATAAAACCCCCGTTCTCCTTACAACACTTATATTTAAACTCAATATACAATAATTAGTAATGGGATTAATTACAGGAATATTTATGACAGTTTTTCGTTCTTTTTTTTGCTAGGCATCGTTGATCATCTTGACCTACGCCGCTATTATTTTTCAAATCTTCAATATGATAAAAATATCATTCAATAATTAAAACCCCGTTCTCCTTACAACACTTATATTTAAACTCAATATACAATTAGTAATGTTATTAATTACAATAATTTATGACAGTTTTTCGTTCTTTTTTTTACCGATGCAACGACTACTACTTTTTAACATTTATTTATTTAAATATAAAAAAATAGCGAAAGAAGTTACATTTTAGGAGATTTTTGTCTATTTACTTACTGCTTCATTTTAAACATATACATAACTGTTTAACTATTGCTAATAATTCTGTAGCTAAGGAATTGAAATTATATATTATATGTTTAGTAATGAGAAACAACACTCGATATATACGTATATTTTCATATTAATTATTTCAAGAGCTCAATTATCAAGTTGATGATATTCATAGAAAACTTAATAATAAATATCTCAAATATTATTTGGAATATTTGAATCGCGATTGTACTGGTGTTCTTAGAATTTTATGTACTATTAGATGCGATTATACAAAAATTGTTTATGGAGGCAAAGTCGAGAGTCTTGTCGAGACTCGAGACGAGACGAGACTGACATCAAGTCTCGTCTCGACAAGACCAAGACGAGACCACTCTAGTCGAGACCAAGTCAAGACCAAGACAAGACCGACCCCAAGTCTCGTCTCGTCTCGACTTTCGGCAACACTAGCATCGTTGATCATCTTGATCTACGGCGCTATTATTTTTCACATCTTCAATATGATAAAAATATCATTCAATAATTAAAACCCCGTTCTCCTTACAACACACATTTAAACTCAATATACAATTAGCAATGGTGTTAATTACAGTAATTTATAACAGTTTTTCATTCTTTTTTTACCGATGCAACGACTACTACTTTTTTGCTAGGCATCGTTGATCATCTATTGTAATAATAAGAGTAAAATCTTGAAGGACTTTAGTGATGGAGAGAGTTTAAATCACTAAATTAGTGATATTTGTAATTAATATAACTATTAACATACGTAGGTTTGTTATGATCCATAACATCCATGGTTTGTTTTCAATAGTTTATCAGTTCCACAAAATGAAGACATTATGAATAATAATTATTTTTTTTTTTTTGAAATTCTCTCATTAATGCTACTTTCAGAATGCTATGATAAACAGAACAATTATTTTGACACATGTCAATAAAAAATATTCAAAATATGTGCTATATTCCTCATAGTTGTATGAAGAGCACTTTATTTTTATTTTATTTTCATTTTGTAGACTTTTGTTTACATGTCAGTATTACCGTACATACACAGTTATTACTAAGTTAGGAGTCTACTTTTGTATACGTAAACAAAGGCTTAATATCCTAAAACCGATAAATATAATAAAAGAATTATTAAAACATGATTTGATGTCGTCAATGACGGGATTAAGTAACAAGGGCTCGAAATGTGACCCCTGGGGAACATCGGATGTTACATTATATGTGATTTAAATTTATTTCTGTGTGATACGTCGTTCTGTCAGATTTAACTTTTTTCTACTTTAAGATTTTGCTTAAGTTTCGCCAATTTTAAGCTAGCACGAAATTTTGCTGATTCAAATTTGTTTGTGAATTTACCTATAGCCTAATTAACAATCCTCCTTGTTCTTACAAGTTCGTGGCGAATTTGGACTTTGTCCTCTCACCAGGTGTTTGTGATCCAGTGTTAAGCGGTAGGCCCCTCCTGAAATAGTTCCCGGAACTGCGTGGCAGTGGCGTGCGTCAGTCAGGTGGGTGGCATCGTGCCAACCCCGCAACAAGTCGTCGCGACGACGACGCCGACGTTCGGCCGCAGTCCGCGGGTCAAGTATTTATAACGGAATCATGAGTGGACCAGCCGAAATAGACGCGCGAATGTCTCCAAAACCAGGAAAGAGGAGATGGACTTTTAATAGGGAAATAGCAAAGAATACAAAAGGTCCTGGTTGACTAAATATCAAAATTGTTTGTTTACAACTGATATTCAACGGATGTTAAATCATTAGTAGATTCTTTTCCTTGTTTATTATGTTTAAAGTTTCATCACAATTTCAAAAAGAAATTTCAAAATTTCTGTAAATTTTTTTGGTTTTCAAAAATAATTTATAAACGTAAAAAGTCCATCTGACTTGTGGGAAATAAATGCCGTATTCTTAGAGAACTATTTCCATCATAATAATTCTTTATAATAAAGATAATTATGTTACTTATCTCCGGTTTTATAAAGGGCAGAATAAATTTCCATAGTAAATTTATTCAAACTAACAAATTCGAATCAATTTCATTCATTTAATAGCATTTGTAACATTACTGTCAAAAGTTCGATTGTAATTCAAAAAAATTAATTTTATTTACTTTGGAGGTAGATTTATCTGTCGTTTATAAAATCGGCCATTATTCGCATAAACATGGATTATTTTAGTTTATACAAAGAAAAATAGACAGAATATTAATATTGTTTCTAGAATGTCATAAGTCATGGCTACTGCTACTAATGGGGGATTACGGCTCAATCGAATTAAAGGAAAATAGTGAAAAAATACGAATGTATATGCTGAATAACGAATATTAATAAAAAAAAATGAAATGGTATAATTGAGATATTTCGGATATAAAGGGTTTTTGGTTATAGCGCTTCGACACTAATATGAAAATATTTTGATTGGCGACCGAGAGACCACCTATACATGCATTACAAATAGCGTGTTAGGAGGTGGGGATTACTACCAATGGAAGTTAAGAAATTCAAATTCGAAAGGAGGGGCTAACATTCCTGTACAGCAGTTTTCAAACAGTTTTTATTTTAACATAAATTTCTTGCATTAAACTTAATAATTTAAATACACCTGTAATTATAAAGTATGTAGACTTATACAGTGTTATAATATTCATTTATTTTTATGTAAATATAACTTAAAAAACAGTTTGATATAAAAACACATAAATGTGACGTCACGTCAATCTTTTCAAAATTCGGGAGACCATAACTCGCTTATTAATAGGAATTTTTTCACCGGATTTTCATCAATAGTCTTAGTTTTCCTAATATTTGCAGATGAAATTATAAAAAAAAATGGTGTAATCCCCCATTTAAGGGAATTTTTGATATTTCTTTTTAAAATTGTAAGAACATAATAAGAAATGTAAAAAAGTTTTATACAAAATTTTTAATTCTGTACAACTTTGCCGTAAAATGAATAGGAGAGCAGGAAATTGCATACAACTAAAATTCAATGTTAAATCCCTATGTTCACCGGTTCATCCTTTACCGCCACCATCTTGTAGGTACAGCTTTCATTATGGTAAAAACTGAACATCTTTGAACGGATTTTCTGCCATAAATCATAAACGCCATTTTCAATGTTTACAAAGAAGCAAATTGCAAATATTTTTGACCATAGTACTTAAACAATCAATATTAAATATTGAACTCTGAAACTAATTATTGTTTTTTTTTCAGAGTCCAGCCCAGAGCACAAAGTCACCCTCCCAGAATCCTCTCTCCTCTACCTCCCCCGCCCAATTTCCCCCTCTCCTACCGACTGCCCCGACGACCTCTATAACTTGACCAAACTAGCCGAAGTCTCATTAGCTGCCGCCAGTGGCCAACTCTACCACCACCGCCACTTATCAACCCTACCTTTCCCCCCACCATCGTTAACACCATCTTCATCCCCCACCACCAACGTGACGAACTATTCTCATAAGCTGTTCGATAGAGATCGCGATAGGAGTGGGGGAGCACTCCAAGCGGCGATTGGAGGAGAACAAGCGAAGGGAGGGGATATTGGTGGGGGGTGTGGTGGGGAGAAGGAGCAACACGAGTGTCCAGATTGCGGGAAGAGGTATAGCACCTCGAGTAATTTGGCCAGGCATAGGCAAACACATAGGAGTTTGGCTGATAAAAAAGCGAGACGATGCCCGCACTGCGATAAGGTAAGGCAGGGATTACTCCGGGAACTTTTGAAACCCACCCTCCATTTTATACAATGTTCCAAAAAAAAAAAAAACGTTCAAAAAATTATAAAACTTAAAAGTTATATTAATTCATAAACAATTACCAACATATTTCAATAATTTTAGAATATAATCCTAATAAATAAATCTTAAACACTAATGAAATTAAAGAAAAAACAAAATACACTATAAATTCTTTAATAGTTATTTATGTACCTAGGACAAAAAATTGCATATTACAGCAGAGCTTGAGTTTGCTTTCCGAGGCGAAGCCGAGGTAAAACAAACAAGCGAGGCTATAATATGCATTTTTTGCCGAGGTGCATATTACATTTTTCTGTCTACCTTACTTTACTTAATAGATCTAGAAATAAATACACGTTTTTTTTTTTTTAATCGTGAAACCTTATTATTTATTATATGAATAATGATAGGATAATATCTTCTGCCTTTTTCACAAAATTTTAATTCTTATCTCTGTTTTACTTTGAAGTAAGACACACTCACAGACACATCAACATTATTTGACAGGTGAAAATAAACAAAACCAACAAAATAACCTCGAAAACAACTCTATCCAGCGGCATCGTAGATTAACATTAGTCATGTCAAAATTAATAATTTTTGGTATAGTTGATTTCATTAATTGCGCACATATTTAAATTAAATTTATCATTAAAATAATATTTTTATTTGCTCGTTTGATATTTGTTATTTACAATTCCGGTTGTACACACAATTACAATAATCATAAAATCGTAGTAGGCTTAGCGTACGAAAAAGGTTTGCGGACGAAAAAGGTTTGCGGACGAAAAGTGATATCGTTCAGAAAAGTGTCATTTTTCGTCCGAAAATAAGTACGTAAAATTTCACTTTTCGTATAGGTAGACAGAAAAAATAATTATTGGAAAAACAAATTAATAATGAGTATTTCCATTTCAACTTTAGATTACATCGACTATTCATACTTAAAATAAGTGACCGTTTATCATTCTTATCCAGACCTAATTCCACAAGTCCGCCTTCCCTTTAGGTTATTAGACTGGGTTGGATGATCTCTTAAGCGCTTACCAAAGATATGTTCAATTAGATTAAGGTCCAGACTTCGTACAGGCCATACCCTGGTGTTGATTTCAATCTCCATAACGTAATTTTGGACTATCCGAGCACTGTATAGTCGAGGATTACCTTATATTAGTAAAAAATTGGGGTCTATGTAGAGCTCAAATGGTACGACTTGCTCCTTAAGAACGTCCCGTACATAGCATTCAGCATTAAGATTGCCATTATTTAGTACCACTAACTCCTTACGGCCTCTCAAAGAAATTTCCCCCAAAAATGATTTACCATCCACCGAATAAAGTGATATTCATAGTATTGCATTGAGCATATCGCTTATTTGGTCGTCGACAAACTCGGACACGTCTATCGTAATTTTACAAACAAAATCTGGATTCATCTACAAAGAAAACTTGTTCTCAACCGGCCTCTAATCAATTCAAGTGTTTCCTAGTAAAATTTAACTGAACTGTACTTTGAGCTATGGTCAAGACTGGACCTCGAATACGAATATGGGGTACTAAATCAGCTTCCCTAAGGCCGGCGACTGACTGGATCCAAAATGCTGTAATATAATGTAACACGAGCATTCGCTAGTCAGTACAGGAAAACGAGCGTCGAACCGAGCCGCTCAAGTCGAACAGTAGTGCTCCACTGGACTTTCGGTTTTTTCCCGAATCCCTTTGATTGTTACATTACAAGTCAGTGCAGGTCGGTTTACTCGTTCTGAGCGTACTTTTCATGTCGATTCAATATCATTTAGTCGTCATAGTTCCATCGCGTATGTATTGTTTTTGTTTATATACGAGCAGATATTCAAAATCGGTGGACCAAAATTTTTGTACTGTCAACTAATTTCTTCATTTTTTAAAATATTCAGTAATGTCACTCCACCATGAACATTTCTTTGTCGAAATAAATTTGTCTGCCACCACCTTTTGATTTTTTCTGGATCATTAAATAGTTGTAGCCTATTGTAAAAAATGCAGCACTCGCAACTCCTAGATCCGATATTTTGAACGAATGAGAGTGGAGCATTATTGAACTGAGCATTCAAAACGAGTATTCATGTGTGTTTTTTGAAACATTTGTAATGTAATGCTCGTATCGAGCACTACATTACAACATTTTGGCTCCAGTCAGTCGCCGGTTTTAAGAGAACAGTTTGTAACAGCCACACCCTTGCAGTCTCGACTTCTGGAAGTGGACGTGTTCGGATAAATATTGAAACTCTTCGCAAACGTCTTATGCCGGCGACTGACTGGAGCAGCATTTTGGCAGTCAGTCGCCGGCTTGAGCCAGAATGTTGTAATATACTGTAAAGTTACACGAACATTCGCTAGTCAGAACGGGAAAACGAGCGGCAAACCGAGCCGCTCAAGTCGAACAATAGTGCGATTTTTTCACGAATCCATTTGATTGTTACATTACAAGTCACTGCAGGTCGTAGTTTCTTCGTTCTGAGCATACTTTTCATATCTATCCAGTACCAGTAGTGTTCATAATTCCGTTGTGCGTGTATTGTTTAACATTTTTATTTTATTATAGCGTAAAACGTGAAACTACTTGCTATTTATAGTAATTATGAAAAATGGAGTAGTCCCAAGAAAAGATTAGGTATATTTTTTATTGACCAGTAGGTATCGTCTAAAATCAATCTTATGGGATTCACAGGTCCCACAACATTATAATAAATTTAAATAACCCATTATAATGAATGCAGCACTTGCAACTTCTAGGTTCGACATTTTTGAAAGAAATGAGAGTGGAGCACTGTTGAACCAAGCATTCAGAACGAGCATAATGCTTGTACCGGACATTAGGCGAAAACTCTTTAAAAACTATCTTGGATTAGGGTTATTGCACGAGTTCGACCTTATCTAGGTCTTTTGATATGGCTACCAGTCTCTCTATACCTTTTTATCATTCAAGAAACCGATGTATGAGATACGTCAAACTTCTCTCCTATTCTTCGCTAGCCCCAACCTGCTTCCACCAATACTATTGCTTGAGCACATTTATTTTGGGTCAAATTTCTTGGTCTTCGAAAATGTCAAAAACAACCAACGCACTAAATTATAACCCTAACTGAAATCAATTTACTATGCAACAAATTTCTCATCTGTCGACAAAAACAATACCAAATAACGCAACGAAGATCTCATATATAATATAAAAGGTCCCTTGAAAATAATATTAAGTGTTTAAAAACTAATTAATATATTTAAGATATTTTAAGTGGTTCGTTAATTTCTTGGAGTAATATATATTAAATAACAACACATTTTTTGTAGGTGTACGTCTCGATGCCCGCCTACAGCATGCACGTCCGCACCCATGTCCAAGGCTGCCGCTGTCCATACTGCGGCAAATGCTTCTCCCGACCTTGGCTTCTTCAAGGTCATATCCGTACGCACACAGGAGAGAAACCCTTCCGTTGTCCTCAATGTTCAAAAGCCTTCGCGGACAAATCCAACTTAAGAGCCCATGTTCAAACCCATTCGGACACCAAACCTCATGTCTGCCTTCGGTGTGGTAAGGCCTTCGCTTTAAAGAGCTATTTATACAAACATGAGGAGAGCTCTTGTATGAGACAAAAACCAGGGGTACCAACTCCAGTCATAGTGAGGAATGTGGTGTCTAGTGAGAAACCGGTGGAGGGGAAAGTCGAAAGAGGGGGAATTATTGCCGGGAGGTGCTGTGTTGAGGTGCCGGTTCCCCAACCGGTGGATTTTAGCAAGCGGGAGTATGAGAAAAGGGGGGAATACATCGGAATGCCTATTGCAGTATAATGTACCATATTTTGGGTGGCTAAAATCATTTTAAATCTAATTATTTGCTGTGGGGTACCATTAATTATACACCATTTTGAATATTAGTTGCTTACCCATTTGAGTCCCATTGGGTCATATATGTCTCGGACAAATCAGGGCCATTAAATCAAATATACAGGGTTGTCCAAAAAGATGTTACTACTTATATGGTGCTACATAATTTTAAATTTTCTTATGTTACAGACTAGATATGGCGACCCGACTTCATTTGGAAGAGAGAAGGAAGGTAGCAACTAGGATGGAAATGTTTGGGTCCCCCTAATAGTAAGAAAAAAGTAAGCACAAATTTCTCATGCAGTCGACGGATAGTTAAACGGCTTGGAGGATCCTTATGAAACCATTGCTGATTTTTTTTTACTATTGAAGGTGACCCAAACACACATCCAAGCTGCTACTTTTCTTCTCTCTTCCAAATTAAGTCGGGCCGTATTTAGTCTGCAACAAAAGAAAATTTAAAATTATGTAGTACCATATAACCGGTAACATCTTTTTGGATAACCCTGTATAATATAGGTATACACTAGGATGGACCTTAAAAGGGGTCAAGTCCAATTTTATACGGGCCGCCCCCTAAAGTGGTTCCAAATAAATAAAAATTGCGCTGCCAATGATTCCATTTAATATTAATATTTGACCATGCCTAAATGCACTTGATTTTTCCCATTTAAATAATTTTGGAATATATAGTAAAATGATCCGAGAATATGTGGACAAAATTTGAAGTCCCAGTCATTATTCTTAAAATAATTGGGCCTAGTTTTTTGGGCTTCTGTGTGAACCTCAAATTTTGTCCACATATTCTTGGGTCATTCCAGTATATATTCCAATATTGAATGGATTTTTTAAACCTCTTATTATCTGGGAAAAAAAATAGTTCCAAAATGTGTCAAAACCCAATGTTAAATAATAATATTAAGCGGAATCATTGCCGGCACATTTTTTTATTTGTTTGGAACCACTTTAGAGGGCGGCCTAGTTAACCCTTTTAAAAGTCCATCCTAATATACAATTTATTTTATAAATCCGGTCCTCAAAATCTGAAAACAGCCATTTTCTCAAATATCTGCAAAGAATTTGGAATCCAAATTTCTGTACTATCAGCAAATAGTCAGATTTATATAAAAAAAATTGACAATACATACATACTGCAATATTAAATAACTTAGTTATTCGAAAACAGTCTAAAATAAGAATAAAAATTATTATAAATTTATAAAGAATTTGAAAATACATTTTAAATTTTATCCAAATCTTTTTATCGATTATAAAGAATATTTAATTTAAAATTAACATTAGTAAATGAATATTATATTCTGGTCCAATTTTCAGTATAATATTAAGTTTCCATTTTTCCAATAATTATTTATTAAATAATAATAATTGTGCCTTTTAAATTATCATATACAATGTATTAAGATTAAAGTGAATTCAAATTTGGAAACGATGATGAAAGAAAAAATATATACATATAAATATTCCAATACTTTGGGACCAGATTTTATGCAATTCAAATAATTGTGTATATTTGTCCCTAACAATATATTTCTATTATGTATTAAATACAGTTTCATCCAACAATATAAGTAACACCTATTTATCTGATTATTTCTTTATCAAAACATGTTTATCACTCGGTGCGGCCGTGGTGCAGTCATATTGTACACTTAAGGCGTGAAGCCGTGTTGTTTATTTTAAATTTTCAATAAATTTACTGAGTACTTTCAATAAATAAATAATTACAATATTTTGTGAGATATTACAGTATATTTAGAAAAGTATACAAGATAATTAAATCCAAAACTCATTATTTTACGATTCGTGTGGTTATTTTGATATATTATTTGAAAATTCAAGAATTATATTAGGGAAACAATAGTAGGGTACCCATATTTTTGGACGAACTGTATATATGAGTATATTTTGCTTTTTATGTAGCCATAATAATTTTCAAAATTTTGTAATACCATTTTAACAAATTGCTATTGACAGCTTTATTAACAAATTTTTATAAATTCATATTTCATTTTTGAAAATATTAATCATTGCAATTTTATAATAATAAGAATAACAATAAGGACCAAATTATCAAAGTCATTTTTTTAATAATAACAATTAACTAATAACTTTTATAGATTAACGTATATATAAGCCTTTTTTTATCATACAGTGACATACCAAAACATAAATATAAGCTAAATTATAAGTCTATGTATTCTACATATCATTATATTTGTGCCTTTGTGAATTCTCGTGCCATGTTTAGTATTAATAAAGAGCTATTCGAATGGTGCTACTATACGTACTTAATTTAAGTGCCCGTTTAGGCAGCTTAGTAGTTAAAAGCGTACTTAAAAGTAGTGTTAGTGTCTTTAAAAGACTAATATAGGTTAGGATGGGTCACGGTCAAAATATTATTAGCCGATAGACCTTACAAAACTTAATATTAATTTTTTTGTTGATTCTTTTATTTATTTATTTAGTTATTTTAACAATGCAGGTGTGGTTCAGCCTTACCAAAGCATGAGTGTACCTAGTCGGAACAGTGTCTGTGTGGTTTATTTTCAATAATGAACTTAATATGTAAACTAGAACACGCCATGAAGGTGCATATCTACAGTAACTTAGCGAGAGAGAGATAGATAACTTGAAAAAGGTAGTTTTGTCCTTTACGCACACTATTTACCATATTGTACAATAAAGACAATGATTAGAGGAATGTTATTATTCATTCCTTTAACTATTTTCTATGTTGTATAGTACGACTAGCGATTGAAATTTAACATTTAAATTATGTATTTCATAGATTTGATTTCTTTTCATAATTTTGTTTACAATTTGAATTTGAAAAGAAATTGACTTTATGTATTCCGTCAGAGAAAGCAAGAATTGTACTCAATACCACTAGAATACTAGGAGGCATTTAAAATGATCTTAGCAACAAGATTCAGGGATGTATTTAAAAAATTTAATATCGCAAATTAATTCGTTCGTCTTAGGTGCAAGCAACACTCGATTCGGAACTACTATTAAATGAAATTTAAAAAAATCCTATTTCATAGAATTGCCAAATTAAATAGTTAAAGTCAAAATATTTTGTTATAATCAAAATAAACGAAAAATTTTTAAAACATTTTAAATGCACTCCTGATTTGTAATTCTGCTGTTATGCAGGTACCGTAGTCATCCATCTATTTTCAGCAAGACATAGTAATGTATTGCTAGGATTGATTGGTTCCAATTTTTAACCAATTGTTAAAAATTAACCACTGAGACAGAATAGGCCCGATCATTTACCATTCCTTTAACCATTTATTGTACTGTACATATGTACAATGTAGTAAATAGTTAGAATAGTTTGAACAGTAATATTGTCCTTTTGTAATATCGAAAATATTAATATAAAAAATGCAATTGAAAATAATTGACAACAAATAATTAAAACTTGAAAGTATATTACTCTCTGTCTCTCTCTGTTTTGTCTCAGAGGGTGGATACCATGGCGTGTTCCAGTACCAATATTATGTTCATTGATTTTCAAGCACAGCTCATTTGTTTTTATTTCGCAAGATCTCATTTTTCTCTTAGGTTAATGCGGCCCTGTGCTCAGAAATATTGAGTACAGAACTGTTTATTTATTTATTTATTTATGCTTAGTTTGATAATTTATTTAATTATTATCGGCTAATACTATCGAGTGTCCTAGTCAAATTAGAATTAAATAATTAGAAATAAGTTTAGGAATAAGCAGGCCAAAGTTGCAATATTAGGTAGGATTAGGAGAGTGTTTGTTATAATTAAGGGTAGTATAGGCATTCCCTTATAATGTGCCATTCCTGTGTAATATCCAGTAGGGTAGTTTTTTGGTAAATGACTTTTGTAGTGCAATAAATATTTGCAAAAATATACAAGGGTTTTTTATTCATATTTCCTTTTTTTATTTTCAGATTTAATCAATTTTCGGAAATATATATTTACCAAACAATAAAATCTTTCAAAAAAATATAAAAAATCTGACGTGGTCAACACAATACCTCCCGCTATTTAATTTTCATTTAATATTTAATAAAGCTGCAAACTAAATTAAGTTCCTTTGCATATAACCATTGCTTTATTTACTATTTTCTTTTTAAAATGCCAGCATTATTTATTTGAAATGATTAGTTTTTTGACAGTGACATTTATCTGTCATTTTCATACATTTGAAATATGAACTGTGTAACAAAGGAATTGTGTTTATCTTTGATACATAGGCTCCTGGACTGGATAAATTTATATATAAAATATATAGAAAATGTATGAATATATTTCTATAGAAAATTTAATAATCTTTGATTTTTAAAATAACAAATTGTGAAAAAATAACATTTAAATGTATTTTTCAAAGAAAAACCATTTTGAGCTACAAGTAAAGTACCGTTTCCGGTTCTCCGATTTACACTAATATCAAATGGTTTCTTTCCATATCAGAATAGGGTCGAAATACAAGGTTTAAAATTTTTTCGATTGATAGTATTATGCCCATATTTATAAACACTCGTAAAGTTTCAAAACGGTTCGTTATAATTTTTGACAAATATAATCAAACTTGACAAATAAAATTTCGATTTTTCTTTCAATGTCGACTGTTTTTATTGGATAAATATTATAACGAACCGTTTAAAAATTTTACGAGTGTTTATGAATACGGGCATTAGAGTTAGAGCGTTAAGAGGATCCACACACACATACACATACACACGGACTTCATTGTGAAAATTGAATTCTATGGACCTTAAAGCGCGGTAATTTACCAAAATCATCACAGAATATTACTATTTTGAGCTTCAAGTAAAGTGCTATTTCCGGTTTACACCAAAATCTAATGGCTTCTTTGCATATTAGAATACCGTTGCCAAAGGTAACGGTATATCATCACGGCATATTACTATTTTGAGCTTCAAGTAGTGCTATTTCCGGTTTACACCAAAATCTAATGGCTTCTTTCCATATTAGAATAGGGTCCAAATGCAAGATTTTTTTTTCGATTGATAGCATTTGAGTTAGAGCATTAAGAGGATCCACACGCACATATACCCACACAGATATCATCGCGAAAATGTTAAAATTGGATTCTGGGGGTTTTAAAAACGTGGCCATTTACCAAAATCTTAATATGTGATTTTTATCACGATTCCTATACCTCTCTTAAGCGTGGATTACACGATGAAGTTTTTATTTTCAAGTGACTTGAAAAGTGTCTTTATAAGTAACCTTACAAGTTTATTTACACGATCAAGTTTTGCGTAAATTAAAATATTCAAGAGTCAAAATTTAAATCATGCCAAGATTTCAATTGCTTCTCTACCCCATTTTGCCATTTTCAGGTTAATATCGATCACTTACAACACAACTTGAATACATCAAAAATATAAACACAAATGACATTTGACAGTTACTTGATAGTCAAACCTATAGGAACTTTTAAGAAAAAGTAGCGCATGTTTCATGTTCCAGTTTTTCTTTAAAAGTTTTTCGTGAAATGTCTATTTATTTGTCTTTCTTGCACTGATGTCATTGCGCGAGAGAGAAAACTTATCAAGTCACTTGAAAAGAAAAACTTCATCGTGTAATGCACGCTTTACCAAGGGTAGCGGGAGGTAAAAAACGAGTCAATTAATATATTGTTATAATTTTATCTACTTGTAAAACACTATAATTTTATATCATGCAATCATTCTATTTATGAATCAATATATCCATTCATATTTGTAGTATCACTATTTTATATAAATAGAATTTATATTACGATGTTATGGACTAGTTTAAAATGATATCAACATTCTACAATTTATTATCCATGGGCGTAACCATATTATTTTAATTTTTTAGTGTTCTGAAAGATATTTTGTCTAATACGATCAATAATTTTATAAATGGCTTTATTGTTTTTCAAAACTTTTGAATGGGCTCAAACCAATTTTAGATGCAGTTTTCCCACACTAGATCTGATACCTGGTACCCAAGTTTCAGTCAAATTGTGTGGTCCAACGACTGCATACGTTTAGATGATTATGCAAAATTGGGTGTACAGCTTTCATGTCAATACCCAAGGATGTCTGAATTTCACGGTACCTATGTCACATACCGATCTCGCTCAAGCATTTCGCGCACATCAACTTTAGCGGCAACTACAGGAGTGGATGGACGATCTTCAGGAAACACGGCCCAGAAAATGGTGCGTCCACGCTGGAAAAGCCAATTGATGCACTGTTTCGGCCTCAGATTACAAGACTACAATGAAATAATAAAAATTTATGGCAAGAAAATTTTCGCGCAAAATGACTATTTTTAAATGCCGTCTAATGGCCAGTTTTCAAATATCTGGTTAAAATTTTAACTGTCAGTTAAATAAACAAAATTGATACGAAATGATATGTTAAATAATATTTTGTAGTTTTTTAAAAATACCTCGTTTTCCAGCTTCCGAAACGTTCCAATACATTGAATATGTGTTTATAAAAATGCAAATGTTCTTCATTTTCCCCACCTCGAGAAGGCGGTAACTTTTCATATTATTTCAACTTAAATAATAATAATATATTTTATTTTCGTGATGTACAAACACAATGACAAACTAATCATTGCTGTCAATAATTCGATTCAATATTGTTTATTTAACTTACAGTTAAGATTCTAACCGGAGATTGTAAAACTGGCCCTAAGAAAAACGAATTAATATAAGCATGAATTGATTACTGAAACGTAAGTAAAAAATCTGATGTGGCCAGCACATTACCTTCTATGTTCTATGTATTCTATACAAATCCCTTACCAAAAGTTCCTTGGAAAAGATTCTACAAATCCAATAAAATTATTACACGGACATACACTATATAAATTGCACTTGACACTAACATCTGTCAATTAGAATTATTTGAATATATCACCTGTTTCCATTATAGCAAAGCTGGCTGATTTATGATTTACCTTTATCATTCTTTAACTGTTTTGAATATGAAGCAAAATGTAAAATCAAACAGTATGACAATAAGATATTCATATTGATAATAACATTAAATATCAAAAAATGGCATTTAACTGCGTTTTTTCAAGAAAAACTGGTAAGAACTTCAAATAAGGGAACTCCTGGTTAACCAATTATAAATATAAGTAAATAAAGAAGAGGAATACGAAAGAATTAGAATTTTTAAAATTGAAGTATTGGAGTTATCGTCGGAAATTTTTTTGACACACACATACACATACACATACACACACACACACACACACACACACACACATACACACAGGGCGAGAGAGAGAAAGACAGAGAGAGACATCGTAAAACTAGTAAAATCATATTCTAGGGTCCCTAAAACGTCCTTATTCATTAAAAACTCAGCACCGATTTTTTTAACCAAAGACAATACCATCCTTACCTAAAGGTGACGGAAGGTAACAAAGTCATTTTATGACTATGAACAGCAGAAAATCGCTGTCACTACTAGAAAGTTTTCCAGGAGCCTTCGTATTATTATTAGAAGGAAAAGAAATCATTTAATATTCTTGCGTTACTTTCGTAGTGTGAGGTGACGCCTGATAAACGCCCTCAACTGTACTGATATACATACAAGTATAATTATATATTTTTGTAATTGGTAGTACCAATATTTTTATTCTAAATTTCTCTCATTAACATGCATTCCTGTTCAATGGCTGCAGTTCCCATTAAAACACAAGTAAACTGTGTCCTTGCTCTATATAATAATAACAATAAAATCCATTGTTATTACACTAACAACTAACGGTTAGACTAAATTCAATTTTTTTCCTACCATCCGACATTATCACCCATTCAAAAACCTTATCAGTTAAAATTCTCTTCTACTATGTATGAAAAAACCGTGTTTGGGGTCAGATTAGCTGACCCCAGGTCAAGGGTCATTTCGGAGTCAGTCGGGATCTATTCAGATCCTAGGCGGCTCTGGTCACACGATGACGCGTGCCCTGTGCTCGAGGGTGCTCACCCTGGCAACTGTGGCAGTTGTTTTGAGTCGCGGGGTTGCTAGGCAACATAGGGTGAGTTGTGACGTAGTTAATATCCGGCGGGAAATTTGAAATGAAGAGGGAAAATAGTGAAAAGTGGGATGGTGTGTTTGTGAATGAGTTGAACTAAATTTGGAGGTGGTAAATGTTGAATTATTATAATTATAGTATATTATACAGTAAGAGAAAGAGCTGTTTAATGTTTTCAAAGATGTTAGTATTATTTTTTCATTCATATAAGAAATTATTTCAAACAAAAATAGCATTTATGTTTAAGGAACAGTAAGATTATTTTACTATACAATGCATGTCTTTAATCCAAAACAGCGGCCGGCTCAAATAATAGCACGTAGACATTCAAAGTAAAAGCAAGCAGTGTTTCGAACAAATGAACATAGACAAATTATACATGTTGAAAAGCTAAAAAAAAACTCTTTTTAATATGGCATCCATATAAAAATTAAACTTGAAATGTACTGGTGAATAATGGGGGAGTTTTCGAATTTCTGATTGTGTTAAAAAAGATTTTGCCTTGGATTATATAAAAAAAAATACAAATTATTGTGTCAAATACGAAAAACAATGTTGCAACAAATTCCTATTCATTGATCTAATATCTAATAAATATTGTGTTCTATTTGATAAATAAAATTCTAGTAAATAGTTAATAAGTAGGTCGTTTATGAATGTTGTACTCATTATCTGCCTTTTTATAAATTTCTTAATTTCGTAATACATAAACAAGGATAAATATATCCATTATTAACCTCGATAAAATAATTCTTCTATCTCGTTCGAAAACGCGCGAATCTTTCGGGAAATAGAATACGGAAGAAATTTCAGAGAGTAAAGGTTATCAAAGAAAAACAAAAGGATAAATGCATAAAATAATATTTTTGAATTTTTTTCAGCAAATTTTCGATCCAAGTATATTCAACTCAGAACACAGCGAAAAGACCAGAATATTCTTCGATTACAGCACGGTAAGAAACGAAATTCATTATACCAACGTTATAAAGTATGCCCCATACGTTTTAGCACAAATTTCAATGATATTTTTTTGTAATACATAAATTAAATTAAATAAAGATGGGTATGTGCTTCCACGAATCGCAATTTTTAGACGACATTTACATCAATTTTTGGACTTCACACTGAGTAACTTAAGGGAAATGATGGTTTTTATATTAACATTATTGCAGAGGTCCTTAATAATGTCAGGTATAAACAAAAATCTAAATTCGCTTTGGTATGGCGCGCTATTTTCACAAGGTATGTATCCAGACCATAAGTGGGAAGAGTGAAGTGAAGCCCTGGATATTTAAAGGTAGATCGATAAAAAAATTGGTTAATTTTATTGAAGAAAAACTCGCTGCGAACGATTTTATTTTCTGGCCAAACTTTGCGTCCTGTCACAACAGGCCAAAACGTACTATTTGTTTCGCGAAACGACAATCCCTTAACCTTCCCCGGGCTCGTCCCATACAAATACTTGAGTAGTATCTCGAAAAGTTTGTGATGGAGGATAGTAAGCCCACAATGAGGACAAACTTCAACGCATAATATACGGGAATCAGGATTGTCCGAAAATCTAATACTAGGGGTCAGTAGAAAGTTGCGCCTTGTGGAAGAACACGGCCATTTTTATTTAATTTGAGTTCATAATTTTGTTGCTACTGAAACAATTAATTATTAAGTATTACAAAACTTTAAGTAAATGTATATTTTATTTTTTTCTACCTCCCTGGTCTTCGGTATGGTGCCGATTGGCCAATGACAATTTATTATTCGAGTGTTATAATTTAGGACATACAGAAACATCTAAGCCCCTGGTGAGAATCGAACCCACGACCAGAGCCGAGCGGCGAAGGTCGCTTGAGCGATACCTGAAACCGCTCGACCACCGAGGCGGCTATATTTTATTACAAAAATATATAATAATTATAGATAATGCACATGACTCAAACCCAAATATTTTCTTCGGTTCTTCAAAATATTGTTGAAATTGTAGAAAATTGCAGCTTGGCGTAGCATTTTGGAATTAGATTGCCACTCAAAGCATTCAATAATTAATATTATGTTTTATTTTTAGCATATAGTAGCATACAAGCATTTACTGCAATCAAC
The DNA here is from genome assembly GCA_943142095.1 of Ophonus ardosiacus. Classification (NCBI taxonomy): domain Eukaryota; kingdom Metazoa; phylum Arthropoda; class Insecta; order Coleoptera; family Carabidae; genus Ophonus; species Ophonus ardosiacus. The sequence continues at coordinate 41,800,135 of OW964827.1, forward strand.
ATGTTACTTAGAACGAATGGGAGAAGATATGTCCCATCGACCAATGAAAAGATCAGCCGATGTAAATACAAACACAAATATGAGAAGAGTTTTATATGTTTCAGATATACAGCTAACAAAACATCAGGTAAATATCATGATATCTTATATGAATATTTGAAGACAATTCTTCAAAAAAAATTATGTTTTACGATTGTTAATATTCCTCTTACATCTTTTTCTAGGTATGGAGATTGGCAGGTACACGAGTCTCAGAATTCTGCCGAGGTTTCCAAACCTATTTATTGGTAGATCCTTCCCCTACAATAGACGAAAGCAATGACTTAAATCAAGACCAAATACCATCTAAAAAACTTCGTCAGCGCCGCCAAACAACAACTTATTTCCGTGGTAGACTTCACCGTGGGCAAACACAATCCCAATACTTAAACTATGGTCAAGGCGGTACCCAACCTGGAAAGGCAGAAGCTGAATCTACCCCAGAGGGTAGCCGAGCAGTTGTCAGTAGGTAATAAATAATAATAGTCTTCTCAATATTGATCGTTGTCTCCCACAGGTGGAAATAGCGGTATGGGGCAAGCTCAGTCTCAGTCTGGAAGCGGTGGATGTGAAGAATGTTATGGACAAGGGTATGGTGGGTATGGGTATGATACCCAGAGTCAGGCATTAGGATTTGGAAGGCCATCAGCACAAGTTGGACCAGGGAGAAGACCGGTAGGACCAGATGGGATGGTGGTGACTAGACCGGGAGAAGGACCAAGTGATTTTGTGAGGCCAGGACAGTTACGGCCGGGAGGATTACTGCCAGGACAGTTAGCGCCTGGACAATTAGGACCTGGACAGTTAGCGCCTGGACAATTAGGGCCTGCACAGTTAGCGCCTGGGCAACTAGGGCCTGGACAATTAGGGCCAGGACAGATAGCACCTGGACAGCTAGGGCTTGGAGGATTGGCACCTGGACAGTTAGGACCAGGACAGTTAGCACCAGGGCAGTTAGCGCCTGGACAATTAGGACCTGGACAGATAGCACAGTTAGGGCCTGGAGGATTGGCGCCTGGGCAGTTAGGGCCAGGGCAGTTAACACCAGGACAGTTAAGACCGGGAGTATTAGGTCCAGGAGGATTAGCCCCCGGACAATTAGGACCTGGAGGATTGGCGCCAAGTGGACTAGCGCCTGGACAATTAGCACCTGGACAAATAGGGCTGGCGCCTGGACAGTTAGGGCCTGGAGGATTGGCGCCTGGACAGTTAGGGCCAGGGCAGTTAGCACCGGGACAGTTAGGACCAGGAGCATTAGGTCCAGGAGGATTAGCCCCCGGACAATTAGGACCAGAAGTATTAGGTCCAGGAGGATTAGCCCCCGGACAATTAGGCCCTGGAGGATTAAGACCAGGACAGTTCGGGCCTGGACAAGTAGGCCCTGGAGGACTAGCTCCTGGTCAGTTAATCCCTGGAAGATTACCACCAGGTGGGTTTACCCCAGGACAATTTGGACCAGGGCAAGTAGGCCCAGGTCAATTTATTGATGGACAACGACTACCTCCTGGGCAGTTAGGCCCTGGACAATATAGCCCAGAAGGTTTAGCTCCTGGACAATTTGGTCCCGGGGCAGTAGGCCCAGGTGGACTACAGCAAGGAGTGCAACCACCAGGCCTTGCACGACCAACTGATTATATAGACAGACGACCGATAGGACCATATGGTCCCGATGGTAGACCAGGTCACCAATATCCTAGTACATATCCTGGGAAAATTACTGCCGAAACTTTAATTACTATTCATGGCCCTGGCGCTAATGGATATCCACCATCACATATACCAGGCGCTGAAATACCAGGAGGAAGACCTAGTGAATATCCCGAAACATTAATCCGACCAGGAGCACAACAACCTGGAGCCCAATATCCAGGAGGTCCTGGTCAGTACCCCGGAGCGCAATTCCCAGGAGGTTTAGGAATACCTGGTCAATACCCAGGAGCACAACAGCCAGGAGTACAATATCCAGGAGCACAACTTCCTGGCGGACTATTTCCAGGAGGACAATATCCAGGCGCACAGCAACCTGGAGCACAATATCCAGGAGCTCAACAACCTGGAGGTTTATACCCAGGTGCTCAACCACCTGGATATCCAGGAGCACAATTTCCGGGCGGTCAAATTCCTGACCACTATCCAGGAGCGGGAATACCTGGCCAATACCCTGGGGCACAAATTCCAGGAGCTGGTATACCAGGTCAATATCCAGGTGCACAAATACCTGGCCAATACCCTGGAGCACAAATACCTGAGGCTGGAATACCTGGTCAATATCCAGGCGCCCAAATTCCTGGTGCGGGAATACCTGGTCAATATCCTGGAGCACAAATACCTGGTGCAGGTATACCTGGCCAATATCCTGGAGCACTAATACCCGGAGCTGGTATACCTGGACAATATCCTGGAGCACAAATACCTGGGGCTGGTATACCTGGCCAGTATCCAGGTGCACAAGTACCTGGAGCGGGAATTCCCGGTCAGTTTCCTGGTGTAGGCATACCTGGTCAATACCCTGGTGCACAAATTCCCGGCGCTGGTATACCTGGTCAGTACCCAGGCGCCCAAATACCAAGTACTGGAGTACCTGGACAATATCCTGGCGCACAAATTCCTGGAGCTGGAATACCTGGTCAGTACCCTGGCGTACAAATACCCGGCGCGGAGATACCTGGTCAATATCCTGGAGCTCAAATACCTGGTCAATATCCAGGCGCTCAAATACCTGGTCAGTATCCTGGTGCTCAAATACCAGGTGGGGGTATTCCTGGTGTTCAAATACCTGGTGGGGGCATTCCTGGTGCTCAAATACCTGGAGGGGGCATTCCTGGTGCTCAAATACCTGGTGGGGGCATTCCTGGTACTCAAATACCTGGAGGCCAAGTTCCTCCCAGTGCCCAGATAGATAGTCGTTATCCTCCGGGTTGTACCACTGCAGAATGTGCTGATAGCGATTCCGATTCGCAAGCTCAAAGTTCAGTACAACAAATACATAACGAAACAACAGCTAGTGCTTCTGCTCAAGGGTACCACCAAGGTGGTACCGCCCAATCTCAAGTATCTGGTACATATTCTGGTTCTGGATCATTTAGTGCCCAAGCGGGAACTATAGATGGTAAAAGAGGAGCACAAACTCAAGTCTCTGGAGGTCCGGAAGGTGCAGCTAGTTCTGCCCAAGGAAATGGAGGTTTGGGACAATCTCAATCTCAAGTACAACTTATGTCTGACTCCGGTGCAACTTTGTCAAGTGCCCAAAGTAGCGGGTACAATCAGGGCACTAACACACAAGTCCAAGCAGGGGAAAAAGGAGGCATGGCAGACGCTCAAGCAAATGGACCAGGTAGTACAAGCTCACAAGCCCAAATAGGGTTTTCACCTCACGACGAAACCGAACAAGATGAACAGGATTTGAAATTTAGAGGAGGCGGTACTGCCAGTGCCCAAGGAGGGGCATATACTGGCCAGTCACAAGCCCAAATTCAAGGAAAATTCAGGTATGGAATCAGGTATACGGGGGCAGCTCAGGCTGGATCTGGCACGAAAGAATCGGTAGAAAAAGTCAGAAATTTGACAGAAACTGACAGAGATATTAGCCCGTTAGAACCATTAAGGCTACCACAAAATGGTATTGGTACAACTCAAAAAAATACATCTAGAAATTTAATACCTATACAAAATTCACAAAATCCTCAAACTAATCGGGTTAATATGGCCCCAATTCATACTCAAATGAAAGTTCATGATATTTATCAACAAAACAAACAATCAAAACAAGTGACTACCCCCGAACCAGACTACTACGACGAAGATTACGAGGGTACAACTGAACAAGATGACGATGAAGATGAACCACATATAATTTCTCAATCAACAAAAAGTCAAAAGCAACACATACTTTTAGGTCCTTTAGAAGACCTGGACGCTCATGTGGTACAAGCCAAAGGAGACCCAGACCTCCCAGCAGGCACTATTTTACAACCTGGTCAAATCATACCTGGTAGTCCAGGCCACCAAATACCTCAAGGATTCAGAGGAAGAGTAACATCTGTTGCACATGGTGACAAAACCATAGCTTATGGTAAGGATTCACAGGCCCAAAGTGTTACCATAACACCTGGTACAGGTAAGATAATATACCATACCCCAAAAGTGGGTTTTACCCAAACCAGAAGCGGTAGCTACAAACCTTATTATTATAAACAACCTGATTTGAGAAGTGGTACCAATCTGCAATATCCGAAACTGTTTACAGTTACCAAATCGGAATCTGGTAGTCAGAATTTGTTGACTGGTAAGAAGAATCCGCAAGTTTACTATACACAGTCTTCTACGTGTGGATTTTTTACAAATACATGTGTGTTTAGTGGGGCGAAGAAAATATGTATCCCTAAAGCTAAGTCGAATCCAGATGGTACGCCCATGACTTGCTAGTGTAAATATTTAATTTTTAATGTATTCTTGTAGTAATATCACTGCCAATGTAGTGTTCTTATAGAATTTTTTTTATAGAAATATGTTATAATTATTTGTAATATTTAATAAATAAAAAGTAAATTTTAATAGTTTGATGATAAATGATATAGCATATACGTCTTCATCATTAAAGTGTTGTTTAAGTAACGAGACTTCAATAGATAAAAAGTCATTTTTACCTCTCGCTAAGAGAGGTATTGGATTCATGCTAAAAATCGCATATCCAGATTTTAATGGATAAGCACGTTTTAAGGTTCCCAGAATCCGATTATAACATTTTTACGATGATGTCCGTGTGTGTGTGGATATGGAACCACGGTTTCTCAAATACTACAAGACTTAAAAGATATTTAACTGCAGTTTCCTCAATCTAACATTGGGAAGAGCTGATTTGATTTTGGTAACAATTAGACAACCGGAAGTACTAGTTAAAAAAAAAATTATTATTTTTTGAAAATTTATGTTATTACAAATATTAAAGATTATAAAAATCTATATCCGATACATCTACAATTTTTATTATATCTTCTATAGATTTAGAGATAGAGAAATATAAATATATAAAATAATATATTTTAGTGAATCTCATAGCCCATGGAAACCAGTTGAAAAATCAAAATGATTGTAATTAACAGTAAGTGTCAAAAAAAAGAGACATTACTGAACACTTTCTGGGAAGTACATTTAATATTTTTTATTTTATTATTAATTAAATATTTATAATTATAGATACATTTATTACATATACCCTTCAGAAATACCGCCAATCACATCAATGAATTGAAAGAATCTCGAACATTTAAAAGAATAAGAGGAAACTTGTTCATAGAATTAATTAAAAAATATGTAAAGAAGATATGTGTTTTGGTGAGTACCAGATGTATTAAATAATACTTATATAGCCTAATATGGAAATGGCGAGAGGTTTTGTGCTGGTCACAACATATTTTTTTACCATAAGTTTAAGATGAGGGCTCTGCTGGAAAAGTTTCTGCAAACGATGTAAAAGAAGGCCTAAAGAATTATATAAATGGCTTTAGTGTTTTTCAAAATATTCTCTTTAACATTTATGCATTTTTCCAAGCACTCGAACCAATTTTGGAAACAGTTTTTTCACTCTCGATCTGGTATCTGAGTTACAGTCAAATTATGTAGTATCCAATGATTGCAATTCTTCCGTATATTCAGATGATTATGAAAAATTGGGTGAGCTTTCATATCAATATCCAAGGATGTCTGAATTTCACGGTATGTCACATACTGAACTCGCTCAATCATTTCGCACACAGTGTCAACTTTAGTGGCAACTACAGAAGTGGATGGACGACCTTCACGAAACTCGTTACAGAGAATGGTGCGTCCACGCTGGAAATCGGCAAACTGTCCTATTGGATGGTGCTTGATCCCCAAAGGCCAAATGAAGACGGTCGATGCACTATTTCGGCGTCAGATTTCATTTGAAATCATAAAAAATTCATGGCACGAAAATTGTCACGCGAAATTTACATATTTTCGTAAAATAACTCTTTTTAAAATGCCGTCTGAGCAAAACGAATTAATATAACTACAAGTTGATAACTAAATCGTAAGTAAAATTGTTAAAATTTATTAATAATAGAAAATCGTTGTTACTACTAGATACTAGAAACTTTTCCAACAACCCTCATAATGTACGACATACAGCTGGGTCACGGATTTAAAGGTGGATACTACATCTCAAAACAATAAAAAAAAAAATCATATAAACATATATCCGGAAATGCTTAGTTTCAGAGCTCTAGCGATTTTAATATTTTATTTCTGTCATATACAACTCATACTTTTAACATTACAATAAAATCATAGTGGCCGTTTACAATGGAAAACAATTGAAGATGGTCTTTTGTTTTTCCTTATTTGTCATAATTATTGCTTGTTACAAACACAATTTTATCATGAATTTCACTTTTTCCGAATTAGAAGATATGCATTTACAGCCCGATTCACAAAAAAGTTTAAGCTACTCCTCATTTTTGGATTAGTGAATTCTATTATATTCCGGTATTTAAAATGTAATCTTCAAAATATTATCAAAAAAGGCAGGTATTAGGAATAGATTAACTATATTTCTAGAAATAAACTGGCAAAATTACAGTAGAATTCGCTAATCAAAATATGAGGATTAGCTTAAACTTTTTCGAGAATCAAGCTGTTAATGTTCCGTAGTGCTCGCGGTGATTCGATAGAAGCAATAAACTCGAAATATATGAACGTATTCGTCAGTCCATGAGACGAAGATTAGAATGTTGTATTGAAGTTCAAGATGGACATTTTGAACATTTTTTATAATTCTATTTTTTGAACATGCTGTATAAGTTTAGTAGTTCTTGTAGCAGAAATTGATGACGTATTAACGTATTAACCGATCAACTCGGGGATATAGAGTGTACTTACATGTTTATGTTGAAAACCCTATATATATAATACACAATTACAGAAATTGGGAAAAGATGGGTATCAACCAATATACTTTAGGGAGTTTATATAGTTCAATAATATATTTATTATCTTACAGGTATATATTATGTATATTGGCACAATCTGTACACAAATGAGAGCCCTGAGCAAGTGAATAGGAAACTACTGTACATAAAGTGAGGCAGCTCAATAAATAAAAGCAAAGTATAGTACAAACAATACGAAAGTAATGCTTTGGTGTCCGAGTACAAGTTTGAAGCTGCACATTGGCTTCCCATATATTTACTACTTACAAATATATAATTTAACAACCATTTCTCCTCACATTCTAATTCATTGTGCTTCAAAACAGTTGAATCGCCTAGTTCCAAAATCCGCCAAATCCACTTGTCGCAATAAAATATTTTTATATGTTCCAAATGAATAATTGTATAAAAACATTAATATACAAATAATGTTTATTATAAATCAACAAAACTAATTAATAATGTCACTAATTTTAATTTTAAAAATCTAATGTGGCCAGCACATTACCTTCCGTCAATTCTACGTCTTTTGTACAAATCCCATACCAAAAGTTCCTTGGAAAAGATTCTATGTATCCAATAAAACTGTAGCACGAACATATACTATTTTCTACAAATTCCATCCCGAAAGTTTCTTGGAAAAGATTCTATAAATCCAATAAAATTACAACACGAATATACACTATGTAAATTGCACTTGACATCTGCTAATTAGAATTTATCAGCTGTTTCCATGATTATAGGAAAACTGGCTGATTTATGGAAGTTCATCTATTTATAATTCTTTAACACTATATCTATTAAATATGAAGGAAAATGTAAAATCAAACCGTATAGACAATAAAATTTCTTTCATATTGATAATCACATAAAATGTCAAAAAAATGATATTTAACTGCGGTTTTTCAACAAAAACTGTTAAGAACATCAAATAAGGGAATTTCCGGTTTATATTATTGGAGTTATCGTCGGAGAAATTTTTGCCACACAAATACATCGTAAAATTAGTAAAATCGTGTTCTAGGGATCCTAAAACATGCTTATTCATTAAAAACACCATCAAATTTTTTGACCAGACAATACGTTACCTAAAGGTGACGGAAGGTAAAAATAGATTTGTCGAGTTGTTGATTTTGAACTTTGGATTTTTCGCGTTCCGTAACTGATTTCATTAAAGTTATTAAACTTTCATTTGGATTTATATGAAAGCATGACGGGTTTATTCCTCTATATTACAAAGATAAATCAAATTACACTATCAAAAATTGAAGACAATCAGACAATTATGAGATCGGGGATTCCATCAACTGCTTCACACAAATTGAATAACATCTTTAAGTTTTTCTTTGTTAGGCTCTAAACCACTGGATTTTTTAAACTGTATTTTGTTCGCCCCTACAACTTGCAATAGGGTATTCCGACATTTTTTAAAAATATTTTTTCACATTAGTACAGACCAGTAGGACTCTGAATATCTAACTTTGAGTAAGAAAATGTATGCATCACATGAGATATGAATTTTAAAAAATTTCATCGCAATTCAAATTTTCTTATCATGGCGCGCTTATGACATCAACTCGATGGTGACATCTGCAACGAACTTCAGCGCCTAAATCCATATGTTCATGACAGCCTTTTGCTTGTTTACACATGATTTTAGTAGCAGCGTGTATTTCGGTGTTTGTTTATGGTAAAAATAGGAGTAATAATTATAAAGTGGACGAAATGTCAAACAAGAAATATACCCGCGCATGTTAACTACTGGCACCATCTGTGTTTTTAAACGAAAATATTTACTTTGAAATGAGCAACAGATTATGAACTTGACGTCACAAATTTCAAGGAAGTTTCTAGAGCTGTAAAAAATCCAATTTTGTAACATTAAATTATGAATTAAAACTTTTTATTAAACATGTTTTATTATATTTTTCTACTATATGAAGATGGAAACTATAGAAAAAAGTTATTATTTTGCATTAATTCCATATCACCGGAATACCCCATTGTTTAATTATTATTACCATTTGACTTCCAAACCGCTGCTCTGATTGGCTTAATAACTTGGTGGCATTGGAACCCAACCGGTTGTGAATTTATCGGGTTTTGAAACTAACCTGATATTTTAAATGAAAGTATCATGTGTATTTGTTGAGTTTTGATAAGTAAACATCACACTAATTTATGGAAAATGAGAAGACGAATAGGTTGCTGTATCAAACTCATTTTTGGCCAAAAATGGATTTGTCGGGTTTTGAAACTAGACGATTCAGTTTTTAGAGTATTAATAAAACAGTTTGGGTGATTTTGGCAGTGGTAGTTGATAAATAAACGACAAGAAAAAATTGCACATTTTATGCCCACAATTTGAATATCAGTACATCCTTCTTTCTGTTTTTGGAAACTAAATTTTGAAAATTTCTTGTCGTGTATCCAGCAACTTATAATTAAATATTTAATTTGAGTATTAACCAATCTTAATATAGTTTAACTTTCGTTAAATATGTGATGAATATAACAATATGAATACGTTTTTAATACGAAGCTCATATTCGACGTTCCATAATAATTACGTTGGAATCTTTATACTTACGTATAACATTGAAGTAAGTGCATTATTTTAAGTAAGGCACTGAAAAGTGCTTAAGTGATTGTGGTAGTTGAACATTATGTTACGGGTTATTGCTAAAGTAGGTACTATGCTGTACTAACACTAGAATTAATTTATTTGGGAATTAAAGTGTTCCTTAATTGAAAAATCAATTTTTGGATGTTTCTTAAATCATAAAAGTTTGATATAATCAAAAATAGGGAGAGATGCAGGTTCGATTTTACGAAAAAAAAATACTTAAGTAAACCAATTTTAATAATAACTGATTTAAACGTTAGCGCCGCTAGTGAACTTGTGTGATGTGTGGTGGGTATTGAGATCTGTCAATCTCTTGTTTACTTTGTAATATTTTTGCCAAATCTCTCTTATATTTGTGTTATTATACAAATTTAAGTGCTTTGCGATAAGAATATACAATACTTTTGTATATAAGCATCGTTTTCATCTATCTAGTATTGATATTGGAACTTTAATGGAAGGTATTGCTTACAAAGTTATGTACTGATTTCATTGTGATATTTTTATATCATTTCAGTTTCATTGAATATTCAACAACATCGTAGTTGTTATATTATTATTATAAACCTACGTTTATATAAAAATTAAAAAATAAAGCGAAATGAAATTACACAAAAATATGACAAAGTAAACACCAGATTGACAGATCTCAATAGCCACCAAGGATGTTCGCTAGCGGCGCTGACGTCTAAACTTGCACCGCGAATAGCTTGGTTCCCGAAATAAGACTATTCAAGGTCATTTACAAGCAGTTTGATATAATGTTACTTGCAGATAACTTAACTACATTTCGTATCCATAAATATATATGGATATATTTTTGAAATGTTGTTTCTTTATAAATCATGCTTTCCTCAAAGTCGTATCTTCATCACCTATGTTTTTGTATGAAACAAGAATACAGACTTGATGTAAACCATGTAATAATTTTATTTAAACGATACCGTCACTATATAAATATTTGCTTAGAGGGGAGTGTAGTAGATAATTACATATTTGTAAATCTACGACATACGTCACTATTACTTTTATGGCCGGTTGCACCAACGTAACTTAAATTTTAAATGTTCCTTAAATAGACAATATTGCATCGAAATTAAACGTTAAATGAATGAATATGCCTTTCTGTCAAATTCTGATTTGCATTGTTTTTTGTTTAAGGGTTGCTTAAATTTTAAGTCTGGTTGGTGCAACTGGGCCCTAGTGTATTAGAAAGTTGTTACCATTTATGTACGTTAATTAAATAAAATATTAAATAAACATTTGTATGTCAAATAGTCTTTCTCTTTCTAATACTAAATATTGCTAAACTACTGCTATATAAAGTGTATTCTTTCTTTGAACAAGTGACCTTGAATAGTCATCTTTCGTAAATCAGACTATAAGTATTTTTAAATACGTAGATTTCAAAATTACACTTATAATTTCGATATCACTTGTAGTTGTCGATATATTTTAATTCAATTTTTTACGGAACACTTTAATTTGATACTAAATTTCGAAGTTAAGTTTAATATTAGTCTATTTTAGTGTAAATCTACCGGACCACTTTCGAAACATTATTATAAATTCGGAACGAAAAATAAGTACATACGAGCCTGTTCTTTTAAAAATTCAGTCGCTTTTTGCAATATATTTATAAGGTCCCGGTTTATTTAGGAATGATCAGAATAGCAAATAGGACAATTATTAGTGAAGAAAATAGATAAATTTTATCCCGTAATACTTAGAAATAAATTTAAAACAATTAGAAATTGTACTTGACTTCGACTTTCGTAAAAATGGCTTTCAAATATGGCATAATTAAAAAAGGGGATAAAAGATCTATTTTTTCACAATTCCTCGTATCAGTCGAGTAAAAAAACGAACAAAAATCGCTTATATAAAAATATATCTCGAGACGAAAATAAAATCTAAAATCTATAACAGCATTGCATTTGTTCGGCAAGAAATTGCATCCTCCATTTTGGAGCGATTTTAGAGCGATCTAAAGAAATTAAAACTCGTTAATATCATCATCGCTCACATCCCTGGATAAGATCGTCTGTCCTCGATGGGACAGCAAACTCGACGTACTGGAATTACGCAACCTGGAAGAAGAATAAGATAATCTCCAGAAGTAAAAGAGAGAAGAAAGCAATAAGAAATAATGAAAAAAGTATTCTACAATTCGTTCCATGAAAGAAAATAGCAGATATAGTCAGAAAATTAACTTTTTAAGGGACCAGAATTATTTGTGCCGCTCTTTTGAACTGATGTCAAGCATCGCCTACTCTGTATAGTAAAATTATCTTACTGTTGCTTTAACATAAATGCTATTTTCTGTTTGAATCTTAGAATTCCTGTTTTCATTCAGTAATTTAGCAAGATGGGGTTTTATCATTGCTGACCAGACAAAGTGTGAATGTGGAGATCAAACAAAGAAACATATGTTCAGTACCACATGTGTCCATTTTCTTGTACAGACTATGAACTTTTCCAGGAAAGTCAGAATACCCTCGACGTAGCAAAATATTGAAGTGAAATTGTATAATATTATTTATAGCAATTTTATTTATTTTATGTATATTCGTATGTATGTTTCTGACACATGAATATATTTCTATAATAAATTATTTCAAACAAAATTAGCATTTATGTTAAAGGAACAGTAAAATTATTTTATGTAAGTCTTCATTTCAACAGAGTACCACAAATAATGGCACATTGGCGTCCAATGTAAAAGCAAGTAGTGTTTTGCCATAGTTACGATATTTATAATTTTATCGCTCCGGTAGAGATAATTTTTTGACTACAACACGAAGACGGATTATTTGAAGCAAATTAAGCAACAAAAATAGTTAAAACCAAAGCCGATAGATGGCAGTAACTCACTTCGTCACTGTCGTCGAAAGTTGCCATCTCTTCGCCGCCATCTTCTTTGCTTTCCAGGTCGCCCAAATCTCTGTTAGTGAAGCAATGGAAAGAAGAAGAATGATTATGAAGTACCTTAACCATATTTAGTTGAAATGAATTTTGAAACCCTTTAATTTAAAAAAATGAAATAGGACATTTGGAAACAGGAAACTACAGTTAGACTTTTTGAAAAGATAACAACTTTTCTCAAATATAATTTCAATGGTTTTCAATGGACAACAACCGGTAAATTAAATTTCCAATTTCAAAGTAAGCCAATGGATTGTAATATCTATAAACGAACCAACAACACCAATGTTTTTCTTCAATTTCGTGCAAAACCCAAAGCACAACCATTAATTTTGATCAAAACAACTTTCCTTATATACAGAGTATCTCCAAAATGACTCCCGCGCTTTTCAGTTAAAACAAATTGAACACCTTGTATTTAATTTCTAAAGCCAAAGGGAGGACCAGTGTATACCAACAAAACAATCAACGAAACCTATGTTTTTTCGCCAATTTTGAACGGAAAATAAAATACGACCAATAAATTATGCGTCAAAACCAAAATTTCTTATATTGGTAACTCCTAAATTTAGTCCTAAATATATAAACCAACACCAAAACCAATAAATTGTAGCAAAACATCTAATTTTTTTGTGCCGAAATCAATTTTTTCTTCTAGATCTCTTCGGCATAAAGACTAAATTTTCTTCGTCTATTTTGACGAAAACCAAAAAATCATGTTATATTTTGCGTCAAAAATAAAATTTCTTGAATTGATAATTCCCTAATTTCGTCAAATATATGTATAAACAAATAAGAATCACAGATACCAATAAATTGTATCAAAACATCTCAAATATTTGTGTCGAAATCAATGTTTTCTTCTAAATCTCTTTGATGAAGTGACCAAATTCAACCAACAATTTATAAATATAGGAAATATGTAGATATTAATATGATTAATTTATGCAAAACCTTATGCCAAAAAAGTATTAGTATCTCAACCAAAATCCCACCACCAAAAAAATTCATTCGACTCACCGACTGCTGAGATGTTGAAGTTGAACTTGAAAACTTTCCACCTGCTCCTGAAGTTCTTCATTGGACCTCTGGAGCTTCCTAATGTTGTTGGAAGCTGCGTCAAGTTCATCTTCAGCCGCTGCAAGCTCCCTTTTAAGCTCTTCAACACGACTTCTAAGCCTTTTGACTTCCGTTTCGTACTGTTCAGCTCGTCTCATTGCATGGGCAAGCTCGGTAGATTTGTCAGTCAGGGACTTTTTAAGCTTTGAAGTTGTATGCTTCAAATCCGTAATTTCCTATGGAGAAAACTAGACATTACAAAAAAATAAAGGCACGTTAATTGTAAGAAACAAAAAATATGCGAGGGGGTATAAAATAATAACCGGATTTTCTGGAGGGTGGTAGGGCGCTAGTATCTTTACTAGACACCCTTTTGGAACTGTTGCCCAAGCATCATCCTTGGGGATGCATCTGAGCGGTCAGAGTTTTTTCGTAAGCGTTATTTAAAGTGTTCAGCGATTTTGTACCATTTAGTTAGGTATGTTTCTTGTTAGGAAAATCAGCAGTAATGCTTGGGACAGCTATCAAAAAATACAGATCGAATTCTGACTGTTCTTTAAATTCCTGGCACACATTCAAAAATGGTTGGCTCACTATCTTCAAACTTGCAATCAAAATTCGTTGGCACAAACTCCAGGATATTTCATTGAATTCCTACAATTCATCGATTGTTCTATGTTGATCAGACATGATCATAGTACGAATTTTTCAATGCTTTCGTCCGTTTTGGAAGTCGAAAGTCGTCCGGATCCAGGTTCATCTTTAATAATTGATTTTCATCTACTTTTAAAACGAGAAAACCAATCGTAAAGTCTTGCTTGTTTCAAAGCTTTCTCGCCATAAGCCCTCCGAAACATTGCGATAGTTTCCACTACTGATTTTTATTTTATTTTATTTGAATATATCTCTCCTATAGAAAAACCAATAGGCTATTCCACGATATTTTTTTAAATTTTTTTCTTGAAGTACATAAAAATATAAGACCACATGTGAAAGTCCGAGTTAAAAATTCCTCCAAATAAGCGAGATATTAAAGTCCGAATTTTAAATTACCTTTGTGACGTAGGTAATGTGGATATACCAGAAGTAAACAAACAGTGGTTCACAAGCCACGAAAAAATGTTAAACAAATTACAAAATAATGTATATTTAAATTGCAATATTATAATTCATTATTAGAGACAAAATAGATTATTATACTTAATTTATTTCACTTTTTTTCTCATTTTATAAAAACAAAGAAATTAGAACGTCACCCGAACAGCAACCGAACAGATCCGACACACCCGAAGTGAGTATATTCTTAGTTAGGGCGGGGCTTCTCAAAATCGGAGGTCATACTTGGATCCTATTTGCTCAAACACTCGTGCACATGTCCTGCATCATCTAAAGCAAAACTCCCCGTGTCTTCTAGAAGAAATAATTTATAATAAAAGAAATATGGTTTTCCTTATCCTTTAACTATTATCGTTCATATTTTCAATAAACTTTTACTATTTTTGATTACTGTGGAATAGCCTATTACAGGACAGGTAGACTGAGTAAAAATAACAAAACCATTTTTATAGTCAAAAGTATTAAAACTGAGTGCTTTATAATTATTATCATTTTTTATTGTAATTTACACACATGTTTGATAATGGCCAGGATCTTGGCCTTAGCGTCGCATCTTTACTAAAGAAAACATACAATAAAGTCAGTAATCCAACTACAGGAAGTTTTACTTTCCATTCCAATTAAATGATTTAGATCTTGTTGAAGGGAAAAGCAATCATCTAGATTATCTATATTTCTAAAGATTTTTAAATCATCAGCGAAGAGAAGTTTATTGTTAAGAATACACTCAGTAATGTCATTTATAAAAATAAGAAAAAGTAAGGGACCCAGGTTTGAGCCCTGTAGTACACCTGAAGTGACCCGAAGACACTGAGAAGTGCAACCAAGAACATAAATGTAAAAAATAATCTATTATCAAAATATGTCGGTATTAATTGAATAAGGGAGGTGGATAAACAAAAGAAATTTAATTTATGCAGAAAAATTTTATGGTCTATGCGGTCAAAGGCCTTTGCAAAATCGGTATAAACAACTTCAACTTGACCGTTTATGTCTAAGGAATTTGATAAAAAATGAGTAAAGAAAGTTAGGTTAGTAAGGGTTGATCTTCGTTGCATGTAACCATGCTGTGAAAATGATAGAAGATTATGTATATGGGAGTAGATTACATTATAAATGAGATTCAAATATTTTACTAAAAGTAGATAAGACAGCGATAGGTCTATAATTAGAAATTAAAGAAACGTTACCACTTTTGTGTAAGGAGTAACTCGAACAATTTTCCAGGCAGTTGGAAAAGTAGATGTTTTAAGTGAAAGATTAAAGATGTTGAATAAAGCTATAGATAAGAGATATGCACAATCATATATAACAGGAAACAAAACTTTATCTGCTATTGCAAAAATCGCCGAACACGTCAAACAGAGCAACAAAAAAATCACAATGATCGCTCAGATGTTTCCCCAAGGATGACGCTTGGGCAACAGATCCAAAAGAGAAGTTGAAACTAGCGCCCTACCACCCGCCAGAAAATAAATACAGTTATTTTTGAATTCTCCCTAGTATGTAAAGATTTCTTTCTTACTTTGTTTCTGTCGATGAGTTCTTGTTGAAGCTGCCTCAATTCCGCATCAGATGTACTAAGAGGTCTCCCCTTTCTTTCTAATCTTTCCTGCATGTCTCTCAATTCTGCTCTTAGTTTCTTGTTGTCTCTTTCCAGTGACAATTTTTCTGTTTCTAATCTTTCTCTTTTGCCCCATTCTGCCGCGTTTTCTGCTTGCAGTCTTTCCAATTCTGTTCGAAGATCGCTAAGGCGTTTATCCATTCCTTCTCTCGTTGATGCTTCATCTTGTAGATCGGCTTGGATCAACCGGACTTCGTCTCTATGTTGATCTTGAATTGTTAAGAGTTCTCTGACCGCTTCTTGTCTAGCTGCTCGTAAGTCTTCACATTTGTCACGGACTTCTTGAAGATCGGATTGAAGCTGTTCCATTGCTCTGTGAAGCTGCGTTTTTTCTCTACAATAAATTATTAAAATAGATTATTTTTATCATATATATATATATATATATATATATATATATATATATATATATATATATATATATGTGTGTGTGTGTGTGTGTGTATGAAAAAAAAAACTACTCACTCTCTTTCGACTTGGATGGTCTTGCTTGCTTCGTCTAACCTAAGCTGCAACATTGACAATTTCTGCATTATGTATTCTTCATCATGTTCGTCCTTCGGCGATCTTTTATCAGTCTTAATTTCCTTCTCATCTTCTTCTACTGCATGTCTCGGCACAGCTCCTTGTAAAATGTACTCTTCTATACAACTGTCTTTTTCGCTTTCTATCATCGAAGTTGCTGTACTATCACACTCTGGTTGTTGCGTACTCGATATAGCATTTAGGGAGTCTAAGCTATGAGGTTGGGAGTTGTTATCAAAGGATAGTTCGTGCCCTACGTCGTTTCCGAGGGCTTCGAAGATTTGACTATCGAACTGACCAGCGTGTTTTAAAAGGAGAATATGGATTTTTTCTATTTCTTTTTTTAATTGATCGTTTTGTATCTCTAGTTCTTGTTTGTCACGTTTGCAAATGTTGGTTTCTTTTAAAGCACTGTCGAGTTTCGTTCGAAGTTGTTTCGACTCTTCTCTGGCCTTGTTTCGCTCGTTTCGAACTTTGCTCCATTTTTCTCGCCAGTTTGCTGTGCAATCGGACCACCATCTCATGGTTTTTTCCATTTGCGCTGCCCTAGCGCGAGCTTCTTCCAGTTCTCGAAGACGTAGGGCCTAGAAGAAGTTTTTCAGAATATTTAACTACGGCAGAAGCGTTTTCTATTGTATTCTCAACGTAAGAATGGCTTTGCGCAAAAAAAGTGGTTTTTTTCCCACACAGGTTATAGACTTGGTTCATACGGCGACGGGGGTGTAACTCTGTTCAGGAAATAATTTGGAACTGTCAATATAGTGCGTATACATTGGCGTGTATTTTAGCATTTTTGTGTCTCGTCTTGATTCACAAGATTGATCAATAACGAAAAATAAATGAAAAGGACTAAACTTCTTCAAAATATACCGTTAAAAATATTCCAGTCAATAATTGTTTTCTAAGCGATGGTCGTAAAGATTGAATTCAATAGAGACCTACCGTTTTAGTTCCCAATTAATTTTTCGATATTAAATGAAGTCACTTTATATTGAAGTAAATATGAATTTTTATAAAGAGCTTTTATTTTCAGATAATATAAAGAGAATACATAAACAAACCCTCTGAAAAGTGCTCTCTACGGTTATGTAAGTCTTCAAAAGAAATTATCGAAAGTTTTATTGAGGTCTTGCTATTGTTAGAGAAGTTAATTTTGTTCCAGGTACAAAGCGGGCGGTATTCTATGAGCACCCCAATAAAGTTATGTCTAATTTTTCTGGTGGATTTATTTGCCATATCTCTGACAAAAACTCAATACTATTTTTGCAAATTTGGAAACCAAGTAAAGAATCTGTTCATAAGGCGACGTATGTCGTAACTTCAGGAAATAATTTGGAATTGTCAATATAGTATCAGGTGTTAGCACAGACTATAGAGCGAATTCAAATATTTCTGGACTACCTATAAACAAAATAGGTATTAGTGCGCAATGTCATTCATTCGTAAAGAATACTATAGTATCTGTTATTTCTATTCCTATGCTTTAATATACTTATTAAGTACCTATGTATGTATCATCTGTACTTGAATGACACTCAGTATGATACAGATTTTTTTTTTTTCATTTCAATACAGATTATCAAATTGTCATTGTGATACAGATTTTCTTTTCATTTCGATATAGATTATCATTATGATACAGATGAATTTTATAACCAATTAATTGTTTTATTGTTTATTTTTTTAATTATTATGTATAGTAGTAGAAAAAAATAGTGTATGCAACTCATGTATAATAACTATGTAAAAAAACACTCATTGCACAACATACTATTATATACATATTTTTCTATTTCTAAGTACAATAACATTTGCGCTAAATGAAATATTGAAAAATTTGAATACGGTTCTGTTTCTCACCCCTTATTACCCTCTACAGAAATTGACAGCTGTGCAAATCATCAAAAAGCATTACACTGTAAATTGCAATAGCCTGTACAAAATTTCAATGCATTTATACTAGGGAATACAGCATAGCTAATCATATCATGACTCTCCAGTCACTCAGCAAAATATTGCGCGCTCGATACATGCACAACATAGTATTTAATTGTGCAACTATGTGGTTATTTATTGCAATTTAAGCCTTAATAATGAAAATTAAACAGAATGCTCAGAGTGAGGTCTGTTTGTAGAGACCGAGTCCGAGTGTTAATAAATATTTCAACATATTTAAAGATATAGAGTATTTTATGATAAAATAATGATAAGATTTGTAAACAATGCGACAGACAAAAAGGTGGTTGAAATATTGATATTTAGATAAATTTGCATTACATGCACGAAGTAATGGTAAACCACTAAATAAGGCCCGAGATTTCCACATTATAATAAAGTATTTAATTATTAATTTAATTAATAAATAATAATAGTTTCACCTCGGAATTGTTATTGGTTGGCTTATAAATTTGGTATTAGCGTAATATATAATTTATTTGTTAAATAGTTTATTAGGGGGCCAAAGACATAAAAAGTAATAAGTAACAAATTGACACATAAATACATTCAATTCAAACATATACTTCATTTCACGTAAGAAAATAGCAAATGGCACTTAAGTATCACTTAAGTCTGTCAATTTTATTTGACATTTGATAGCTGACAAGCAATATTTTTTTCGCTTTTGTGAGCTAGTTTATCATTATGACCAATAAAAGGGCAAAATTTATATCCCTATGTAAACCAACACTAATTCTACCCTTTGATTGGTCAGAATCGAGGTCAGAATGCTAACCTCGTTCACAAAAGCGATAAAAATATCTCTTGTCAGCTGTCAATTATCAAATAAAATCGACAGAATTAAGTGATGTTTAACCATGTTTTGATGTAGTTTTTAATATTCAGGAACTCGTACATTTTACAGATAAAAATATTTTTACGTGTTGACAAAGTTTGGTTTCACGAATTTAAATTATTTATTTAATGCATGTAAACACGGTCAGCTCCCAAGCGCCATCTGCTATTTTCTTACATGGAATAAAGTACCTATACGTGAAATGATGTATAAACATATCTTCATTTCACGTAAGAAAATAGCAGACGGCTCTTGGGAGATGACCATTTTCACATGCAATAAATAAATAATTTAAATAAAAACCAAACTTTATCAATAATAACAAAAAAATTATGTATAAAATGTTCGAGCCCTGAATATTAAAAATTACATCACAACTTGGTTAAATAACATTGAATTCTGCCGATTTTATTAGATAATTGACAGATGACAAGTGATATTTTTTCGCTTTTGTAAACTAGGTTGATTCTGATCAATCAAAGAGCAGCATTTATAACCCTATCTAAACCAGCGCTATTTTCTTACGTGAATTGAAATATGGATACCTTTTCTATAAAGTTAAGATATATATATATATATATGAATTGAGTTAATTTTTATTATATAAAAAATAAATAAATATATCATCACGGCATATTACCCATTTCTGAGTGTGCCAATCTGCGTTGTACACAGATTTCGGTAATGATGATGACATATTTTTACCGTGTGGGCGTTTACCAGACCTCATGGGCTCTCATTGCTGGCGTGGAGAATGTACCACAGGCCACAGGGGTCACTTTTATGCCATTTTAAAATTCGAAATATTTGGTCGGGATCGAACCCGGTTCCCCTGGTTCGCGACCAGACCCCATTATTATTATTATTATTATTATTATTATTATTATTATTATTATTATTGTTGTTGTTTATTTACTAAAATATAATTCAACTATTTATATAAGCTTCAATTGATAAGTATTGAAAAAATGTAACATCAAATACATTTTATGATTTCTGACCTGTATGGATTTTGGACGACGAATTGGTCGGTTTATATGGCCTAATTATAATCAAATGCTTGATCTTTTGCTACATTTATATTTACCATGCCATACATGTAAACAAATTAATTTGGTTAAGAAAACAGCAATAAACAACAATAACATGCCTTGTTTTGTGTGACAAAACACTTTAACGAAGGCACCATTTCAGTAAGAAATATCTGCTTATTAGAACATTTTCTGGTCATTATATTGTAGTATACTAAATTACAACTAAATTATTATTTATTACAATGTCTTTACTTACTTCTTTAGCCTCCCATTCAGCATCTGCATATCTACTGGAAGCAATAGACGCTGTATCATGATCCCGGACATGCCGTCTCGACGAAGTTCCACTAGACGTACTTTGAGCCATTCTATATCACATTTATTATATGTTTCACCACTTATAATACACATACAACTCACTATTTTGAAGGAAATTCATCACGTTTGATGTAACTGACAGATGCTAGCAGCCATTTTAACATCCATTTCTCTGCCCCGGACCTCAAGCTGCAACGATTGTCAGCAGACTGAGTAAGACAGGAAATGTAGTTTGAACAGGCGAGAGAAAGATGGATTTTGTACGCGGCATATACAAAACTAAAGACGAGTTTTGAGGATGTTTGATAAAAATACATATTGCAGATTGTATGTAATGTTATTCTGTGTAGTAGATAAATATAAATGATAATATCAGGCTAAATATTTGCTGAATTGCTGGTCTTATTTTCTGATCCAATTTACAGGGCCTGATTCAGAATATTTTAATAATGTTACATACATATTTGTATATTTAGTTATTAATAAATAAAATAAATAAATAAAGTAAAGGTAAATTTTTAAATATACATATTTAAATGTTGTATTCTAAGAATCTTAAAATATGATTATTATTGCAAAATAATATGTAATACATCCTTAACTATTGGCAATTAGAAAGTATCAGACAAGACATGACCATTAGTAGGAACAACTGATTAAAGATGATTAGCGAGCAATTGTCTAGCATTGTTTTTTTTTCTCTGTAAATCGTTTATGGATTATTTTTGAGAAAAATACTTCAAATAAAAGATATGTGCAATTAATTTTTCAATAACTCTTATTTGAAGTATTTTTCTCTAATATGATCCATAAACGATTGCCAGAGAAAAAAGAAGGCTAGTCAACTGATCTTTAACCATCCATAATTAGTTGTTCGTATTACGAGCTTATTATGTCTTTTAAAAGCTGTTTAGGAAAGTAAATCATTTACCTATTTATTTATTAGATGTAATGTTAAGCTATTTCTGCAAATTAAATTGTTTAAGGCCCTGTATTTTCAATTCTGGCTAAACTATCTTAACTGTTAACTTAATTGTAAGTTAAAATTTAAAATATAAAATCGATATTTCATTGTGAAAAAATCAAACACATAATAAAAAATTTGATGTGGACACCACATGACTTCCTTGAACGCTTGTTAAACTATACATATTTTGTTAATCATTAAAATATGTATTAGACCCAATCTTAAAATTGCACGTATTTGACATAATTTGAGAAACATTAATTTTTTTTTTGTTTTTTTTTTTTGTCCTAATCCATTGCAAACTTAATTACAAAAATCAAAAAGTACATTATTTTTAAATTTACATATCTCGCTTATACAAAGAGCTAATTTAATTAAACTTAATGTGTTAGACGCAGAATTCAATTCTCTAAAACATTTATTTCAAACATTTATTTCTAAAATTAGAATAACACCATTTTTTTCAAGAAAAACTGATAACAGCGTCAAGTAAAGTATCACTTCCGGTTAGACCATTTGAACTAAAATCTATTGTGTTATTTCCATTGATAAAAGTCTTACATACCAAATTTGAAAAGTCTTTGAATATATTTGAATATATTTTTTCATTAAAATCTATTATAGGCTTCAAGTAAAGTACCAGACCACTCGTGGAAGTTATGTAATAAGCAAAAAGGGAGGTGCACAACTAGATGTTAAAACAGTCCTAATACAAAATTTTAACTTTCTACGGCTTAACCGTTATGCGAGATACGTACGTACATGAATACGTACGGACGCCAAGACGAAATTAGTCAAAATGGATTCAGGGATGATCAAAATGGATATTTCAGTTGAAATCTGGAAACCGAATTTTTTCGCGATTTCAATACTTCCTTTACTTCGTACAAGGAAGTAAAAATGTAAAAAGATTTTTGAATACAATTTTAATTCTATACAACTTTGCACTCTATAGTTTTTGCCGAAAAATGAACAGGAGAGCAGGAAATTGTATAAAACAAAAGCTATGTTAAATATATAAAAACATATACATGGTGTTAATAAAAAAGCGGCCATAGGCGTTTAACATAGGAAATCAGTTTTCCCTTTCGGAAAATTTCTAGACAAGAAAGTTTCAAATAAATTTTGTAGAGAATTAAATTCTAAACCTAAATCACTAAACAGATTTTATTTTGCATGTTTAGTAACCTGTAAAATCTAATTTAAAATTTGTTAAATGTTTCTCATTTGTAGTGATAGTCATGGAATTTAAACAAAATTACAAAGAAATACATACCGTTTGAACTGTCAGATTTTGATTTTATATATTATATATTTAAGTGTAGAATTTAAAAATAAAATATGTTGTGACTTAGGTGTAGAATATAATTATGTATATCTGTAATTTTTATTTGAAAATCGAATGATATGCATTTTTTATTTCTTTGTAATTTTGTTTCAATTCCATAGCTATCACTACAAATAAGTAATATTTATATAATTTCAAATTGAATTTTACGGGTTACTAAACATGAGAAATCAAACCTGTTCAGTGACTTAGGTGTAGAATTTTATTATCCACAAATTTTATTTGAAACATTTTTGTCTAAAATTAAATGGTAACTTTTGCGCAATAAAAAACTGATTTCCTATTTTAAACCCAAATGGCCCGCTTTTTTTATTAGCACCCTGTATATAATTATAATCCGTATGGATATAGTGAACAAGTATAAGTACGATATGCATTAAAATAAATTTAATATTGAACCATACTGCCATTTAATGTTACACATTTTTTAAGTACGGCCCTGTACTTTGACAAAAGTACCGTAAACTTACTTCGTTCGTCTTTACCTACCTGTAATCAACCAACGGTATTCTATAACGTGGTCTTCTACTGAGCAGTCCACATTACGTGTCGATGACATTAAAACTGCCAATTTTTTCTTCATTTCTGTTCTGTACTCCTTTGGAGTACACAACATTATATTAATCAGTCGTTATCTTTGTTAAAACGATAAGAATATGATTGTGCCGGTTCGATTACAACAAATAAAATGATAGTGAGTGAATTTGTGTTATTTACAGTGAGAACTTTTTAAAATTTTTGGTTTGAAATGGCAAAAAATATTGCGAATGGACATAAGGGATATATTCCAGTGAAAAATGGACAGAAGAGTGTTTATTGGGCCTATTTTTTCTGGCTCTTTGGAGGAATATTTGGTGCACATCATTTTTATTTAAAAAGAGATTCACAAGCGTTCTTGTGGTGGACTACTTTAGGGGGATATTTTGGAATAGGATGGCTTACAGAAATTTTTAAAATTCCTAGATATGTGAGAGAAGCGAATAGAGATCCACAGTTCATAGAAGAATTTAAAACTAGAGTCAGAAAGGATGCCAAAGTGAGTATGAATAAAAAATGGCACATTTCCGGCATAAAGTTCCGTTTGGTAAACCAACCGTGAATATAATGAATTCAATTTAGAGTTTTTAGTTATTATATATTGTTTTTTGTCTCGTGGAAAAACCCAAAATAATTTTATCACAAAAATGATTACAACAAGCTATATATTATAATATTATCAGGGTATGGATACAGTGGCGTACAAAACTATACAAATTTTCTATTGTATAATATTTGGGACGGATTATATTGTTTTTTGTATGAATACAATATTTGTTTAGTTTATTTAACGATAATAATAACACTGGACTTTAAAAATAGCTTACAAATGTAGTCAGAATTCTTTTTTCTCAAATATGTTATCAAGTTTGCATCAAGAAACCAATTAAAACTTATTGTTGACATGTCAGTGTAATAGGGGAAGTCTTTATCCTCTAATTTGTGAAATTCTATTATTGTTGCGCATGAAACTGGGCTTTCTGGGCAAAAATTGCAAAAATAAAAAACATCAGTATTCCTCAAGATGAGAAACATAATTTTCATTTTAAAAATACTAGAAATATTAAGACAAACGTTCAAACAAGACATATTTCTTCTATGATTACGAAAAGAGATAATCATGCTCTACGGGTACTTATAGAAGATAGCCGAGTTTCTATTCCAGATTTACCAGATGAACAAATGTGATTGGCAGACCGATCTTTAGACATGTTCTTGAGATAAATAAAAAAACTGAGATATGAGATGTCAGAAAACAATCCAAACTGCGGTAATTTTTTTATTTAAGCTATGGAAAAGTTTCTTCTCACACAAAAACCGAAGCTAGTCCGACTTTTAGACCCAGGACTCAATTTTTGTGATCTTTTACCAAAAAAAATCGGCTTGCTTTTGTTTTTGTATGGAACGCCGTTTGACTTTTTATTCAACATGATATTCATATTTATAATTGTTAATAGAACGTCGAACCATATTTTTAAATATTTATATTTTAATATGTTTTATATATTTTTCATGTTTTAAATTTATCACAAACATAATTTTAAATAAATAAAAATATCATTGGGATTCATTTAATTTATTTAAAGTGTTCTCAAACATATTTGTTAATCAAAAATAAACCCGCGAACAATTAAAAATAAGATTGAATTTCCAATATGTATTTGAAAATATGGTTAGTGTGCTCGTGAATTATCTTTTTAAAAACATAGTTTTAATTCCGAATGCAAACTCAGTTTTATTTGAATTAAAAATATTTTTATGATATTTTTAATTCTCTGTCTCTCGCTTACTCATTGCGTTATATGGGAGAAATAGAAAGAGACAGAGAATTAAAAGTATATATCAGTAAGTTTGTAACCATATTTTTAATTTGAAACATATTTGAAATTCAAACATATTTTTAAATGAGCATTTAAAATTATGTTTCGGGTTCTAATAATATGTTTCATTCAATTTTTAACTGATTTAAATGCAGTTTGCTATTTGAAAATATGTTTTAAACATTTTAAACCATTTTTAATATGTATAGTACTGTATAAAACATTTATTTTTTATTTTTGTAAAACGAAGTGATTTAAAAATATGGTAAGATTTCTAAGGATTCTCGAATCTCAAACATATTTACAACAGTTCAAAATATGTTTGCGATTCGAGAAGTATTAGAAATCTAAACATATTTTTAAATCATTTCGTTTTTCAAAAATAAAAAAATAAATGTTTTATAGAGTACTATACATATTAAAAATGGTTTAAAATTTTTAAAACATATTTTCAAATAGCAAACTGCACTTAAATTAAATGAAACATATTATTAAATACATTTCAGAACTCGAAACATAATTTTAAATGCACATTTAAAAATAAGTTTGAATTTCAAATATGTTTCGAATTAGAAATATGGTTACGAACTTGCTGATACATATTTTTAATTCTCTGTCTCTTTCTATTTCTCCCATATAACGCAATGAGTAAGAGAGAGACAGAGAATTAAAAATATCACAAGCATATTTTTAATTCAAATAAAACTGAGTTTGCATTGGGAATTAAAAATATGTTTTTAAAAAGATAATTTACGAGCACATTAACCATATAACGCAATGAGTAAGAGAGAGACAGAGAATTAAAAATATCACAAGCATATTTTTAATTCAAATAAAACTGAGTTTGCATTGGGAATTAAAAATGTTTTTAAAAAGATAATTTACGAGCACATTAACCATATTTTCAAATACATATTGGAAATTAAACCTTAGTTTTAATTGTTCGCGGGTTTATATTTGATTTACAAATATGTTTGAGAACATTTTAAATAAATTAAATGAATCCCAATGATATTTTTATTTATTTAAAAATATGTTTGTGATAAATTTAAAACATGAAAAATATAGGAAACATATTAAAATATAAATATTTAAGAATATGGTTCGCCATCCTATTAACAATTAGAAATATGAGTATCATGTTGAATAAAAAGTCAAACGGCGTTCCATATTTTTGTGTGAGAAGAGACTTTTTCATTGCCTAAATGAAAATATTACCAGTTTGGATTATTTTGTGATGATTCATTTTACCTTGTACATTGACATGTCAACAATAAGTTCTAATTGGTTTCTTAATTCAAAATTGATTATATATTTGTCCAAAAAAATTACGCATCACTGTTTTGATCGAGATAAACATTTAACTTTGCGTTCGAGTTATGGTTCAATTATATTAAATTAATAGGCGCCAGACATAATGTTGTCTTTATTTTGTTTCTTATAATTACCTATTGCAATTGGAATATATAATATTGTTAATTGCAAAACTTTATTGTATTTAATATACCTATTTGTTTTTCTGTAAATAATATGTATTTCATAAATTTTAATTCTGAAAATTTAATTTTCTGTACAAAATGCGACAGGTGTATTTTAATAATTGTACTCATATTTCTTGTGTGGTTCTAAAACTTTTTTCACTCTAGCCTCCATTCTCCTTCAACCGTTTTATCGGCGGTATCATGGTGGGTTACTTTTGGGGGTCTCTGATTCACATGGCGGTCCCTGCTGAAGGATATGCAGGGATGGATTTCAGATTTTTGTACTGGCTGACTCCTGTCGGAGTTGCACTAGGTGTTTGGCTTGTAGGAAATATGGGACATGAAGAAGGTGAGTACGGCCCTGGATTTCCTTGACATAGACCTTGAGATTGAAAGTGATTGAACTGAAAAGGAATTTTGATGAGTTGCGGATTTAAGATAGTTAATGATACGAAAATGGAAAGTTTTAGCTAAAATTGTTTCGTTAATTTTAGTTTGTTCTACAAAAATGATAAGTAATCATAATATATTTGAAAATAAGGTCATAATTTTGTGATAGTTTTTTAACATAGACATTTATTAGTACTTACTTTTACCTACTATTACGTACATTTTTATCGTATTCTTTATATTTATAGGTTCAATATTCTCTGTACAATATTAGATAAAACATAAATATACATAGCCCTGTCATATGGTTTAAAGGCTGCTAAAAATTTGTAAAAATAATAATATATTTGTATTTTGTATTGCAAGTAATTTATTGACTCGGTACGTAAACATAAGCCCGCACTACTGAACTATTCTATATACAAACTATACATATTAGCTTTGTTCATAGAACGGTTTGCACACAGTTGGAGTTTGAGATTGAATGCGCATGCCCGGTTTCAAACTACTTGCAAATCAAACGGTTTGAATTTTTCTATGAACACATAATGAAAACTCATTTATAAGCATATAGTGTGCCGTTTTCTTTATCTAGATAATGGAAATACTCTGAAATTGCAAATCTTACTGCAATATCATTATCTGCAATTTGTTTGAAAGTGTACAAAAGATCAGAATACTAAAGTTTGCGGTTTTTTTTTTATAATATTTCAAATTCGTCATCTCCGCTTGAAGAATAATTCAAAAAGTCAAATATTCTAGTGGACATGCTACTATTCGAATTTTAATAGTATCTTATTATTTTGCAATAATATACTCAAAATATTTATTAAAATAATAAATATAAATTTACTTTTAATGTATCAAACCGAAATTACACAGATAACCCACTTTTATGCAAACGAAAACAATCTCGAACATGTGAGAACGTCGAATCATCTGAAAATATATATAAATGCGCATGTCTCAAACTAAAAATTTCCAGCCAAGTTAGAAATTATTCTGACCGGAGTCAATCAGTTCCCCATAAAAGTATTTGGTTTTCTATGCAGTTCCCAACCAGTCGGAAAACATCTGTGAACAGCCAATTAATAGTCAGAGTTTGGAATTTGAGATTCTGTGAACGCTTTTATATAACTGCGCATGCCTCTGACAATTGCTGACGGATTCAAACTGTTCTATGAACAAAGCTATTATGAAAGAAGAAAGTATGATCTACAAATGAACCATACACTTTTTGAAAATTTTTTAGGGGCCAAGTTATGACTATTTGAAAAAGAGCTATTTTTGATAGATGATATCATCAGTCCTATGCAAAATATGAATATTTCATTCGTTTTATGTTAATAACATACTAAAAATTTATACTTAAATTCCTAAAAATAGAGGCTGAGGAGTTTCGGATAAACACTATTTTCTAAAAAATTTCTTGATTTGCGCTCATACCTCAGTCAAAGATTAGGTACCCATACTAGGTAATCTGTGGTTCAGTATACAGTCTTAGCTAGAGAACGTCTACCATTCTGTTATGGCAGCAGGAACCGTGTCTATCGGTTGTTCTTTCATTACCTTCTCCAAACTTCTCTTTAACAGGTCCAAATTTCTGTGGGGTTGTAGTCCAAAAGGGTTAAGGTCTGGACTGGCAGAAGACCAGTTTCCGGCCGCAATGAAAACTGGAACATTGGCCCGCAGAAAGGCCTGCGTCGTTAGCCTTGTGTACCGGGGCTGAAACCTGCTGGAAGACTCAGTGTTTTTCAGAAAAAGTATGTTGTTCACTCAGGAGTTTCACAACTTCTTAAAGAGCGTTCACTTGGTACACCTTCGCAGTGAGGGAACTACTAATAGCAGAATGACTAGACCGTCTTAAGGCTTGCGTTAAAGCCAAACACGGCCATATTGAATAGAAATTTTTCTACCTTCCGTCATCTTTAGGTAAGGAAGGTATTGACTTTGGTCAAAAATTCGGTGACGAGATTTTAATCGATAAGTACGTTTTAAGATCCCTAGAATACGATTTTATTTGTTTTACGATACCTGTATGTCGTGTGTGTGTGTGTGTGTGTGTGTGTGTGTGTGTGTGTGTGTGTGTGTGTATATATGACAAATTTTTCTCCGACAATAACTCCATTACTACAAATCTAAAAGTTATAATTCTTTCGTATTCCTCTTCATTACATGCATATAAAGAGCTGATTAGATTTAGGTTATAATTCGTAAACCGGAAGTTCCCTTATTTGAAGTTCTTAACAGTTTTTTCTTGAAAAAACGGAATTAAATATCATTTATTGACATTTTATGTGATTATCAGTGTAAAAGAATATCTTATTGTCTATACGGTTTGATTATACATTTCCCTTCATATTCAATAGATATAGAGTTAAAAAATTATAAAGAGAGTCACTTTCATAAATCAGCCAGCAGATATACTCAAATAATTCTAATTAACAGATGTCATTATAAAATGCAAGTTACATAGTGTATGTTCGTGTTATAATGTTATTGGATTTATAGAATCTTATCCAAAGAACTCTCGGTCTGGAATTTGTAGAAAATAGTATATGTTCGTGTTACAATTTTACTGAATATTTAGGATCTTTTCCAAGGAATTTTTGGTATAGGGTGTGTACAAAATACAAAGAATTGACGGAACGTATAGTGCTGGCCACATCAGATTTTTTACTACTGTAAATACACGAGTCAATAATTTAAGGTACTTGCAATACAAAATGTATTAGGTATTATTTTTACAAATTTTTAGCAGTCTTTAAACCATGTGACAGTATTTATGGCAGGACTGTATACACTGTACATATTTGTTCCAATTTTTAATCATTGATTTTTAATCTTCAACAAAAGAAAAAAATAGTGCACACAATTATTTCTTTTTCTTTTTTTTTAGGTAGTTGGTGGCACGCCCTATTAGCGGCTTATATTTCATACCCTTTATGTTCATATTTTATTTTTGATGAAACTTACCAATTTACGGCAGTAACTTTTTTCTCCGAATTAGCATTTGATACCTATTCTAAAAGATGGCGTCTAAAACCTCGCAAGGAACGATCGCTAATAACTCGAATTATTATACTTATGATATGTATAGGCCTTTACTTTTCGCTTTGGGGCAGCTATATGTTCTTCAATGGCAAAGTGACAGACAGTGAAGGCAATGAAATACCTGTACATGAGGCTGTGGAACACTTCTTCACATCGGCCTGGTGGACCGATTTCAAACAGAGTTTATACGACGTGTGGACCTACGCCCAACACCATGGCTGGTAAGTAGAATTTTTTTCACAAAAATTAGGGCTGGTCGAATTTTTTCCTGTCCAAATTCGAAATCCTCAGACATTTTGCATTAATTATTTAGACCAAAAGTACCAAAAATGTTTGATTAAAAATGAAAATTTGTATATCTTTTGAACCGTTTGAAATATTGGGGTAAAATGGGGTCTTCCACTCTATTTTTTAAATTATTTTAACTGAAAGTTTGTTTAATTTTGAAGTAATTTGTTGTATTAAAAAATCTGTTGTGGCTAGCACAAGACCTCTCGCCATTTCCATATAAGGCTATATAAGTATTGTATTGCACTTCGCTTTCGAACCGTCGTTTTATAACAAAAAATTACGGAACTTTACTCAAATATTGTTTTTTATTGTATTTAACATGTCTTCTGCACACATATAATTCTAATTATATCTATTTTCATTGTATGAGGAAGTTTTACCACAATTTTACCTATAATTTGAACTATTTAATTAATAAAACAATAAGAAAAGGTAAATATACTTCCCAGAAAAAGCTATCAGAATGTCACTAAAACTGTTGATATTTGACAATGACATGTGTCATGTTATAAACATTGGAATTTGTCAACTAGTTTCCTTAGTGCATTGGCCTCTGCGATTAGTTTACTCTATAAATTATAGTGTCTTTATCTCTAAATCTATAAAAGATATAATAAAATTTTTAATACTATTAGAAGGAGAATTTTATGTTCTTCAATATTTAATAAAAAAAACTCCCAAAAAATTATATTTAGAAGATTTTTTTTAAGAAACTACCACTTCCGGTTGTTCAATTGTTACCAAAACCTTTTCAGCTCTTCCCAGGAATGTCAGATTGAAGAAACTGCAGTTAAATATTTTTTAAGTCTTATAGTTTTTGAGGAATCGTGTCTAGAACATCCAGACACACATACATCCACACATACATACACACATCCACACACACACAGACATCATTTTAAAAATGTTATAATCGGATTCTAGGAACCTTAAATCGTGCTTATTCAATAAAATCTGGATATGCGAATTTTAGCATGAATGCAATACCTCTCTTAGCGAGAGGTAAAAATCTTAATTGTCTTTAGTTTAACTGCATTTGATTTTTAATGACGTCACGGCGACACTTCTATTGCTCTCTCGCTCCGCATCAGACTCTACAGTAGGCTGCTAGCGAGAGGTAGCAATACTGTGACGTCACAGTAATACTGACTATAAATTTCAAATATCTCGTAAAGTAATTATTAGAAAATATTTTTTATAACTTAATCGTTATTTATTGAGTAATACTTTAAGTACAAAGTGTACATTTTATTATTTTTTATTATGGTGGAGGATCCCATTCTGTTATTTTAGTTGTTTCTTACAATTTGTAAAGCTGTGTAGCATACATCATTAAAGTAGAATCAAATATTCTGAGTTTAAATGTTATTTTTTCTCTTTCAGGTACGAAGTCTGGAAACAAGTAATAGAACTCTCTGACGTCACAGGGGAACAAAACGCTTACAAAGTCCTCGGTCTTCCTCAAAGTGCTACACAGGCTGAAATTACGACTAGATGGCGAAAGTTGTCGCGTGAATCTCACCCTGATAAAGTTAAGGACTCTAGTAGACAGAGGGCAGCACAAGAAAGATTTATGGAAATACAGTCAGCTTATGAGTTGCTAAGTAATAGCAAAACAAGAAGACAAAGGAAGAATAAGAAGTCTATGTAGAAAAGACTGTTATAAGATATTGAAGGTATACAGGTGTTTCAAAACATGTGTCGGAAAATAAATGATGGGATTGGTTGGCTAATTATAAGAAATAAAGTTCCCAATAATATGGTTCCGCAAACGCACCGTTTTCGAGATACAGGATGTAAATTTTTTTTTTATTTTTTGACGATATCTCAGGAACCGTTTGAGAAACAAAACTCAGCTTTTGTACACATCTTAGCATTAATATTAGCTACTTTTTAAGCGCTTATTCAATTTTTTTCATGTGCCATTGACGAAGATTTTAGGGTTGCGTGAGGTTTTTATGGCCCTAATTTCTATGACACCTGAGAAATTGGCATTCTGAAAGCACATTGTGAACCACCAATATTTTCTACACAAAAAAGGTACTCCTAGTCAAAAGCTCTAACATAAACCGTTTTAGAGAAATACGGCATTTTATGATGGAAAACATGAAAAAAAGTAGCAACATGTTTTGTTGTTGATAAAAACATTTGTTTTTGATCTAGTCGTCTGCGTTCATGCATTTGTTTTGACATTAAAATTATTGACAATTGTCGTTTAGTTGTTAAATAACCTTTTTTCAAAAGGAGTCAATATCGCGGGAACTTATTACCTTTATTACCCAATTAATTTGCCCATTCTTAGGATTTTGTTTGCGTGGTGATAGAAAAATGAATAAATACAGTGATAGCTTAGTTTTGTAAAATAAAAGTTCTGTGATCATGTTGCTACTTTTTTGTCATGCTTTTCATAATAATTTTTTTACACCCTGTATCTCGAAAGCGGTGCGTTTCTTATAATTAGCCAACCAATCCCACCCTTAATTTTCCGACATATGTTTTGAAACACCCTGTAGTTGGCCCAAAACAAGATGAAATATACTGTGAAAAATAATTTAAAAATATTAATGAAATATGTATGAAAATTTATTTTATTGTACAGTACTTGCCAAAAATATTGCTACACCTGATAATGGGAGCAGGCTGTGGTGTTATAGAGTAACTATAGCGCCACTCTAGCTAAGAACTTTCTGGAATTATGTATTAAAATTTGTGCACTTTAGAATGCGCGCGCTAGCCCAAAGTACTCATAATTTATTGGAGAATCCGGTATTAAAAGTGACAGATATTTACTTAAAACTATCTTAAATTTTGATTCTTCTTTTAAATAATGCGTTCTTTTTATGTTCTTATAATGTACGAAAGGATGAAAGAAGAGCATAATAAATTTTAAGTCCAAATATAAAACAAGTATTTGTTTTTGCAAATCATTTTGAGAAAAATGAATTTTTAATTATACAACTGGTAAAAATTATAATAATTAACATTGTTTCATGTGGATTTGACTTTATAGTTGAAATTTTACGTCAGAAACACAATAAAAATTGTAACCGTCAAATTATCGGCGGCAGCCGTTCTTAGCTAGGATGCTGCCATCAGTGTTGAGCTTTGCTCGCCTGCTCCCATTAGGGGAAAGTAGTAAAATACATTGACCGTTAATATGAACGAGCAAGCATTTTATTAGCATAGTTTTAACTCTCTTAAAAATGCTTCAAATAAAAGATGCGTGCAATTAATATTTCTATAACTTTTATTTGAAGTATTTTTGTCTAAAAGAATTTATAAACGATTGACATGGATAAAACAATGCTAATCAAATGCTCGCTACACCCTTAATCACTTGTTCATACTAACGGTCAATATATTTAAATATATGATCATATTTATGTACTGTACTTTATATTATGTGAATAAACGATTTTAAATTAGTCTTACTTTCGACACAAAAATGGCCTATTAATTTTAGATAAAAATGCTTCAAATCACATTTTTTTTTGCTTGTTTGCATGAGAAAATTGAGTAAAATTTTATAAAAGTTAAAGTCAACTATCTCGGTTACGAAACGTGTAAAAGAAAATGTGATTATTTTTTAAGATGCAGAATTTAATTCTTTATTTGAAGCATTTTTGTTCAAAATTAATAAGCCACTTTTTTTGTATCACACCCGGTATATTTTTGACTAAAATATTGCGATTTTTATTTATAATTTTATTTTTCTGAATGATTTATATCAAAAATTATTACGAAAAGTTGTCTTAATCTTTTCTGAATTTTTTAAGTATTAATAACTATGGATATTGACATGGTGATATGTTTAAATTTTATTGTAAAATAAAAACAATTATAATAAGTACATTTATAGAAACAGCAAGTGTATAATACTATAATATGAGAAGTATTATTTGTTATATATGTAAAATATAAATTATGGTATATAATAAAATGCCTGTTTATTTACCATTCCAATACACATTTACCTTTAAAAAGTCTAAATTTTCAATTTTGGTCTATTTGAGATATTAAGAACGAATATAAAATTAAAATTACCTCTAATACATATACAGATGTCACAACTTTGGCTACATAATTTAAGGGCTTATGGTAGTGACCAAAATGAGTAAAAAAAACTTAATCAACATGGGTATGATCTTCAAGTGAAATAGTTATTTATGCAACAAGTGTGTAAAGTAGTACTTTTTTGGTCAAGTGTGAGATAAATATTATTTTACACACGTGTTGCATATAATATTTTTCTACAACCGAAATGTTAGTGCTATTTCTCATAATACTGAGTATGAGTGTACAGGCATCTTCAAATATTGTTAGTTCTGTTTCTCATAATACTCCACAAAATGTAACAAACATTCGAAAGAATCTCAGAGACAGGTGGATTAGTCTTTTAGAATTGTAGAAGTTGTATATTTAATATAATGTGTATGTTGTCTAGCAACGCTTATTTACTTTTCACGCAATAGTGCTAAAAAAGTACTTCTCATGCACTAGTACTTGAAAAGTTGACTTTACACACTGTAAAAAGTGTGTAAAGTGTATACTCCTTCTTGGAAATAGTTGAAGATCAGATCCATATTGATTAAGCCTTTTTACTCATTTTATTCACTACTATATGAGGTGCCCTTAAAGTCAGTATAGCACAACCAAGCAAACATGGCTCTTTCAAGACAATTTTAATTTTATTCGTTCTGGGTAAAGGCACCTTAATAATGTTCCTTTAAGTAAAAATGTACTGCTCAAATCAACACTTAATTGCTCTAAATTAAAATTTAGAATCAACAAATGCAAACTATATGACGAATTTTTAACCGTATAAAATTTACAAAATATTATTTAATTTAATCGCGTGCAAATATTTAGAGGTTAGAAATTATAGTGCCAAGTGTACCGATTTTCTTGCTTATTCTTCTTATACACACATTTTCACTCTGTAAGACATAACCTTACTTATAACACATTTGTGTGCTTATAGGTATATTTACCTAAACTACATATATTTATAACATTGAGTATAGAAGTATATTTGAAAGGCATTTACTAACAGAGATAGGAAAATTTATTTAATAGTTATTTGAACATATTTAGAGATGCTTCTTATTTTTTTTAACTCAAAGGGTCGGCATAAAAGGATGAAATATCTCAATATATTTAATTTTAAAATTTTAAACAATTTGTGGTAAGAGTTCTATAGTCTAGGGGCGTTTAATCGTTCTATGCCGATCCTTCCGGTTTAAAAACTACATAGTTCTGCCATAAATGCTGTCACACGGCTGCTAAAAATTTGCAAAAATAATATTTTTGGTATTGTAAGTAATTTATTGATGCGAATATTTGCATTACTAAAAATGTATCTATTCAAAATGGCCGCATTTGGCTTTTAGAGCAAGCCTTAAAACGGTCTGGCCATTCTATTGGTAGTTCCCTCTCTAGTCACTACCTTTTCCATACTTCTCTTCAGCTGGTCTAAATTTCGGTAGGGTTTAACGCACGCCTTCTCTTCTAACACTGACCACAATTTGTAGTCCAAAGGGTTGAGTCTGGACTGCCAGTCTTCGACTGCAATGAAGACTGGAACATTGGCAAGAAACCAAGCCTGCGTTGTTCCTGGCTTTGTGTGCTGGGGCTGAATCTTGCTGGAAGATCCAGTGTTTGCCAGGAAAGAGTTGTTCAGGGGTTTCACAACTTCAAGAACATTCCCTTTGTTCAACTTCGTAGTGAGGGAACTAGGTACCGATAGATACGGTCCGTGCTTCCATACCAGAATGGCCTGGTCATCTTAAGGTTTGCGATAAAACTAAAGACAGCCATTTTGAATAGCTGTATTGTAACTTGTAATACAAAATGTATTATTATTTTTATAGCCTATAAATCATGTCGTCGCGTTCAAGGCAAAACGGCCTAAGCGCCAAAAAATCGTAATTTGCGATTTTGGTACCTTTCGATAGATTGGCGTAACCTCCATCTATTAAACACAGTGGCATAAGTACGAAAAATTTATTTAAGTAGATATTTCACTTTGAAGTTGCGCAAGCGACAATCACAATTTTATTACGCAGGCTTAAAATGACATATGCTCCATTTCTACGTAGTTTCTTATGGGTGAATGCAGAGTGAAATGGCCCGAGTTATTGATGTCAAAGTAAGTGTTTTAAAAAATCTGCTTACTTTTAATGCAGTTAAGACATTAAAAATATATTTGTATAAAAGCGCAGACAGTTATTTGTGTCTCCTGGCTTATTATGTAAATGGCGCTTGTGTCGTTTTGCCTTGAACGCGACGATGTGACACTATTTATGGCAGGATTGTGTATAATTAATCATTTTTGGTGTCGTGTTTTTAATAAATTTTCCTATATTATAAAATTATTGGACCATTTAGATAAACAGATAAAATTCGGTTATTTATATAATACAAAAATATTTTTGGTAACCAATTATAAACCCGCCATATTTAAATTCAAATATGGCGCCTTTATGACGTCACAAATTCAGCACCAATTACAACACATCGAACTGACATTCATCCCCTATCCTACAACATAGAAATACAAAAAAACATTCATATCACTGTTCCCAACATTCAATAATAAAACCCCCTAGTACAAATCTGACACCTATGCTATTTCATTTTCTTTTTTATCCTAGGCGGCTTTTCTATATCTTGATCTAAAAGCATGCTTAGACTTGTCATGTCACTCGTGACATTTGCTGCTCCATTGGCTAAGGTAATCTGCAGCCTAGGAACTGTCAGTGGTCGGATGAGAGATTTGACAACAGGAGGAACAGACTGCGTAGCTGGCAACACTGGACTGCTCGCACACAGCGCTGCGGAGGTGAGTTGGGTAACTAATCGAGCGCTGGATGAATCGGGCGAGTTGCTCGGACCCGAAGATGTACGAAACACTTTCCGAAGTTTGGATTTGATACCTGAAGGGAAGAAAGTTTAGGGACGACGCTGGAATACAGCGGCGTGCGAACGATTTTCCACAAGGGAAGTGCATTGTGTGTATTAAATTTATTAGTATGGCTCTAGAAAGTTAAATATTATTTTTATAATATATTTATAAGCAATTTATTTACATATACATATATACAAAGTAATATTTATTTTATATTTAATAATATTTAACTATTTAATAGGAATACAAGTAATTATAATAATATTTTCAAAAATAGAATGTGTAAAAATTTTATGAAAAACTTTTTTAAAAATTGTTAAAAAATCAAAAAGCAAAACATGCGACATCCACCATTTGTACCCCAAAAAATATGTGACAATTTATAAGGAAATGACGACACTCGTGTTACAGTTTTGATCAACGAAATCATCTCCTTATACATTGCACCACAGTAAAGCATTCCCCTCCTTTTCTACGTGCCCCAACATCCTCTACTTATTATTTTGTACCAACCTGTTCGTTCTTGTTGCACATTTGGTACCGGTACCACTTTTCCCAAAAGCAGTCTGGTGGCTCCAATATCTGAATCGCTTCCCCACCTGCCACAACTGGTGCTGCGCTCTAGAAGTCGATGTCGAGCGAACTTTTCAATGACGTCTGCGCAGACGTACCGGCCGCAGTATCTGGCCCATTGCTCTGCACGAAGACCTCTACCTGTATCTCTTAGAGTGGGATTGGCTCCTTAAAAAAAATAATTGAATATTGAATGCATCTTTTATTTGAGATATTTTTCTTCATAGAGAAAAAATAATGATAGTCAACTGCTCTTTAATCACACTTAATCATAATGGCTCGCAGTATGATCATGGTTTTAACTAAAACGCTGTTTTAAGAAATGTCAAATTTCATTATTTAATAACAATAATAAATAATATCAAATGTAACAAAATATGATTTTAAAGCAGAACATAGTTTGT
Organism: Ophonus ardosiacus; assembly: GCA_943142095.1. NCBI lineage: Eukaryota > Metazoa > Arthropoda > Insecta > Coleoptera > Carabidae > Ophonus > Ophonus ardosiacus. Next base: position 41,838,917 of record OW964827.1, read on the forward strand.
ATTCATACAAATATTAAAAAAAAATCGTTCTTTAAACATACGGGTGAAATTAAATATTTAAATTTGAATTTGACATTTCTAAAAACAGTGTTTTAGTTAAAACCGTGATCATACTGCGAGCCTATGTCGATTTTTTTTAAATCGTGAAACCCATGTTATTTAATAAATATAATAATATAAAATATTTGAAATATACGGTTTTTCATTCGTAAATTTGTTAATACATTTTCGCGCCTGTAAACACTGGCTAAATTTATGAAGTCACAGCTTCATATTCCCACAGACATTTCTTTTCACACAAATAGGAACCTAACCTAAAATTGTGACGGGTGACAGCAAAGTATACAAGAGAGAAAATTATAATGGGGTCATTTCACATATTCTGATTTATTTTTTTCTTGAAAAAATAGATCAAATTAAATATGTAGGGGCATGTTACAAGTCTTTAAAATCAGAGATATGATTTTTTAAAAAATGCGTTTAATTTCAAATATTTCAGCGGCTGACGACACAGTTTCACGGATATGACAGTCGAGCTCTACCTGTTTAATTTGGAGCTATGATTTTTTGGTTTGGTATTTATTTAAATAAATGGTTTATTTACATACCTTATACCGCACTAGTACTTTTAAAGAAATAGAAAGTAATAATAATCCTCTCTCTTGTATATTTTGCTGTCAGCTGTCCCTATTTTAGGTTACTGTTTCATGCTGTTGTAAGCGTAAATGTATATATGTGTGTGAGAGAGAATTGTCTTTGTGTGAATATAAATATTTAAAAGCGCGAAAGTTTATTAGCAAATTTATGAATGAAAAGTCGTATACTTCAATTTTTTTCTATTACTATGTTTATTAAATGAGATAGATTTCATTATTTTATAAAAGAAATCGACATTTTTTTTTAAATGACCCCATTATTGTGCATTTCTTTAAAAATACTAGTGCAGTAGAAGGTACATATATAAACATTTATTAAAATAAATACGAAACCCAACAATCATACGTCCATTCAAACTAAATATCTCTGATTCTAAAGACTTGTAATGTGTAAAATATACACCTACATAATTAGGCTGACCTATTCTTTCAATAAAAAATAAATAAGAAAATGTGAAATGACTCCATTGTTCATATTAATATACGAGTATGTTTAATTAAAAACTTAGTAGACGAAGAATAAGAAGAAGAAGTAGTGTAAATGCAGAAATAATTCAGTAGATATTGAAACAAAAGTCGCTTTTAGTTTTGTTAGAAAATCATAAATCACGTGTTCCTTTTGTTCTTTTTGCTGCACATAAGCAAAATAAGAAAATAAGACAATTTTACGTAGCAACTTTTTACAACAAACTTAATTTTGTACAGGGTGTTTAATTAAAATTTATAATGAGGTAAAGTATTTTAAACAAGTGGACGTGAATTTAAGTAAAAAACTTTGTAATGATTCAATGAGCTGAAACTCGAAGTTCCTAACTTTAGTCCAAAATTTAATTGCATTTTCTTTCAAGTTGACAAAGTTAAAGCCAACGGTGCAACTATCCATTATTATTTTGCGAACATTATTACACAATTTACCAAGTATTCTTTACCCCAAAGTGTTATCATGGCCTGAAAAGTTTTTAAGCTATCTCACTGTACAAGTCTCTGTAGACCAAAGAAACTAAATGAGAAAATATTGTACAATGTGGAATTCTTTTACAACACAGGGTTGGACTTACCAGCAAATAAGAGTAACTTTGCGCATTTATTTCGGCCCTGGAGCGCTGCTTTCATAAGAGGGGTAAATCCTAGATGGTTTCGGGCGTCAATTTCTAAACCCTCACATCGACTTAAGAGGTAGTTTAAACATTCTACTTGACCTGAAACGAAAAGAAATAACATTTTAATCGAGACGACAATTAATATTTTTAATTCGTCTTTTTTCCTTATACTGAAACCATACAGTTTGTTCCCGGATGGACCTAACTATACTTGCAAACTTCCTTATTTTGCATTTTAGGAAGAATTCTTCATAAAAAGTTTTGCTTCAGCTAGCAAGTCCGCAGCACACTACCAAATTTCGAAATAACGTACAGGGTGGTTAGAAAACTAGACAGCAAAATTTATACTAGAATAAATTTTGCCAACGTGGATATCGCTTATCGCAAGCATCTAATGAAAACAAATGCAACTGAGAATTTACTCAAATGATTGATTTTGGTCTTATTAGATGGCCTCCTCGCTCTCCAGTCATTACTCCATTAGACATTTTTTATGGGGATATTATAAGCGGAAAGTTTACGCGTATGATTTGCAGGATAATGAAAACATTTTAAGACAGAAAATTACAGTGTTCGAAAAGTTTAGAGCAGCAATAAGTTTTCTTTGTTTTTGTGTATTGTAAAAATTGTGTAATACATTATAACCAGCCTGTATATTATTTCGAAATTTTGGTAGTTGCTGCGGACTTGCTAGATGCAGCAAAACTTTTTATGAAGAATAACTGTTCTTGTTAAAATGCAAAATAAGAAAGTTTACAAGTATAGTTAGGTCTATAGTGACTGTATATACATAGTGTGGCCAATAGGGGGATCGATTTTGATTGGTCGGCGCGAATTTGCCTAAATATGGCGGATATTATGCCGACAAAGTGACATTTTGAGATTTGTTGCGTGAATTATACGTGAATTGAAGGTAATTATATTATATTTATATTTTAGATAGTGCAAATAATTAAATTACACTTGTATTTGTATATTTATAACTCAAAGTAATATATACATATTTTTTAACATCACATCTTTTTTAGATTAACTGTCAAAATTACTAAAAATGTCTAATATTAAGGTATATATTTTAGATGTCTGGTTGCGTGGCGGTTGGTTGTGAAAACAGTTCTTCGAAAGGATCTAAAATGAAAATAAATATTTTGTTTCCATTTAATATGCTCTTTCATTAATTGTTTATCGAATTTTGTTTAGTTATCACATCATATGAATTCAAATTTCCCGCGCATTTTGCCTAAATATGGCGGCGGTTGGCACACTATATATTGGGGGAGTCATTTTGAGTTACAGCCTTTTGAAGTGCACCTCATCAGACACATTTTTATTAATAATTCTCGTACAAGTTGCACTAAAATTATGAAACTTCTTTAAAGATACTACTTATTTCGACCCATGTTTATACTTTCTTTTATTTCTGTATCTCAATCAGACGCGTCTTATGTGGGGGTAGCCATTCAAGTTTTTCATTGTTATTTTTTTTTACCTATGTAAGATTCACTTTTCGGTTGCGTACCACTAGTTTAGAAGCGCAGATATAAATACTTGACATTCCTAAACACAATAACATCCCCCGATTCTTGGAGGGTCTGTGTGTGATAGTGTCCATAAGAAAAGATAAGCATTTTGCTGTAATAATAAATTATAGGTGAGTGGTAATTGCAGTGCCGGATTACCCATTAGGCAGAGTAGGCAATTGCCTATGGGCCCCGCGTCTTTTAGAATTAAAATAATATTGACTTGATTTTGATTTTTTTTTATTACAAAGAAATCCTTAAATAAATAAATTTTTAATACAACAAAGAAATGCTTATTTACAATAATGGAACCTTGATTACAACAATAAAAAATATCAATCAATATAACAGGACCCCAATTGAATGCTAGATGTTGCGATGGAGACGGTTATGGTAATAAAAGTACTGTCAAATGATTTAACAGCACAGACATCACTTATTTCTTTAGACATTCCTATTTACCACTTCAAAATGATTAGTTATAGTTAGACGTAGTCTTCATCGAATTAATTGGTATGTGAATTTAGAATATCCAGTGAAAGAAAGGTTGCAATTTTTTATAGAAGTAAGAAATTAAGGTTAATTCAAATTTGACAGATGAGTACGTAAAGTTAAATTTTGACGTACGAGTCTGTAAAGTTTTACTTTAGCTATAACTATTTTGGCTAACTTAGGGGATTGTTATCGTGTCCTTTAATGTCGGTTTCGGAAAAAATAATATTGTTAATATTCATTCTGTGTAATAAAATTGATTTATTAAAGAAATTATAAAAGATTTCACTATGTACTTTAAAATTGAGAAAAATGAATGTTATGTTTTTAAAAATGTTTATATATATATATTTTATATAATTTTTTTTTATAATAAAATTATTTTATTAAAATTGTTGGGTGGTAAATTCGTAAGTTTAGGGGGGGGGCACAAGATTTCGATTGCCTCAGGGCCTCCACATGGTTTAATCCGGCACTGGGTAATTGGTAATGCTCACTCCTCACCGGTGGATCCAAAAGATCACTCGCTCACCCGTATTTTAGCGAATATTGGTCGAAGTCGATTCTTCATGAGATCCATAAGAACCGTATTACCCGTAAGACATGTAAAACGTATTTGGCCGCTTTCAACTTCACATACCGTTGTTGATTTATTTGATTAAACATTTGACATAATACAGTTAGTTTTAAAAGTTATGTTAATAATAGAAGTAAAAAATCTCGATTTGTAACATAGACCCCATTATGAATAATTTAAATGTGTATTTAAATGAAATAATGAAGACAGTCTACGCTTTACACATAACGTCAATTCGTACTACCCGTACAGTTCTTACGGGTAACACGGTTCATATCGGTAATACGGTTCTTATGGGTCTTATGTGTGAAGAATCGACTCCGACTTTTATTCTATTTGGTCCGGTTGAGTGCGTTTTTCCCATTTAACTAAATATCCAGTACTAAAGCTCAGGGCCGTAACTAGCTATTCTTGCGCCTGGGGCGGAATATAAAATTGCGCCCCCCCCCCCCTCCCAGTTTTTGGAAATTATTATTTAAAACTATTATTAACTATATATTAAATATAGCCGGCAATACGGCAGTGAGGTTAGAGTGTCAGCTTTGTGATCGGCAAGTCCGAGTAGGCTCCACAGCAGCGATATGTTGGATGGGTGAACGCTCAGTAACAAAAATTTATCACACTGCGGCTCGGTGCGCCCGGCACCCTTACACCGAAAGGTACAACAAGGGTTACAGATTATATATATATATATATATATATATATATATATATATATATATTAAATATTACATTTATTTATACATGTATCTAAACGGGACTGTGCCCCTATAGGTAGTAATGTTGGCTGCCTAACACAAAATATTTATTTGAAACTTGTAAATATTATTCAATTACAATTCATTTAAAAATGAAATTTATGTTGTTACTAGTTTTATTGTATTTTTGTTAAACTATTTAATAAATAATAAGAAAAAATAAAGACCGTTAGTATGAACGATGATTAAGTGTGATTAGCAAGCATTTGATTAGCATTGTTTTATCTTTTTCAGATATTTATGGATTATTTTACAGAAAAATGCTTCAAATGAAAAACGCGTGCAATTAATTTTTCTCTAATTTTTATTCGAAGTATTTTTCTCTAAAATAAAAATAATCCATAAACGACAGAGATAAAACAATGCTAATCATATTCTCGCTAATCACCCTTAATCACATGTTCATACTAACGGCCATAGTTTTTAATACTAATATTCTGATCAGATGTAATGTAATGACAACTTTTATAATTAATCATTAAATAGATAAACAATTTTTTAGCGAAATATAAGAAAATTATTAGTAGTTTAAAATGGATTATGTAAAAGTACAGTTCTGTAACAGAAATTTCGAAAAAGTATAACATATTTATGGTAAAAATATCCTTTTATTTTACATTTTATTATTTAGTAAAAGATGAATCCTTTTTAACTCTTTCTGGACAAGGTACACACAAGCCCAGAAGCGAACAATGATTTTTATTTTCATTTTTATAATAAATTTAAAAAATCTATAAAATAGTCAAAAAAAGCACAAATAAATAATATTGAAGATTATGAAAACTATTAATAGGTAACTATAAAAAAAAAACTCTAAAATAGTCCAAAACACAAATTTACAATTAAATACACATATTACAACTATTCTCAAATGACATAAACAAAATGGTTGAGTACTCGTCGTATCTTGCAATTTTATCGTAAGTTTGCAACCTACATGCCTTATAAGTTCATAATTCCCTGTCCCCGGAAAACAGGCCATTTGCTTCACAACAAATGCCCGTATTACGTGTCTATAGTTATATGGTCGAAGAATCGTACTGTCAAGCGGTGGGGCGCCTTACGCGCGAATTTTGAAAGTCAATGCAATACAGTGCATAGAAATACAATATTAATTCGCAAAGTGTACATTCTAAGAGTGTGCTTGATTTATATTTATTTATTATTATTTTTTTTTTTTGAGAATTAACAAATTAAGATTTATTTCTGCGCCCTAGCAACATCTGCGCCCGGGGCAAGTGCCCCGCTCGCCCCACCCTAGTTACGGCCCTGCTAAAGCTTGGATTACACGATGAAGTTTTTATTTTCAAGTGATTTGAAAAGTGTCTTTATAAGTGACCTTTCAAGTATATTTACAAGATCAAGTTTTGCGTGAATTAAAATATCCATGTGTCAAAATTTAAGTTACACCTACATTAAATTGTCATTGAATTTTCATCACATGAATTTTTCGTATATAGCCATCAAGATTTCAATTACTTCTCTACCTCGTGGTACGTCGTCCTATTTTAATGTACCACCTGGAATATCTTCAGGATCATGCATCGTATGAAAAAATGTTTGAAATAAAAGTTTAACTATTTGGAGGGGGACATCCAATCCTGTAAATAAATTCAACCCTCCACCCCCAGAGGAGGCTGGGGAGGAGGTAGTTTTAAAATTTTAAATGGCAACCCCTATTTTTTATAGCAGAATTTATTTACATGATTGGATGTCCCCCTCCAAATCGTTAAACTTTTATTTCAAACATTTTTTTATACGATCCTGAAGATATTCCAGGTGGTACATTAAAATGGGACGACGTACCACGAGGAGATTGCTCGGTCGGATTTACGTCTCGTCTGTACATGTATTTGTTTGTGTTTGTGTCTGTAAAAATTTTTTTTAGATAAAATCTACTTATTTTTTCACGCTCTATTCGATTCTGCTATACAAAATAGGGGCTACCATTTAAGATTTTAAAACTACCCCCTCCCCAGCCTCCCTTGGGGTTAGGGGTTGAATTTCTTTACAGTAGTGGTAGTACGCACTTTAGAATTCTATCATAGAAAGCAGGCGAATACGATTTTACTTTTACGAATCTTGGTAGCATGCACTTTAGAATTCTATATTCGTTTTTTGATTTGGAAATTATTGGATTTTATACTATTAAAATAAAAAATATTATCACAGTTGTATATAATAAATATATAAATTATATGTAAATTGGCTTTGAATAGAATTGTGGCAAAATAATGGCGTTATTTTGACACTTTCGCCTCGAGTCGTACGCTTGCAAGCGAATATTTTGAGAAACGCATGCTACCAAATTTTCGCTTCGTGGCGAAAAGCGAAAACAAATGCATCTTTTGATAGAATTCTAAAGTGCGTGCTACCACTACAGGATCGGATGTCCCCCTCATGAAGATATTCCAGGTGGTACATTAAAATGGGACACCTGTATAACACTACACTTGTACACATCAAAAATATAAACACAAATGTCATTTGACAGTTGATTGACAGTCAGAACTTGTAGGGACTTTTAAGAAAAAGTAGCGCATGTTCCAGTTTTTTCGTGAAAAGTTTTTCTTTAAAAGTCTATTCATCTGTTTCTCTTGCACTCACATCATTGTGCGAGAGAGAAAACTTTTCAAATCACTTGAAAAGAAAAACTTCATCGTGTAATTCACGCTTTAATCCAAATCCTAAGGCTCACAGTCCTTCAAATTTTTGTACAAGTATAAAGTTCAGGTGTGGATCACCAAATGCTTGACTGATATACCGGGATGGGCACGTAAAATACGTCACGTATTATACGTTATTTTTTACGCGTAAAAAATTATTTTTTACATTGACAATATTTGAGAATTTTTTACGTAGATAATGTAAAATATTATTACTATGGGTATATATATTTTTATAAAGATATTTTCTTTTATACTGTAATGAAAATTCCAAAACAACCAGTCCACGTGACATCAACACGTTTCTTTGATTCAGACAAACAATTAGGTACCTTCAAACTATCAATAATCATATTGGTAGGGAAATATATTCCTGAGACATAACCTCAAACGTCAAACTTTAAACACATTTTACGTCAAAATTAGACTAAATACGTAAATTTGAAGCATATTATATTATATTTTTAAATTTTTTTATATGTTTTATATAAATTTTAGACAGTTTTGTAAAGAAATAAAATTTGAAGACATTGAAAAATAGACGGCGAATAAAAAAATTTGCAAAACTAAAATTTCATTTTCTATTTCTTAATTATTAATAACATATAGTTCCAAGTAATTTGAAATAGATGTAAATCATTAGCTCCAAACTTATTGAAAATGAATTTTGTACAAATTTTAAGCATTTTTTGTTAATTTATCTATAGTTTCAGAATGTTTTTTTTTATATATATTTTACAATAATTTCAGTCTCTTTCTTATAAACTTATCAAAGTTTCAGTCGTTTTAGAATATATTTATGATAGGATTAAGGAAAGTTACGGTAATGCGACATTTGAAAAAAAGTCATCTAGTGTCGTTATGAAGAACTAAAATTGTACATTATCTACGTTTTTTACTTATTTAACATTTTTTACGCATTTTTTACACGTAAACGTAAAAAATATTTTTTTACGCGTAAATGCACATCCCTGCTGATATAATTATACACTATTTGCGTATTTGATATGCGTATATGTGAAGTATAAATTTGTATTATTTGTTTGTGGCCGCGGACGAAAAATATGTAGTATATTCCTAATTGTCCAAAAGGTTGTGTGTGACATCCCTGGGTCTAAAGAGCTGTGTGATCTGAAGATGGCTAGGGCAACTAATGGACTGGACTAACATTATTAAGTGAGAGGCTGATCGTAAGCTAAGTTCTCATCTAACTGGGGTTTGCGACTGACTTTATAAAATAACTGAAAAAAATTAAAAACTGTATCTTTTACCTATTAACATTTCTTTATTTTTACTAACAATATAATGCAATAAACACAAAAAAGTACTGTTACTAAAACTTGATAAACGCAGTAGTTTTTGAGGTATTTTAATTTTTAGAAATTTAACAAATTATTGTTAACAAATTATTTATCTTTGTTCTTTGATTAATATCACGTGTTATTTAGGACGACGCCTTGCGCCGTGCGTCATGTTTTAGATATGTCGACGACCGTTGTTGGCGCTGGTGTGCACTTCTAATCACATCCTTAACTAAGTTACCTTCTCTAAGGACAAGACGCGTTAGAATTTCATAGACATGTCTTGTTGCTATAATGTAATTTGTCAAACAATTGACTATGGTGCACAGGTGCACTTGCATAGTTAATAATATTAGATACTCGTATAATAATCAATAGAAATAAACAATATTTTAAAAAAATTAAGTTTCAAAATTCAATTTTACTTTGACTTTTTAAAAGTATCGTAGGACATTATCATTAATTAAATTTTCTTTATTGTAATCAAGCATTATTTTTGTTGTAATCAATGTAAACTTACCGGCCTGAGCAGCAAAATGCAGGGGAGTATTCCCCTCGTTATCTGGAAGATTTGGATCGATTCCAGGCAGTTGTAAAATAGGCTCTAAAATGTCTATAGAGCCATTGGAAGCAATATAACTCAAAGCCGTCTGTAACAAACAGAATAAACAATACAAATAAGTATATGTTCTACAATTCAATAGAGGAAAATGTAAAATAATAGACCTTTTTAATTTAACACCTATCTCTATGCACAGTAAGTAAAATGGCGCCTACAACTGCCAGCTGGGCTGTCAAACGAAACGCCAAAAATACCGCAATACCTGTATTCTCTGTTAAAAATTGCATCGTTTGACATTTTAGCTTCAATAAATGCTTATGCAACTTCTTTTGAAAAGTTTTTTAAAGTTGTCAAAGACTTTTCTCATATTTTCCTTGACTTTCGCCGTTACTATGTGCAGATCCCATTGCGCATATTTTCTATTTCTTTAAATTGAAAAGGTCTATTAAGGTTAAAAACTTGCGCCATTTTTCTAAAATATCGGCCAATAACATAACCTCATTTCAATAAAAATAAACAAGAAGAAAAGTGTAATATTCCATTTATATTTATCAATAATTTATTTATCATTAAATGTTCTTTATATTAAAGTTCAATATAATATATGTACCTACATATCATTTATAATAAATATGACATTAATATATATCTTTATCAAAGACCTATTTCCTGCATGTCCTTTGACATTTCAAAATATTTTTTTTAGGTAATATTTCTAATGATTCATGCAACTAGTTATAAATAGAAATATGTAATAAATGTATCAGTCTATTTTTATTATAAAATTGGGTATAAATATATTTTTAGTAAATAAACCAGAAGACGAAGAACAATAATAAAAGTTTCATCATTGATTGTAGATTACAGAAGTGACAAAATAAAAATTTCATAAAAATCTTCTCTGTATTCTGTATTAAAAGGGCAATGTCACTATTCTCTTTAATAAGGAATGAATTCACTCTTATCTTCATTCTGTTTCGAGTCTCATTACAAGCACGTAACCTCATTTCAGTAAGAATGAGCTGTTAGTTAAATTAGCAGCAGATAAGTTCTAGATCTTCCCAGCGAGGCATTAGGCCAGTAATAGCAGTAATTCAGTTTCCAACTTCTTATACAACTTCGCAAATCAGAACTTTGTTGTAAAACATTTTTTGTTGGGTGGATGGTGGTGGGGCAAATGTGGCGGGAAATTTGAATTTTGGAGGGAAAAGTAAATTCCATTAATAAAATAACGAAACTGATCTTAGAACATTGACTATTCAACTTCTTCAACTGTACAATAAAGGGGTCCACTTCAATCACAGACTACTGCCGAACGGTTAGTCTAATTAACTTGAAACTTTAACCGTGGACGGAGGAAGATGATAAATTAATCTGATACACCCTGAAATTTACAATGAAGCCGAAAAAATTAAATCTCGTTATTTTATTGCAACACCTAGTACTCGTAAATATTAAAAATTGTTTTGTATTACCTGCGAAGTGATTAACTTAAAAACAAAGTTATGATAAGAAGATTACAATTTCTTGATGTATATGTACAGGTGGAACAAACTCGAGTTCTTTTTATGAAAAAATTTCTTATTAAGCACGCTATAGAAAATTGGTGTAGGTCTTTATGGGCCAACTTTTTGAGACAACAGGCACCACAGGAATTTTCGATCGTGTTTTCTTTTTGAGCTACAGCCTAAAACATGATTTTTGCTTATTTTGAAAATAATATGTACCTCATAACTCGTTTATTACAAAAGATAAAGAAAAAATGTTTAAATAATTTTTATACTGTTTTTTACGTAGAATAACGTGATGTACAGTAAAATTTTTGAAAGAAGTCCGATCAAGGCCATCTACGAATTGCATCTATGAATTAAGATTTTATGCTGTCAAATTTAGTAGTGTCGTTTACATACTTTTTATGAGGAACACAAGATATTATATACCCTCATAAAAACTAAGTAAAAGACACTACTAAATTTGACAGCACAAAATCTTAATTCATAGGAACAATTCGTAGATGGCCTTGATCGGACTTCTTTCAAAAATTTTACTGTAATTAGATTTTTTTTTTAAATTTAATAATTCTCTAGATATAACACAAACATAATATTTTTTACATAGAAATATATGTTGAAAATAGTCTCATCTTTTTCCTTATTTTTTAAGTTATTCAACGATATATAACAAGTCTACATTCTTTTGTTTTCAACATGACTTAAACATGAATTATTAATTTTTTGGGTGAAAAAAAAATTAAATTTATTAAGAAACAATTGAAAAAATCAATTACAAATCACCATTTGTATATTTGTATCTTTTTCCTTATTTTTTAAGTTATTCAACGATATATAACAAGTCTACATTCTTTTGTTTTCAACATGACTAAAACATGACTTATTAATTTTTTGGGTGAAAAAAAAATTAAATTTATTAAGAAACAATTGAAAAAATCAATTACAAATCACCATTTGTATCTTTTTCCTTATTTTTTAAGTTATTCAACGATATATAACAAGTCTACATTTTTTTGTTTTCAACATGACTAAAACATGAATTATTAATTTTTTGGGTGAAAAAAAATAATTAAATTTATTAAGAAACAATTGAAAAAATCAATTACAAATCACCATTTGTATATTTTGATTCTATATCTATTAAATAAATTCTCAAATTTCTTTTCAGTTAATTATTTTCGGATTAGTTAATAAATTTTTTATCGGCGTTGTAAATAATTATGTGGTATAATATTTTTTCTGAAGTTTATATAGGTATTAAAAAAATGAATAGAAATAATGAAAATAACATCAAAAATAAACAATTGATGATCTGAAGATTTTTTCAATTGTTTCTTAATAAATTTATTTTTTTACCCCAAAAAATGTATAATTCACGTCAAAAACAGAATAAAAATTATCTAAACATTTTTTCTTTATCTTTTATAATAAACGAGTTATGAGATATTTTCACAATAAGCGAAAATCAAGTTTTAGGCTGTAGCTCAAAAACAAAAGACAATTGAAAATTCTTATGGCCTATAAAGACCTACACCAATTTTCTGTAGCGTGCTTAATAAGAAAGTTTTTCATATAAGGAACTCGAATTTGTTCCACCGTGTACTAATCTGAAAAACTGAAAAATGTGAAATAAAATTCTTTATGAGTTTGTAATGTAATACTGGTCAAAGACAAGCAGAATCTTTGATCTTGGGGATGCATTAATGACGTCATTCTTTTGTTGTTGTTATAAAACAATTATAGAAATGATATCGATAAGAGAAATATGAAATTGACAGCTGTGACGTCTTTGCAACAAAAAAAGAGAAAAATAATGAATTGACGTCAAATAGCCCAAATTATAACTTCAATGAAATTCGAAATATGTATACTAACTCATATCTTTTACTTAACACGCAAAAAATATGTTAATCCCTGGTTAATAACTAGTCTCTCACATATTCATTTCACCCTCAGTGGCGTCCGTCTGCAATGAATATGCATCGACTGGCAAAAGCAGGTCAGTACATGACCGCTCAAGGGTCAAAGTGCACGCAAAGTGCTCTGGAATTTACATTCCACGGACGGGGAAGTGGGGGGAAAGGACGGGGAAGTACGCCACTGGAGAAGAATTTGTAATTGTTTTGTGTAAGAAAGACGAAGGTAGGATAGAAGGAAAATTAGATAAATTATTAATTTTAATATGGGCAAGAACAGAAATTAAGGGAGAAACAATGCAGATGGTTTAACATATTTTACTGTGAACAAGCACGTAGCCAGAATATTTTTGTAGGGTGGTCACTAATCATAAAATTTTGTACTGTTACTTACCTTTTTCATTAGAACACAAATTACCAAAATTTGATTTTTAGCCATACAATTTGTGAAGCATATACATACGTATTAGGGTTTCCAATCCGGGATTCCGGGCTCCCGAAATCCCGGGACCCCGGAAGATTTTTCGTCCCGAAAATCTCGGGATTAAAAATCGGGATCCCGAAAATCCCGATTTTTTTAAATGATCAAGTTTCAATCTGCTTTATTCCCTTTTTCTTTATCTGCGTGTTATTTAGCTTTACCCCGGTAATTTACGTATGTAATATGTTACAGACATGGGAATCACCTACCGCCGGACGGGGAATCCCCTATCGGAACATTTTAAGACAAATATAATCTTAGATTCGGACTCTGATGAAGATATGCCTCTGTCTGAAATACAAAAAAAGCCGACACTGATTTAACCCTAAAGCAGAAACTTCAAGAGGCCATAGGATCTGTTACTACTAAAAGTAAACCTAATTGGCAAAAATTAGAAAATGCAAAAGGTTGTCTTAACACGCTTAACGTAATTAAAAAATAAATGTCACTATATGAAAATGGAGGATTAAGAGGCTTATATTTGCAACAGTGTTACGAATATTTACTGACAGTACCACCTACGAGTGTGGAAGCTGAAAGAGCTTTTTCTTCAGCGGTCTCATTTGTGAACAAACTTAGATCGCGCTTAAAAGACTCGGACTCGAGTCTAGACGCGTTGGTGTTTCTCAGGGCATATTTTATTTTTACCAAGCAGAACGCTGATGTTTAAAAATTATTTTAATTGCATATTTGAATAAAACTTTTCTCACTGTTTCTGTTTCTAGTTCCTAGTTTTATGTTTTATTGTTTGATGTATTTCTACATTTTTGTTACTTCTGTTGCTAGTGTTAGATTTAAAAAATATATTGGGGTTAATCTAGGTTTTTTATCCCGGGATATCGATACGGGATCCCGATCCCGAAAATTGGAAACCCTAATACGTATTATAACAGATAGTAATTTGAAACTTATGTAACATTTTTAAATCGGAATTATAGTATTATAATAATAAGGTGTTTGAAATGTATTCTAATATAATAATAACTCGATAATTAATGAATATTACCTTTTGTGTATATACTTGCTATGTTTTGTAGCGTACTCAAAGAAGAGTAAGTTAAAGTCAATATCAATTTAAAAGTTGATTGAAAATTCAAATATTAGAGGCATTTCAATAAATTCAAATAAAAACTTTAACACAAACAGTTATTTTCTAATACGGCCCAATTCTTTTTCTTCAAATAATGTCGGCAAAATTCAAATAATTTATAATGCTAAGCTACCCAACCCACAATAAAAGGTTATAAAACAGGCATAAGTCAATTCTAAATATCCTTTTGTATAAACATATATACTACTATAGTCAGAAAAATTGACTCTGTCGTGATCAACAATACAAATATGAATATCGTAATTATGACAAAACAGTATATCGCCACAGACAAGGTTTGTCTGTGATATCGCTCACTGCTTGCATTATAACATAGGGTGTCAAGAGGCTATTATTTGTGCAGCTCTGTTGAAAGAAGACATGCTCTATACAGTAAAATATAGTAAAATAATCTTACTGTTCCTTTAACATGAATAGGAATGACGAATTCCGATAATTTTGGTACCCGAGTACGCGAAACAACTACCCGGATAGTACCCTTTACCCGTTAATTACCCGATACCCTTTAATTACCCGTTATCCTTTAAGTACATATACACAATTTGTTAATTTGTTAATTACCAGTTACCCTTATATTAGCAGTTTACTTTTTAATAAAATTCATAATTATTGTTTACATATATTTATTAAATAAAAAGTAATACAAATAAATAATATACTGTATCACTATAAAAAACTTAACATAAATTATATTAATTACCTATGATATGGTAATAAAAAGCTCTTCTTTTTGATACAATCTTTCCGGCAGCTGAAAACTGTTCGGGTAATTAAAGGGTATTGGGTAATTAACGGGCAGCGGGTATATTTCGGGTAATCGGGTAAGAAATTTTATACCCGGGTACATTATTATCGGGTAGGTTCCGAGTACCCGGGTACCCATCGTCATTCCTAAACATGAATACTGTTTTTGTTTGAAATAATTTCTTATGAGAATGAAAACTGTAGTTCCAAAAATTATTTCAAGTAAAAATGGCATTTATGTCAAAGGAATAGTAAGATTATGTTACTATAAAGAGCACACAGGGCAGGTAGACGTATCAGGCGATGCATGTCTTCATTCCAAAAGTGCGGGGCAATTGTGGCCTGTTTTATCCAATATTATAAAGCAAATAGTAAGCGATATGCCGCTCTGTCATAATTAAGATATTTATAGTTTTATTGCCGGACCCAACAGTATCAATTTTTTAGACTACATACACATTATAAAATTAATGCCAACTTGTCCGTTCTGTTGATATGTTGAAATGCATTTAATTGAACCTGCTTTGTACTGTATAGTAAAATAATATTACTGTTTCTTTAACATAAATGCCATTATTGCTTTGGAATGAGTAATACAGTTTCAATAATGTGCGAGAAATGTTTTCTCTCATTTGACTTTAAAAACGGGTGGGACAAAGGCCAATGGGTGGGCCAGGCTACGTCCCTGACTGTGATATGGGAACTCTCCAAGCAGTCGTGGAGAGAGCACCACAAAGATTACTTTTATGTTTCTTTTTTTTTTGTATTCCTTATTTTTAATACTTCAGAATTAAAATATCAAATTGATGTATCTTCCTTATCTGTTTGTTTTAAAATATTAAAATCAGTAGCAATATAACCTGTTCTTATCTATTGATTTCTCTTAAGCAAATGAGCGATTTGTGTTCCAGTTTTAATTAATTTGACATTTTCATTTGCGCTCGAATTTTTGCAAACTATTTGCAATGTACAAAGCCATACTGAAATACGCTTCGCGGTACATACATATGTCCGCAATCACAATCAAATTATATCTGATCAGCCGGTCAATTGAAATTTTAATTTGTGTCAAGGATTAATATTTTAAAAAGGATAATATACGCATTGGAAAAAAACGAACATAGACGGAGAATAAATACGATAATACCCGATTGTGCTTCAAATGGCCGGGATTCGAAATTCAAATCCAGAAAAGAAATGGGATGCCATTTGAACACCTTTGAGTGGTTTTAACCAATGATAATAGAACGGGGACAAGTTGGGGCTGTATGAGGGATATTTTATTTTGCACTAATGGCGTCATGCCTCGGCAGTACTTGTTGCAACACATGCGTAGTGCAGTGCAACATATTATAAAAGTTGAGGGCAAGTTTCTTAGCTGTCACTGTCAAATAGAGAGGTTACATAACAATAAATATTGCTACACAAGATTCGAACTGTGAACAATTCTTTTGCATCCATTGTACAGGGTGACCACGAGGAACAGGGCATTTTTTGGAAAAATATTATTCCGTTAATTTTAAAGTGAAAAATTATTTATTGGCATAAAAATGTAGTGAAATGTTTGCCATTTAAGTTATGTTTGGAAAATAATGTCTGAGAGATGTTGAACACCTTCATCGATGCACTCTTCCACTCTGCCTGGTTTGGTTCCAACAAGACGGTGCAACAGCCCATATGCAAGAATATCCATGGACTTGCTTCGGTGTATTCCCCACTCGTCTCATTTCGCGTTGATGTGGACAAACCGCGTACATTAGAGGAACTTAAAGATGCGATTCGTCTTGAAATCCAACTGATTAATCAGCAAACATTGGAAAGAGTGTAGGAGAACTTCAAAGGCAGAGTGAAAGAGTGTATGATTTGACAGATTGTACTGGCAAGAACTAAGAACTGACGATCGTAGTAAGTGCAAGAAACACGTAAACCCAGCTAGTGCGCTCTGGTTATATAAATGAAAAACGAGTTATGCACTAAGTGCAAGAAAGTGCGCAATAAATAAATAAATGGAAAACGCTATAAGAAAGTGAAAATATACATAAATTAATGAACATTAGTGAAAAAAATTAAATTTTAATTCGTGCTCTCGGCCAGATGCCATTTTTAAATCGCGTTTAAACTAAAATTCCAAGTTCCTGTTCTTTTATAAAAAATTGGTAACCCAATTAATTACGTAAAGTTTTACCTTCCGTCACGTTTAGGTCTTTGGTCAATAAATTCGAGGGTGTTTTTAATGAATAAGCACGTTTTGGGGTCCCTAGAATACGATTTTACTAGTTTTACGATGATGTCTGTATGTGTGTGTATGTGTGTGGGTGTGTGATTTCTCCTTCGATAACTTCAATATTATAATTCTAAAAATTATAATTCTTTCGCAATCCTCTTCTTTACATCCATATGAAGAACTGCTTAGATTTTGGTGATAATTGTTCAACCGGAAGTACCCGTATTTTAAGTTCTTAATAGTTTTTCTTGAAAAAACGCGGTATTGTATTCAAAAGATATGAGTTAAAGAGTTACGTAGGGATTAACTTTCATAAATCATCCAGTTTTGTTATAACCATGGAAACTGTTGATATATGTTATAATTTTACTGGATATCATCAGACTTTTTTGTTTTGTATTTGACTGAATCTCATATATTTTGTGGTCTTTTGTGGGAAATATATTGTACGCCACTGGAATTAAAGCTATAGATTAATAATAATTAATGCTGAAAAACATAAATCTGAACGTAGTATATTTTAATTAAACATAAATTATATCAGATTAAATAATAACTTACGTTGAAGTTGATTTACTAACTAATCGTTAAATTTATAGAATTTCCTCTGCGCTGCATTTACTTACTACGCACTAATATATTTTCTTTAGAAAGAATAAATAAACGTATCCTACTTTAAATATAACTTATTATTATGACCAACTTTTAAATATCAACAGATTTCAGTGAAATTAAAATAATATGGGGATTGTACTGCACATAATAATGATGATGATGATGATATACAGTGAAAGTTCCCTTTGTGGACACCTCCCATAAGCGGACATGTCTCATAACAGGACAGTTTTTCTGGAACCATTTTTTTGGGTATCAATTCCTATATAAAACACGCTCTCATAAGCGCACTCTCTACCGGAAGGACACGGACAACACAGTTTTTCCCGACAGGCCCGAAACGCTCTCATGAGCGGACGCGAAACTTCGAAACCGACATAAACAGCCTCCTCAGTATTTCCTCTGAAGGTAACATTAACACAGGGGGTTCCCCTATTTTACAGAAATGCAATGTTTTGCGTGTCTCCAAGATTCATAGTTTGAAACTTGTGTGATAATGGCATCCAGGAAAACATTTTTTACATTAAGGCAGAAAATGGAGGTGAAAGGTATTTCTATTATAGTATTTTTATTGACCTTGAAGGTCGTTGGAAAAAGTTTTCAGATTTTTTTAAAAAATAATCTTTTTCGATATGTTCAAATATGTTGTTTTGTTTTGTGTTCAATCTAAGTTTCATGTACGTACATATTATCATTATTATTATTTTTAGATATATTTTAACTATTTTAAAGTATGTACATATACGATATACACTACAAGTGTATATTTTTCAATAAAAAAATTCATAGTAAATTTGTACTTTCTTTATTAATTTTTGCATATCTTTAAATAGAGCTTTCATGTAAGCGGACACCTCCCATAAGGGGACAAAAAAGTTGGAACCATCGGTGTCCGCTTATGAGAGTTTTCACTGTATATTAATTTTGCTACAATTACTAGCTTACATATTAAAAAAAAAATCATGCATAAAATTATTTTATTGCCACACCTCGTAAATATCACAATTCATTTCAAAGGGAAAACAATATACATTATATATTTAAGAGTGCTTGAACTTTGATTTGAAGTTATTTGGTGATTGGTGGTCAATTCAGTTCACCAATATATGTATCTACCTTCCATCACGATTTCAAAACTGTCAGTATGTAATAAGGGTCTGAAGCATTCTGACACATATAATTCTATCAAACTTTCCGTAAAATCTAATTCTACTTCGCCATACGTTCAGTAATTTCTATAGGCGTATATTTTTATTGAAGTAATTTAGGGTGTACGTTAATAAAATATAGAAATCAATAACCTTTAGTGTAAAATCAGGTCGAGGATTCAATGTAATGGCAATGGCTTATTTAACTGATATTCTTGTCGTGATGATGACTTTGTGTGTGATAAAATGTTCCTGTAAACAACACTGTTTATGTTTTAATGGGGCCTTTAAATTTTAATCACACGCGGTACCTTACAAAGTATGCTATTAGAATTTTTATTTTACATACTCGCACGCAGATTACGGTGGAAGATATTTTGTACCCTTGAAGAAATAGCTGATACTAGGATTTGTGTTTTGTGGAATGTTTTCAAAATAATGAAGAATTGCAACATTAATCTCTTCTTTTCTCAATTTTATTTTATGGAGAATTATTTCTGTTCTGTCACGTGGCTTGGCACATGTTCTTCCATAACACTTTCCTGAATTCACGTTTCCAGTAGTGTGATTCTTTTAAGATACAATAACGCTTGATTCAAAAGACCGTATCAAAGAAATTGTAGACGAGATATTGATATTGCTTTAGATTTTTATTGTAAGAAATAAAATAGTGGATTGTTGTTATCCTTTATGCTACAAATGCGAGTAGGTAGTATGTCTTTTCAATTTCTTTAAAAGCTCCAAAATAATCTTCTTTTGGAACACTCTCAAATTAATTTCTAAGATATTTTAAATCAGCCAAAGCTGTCAAATTAATTTCTGGCAACTTAAAAACTACCAAAACTGTCAAACTAATTACTAGGAGACTTAAAAAAATGTCAAATTAAGTACAGGCTGATTTGAAAACTGTCACACCTAAATTCTAACAATATTGTAACAATAAATAATTATTACTCTTTTTGTTAAAGTTTGTTGTAATATTAAAACACCCAATACAGACACCAAAGACCGTTCTATTTTATATGTTGGCACATGAAGCTTCGGTTCTGGTTCATGTCAAAAGTATTCAACATGTGAAACATGTAATTTTTGTTCTTATTAATCTAAATATAGATCAGGTTATGTAAAAAGCATTTTTAAATATACCAACAGGACTAGCGTATTGCATGTAGGTTTATGTTAAAAAATTGTTCAGCATGGAAAAATGTTTACTGGGATTTCGATCGAAGTATTGTTTAAAGGTTAAATACTATAAACAAAACAAATCAAGTGAAATTAATGGGTGTTTTATCGCGATTTATATTTTATTCACGCAGAGGGAATTATCAATAAATTAGTCATTAAAATTATTTAAAAGAGTAGATATATAACTTGCTAATGAGAATAGGTATTACCTCTTACAAATTTCAGGTATTACTAGAGAAATTAAGGAATTATTTAGGGTAATACCTAAACAAGATTACAACAAAGTTAAAATGAAAACAAATTAACTCTTGATTTATCTACTTTATTAATTAACATATGTCACATAAGTTTGCGGAAAAAAAATAAAAAATTGAAACGTAATAGATGTACATTGAATCTGGTTATTACTACAACAATTAACAGTTTAAGCTTTAATATTCGTTTAATAAAGAGTTAGTGGCCCGTTTTCTTCTATACGACGAAGTTTTGTTCTGACTTGCCCCATGAGTTTTAGCCGAGTTTTAAATTTATTTTGCGAACTTTTTGAAAGATCCTGAAGATGTTTGAAAGGACGAAACGATCGTCACACATGAAATGAATGAAATATATCAGTTGTCAATTTGTATTAACATATAAAGATGGATATCAAAAACTGGGAGGAGTCAGCTACTATCAAAATGGAGAAAAAGGATCTCAGTACATACCGACAAATCATCACTTCTAATCATTAGTGACTGGTAACATATCTGATATTGTGTTAGATGGTTTTATTTTAGTTCGCGCAGATAATGTTAAAATTTTGGGTCTTCACATTGGCAAAGATCTCCATCGTAATGTAAAATAATGTGCAGCAAGATTGAAATTACGACAATTATTTCAATTTAAAAAAGAACTAAATTCGTCAGTAAAACTTAAACTTTTCAATTCACTCATTCTTCCACTATTTGACTTTGCACCTGCCTGAATGAGGTTCGGAATATATTACCTCACACAGACAGACAAACGGAGACTAATGGGTCTATTCCGAACAAATTTGTAAGTCTTACAGATCTATAAATCTGTAAATAAACGAACAAAATCGCAACGAAAGTTGCCACCCTAATGTATAATTTTATATTAATCAACAAAAACAGATGCGTTTTTGTCAGGTTTTTACAGATTTACGGATCTGTAAGACTTACAGATTTGTTCAGAATTGGCCTATGACCTATTACATTATTGCAAAATACTTGTCTTCGTTTTGTATGCGGTGTTCGTAAATACGATCATATCCCAGGAAACACACACATATATGATATATAACTGTCAAGGAGAAATCCTAGCACAATGGAATTGTAATGTGATTTATTCTTGATAGTTATATATCATATATGTGTGTGTTTCCTGGGATATCTAACAGTGCGATTCTGTAACTTTCTATAACACTATAGAACTGTAACTCTCAACAAAAGCGCATCATTTTTTAATGGCAAACGATAATAAATGTATTAGTAAACAAAAATTGTTGCGATTTTGTTGAGAGTTACAGTTCTACAGTGCTATAGAAAGTTACAGAATCGCACCATAAATATCGCAAAATTTCTAAGATGCCCTCTGTTGAAAACCGTGTCTTTGTTTATGCTTGCTACATAAAATTATATTGACAGGTACTCCATCATATTTTTTTGACAAATTAATAATTAAAGATTATAACTATTCCCTTAGAAAGTCAAAATTTAAAGGTGCGTTTTCATATATTGCCCCCACTTTATATAACAGTGTTCCCGGCTATCTGAAAATCCTTTCTTTAAACAATTTCAAAAGAAATGTACGAGCATTATTAATTACATAATTTTTATTTCATTGTTCACTATTTTGTGCAATATATATATATATATATATATATATATATATATATATATATATATATATATATATATATATATATATATATCTTAAATGTTTTTATTACTTTCAATTATCTGTAACTTAATTTGTAACGTGTCTATTAATTTTATATACATCTGTGTATTAATTGTTGGTTAGGTGGAAGAGCAGCCTTAGGTTGAACCCATAGACAAGGAAAGATATATACCGAGTTTACAATGTTAGGAGTTTGTGCCAAATAGAATCGCTGGGCGCCATAACGAGACGCTAATAGAAAGGCGGGAAATTTAAAAATAAGAAAAATATGTTTTCCTAACAAAATATATACTTGTGTATACTGTAAAGGCTGAAAACAATCAAATTCAATAATAAAATATATTTCTACATGAGACAATTAGCGAAACAAGCTTATAAACAAATACTAACCAAAGAAATAAACTTGAAAAACTCTCACTAACAGAAATGACAGATTGCTGGGCTGCCAACATAAATAAATAAAATTCACTACAACAAAAGAAAATATTTGTTATAATTATTGTAAAAATAATGTAAATTAAATATTGTTCGTATTTTTTATTGGGCGACTGAGCTTTATTATTTTAAAATGAAAAAATAATGTAAAATACATATTTTAAGTTACTGCATAGTTACTTCTTTACCTTCCGTCACCTTTAGGTAAGGAAGGTATTGTCTTTGGTCAAAAAATTCGTTGGTGAGTTTTTAGTGAATAAGCACGTTTTAGGGTCCCTAGAATACGAATTTGCTATTTTTAAGATGATGTCTGCATGTGTGTGTGTCCGTGTGTGTGTGTGTGTGTGTGTGTGTGTGTGTCCGTGTGTGTCCGTGTGTGCGTGTGTCCGTGTGTGACAAATTTTTCTCCGATGATAACTCCAATACTACAATTCTAAAAATTATAATTCTTTCGTATTCCTGTTCTTTGCATCCATGTAAAGAGCTGATTAGATTTTGGTTATAATTGATCTACCGGAAGTACCCTTATTCGAAGTTTTTAACAGTTTTTCTTGAAAAAACGCAGTTAAATATCATTTTTCGACATTTTGTGATTATCAATATGAAAGAATATCTTATTCTCTATACAGTTTGATTATACATTTTTCTTCAGATTCAATACATATAGAGTTATAGAGACATTAAGAGAGATTAACTTTCAAAAATTAGTCAGCTTTGCTAAAATTATGGAAACAGCAGATAATTCAAAAATTTTTAATTGACAGATGTCAGTGTCAAATGCAAAACCAAAGTGGAAAGTATAGGGTCAGAAAGTTATATGTGAATGTGATAGTGTCCCTCGCAAGTGACTTGCAGTTGCAGACTCACCTCAAGATTGGAATTTTCAATGCCAGAAGTACAAGAAAGGCCAAAGAGAAATGGAAGGACTGTGTAGATATGAGAGAGGAAGAATTATGTGAAGAAGATGCGTTGGACAGGAATGAGTAAAAGAGAAGAGTAAGAAACAACGACCCCTAATAAAATAGGGAAAAGAACTTTCGGTATGGAATTTGTAAAAAATAGTGTGCTGGTGTTAAAATTTTACAGGATATACAGCATCTATTTCAAGGAACTTTTGGTATGGGATATGTACAAAATACATCGAATTGACGGAAGGTTTTGTGCTGGCCACAACAGTTTTTTTCATTATGTTGTAGAATTTACACTAGAATTAGCGTCTCGATATTTCTCAATTCGGCACAAAGCTGGACATTGCCGCCATGATCCATGATGCAAGCTCGGTCTAGTATATATCTTTCTTTGTCTATGGTTGAACCTCGCCCTTGATTATATGTCAATAAAGTTTATTATTATTATTTTTATTATTATTATTATTATTATTATTATTATTACTATGAGAGTTATTTTTATTGGTCATTGTTCATTGTCTATTGGTAAAACTAAAAACAGTATCTGTCGACTCTGCGAAGAGGACCCGCAATAAATTTTAAAATGAACGTTTTGTATTGAAACTTTGTAAAAAAATTGTCATCTCTTTAGCTGTCTGTTGAAATTGTTTAAAACTACGTAAATACAAAAATCCCTCTTTGTGTGTGTTTTGTAGACAATTGATTGATTTAGCGTGTAATAAACGTACCAAACGTTTAACCAGGACCGTACTCGAAGTAACACAACAAATTTACAGATAAATAATTACGCAGTAACTTCCTGCAAAGGTCAAAGTTTACGGTGTAAATTATACGGTTTATAGGTTGGATGCTGCGCGCTACAGAATATAGATTCGATTTAGATATTAAATAATCATTAAAAGAGAAAATACTTTTTGTAATTTTGTTTAAAATAGTATAATAGGATATGCCAGCTCAATCGAATTAAAAGAAATTAGTGGAAAAGCGAACGTATATGATTATAAAGAAAATTAATAAAAATAAAATAATCCAATGAAAATACCACCTGGGAAGTAAGAAGTCTTGTGTTTTAGTGTAGCGTCACAATTGACCATTTTCACTGAAAATGAGACAAATGTTAACATTTTTGTGAATTAAAAATTATATTTCTAAGATTTGAATTTCAAAGTTAGAACTGTCAACTGTTGTTTCCTAATGGCGGTAAAACGGTACTTATTATTTTATATGCTTATTCTTTGTTTTTCTCAAATGATTGGTATTGTAATTATTTGTAGTGAACCAGTGACGAAAATTAATAATAATTAGGATAATAACAACGGTTGGATAATTTTTTTTACTAGGTTTTCAGCTGTCACAAACTAATGTGAAGTAGCAATAATAATATACCTCACACTTCACAGATAATAATGATAATAATAATAATAATAATAATAATGATGATAATAATAATAATAATAATAATAATAATGATAATAATGATAATAATGATAATAATAATAGTAATAATAATAATAATGATAATAATAATAGTAATAATAATAATAATGATAATAATAGTAATGATAATTATAATAAATATAAATATAGCGTCACGGCATATTACCCATTTCTGGGTGTGCCAGTATCTACAACACATGTAGACATCGGTGATGATGACAATATATTTTACCGTGTGGGCGCTTACCAGGCGTCACCTCACGGGCACTCATAGCTGGTGTGGAGAGTGCACCACAGGGGTCACTTTTGTGCCATTTAAAATTGGAAATATTTGGCGTCTGTCGGGATCGAACCCGGTTCCCCTAGGTTCGCGACCAGACACTCAGGCACGCGGCTACGGGACCCCATAAATAATAATAATTATAATAATGATAATAATAATAATAATAATAATAATAATAATAATAATAATAATAATAATAATAATGGCATCATGGCATATTACCCATTTCTAGGTGTGCCAATCTACTTTGTCACAGATATCGGTAATGATGATGACATATTTGTACCGTGCGCTTACCAGGCGTCACCTCTCGGACTCATTGCTGGCGTGGAGAGTGCACCACAGGGGTCATTTTCGTGCCATTTAAAATTCGAAATACTTGGCGTCGTCGGGATAGAACCCGATGCCCAAGGTTCGCGACCAGACACTCAGGCACGCGGCCACGAGACTTCATACAATTTATTTTCACAGGTTAGTAGATAAAGGTTTTTTGATTTATTTGGAACAATCGATAATGATTATATTTATTATTAATGTTCATGTGTACAGCAGGTCATTCACCTACACGCAAAAAGAATGTCAAAATATAAAACTTGATATTTATTTGTACTCACACAAAAGAAATTAATAGTTATTATGAGTTCATTGTCAGTGTCAATGAATTCAAGTGTGCTTCAGTCAAAATATTAGTAGTATTGTCTAATGAATGTAATGAAATGAAAATTTGAAACAAAAGTTTCAGATTGAACATTTATATTTTATTTACTTGGTGTTCACTAATTTACACCAAGTACCAAGTGCATATTTACTTAATTTAATTGAATGCATTAATATTTCGACCACCATAATATTAACACACTAAACAGAAACGATTTGTAATAATGAACTCAATAATAAAGACATTTTTTTTGTAATTAATGTTTCCATCATGTAACTATAACACATTTCAAATGAATACAGTACTGGCGTGCTTATATTACTGACTATATTATTGACCGTCAGATTTCTGGAACCTTCTATACACTCTCTTGCTGCAGGCTCATTATGTTATAGATTCTAGATCTAGACCGTTCCTACAGAATATACTAGAAAATTCGATGCAGAAATACAAACTATATACCGCATGATTTTCCGGTAATTTCTTTTGTAAAACAAAATAATACAACGTCGATTAAAACGTTGTAGCTTGTCAACAAGTAATTTGCTTCTTAATTAAAATATGGCAAATTAATTGTTACATTTTAAAAGATCATGAAGCATAATTAAATTTTACTTTGGAAAAAGTAAACTGTAATAATTAAAAAACATTCCCTTTCATTTTATCCATTTTTTTACAATTTTTTTTTAATTATCTCTTTCCATAAAATTATTATATTTTTCATATGAATTTTTGTATATTTTGTTGCAAATAATTAATTCCAGTTCGTTGTTCGTTGCAGAATTGTCTGTACTTAACTTCATTGATGTTGGACTTTTATAAGGTCAGAGGTTAAGTTCTGATGTTCTACAATAAAACAATGAACAAAAAAAACCTGCTGCGTTCGAATGATTATGTATTTATACGAAAGTAATCCTTGTAGTGCACTCTTCACGATAACTTTGAGTGCCTGTGAGGTGACGCTTGTTACGCGTTCTCAACAAAAGATTATGAACCTGTAATTAAATGGAAGCGTCTATAAATGATATGTCAACTAACAATGATTTAATGGTCGGCATTTTTCTGTTCAATTAGAGGAAACATTTTGACGAATACTTTTTTTTTTAAATATAACCTTTATTTGTTAATTAACAATGACAAAATAATTTGAAAAATTTATTTTCCTACTCCTATTGTTAAAATGAGACTTAACATACTCGTTTCCATAGCGCTAAACAATATCTTAATAACAATTTGACAAAATGTGTCTACAGTTGATTTAGTTTATGTATTTCTAATGTCTTAATTTGCAGTCGTAAAAAAAGTATAGTACGAAACTAATCTTATAAACTCGTGACTAAAGGGAAGTTTATAAAACTTGTTACATTATATTCTAAAATCTATACATTTCTGTCGCATTTACGTGAAAACTATTTAATATATTTATCCCGGTTTCTGTTTGACGTAAATGAATCGGTCTGCAATGGTGATTGACATTTGATAAACGAATTCGCATATTGATAGACTGAATGGTTTATGTAATGACGCATGTATATGAGCGACTCTTAAGTGGAGGAATATTGGATTCGATTCTGCAATTGAACTTATAAACATGTATTGTTCGCATATGAATTCGAAATAAGCTTTGTAGGCCGCATAACACTTATAATTACATTACAACGAATTCGTATTTCAATAAATATGGAACATGTTTCATGTTTTAGTTAGAAAAGAATATACGAAGTAACGTAAAAGTTTTGAGAAAAAGTTAGACCACTTCATCAAATATATATATTATTGAAACTTTGATATAATGAGTTGTTCCTTTAAAGTAAGGAAATAAGATTTAATTTTAATACCTTGTCACATTTCTCATTTGTCTCTGGATGATACTAAATCATCTTCCTGGCTCGTCAGAAATATTTTTGTCTGTAACTGTTGATCGCTTTACTTTTTCTGCTAAGAAATGCCCAAAAGTTTTTAATCAGTCGCGCCTGAGAAACATTTGGGGGATTATATTCTCTCTATGTTTTCTATAAAATGTTGGCTCTTTAATACTCCGCAGCATCTGGAGATTCGCTTAAGCTGGATAGCAGTCTTTTTGATTATATTATTTCTTTTTCGAAATTTTAAATCATTTCTGATCAA
Source organism: Ophonus ardosiacus (assembly GCA_943142095.1). Lineage (NCBI taxonomy): Eukaryota > Metazoa > Arthropoda > Insecta > Coleoptera > Carabidae > Ophonus > Ophonus ardosiacus. Next base: position 41,867,234 of record OW964827.1, read on the forward strand.
AGGTCTCCTAACAATCATTAAATTTCTAAAATGTCGAGTTAATTTGCGCGATGACGCATGACGTACATTTGTCTTTTTGGGGGCAAAAGTTCGGATTGCCCATTTTTAGGTAAATTAATACATACTACAACTTCTTCATATTTCCATATAGTTCAGTAAATAAATAGTAATCTGTCCAATATTTTTATCCCCAAAAACGTTGACAATTGCACGTTTCGGCTATCTGTCTAACTAACCTATCAAACAGATTTGCGTATTTCAAATTTGTATAACATCTTTTAAAACTTTTTTCTTGCAATTTTAACCTGGTATATTATAAAACAACTATTACGTATTTATTATGTGTAGTGGCAACTAAATTGAGAACAGTTTTGGACCTCTGGTATGGTTGACATACTGAGTAATCTAAATCTGCTCTGTTTTTCAGATTTGTTTTTGGACCTCTCGCATGGTTAACATGTTGAGTAATCCAAAACTGGGGTGGGATCGTAACAACTACAAAGAACCATTGCTCTTCTTAAATATCAATAGCAATTGCAGATAACAGTTGCTCACGTTATTTTCCAATTGATAAATAACGACTACAAAATACCAGCCGTTCGGCAGCCATATTGAATTGTCAAATATAACATTACTCAGTTCGGCAATTTATTAAAAAAAAAAAAATTACTTATTTAAATTGGTCATATTAGATTTGGATAATAATAATAATCTTGTACTTAAAATTTCGAATTTTTTTTACATTATAACCTAATTTTTCTTGTTACGTACTAGCTACAAATAACGATTATTGTTATGGAATCGCAAGTTCACTTTGTAGTTGATATTTGCAATTGATATCATAACAAGTTCAAATGATAGCAACCGAAGTTATGGAATCCCACCCCTGTAGTGGTAGCACGCACTTTAGAATTCTATTATAGAAAGCAGGCGAATGCGATTTTACTTTTACTAATCTTGGTAGCATGCACTTTAGAATTCTATATTTGCTTTTTGATTTGGAAATTATTGGATTTTATACTATTAAAATAAAAAATATTATGACAGTTGTATATAATAAACGTATAAATTATATATAAATTGGCTTTGAATAGAATTGAGGCAAAATAATGACGTTACTTTGACACTTTCGCCTCGAGTCGTACGCTTGCAGGCGAATATTTTGATACAGGCATGCTACCAAATTTTCGCTTCGTGGCGAAAAGCAAAAACAAATGCCTCTTTTGATAGAATTCTAAAGTGCGTGCTACCACTACTGATCTTTTCTTAGAAGTAAGTTTACTCATGATGGCAACTTAGTTGCCGAAATACGTATCTAATTTTAGCATTTTTAGTTAAGGTTTAGAAAAATAGTATTTTGGAAAAAATGTTGATCAGTTTCGAACCCAGGCTACCGAAACCCCACTCGCAATGCTGAAGAGGGAAAAATCTTCCCTAAAGCAGCATACTGTAATATTTATGTATACCACTATACCATATTTGTAACCATAAAAAACAATAAGCGTTTTTGAATTGAATTGAACCCCACTCGCTTATTTATTACATTTTCTCTACGTATTTTTACGTTCTCTGATCCTCTTTCTTTATTTTTTCCGCCAGGTGAGTTAAATATAAACATATCCTCGCTTCTTCTTCTTATTGTTAGTGTGTCGTTGACTCTTGCCCTGATTCTACGATGACTATAGGTTCCAGAATAGATGATTTACACTCTCTGACAACACTTCTGCCTCTGTAGGTAATGACAAATTCCTCAAGTAAACTAGCACTAATGTCGCTATAAATATGTTCCAACTGCCTCATTGTCAACCGGCATTATCATCAGAGGTATTTACTGGGAAATATCTTAGCAAAGTCGGAGAGAATTCTTCAACAGGAAAATGAAATAATAATTTGAATAAAGATTTTTTATGATTCAATTTGAGGTTCCTTCCTAAGTTTAATAAATAATAATACATGACCTACCCATACTTAAGCTATGAAATCTCTGAAGTCAAAATTTACCTATTTTTAATGCTAGTCTTAGACGAATATACCACCTATTCCATGGATTGAATATGTATTTGTTAGAGTGATACACTTTAGTAACTACGAGCCCAAACATAAAACATAAGGAAATGATGAGATATTTGTAAAACTTTATTTTGACTAATTCAAAATACGGATGTTTCATGTAACAGTAAAGGCTTCGGAGTAAGACTTCTAAATACCAAAACGAGAATAAAAGCCCAATAAACATTGGTGTTATAATGTTTCCTAACAGAGATATCAGATATCGAAGATTTTATGGAAACCAGGAAATAGTAGGTAAGTTTTATTAATGACCTAGCGTTATTTTAGGTAAGGAAGGTATTGCCTTTGGTCAAAAAATTTGGTGGTTATGGATAAGCACGTTTTAGGGACCCTAGAATATGATTTAACTAGTTTTACGATGATGTCGATATGTGTGTGAATCTCTCTCTCTCTGTATGTGTGTGTGTGTGTGTATGTGTGTGTGTGTGTGTGAGACAAAAATTTCTCAGACGATAACTTCAATACTACAATTTTATGAATAAGCACGTTGTAGGGTCCCTAGAAAACGATTTTACTAGTTTTACGATGATATCGGTATGTGTGTGAGTCTCTCTCTTTCTTTCTCTCTCTGTACGTGCGTGTGTATGTATGTGTGTGTGACAAAAATTTCTCCGACGATAACTTCAATACTACACAATTCTAAAAATTATAATTCTGTCGTATTGCTCTTCTTTACATCCAAATGAAGAGCTGATTAGATTAGTCAATCGGAAGTTTCCTTATTTGAAGTTCTTAATAGTTTTTCTCAAAAATAACGCAGTTAAATTTCATTTTTTGACACAGCTGATATATTCAAATAATTCTAATTGACAGATGTCAGAGTCAGGTGCAATGTACATGGTGTATGTTCGTGTTATAATTTTATTGGATTTATAGAATCTTTTCCAAAGAACTTTCGGTAGGTATGGAATTTGTAGAAAATAGTATAAGTTCGTTTTACAGTTTTACTGGATATATAGAATCTTTTCCAAGGAACTTTTGGTATAGAATTTGTACAAAATACATAGAATTGACGGATGGTAAAATATTAATTTAATTAAATGCAGAATGTTTTGCAATTACTATTTTTTTAATTACGAATATTCTAATATATTAAATGACAGGTGTAATAATTGAATATTGGCTTGAAATGAATGGAATATTTAATTAATTTAGTCGCATTTGTGTCAACTGAAATAAACAAAAGGGTATACAAGGACATAAGCCAACTATTTTCTGCTATTTTAGTATTATGCTTCTCGGTATCTGTGTTAGGAACCGTTATAGCAGCACCAATGTTTATTGGGATTTGTTTCTCGTGTTGGTATCTAATCTAGAATTCATACTAGGAAGCCTTGTACTGTTACATGAAACACCCTGTATAGATTTTAAACCTAATTCCGTCATTTAATATTGTGTTACATTAAATATTGTATCCACAAGCGCTGCACATTCTTCTGTTACACTATTGTCCCATAAGTCTTGCAAGCTAGGTTTTATTGCACGCATACTGGTTTTTTACGATGTTTTTTATACCGTGCCAAAAGTAAAGAGTCTCAGTAGAAGATAAATCTGTACTAGAAAATGTCTCTTTAAATTATATTATCACGCGTCATTTGGCCCACAGTTTTAAGTCTATATTTAATTTTGTAGAAATTTCTCACCATTTGTGAATTTTTATAATTCATATGGTTTTAAAACAAGGACCTTCATAATATTATATTTGAATCAGAGTTTTTAAAATCACAACCAGTCATTTTGTACATTCAAGTCTATAATAATTATTATTATTATTTATGTCGGAACTTATTCATGTTTTTATTTTGTTCATTACGAATTGGGAAGCACCTAAATATAACTAGAACAATGTATGAAATTTAATTGGAGTAATATTCAGGTAGAAATGTAATTAAACGTTGCAGACGCGAAGCCTTGAGAAATATACGAACGTTCAGTTCAGTTGACCGTCTATAATTCACTTCTAACGAATCGTCCGGTATCCATGGTGACGATAATTGTATTCATTAAGGGTTTGTGACAAAATGACATACATGCATGGCTTCCTATCATATATTTGTCACAAAATAGAAACTCAATAATACAACTGACAATGCCTATGATGAACGAAGTAGTCCGGAAACTTTTTAGCTTATATAGAAACAAGTATTTTTTGATTAAAATCAGTTTTATTTCGGAAGTGATAAGTACTGCAACTTTTTAAACCAGTCCAAAAAGTAATAAAAATTTTTGCCTTTTGTGCAATCTGATGTGGCCAGCACATTGCCTTCCGTCAGTTCTATGTATTTTGTACAAATTCCATACAAAAAGTTTCTTGCAAATATACGTCAAAGAAATTTACTCTGTCGGGTTCAACAATAAAACTATAAATATCTTAATTATGACAAAGCGGCATTTCGCTCACTGCTTACATTGTAACATTGGGTATCTACTGGCTATTATTTGCGCCGCTCTGTTGAAATGAATACATGCTCTTTGAAGTAAAATAATTTTAGTGTTCCTTTAACATAAATGCTATTTCTGTTTTAAATAATTTCTTATGTGAATGAAAACTGCAGTTTTAAAAATTATTTCAAACAAAAATAGCACTCAGAGCAGGTACAAGTACCAGGCGATGCATGTCCTCTTGTATCCAATATTATAAAGTAAACAGTAAGGTCTGTCAAAAAAAGATTTTTAAAAAAACAATAAATTCAAATTAGAGTACTTCCGGTTGACTACTTGTACCCAAATTCTAATCACATGTTCATTTGGTTATAAAGAGGAATATGAAACAATTAGTATTGGAGTTATCTGAGACAAAATTATAGATACACACACGCACACACACCCACACACACGCACGCACACACATACATACATCATCGTGAAAATAGTAAAATTGTATAATAGGGATCCTAAAACGTGCTTATTCATTAAAAACTCATCATCGAATTTTTTGAGCAAAGACAATGCCTTCCTTATCTAAAGGTGACGGAATGTAAAACCGAGCATTTCCGACATATTCCATTATTTGAGTTTAACAGAAGAGTTAAGGCATCGCATGGCCAAGGAGGGCCATTTTGACAACAAAAAACTGCCAGATTGTAGGGAGACAATCGTAAACAATGGAGGAGAAAAACACTTGATTAGTTAATGTATTTTCTTTATTAAAAAATAAATAAATTTGAGAATCTCTTTAATTCGACGGTCGTCTTATTTGGTGAACTCGAGGATGAACTTTTTCAATGTTGCTTGCCTAGGATTTTCAATTCTTATCTTTTCTTCAATCATCTGCGTAAATGTCATATGATGTATTAACTATCGTTATTAGCTATGTCATGTGTACTATTTTTTCTCATCCTGCCAATATTTATGTTGTCCTTTTGCCAAGTTTTCTCTGACCTTTGCGCACATCAAGTGTACCGAACGTATTGTTTATGATATATACAGAAAGCATTAGCTACATGCTACATTGATTAAGCGTTGAGCTAATCTATTTTCGCAGTTCGCACCGTATTAGTGGAGTTTTATGGCATTTACTTGTACATAATTACTAGTTGCGTCATCGGCAGACTTTGCAGATAAATGGTACTTCATATAGTTTGAAGTGAAAGAAACTTATATAATAAATTTATGGTAATAGTTGCACCTTTGGGTAATTAGACTAGAACTAGAGCATAAAGTTTGGTTCATATTCTCAAGCAACTTTGAGTGCAAAATATATTAAATCTCATTATAAGAAATAAAAGATGTCATATTTTGAAAATTCTAAGATGAACGATTCTAAATTCTAATGTCCAATGTATACATGTTTGATGACGGTGAAACTGGCAGACGATTCTCGAGTTAAGCGTTTGTGAACTAACCTCAATCCGCGCTCATCATTAATAAACCAAAGAGAAGTATATAATGATAAATATTAATTTATTTAATAAAAACAATAATAAAGTCGCAGTTCAATCACACAGGCAGTATTATTCCTTTTTAAATATAATTATTACAACAACTAGAAATTTAAGATTCTAAGAATTAAAGTGATAATAAAAGTTTATATTGTTTTTCATCGATTGCTCGACATATTATATCTTTCAGCAATATTGTTGAACTTCCATCCAATTGAATAACTTCAAGGGCCGTACATGGCAATACTTTAAATTCTGATATAATTGCATATAAGGAGAATATAAAATTGCATAGTTTTTATTTAAACGTCAAAAGGTGAAAATTTTCACTTGAATATTTATAACAAAATTATCCATAGCAACAGAGCAATTGAAATCAGCACGCGTCCTTTACGTAAAATATTTATAATTATTATAATGTCAAGTTGTAATTATAAATACGAATGTTTGAAGAAAAAATATAATGAGCCATTCGGAGTAAAAGTGTCGCATGTAATTGTCCGACTCGCTACCGCTCGTCGTTCAAAGTTGCATGCTCACCATACAAAGAATCACTTTTACACAATATACTATTATTCAGGGCGAATAACAGATGTATGGGGAGTACAAATGTGTACTAAAATCTGAGGGACATCTTCTATTAACAAAGTTGTAAATAAATGTTGTAAGAGTAAGAGTTTTTCTTGTTTTTTCAATATCCTTTTTATCCAAAAGTGATTCTGACAAAATCTTTTATACAGCGCGGATAACACCTCGGCTTTTGAAAAAAAAAAAACTATATCCGTGCACGGCCGAGGCGTTATTCGTCTCTCATCTCTTTTCTTCCCTCTCTAAACCTTCATTAAATCGTACGTTTCTGTAGCGAATTTCTCAAGTTACACACAGAAATTAATAATGATGCTAACATGATTCCGACGGAGTGCAAGAAAGCGGTCCACTTTATGTCTAATTATCTTAAAATTTTAACCGTTGATGTATAGCCCAGGCAAATTAGTCCAAAAAAAGACCGTGCCTCCCGAAAAATATTACAAAGCTGGAAATGATTTTAATATACTTTGAGCATCCCAAATAGAAGTTATATAAGTTTGCGACAGTTTCTGAGGTGAGCTTAACTTTTGGGAGCCGAAAAACCACGAAATTTTGGGACATTTTTCAGTTTTTTGCTTATAACTCGAAAACGGTGCAACCTATAGAAAATTGTATTCTTTCTAAAATTAAAATGCACGAAATTTCGCGTCTAAAGAGCCTTTAAACGTCAAATTCTGTTTAGCGGTTTAGCCACAATCGATAGTCAAAAATCAGCAATTTTTACCAACTTAGCTGCAAAGTGGGTTATGCTCATGTTTACACGCCTTTAAATCAAAACCTGCTACTTCATATAAAAAATGCCAAATTATGAAAGTTGTTTTTAAAATTCACTCATTCCTGCATACAGATACCCAAAAAAACCGAAAGTAGTCGTAGCGCTGAATTTCCGCTAAGAGCTATTTTTGAAGTTAAAACACTTTTGAACCCCAAATCATCCACATTCGTCCAGTTATTCGAATTTAAAGGCAATTTCATAAAGGTGTACTTTTCAGACGAATGAAATTACCATGGCAGTCCAAATGATAATAAAAAGTTTCAAAAATGAGAAAGCCATATCAGCAAAAAAGTTGTATTAAAGGAAAAAGTACTTCAATAACAAAAAAGTTAATTAATTAATCAGTACTGAGTTTTTCAAGAGGTAATATTTCAGTGAAATAAAATCAAATTAGATTGAATTTAACAATCATATTATTAACGTACGTAATAATGATTATGTAGTTTAAATTGATTAATAAATTACCAGAAAACATAATCCCTATTCCAATCATTTTCTTTGTTTCGATGTTCTTCTTCATTTTGGAGAAGATTGTTTGTGGAAGGAAAAATCGATTTCTAGTTCTTCGCCTTCGTCAGAGAAGGGATCCTGCTCAGTTCCTTTTTCAACTATGTCGATTTCTTCGTCGTACGGAGCGACCTCAAGTTACACTTCATCTTCAGTAAGGGAATTCCTGCATGTGTGTCCTTTGCAGTGGGCACATATGGCGGAGCATTTGATGCCATCTTTTCTGCAGGAACAAGCAGTTTGGCATCCTTCTGTGCAGATGCAGGATATGATATTTACTAGTTTCTGGGGCGCGGGGGGGTTGAGCTGTTGGAATTGGAATTAGACCGTATTTGGTGGTCTTCCATTCCCTCTGCTGTGGATCAAGAATGTTATTTTTCCATACATGCCCCCTGGGGGAAGTGCTGGTGAGCAGCCGCTTCAGTAGGAGGCAAACATGTCAAATTGAAATTATTTTCTGATAGTGGTAGTTGGCCCGTCGTTTGGTTCTCCTAATAAAACGGAATGCCTCCATGGCCAAAAAGGAGACAACCGAGTGCCAATTTGAAACCACAATAAATTATAAGGAGACCCTTCAATAGTAATATACATTTCTTCAAACAGCACGAAATGTTGAATTAACATTAAAACTAACTAGGCAACTAATTTACCTTTAAGTAACAACTGGACGAATGTGGATGATTTGGTTTTCAAAAGTCTTTTAACTTCAAAAATAGCTCCTATCGGAAATCCAGCGCTACAACTACTTTCGTTTTTTTTTGTGTATCATGAGTGTAGGAATGAGTAAATTTTAAAAACATTTATAATTTGACTTTTATATATAAAGGAGCCGTTTTTGAGTTACAGGCGTGTGAAAATGAGCATAACCCACTTTTCAACCAAATTGATAAAAATTGCTGAATTTTGACGATCGATTGTGGCTAAACCGCCGAACCAAATTTAACATTTAAGAACTCCTTAGACACGAAATTTTGTCCTTTTTAATTTTAGAAAGAATACAATTTTCTATAAGATGCACCGTTCTCCAGTTATAAACGAAAAACTGAAAAATGTCCCTAAATTTCGTGGTTTTTCGGCTCCCAAAAGTTAAGCTCACCTCAGAAACTGTCGCAAACTCATATGACTCTTATTTGGGATGCTCAACGTGAATTAAAATCATTTCCAGCTTTGTAATATTTTTCGGGAAGCAAAAATTTAATTTGCCTGGGCTAGTAGGGAAGATGACAAATTAATATGACATACCCTACAATGTTGCCAAATTTACAGGGAAGCCGAAAAAATACATGTTATTGCCACACCTCGTATGTATTTATGGACCGGCAGAATGATAAAGTGCTTATCCGGAAGCGGATACGGTACTATAAATTAAGGGTCTTTCTATTTTGGTCCCAATAATGCATTTCCTATTAGCATTCCCCAAATTTCCGATTGTGTTACACTCTATTTTCACCCGTAAATACCCAACACAAATAGACTAGTATTTGTTTCTAGACTGTTTTACTTTACAATAATTATTCATTAATCAAAGTAGGTTAAATGTGTCAAAAAATATGAATCGTACTTTATTTCTTATCTTTTTTGTTGTTATTGTTATATATATGTGTATTTACTAGTAATTTATCATAATATACTTTACTTATGAACATATGTATGTTCGTATACAAACTCTATGTATACTCTCAAGTAGAACATTGATGTACTCATTTCCTGAGTATGGTAATACATTCGTAAATACATGCAAACCACTTATTTTTCGTCATTATTATTCTGCTTTATTTGAATACGAGGGCAAATTTAATGCATTTGTATTAGGGCTAAGATTTCGAACTGGGTATTTAGTAGTAGTAGTTTACCCATATTATTATTACTAATTTATATTTATAACGACCGTGTCCTATATACACATTAGTATTATTATTATTATTATTATTACCTCCCGCTACCCTAGGCAAGGGAGGTATAGGGATTGAGCTAAAAATCGCATATAGAGATTTTAGTGAATAAGCACGTTGATGTCCCCAGAATCCGATTTTAACATTTTTACAATGATGTCTGTATATATAATTTGAAACAACATTATATTTTAACCATATACAGAGAATTTATTTTAAAATGCAACATTATAAATATTATTGCAGTACAGGAGATACTTCCAAAACACATCACAAATGGTGTCTATTCTTATTACGACCGACTAGAATATTTCCATGAGTGTGAATGGGGGTATTTTTTAACATTTATTACTTGAAAGTTATGAATTTTTGTACGCTAAAGTTTGTTAAGATGTGCAACATTCATGTTTTGATTTTTTGTTAATCGTATGCAGGCTAATTTATTGGAAATTAGTTTCGATAATACAAAACTACAAATTTTGTATGTTTCATTTTAAAATGGACAAATATTACATTGCTGTCATTTTTTGACAATAGTGAGTAACCATGAAGTGACTGACTATGTTGCATGTTAAAATAAATTTCCTGTATGATAAATCGGATGTAGTACTTAATTTGGGGTTCTAACAGATATTTGAGGAAAAACAATAAAACAATTCAAAATTTCGTATTACAGACTTTTCTATTTATTGGACAACAAATTAGATTTTATTTACAAACGATCAACCGGAAGTGATACTTTACTTAAAGCTCACTGTTATTTTAAACATGGAATTGACGGGAGGTCATGTGCTGGCCACATAAGATTTGGTTTAGGTTATGGGCTTTAAGCACTAGTCACTTTTGTCACTGCGATCTGTAAGATCTATTCTAACATGGCCTTATCTTAGTTTTCTGATAGCCCAGAATTCTCATAGAGCCAGTTATTGCTCCAGGAGTCTGTTATGAGGTACCTTTTATCTAGATGATTAAGCCGGCTTACAGCCACAGCTGAACATTCGCATTCAATGTATTCATTCAGTGTTCGTCTTCTTCGCAGAGTCTGTTTTCAGCTATACTTAAATAGATGGTATTTCAGAGGACAATGACCAGTAAAGATACCTGTCATAATTCTAAGATTCGTTTTGCTGAGATTTTATAAACCGTTGGCGTTTGTCGATGAGAGTGAAATGAATTTCTTCAATTGACTGCCGGTACCCAACACAAAGTGACCTAGTTGGGATTGGTCAGTCGTTGAAGGGATGTTCATGCAATTACAGATTAGCTTTAACACGTTCACTGCCGATCATCTGCCCTGTTATTGCCTGTTATGCCGGGTCTTAGTTGTGGAAACTAACTATATCACAATTATTTTTACTATGCCATATGACAGAACACTTGTCATTACATTTTTGGTAATGGGAGTCTAAAAATTAGTGATGTGAGATGTATTGTGAGTTTTTTATACCAGCTCATGGTTTTCCTTTCACTGGCATGTCAGCATTTAGTCCTGGCAATTTACTCCCGACATGTACTGATTATATTATATTATCGCTTTTGGTTTTTTAATACTCCTCCAAATTTTTTGTTCTGTAATTCTGCATTTGATATAATCTTTTTGTCACAAGAACGTACTTTCTTTTGCACCGATGGTCCCGGCAATTGATTGTCCATTGTAGAACTCAGAGTGCCCAAAACCAACTATGTACTTGTATAAAGTGTAACTTTAAGTTCCTAATGCCTGTGAGATACTGAAGAATAGAAGAATGTATATAATGATGGCACAGACGTTGTGTCATCGGCATAGCACGCAAAATACCAGATGGCACAACGTATGTATGTGTCATAGGCAGTGAACGTGTTAACAAGTGAACGCACCTAGTACCTTCAAAGCAGCCTGGCCGACATTATGTTGATTGTCGCTCCTCTGACACCTTTGTTTAGGTCTATTTGAGCACTGAGATTTATTGCGTACGAACGCTAACTCATAATAGTTCGGCCGGTTTACATTTTCAACAAACAAATTATAAAACCTATGCAAATGATGAGAAATTTCTACATATTTAGATATAGATTTTAAACTTACAAAAAATGAATAGGTATGTTATTCAAGGATTCCACCATTTATCTGTTTTGCAAGGTAGGTTTTACTGTTTTAAGTTGTTTTTCATGTTGAAAAAAGTAAAGGGTGTCCGTAGAAGCTAAATCTGCTCTAGAAAATGACCCTTATTAGATTTGGCCCATAGTTTTTTACAATGTTTCCGAAAGAATTTTGTAGAAATTTCTAACAATTTGTGAAGATTTTATAATTTGTTGAATTATTTTGAGTTTTGGTTCGTAAATTTCTACGTTAGGTTTGTGAGAAAAAAAAATGCTGTATGACTTAAATTTCGAGTAATTGTTAACACCTACTCTACACCACGGTCAAACATTTGAAAAAAATCCTACATTAGCAAAAAAATGTAATTGAATAATTTCCGCTGACATTGCTCTGGTGTGCGCCTGGACACCAAGCGTCGTTCTGTCGGCTTCGGACTGGCTCCGATGAATCCGGAGAAATGAAAAGATTTCCGCGACGAATCGAGATGTGACATTGACTCGACAGATTGGAACTTCTACACCAATACTGCAGATTGTGAATGAGAAAGAAAATTACATGCCTTATGGAAAATACAACTAGAGAATGACAATTCCAATTTCATCTCAGGAGTGTAATTACATCCTTCCAGGATTTTAGAAAGATGGAAAGGAATTACTTTTGTCCAGGGAGAAGTTTTTGTTCAATTCTTTTGAAAAGGATCTACAATCTACAATATGTTATAAAGGTTTTTCACCGATTTAAAAGAAAGGAAAACCAGCTTGCTATTGAGTAGTGGATAAAATATATTACTCATCTTTGGATAAAATTTTCAAATATCTTCTTTTTACCTCCCGTTTTCCTAGGTAAGGGAGGTATAGGGATCATGTTAAAAATCGCATATATAGATTTTAGTAAGTAAGCACGTTTGATATCCCTATAATCTATAATCTTCAATTCTAAGATAATAGCATTTAGAAAATAACTTTAAATATAAAATTATAACATAATTAATTTTTGTGCATCATATTGCCTATGCGTCAAACAAAAACATAATATTTTAATAACAATTTTGACATATTTAAACAAATGTCACTGTCAGAAAGCAATTACATTAAAATTAATAATGAAATCGTATTATGGAGATGTTATTGATTCTAATGATATTAAGGTTTGTAAAAATAATATATTTTCGATCATATATAAATATTAGATGTACAGGATGATCCGATTTAAGTTTGCTATGTTTGCAGCAGTATAAGCAGCTCTGTCAATAAGCACGTCTTATCAAAGTATCAAATATTAGTTAACAACGACACATTAACATGTAAAGCAATAGATATACGTATATGTAAAGGAACTTAATATACCGTGAATATTTTTTAACGTGAAACATTGGGTTTGTCATATCCATGGTTACGACTTGACATTTGATTAACAGCAGTGTATTTGCCCATTCCATTTAAAATGAAACATAGGGAACGAATTTGACATTTGATAAGAAGTCAATAGAGGTTAATTTTGTTTAAATAATTATACCTAAATTAAAATTAGTTGTAGAAAAAATATAGTGTGTACCTTGTGCCCGAGTGGTTTTCGGACTCGGCTAAATTTCTTATAATATTTAAATATAATACTTCTGTCAAATTCATTCCCCATGTATCATTTTAAATGAGACAGACAAATACATTGCTGTCAATCAAATGTCAAATCAAAACATAGGAAAATTCAACGGTTATCTGTCATATTGACAAGATGTCATTAGAGGTTAATTTTGTTTAAATAATTATACTTGTTTTCTAAAAATTAAATTTAGATATAGAAAAAATACTGTGTGCACCTTGTACTCGAAATATGTTTAATGCCCTCGAGTGGTTTTCTGTCTCCGCTAAATTTCTTACAGTATTTAAATATAATACTTCTGTCAGATTCGTTCCCTATGTTTCATTTTAAATGGAACGGGCAAATACATTCCTGCCAATCAAATATCAAGTCGTAATCATGGATATGACAAACCCATTGTTTCTCGTTAAAAATACTTTCGGTAGTTTGCAGGATTAGTAAATATTTAGGTATGTATTTAAATTAATAAAAAATAAATAACGGGAGGTATTGTGTTCACCACGTCAGATTTTTGTATATAATTTCCAAGTCGCAAATTAAAATAATTTTTAGTTCCTGGGATATTTTTATTTAAACTTGGGCTTTTTAATTTTTGAGCAATAACTGGGATAAAAAACTGGGTGTAGGTGCATATTTTTGTCACTGCTACGTTTTGAGAAAAAGTTAGACCTCTTCATAGCAAGATTTTTTTATTGAAAGGTGGACAAATGAGGTTGTTCCTATAAACTAAAGAGAAAATAAATCTCATTTTACAACACGAATCGACGATCATTACAATACAGTTTTTTAATACCTTGTTTCATTTTTCTCTGGACGATATTAAATTTATTTCCTGGATCGTCAGAAATAATCTCGCCTGTAAGTGTGGGTCGTTTTGATTCGAGAGCTAATAGCTCTTTTGCGTTTGTCGACGAGGGTGAAATGATTTTCTTCGACTGACGAAGGCCAGGAATGTCTCTCCAATATGCTGTTTTCTTTTTATAGACTTTTCTTCCCGTAAAGCATCTGATATTTCAAATTCTATTACAACTCCTGTTCTTCACTTTTCTTTGCGTCTCTGCAAATTCCTCCCCCTCTTTGGGGGTAACGTACGACAGAACCCATTTGTTCTCCAGGGACATGCATCTAAAGCATTCTTTGCCCCTGTTTCGCTAGGTAACTGGGAGTGAATGAAGTGTTATACAAAATAACGCGTATTGATTCCAACTTGAAACATTCGTGTCCTACTTTAAACCCTAGTTGCACTCGAGTTTTTTTTAGGTTAGTTAGTTTAGGTCAGTTCATCATAGTTTGAGTGGACTATTCCACATAGGGTTCAATATTAAATTCTTTCTAAATATAAAATGTTGAATTATTTTTATTGGAAATCCACTTGTGTTCAATCATGCATCAGCATAATAATCATTTAGATTATGAAATAAAAAAGATGTCTAAAAATATCCATAAGATCTGGAGTGGATTGCCTGCTGTCCAAATCAATTAGACAGTTGAATTTAAAAGTGTAAACATCAGCTGCGCTTTTTCAATGATAAATCGACTTGGATCAGATTTCCAAAAGAAAAAAAATCAAGCGCCGAAACTTTATATCAATTGAATATCATGTACATGCTATCACCAAGTGATTTAAAAAGCTTTTAGAATCGAATACAGAATACAAATACGAGTTTACGTCGTTGTATGGGGTCCCGTGGCCGCGTGCCTGAGTGTCTGGTTGCGAACCTGGGGAACCGGGTTCGATCCCGACCGACACCACATATTTCGAATTTTAAATGGCACAAATGCGACCCCTGTGGTGCATTCTCAACGCCAGCAATGAGTGCCCGTGAGGTGACGACTGGTAAGCGCCCGCACGGTACAAATATGTCATCATCATTACCGATATCTGCGATAAAGCAGATTGGGACACACAGAAATGGGTAATATGCCGTGATGATATATTTATTTATTTATTTACTTTACGTCGCTGTATGTATTTTATACTTACAATCGAATACTAAATTCATTTACAAACTATTAATATGAATAATTGATTAAGGGTGATTAGCGAGCATTTAACTTGAACTGTTTCAATGTATTTGGGACTTTTACAGTAACTTGGTAGGTTAGTTGTGTTTAGTTGGAACAATTTAAGTAATCCAGAACTGATCCTGAACTCACAATAGATTTGCTAGGTTAGTAGATCCAACTCGTATACTCTCCCATTCTAAACAGTTGAGTTCTTTATTTCTTTCTTAAAACTGTTATGTAAATGTAGATTGCTCGGGGAATTGTTTATATACAAATAAAAACAGGGCACAAACAGCCAATTATATTACCAATGTTGGGAATAAATGACGTGAATTCGAATTAACCGCCAAATTTCAGAACTGTATCATTGGGCGCGTTCAGCACCCCGGCAGCGCTGGCAGCAGTGACCTCTATATACAAAATGGACCGGCGGCTTGTATAACTTGCGTGTATCCACCGAGAATACCACCCGCCTAACTGGTGGGGTGTCTATCTCTCTCTAACTTTCGTGTATAGTTGGACCAAGCAGATATGCGAAAATGTATTTAAGCTTTCTTCTTCATGTTCATCGTTAATTCATCGTACTGGTACTAGCTGACGCATGCGTACTTCTCACTGTTAGAAAGAGATAGCCACCCCACCATGACAGTTGAGTGGATACACCTCGCGCCGTTGTAAAAAGATAGGAGTCGCCGGTCCATTTTGTATATAGAGGTCACTGGCTGGCAGCGATGAGCAACGCTGCGTGCCGACGATTGCCGAATGCAATTGATGGACCAATTACATTTGTTCATTCATTGTGTTCGTCAAACTTCGCAGGTCAGCGATGCCAGCGATGAGAGGTGCTGAACGCGCCCATTTATTTGGAAGTAACAGGTTGGTTAGACATCAGTTCAAAATTGAACCTGAAGTAATTAAATTTCCTCGCACACCAAAAGCGTAAATATAAATATTTTCTCTACAAAAAGTTAAACTTATTATGTATTTTGCGCAATAGGATCACCTGTATAATCTCACACATCGAATAAATATTTTGAATACCTAAAGAAAATATTTACCCGTAACATTTTCCATGTTTTCTTTATTATAAAACAGGTAAGTATGATTTATGCCCTTTGAAGATAATGTACATTTTCATAAACTTCAATTTATGTGTGAAATGTTTTTGTTTATATTCATTCTTGATCTGTTTACAAAACATCGGATTAAGGATATACACATAAAATGAGCTAAAAATATATTCCTGATTATAATAAATAACTGACGTAAAATAGGTTGAATTATATAAATAAAAAAATAATATGTAAATCACTTAAAACTAGATAGTAATATGAATAATTTCATGACATATGATAATTTAATTTTGTGATCTTTTCTTTGTCAACAGTTCTATTGACTGAAGTTTGAGCGCTGTG
The DNA here is from genome assembly GCA_943142095.1 of Ophonus ardosiacus. Taxonomy (NCBI): domain Eukaryota; kingdom Metazoa; phylum Arthropoda; class Insecta; order Coleoptera; family Carabidae; genus Ophonus; species Ophonus ardosiacus. The sequence continues at coordinate 41,884,048 of OW964827.1, forward strand.
AATATTGGCTTCACAATAAAGATGATCGCTCAATCATGCATATAAAAGATAGAAGACTATTTTGTATTCCACACAAGCCTCAGAACTGCGGATAATGTGTGAATTTATTGAAACTTAATGCTGGTGAAAATAAATAATTAATCATTATTAACTCTTCGGAAGTGGCGCCATTTTCTATGACACGGGAGTAACGCCGAGTCTGAGAGTTTTGGAGAGATTAATGTAAAAAAAAAAACACTGGATTCTTTTTGTTACAAAATAATGGTATGAGTTGATGAACTGAACCTTTTTTCTATGAAAACTAACATGGAAAATAAAACAAATAAGAATTTAACTCTCAAAATATAATCCAACAAAAAAAAATTCACAATGTTATAAGATCGGTCTGTTAGAGTGGGCGCCATCTAAGAAGGGTTAATGAATTTATGTCTTACTAGTATGTTATTGTTTTATAACAACCTCAACATTAGGTCCGTTATTGAGTAAATAATGCCCTAGGGCGTATTAAGTTGCTATGGTAATGTTGACAACAAACTGAGGTTAATAATACTGATACTAACATAAAGTGCAGTTAAGGTTAAGAAGCATTGTGAATTGTAGTCGTTTATAATTATATTTGTTTCATCACAAATACAAACCAGCATACTTCTTATTCTTAGCAAAAACATTGCTCGTCCATATTGACAGAAAAATATTCGGTCAACGTACTCGCCTCGGGCTAGAGGCCCTCGACAGTACACTGTTGACCTCAGGCATTATTGTCCTTATAACAACCCTTGGTACCTTAATTACTATTGTTACTCAATAAAATAGATCAAGCTTTGGTGATTGTAGTTTTAATGGGTGAACATATATGTCCTTCAGATTATATCCTTACATATTAAAATGTATGAAGTTTTCCGGAAATAAACATATTATTAGTTAATTCGTACAAATGTATAATTTGTTTGTTTCTAATCATATATTTACCTGAGGATAATTATATTTTAATAATAATTCATACATATAATAATTAAATAACTCATGTGAGTTAATTAAATGTCATTATAAATCATTTATTCAATTCTTTTGTTTTAAGTTCTATCTTACTTTTTGAGGGATTTTTACACTGTAAAATATGTCAACCATCTTGAAAAATTTGTTAACAAAATTTTGTTTTAGTTAAAGTTCTATGTATATTTATGCAAACCAACGTTTCGACAGCATATACTGCTACCTTGCCTTCATCAGGATGCATAAATAAAGAATAAGAAAACAAAAGCACACAAGTAACTAACCCCCGGTATTATAAAGGGCAGAACAAATTTACTGCCTAAGTAAATTTATTCAAACTAACAAATTCGAATCAATTTTAATTATTTTATGACATTTAAAACATTGCTGTCAAAAGTTTGACTGTCATTTGAAGAAATAAATTTTATTTACTTTGAAAGTAAATTTTTCTGCCGTTTATAAAACCGGCCATAAGAAAACAATCTATAACATTTTTACATCCCGCTACCCTTGGTCAGGGAGGTAAGTAGGTATATGATTATGGCTGTTTTAAGGTCCCTAGAATCCGATTTTAATATTTTCACGATAATGTCTAAGAGTGTGTGTGCGCGCGCGCGTGCCTGTGTGTGTGTGCGTGCGTGTGCGCGCGTGTGTGTGTGTGTGTGGATCCTTTTAACGCTCTAACTACTATCATTCAAATGTTTTTGAAACCTTGTATTTCAACCCTATTCCAATTCTAGAAAGAAGCCATTAGATTTTGTTGTAAAACTGACAAACACTTTACTTGAAGATCAAAATAGTTTTTCTCCGGAAAATACCTTTAAATGTCATTTTATAATAAATTTTTTATAATACATGCATCATAATCGCTCTTTAAAACACGCAAAAGCGTGCGTAAATCGACCATTAAAACACGCTAATTTTTTGAGTTACCTAGGTAACGACAGATGACAAATATGAATAACAACGAAAACAATGAAAAAAAAATATATATATTGACTTGTTGACTTAACGTAAACAATACCAATATTTGCTAACTGTCTCCTTGGAAACTAGAGATGCACTCGATTTCGAGCTTTGGCCCGGCCCGGCCCGAAGCTCGCCTCGATTTCGAGCCGATCATCGAGCCGGGCCGAAGATATTTTTGATCGGGCCGAATCGGGCTAATCATCTTCAAAAATCGAGGCGAGTCGGACTTTTGATTTTGGCCCGGCCCGAAAATTCGAGCTTTTCGGGCCGGCCCGAAAAGTCTTATAGTTCAATCAGATGCACAGTTTCTTTAATATTTTAATGAAAATGGATGAAGTTAAAAAGGATCTAAATGATTATATAACAACAAACTTCACATATTAATAAAAAAAATGTATTATTTTACTTCAAGAATTCAAGGTTATTCATTAAAGCATAATAATTATATTGTGATGTTGCTATTATTATTGTTATTATTCGTATACTTAAATAAAAGTGATTTTTGTTCCTACCATAATGATTTCTAGTCCTATTTTTGAGCAGAAACAAAGTTATAGATAAAAAATACTTATGTAAATTATATTTTTTTTATATAAGATTTATGAAAATGTTTAAATTTTCGAACGGCTTTGGTAAACAAAGTGTTAAATACACGTAGGTCTGTAATTTTTATAACAAACTTACACTAGAAGGGTCTCTTTTTTAACTACTTATGTTAACTAATGTTGAAAGTTATAAGAATGTAGAGGTTTTTTATAAGTTTGACACGAAAAAAGTTAAACATTTCGCTTTAGCATAAAAATCAACATTAGGAATGCCGGATGCACCCAATTTCGAGCTTTGGCCCGGCCCGGCCCGAAGCCCGGCCCGATTTCGAGTCAATTTTCGAGCCGGGCTAGCTAATTTTTTTGTCGAGTCGATCTTCGAGTCGGGCCGGTAATTTTTCTTTTCGGGCCGAGTCGATCCAAACCTCAAAGCCCGGCTCGGCCCGGCCCGAATGCATCTCTATTGGAAACGCTCAAACTCACTAGATCAAAAATCAAAACCGTATGATTTGCAATCATTTTCAGTTTTAAGTGGTTATGATGCATTTATAATAATAAAAAAAATAGCGTATGATACACGTGTATAAGCTAGCCTTTAAATCACTACGACATTAAAGGCTAGCTTATACACTTGTATCATAATATATTATTAAGCTCATTTGATACGGTCGTAATTATGATAAAAAAATTGTTAACAAAATTTTATTGCAGTTAAAGTTTGGTGTATATTTACGCAAACCAAAGTTTCGACAGCTTATACTGCTGCCTTCTTCAAGGTACAAAAATAAATAAATAATAACTGAACAAAAGCACACAAATAACTTAGAAAATAATTTATAATATTTTTAATATAGGAAGTAAATTCATGACTATCAAATAAACTTCAGTACAAGTAACAAATAAATAATTATTCTGTAAGAAAGTTGCTAAGTCTTAACAACATTATTAAAATAGACACTAATGTAAAGGCTGTCATTTTCATATTTTCTTTAGTGTTTGCAATTATTATTGGTTATTTGCTATAGCAATGTTATTAAGAGTTAACTTTGTTGTAGAATTAGGGTGAATATCAAAATAAAAGCACAAAATTTTGACTCACTCGTCCGCTGCTATCCTTGGCATTAGCATCCCCCACCCCCTGTTTAACACACTGCCTGATCTTCTCCTCATCATTCTCCCTGGCCGCTTGCACCAGCTCTATGGACGTCGTGTCCGAGGCTCCCCCAGGAGGCGTTGTTGCAGTTGGCGCCAGTGTGCCGCGCACGTACGTCGATACCTGATGCGCGCGCTCGCGATTTGCCGTCGTCCCGGACACCACAGTTACGGCTTGCACGGGTGGTTGCTGAGGATGGTGTCCAGAGAATCCACCTGGTGTGTGTCGCCCGGTTGACGGTAAGCGACTGCGAGAATACGATGGGTAGGTGACCGGAGAGTCATCTACTGGGAGAGTGAATCGGACGCGGCGGACCTACACAGAGGGCAGGAGTGATAGAAGCAGGATTTCTAGCAGGAATTTGTGCGCATGAGTGTGAAGATGGAAACAGCGCATGTGTGGGGTTTGAAAGTTTGTTTACATACAATGCGCGCTTATAGTACACGAGTTTTGATTCTATATAAATAAATATATCATTGTCTGAATATATTTTTGGATGTCGCAGGTATATACTTAGACGGACAATGACCTTGTCATAGATCAATTCGTAAATGTTCTTTCGAAACCCTACCCAAAATTTATTAGTCTGCATGGTGTTTGGCCGTCTTCCATTTTCAACAAATTATAAAACCTACACAAATGGTGAGAATACTACAAAATTCTTCCGACTACTTTAACAAGAGCTGTTCTGATTTTTTTTTAGTAAAAATTATAAAACTTGTAGATGAAAAATCTTTATGGTTCTTTAAAGTATTCATCCCTAGCCAAAACACACTTCTTCACTGGTTGGAACCACTTTTTAAAACATAAGAAAAATTCTGTTTCTGGAATCTCCTCCATCACCCAGGTCCGGCTCAAGATATATGGGTGCCCTGAGCCAATTTAGATAAGAGCGTTTTAAAAATTTAATTTTGGAATGAAATCCTTTTTCATGTCGTATATGTTTGTACTTATACTCGCCGTCAAATGATTATGGACTGATGTTCAACTTTTATCCCTTTCCGCACCCTGTCCCTTACCCAGCGGTGTTGCCGCTTGTAACTTGACATGACCAGGAATGAACGCAAATGCCATATAATATGTACATTTAAAACTAATTAAAATTTTTAATACATCGTAAATGAAGAATATATTATAACAAATAAGTAAGGTAAGACAGTATTACGTAATATAAAATATAAAAATTGTCTGTGTGAAAAATTTATACATATTTATATTTTGACCAAAGTTTCCACACATCAAGCTAAGGTCCCGTATTGCGTTAAAATGCGATAACTGGTAAAATCTAAATAAAAGATAAGAATAATTGATTATTAGGTGAACAGTAGATCTGCCAACACAACATGCTTCTGCAGTCAAATCCAAAGTTTTCTTATTTAATAAATTATAAATTTTTTCAGGATGTAACGCCAATTTTTTGAAAAAATTGTGTACATTGGCAATAATTGTTTTTGCCTGCCCATTTAAATCATATTTTCCTAAACGTTTTTTATAAGAACCAGGACTATTTAATTCATGAGTTTCACTCATTTTCTTTTCAAAGGTCTAAATATAATGCAATTTATAGGATTGGGAGTAAAAAACGCTTGTAAGTACTAACGAAAATGTCAGAATATAAAATGACATTGACAGATTACAGAAATGGGCGAGTTTCTTTATTCAACAACTATTCATGCGCTAAATTCCATCAGAAATTGAAAATGACGTCACGATAAATAGCTGATGGATCCGGTGGATAACCACTGCGACCGAATAAAGAAACGGGTTGCTGAAAAGTACGATGAATCTCCTAACCTTAAATATCAACTGTCACCATATTTTTCATTGAATAATGAAGAATCTGATATGGAAGTCATAATGATAATAAAAATCATCTACATCTATAACCATCTTCTTTCCGTTGTGAACGAGATATAATGTTTTCTTATTTGAATCATGCATTTGATTTTCTTTGCATAATCTTACACCCGCAAGCATGAAACAAACGCAAATGTCAAAAATATAACCTATAAACATTTCGTTAGACCCCCCACACCCGATCCATCGGAAACCGTAAAATCTATCGGTAGTCAAAGCCGATGCAAGCGATGAATTTACGATGAATAGTGCGCGGTAATTAGAACCGGTATGATGAATTTCATCTGCAATTCAGCAGTTAATAAAGAAACGATGTGATGAATTTACGATTCATGCACATTAATGCTCACTAGTTATCGGCAAATAAAGAAACTCGCCCTATTTGTACAGGTAAACACTTAAAAAATTTGGCATCAGTGTAGAAATCTCCAGTCCATAATTATTTGACGGCAAGTATAGTATCTGTAAATCGACCTATTTCTCTTTTTTCATCAAACGTATAATGCACGTAATATTGTTATTGTTCATGTTTAATCGTGTCAAAATTTTGGATGAATACATGGGAAGTGAAGCGATTTTCATATGTTTACAATATTAGAAGAATTTTATGCGAGTTAAAGTTGTTAGCAATTGGCGAAACACTCATCCGAAAAAATCGTGTAATAGATGACACGAAAAATGGTATACAGAGTGTTAAAAAAAAACCCAATTCGGTGTACGCTATGAACAAAAAAACGTATGTCAATTTGAAAGTATTTAATTAAATATCACTTTGACAGGAGATATTGTCAAAAATGTTATCTAAAGAAAACAAAGCTTTTCTTCTTGAACTTGAATCCTTATTTTAGAAATAGAAATAAATTAGAAAATGGTGAATGGAAATATTCTGTATCCTTCTTTATTATCTTTTCTCCTTAAAAATACATTTCACGATCAATTTTGACAATTTAACTTTTGAAATAAATAACGATCAGACATACGTTTCTCTGATCATAGCCTACTCCGAATTGTTTTTTTTTTTTTAACACGCTGTATACGATTTTTCATGTCATGTATTACACGATTTTTTCGGATGAGCGTTTCACGAATTACCAATAACTTTAACTCGCATGAAATTCTTCTAATATTGTAAACATCTGAAAATCGGCTCATTTCCGATGTATTCATTTAAACATGTCAGAGTTGTGGATGACAAAATAAAACAAAACTAACTTTAAAGGGTTGTAAAATTTAATAATATTCGCACAGGTACATATTCCACACACTGATTTTTTGTTTATTTATATATTTTATGTCTTTAGTTTTTAGATTTTTTGGGCACCCCAATAAGCCAGGCGCCCTAAACTAATGCCTAAGTGGCTCACGCCTTAAGCCGCCGCTACCATCAGCCTTACAAATTCATCAACTTTTCATTTTCAAAGATCCAAATACTTGATTGCTAGGGTCATAGTTTACAATCGAGATTTGTTACCCGTAATGATATACGACACTCGTTTTGAAGACCCTCTGTCAAACTTCTCTAATTCTGCACCAATTCATATGTGCTTGTTTTTGTTGTGGAGTTAGTAGATGTAGTACCCAGCTTCTTAACACCAAGATGTTCATGCAAAATATTATCTACAGCGGAGGGTTCAATATGCAGCCCCTTCTGAATCTCCCGATGTGTAATATTTCAGTTTCCCTTTATTAATTTTTCATCAGCCTTACCATTTTCAAAGCCAGTAGCTTCTGTAAGTCGCACTATTCTGGAATTATTGTTCATGTTTAAATTTACGATACCAATAACTAACGGTACCGATACCGATTGATAATGACGGGACAATATTACTCTAAGCTGCCACTAAATTTTGATGACTTTGCTTAAACATTAAGATTCTTCTGGAGCTATACAAAAAACAAAATCATGGCACGTAATGCAATTTGGGGAATTTCCATTCGGATTCTCTTTGACTCTTGTTCTAATAAGAATAAATAATTGCTATTTTTTTGTGTGTTAATTAAGATATTGACAAATAAATTTCAATAGAAAAATATTTGAAAAAATAACATTTTTTCAATTATCACTGCCATCCACGGCTTACTACTAAAAACTTTCAGAAAAACCCTCGTATATAAACCTAAACTTACAAAAACTGTGGGCGACATGACCGGTGCTAACAGTTCAACCGGCGTTTAAAGAGTCATCTTTTAGCCCAGATTTATCTTCTACCCAGACCCTTCACTTTTGGCATAATAAAAAAAACTTCGTAATAACCCAGTACGTCAGTGAAACATACCTTGCAACTAGGGCATCAAACCTGAACCTGAACCCAACCAAACCAAAACCGGAACCAAACCATAGCATTTTAGTGAACACAAACTCAGAACTGAACCTCAGATATATTTTTTAATTGAACCCGAATCGGGACCGAATTCGGGTTCAGGGTTCAACTCCGTTTCAGGTTCATTTTAATTTAAATAGAAAGCGCCCGCCCGGTACAAATGTCATTATCTTTACCGATACCTGTGACAAAGTAGATTGGCACACCCAGAAATGGATAATATGCCGTGATGATATATTTTATTTATTTATATTATTCAGTGTTGCAGCCTGTGTTGACTTTTCGTGAAAATTGTGTTCGTTTCTTGTCCTGCGTAAATTCAGGCTCGCATTTGAAATTATTTCTGTATAAAGATTGTTATTCGAAAAGCATTAATTCAATTTTCAGTCGAACCGAATCTGAACCCAATACCTGAAACCGAAAAAAACGCAAATTTTATTAATATTTGTACCAGAGCTTCACACGAACCCATCTCTCAAACAAATTAACCTGAACCGAACCCAGTTTTGGCTGGCTCGATGCCCGGCTTGCAAGACATATGTAACAATACTCTAATAAAAGAATGCGTAGGACATGTGTATGCAATGCCTAATATAATTTTTAAGTTGTTGTAACCCGTGCAGGATGAAGAGCATGGATAAAAGATAAAACAACTCATGCTCAACCGACGCCCTAAAGGGCATAAAGTTAACTGTGAAGAAGAAGTAACCCAATATTAAATGAAGGAATATTTGAAAACCACATTCAGTTAAAAAACAAGGCGAAAGAAATTTGTAAAAATACCTTACCATTTGCGTAGATTTTATAATTTGTTTGTTGAAAATGAAAACCTGTGAAAGTATTATGATCCTTTTAACTGCCAGCGCCGGTCGCCCAGAAAAAACTAAATGATAGCCGGAGCCGGTTGTCTTAATGGGGTATGTGACTAAATTTTGATTTTTACATATATGATACTAGACCAAAAAATAAAATACCCGTATTTTTTTAAATTGATTAATTATTCGTAGACGAGAAAATAATTATTAAAACTTTGGAGAAGGGATCTGTGACGTCAGTAGGGTAGAATGATAAAAGAAGACAGTTAGACTGAGATAGATACATATATTGTGGTAGGCGAACACACGACAACAGCTGTCACTTTCGCCATTCCATAACCTATTACAACATGTCTAACTCAGTCTAACTGTCTTCTTCTACCATTCTACCCTACTGACGTCACAGATCCCTTCTCCAAAACATTAAATTGCTAATAACAATATTATTACAAACCAATATTTAGTTTTTATTATTATAATGAGAAGCTATAGAGGTTTGTTTTTATATATTATGACTTATATAATGAAATTCGATTATAGTCACATACCCCATTAAGCTCTAAACATTAATGAAATTATTCATTAATGTTTAGAGCTTAATGCATGAACATCCAATGTCAACAGATTTTAATTCAGCATAATTTTTGCGTAGCGGTTATTTTAAACAGAAAATTATTGTCCGGGGAGTTTTTGACTTACCTGGGATGTTCTAACAGGTACTTCTCCAACAACACCAGTGGTAAAACTCCTGGTGTACCTAGGTAACGTCGTTGAAGGTGGCTTCACCCTCAAAGGTCCAGAAACATTGTAAGAGGCCCCCACTGGTCCGTAGCGAAGGGAAGGGAGCTCTGCTACCCTTTTAGGGCCAGTTCGGACTCTAGGAAGGGTTGACGGAGGAACCATGGCCTAGAAAGACAGAAAGAATAGCTTTAAAAAGGGTATTACATATTTAAATTCAACAATATAATAATTGCTATTTTTATATATTTTAATCTAAAAAATCTGTTGTGGGCAGCGCAATACCTCTCGCTATTTCCATTTTATGTTATATAAGTATTGTATTGTATTTCGCTATCGAACCGTTGTTTTGTAACAAAAAAAAAATACAGGACTTTACCCAAATATTGTTTTTTATTGTATTTAACATGTCTTCTGCACACATACAATTCTAATTATATCTATTTTTCATTGTATAAGGAAGTTCCTAAATGTCAGAGATTCTTCCAATTCATTAGCAAGATTGGCGGTATTTCTTATGGATATATGCATTTTACCTACAAATTTAAATATTTAATTAATAAAACAATAAGAAAGATTAAATGTACTTCCCAGAAAAAGCTTTCAGAATGTCACTAAAACTGTTGATTTTACAAACTATGTTATAAACATTTGAATTTTTCAACTGGTTTCCTTAGTGCCTTAGCCTCTGCGATTAGATGATTCTATATATTACAGTGCCTTTATCTCTAAATCTATACAAGATATAATAAAATTTTTAAGTGTATCAGATGTAGAAATGTCTGTTCTTCAATAATAGTAATTTAAACAATAATATTTAGAAGATTTTTTTTTAAAGAAACTATTACTTCCGGTTGTCCAATTGTAACCAAAATCTAATCAGCTCTTCCCAGGAATGTCAGATTGAGGAAACTGCAGTTAAATATTTTTTATGTCTTATTGTATTTCATAAACCGTGGTTTCAACATCCACACATCCACAAACACATACACACACGCGGACTTCATCGTAAAAATGTTATAATCGGAATATAGGGACCTTAAAACGTGCTTATCCTCTAAAATCTGGATATGCGAATTTTAGCATGATTCCAATACCTCTCTTAGCGAAAGGTAAAAATATGAACCGTGTGTCTTATTCTCTAACTTGTAGCGTGACCCTCGTATATAGTGTCTTCTAAATAACAAAATATAAAAATTATAATCTTATTTTTATTTGATATTCAAATTTAAAAACATATTACATTGTTGCATGTTTTCTTTTATTATTGCATATATTCATTTTGATTTTCTCAGTAAGTGAACACATGTAAACCCCTTTTAGTGTGAGTGGCGTGATTATGTGCGTGATCTGTAGATCACGCAAGGTAAGCGTGACTCGGAAGGAATAAATAAGGAAGGTAAGTTTAAGACGTCTGCAAACAGACTAAACTTTTAACTCTTCTCTTTGATACCTTATCTTTTAGTTAGAAGTACTTAGAAACAGTTTATTTGTTGGAAAAATAGAGTTATTACACCTTTAGATATACATACATATTTATTCCCAAAAGATATGATGATATATCTGTACAATTATTATTATTATTATTATTATTATTATTATTATTAATAATAATAATAATAATAATTCTTGCTGTAGTTTAGAATCTACATTTCATATTTTGCAATTGAATTTGTAATAATACATCAAATTAGCTTAAATATTTAACCCCCTGTTTCTTGATTACATCTTTCATCCAGTCTTGTCCTGACTTTAAATCAGATTTTAACTTGATAATCAGAATTTGTTGTTTCTCTCTTCATTACCATATCTAAATCTAGCAATCATTTTGGTGTTTTTCTTTTCATCAAATGAATATAGTGATATTGATGTCGTTTGTATTAATTTATATCGCTTATTGTAATTCGAACTGTTGATCTTACATTATTGTTCTTGCAATTGTATGCCCCAGTCAATCTGATGTAGTTCATAATGTATATTTTCTCCATTTGTACCTTGGAATATTTTGTTAGTTTGTTGTTTTCCTCTCATTGTATTGCCCGCCAGCATTCTTGCAGAAATGAATTTTGATTATTTCTTACTCGTTCCTCGAATTTTACTGCTGTCTTTCTTGTTATTACTCTAATAGACACTTACAAAATTGCAATTTGCACGAGCGCCTCTAACGGCAAAGCATAGAAATCAAGGTTACTATCGTTACCCCGTACAAACAAAGACCTGTCATCAGCCGTAGACTTTACACTATAGCCATCGTTTTAGTTGAATAATCGAATGATCTTCAATATTATCAAACAAAAAAGTTGCCCCAGACACATCTTCTGGTTTTAAACTCATTTTTATTAAATACAACGTACACATCACAACAAAGAATTAGGTTTAACACTGAATAACAGATGCGAATACAATGACAGATAGGAACAGGGAACGGGACGCAAGACAACGAGGGGAGGTTTGTTTGTATGCATGACCTTCTATATCTCTCTTGCAGTGACGTCAATTTTGTAAGTGTCTATTTTTAATGCTTTCATTTCTTCCATTATACAGGGTGTTCGAGCTACAAAAATAGTTAAATGGGCAAACAATTTCTGTTATACAAGACAAATTTAGAAAACAGAAAAAAACGACTTATGGTTCTCAAAATAAAAGACCCAACTTTTTTATTCTAAACGTGAACATATACTTTTTATTTGCGTATTTGGTAGAGAATTTAATATTTTTTACGTTTACATGTAAAAAATGCGTAAAAAATGTTAAATAAGTAAAATACGTAGATAATGTATCATTTTAGTTCTACATAACGACACTAGATGTTTACAAATGTCACATTACATTAACTTTCCTTAATCCTATCATAAATATATTCTAAAACGACTGAAACTATAATAAATTTATAAGAAAGAGACTGAAATTATTGTAAAATATTAAAAAAAAAAACATTCTGAAACTATAGATAAATTAACATAATATGCTTAAAATTTGTATAAAATTCATTTTCAATAAGTTTGGAGCAAGTGATTTAAATCTTAATATGCTTAAAATTTGTATAAAATTCATTTTCAATAAGTTTGGAGCAAATGATTTAAATCTATCTCAAACTTTTTGAAACTATATGTTATTAATAATTTATAAATAGAAAATTAATTTTTAGTTTTGCAATTTTTTTATTCGCCGTCTATTTTTAAATGTCTTCAAATTTTATTTCTTTACAAAACTGCCTAAAATTTACATAAAACATAAAATATTTAAAAAATATAATATAATATGCTTCAAATTTACGTATTTAGTCTAATTTTGACGTAAAATGAGTTTAAAGTTTGACGTTCGAGGTTATGTCTCAGGAATATATTTCCCTACTAATCTAATTGTTGATAGTTTGAAGGTACCTAATTGTTTGTCTGAATCAAAGAAACATGTTGATGTCACGTGGACTGCTTGTTCTGGAATATTCATTACAGTATAAAAGAAAATATCTTTATAAAAAATATATACTCATGATAATAATATTTTACATTATCTACGTAAAAAATTCTGAAATATTGTCAAAAAAATATATTTTTCGCGCGTAAAAAATAACTTATAATACGTGACGTATTTTACGTGCCCATCCCTGATCTCAACTTTTTCAATGTGCGTAAAATTATACATTTTTAAAATTAAATTAAATAATTTTGAACTTCATTCGACAGTTATGATCACTTAACAAAACAAAAAAATCACTTATTTCATTCATAGCACTCTAAGTCCAAATTAAAAAATTATGTGTATTCAGTTCTTCCAATCATGGAACTCTTATTAATGTCATATTTTAATCAAATTAATATAAAATTTTATATCTATTTTTCCTAAACAAATCGTCATGTGAGGGTTTGATAATATTACATCATTGAATTAAGAATAAAATTCTCTAACGAATAAGCAAATAAAAAAAATCTGATGTGGCCAACACAAAACCTCCCGCTATTTAATTTTTACATACATACATACATACGTACATAAAATCACGCGATTCCCATTTAGGGGGTTATACCCGGAAACAATAGTAACAATAAGAAAAGGGATAAGAGTAAGAGCTCAGCTGACTCACTTCACTCTTTAACAAAATTCTTCTTTCGCCTTGTCCACAATCATCATAGCATTCATACATACAAACATATTAAAGTGACCGATTTTCGGTAGCGAATAACCCTATCCGGACCACAATAATAGTTACGCAACAATCTTCCTTCGCCACACTTTCCTATCCATTTTTATTAATTTAAATACATACTTACGTATTTACTAACGCTGCAAACTGTACCATTGCATAAAACTATTGATTTATTTACTATTTTCTTTTTTAAAATGTCACTATTATTAATTTGAAGTGATTAGTTTTTTGACAGTGACATTTACTGTCAGTTACATTCATTTGAAATATGAACTGTGTAACAAAGGAAATGTGTTTATCTTAGGCTTCGGGACTAATAGAAAAAAATATTTTTAAATTTATCTGCAAAATATATAGAAAAAGTATTAATGTATTCCTGTAGAAAATTCAATAATCTTTAATTTTCATATGACATAAAATGCGAAAAAATAGCATTTAATGATATTTTTTGAAGAAAAACGATTATGAGCTTCAGGTAAAGTGCCATTTCCGGTTATCCGATTTACACCAAAATCTAATTGCTTCTTTTCATATTAGAATAGGATAGAAATACAAGGTTTCAGAATTTCCTGAATGGTAGTATTTGAGTTAGAGCGAAGACAAAATCCCTACACATACACACACACACATACATACATACATACACATACACATACACATACACACATACAGACATCATCGTGAAAATGTTAAAATTGGATTCTAGGGACCTTAAAACGTGGTCATTTACTAAAATCTCGATACGTGATTTTTAGCACGATCCCTATACCTCCCTTACCAAGGGTAGCGGGAGGTAAAAATATTAATTTTAAAATAAAAAGTTGGGTCCCGTATTTTGAGAAACACTAGTAGTATTTTTCTTCTGTTCTCTAAATTTGTCTTGTTTAATAGAAATTGTTTGCCCATTTAATCGTATTTGGAGCTCTTATAGTTCTCGAGATAGCAATGGTGGCCCATTTAAAATAAACATCTGTATATCTGTACAAGTATGGGGCGTCAACCTTCAGAAACTGTAGTTCGACAACCAAGCATTAAAATGCAAGTAAAATACTCCTAAATACAAACATTTCCTCCCCCAGTAAACTATTTTAAGCGGCAAGTAACCCTGTTCTAAATTCTCGCTTTGAAAATGAATAGTTCAATTAAGTATATACATGAAACATATTACCGCGAAATCCTTGAGTCCCTCTTTACTAAAGTAGTGGTGTAAGGGTGCGTGTTATGCGGGGGTGTAAAAGCGTCGGCGGCGAGGTGCCAGGCGCCGCGTTGCGGCCACCTGTCAATCCCACGCGTCGCAAGACAAGCGGAGATAGAAAAAATTATGTTTTGTTATTGGGGGCAAAGAAAATCTGTTACATTCATAATCATAAGCATATTTCAGTTAATTGATAATGTATATGGTTATTTATATTATTAGGGGATTTGTTGAATATAACAATATTTTCTGCAAGAATATCTCTTCTTTATTTGCTTTTACAATCCATGAAACCAAAGAAAGCTGAAGGGATAAGGGAGAGCATTCCACGAACTGTGTTCCACCAATAACCATTTTTACCTTCCGTCACCTTTAGGTAAGGAAGGTATTGTCTTTGGTCAAAAAATTCGGTGGTGAGTTTTTAATGAATAAGTACGTTTTAGGGTCCCTACAATACGAATTTACTATTTTTAAGATGATGTCTGTATGTATGTATGTATATATATATATATATATATATATATATATATATATATATATATATATATATATATATATATATATATATATGTGTGTGTGTGTGTGTATATGACAAATTTTTCTCCGACGATAACTCCAATACTACAATTCATAAATTATAATTCTTTCGTATTCCTCTTCTGTACATCCATATGAAGAGTTGATTAGATTTTGGTTATAATTGATCCACCGGAAGTACCCTTATTTGAAGTTTTCAACAGTTTTTCTTAAAAAAACGCAGTTAAATATTGTTTTTTGACATTTTGTTATTATACATATTAAAGAAAATATTCTTCTCTATACAGTTTGATTATACATTTTCCTTCATATTCAATAGATGTAGATTTAAAGCATTATAAAGAAATTAATTTTCAAAAATTAGTCAGCTTTGCTATTTATCATGCAAACAGCTGATGCTAATATATTAAAAAAAATTCTAATTGACAGATGTCAGTTGCAAGTGCAAAACCAAATATGGAAAGTGTTGGGTCACAAAATTGGTATGTCATAGTGCTCCTCGCAAGTGACACGTAGAGAACGGCCAAAGAGAAGATGGAAGGACTGTATCGCAGAAGACTGAAAGGAATGCCTGTGTCAAAAAGATGTGTTGGACAGGAATAAGTGGAAGAAAAGAGGAAACAGCTACCTCTAATAAAATAGGGGAAGCTGAAGAATAAGAAGAAGTATCAAGTGCATTTTACTTAGTGTATGCTTATGTTATAATTTTATTGGATTTATAGAATAGAAATAGTATGTGTTCGTGTTTGATTTTACATGATATTATATAGAATCTGTTCCAAGGACCTTTTGGTATGGGATTTGTACAAAATACATCCAATTGACGGAAGGTTTTGTGCTGGCCACAACAGATTTTTTACAATAGAAGTGGGGAAAAGTCTGCCATCTGTAGTCTCGAAATAACGTTACTGTGAAATTCCCCGTCTATTAGTTACTGATCGGCAAAGCGGTTCATGTATTGCGTATAACAAGTCATGGTATATTATTTATAATCGCGGTACCGCTTTACAGAAATTCTGATAACATTTAACATACCTCAGAGCGTTTTTCTTTCGTGCCATGGACTGTACTTTTAAATCTCTCGCCAATATATTTCCCTGCGTCACTGCCACTATTAGCATCGACAGTTGCTCTATCTATCCGTCATTCTATCAGTTAATTTGGCACCCTCTACCGTTGTTGATAGCGTGTGAATCTCCCGGTGTGCAAAGAGGTCAAGGTTTATTCATGACCGTGACTTCAAAGCCTCATGTGTCTAACTAAAGTGTCTAAAACACGTGACGGGGAATATTCGTTATCACTTCCGTCATTGTGCTTGTTAATAAGCTGGTAATTGGAAAGCCACCAGAATTAGATAGAAAGGAGAATAGAGGAAAATAAGGATTGAAGTAGCACCAGGCTTCGTAGATGAAACTATTACATTATAATACGGGTATATTGTAATTTGTACTGTTTCAAGAAAGGCACTAAGTTGCTCATAGCTAGTTTGGAATGGGCTACTTGCGTGGTACTGAAAATCCGATTTCTGTCACTATATATGTAATGTTATATTGAAAACATATATAAAAATATAAATTTTATTTTGAAATAATTATTTGTTTTTTACTAAATTAAGAAAGAAATTTTTCTGTGAAGTCTTTATATTGAACTGGGGAGGGGAAGCATGTTTAAGAATGTTATCAATAGATGGCATGGCATGCGAGAAAGTTTTAATTTGAATTTGACATTAGTTCATTTTTCTCTCTCTCTGGTCTCTCAAATACATTAATTACTTTATAAATAAACACATAGGTAATTACTTGTAATTTAAAATATCGATACCAAAAAGATAAACTAAAATACTAACATTCAAACTATTGTTGAAACGTCAAACAGGTGATCTACATTACCCGCACAAACATACCATTACTATGGGACGGCACCACGCTTGGCTTTGCGACTATTCATTGGTGCGGCGTAATTCTACGTCATACATGGCGGGAATTCAAATAATCAAATTTCATTATTTTTTTTCTGGCTAATTAATAAAAATTTTGTCAAAAGAAAAAATATGGGTAGCAAATTTTTACCTTCTCTTCAAAAATATTAAATAAAAAAAAGGTACGCAAGTAGCCCATTGCAGGAGCACATAATGCGAATGAACGAATGCACGCTTTTGCCGCGGAGGCCTAAATCCGCCAAAATGAGTAGTAGTGGTGGAATCCGGATAATTTCAGTTTCGGATCCAAAAATTTCCGGATATCCGAATAATTGAGTGTTGAACTATCCGAATCTCGGTTCCAAATCTTAGTATCGGATTTTGGTTCCGGATCTGAGTAGGTATTGGATTTTGGATCCGGATCTGAATATCGGATTTTGAATTCCGGTCTGAGTATCGGATTTTGGATCCGGGTCTGAGTATTGAATTTTGGATCCGGATCCGAATATAAAGTATGAGTATTTGATTTTGGATCCAAATCCGAATATGAATATAAGTGTCGGATTTTAGATATGGAATTTTAGTATCCGCATCGGTTCTCGGATTCGAATATTCTCAATATTGAACCCGATGATAATATTTGAATGTATAATAATACAAATTTTTAGAGGGGTATTATAAAATTTATTGCTGTTTACATACCGATATAGAGATAAACTGGCTCACTGTAATTGTTTGAAATTGAATTCATTTCCAGATGTTTGCCTTTTACATTCAAAGTGAAGAATCGGATCCAAAATTAAAATTCGAATCCGGATCCGTAAACAAAACAGCGAATCAGAATCCGGACTTAAATGAGGATCCGGACCAAGAATCCGGATCCAAATCAGGATCCGGATCCAAATCCGAATTAAATTTATGGATATCCGTTTCAATATCCGAACATCGGATACCCTAGGAACCGGAAAGCATTAGTTTGTAGCCGCCGTCCAGCGCCCCAGCGCGCGTTCCGTTTTAAATTCCCCCTTGCCAAAGAGTACCGAATCGAAAATTAAATACGTTGAGGGTAAAAAGCTTAGGGAAACAGGATCTGTAGTCAAAAAGGGCCGTGGACGACTATGGACTGCTCGAAAACCTGAAAGAGTCGACGTAGGGAAATTGGCCAGTTATCGTCAACACTGAGCACAATGTGATCATGCTCCAGAATTTTTTGCTCCAGTTTTAGAAAAATATGGTCTAGAGAATGTCTAGTTTCACCAGGATGGGGCCACGGTGCGCACAGCGCGAGTTCTCGAGGGATATATTTTGTGGGCGCTTGATCTCCCTGAGAGGCGATATTCCCTGGCCCGCGCGTTCGTCAGATTTGACTCCGTGCGACTTTTCTATGGGGTTATCTCAAAGTTGAGGTTTATGAACATCGTCCAAGGAACTTGAAGCCTAAAGAAGGCAGTCCGCACAGAAAATCGCCGTATACCCCAAGAAATGCTCAGAAGAGTTATGCGAAACGAAGATTAAGTAACTATTTTCAAAACTATATGAGATAAAACTTCCCATGTTGTAAGTTCACGATATGAAAATTCTTTTATTGTATTTCGGATCTTTTTTACCGGTGGTGGGTTTTTAATGTTTTAGGGTCCCTAGAATACGATTTTACTAGTTTTACGATGATGTCTGTACGAGTATGTGTGTCTGTGAGTGTGTGACAAAAATTTCTCCGACGATAACTCCACTACAAGTCTAAATATTATAATTCTTTTGTATTCTTGTTCTTTACATTCAAATGAAGAGCTGCTTAAATTTTGGTTATAATTGGACAGCCGGAAATACCTTTTTCGAAATTTTTAAGTTTTTCTTGAAAAAACGCACTTAAATATCATTTTTTGTCATTATAAACATGAAAGAACATTTTATAGTCTATTAGGAAGTGGCACTCGCACAGGTACTTGAATTGAATTAAAAATATAAAAACCATGGAAACAAAAAAAAATATAATTGTTCGAATATTGTGCATTATTCTCTTCCTAAATAGAAATCCACTGCTAATATTTAAAATTGTCCATACTGTTTGATAATAATCATTTTCCTACATATTCAATAGATATACCGTGGAAACTGCTGATATATTCAAATAATTCTAATGGGGTCATTTCAAAAAAAATTATGGTCGATTTTTTTTATAAAATCATGAAATCCATCTCATTTAATAAATATGGTCATAGAAAATAATTTAAAATATGCGACTTTTCATTCATAAATTTGCAAATAAACTTTCGCGCTTTTAAACGGGCTAAATTTGTGACGACACAAATTCATACTCACACAAAGACAATTCTCTCTCATACACACACGCTTCACAACATGAAACAGTACCCTAACCTAAAAGTGTGACAGCTGACAGCAAAATATACAAAAAAGAAGATTATTATTACTTTCTATTTCCTTAAAAGTACTAGTGCAGTATAAAGTATGTAAATAAACCATTTATTTAAATAAATACCAAACCAAATAATCATAGTTCTAAATTAAACCGGTAGAGCTCGACTGTAGTATCCGTGAATATGTGTCGTCAGCCGTTGAAATATTTGAAATTAAACGCAACTTTTAAAAAATCATATCTCTGATTCTAAAGAATTGTAAGATGTAAAACATACACATACATGTTTAATTTGACCTATTTTTTCAAGAAAACAATAAATCAGAAAATGTGAAATGACCCCATTGACAGATGTTAGAGTCAAGAGCAATTTACATAGTATATATCCGTGTTATAATTTTATTCGAAATATAGAATCTTTTCTAAGGAATTTTCCGGATGGAACTTTAGCATGGAATTTGTACAAAATACGTAGAATTGACGGAAGGTAATGTGCTGGCCACATCAGATTATTAAAATTAATTTTCAAAGGTGTTTTGCCGCATCCTGTATATTAAACAGGAGATTTGATCTATTGAAAATGAACTTATTAATAACACAATTAATATAGGAAAAGGCGTGTCTAATATATTATTCATTCATTTATTCAATCTATATTCTACTATACACAATATAATTAGTAATATCCTCGATAATATCCTAGCATTTTCAATTCAATACCGTACCATCCCAATTTTCTATTCTTTCTCATTATAATTACTAAAGTGGGAGTGACGCGTTTAATGTAATTACTCTTTCCTGAAGCACACACAATTAATGACATCATTTATATAACGTCACATGTAGTGGAAATTCAAGAATCCAAGTACGTTATTAAAGTTTGCAGTATTTTCAAATTAGCTCAAAGGTTTTACAGGAATTTTGAGAAACAATTTAACGACAATTGGCAGAAGAGTATATACAAATTAAAATTAAAATAGAATAGTATTTACTATTACTAATAAATATTATTGTTAAGTAAGCATTTTTTAATTCTACGTTCCATTAAGACCCGCAAAATTTTTAATGAGTACTTTCTGACGAAAAAAGGTCAACTTAAC
Source organism: Ophonus ardosiacus (assembly GCA_943142095.1). Taxonomy (NCBI): domain Eukaryota; kingdom Metazoa; phylum Arthropoda; class Insecta; order Coleoptera; family Carabidae; genus Ophonus; species Ophonus ardosiacus. The sequence goes on from OW964827.1 coordinate 41,904,710, forward strand.
TTGATTTTTACCTTCCGTCAGGAAGGTATTGTCTTTGGTCAAAAAATTCGTGAGTTTTTAATGAATAAGTACGTTTTAGGGTCCCTAGAATACTGGCCTTACGATGATGTCTGTATGTGTATGTGTGTGTGTGTTTGTGTGTTTTTTACATCCCTATGAAGAGCTAATTACATTTTGGTTATAATTGGTCAATCGGAAGTTCCCTTATTTGAAGTTCTTAACAGGTTTTCTCGAAAAAACGCAGTTAAATACATTCTCCTAGATATTCAATAGATAAAGAGTTACAGAATTATAAAGAGATTAACTTTCAAAACTCAGTCAACTTTGTTAAAATCATGGACACAGCTCATACACTTAAAATTCTACTTGACAGATGCCAGGTGTCAAATGCAAAACCAAAGATGGAAAGTATAGGATCAGAAAGTGGTATAAGTGACAGAGTGTCCCTCGCAAGTGAGTTGCAGTTTCAGCCCCGCCTCAAGATTGGAAGGACTGTGTAGCAGAAGATTTCAGAGAGGAAGAACTATGTGAAGAAGATGCGTTGGACAGGAAGAAGTAGAAGAAAAGAGTAATAAACAGTGACCCCGAATAAAATAGGGAAATCCGAAGGAGGAAGTGTCAAGTGCAATTTACATAATATACGTTCATGTTATAATTTTATAGGATTTATAGAATCTTTTCAAAGGAACTTTCGGTATGGAATTTGTAAAAAAATAGTATGTTCGTGTTACAATTTTACGGGATATATAAAATCTTTTTCAAGGAAATTTTGATATGGAATTTGTACAAAATATATCGAATTGGCCAGGCCACAACAGATTTTTAAGTTTGTTATGTGGTATCCTTCATCAATAAACAGTTGAATGGCAACAAGTCATAAATTCGTGATTAATTACTACTTGTGACGTAATTCGCGAAGAAAAAGTCATTCCTATATATCTCTCAAGGTATCGTAGCGTATAATAAGAATAAAGTGTTCCTTGAAATTACGTACATATTATACGAATTTCTCCAATGTTCTTGACCTAATATGACCATGTTTTAAATAATAATAAATAGTGGGTAAGATATCTAGAACAATATTATTATATTTTGAGACATGTTCGATGCATTCTCCGTGTCTGGAAATGATTTAATTATTGGATAAAGAAAAGAACCTTGAGAGGCAATAATAAAATTATAACATATTTATTTGGGGCAGATTAATTTTATATACGTTTTTGTTCTAGTTTCCGTGTTCGTATGAGAGTTCGAAAGAACCTCAGGAAATAATTTTGAACTTTCTTATGAGAATGAAAACTGCAATTCCAAAAATTATTTCAAACAAAAATAGCATTTATAATAAATTATTTTAGTATACAGAGTATACAGAGTAGACAGAAAATCTATTCAATGCATGTCTTCATTTCAACAGAGCGGCACCAATAATGGTACATTGGCATTCAATGTAAAAGCAAGCAGTGACAGTAATGTGCCGCCTATCGTAATTACGATATTTATATTTCTCACATGACAGAGTCCATTTTCTTACTATATCCTAGAAATTAAATTTGATCTGTCATGGAAATTATTATTTTTTGTCAAACATGTTATTTTATTTTTCTATAAATAATACCAGACATTTATCACTTGTTTGATTTACATAATAAGTTTTTAACAGCCTCAATAATTTGTTTGTCATGGCAACGCAAAATTAAATTCACTAAGCATTAAACAAAACATTTAGATTTATCACTAAGTAAACAGTGTTCACAAACGTGAAAACGCAGTGTTTTCAAATTTATTTGCAGACAAGTTTAGGAAAATTATGTTTAACAAATTTTTGTTAAAAATAAATAGTTGTTTGCAAGTTTTAAACACGCTATGTGTATTCAATTTCAGTTGAGAAAGTTTGAATTTTCTTAATATCTTGACACCTTCATATGAAAATTTTGAAAGTATGTAGTTTAATATATTTCACATATAAAGCCCTTTTAGAGTTTAGTGTTCTTCAATCAATAGAAGTGTGTATAGGTACAGCAAAAATATTTGAAAAATTTGAGCGTTCTCTGTAAACGGACCCGGATGGTTATGAAATGGCGAAAAAACAAAGCGTGAGCTTTATCAATAAATATTTTGTAGACAGAGTTATGCGATGGTATGAAAATGATGTAGAAAATGATGATGATTGAAGTTTCGATGAAAACGATCAGATAGTAAGCGAATTTGGTTCATTTTCTATTATTCACTTAGTGAAAAGAAAATATAGCGAGAATAATAAATAATAATAAAAATAAATCTGTTATTATTATTATATTATATTTCTAGTACACACAAAAAAATCTAATTACATCTATTATTAACATATTTTTTAATTCATTCTATAAATAAGTTTCTTCTTACTCTTCTAAATGTTCGATATTCTTCAAATTCATTGACGAGATTGGCGGTATTTTTGATGCGTATACGGTGAGTATTTTATAACGTGAAATATTGGATTTGTCATATCCATGGTTACGACTTGAGATTTTATTGTCAACAACGTATATGCCTGTTCCATTTAATTGAAAACATATAGAACCAATTTGACATTTGACAAGACTTCAGTAGAGGTTAATTTTGTTTAAATAATTATACCTGCTTTCTATATTAAATTTAGATGTAAAAAAAAAATTGTATGCACCTCGTTCCCGAGTGATTTTTTGACTCGGCTAAATTTCTTACAATATTTAAATATAATACTTCTGTCAAATTCGTTCCCTACGTTTCATTTTAAATGGGACAGGCAAATACATTGCTGTCAATCAAATGTAGAGTCGTAAATATGGATATGATAAACCCAATATTTCATGTTAAAAAATACTTACGGTATATAATATATGTATCTATAATTTTAAATATTTAATTAACAATAAAAAAGAAATATTAAATGTACTTCCCAGAAAAGGCCTTCACTATCTGAATTTTTGACACTGACATTTTTCTGTAAATAATTACAAACATTTTTATTTTTCAACTGGTTTCCATGGAGTTAAATCTATCGAAGATATAATAAAAATGTTCAATGTATTGGATAGAGAATTTTATATTCTTCAATATGTGTTATAACATAAACTTCCGAAAAATAATATTTAGAATATTTGTTTAAGAATCTACTACTTTCGGTTGTCCAATTGTTACCAAAACCTTTTTAGCTCTTCCCATAAATATCAGATTAAAGAATACGTAGTTAAATTTTAGTCTTATAGAATTTGAGAAATCCAACATATACACATCCACACACTCACACACACACACACACACACACACACACACACATTGTAAAAAAGGTAAAATCGGATTCTAGTGACCTTAAAACGTGCTTATTCACTAAATTCTGGATATGCGATTTTTAGTATGAATCCGATATCTCTCTTATACCCAGTTGCACTGCTAACACTTAAAATTTGAACTTGGTTTTATTCAGTTAGCCAATTCAATTTTATACTATAATTTAAAAATGATTCAACAGGAATTAATCTATTTGGTTAACTGAATAAAACCAAGCTTAAATTTTAAGTGTCAGTGGTGCAACTGGGCATTAGAAGTCTTAGAAAGATGTAAAAATTGTAATAAAACATTTTTTTTTACAGATGGGGTTCGGTGGCCGAGTACCTGGTCGCGATTCTGGGGAACCGGGTTCGATTCCGACCGGCGCCAAATATTTCGAATTTTAAATGGCACAAAAGTGACCCCTGAGGTGCATTCTTCACGCCAGCAATGAATGCCCATGAGGTCACGCCTGGTAAGGCCCCGCACGATACAAATATGTCATCATCATTACCAATATCTGTGATAAAGCAGAAATGGGTAAAATGCCGTGATGATATATATTTATTTATTCAATTTTACAGTTATTTGCAATATTTTTTATTACAAAATCATACTTTTTATTTTGTTTTTAAAGAGAAGATTTTATCACTTGTCATTTTACAAAAGCATTCGTAACTATAATACAAAGTGCACCACAATTAAAAATCTCTTACCTCTTTAATACACGGTCTAGGATGAACCACCGCAGTGCTTTTCGAAATCACCATATCTAGAATTAAAAAAGAAGGTGTGAACATTTCACCACTCTAAATAAAAAAAACTAAAAGATCTTAATATCAAAACATCACTCTCTGATAGTCGAACCGAACTCCCGCAAACAACTGCCGGTCTGCGTGATATCGGCACTGCGCAACGCAAACAAATGAAAAGTGGAAAACAGGAAAAGTCTGGTAGGTGTGGAATGAAAATTCACATTGCGAGAAAAGTGGAAATAAAACTATTTTTAGATAGAGGAAGGGGTAGATTCACCCCTGCATTTCGACAATCTGGGGGAATTTGGCGAGAAATATATTGTGCAAAATGGGTTAACTTACAACCAAATTCACCATTTATCCGTTGATTAAAAATGAACTGGTTAAGGAATCAAGCTGATCCGTAGATCATTATATGTTTTAATCGAGGTTTTAATTATTCACCAACTTGATTTTTGAATCAAGGAATCATAATCAACAGATTCACAGTTTTGTTTTATTTTTTGACTGTTTATGTAACTGTCATGTAAAAAAGTATTAATACGTAATTTTCAACAACTTTTGGAAACTTATATGGCGAGTGTCGGGCCTTCGCCACTAGTACTCAATTCCAGTCAACAGATGTCGCGAACGTCGCTTTAAGAACTTGCATTTTTATTACTAAGCAACTATTGGTTCTGAGGTGGGAAATAAGGATGCGTGGGAAACATTTGAATTTGCCGTAAATTTATGATTTTGACATTTTGAATTGTGTTTTCGATTTTATCACGGTTCTATATAATTCACTTTGATTATTCATTGTAACATCTGTGTGTCTATTAGGCAAGTTTTTAATGTAACATTGTTTAATTTTATGTGTTGATAAGTTCATAAAAGTAATTCAATTCGTGTTTTGTTAAACCGTTACAATTATTTCAATGAAGACGACATAAATCTATATTTTGAAAATAAAATTTTATTATGTATAAATGAAAAAGTATAATTGAACATTAAATTTGTGCACATTCATTTTAATATCAAAATAAATTTATATCAACAAACAAAACTACAATATTTTGTATTAACTTCCAAACCGGTTGCCTAATTTACATTTTAGTTCTATTCCAACCACCAGGTGTAATGTTCAGTATAAGTACACATAAGTTTCCGGTATTTTCAATTTATTTATAATATATATATAATTTTCTTATAATATTATATTTTTATTTTGATATAAGTAGAACGTAGAACTTGCACTGATTCCAATCAAAAGAGTTTATTTAATATAGTGAAAACGAAAGATATAAAAGTATATTTGAAAATAATAAAATAAATAAAGATAAAGAAGAAGCATAATGCAAAGTTATAAATGAGTATAACAGCCAGAATTCTGACATAGCTACAAATGTCAAAAATAGGATTCAAAGTTGTGATCAGTGCTTGATTCATGGAATATGATGAATCAATTGATTATGATTTTAATTTTGATTACTAGATTAGCTTTATTTTTAGTAGTGAGTTGGATTTGTTCAGAATCAACGTCGATTAGTCTATCAACTCATAATTTAGAAATGGCGAATTCGCCTGGTATAGTCACTAAAAAGAGTTTTTTTTCTGCCATTCTCCACACTGTTTCGTCGCTCCGCCTGACGTTAAAGGAAAGACATATCAGTCATAAAGGCAAAGCATTTGAGGGACATTACTGCCTTCGGATGAAACCCGGTTTTATAAAACCATATAGATGTCTGATAATCCTCGATTTATTCTATTTTCAAAAATAGTGGATTTTTCTTGTTTCTATTCTGGTACTAAAGAAATTGACTTATTCTCGCTTAAAAAACGTGGTAATATATTTTTACAGTAATAAAACTAATTTATGTGCAAACTTAATATTCTTTTCAAGGACAACAATCCACCTTAGAAAAGAATTACATTTCTCATAAATCACTATGCAAAAAAAATCAATATCAATATAAAAACTATCATTAATAATACTACAAAGACTGACACTTATGCTTTTAAAAAAGTTCAAATAACCCTTATTATGTGTAACAATTGGTATCCTTAACCTTCAACATTTTTAGTACGACCTCTTTTATTTCAGGTCTCAAGGATATTTGAAAATGGAAAGGTAATTTTAAAAATTACTTTATTAGAGAATATAATGATTATAATTATAGTAGGCTATGGGAACTGAAAGGTGTATCTATTTTCTAGGGTGGGGGATTGATAAGGGTGGGAATTGTGGACTGCAAAACTGATAAGGATATTTGACAAGAGATAAGGGAGAGGTGATCCTTTTCTGAAATATTGCCAAAGAGATAGGGTATCATTACTGACCGAGCGAAATTGCATTTTTCTATATTGGTTGTTTAATTTGAAACTCATTTGGCTGTCATGAAGTATTTTTTTAATTTCTCTTAGGTTGCTAACAACATTTTTAGACAATTGTCATATTAAATAATATAAGTAAATCTCAATCACTTTATCAACAATAATATAAACAAATCCTAATAATGTTCATAAATTAGAAAATGAATTAACGAATAATTAAAGAAAAAAAAAAATAAAAAAGAACCAAAACAGAAAAAATAGTGCAAAATACACGTTTCATGACATTATAGAGCAGTTTTCCCTTAGAAAACTCGCGGCAAGTCGCCCGATTCTAACAAAAACACGTGCGCTAAAATCATATTTTATGAAACTTGTATTTTAATATAGTATTTACGCATCAAGGGTATTACGAAGATATTTATGCCCGCCGAGGGCCTCTGGCCCGAGGGTTTATAAATCGCTCATGGGCTATAAACATCAAGTAATACCTATCCGTCCCGTGGTGCATGACATAATTTGTCTTACAACAATTTTTGAATATTCTATACGGATTACGGATCACAAAATTAAAAAGAAATCTGATGTGGCCAACACAAAATTTCCCGCTATTTAATTTTTATTAATTTAAATACATACTTACGCTTTTACTAATGCTGCAAACTATATTATGTTCCATTGCATATAACTATTGCTATTTACTATTTTCTTTTTAAAATTATCACTATTATTAATTTGATGTGAATATTTTTTTGACCGTGATATTTACCGGTCAGTTACATTAATTTGAAATATGAACTGTGTAACAAAGGAATTGTGTTTATCTTAGGCTTCGGATTTATAGAAAAAATTATTTTTAAATTTATCTGTAAAATATATAGAAAAAGTATTAATGTATTCCTGTAGAAAATTCAATAATCTTTAATTTTTATAATGACAAAATGCGAAAAAATGGCATTTAATGATATTAACCATTATGAGCTTCAGGTAAAGTACCATTTCCGGTTATCCGATTTACACCAAAATCTAATGTTTTTTTTTTCATATAAAAATAGGGTAGAAATACAAGGTTTTAGAATTTACAGAATGATAGTATTTGAATTAGAGCGACAACAAAATCCATAAACATACACACACACATACAAAAATCATCGTGAAAATGTTAAAATTGGATTCTAGGGACCTTAAAACGTGGACATTTACTAAAATCTCCATATGTGATTTTTAGCACGATCCCTATACCTTCCTTACCAAGGGTAGCGGGAGGTAAAAATACAAAGTAGGTAGGTTTATGAATCGAGATGTTTGTGTTTGTTTTTTTAAACTACCTCAAGTGTCAATATCAATTTCTCGACAACATTCATATCAACAACTCATAATGCCAGCATCAAAATAATATTTTCATTTAATGATATTTTAATATGATATTTATTTCTAATTTCTTGATATTTTCGAACACACTATATTTATCATTTTCTACATCGTTACTTTATTTGTTTTCTTACAAGATAATTGCTAAACTTTTTGCTAATTTAGTATAAACTTGCAAACGGTCAAGGTTAACTATGAGTAGAAATGGCAAATTTCTCAAAACATCAGTAACAGACAACTATTTATTATTTTTATATTATGTCTAAATTTAGTACTCTTCATATATATGTATTTATATCACGGCTTGTTAATTATTACCAATTTTCGAGTGTGTTTTTAGGGGTCACTTTTGTGCTATTGCTATTAAGACACAGAAGAGTTTACATTAATGGTATAAGTTTATACCACCAGATAGGTAGTGTGTGCTATAAATATACCAAGTTTACTTTTATCTACTTCTTAATATAGTTAATTATCTAAATTTATCGCCCGTATAACAGCGCTCAAACAAACAGCCTACTTATTTTTACTTAAAAATATTTTTGTAGCCAAGTACCATTTATATCTCAACTATTATTTTTCTCTTTGTAGTGTGACAGTTGGTTTTGATAATGACATTGTTTTGTTCGACCTTCATACTTGGATGACTTGATTATGACGCGTGTCATCTCTAGGGCATAAGTACATCAAACTTAAATTGCATAAAACGCCATAATTACAATGAATACTAAATAGGAACCTTGTTTAGCAATAGATAATTTGTTTATTTACAATTATACCTTGGAAAAACTGTAGGAGAATATTAAATTAAAACGAAGAAATGATTAAGTTAATTGGAAAAAGTTTTCAATGACTTCTTTGTATTTTTTGAGTGAATAGTGTTACTGTTTTGGCGTGATTACACGTATAAAAATGATGGAGCAATTTTTTGATATTTATGTAGATGACAACGTCGTAAAACTATGTGACGTATGATATGTTCAAATTTTACGCATCGGGAAAGATGAAATATTTAATTACAACTGGTATTCATTTCAACTTCTCATCATATTATATTTCACATCTAGCAAAGAACTTATAGGAACACAAGAATCTGTATTTTTTCATTAGCCTATGAACATATCATTATTGATTCTTTATTGTACCAATAAAGTGATCAATTGTAAACTAAGGTTTATAATAATGTCAGAATTATTAACATCCGTTTTATTCCAATATATTTATAAAATATAAAGAAAAACTGTCTTAATGGAATCATGAAATAATCTTATAGTAATTAATGTATCTAGGGTGTTATAAGGACAATAATGCCTGAGGCCAATCGTGCATAGTTTGAACAGAAATCTACCGTTATGCCTTTGACTTATTAAGCTTGTGGTAAACCGGGCACAGCTGGGGGTAGCACTACCTGTCGCTTAAGGTCGGACTGCAAAAATTTAAATTCGCAAATCGGTATGCATTTCGTATTTCAAAATTGATATGTAATGGTTTTGCAAAATCAAATTACGTCTTTGACCATTGTTAGAAATTAAAAAAAAAAAAAAATAAGAAAACGCAGTTAAATATTATTTTTTGAGATTTTATGTTATTATAAATATGGAAGAACATTTGATTGTCTATACGGAAAACGTGTACTTTTCCCTCATATTCAATAGATATAGAATTAAATAATTTTAAGGAGATTAACTTTCATAAATCAGCCAGCTATGCTTTAACCATGAAAACTGGTGATATATTCAAATATTTTAATTGACAGATGTCAGTGTCATGTGCAATTTACATAGTATATCGTCGCGTTCAAGGCAAAACGGCCTAAGCGCCAAAAAATCGTAATTTGCGATTTTGGTACCGTTCGATAGATTGGAGTAACCTCCATCTATTAAACACAGTGGCATAAGTACGAAAAATTTATTTAAGTAGATATTTCACTTTGAAGTTGCGCAAGCGACAATCACAATTTTAATACGCAGGCTTAAAATGGCATAAGGTCCATTTCTACGTAGTTTCTTATGGGTGAATGCAGAGTGAAATGGCCCGAGTTATTGATGTCAAAGTAAGTGTTTTAAAAAATCTGCTTACTTTTAATGCAGTTAAGACATTAAAAATATATTTGTATAAAAGCGCAGACAGTTTTTTGTGTCTCCTGGCTTATTATGAAAATGGCGCTTGTGTCGTTTCGCCTTGAACGCGACGATATGTTCGTGTTATAATTTTATTGGATATATAGAATCTTTTCTAGGAATTTTCGGTATGAAATTTGTAGAAAATATCTACGTTCGTATTACAATTTTACTAGATATAGAGAATCTTAACCAATCATGATGCAAAACACTTGAAAATTCAACCAATGGGAATAGTATTATACTGATAAAACCCCGTTATCCCGATAATTTTCCGCTACCGTAAATAAGTAAATAAACAGTTGTTATTGTTTATAACTGTCAGTGTGACAATTAATGTGTCAAGTTTCATTTTGCGTCTTTGGAATTTATCTCACCAAATACCACACGACCTCTCAGATTTTCTCAGATAAACTTTTATTTTTAAGTACTCATTTTTTTGCTTTTAAGCAAAATCACTCAAGCAAACTGACATTAGGTAAAACCCCTCTTCCTTCGGAGTCAGGATTTACCATGCAATTTGCTTTCGTGTTTGTTGTTAAGAAAAAAAAATCGTGCCCAACAAAAATTTATCGATAAAATCAGGAGATCTTGTGATATTACTTCTGATAATAATAATTTACCGGTTGGACAATTAAAATAATAACGTTCTTAATATTTTTAACATTAAAATCACTTTAAAAATATAATTAAGGGTGATTAGCGAGCATTTTTGAGGCAGTGTACAACATAAAATCATACCTAACAATTTTCATATTTATAGATCGTAAATCAAAACCGCATTTTTCATCATATTCATTGTGCACCTTTTGTAGCATTGCGTGTAACTTCTGACATCTGACACTGGCACTCAAGTTGCATGACACAGTCGTGTAACATCTCACAGAAACACTTGATAAATCCAATAAGTGTTTCACTGTCTCAAAACACGAATACCAGTGGCGTTCGTTAACGAGGACCATAAATCAATATAGAAATATATGCTATTATCAACAAAATTTCGTTTCTACGTCTACGTCGTTTCAAGGTTTACATATCGTGCGAAATATTCGCAATTTGTAATTTCGTGAAATTGAAAATTAGTTTGAAAGAGGAAAATTATACTAGTCTAATTTCGAACACAAATAAGTGAATTACTTTTATGTTATTGAAAGTGGCTTTTAATTTCGTATGTGGTAAAATTGTTAAATTGGATGTTGACGTAAAAGTAAACGTATATTTAATTCTTACAATAGAAAAAACTGGGAATCCAAAGGTTCAGTGCCTGGTATAATTTCAAATAATGAGATATAAATTAATATAAATACAATAAAGACGTCATGGGATTATACTTCATTTCTCTGTGGAATTCTTGAAATAAAATATGTGACGTACAAATAAAAAAATGCAATTTAATAAATTTAATTACATTATTAAAAGTAAAATTTTGTATGGAAAGTTGGAGCAAATATATCTAACATATTAGTAAGTGAAGAGAATACAATAAGAATGCTCTGGATTGGCAATTAAATATGGGTGTGCAATACACTGTAAAAAATTTCTCTGTAAAATTACTATAATTGTTATTGGCGTCCAAATTGCCTAAGTGAATTATAGTAAATTTACAGTTAAATGTAATTTTGTCTACCATTTTTAAAATTACATAAACATAAATTCCATAAAAATTTTGATACATACTTTAAGTAAATTTACATATTAATTTAAATTTAAATATAAATAATTTAAATTTAATATAATAAATTTAGAATTTGTCCATAACTCCTGTAAAAATAGAAACTAAAATAAAAGGAATTGAGTTTTTACATAGTTATTGTAAAATTTGACAAAATTGATATAGAAATATTAACATATCACTGTAAAATTTCATATATTTATTGAAATATGAATATTACATAGTAGTTCTAGTATTTTTTTTTTTATTTGTAAGGGTAAATTAGCAAATTTATATAATTATTTGCTATGTAAATGTAAGTATACATAGTTTGTGTAAAATTTGTTATTGCATACATATTATAGTAAAAAATTACTATAACTTTTCGACAAAATCGCTATTATTTTTTACAGTGTAGGAATGGTCTAGAACATTACCGACAGTAAGATAATGTTGAAGATTTCAAAACTATTTACCATGATAGAGTAATAAAAAAAGAAAGCAGAAATGAAGACAATACTGAACAGCTGAAAAATCAAAAGAAGTATGTGTTACGAATGAAATGTATTTCTCCGGTCAAATTCAAAAGAAAAGAGAATAAAATATAAACATTAATACAGAAATAGCTAGAAAACGATAAGACAACAAAATATACAAAAATATAAATATATAAAAATATATATAATAAACAGAGAAAAGACATAATATTAAAAGCTAGGCTTAGATGTGGAAACGAAGAATATATCATGATTTCAGATTGAATAATTATCCTGAATGTGTAAATAAATTAAGAAAACAATTTTATCGGCTAAAAACTGTGATGGCCAAGCAATAAGTATGTCACTGACCACTGACCTACTGAAATATTAATACGTGGGTCAAGGGACTGAAACTGAAATGAAACGCCCTGAAGAGACTGAAATAAACACGCGATAGCTTTCCCAAAAGGTGCAGTAGATACTCTCAATAAAAAAATATATATAACTGAAATTTAATTTGTGTTTAAAATATACCATATTTCAAAGGGAAATAACCCTTATGATTTTATGAATGATTTGTGCTACATTCGATGTATTGACACAAAATCACTTACATATTTTATGTCTTTATTTATGTCTCTATCGCTTCCTAGTTGGTTGGAGCTCTGCAGAGTTTCATTCTGGTAATTAAGAGCTAAATTTACATGTTGCCGTGTTCAGGAATAATCAAACGTTACATTAGTGTGGAAACAGTGCAGATATTTTCGAACTGATACCACACAACTTGTCTGGAATGAATACTAGTCATTCCTTCTCAGAGTTAGTTTACGGTCTAGTTTGTTTATTGAATTCCAAATTCAACAAGGATAGTATTTCAGGAATCCGACCAGAATTTTAACGATAAATCTATACAGATTGATTTAGTGGTCAATATTGGTCATCCGTCCTAATATAAACTGTACTATTGTCAGCTTGACTTTTATATAAGTGTTATAAATATCAATCAATGTATACGAAGTGTGGTAATAAAAAAAAGATATTTATTTTTTTTCGTCTTCCCGTTCGGAACTTGCCGTTGATTGAAGTGGACCGCTTTCTTGTACTTCGTCGAAATCATGTTAGCGTCAGAATATCTGTGCGAAACTTGAGAAATCCGCTACAGAAACGTACGATTTGTTAAAGAAAGTTAATGGTGATGAGTTTTTATCTATTCTCAAGTTTTCGAACAGATTAGAATGTTTAACACGTTCACTGCCGATCATCTGCCCTGTTACTGCCTGTTATGCCGGGTCATAGTTGTGGAAACTAACTATATCACAATTATTGTTACTATGCCATATGACAGAACACTTGTGTCATTACATTTTTGGTAATGGGACTCTAGAAATTAGTGATGTGAGATGTATTATGAGTTTTTTATACCAGCTCATGGTTTTCCTTTCACTGGCATGTCAGCATTTAGTCCTGGCAATTTACTCCCGACATACATATACTGATTATATTATATTAACGCATTTGGTTTTCTAATACTTCTCCAATTTTTTTGTTCTGTAATTCTGCATCTGATATAAGCTTTTTGTCACGACAAGAACGTACTTTCTTTTGCACCGATGGTCCCGGCAATTGATTGTCCATTGTAGAACTCAGAGTGCCCAAAACCTAAAACCAACTATGTACCTGTATAAAGTGTACCTGAGATGCCTATAAGAGCGCAACTGTACGTTCCTAATGCCTGTGAGATAGAAGAATGTATATAATGATGGCACAGCCGTTGTCTCATCGGCATAGCACGCAAAATACCAGATGAAACAACGTATGTGTCATAGGCAGTGAACGTGTTAAAAAGGAAGAACAGGACGATTAGTGCCTTGGCCACGCACAAACATCGTTTTTCCGAAATCAGAGGGATTTTTCACGTGGATTTAATACCTCTTTATACACGGGTGACAAAAAAAGGGCTGTAATGTAAAAAAAGACTCATGGATTCTCCATGAGGACAATTCGCCGGAACACAACACCCTGTCTGTCAAGACATTTTTGTCGAAACACAAAATCATCACCCGTACTCACCTGACCTAGTGCTATGTGACTTTTTTTTATTCCCAAAATTTAAATGGGAGTTAAAAGGAACCAAATTCGAGTCCGAGATGCAGTTATAGAAAAAACAAGGGAGCTTATGAACAACCTAATAAAAAAGATATGTTGTGATGGGGCCAGTACAATACCTTCCGCCATTTTCATATGAGGCTATCCAGGATGCCCATTTTATAAGTTCCCGCCTTACAGTTTAAAAATAGGCAAAACAGAATACATTCCGTAAGACACTTGGTAAATATTAGTACTTTAAATCAGTACAGTAGGTATAAAAGCAAAACAAAATTTTAAAACCAAGTCACTTATGAAATGTAACTTCGGTTGCCTATTTTTAAACTTTAAGGCGGGAACTTATAAAATTGGCACCCTGTATAAGTATTGTATTTAACATTTCTGGTACACACAAAAAATTCTAATGTGTTTGGTTAACACTAATATTGTACATACTTTGGCTTTTAAATGAATCCCATTTCTTTTTATACCAATTTTAGATTAAGACGCAGTCTTTTCCTCGTTATAACAATAGTATATCATAATTACTATTACATCTCGACTGGTCCAAGTACGAATTTTAGGTTTTCCGCATTCAAGAACAGTGTCAATTTAACGTGCGGCAGCTTTATCTATAATTTTAAATATTTAATTAATGATAAAATAATATATATTAAATGTAATTCCCAGAAAATGCCTTCAGTAATACCTCTGCATTTTTGATACTCTGACATTTATGGCAATTACAAACATTTTAATTTTTCAACTGGTTTCCATGGTCTGTTTGATTCATTATACAATGGATTATTTTATATATTTATAATTCTCTATCTCTAAATCTATAGAAGTTATAAAAATGTTCAATTTATTGGATAGATAATTTGATATTCTTTAATATTTGTAATAACATAAATTTCCAAAAAAATAATATTTAGAAGACTTTTTTAAGAAACTACTACTTCCGCTTGTTCAATTGTAACCAAAACCTTTTCAGCTCTTTCCAGGAATGTCAAATTGAGGAATTCGTACTTAAATAGATCTTAAGTCTTATAGTTTTTGAGGAATCGTCCTTCCAATATCTACTCTCTCTCTCTCTCTCTCTCTCTCTCTCTCTCACGCACACACATACACACATCCACACACACCCACATCATTGTAAAAATATGAGATTTTTAGCATGAATCCAATACCTGTCTTAGCGAGAGGAAAAAGCCCTGCAGGCTTAGCTTCCAACAATGGAATATTTTGAATAGTCAATGTTCTAAGATCAATCCCGTTATTTTTTTCCCTGTTTCCAATGACAAAATTTAATTATAATTTGTTTGTTTCTAACATGCTGATTGGCAAATCACTGTGTAAGTACGCCATTCGTCAAAGTAGGTTCCTACAATTTAATAATTGAGCATCTACGCATCACTTCCTGAAAAAGGATGAGCTCACTTAATCATCCAAATTGCCAACTGCAAATTGCAAAATTGCACCGCCATACCAGTTGTTTTAGTGTTCGTCGTCATAAGCCATAGTTCACTAGATATTCGATATCGGATAATAACGCCATTTTCTAATTACTTCAAAAAGTTTTAATTACTCTAATTGGTATGTAATTTTTAATGAGAGCGTAGGGAATGTAACGTAGGTGATGAATGTAATTGTCACATGAATGAAGACATATTAAAATCAAACATAATATTTATTTTTTTCCAAGCAACTCTGTAATCATAGATAGATCTTAGAAGATTATATTGTTTTTATTAATTTATATTTTATATACAAGAACAACCAAAATCTAAGGGCTGTTTATGATGAATGTAATTTAAAAATTTAAATTTTGATTTATAATTTCAATTTTCTGTCTGGTTCATGTTCAATTTTGAAATTCTGGATCTGACCAATCTGTATCTATCATATGACTTGTCACTGCTTGTCATATTTTGACGTTCCGCCAGTTGAAATTTTTGATTACGATTTTATTTTCATAAGCTACGGATTTGTTAAATACTAATGAACAAGATTTTTTAATAATATCGAGAATATTCTTTACTGTTGTTGATTTGTGTAACGAAGAAAGAAACAAACGCAAACGTAAAAAACGTACCTAGGTGGTCTGTGCTTAGATTAAGATTTGTCAACGGATAGCATATACCTGTTAGATCTAATAGGTATATAACGGGCAGTATCACAATTTGTTTTTGAAAATTGAAGAACAAGATCAAGAACATCAGCAACATTCGGAGTTGGAGAGATACTCTACGAACTGAGTCGGTTTGGTCGAGTGCTGAAAACTTCATTTTTGAACGCAATATGTAGACCAAGTTGTCTAATAGTTTATTTATAATGTTTCTGTATACATTTTTTGTAACAACTGTTAAAGCTGAGTGTGAAAGAAGGAGCATAAATTTGAAAATAATATTAAACCAACTCACCTAAAAATTATCCCAAAACAGAATAACAATAAATAACACTACCTAAAAGAAAATGGAAGTTCCCTCTCGCGTAACAAGGCAATCTCTTAGCTCCTATAAAGAACAAAACCGTAAGTAAAAACTCAGTGAGGAGTTAAACCAGCATTCGCACATCAGGCACACATGTTGGCAACCACGGACAGTACCGCAAGCTACTACAGCCTACCCTACTGCTAACGCTGGCGACCCCCGGGTCCACACGGGAGGTCACTACGGAACCACTGCCGCTTCGGTGGTGATCCGGAGCCCATACTCTTAACCAACTTAGTTGGATCAGATCACTACAGCCCTAACTGCTGCTACGCTGGCGACCACAGAGGCGGGTCACTACAGCCTACCCTGCTGCTAACGCTGGCGACCCCCGGGTCCACACGGGAGGCCACTACGGAACCTCTGCCGTTTCGGTGGTGATCCGGAGCTCATACTCTTAACCAGCTTAGTTGGATCAGATCACTACAGCCCTAACTGTTGCTACGCTGGCGACCACAGAGGCGGGTCGCTACAGCCTACCCTGCTGCTAACGCTGGCGATCCCCGGGTCCACACGGGAGGTCACTACGGAACCTCTGCCGCTTCGGTGGTGATCCGGAGCCCATACTCTGAACCAACTTAGTTGGATCAGATCACTACAGCCCTAACTGATGCTACGCTGACGACCACAGAGGCAAGTCACTACAGCCTACCCTGCTGCTAACGCTGGCGACCCCCGGGTCCACACGGGAGGCCACTACGGAACCTCTGCTGCTTCGGTGGTGATCCGGAGCCCATACTCTTAACCAACTTAGTTGGATCAGATCACTACAGCCCTAACTGCTGCTACGCTGGCGACCACATAGGCGGGTCACTACAGCCTACCCTGCTGCTAACGCTGGCGACCCCCGGGTCCACACGGGAGGCCACTACGGAACCTCTGCTGCTTCGGTGGTGATCCGGAGCCCATACTCTTAACCAACTTAGTTGGATCAGATCACTACAGCCCTAACTGCTGCTACGCTGGCGACCACATAGGCGGGTCACTACAGCCTACCCTGCTGCTAACGCTGGCGACCCCCGGGTCCACACGGGAGGCCACTACGGAACCTCTGCCGCTTCGGTGGTGATCCGGAGCCTATACTCTTAACCAACTTAGTTGGATCAGATCACTACAGCCCTAACTGCTGCTACGCTGGCGACCACAGAGGCGGGTCACTACAGCCTACCCTGCTGCTAACGCTGGCGACCCCCGGGTCCACACGGGAGGCCACTACGGAACCTCTGCCGCTTCGGTGGTGATCCGGAGCCTATACTCTTAACCAACTTAGTTGGATCAGATCACTACAGCCCTAACTGCTGCTACGCTGGCGACCACAGAGGCGGGTCACTACAGCCTACCCTGCTGCTAACGCTGGCGACCCCCGGGTCCACACGGGAGGCCACTACGGAACCTCTGCCGCTTCGGTGGTGATCCGGAGCCTATACTCTTAACCAACTTAGTTGGATCAGATCACTACAGCCCTAACTGCTGCTACGCTGGCGACCACAGAGGCGGGTCACTACAGCCTACCCTGCTGCTAACGCTGGCGACCCCCGGGTCCACACGGGAGGCCACTACGGAACCTCTGCCGCTTCGGTGGTGATCCGGAGCCTATACTCTTAACCAACTTAGTTGGATCAGATCACTACAGCCCTAACTGCTGCTACGCTGGCGACCACAGAGGCGGGTCACTACAGCCTACCCTGCTGCTAACGCTGGCGACCCCCGGGTCCACACGGGAGGCCACTACGGAACCTCTGCCGCTTCGGTGGTGATCCGGAGCCTATACTCTTAACCAACTTAGTTGGATCAGATCACTACAGCCCTAACTGCTGCTACGCTGGCGACCACAGAGGCGGGTCACTACAGCCTACCCTGCTGCTAACGCTGGCGACCCCCGGGTCCACACGGGAGGCCACTACGGAACCTCTGCCGCTTCGGTGGTGATCCGGAGCCTATACTCTTAACCAACTTAGTTGGATCAGATCACTACAGCCCTAACTGCTGCTACGCTGGCGACCACAGAGGCGGGTCACTACAGCCTACCCTGCTGCTAACGCTGGCGACCCCCGGGTCCACACGGGAGGCCACTACGGAACCTCTGCCGCTTCGGTGGTGATCCGGAGCCTATACTCTTAACCAACTTAGTTGGATCAGATCACTACAGCCCTAACTGCTGCTACGCTGGCGACCACAGAGGCGGGTCACTACAGCCTACCCTGCTGCTAACGCTGGCGACCCCCGGGTCCACACGGGAGGCCACTACGGAACCTCTGCCGCTTCGGTGGTGATCCGGAGCCTATACTCTTAACCAACTTAGTTGGATCAGATCACTACAGCCCTAACTGCTGCTACGCTGGCGACCACAGAGGCGGGTCACTACAGCCTACCCTGCTGCTAACGCTGGCGACCCCCGGGTCCACACGGGAGGCCACTACGGAACCTCTGCCGCTTCGGTGGTGATCCGGAGCCTATACTCTTAACCAACTTAGTTGGATCAGATCACTACAGCCCTAACTGCTGCTACGCTGGCGACCACAGAGGCGGGTCACTACAGCCTACCCTGCTGCTAACGCTGGCGACCCCCGGGTCCACACGGGAGGCCACTACGGAACCTCTGCCGCTTCGGTGGTGATCCGGAGCCTATACTCTTAACCAACTTAGTTGGATCAGATCACTACAGCCCTAACTGCTGCTACGCTGGCGACCACAGAGGCGGGTCACTACAGCCTACCCTGCTGCTAACGCTGGCGACCCCCGGGTCCACACGGGAGGCCACTACGGAACCTCTGCCGCTTCGGTGGTGATCCGGAGCCTATACTCTTAACCAACTTAGTTGGATCAGATCACTACAGCCCTAACTGCTGCTACGCTGGCGACCACAGAGGCGGGTCACTACAGCCTACCCTGCTGCTAACGCTGGCGACCCCCGGGTCCACACGGGAGGCCACTACGGAACCTCTGCCGCTTCGGTGGTGATCCGGAGCCTATACTCTTAACCAACTTAGTTGGATCAGATCACTACAGCCCTAACTGCTGCTACGCTGGCGACCACAGAGGCGGGTCACTACAGCCTACCCTGCTGCTAACGCTGGCGACCCCCGGGTCCACACGGGAGGCCACTACGGAACCTCTGCCGCTTCGGTGGTGATCCGGAGCCTATACTCTTAACCAACTTAGTTGGATCAGATCACTACAGCCCTAACTGCTGCTACGCTGGCGACCACAGAGGCGGGTCACTACAGCCTACCCTGCTGCTAACGCTGGCGACCCCCGGGTCCACACGGGAGGCCACTACGGAACCTCTGCCGCTTCGGTGGTGATCCGGAGCCTATACTCTTAACCAACTTAGTTGGATCAGATCACTACAGCCCTAACTGCTGCTACGCTGGCGACCACAGAGGCGGGTCACTACAGCCTACCCTGCTGCTAACGCTGGCGACCCCCGGGTCCACACGGGAGGCCACTACCGAACCTCTGCCGCTTCGGTGGTGATCCGGAGCCCATACTCTTAACCAACTTAGTTGGATCAGATCACTACAGCCCTAACTGCTGCTACGCTGACGACCACATTGGCGGGTCACTACAGCCTACCCTGCTGCTAACGCTGGCGACCCCCGGGTCCACACGTAACTGCTAGCACTATCTCACCTGATCAAAACCAATATATCCAAAAATCCCAAAGACTTCAACTGGAACTTAATCACTACTGGAGCACACTACAACTTCGCTGCACAAAAGCAAGTAGGGAACTAACGTAAGATATCTGACGATGAATATAAATAATTGACAGTTTGCGTAACCCTGTATGTTTATTATAATGCTTGATAATTAATTAAATAAAAACTATTATACCACAAGAAGAATTCTAAAATAAAACATTGATGACATGCCATTAAATAAATAATATGTGACACAACTTTGTACAACTATTGTAAATAGCTGAGCATGGGTTTATTGAAAACCTGAAACGCTCGTTTTCTTCCATAAATCATATACGTTACGTGGCCATCAAGCCTTTTTACTTAGAATACTACATAAATTTATAATAAGTGAACTGAACATTTTTTTAAATTTAATGACTACCATTTGATTCTGAAATATCAAAAGAAGACTATGATTAAATTTTTTAATGTTTTTTTTTGGAAACCCTTCTTATTTCACATTTTACTGATATAACTAAAGTACAAATAATTTTGTGAGCCACAGTAAACAAGAATATAATTGTAATATTTGCAAAATTTATTTATAAATATGTACAACAACAGTTCGAACTTGACCTTAAATTTTACGACTCCTAAATATAAAATTTATTTCGAAATTTCGGCACGTTCAGGATTTACGAATTCGCTAATAGTGCGACACGCATTTCAAGAGTTTTGTTTTGCAAAATAAATTGTAACAGTGACTCATTTGGTGCAGCAATCATAACAGTTTTAAATGTTCGCATGGATTTTTTTATATGCCTTCTAGAACTAAATTTTAAAAAAATATTGTTTTTTAAATAGCTTCATATTTGAAAATACCACGAAATATCCATTAAATATTTTACAATTAATTATTGAAATTTGTGTAATATTTTGAAAAGTCACTTGATCTGAAACAGTATGTGACGTCAAAGTTCATACAGCTTGCGATAAACTATTGTTTATTTTTATTTATGTAAATAACGTAGGTGATGTTGATCAGAATGAAGGACTAGAAAGAGAAATGAACCACAGGATGCAGACAGGATGGAGAAATTGGAAAAGAGTAAATGGGATACTCCTTGATCGAAACATTGTAAGAGCATGCAAAGGGTAAGTTTTTAAAACGATGGCTAGGCCATCTATGATCTATGGCAGTAAGCCTTGGCCTATAAAAAGCCAATGAAAAAAAATAAATGTGGCAGAGGTGAGGATATTGAGATGGATGTTGGGAAAAACACGGAAAGGCAGGATAAGAATAAGAGGATAAGGGAAGTGTCTCGAATGATAAAAGTTTCTAGAAAGATACAAGAAGTATGATTACATTGGTCTGAAGATGAAGAATATATTGGAAGACCAAAGAGAAGATGGAAGGACAGTATTGCTGAAGACTTGAGAAAAGAAGAACTGAATGAGGACGATATCCAAAATAGAAATAAGTGTAAGAAGAAAATCAAGAATAGCGACCCCCAACGAATGGGAAAAGCTAAAAAGGAAGAAATAAATGTAAGTGATGGACAACTTGTTTTCTTATTGGCTATGAATGACGTGTGTATGTAATTTGATGTCACAGGAATAAGGATTTATTTTTATGACTATTTTCGCGCCAATCTTTTTATTTAATTATTTACAAAAATAAAAACAAATTATTATTATTATTATATATACGTTTTGAAAAAAGTGAAACGGAGTCATTATGACCGTGTCAAACAGGCAAAGCAGAGGTAATGTCCACTATTACATACATTTTAATGTATTATTATTTTTAAGTGTGCGTAATGTGCTATATTTATAATTTTGGCAACGATATTAGCAACAACTGATATAGCTCCTAATTTCAATGTCATAATCGCTTTACCTCTTTTCCGTATTTCAACTTTGAGTTCAATAAATATTTATTTTACTCCTACATATGTTATTATATTTATGCTAAATTTAAGCTCTGTTCAAAATATTTTTATACAGTGCTAATGTTTTATATTAAGCTAATTGATTGATAGAAAATAGGAAAAGCAAATAGAAAATAATACGTTGTGTTTATTATTTGTTTTTCATAATAATACTGGCGCCATGGAATTATCTAATAAGATGAATATATATTTACAAATGTGCATAAACTGAAAATATATTTTGTGTCGTGTAAATTAGGTTTAAAACTTATTTTTAAATATGTACATTACTAAATTTATATTTAGTAAACTATTATTCAAAGAACAAAAATATATTTCTATATCATAATCATCATCATCAGTGTGCCATTCTGCTTTGTAGGTAATTTATATAGATATCGGTAATGATGAAAACATACCAGCTCAAATTCATAATAATTCGGCCGGTTTACATTTTCAACAGATTATAAAACCTACATAAATGGTTAGAAATTTCTAAAAAATTATTTGGACTACCTTAAATATAGACTTAAAACTTGAAAAAACTGTGGACCAAATGATTGATGATAATAGCATTTTAAGGGTTTTTTCTAGTCCAGATTTAGCTTCTACCGAGACCCTTTACTTTTGGCTCAATGAAAAGCAACCTCGTATAAATCCAGTGCGTACAATAAAACCTACCTTGCAAGACATATCAATTCGGTTGCTTAACATTTTCAACAAACAAATTATAAAACCGACACAAATGTCTACAAATTTCTTTCGACTAGTTTAAAACATAGATTTTAAACATACAAAAACTGAATATGTTATTCAAGTATTTAATATTGGCTTACTTCGACTTTATTAGTAATATCAACTTTAATTATAGGTAATTAGGTAGGTAAAATTAGGTACTGTATCCTTAAGCCCTGCAAATTTTTCTGTGAGTATTGTCCCATATATCTTTCAATGTAGATTTACTGTACGCACAGAATTTTACGAAGTTGCTTAAAATTATGTCAAAAGAAAAGGGTTTCGAAGGAAGCTAAATCAGGAATAGAAGATGACCCTTAAAATGCCGGTCGAACTATTATCACTAGTATTTGGACCACAGTTTTTAAAAGTTTTAAGTCTTTATTTAAAGTAGCCGAAAGATTTTATAGAACTTCTTTTCTACCCATTTGTATAGATTTTACAATTTGTTGAAAATATTAACCGGCCGAATTATTATGAGTTTGGACTCTTATATAGTGCGAAATAACAAAAAAAAACCCTTTATTACCCTTCCAGAACTTTAAATTTTATATTCCCAAAAAATCTGTCATTAACATTTATCTTTCCTCAGTTTAAACTTACTTGTTTCTCCTGATATCTTCATTCACTTCACATATTATTCACCACCGACTGTTAGTAAACAAATGCGCGACTGTAGATCGCGAAACAAGCGACTATCGCGAGCGAAACCGCGGCAAGGAATGAAGTTGGCAAGCCTGAGTTCCGTTTTGCCCCACTCTAAGTTCCGGTGGATTGTTACGTCAAAGGATAATGCAAATAGAATGCTTTGTATTATTGTTTACACAGGATATCAAAGGTATATTAATGGCATTTTATTTAATTTCAAATGAAGGTGTGGAAAAAGGTAATAATTGGGAAACGCCCACTAACAATTCGATTCTCGAAAAAGTTGAAGTTTATCCTCATTTTTGGATTAGCGAATTCTATTCATACTAATTTTGACAGTTTATATCTTAAAATATAGTCTAATCTACTCCTAGTATTTAACTTTTTACCTCTCGCTAAGAGAGGTATTGGATTCATGCTAAAAATCACATATCGAGATTTAAGTGAATAAGCACGATTTAAGGTCCATATAAACCGATTTTAACATATTTACGATGATGTCTGTGTGTGTGTGTGGATGTGTGTATGTGTGTGTGTGTGTGTGTGTGTGTGTGTGTGTGTGTGTATGTATGGATGTTGGAGGGACGATTCCTCAAAAACTATAAGACTTAAAAAATATTTAACTGCAGTTTCTTCAATCTGACATTCCTGGGAAGAGCTGAAAAGGTTTTGGTAACAATTGAACAACCGGAAGTAGTAGTTTTTTAAAAAAAATCTTCTAAATATTATTTTTTGCAAATTTTTGATATTACGCCTTTTAAAAAACAAAATTCTACATCTGATACATTTAAATTTTTTATTATATCTTCTATAAATTTAGAGATAAAGAAACTATAATATATAGAATATCGGGATATAATAAGTCGAGTAGGCGAAACTACATTAAGGAAACCAGTTGACAAATTCAAATGTTTATAACATAATTTGTAAATGACAGATATCAGTGTCAAAAATCAAAAGTTTAGTTAAATTCTGAAAGCTTTTTCTGGGAGGTAAATTTAATCTTTCTTATGGTTTTATTAATTAAATATTTAAATTTATAGGTAACCTGCATGTATCCATTACAAATACCGCCAATCTTGTTAATGAATTGGAAGAATCTCTGACATAGGAACTTCCTCATACAATGGAAAGAAGATATAATTAGAATTGTATGTGTGCAGAAGACATGTTAAATACAATAAAATACAATATTTGGGTAAAGTTCTGTAATTTTTATGTTACAAAGCGACGGTTCGGTAGCGAAGTGCAATACATTATTTATATAACATAAAATGGAAATGGCGAGAGGTCTTGTGCTGGCCACATCAGATTTTTTGATAATATTTTGAAGATAAAATTTTAAATACCGGAATAGAATAGAATTCCCAGAAAATGAGAATTAGCACTTTTATGAGAATCGGGCTGTAATGGTATAAATTTAAGCTTAAAGTTAAGTTCATGTTCGTGTCCGTCTCTTTAAATGGGTTATGGGTTATATAGGGTGTTGGCTGGAATTTCCGAACATGGGACTACTCGTATAACAAGTAAAATCATATTTTAGTAATTTCTTGCTTCTCTATTTAGGGAATTTCTGCATCTGAAAAATAATGATAGCCCTGGAATTGAAACAAAATAAAAAATTAACAAACGATGTTAATGTTAATATAAAATTTATTTAATATTTATTATTATTTATGGTCCCGTGGTCGCGTGCCTGAGTGTCTGGTCGCGAACCCGGGGGAACCGGGTTCGATCCCGACAGAGGCCAAATATTTCCAATTTTAAATGGCACAAAAGTGACCCCTGTGTTGCACTCTCCACACCATCTATGAGTGCCCGTGAGGTGACGCTTGGGAAGCGCCCACACGGTAAAATATATCGTCATGTGTCATGTGTTGTAGATACTGGCACACCCAGAAATGGGTAATATGCCGTGATGATATATTTATTTATTTGATATTAATTTAATAATTATTATTAATATATTTTGCGTACTTTTAAAAAATCCTGCACCTTAATTATTTTCATTTTGTGGCTCCTACATTACTGTACACCTTTCTTAGGAGGATTTTTTTCGCGGGGAACATATTTTTCCTCCAAGCACTAATTGTTGTTTTTAGGGCTTTAATAACTTGAAGCTTGGTCAGACCAAAACTTAATATCTTCGTTTTCATTTAGTAAATTAATGAAATCAAGTAACTTCGGTAGGCAATTTTGTGTATAAACCTCTAGCACGTCCAACATACTGTCTGGAGATGACTTTAAATTCTATAGTACGCAAAATAAATTTTAAAACTCGCCAAAGACTCATGAGATAATTCAGAACTAAAAACGGGTCAGTAGCTCTATTTAATATATTAATGTTAAATTAAAACTTAACCTGAAGAAAAGGAAATATCACACTCAACTGTTGGTTTCGGCTTCGGGGATATGGAAAAGAAAAAGAAGAAGTTAAAGCTAAGTTAATTATTTAGTAATAAGCATATTCAATATATTTTCCTTAAACCATATCCAGATTTTAGTGAATAAGCACGTTTTAAGGTCCCTTGACTCCGATTATAACATTTTTACGATAAGTCTGTGTGTGTATGTGTGTGTGTGTGTGTGTGTGTGCGTATGTGCGTGTGTGTGTGTACGTGTGTCTGGATGACGATTCCTCATAAACTATAATACTTAAGAACTGTTTAACTACGTATTCCTCAATCTGACATTAATGGAAAGAGCTGAAAAGGTTTTGATAACAAATGGACAATCGAAAGTAGTAGTTTCTTAAAAAATAATAATAATAATATTTTTTTTATTATATTTTCTATAGATTTAGAAATAAAGAAAATATAATATATAGAATAATCTGTTGCAATAAATCACACAGTCTAGACTACACCAAGGCAAATTCAAATTATGGTAATTGGGTCCTCCACCATAACAGAAAATTGAGTAAAAAGTTAGTTATATTGAAAGGAGATAAGATAAAATCGTGATTGAGACGATAAAAGTTTTTTAAAAATTGTTTGTTTTTGAAATATTAGTGATTTTAAGCATCTATACATATACGTCACAACGATTGCTATCTTTCTCGCGCAGCCTACTACAGAAATTGGCGCGAGAAAGATAGCTATAGGTTTCTTTAAAAATCAAATTCAGTTGAACTAAAAACAATTATGACTTTTTAATACTACAAATTGCATCAAAATTAAACAAACTTTCATTTAAAATAATAAAAAAATTAGAGTGGAGGACCCTATTGTCAGATAAATGTCAGTGTCAAAAATCAACAGTTTTAATGCCATTACTGAAAGCTTTCCCTGAGAAGTACATTTAATATTTCTTATTAAATTATTAATTAAATATTTAAAATTGAAGGTAGGTATATATATATTAGTAGTAATAGTACATAAATATATCCAAACCGTAAGAAATACCGCCAATCCCGTCAATGAATTGGAAACATTTTGAACAATTTAGAAGAGTAGGACAAGATTTCTTTTTGAATGAAAGAATAGATAAAGTAGAATTATTTGTGTGTACAAGAAATGTTAAATTCGACACTTAATAAAAGGAAATGGCGAGAGGTATTTTGCTGGCCACAACAGATTTTTTTATATTTTATGACCCATATATTGAAATTGCATTATGGTAACATATTTCATTATATTTTTATAAAAATTCTAAAATTCATTAGGATTTAAGTTTTAAATATATTATTTTTAATAATAATTCTTCATATTATATAAATTGTCAACGCATTTAATTAGTAATGTTACGTATATATTTCTACAAAAATTATTTAATTTTGTTAGTATTTTTCTTCCCTCTTTCGGTCATAACATCAGTCGTTGTTTCTTGCACTTTAAATATTATTTGTCAATAATAAGAAAATATTTTGAAAATGAATTTATAATGTATGACAACGTATTTAATTTTTAATTAAAACAGTCTTTCAATATACCAATCACTGTTTTTACAAGAAAATCAAACAATACATAATGAGAATAAAGTTTTTCACATCTTTTTTATGAATAATTGGAAATTTGCGTTTTAAATCTTATTGATTCTTCTCAACATATGAAAAAATTAATCGATATTATTTACTACACAATTTCATCGTTCCAGACGTCGAAACTCGTTTGTGCAATTATTTCGCCTGTACCTGCAAAAATATCAAAGTAAGCGTGGACATTAATTGTAAACAATTGTCCGTGGAGTTCGCTCCTTGATCGTATAAACAATTTATAGTGTTTTGTATTGTTTTTGAGATGTGTATTTTGTGTAAAGACTGGCTAATATGTTCAGAAACATTGGATTTAGGTCAAATGTAAGTAATTTATTCTTTTTTCGTAGTTTTAATTTGTTTATAAATATGTGATAGATCTGCAACTTAACCTTACAAAAGTTTATAATGTTTGGAATAATAAATAGATGTTTATTCTTTAGTTTGCGTACAGAATGAGTAAAATTAAAGTGTTTCAATGAAAATGAAGGATTTACAAAGAGTATTTGATGTAGATATGTCGAAAATAATAATATATTATTTATTTATTTGAATGTGATAGTATGTGCATCTTATGCAGTATTTTTCAAACAATATTTGCTGATTTAATGGAGGGGTAACTAAAAAAAAGGTATTACACGAAAAAAATAAGTAGTATTTTATTTATGGAAATAATGGAATTTTAAATCCAAGGTATTTCTAGGTACTTTCAAGGATATATGGGTACTACTTTTTTATTTTATATTAAAACTAGGCATTAAAACTGAATGTTAAAGACTGTGAAAGTTTAAAATCAAGTTATTAGTTTTTAATATCATTTTCTCTCCTCTATACGACACACATTTACTGTACTCTATTCCAAATTCTCATTACTTTCAAGTCTTCTGCTACCGTCTTTTTGAAATCCATTTTTAAATATATGAATTTAGAAATAATGAAACAATCGAAATATACCAAATAACACTTGTTTAAATTTAGGATGGCATGGCGTATGAGATAGATGATACTCCATGCGTTCGAATGAAAGTGAATGATATGTTGAATCACATAGGTTGCTGGTAGCACTCAAACCTTTGACTACAAATTACAATGTACGTAGTTTTTTTTATTATTAAATATTTTATTAAATTCGAGATTAAAATGTTTATTATCCACGCATAGTATAACTATTATTGACTAAAAAAATTATTTTAAACATATTTGTATATTTTTGTGTGTTGAAAAAGATCAATTTATATTACGGCTTAGCGAATAACAATCAAGTCAAGTTTTGTAAAAAAAATCTGTTGTGGCCAGCACTATACGTCCCGTTAGTACTACTGTACAACTAAGGAATTGTGTTTACCTTTAAAACATAGGCTCCGAGATTTATAAAATAGATTATTATATATATTTATCTATAAAATATATGGAAAAAGTATGAATGCATACCTGTAGAAAATTTAATAATCTTTAATTCTTATAATAACATAAATCGCGAAAAAATTATATTTATAGGTATTTTTCGAAGAACTATTTTGAGCTTCGAGTAACAGGTCATTTCCGGTTACCTGATTTACACTAAAATCTAATGGCTCCTTTCCATATTAGAATAAGGTAGATATACAAGGTTTCAGAATTTTTTTAATGCTAGTATTTGAGTTAGAGCGTTGACAAAATCCATACATATACAACATACACATACATACACACACGCACACACACACACCCACAAACACACAGAGAAATACACAAACACACACACACACAGACATACAAAGACACACACACACACACCCACACACATACACACATACATATATACATACGTACATACGTCATCATGAAAATGTTAAAATCGGATTCTAGGAACCTTAAAATGTGGTCATTTACCAAAATCTGGATGTGATTTTTATCACGATCCCTATAATATGTATTTCCCTTACCAGTGACGTAACTAGGAAAATCCACAGGCGAGTTTTTTTCTCAGGAAAAAGGCGCCATAATATATTCGTAATTTATTTAAAGTAAAATATAAAAAAATAAACGTCAATTATATAAACTTAGTAATAAAAATAAAATTATTTTTACAAAAAATGTAAGAAATAATTGGTATAATATAATTAAAAATATAACCTACGAGTTTTGAGTTTTTTAAATTCATCCAACAAAAAAATAAGAAAATGTACACTTTATCCTTAAATTACTACACTATAAATAACGATTAAGATAAAAAAACATTTTTTTAATAATTACTTTGCGAGATATTTGAATTTATTTCCAGGCCGCAGGTGACGTCATTATCTTTCTCGCGCAGCCTACTACAGAAACTATTGTGAAAAAGATAACTATAGGTTTCTTTAAAAATCAATTGCAGCTATACAAAAAACAATTATGAATTTTTTGATACCACGAATTGCTTCAAAATAAAACGAACTTTCATTTAAAAATATTTTAAAAAAATGGTTTATGTGCCCATTATGGTGGTTGAGCGCACCCATCAAACCCCCCCCCCCCCCCTTAGTTACGCTACTGTCCCTTACCAAGGGTAGCGGGATGAAAAAAATAGTGGAGGACCCCTATTTCCTATAAAGAAAAAAATTGTAATGGTATAGAAATAAAAAATCCATTTGAAAGGTATCAGGATTTAATCGGCATTATAGAAGATCATATGTACATTGCTAGAATATCAATATATCCCAGGCAAGGCAGAAATGACATAACAACTCTACATTATACCCATTTTTAGGGTGTGAATGCAGATAATAGGCTTTATATTATACAATACACAGTTGCTCACACTATATCCCTGATTGTAATGGAAACACAAGGGCATTCTATATGTATAAACAACTGACATGACGTCACTGACAACTTATCTGTACAGTATAACTTTCTGTAGCAGCAAGCTAACGTTATCAGCAATTATTTCATGATTTTATGTTCGATTGTTAATCGCTAGTGAAAACAAATGAGGGAGGGGCACTTGTTTCTGTTTGCTTGGAACAAAAGAAGAACTATAGTGTGTCATTCATAGCCAATAAGAAAACAGTTTGTCCATCATCAATATTATTTATATAAATAAAAGTAGGCGATAGTTTGTCACATGTTAGGCTGTATGAACTATAGCTATTAGATAAATGACAGCTGATTCATCCGCCATTTTGGAGCCAACTTCAATCATTCAATATCAGTGTTACGGTATTCTCAAAATTATGTAAATCATTCGAGAAATGGTTATAAAGTTCATACGTAAATATTTTAATATCTTTTATTACTTATGCAATATATATTTCTCTAATTTCAAATAACTTAACTTTATTCTTGTTCATAGATTACCCGCAGATCATCGAAGAGGAAAACAAATGGTTAGTAAATTGAAAAAGAAAATATTGGAGCTCTATTCAAAAAGATTGATTTAACTTTAAACTATTTTATACTCGTTAGTCAAGCTTCAGAAAATTAAATTAAATTTTACAGCTCTCACAATTAAACTCAACTCAAAATTAAGCCTGAATTATATAATTCAGCATTAGTAGGTATACTGCGTTGCGAATACCATCCCGTAATGTTTCTATTGATTTGTAATTATTTTAATTAAACATAGTATGACAAATATGTAAGTTATTTTTAATTATGAAAAAATAGTTATTACATAAATTCTAAAATTCACTTTTATTCCATAATTTACAAAGTTCATTTTAGCTCCAATATGGCGGACGAATCAGCTAG
Source organism: Ophonus ardosiacus (assembly GCA_943142095.1). Taxonomy (NCBI): domain Eukaryota; kingdom Metazoa; phylum Arthropoda; class Insecta; order Coleoptera; family Carabidae; genus Ophonus; species Ophonus ardosiacus. The sequence continues at coordinate 41,935,885 of OW964827.1, forward strand.
GTATTATCTAGAAGTTGTAGAATGAAATTTGACGTTACATTCTAGATTACGTGACTTTTTTCAAATATTACAAAAATTTTAATATTAATTGTAAAATATCTAATGGATATTTCGTAAACTTTTTAAATTTGAGGCTGTTTAAAGAAAAATATGTTTTTCATATTTAGTACTTAGAAGGCATATACATTTTACTGTAACAGCTCTATTCTTTTGTTCCAATTTTCGTAAAATTTTTGCTAATTATTTATCTAAATTTACTAATTAGAAACAACCCACTCCCCCTAATATTACGTATGAAAGACGTGAAAAATTTGAGTCATAAATGTTGGTGTACTACGTCCGTACGATATTTTATGCACAACATTGATTTAGAATTAATTAATAACATATGAAATGGCAGTGTTCACATCTAAAGGGTTGTGTAACTAACTGATAACATGATTATCTACTCATATTCTACTGAATTGCTTCAAATCAACAATTACTTATTCTATATAACAGATCCCTGATTAATGGATTAATAATAACGGCTCACTGACAATATGGCACAAAATCGCATACTAACTCACATTATCAAATTATTGTATGATTATTTTTATATTATTAATAGGCGTCAAACCTGTTCTACAAATATATAACACAAATAAGTATACATAGTCCCAGGATAAAAACTTTCTATTTTTTGCCCAAAAAATCTAACTTTCTTTTGTTTTTGGTGGCCGTAAAGCACGATCATCCCTTTTTGTAATCATCGAAATACGTTTTCTTATTTCCATTATTTTGAAAATTTATATTTCTCGTCGTTCCTTGATTACCAGTTTTTGCTTCAAATAATTTTTGATTTCCCATAAGATTTTAAAATAAATAAAATAATTTTATTTTAATTTTGCTAAATATTTGTAGTACTGGATCAACGTTTTGTATATAATTTTCATCTCAAACTATAACTAATTATAATTATAATTTTACTGTAATATATCCTCTATAGTAAATACTTTTTATAGATCAAAAATAAATTTCTGTTTTCGTTTTATTATCTAAAAAGAATACTTTTGAATTTCGCATTTCAAATGGCACATTTCTTTGAGGTTAACCATAAATATATTAATAAAATTTATGTATGCATTCCTTATCAACAATAATTTAAAATGCACATAAGATTTGAATAACTAACTCTAGGGTGATAATATACACGGGGGCGTATTGCGTTTAAATTTAAAACGAGGGCATTTTGCGCCATCTTGCAGACTTACAACAGAACTAATCTTATATTCAAGGCGAGAAATTATTATAAGTAGTCAAATTGCGGAAGCTATTATATAAAAGATGTCATACGTAGTTTACGATATCGGGCTAGGTTGATGATACACACTACTACTAGAGAAATAGAAAGAAATTTTTAATGTAATGGAATCCGGTATTCGTTTTTATATTTATTGTTTTCTGAAACAAATTAAAATAATTAAAAATCAATTTTTTAAATGTCAGTAACTTGTGCATTTGTGCTTGTCGACAAGCATTATAATCTATTTTTAGAATGTCACTTGTTCGAAATTGAAATAAATAGATCTTCTTTGTTTAGCGTAGAAATTATATTTAATTTATAGGTATGTACAATAAAAACTACGCAAACGCGAAGCAGTGAAATTTTGCGCTACTTTCTAACAATTTTTACATTCTTGCACAAATCAAAGTTCTATTTTTATAATGTTGACTTTTGTTTTAAATCGAAATAAATTTTGTTTTATTTAGCCTGAAAATATATTTAAATAATTTCCAAGCATTGAACTAGGTTCAGTAAGATTTTCAAACAATTTTTGAATAAAAATTAAAGACAAATGCAAATTAATTTCAGATTTATCACTAGACGGACCCAGAAAATTTTGTTTTTGGTTATTTAAAACAATTTTTCTATTTTGTTTGTTTAATATGTACTTTATGAAACTAATTTGGATGTCATAAAGCACTTTAAAAAACTCAAACCTAATTTCTGTTAGGTTGGTAACTACTTTTCTAAACAAATGCCATTTTAAAGTAAATATTTTTTCTAAAAGACCTACTATTGAAATGAAGTAATAATATAAAGCAAATATCAATCACTGTTACCAGCAATCAAATAAAAAATTAAATATTCATAATCAATTAGAAAATGAAATACCTAATGAATATTTTTAAATATTTTTTGACAAAAGAACCAAAATTGTATAAAACATTTGTTTCATAAGAGAATTTAGCGCACTTGTCCCTTAGAAAACACGTGCGCTAAAATCATGTCTTATGAAACTTGTATTTTACTGCACTATTCTGAAATTGATTTTACATTTTCTGAAAATTTATTTACTCTTTTTGTAATTATAAATTGAAAAGGTACCTATGTATAGATGCGCGATTAATAAAAAATAACATTTTCCTTTCTTTTTCTCTAGTAGTGATATTTTTCACGTATGTACTTTGCTATTTCGTTACGTATGGTTAGCTATTAAGGTTCCTACTGCACCCATGAGGCAGGAACCCATAAAGGTTCCGTCTCTAATCGATTTGCAGCAGATAAAAGTTGGGCGAAGGCTGTGGCCAAATCGGCGTTTATAATTTCTTCGTCGAAGAAATGTCCATATAAAAATTCGATTCGGCGGGATGAACGAATTATTTCCGAAAATTCTTCATCCTGAAAAAAATCTACGGATAAAAATATATTTTTCGTCATATCTACTACGAAAATATGTAATTATGTCACTGATGCTTTGTTAACAGTAACAAAATAGCTATTTTTTCAATACCTGCGTCGAAAGTGCCTATTTTGAGGGACGAAAGTGGCCATTTTCAGCTGAACGAGTTTTTGTTTCCCTAGTGACTCAAAGTAATGACGTAGCGGGATGCAATAGGATGTATGACACTCAAGATGGCATTTTCGTCGCAGGTATTGTAAAAAATATCGCGTGCGCTACGGGACGAAAGAATTTCGCGACTCATGTGTAGTGTTTCACAAGAGGCGTGCATTTTTCTTATTCTTGTCTTGTTCTTGCATAAAATGCAAGACAAGAACAAGACAAGAGTTATATAGTTCGTTGCAAGACAAGACAAGAATCTGCCCTGCAAGAAAAGTGCAAGAATAGCAAGATTTTTTAGTATTTTCTTGCATTCTTGCACTCTTGCAATATTATATTATAATTCAATATATCAACATTTTATTATAGGTTTTACCTCTAGCTAAGCTGACATTAATCGGAAAAGCTAAAAAGGTTTTGGTAACAATTGACAACCGGAAGTAGTAGTTTCTTAAAAAATCTTCTAAATATATTATTTTGAAAATTTATAGTAGAAAAAATAATAAAGAGCATTAAGTATTCAATCTGATTTAAATTTTCTTATTATATCTTCTATCGATTTAGAGATAAAAAATCTGATATGGCCAGCATATGACTTCCCGCTAATTCGATGTTTAAAATTGCAATGAGCTTGGAGTTAAATATCACTTTATCGTTTGTAAACAAAATCTAATTTGTTGTTCCAATAAATAGAAAAGTCTTTAAAAAGAAATTTTGTATTATATTTTATCAAGTTTTTTTTTTTTTGAAAATCTGTTAAGAGCTTTTAGTTAAGAACCACATCCGACTTATCATTATACTCATGTTGTTTTCAATCATAGACGAGTTTTAAAATCAAATTTGATAAGTTTTTTTATCATATTTTAACATATTTTTTCAAGGAAATCAGTTCAGAGCTTCAAGTAACGTACCACTTTAGGTTTACTAATATTAACAAGAATCTAATATGTCGGTCTCATTAATATAAAAGTGTTAAATACAAGATTTGAAAAGTTTTTAATTATAGCATAATACATTTTTTCACGAAAATATCTTCACAGCTTCAAGTAAAATATCCCTTCCGATTTAAATATGTTGTTCCTATTGACATGAAATTGCAAGACAAGAAATATGCAAGAGTCTTGCAAGCAAGACAAGATTTTTGCTTGCAAGAGTAACACAAGACAAGAGTTATTTAAATTTCTTGTCTTGTTTTGCAAGAGAAGACAAGAAATAGCCTAGCAAGACAAGAAATCTTGTCTTGTGAAACACTACTCATGTGTTGGCAACCCACACTCGTCGCAAAATGCCTCTTTCGTTCCTCGTTGCACAATATACTATTTCTTTACCGTGAATCCTCTGGAATTATTAACATCAAAAGTACTTCTTGCATGGCTTCTGTTCCTTGTGTCTTTTAGTTCTTGAAGTCCTGGTGGTTTAACATAAACTATATACGGCCTTAATTGAGGAGTTCGCAACATCTTCAATGCTTGGTAATGGGGACTGAGTATGCAAACATACCCGGAAGTAACAAGGGCTTTAACACTTTCACAAGAAGTCCCATATAAATTTCCTTTGTACTCTCCATATTCTAGAAATTTTCCTAAAGCAATATCATCTTCCATACGTTCTCTTGAGATGAAATAGTATTCTTTTCCATTGATTTCTCCAGGACGCATGGGTCGGGTTGTATCTGGAAATAAATAGAGCAGAATGTCAAGTTTCTTGATATTTATGGGCTGCTAAAAATTGTAAAAATATTAATACATTTTGTATTGCAAGTAATTTATTATCTCATCTATTTACATAGTAAAAAAAAAATCTGTTGTGGCTAGCACAATACCTCTTGCCATTTTCATATTAGGCTATAAGTATCGTATTTAACATTTCTGGTACACACAAAAAACTCCAATTATATTTACTCTTTATTTTTTAATTCATTCTATGAACAAGTTTCCTCCTAGTCTTCTAAATGTTCGAGATTCTTCTAATTCATTGACGAGATTGGCGGTATTTCTCATGGGTATATCATGAAATATATGTATAGCAAGCGCGTGTTTAGTTGACACTGATACTGTACATACTTTGGCTTATAAATGAATCCCCTTTCTTTTTATACCAATTTTAGATGTTAACGGAGTATTTTCCTCGTTATAACAATATCATATTATAATTACTGTTACATATCGACTTGTCCAAGTACGTATTTTAGGTTTTCCACATCAAGGACAGCGTCAACTTAACTTGCGGCAGCTATATCTATAATTTTAAATATTTAATTAATAATAAAATAAGAAATATTAAATATATTTCCCAGAAAAAGCCTTCAGTAATATCTCTGGATTTTTGACACTGACGTTTATGTCAATTACAAAATTATTAATTTTTCAACTGGTTTCCGCTGATTGATTTATTATACAATGGATTATTTAATTATTTATAATTCTCTATTTCCTACTATTTCCGGTTGTCCAATTGTCACCATAATCTTTTCATCTCTTCCCATTAATGTCAGATTAAGGAATACATAGTTAAATTGGTTTTTAGTGTTATAGAATTTGAGAAACCGTCCCTCCAACTTCCAGACACACAAACACACACACACACACACACACACACACACACACACACACACTCACACAGCCATAATTGTAAAAATGTTAAAATCGGATTCTAGTGTCCTTAAAACGTGATTATTCACTAAAATCTGGATTTACGATTTTTAGCATGAATCCAATACCTCTCTTAGCGAGAGGTAAAAATTTGTCCCTTCAAAATGGCAGCCTTAAACTTTAACGCAAGCCTTGAAACGATTTGCCATTCTGCTATGGCAGCACGGACCATATCTATTAGTACTTCCCTCACTGCCTTCTCCAAACTTTTCTTCAACTTTTCGAAATTTCGGTGGGATTTAGTGCATTCCTTCTCTACTAACACTGACCACAATTTTTAGTCGAAAAGGTTGAGGTATGGAATGTCAGAGGGCCAGTCTTCGGCCACAATGAAGGCTGGAACATTGGCCCGCATCCAGATATGCGTCATTCTGTCCTTGTGTGCCGGGGCTGCATCATGCTGGAAGAGCCATTGTTTTCTAGAAAGAGTATGTTGTGCAGAGTTTTCACAACTTCTTGTAGAACGTTCTCTTGGTACACCTTCGCAGTGGGGGAACTACCAATGGATACGATTCATGCTGCCATAGCAGAACGGCCAGACCGTCTTAAGGCTTGCTTAAAGCCAATGGCGGCCATTTTGAATAGATATATTTTTTTACTACTCGGGTCAATAAATTACTTGCAATGCAAAATGTATTAATTTTACAAATTTATAGTAGTTTATAAACCATATGACAGTATTTATAGCAGGACTATATATTTATTATAAAATTTCTTGTTGATTTAAAAAAATCCCACTTCTGTTATTATAGGTAATTAAAAACCTTATAATTGCTCTTACATGGGGTGGGCGTTTTGTATTTCTCTGGGTCCATGGCAATCAACCTTCTTTTTAATTCATTTCTTCCAATACCAGGGGCCCCTATAAGCACAATGGGCCGGTACAACCCTGGTCGAGGATATAATTTCGCTACTTCTTCGTAGGTGGCTATTTCTTCCCTGTCAAAATCGTCGTTTTCAGTCATGTCGTACATGATTTTTTTCGTACGGGGTTTGGGAGTGCATTTAGGAGAAGCGGGAGTACATGTTAGGGGGAGAGACGAAGAACACAGCCCTAGAAAATAGAGAAATAATAATTAGTAACGATATAATCAATTTTTTTGTGTAATTAGATATTTTCATTATTTTAATCACATTTTCTTTATTGTAACTAAGTTCATGTTTACCTTCTTCACTATCTCTTTGACCTTGTGTTCTCTCATGAATAATTCTTCTTTCTTGTAAAGCTCTACTAGGTATTAATCCTGCTCTCATATTTCTGTCTCCTTCTTTTCTTGCCTGCCACCTTCAAAAAAAAATTGTTTGTATGAGATGCTACCCAAAATTTTCGAGAATTATTTTCTGGCGGGTAGTAGGGCGCTAATTCCAAGTTCTTCCGCTAGTTGTTTTTAGTAGAAACCCTTTTGGATCTGTTGCCCTAGTGTTATTCTTGAGGAACCATCTGATCTTCTGATAGGTCACTGTCAGGATGATTTTTTTTATAAGCCTTGTTTACCGTGTTCGCAGGGGCCGCGGAGCCAAAATTTTACAGGGGGCTAAGCTCCCTCTGATCAAATCTAATATTGGCCTCCAAATTTTCGTTTTTTATAGATAACAAAACCAAATTTTAATATTTTCTTTTTGTAACTTGCCGCATGAAGTTTTATCGTTTTATGTACTTCGTGTATCAACTCGTAGAGCTTCGTACAGTTTCGTGACTTTATAGTCCGTTACTAAGGCAATTTGTTTATTTGAGACCCTTTTAGGACGCAAGGCAAAGCGCGCGGCGCGCTTTGTTATTGTGTTATGTTTCAATTGCTGACCGGTAATTTTGACTCAAAATTTTATTCACCCTAACTGCCTAACTACTATAGCTACAGTTTAAAAATACATTGGAGATGCAGAACACGTCTGAAAATAATTATTTTTGTAACAATTGCGGGAAATTACTGCTTCTAAAACGAATGAAAGTTCTCCGAAACTAGCGCAGCAAGTTTTAGAATTTGCACTAGAGCTAGAATCGGCTATATCCCGCATTCATTTTGAGTTTCATAACTATTTCCAATAAGCCAGTTATTTTTATCATATCAAGCGTTGTTAAACGCTCTATTGGATATGCCTTCTTTACAAATATTTATTAATGATGAACTAAGATTAGGACAAAGCAAACATGGTCTGTTTAATTTGGATTGTTTTAATCCTTTTGGAAACAATTTATCTTTATAAGACAGTTTATGAAATTGCTGTTTGTTAATTTAAAAAATCAACCATACCTTCAGAATGTTGTCACTCCCAGCCAAAGCCATTATTTGTTTTCATCTAAATTTAAAATACAATAACACTACGGAGAAAATAATGATAAATAATTAAACATTAAATAACATTTTAATTTCATTCAAATAAATATTATGTGACATTATATATATATATATATATATATATATATATATATATATATATATATTTATTTATTGAGCCCCCCCTTGAGATGAAATCGTTCCGCGGCCCTTGCGTGTTCGGCGATTTTGCAACGGCAGACATTAAAGTTTTGCTTCTCTGTTAGAGAAACAGCATGCTTCGGAGGGTTTAGGGGGAGGAGCTTTGAGCCAAGCAAGCGTTTTGTCGTGGTTTTCGCGTGGTCGAATGCCAATTGAAGATTATCCTCGATCGGAAAGTCCCTGGACTTTCAGAACGGTCGAAAGCATTGAAAAGTCGGTAGTGCGATCATATATGTTTAATCGTCGTAGAACAATCGAAGAATTGGATGAATTCACTAAAATATCCCAACGAATTTTGATCGAAATTTTGAAGATGAAACTTGTCGCAGCGAAATTCGTTCCATATGTGCATTCCAACGACCAGAGAGGTGTTCATTTGAATGTGTGCCAGCATTTGAAAGAACAGTCAAAAATTGATCCAGATTTTTAGTAGGCTCTGTCAAGCTTTATTGATTTATTTGTTAACATGTTGCTTTTTAATGTCTATCGTCGCAAAATCGTGAAAAACGGTAAACAAGGCTTGCAAAAAAAAAAATTATACTGGCTGACCAGAAGTTTCCCCCAAGGATAACTATTGGGTTTGGGCAATAGATCCAAAAGAGTGTCTAGTAAAAACACCTAGTGAGAGAAGTAGGAACTAGTGCCCTACCACTCGCCAGTAAGTAATTTTTGGAAATTTTGGATAGCACATCATTTTTACCTCCCGCTACCCTTGATAGGGGAGGTATAGGGATCGTGCTAAAAATCACATATCGAGATTTTAGTAACTGACCACGTTTTAAGGTCCCTAGAATCCAATCTTAACATTTTCACGATGATGTCTGTATGTGTGTGTATGTATGTATGTATGTATGTATGTATGTATGTATGTGTGTGTATGTATGTGTGTGTGTGTGTATGTGCATGGATTTTGTCTACGCTCTAACTCAAATATTATCATTCAGTAAATTCTGGAACCTTGTATTTATACCTTTTTCTAATATGAAAAGAAGCCATTAGATTTTGGTGTAATTCGGATAACCGGAAATGGCACTTTACCTGAAGCTCATAATGGTTTTTCTTCAAAAAATACCATTAAATGCCATTTTTTCGCATTTTATCTCTTATGAAAATTAAAGATTATTGAATTTTCTACAGGAATACATTAATACTGTTTCTATATATTTTACAGATAAATTTAAAAATATTTTTTTTTATTAGTCGCGAAGCCTAAGATAAACACAATTCCTTTGTTACACAGTTCATATTTCAAATGAATGTAACTGTCAGTAAATGTCACTGTCAAAAAACTAATCACTTCAAATTAATAATAGTGACATTTTAAAAAGAAAATAGTAAATAAAGCAATAGTTTTCTGCAATGAAACAGTTTGCAGCGTTAATAAATACGTATTTAAATTAATAAAAATTAAATAGCGTTAGGTTTTGTGTTGGCCACATCAGATTTTTTTTGGAAAATTAATTGAATTTTCACAATATAAATTGTAATACATGTATAAATTATAAAGATAATAATTAAAATGATGTCGTATATAAATGACCAGATATGTAGTATTAGAAATGGGTGTTATTATTGATGCCTACTTTTTCGTCAATTATCCATATCTTTTTACCCATTATTTTTAGAGAAAAAGTGTAAGAACAAAAGTTGTTCAGAATTAAAAACTGCGTCTAGTGAGCTCATTTTTTTTTATGTTTGTCTTCCCAACAAGTATTTAAATTTGATTACCAGTAGGCGTCATCCTGTGAGACAATATGCAACACATCTCCTTTTTGAAAATCCAATCCTGCTTCTTTACATGGAATATATGGGTCAGAGATTGCATTATAATCAAAATGGGCACGAACACGGACTTTGGATTCACGGGCCCCTGTTTTACCATCCGCGGGGACCAGCTTGAAAGTTATGGTCCCCTCTGAATTTTGCTGAAAATATATTATTTATATTATAACATACGATGAAAACTTGATAATACAGCCGATGACATGAAAAAAACCAGTCTGAGGAATGTTAAGCGTTAGCAGGATTTATATAAAGCGGCACTATAATTAGAAATATTTTACTTTGACTTGTTATACATAATAGGTGAACCGCTCCAAACAAGAGTAGTAGATTGGACCCAAGTAACGCTTATATTTATTTATTTATTTATTGAAACTAAACAGGCACAAGGGCCTAATTACATAAAAACTAACTTATACACTAAATTAACTTACTCTGAAAAATACTTTCAAATACTTAACTAATGTAACTATATTATCTGTATATATATCTACATTATTGTTATTAATATTATTACAAATTAGGCAACATCTTATTAAAGGGGATTTTTTCCTAATTTCTAATTTATATCTTTTAATATAAAATATATCTTTTGGTTTCGAAAAAATATACATTGGAACATAAAAAGGTAATTTTGATAGTAAGTTAGGACACTGAATAATATTCTGAACTATTTTACAAATAAAAATAATATCTGAAATATTTCGTCTGGTTTCTAATTTCAAGAAGGTAAAAATGCTTAGTAGTGTGGTATATGGCATGAAAGTTGGATAAGTTCTAAATTTCTTAAAGTACAGATATCTTAAAAATTTCTTTTGAACTTTTTCAACTATTTCCTTGAGATATAGCTCAGATGGATTCCAAATTACACTAGCATATTCTAGTTTAGATCTTACTATTATTAAATTTCAAATTTTCTTGGAAGTTTATTCCTAAATCTTTAATGTCGGGTTTTTTGTATATAAACTCGATTATTTATTAAATAATTATAATTGCTATTAGTTTTCTTTGTGGAATATTTAACATGGTAACATTTATCTAAATTCAATAGCAAGTTATTCCGTACGCTCCACTCGTAAACATTATCTAAATCTTTTTGTAATAATTCGGCGTCATTTTGATCGTTTAGTGCTCGAAAAATTTTGAAGTCATCAGCAAAAAGAAGTTTGTTTGAACTTTTTACACATGTAGGTAGATCGTTTATATAAAGAAGAAAAAGTAGGGGTCCTAAGTTGGACCCTTGCGGTACACCTGATAGAACCTTAAATTTTTCAGAATAATGACTTTGGTAGGTTATACTTATGGTTTGTTAGATAATCACGATTACATGGAATTCTCTCCCTTACCAAACAACCAAACCGGTTTTCTTTTATGTCATCGACCATAATAGACCCTTACTAGTATTTGAAGGACATCCCCCGGCGTCTTCCCTTCAACATTGATATTGTTGACTTCTACAACTTCATCCCCAACGTGTATTAACCCTGATCTATCGGCTGCGCCCCCATGCATTACTCTGGCTATAACAATCTTCCCTGTCTCTTCACACGTCTTTATTGTTGCGCCCTAAGAGAAAAATAACTAGAAACAAATATAGAAATAGGGATGAAAAGCGTGGGAATGCTTGCAGAAAGAGTGAATAGAAAATTTGATGAAGGTAAAGAACTTTGAACTAATATTGAAATTTGTTGAAATGATAGTTCATGCTTGATGCATTTTGAATTGATTGAAGCAAGGCGCATCTAACATTTAGTGATTTTGTATTTTATTTAATATTTACAAAAGTTTTTGGTTGCACCATTCATAAATAAACTAAACAATTATTATAACCATAAAGATGTCTGATCAAGATTATCTTTGACTATTACATATTCGTTGTTTTGGAATTTGTAGTTTTTTGTTGTAGTCGTAAACATGGTAGTCTTTTTCTAATTATCAGAAGGGTTGTTTGAGACAACCCTGGGTTCATAGAGTCATTATGCTCTGAAGTTGGTTAGGATCCCTGGTGGAGAAACACCAAGTGAGGGGCTGAGATCCCCGAGAGGTCTAGGTCTGGGACCTACGTACGATCGTAAGCTAAATTCTCACAAAGGGTCTGGTACCCATGGAACTCTGGGAGCTCAACCTGCCTAGGACATGTGTTGATGGCTATGGTACCGCTTGGTGAAACACCAGGGTAGGAATCCAAAAGCCTCATTCACAACTCCGAAAATAAAAATAAAATTATACATAAAAATAACTATATAAACAATAGATTCTTATAAAAGTGTTCACAACTCTCGAAAATAAAATTAAACTTAAGATATAAACACAAGGATTTGCAAATGTTAAATATTTTATATAAAAATTAGCACATAATAACAACTGCCATTTGAGCTGTCAATTTACGTTCTGACATAAGGATTCAATTTAAATATAATTTTAAAAAGCTGTCTTAAGCCAAATGTTCGCTTATGACAGCGCACAGTGCTAAGGTATAAATAAGTTGTTATTATTGCTTGTTAATTATGATATTATGAATATATTAAATGATAGTTGATGTTAATTTACGTTTTAATTTCGAAGCTGTAAACACCAACCTTAAAGTATTGTTTATAATTTCTTTTATTTCTTATTTTCGTAGCTGTGAATGTACTTACATGCGGCAAGTCAAACATTTCCCCTCGCCTCGGCACACTTCTGTTACGGCAATAGGGTCCTCCACTATATTTTTTTTATAATGTTTTACAAAACTTCATCTAAACTGAAAGTGATACGTAATTTTAGAAAGTCTTTATTGTTATTCGTTAAGCCGTAATCATTTTTTTAATATTCTGTGACGTAAATATAGAGATGATTTTATTCTCAAACAGTGGATTTCGCTAATAATTGAAGTCACATAAATTTATCTTTTTCAACACTTATAAAAATGTTTAAATATTTTCAAATAACCCTTCTGGTCAATAATTGGAAATATGGGTGGATAATAAGTAATTTAATCTCATAATTAATAAAAATACTACGTATTTATTATAGCCCAAGATTTGATTACCATTGATTACTTTCATACCAACGCTTGTAATCTGTCATGGCATCATAAATTTAAACTAGTATTATTTGATTTATTTATGTTGTTTTATTGTTGTTATTGTCTGCATTTATATACTTGCAAATGGATTCCGTATTTCAAAATGGCGATAGCAGAAGGTTTGAAATTAGTAAGAATTTGGAATAGAATAAATGTGTGACGTAGATGTAGAGATGAGGAAATGGTAATAAAAACTCGATTATTTTAGAAACTAATAACTATTTTTAAACTTTGATAATCCTTAATATACAGTTTTAAGGTCTAGTTTGAATATAACTGACCCTTGTTCTAGTTTGTTATTAGGGTGGAGGACCCTATTATGAAATCGAACTTTTGCTCTAGGTGGACCTTTCGTGGATCTCAGCCTCTCATTTAGTGTTTCTCGCAAGGAAACACTATAGCTGTTTTTTGGCGATACAGTGGTTCAAAAACGGTTTGAACCGAAACGTCATCAATTTTGAACCAGTTGCATAAATGATGTTACAAGTTCGTAATACGCTAAAATGAAATGTTTTTAACTACGGACATCCCAGACATTTGTCATTTTATGTTTCTAACCTTAAAAATTGAAATGAATGCTGTAATAGTAATATCAGAGTGTGTTTTATTTTTATTTTATTTGTATTTAACGACAAATGATTCTCCATTTCACCATTTACTAGTTTATTCGGTTTATTATTCATTTTGGCACCTTAAATAATATTAACCTAAAAACAGACTGTTTTGAACCGGCTCACAAAACGGTTTGAACACGGTTTAAACGCTTGCGTCAGTGACGTCACCGTTGCAACGCTAAAATATAATAGTTTGAACCGGGTTAAACCGTTTTTGAACCAGTGTATCGCCAAAAAAACAGCTTATGTTAGCTTCGTTTCTCTAATAACCCTGGACGTTATTAGGGAAAACGAAGTGTTATTTGTCGCTACGCTATCATAACGTTTCCTTGGGAGAAACACTAAATGAGAGGCTGAGATCCACGAAAGGTCTGAAACCTACTTGTGACCGTAAGCTAAGCTCGCATAATCGGACGGACCTTATACCTGAACCCCACCCCCCTCCCCACCTGTCTATCTTATTAAAAATTAGATTTTAATTGCACGCCTGTGATAATTGTCATCAGACATCTATAAAAATTTAAAATGTACTTTAATTTTTGTCTGTGTTTATTTCTCATGGTACAACCAACTAAATCATCATCTTGAAGTGTCAAGCATCCATTAAACTATAACTCACCACAATTGGCTCGGCATTTTGAGCCCCAGTCTTTGCAAGCAAAGAGAGAGAACTTTTAACTTATTTTATCGTGTGCGACGTACTTTCTACTGCACACTAGCAGAGAGAAACTTACCAAAGGTTCATTACTCTTCACCAGTTGGACTATTTTTATGGTTTCTTCATCTTCATCGACCTCCAGAGGAATTTCTGGAAGATGGGGATAGTAGTCTTTTTGGGCCACAGCATCATGTGCGCACAGAATGCCCTAGAAGAAGAACATACTATTAAGAAAGAAAAGAGGATGATTCAAATCTAGAGTCAGGAGAAACTGGAGTGAATGTATTTATACACCAAATAAAGGAATCTATGGGCACCAACTTACAAGACTTTTAGCCTTGTTCTCAGGCAAAGTTATGTACGTTGGGACGTCTCGACAGCAGCGAAATATTTCAAAGATATCAGCTAACGTAACGTATGTAACATAAGTTTTGAGAAAAATTTCAAGCTTCAACTTTTATTTCTAAACACGGTCTAATCTAATTGCCACTTGGTATAATAAACATATAATAGTTGTTTTATAAGGTGCCGTTTTAAAATTGCCAGAAAAAAAAATTAAAGATGTTGAAACCTGAAATACGCAAATCTATCTAAAGATTAGTAGTAAGATAGCCGATTAGCCGAAACGTAAAGTTGTGAACGTTTTTGGGGATCAAAATATTAGAGACGACTATTTACCGATCTATACGGGAATGTAAAGAAGGTGTAGTAAAGTGAACCCAAATCGAATCAGAAGACGCAAGACAAAGTTAGAACGAATTTAGCTGGAAAATGTAGAAATTTTTAGATGATTGTTAGCAGAATTTTGGTCAGTTATGATTTAAAATTTAGAAAAAGCAATAATGTAACCAAATATACAGCGATCCAGCTTGAGTGAATCTGCAGAGTGAAAACAAAAGAGAAAGAGAGAGTTTAAACCCCCAAATGTTTCTCAGGTGCGACTGATTGAATACTTTTGGACATTTCTTAGCAACAGTTACAGACAAGAATATTTCTGATGATCCGGGATTCGAGAAGTATATTTAACACCAACCGACAAGGTATTAAAAATTGCCTCGCATTGAAGATTAGAGGCATTTACGAAAATTCTACCGGTAGAAACTGCACCTACCGGCTGCGTTCGAAAACACAAGTGGTTAATAGTTACCGTGTTCGAAAATTGTACCATATCTACCAGATCCATGATTTGTGGATCGAGTAATTCAGCCGGTAAATGCGGTAAATGAAGAATCTAACCTCAAAAAAGGTAGAGATGCCAAGCGAAGTTGGAATCAGAAGTAGATTTCAGAAGTTACTTATGTTAATACAGAAAACGAGACGAGATAACATTTAACTACGTCAAATTTCAAATCTGTTTCATCTTTGAACTGCTTTTCATAGGTTATAAATCTACTCTGTTTATCACTTGCGTTCTTAAAGTATCTATCCCGGTAGCTGTAACCTGATGAACAGCTGTTTACTGGTATATACCGGTAACAGTTCACCGGTAGAATTTTCATAAATGCCTATTGATATCCTATCAGTGTTGTAAAATTAGATTTTTTATCTCCTTAGTTTATAAGGAACACCCCCTTATGTCAACGATTCAATAAAAAAATTCTTTCTATTTGAGAAAGAGTTCTAACCTTTCCTCAAAAATTTTGTTACATACGTTAAAGTCTGTTCGCTCCTAGCTGAAACAAGCCGATAATTTATTACCCCAATAGTTATTATCACAAACCATAAACCACTTTCTTGAGCCTTTGTTCATCAAACGGCGGTCAGTTGTAAATGGAGTGTTGAACAAGGATTGTATTCAGTTCGTTTTGATATATGCGTTTGTAAATTTTTAAGAAAATTTTTTGAAATTATTTTGAAATGTATTTACAGGTAGGTATTATCATTGAATAGGTAAAAAGTGTGAAGGAAAGTTGCCATTATTTGATTATTTTATGACGAGTATAACTGTATACTTGTAACAATGACATTTTCTCTTACTTATGCAGATTTCGAATACGTCCCTGTTCTACACTACCTGAGGATTTTCTATTTGTTTGTGGTAATATCTATTGGGGTAATAAAATATCGGCTTGTTTCAGCTAGGAGCGAACAGACTATACACAAAAATTAAATCCCTCTTTCTTCCTACCTGGACATGAGGTCTCTGGAGTAGAACAAACAACTCCTTACACTCCTCATTGGTCTGTACTTTCTGTGCAAGAACTTCTAGTACATCCACCATCACATTCATCGACGTGGACAGCAACGGGAAGAACTTATCGCTCGCCCCATTGCTGAGTATCTTGTTGTGAACTTTGACCAGGGCGTGTAGTTCTTTACTCTGCAGGAGATCGTTGAGAAAACCCAGCTCTTCTTCAGTGCTGGGCAACTCTCTTGCGTCCTGCAGACTAGTCAGGAGCCGAGACAGAGCTGAAGCCATGATAAAAGTTAGAGAGAAGGCATAGCTACAAAAGAAAGAGGAGTCACCTACCTAGGAAGAAAGTTAGAATAGAGAGAGTCAGATGGTTTAGTCTTTAGTGTAAGGTGAAAAATGGAAAATGAAAATAGATCAGTTAAGGAAATACAACAGAATAGAGTGAAATTATTTATTATTAAATCCATACTAATGTAATAAATGCGAAAGTAACTCTGTCTGTCTGTCTGTCTGTCTGTTACGTTTTCATGCCTAAACCGCTGAACCAATTTTGATAAATTTTGGCATAGAGATACATTGGACCTTGGAGAAGGACATAGTATGGAGAACCCATCATTTCTCTAAAAATTCTTATTTATGCTTTTGATAAGCAATAAAAAGTGTTTCAGCGTTTTTGAAAAAAAAGGCAGTACAATAGGGGATGATTTTAATTATTTTTTTTTACCTTCCGTCACCTTTAGGTAAGGGAGGTATTGTCTTTGGTCAAAAAATTCGGTGGTGAGTTTTTAATGAATAAGCATGTTTTAGGGTCCCTACAATACGAATTTACTATTTTTAAGATGATGTCTGTATGTGTGTGTGTGTCCGTGTGTGTGTGTGTCCGTGTGTGTGTATGCATGTCCGTGTGTGACAAATTTTTCTCCGACGATAACTCCAATACTACAATTCTAAAAATTATAATTCTTTCGTATTCCTCTTCTGTACATCTATATGAAGAGTTGATAAGATTTTGGTTATAATTGATCCACCGGAAGTACCCTTATTTGAAGTTTTTAACAGTTTTTCTTGAAAAAACGCAATTAAATATTATTTTTCGACATTTTGTGATTATCAATATGAAAGAATATCTTATTCTCTATAAGGTTTGATTATACAGTTTCGTTCATATTAAATAGATATAGAGTTATAGAGACATTAAGAGAGATTAACTTTCAAAAATTAGTCAGCTTTGTTAAAATTATGGAAATAACAGATATATTCAGAAAAATTTAATTGACAGATGTCAGTGTCAAATGCAAAACCAAAGTTGAAAATTATGTGTGAATGTGATAGAGTGTCCCTCCAAAGAGAAGAAGATGGAAGGACTGTGTTGGAGAAGATTTGAGAGAGGAAGAATTGTGTGAAGAAGATGCGTTGTACAGGAATGATTAAAAGAGAAGAGTAAGAAACAGCGACCCCTAATAAAATAGGGAAAGGAACTTTCGGTATAGAATTTGTAAAAAATAGTGTGTTCGTGTTACAATTTTATAGGATATACAGAATCTTTTTCAAGAAACTTTTGGTATGGGATATATAAAAAATACATCGAATTGACGGAAGGTTTTGTGCTGGCCACAACAGATTTTTTAGCTTTATATCTATAGTTAAGTTTTAACTGTTAGCAGATTTTCGATATTTGTCGGAGAGATAGCTTGCATCATATGTACAGAAGTAAAAGTCCCCGAAACATGTTTAGAAAAGGTCGCTGTTAGGTGCAGTGCGGGATCAGTGGGCGGAGCCTGTTACATGTACGATGCGAGACAGGTTGCCGGCTCCCTACGCAGCACATGTCTCGGAAGTAAATGTGAAAAATTACTGGTACACGTATAGCTAATCGTTATTCTAGCTTTACCCGTGCGAAGCCGGGGCGGGTCGACTAGTACAGAATAAAATTTACTAGCTGGGTATTCCTCCCTCTCGTCGCTAACCAGAGAGGTACTAGATTCAAGCTAAAAATCCCATATCCAGATTTTAGTGAATAAGCACGTTTTAAGATCCATACAATCCGATTTTAAAATCTGTACTATGATGTGTGTGTGTGAATGATAAACGATTTCTCAAATTCTAACAGCCCGATTCACAAAAAGGTTTAAGCTAATCCTCATTTTCGGATTAGTGAATTCTATTCTATTCCGGTATTTAAAATTTAATTTTCATGATATTATCAGTAAAGGTAGATACTAGGAATAGATTACACTTTATTTTAATTTATAAACTGTCAAAATTAGAGTAGAATTCGCTAATCCAAAAATGAGGATTAGCTTAAACCTTTTTGTGAATCGGGCTGTATAAGACTAATGACCTATTTAACTACGGATTTCTCAATCTTACATTAATGGAAAGAGCTTATATGGTTTTGGTCGGTTTTGGTAAAAACTAGACAACCGGAAGTAGTAATTTCTTACAAAATCATCTAAATATCATTATTATTTTTTTTAAATTTGTGTTACAAATATTCTGGAATAAGTTTTACTTTAATTATATTTGGCGAAGAGCTTTAAAATTGTACGAATAAAAATAACAGAATTTGGTAGAACTTGTTTAGTACCACTGATACAAATTATAAAAAAAACCTTGTAGTTAGTATATGTTCTAAAATTTACACCGATATTTCAAATGGGTTAGTCAAAGGATATACAAATTTACTTTTTTAGTCAAATATTTCTGGTACTTCTGGTCTAAATAATTACACATTCTAACTACACATTAAATTTATGTTAACTGTCCCCGTACTAAATTTCAGTTTAATTGATTTTTGAAAATAAAATTGAGTGTCACTAATATCAATAATAATCACTCTCAATTATAAATACATAATTGTCTTATGACCGTATTCATAAACACTCGTAAAATTTTAAACGGTTCGTTATAATTTTTATCCAATAAAAAAGTCGACATTGAAAGAAAAATCGAATTTTTATTTGTCAAGTGTGATTCTATTTGGCAAAAATTATAATGAGTCGTTTTGAAATTTTACGAGTGTTTATGAATATGAGCATTAGTATATATATATATCAAATTTCACTCTAATATTTCAAACAGTTCAACACTTATATAATATTTTCCTTTTTAGGTAGCACTGATCTAATTAATTACAGTAATTAATTCTTTTTCTGGGAAGTAGGTACATTTAATATTTCTTATTTTATTAGATATTAATTCAATATTTAAATTATAAATACATATATTGTATATAGCCGTCAGAAATACCGCCAATCTCGTCAGTGAATTTGAAGAATCTCGAATATTTAGTTGAGTCTGATATCTCAAACAGTTCCAAAATTACACCCCTGTAATTTTAGGCCAACATTTTAAATACCACTGGTTTCATGAATTTCTTAATCAAATAGCCAGTTGATTGCAAATGGACCGAAAAAAATCATATCCAAATTTGAGTTTAATATCTCAAACGGCTCAGGAGATACAAGCTTCCAAATTTACTCCGAAAATCCATCCGTGCGGTCTATTAAGAAGCAATAAAAATGCACATACTAGTTATGCCCAGTTGCACCGCTAACACTTAAAATTTAAACCTGGTTTTATTCAGTTAGCCAATTCAATTTTGTACTATAATTAAAAAATTATTCGACAGGAATTAACATTAATTTATTTAGTTAACTGAATAAAACCATGTTTAAATTTTAAGTGTCAGTGGTGCAACTGGGCATTAGTGACGTGTATCTGGAGAGATCACTTAGACATCCGGGATTTTAAATTATAAACTATTAACAGCAAATACTATACACTTTCAAGGACTATAACTAATGGTCTAATCGAAAAAATTGAAATTTGGTATACAGGGTAACTAAAGGGTTTTGAGTTCAGGTAGCGTATTTTCACGGGATTGAGGGTTATTAACTCGCAAATGGGTTCGGAGCAAAACTAGAATTTTACATTTAATTATATAAAAATTTGTCAAATTTTTAAATGTTGAAATAAAATTATGAAAATTGGTATATGCGCTAATAAAAGTATGATTAAATGGTAAAAACAAATTTGAAACATATTTTTTAGTTTTGAAGTTATTAAAGGTTAAACTTGAAAAGGGCTGAAAACTCTTTACCGGCGATTGAGCTATCTGATGATTTTATAAATTTTTATTTGCCAAAACTGTGCCAGGTCTTTCAAACATTTGAAACTTAGTATACTTATGTAAAATCGGAATCCGGCCGCAGAAACTTTTATTAATCTCCAGTTTTTGAGTTATTAACCCTATATGGGCATTATATCTACTAATTAAAATTGTTCGGTTTTCGATTTTTCCAAATCTTTATCGTTAATTTGCAGAAATAGGTCCATCATGAATATGGTTAATTTTTTTGATTACTTGTGTAAAAAAGTCTGTAGAATCGAATGACGTAGGATTGAAAATTGGCCGCGCCTTGGTATTCGAGTTACGAACGGTAAAACACGAGTGCATTTTTGACATTAATTTTTGAATGTTCATTTTTCAGTTACCATTGAATAAAAAAAATTGGTGGGCAGGAAAAATTCAAAATACAAAGAAAACATAAAAGAACTAGGCCATTTCCTTTGGCGTAATTTTAGAAATTTAAAAATAACTTTATTTCAACAATACTGCGTGCCATAAATTTATTTAAATATATATTTATAAGTGTACATATATTACAAATAATAATTTTGAAAAATACAATAAATAAAAATTAATAATGTGTTCTATGTTCAACATAAAATAAGTTCTAAAACTTAACTAACTTAAAAAATTAGCATAGTTTAGTGCGAAAAATAAAATAAAACACAACACATATATAAACAATTTATTAAACAAAATATATACAAAAGAAAAACATAAAACTACATGCGATAGTCGTCCATTTAGTAAGGATTTAAGCAAGCGTCCTGTTTGATTTCCTTCTCACCTGAATCCCAGTCTGTTGTTCCGTTTTCTAGTTCACCCGACATTCTACAACAAATCAATGAACAAAAATTATCACAATTATCCCCAACGAGAAATATAGGTTAGAAAGCAAAGCCTACTGCGTTCAAATTCAAACGCAAACAATACTACTTCAAAAAATATACGTGCTAATCTTTTCTAAAGCGAAAACAAACCTAAACAATCTCCCTACGTCTGCAAAATATGATATGCGATAAGAATTTGCTGAATAGGATAAATACATAAGTTCATTACTGGGCGTGTGACAAACAAACTTAATCAAACAACAATGGACGACCGAAAAAGGAATTGTATAATGCGCAAAATAATACTTATGGATTGTAGTGAAAATACGCATACCTTATCGTGTTTTATACCATATTTTGACAGTTTTGAAGCCATGCATTTATTGGAATGTCAACCCGTAGATAAAATGGCTGCAGGATGAATCATGCGCATTAACATGATCACGTAACGATATCGACAGGGGTGGAATGGATATATTTACAAAGGGATGAGTTGAATAGAGAAGGAATCAGGATAAATTCAACAAAAAATGTTTGTTACTACTGTTTTTAATGAGGAGAACAACTATATGTATTTCTTTTAAATAGTTTATAGTTATGATTTTGTAAAAAATATTTATAATGGGGAAGTTTAGCGATTTTTTTTTATATTTTTATTCCGTGGGAAATGTCTTACAAAATGATATAACATTATTAAAATATCTTTCAGAACTCATATTATTAATTGGAAAAATACTACCTTTTTTAGTTTATGTTCCGTATTTATTAATTTAAACCCAACGTTTCGGCACCATAAACTGGTGCCTTCTTCAGGGGATACATTGACATTAATTTTTTAATTAACAAAAATAACGAGTAACCAAGGTAACAAGAAATATTCATAAATGTTACCTTTTTTATGTATACAATTTTCTAGACAATATATGCATGCCCGGCAATAATATGGACGGCGAACATGCATCTTCTCAGGAAAAAAAATCTCCTTTTGCCAGAGGAAAAATCGTCCCAAAAACTGGCAGAGAAGTGATCTGTATAACTCAGAGACGCTTTATCGGTAGCGAAATACCGCAGCCGTACTCTTTATAAACAGATGTTAGAAAAAGATTATAAAAAATTGTATACATATTACAAATTACAACATATTTAATATTGGAAGCCATGCGCGACTAAGTTCTAATCCGTTACAATGATTGAGATTGATATTTCTTGTTTTATAAATCTCAATGGCTTCTCTTATTAATCTGTTGTTAAGTCGAGAAGGTCTTGCAATAATTTTCGTATCTTCAAACTTTATTTGGTGGAATTCTTCCAAGGCATGTTCTGCAACGGACGATTTCTCAGGCTGGTTCAATCTGATCGATCGATGATGTTCTCTCAATCTTGTAGAGACAGTTCTACCAGTCTGGCCGATGTAAACTCTCCCGCAGACACATGGAATTCTGTAAATCCCTGATGATTGAAGAGGGATGACGTCTTTCACTTGTTTCAACATATGTCGAAGTTTAACATATGGTGAAAACGAAATCTCCATGTTCTTCTTACGAAGAATTCTACCAATCTTGTCCGTTACGTTTTTAACATAAGGAAGCGATGCATATAATACGTTCCTTTCTTCTTCATTGTTTGTTGTTCTATTTGCTTTATTAATGTCTATGTATCCCCTGAAGAAGGCACCAGTTTATGGTGCCGAAACGTTGGGTTTAAATTAATAAATACAGAACATAAACTAAAAAAGGTAGTATTTTTCCAATGATATAACATGTTTTATTTTTTTCAAAAATGCCCAGATTTTCCAGAAAAGCCGATTTTAAGCTGTGATGACGTCGGTAGAGGCTTGGCGCAACGTATGTCGATTTATATACTGACGCATGCGGTTGCGGTTATCAGTCACTTGAGACTGAGGTGTTGTTATGACGTACGTTCAAGTGGTCCGATTTCACCGTTCTGTGTGAGTTTGCGCATAACTGACTTGTGACGTACTTAGAGTTTACCCAAAATATATTAATTACAAATAAATGGAGCAATAATTTTAATTTTTAATTTCAATTTCAGCAGTCATTTGTGTTATATTTGTGAGAAAATAGTTAGTATGTTATGTAGAATTTTTACCATGCTAAACTTACCCATTTTCCTGACTATAGGTACGTTTAGTAGTATAGAGCGTTGACATTGACATCTTTATATAATTATTTTATACTTACTGTAATTAAAAAAAAAAATAAGTACCTGTAAACGGATATAGGGTGTTTTAAAGAATAAAATATAAAGATTTATATTTTGTTTAATAGTAATTTATAGTTTATATTTATTTTTGTTTACCATACAGACATAAAAT
Source organism: Ophonus ardosiacus (assembly GCA_943142095.1). Taxonomy (NCBI): domain Eukaryota; kingdom Metazoa; phylum Arthropoda; class Insecta; order Coleoptera; family Carabidae; genus Ophonus; species Ophonus ardosiacus. The sequence goes on from OW964827.1 coordinate 41,959,390, forward strand.
AATATACACTAATGCATAAACAATTGAAAATGAAGTTCTGTCAATAAATTATGTCGATATAAAAACAATATTCGTAACAGACTGCACATATAATTGTATGTATTGTAATTGTAATCGTATTGTAGTTAGGTTATGTTATGAAATGCTTAACATGGGCCATACTGCAAACTGCATCACGCCGTTCTAAGTAGCACAGCATTAAATATATTACGCTTACGAACGTACTAGCTAGGGAGAGTATTCTTTACTATGTTTATAATTTCACTAACATCGAACTATCATTAATAATTATACCTTTATCATACACATCGTCGTTATAAATAAATAGAGAATTATTTTCAACAAACTGTTGTTTGTTTGTATGTATACAGAGACGCTCATGATTAGAAACCAATCAGAGAATATTCAAGAAAGAGTAGATATTTTTAAACCGTTTGCCAATGTTCATCACTTGCTCTTAATTCTAAACTTTATATAAATTTCCTTTTTATACAGAGATATGAAAAAGAACGACCTATCGAGGTAATCCACGAGAAACCATAAACTTTTAACTACTAAGAATTTTACACAATTTCTCAATTTTTTAGCACGAAGCAACCGGCTCTCAAAGTGGTCATTAGTTTGGAAGGCACTTCTACTCGACATTTTTTGAACACATCGAAACTTAGGCGATACACGTCGAATTTTATTCAATATCAATTTTTACACTAAAGAAATCAAGGTTACAACTCCAACATTGAAATGCATCTAGCCTTACAAGCTGTAGGATCATACAGTACTATAACCTCACAAAAAAATAGACATTACCTTTTAGGTTAAATTCAAAATGGACGACTATTTATAACAATACCATATAGGTTAAAATAAAAATATTATTTGATATTTGTATTAAATAATAATAATAAATATTTAAACATATGTATAATATTTAAATAATCATTATTATAGTGCATATAAAGTCACAATTTTTTGTTCATGGTTCGGTGTGCCATTTATATTTTCTAAACAAACTTTTAGGTTAACAATTACCTATGAAAATTTCAGTTATACAGCAATTTTTTTATTTTCTTATAAAAGTCTAGAATACCAGACTCTCCAGAATGGTTAAATATTGTTATAAAACCATTAAATTCCGCGGAAATTAGGGCGCGAAAAGCAATATTTATAGTGATCTTAACAGTTTTTCTAAAAAATATAGGGTTAAATTCCTATAAAATGAACATAACCATTTGAGTTTCGTCAAAATAAGTTCTGTGCATTAGGTTACCGTTACAGTAAAGTAAAGCCTTTAGAATAGGTAAAAATCTGACTTTATGTGCACTAATTACATATAAAAAAAAAAAATCGTCGTCATTTTGTTTTGTCTTTAGGTTATGTTTGTCTGTAAAATCCCAAGCCCCTAACCTTCAAAATTCGAACATAAAGCTGTATTTTTCTTATATCCAAATATGTACAATTTTCGCATATAAACATGTAATAATATAATAATATATAATAAGTATTTCTAAATGTTCAATTTTGTTCGGTAGATGCAGTTTCAACTTAGACAAATTTTCGTTACAAATTCTAACCTAAAACAATTATTCTTAACTTAAAACAATTTATACTTTGTCGAAAACTTGTCCATTGTTGCGAGTTGTAAGTAGAGAAGCAAAAAAATCGAAGGCCACTTTTTGAAAAACATTTTTCATTTTTTAAACATTTAACAGAATCAACTTAACTTTGAAACAAGTGAATATACCTCGACATGGCAGGAAGGCATTTTATAATTTTATTTTTAAATTTTCAATAATTTGTTTCTACATTTACAAGTTTTATAATATAAATTTTGTACATTATTTCATATCCTATAGTCTAAACAAATCACAAAAATAAATTTTATGTTGGCTCAGTGTCATCGACTACCACTACTTATCTAAACACTACAAGAATGATTCTTTCTTGTTTTGAAATTTGTTTATTATGTTGGTCACACTATCAGACAGATTATCCATTAACAGTTTCAGTGTTCGCATTTGCAATAAATTTATCATAAAACACATAAGATATGTTTATAGGATGTTAGGTTAACTGCAAAACAAAATGGCTGCCGAAGATCGCACAACTTTTGCTTGTTTTTCAAAAAATAAAAATAATATACCAACTAAATTGTTGAGGCTACTTCGACAAATATTTATTTCTCAAATAACTTCTTAACTATTTCAAAATGAAAAAATGATTCATATAAAATTTTATATATTTTTATAGTCTCTTTTCTCGGAAACAAGTGAAGATCAGACCTACATTGATTGAGCTAATTTTTTAGTCATTTTGATCAGTACTATACAGGTCTCAAGACTAGCTTACGCTTTCTTTATTTTAAGGACTTCAAAATTATGTAATGACATTTCTTATATTTTAAATGGAATGCTATATTTTTTATTTTTGTTGAAAACACCTGTATCTGCATAAAAGTATTATAAATTATATAAATACCATATTTATATATTAAATGATGTATCAATTTATTAATAATATATTGAACTCAATAAAATATCCTCAATAATTTGAGAGATGTGCGCGTTCACCCGCCATTTTGTTGAGGTTATGCCTGATCCTAACCATATTTTATGTATATTTGACAGCATCAACATCTTTTTGGTACAAAAATCAAGCTGATAGTATGACACGTATAACTGTATAAGAAATTCATGTGTAGAGAGACAAATCTCGCATTTTTGTACATAATATGGACATCTACAGTCACTATGTATTATTTAGGATAAAGTAATTTCGCTACATCGTTTTCTTTAACACAGAAATGTATTATACGGTATGCACGTATGTTATGTATGATACATTTGGCTTTTCTACATATGAAAGATGGAAAATAAATTACGAAAGCGAAATGGAACTTAAATGGGAAGAAATTGTATATATTTGCTATTATATTTCATATATTTATCATTAGGCTATATTATATTATATAGGGTTATTGTTAAGGCGCTAAAATTCGAAAAATCATTTCCTATTTCATGTGAACAAAGTAGAACTTTTTTTCGACATTTAATTAATAGTTATTTAAGTATTATGGATTCGATACCGGTAGAAGAGCACTACTGAACCCAATGCTTATTACGTTTTTTGCACGATCGACGAACAATATTCAAAAAAATAAGATTTGAAAATTATTTGGACATATAAATTTTTAGTTGTCATTTTTAAAGTAAGATTTGATCGTTGTTTTTATTTACTTGCCACGTCAGCCTCAGTAATTTGAAAATAAAGCCTACTGTCGTAGAAAAACTATCGGTAAACATTAAAAAAAAATACCGATCGTGCAAAAATACTTTTAAATTAATTTGTTCATAGTATACACCGAGTTAATTTTTTTAACACACTGTATTTCAAAGTCATCTACAAATTGTGTGAATTAAGATTTTAGCTCCAACCAATCTGTCAAATTCAGTAGTGCCGTTTACATAGTTTTTATAAGGCTACGTAACATACTATTATTATTTTGTTATTATAAAAACATATGTTACAATAAAAGTATTCAAAATTCAAATATAACTTAACTGGTAAGTTTATTAGTAAATGTAAAACCAAATATTTGAAAAATAAGGTACTGACGTACTGATCCAGGACCCAGTGTATTTGACAGAAAATAACATTATACGCACGGTTATGAATCAAGGTAATATATTATATGAACTTACGTTGCAGCGAAAGTATTGTCAACAAAGAGTATCGTTTTAAAATGGAATGTTCTAAGTTACTCGAAACAACACGAACTTTTGAAAGACAAGTGTGTTATATCCATCTTTTCGCACTCGCTTCTTGTTACTGCAAATGAAAAAGATAAATGTAAGCCATTTTGTTAATTTATTCGCGATACATATGACCTTGATCGGATTTCTTTAAAATATTGTACTGTACAATTATTGATTTAAAACATATGAATGGCACTTAGTTTTCTTTTTATTTAATTATTTCCGTTTTTACGGTCGTTTCTAAATGCAGATATTTAATAATAAAATTATTTTGTTTCAGGAATGTGGAAAACAGCATAGTGCAATTCTTGTTCCAAGTTCCAACGTATAAGGTAAGTTAATTAAAATTCTTTTTTTTTTAAATTTAAATGATTCAATTTATAAATAAGGATGACTTTTGTTAAAAGTGACATTTTTGGTCTTAATAATATAATATATAATAGCGTACCTACTTTTATTTATTGTTTTTGTAAGGTATGGAGAAATATAATTGCAAATTAACAGAGAAATTGGTATACCTAACATTACTCGTATAACAGTGATTTAAAAATATAATATTTATAAATTTCTATTTTTAAAAAGTGGCAGTTTGTCACCAATTTTGTACTCTACAGAACATTAACCAAACTTGCCTCGTTACTATTTAATATGTGCAGTATGCAAAATGATTTTTCGTTTTCGGCACCCCGTATACATATATAATTATATTTTCTGTATATTTATTTCTTCCTTCTCGTTTAAGTTCCATTCCGCCATTTTGCGAATTCATATAGACAGAATCCTGAAGCTAGCATAAATAATAAAGCAGGACTGCAACATTTGATGCGGTAATACCTATACACATTTTACAATAATTGGTTAATAATTTCCTTAACATAGTCCTTGTCGATACAGGAAATAAATAAAATAAGTTAAGGAGCATTTGCTCATCTAGTAGCATAATTTTGTCTAGTTTTGTAGTAATAGTACATAGGATCTAGTATTTAGTATTGCACTGCTTTCGGCGAAAAACACAACGCACCACAATTCACAATGAATTAATTTGTGAGGTCTGTGACGTTACAGTCACCGCGGGAAATTCAAAAAGAAAGAGACTACCGTATTTATATACAAGTGATAAAAAATGGCCGAAGGTCAAGTGACAACTTTTATTTCAAAATAATAGCAAGATTATATTTCAAGTTTTCATAATTCATCAAAACTATATTCCACATATGACAGGTGCATGACATTTGATTAATATCATTACGGTACGATGATTCATTTGATATTTGTTTCGCATACCTTTGTAAAAAATATTTAAATTCTTTTCATTATCGATTTTAATGAAGAGCGTGGCAAATTTCTTTTTGGAGAATATTTTCGTTCGGGTGAACGTAAAGAAAGTTCATAGGATTATTTTTGACAGCTAGTAAAATTCGAAAGGTACGCCTATGGAAATAGTAATGCTGTCGTACTAAGTAAGCGGCAAATGTCAAAATCTTATGCAGCGGCACGCTTCTGCCATTTTTGATTACACTGGTTTTTCAAAATCTAGTTAAAATTTTAATTAATAGTTAAATAAACAAAATTGAAACGAAATTCATTGCTGTCAACAAAACGATGCAATATTGTTTACTTAACTAGAAGTTAAAATTTTAACCAGAGACTTGAAAAAACATTTTCAATATCCTTTTTGCAGACTTGCGTAGATAGAAGTTTTTTGACGTATTCAAATAAAAGTTCTTTTTCAAAATTTATATTTATTTCAATCTAAGATGACTTCAGCTAATCTTGAATCCCTTAACAAATAATTATGGAAACGCCATTGTTGCTGACATTGTACATCCTTATTAAGAAAAAGAAAAATATATTTCTAATGTCACGCATTAAAATATTTTGTAAAAACAATAGTCGTGACGTCAGCGTTACCGTTCGTGTAACAGACTCGCTGGTTTACACCGAATATATTCTAATACGACTCAGGCGTGTGCGCGCGCACGCTTCATCTCTCCTTTTTTATACTCTCTACATTTCGCTCCCCATTTCCGTTTGGCTCAGAATGTTTCAACTTTCGTAACGCGATTTTTTTAGTTTACACTCTCCGTAAAGAAGTTTCACTTAAAAATTATGTGAATTGTGGTGCGTTGTACGTCCGCCATATTGGCATCTGCGCGGTGGGGCTTCGAGGAAGTGAACACACTGTCCAACCAATCACAAATCAGTATTTAGCGCGCCAAATATGAATAAAACATATTGTAACATACATTATTAATTTATTTTACTGTATTGTTTTATGTACAATTAAGTTCATATGACAAATAAATGTGTTCTGTTTATTTTGACGCTATAAATACATGTTGAGTGTCCATTTTTTGACAGCCTGTGTCCAAATAACAAAAGAATGACGAATAGTCTTGTCGTCCGGTTGTCATTTGTCTGTCAATCCCTCCGAATTTTGAATTTCGATATATTTTAGTAGTATACATTTACACAACAGTCTTCCTCTTTATAAAACTGGCCGAACTTTGGCTGCTAGATTTCTCAATAAATATAAAAAGTGTCCAAAACCTTGTTTAATCGCTAAAATTTTGAAATTTACAAACACTATATTTAAAACTTGTATAATTATAAAACGACGTAAATTATGAAGTACATTGGGAAAATATAATATCGATTTGTGTAACGATTCACAATTTTTAGAATAGTAGGAATTACAAGATGGAGGACGCTAAAGATATCACAAAAGAAGAAGAAAACTATCACACAAATAATAACAAATATTTTGCTTTTTATACTATCATATTGGATTTTTTTGTAGCAATAGGTATGACGATATAATTGTATTTACACAAAAAGGTATTAAAGTACTATTCAAATTAAAAATTTGTTTGTTTAATAATGTAAACAAGTAGTAGCAGATTTACGGCCGCATTGTACTATATTAAAATTTAAAATATAATTATTATATAAAATACGGCAAATTTTATTTAAATAAATAATTTTTCAATTTTTCATTTAAAAATGGAATACACAGTTTGGAATTGAACCCGGGTCGTCAATTCACAGTCTGTTTATACATATACAGGTGTAACATCGAAACCGACCACCGTCATTTTCTTATAGTTAACAAAAAAAATTATAAAAGAAAGTTATAGGAGACCAAGGGAGACATCTCATTAGAGAAGAAACCAGTGGTTCTCAAAATACAAAACAAAGTTATATATTTTAAATGGGATGGTATATATTTTTTAGATTCGATGGGGTATTTTTTTCTGAATTCAACCATTACTGGTTACATCCTTACATATGGAAAATATTGAGAAAAATTAAATTGAAATTAAAAAAAAAATATAGTTATTTTAGAGTAGGCTATTTATGAAAAATAATTCGTCTTAAATTAAAACGAAACAAATATTTGTTAATAACTTAATAATAGGGTTCTATCTGCAACAATAGAAATTATGCATAAAATAATTCAAATTGACAAATAGCAGTTTTTGTTTTTCATACATAGCCTACTGAAAATAATTATAAAAATAAAATTTATTTAAATTTCAATTTAATTTTTATCTATATATTTGTTGTGTATGGAAACGAATTGATCACAAAGTTGAATTCAGACAAAAATACTTTGTTGAATGCGTATAAAAATATATACCTACCATCCCATTTAAAAAAAGTAACTGTGTTATTGTTTGAGAACCAGTGGTTTAATTTTTTTTTATCTTCAATAAGTGAATGTCTCCCTCGATGTACTACATCTTTTATTTCAATGATTTTTTTTCTATTTCCAATAATAAAGAAAATAATCGGGTGTCCCATTTCCGTGAAACAGCCTGTATTTTATATTCCTACCATAAAATAAATAAGTAAGTAAATAAATAAATAATTAAAATCATTTTCATAAATAATAAAATAAAATTTGTGTTTTCCAATCAAAAAATTAAAAGAAATATAAAAATTGAGACTTTTTTGCATATTATTTCAGGGTGTGACCTCACGGGGTCTAAAGGCTGCCATTATAATAAATACTTAAATATACCATCATATAACAATAATAATACAACCTTTCAGTTTATATTCTGAGTTCTGAAAGGTTTTTAATAATATCACCATACCTTTATTCATAAATTTTGTAGCATAATTTTTGCAATATTAGTTACTCTAGACACCATAAATATTTGTAATTGTTTCTGTTATAGTCTGTTAAAGCCTTTCCTGATATCTTTAGCATCCCTTAGCATAATAATATATTATATTCGACCAAGGTACAGTAGTCTACTCTAAGTAGTAAGTATGCAACTATCGCGCGGTGGAATAATAATTGCCACTGCAAGTCTGTGAGTCACTGGGGGGAAAGGGGGGTGCGACCGCGACTCAGTCCCCCCGACACTCGGTGGCCAGTGGCTCCATCTTGATGGGGGGCATCATGGGAGGCGGGTGAGGGTGCGGGTGCACGGGGGGGTCCTTCGATGAGGATGTTAGTTGCATGGGTTTCACTATTTCGTCAATGTCCTCCTGGAACAATAAAAGATTGTGCTATTATTTTAGGGAAATTTGGGGGGTTTATGATTTATTTCTTGTGATCTAAATGTATGCAATAACAACCAATGCCAACATTTCTTAATGAAGGTTCGTACGATTTTTTACATGTTTCGTTAATCTTATTATTTATTTTTCTAGTAAATTTGTAGTACCCGGGAAAAAAATTAAAAAGTTGAAATTTGAGAATAGCACTTTTCACTATTCGACTACATTCCATGTTCATATGTTTTGCAAAATTTAGTCTCGCTTTTTTATTTCTTCTACTAAATAAAGTTTTTTTAAAACACTGGCACGTCCAATATGTCCTATTTCTTTAAGACTTCAAGACACAGACTGACATTAGCAAGATTTTCTATTAGAATTTCTTTCGAAATATCGTTTTCTTGGAACTGCTATACATTTTAATTTTAATTATCTATTAGCTTTGTTGATTTACGGGGTCTATGTCACTCTGTTTATCGCATCTTGGCTTGTCAGATAATGATTGCGGCAACTTATATTTGGTAATAATTTCATTTGCTGTGCTTTTATCGATCAAGCCGGCTATCTCACGAGAAACTTTTTCTTTTCGAGAAAGGTTTATTATGGATTCTCGTTACTGAAAGTGGGCGTATTTTATATATTCGTTAGACAATAATTTAAATTAATATTAAATTGAGACTTTCATGACAAATATCAACATCTTGCCCCGATATTTTTGAACACGGTCAATTTCGCTTGTACTATAAAATACTGTACTAATTATAATGCAATTAACATTGAACAGTAATGTAAAAGTATTACAAAAAAATTATATTCTTTTATAAGAGATAAAATAAGTTGGTTTAAAACTTTTGCACGCAACTGTATATAATTGTAAAACATTAGCAATTATAACATTCTTAAGATTAAAATTGATATGCAACACAATTTTTAAAAATACCTTTCTATGAAACTTGACATAGGTACTACATAGCCCTTCCAAATTTTACTGACATGTCTACATTGGTTATTATTGCACAGATGTGGAAAATATCTCGTTTTCTAACATTATTTATTTAGATATATCCAGAAAAAGAAGTTATTATTAGTATGTTAGTTAGGATGTGGTAATATGACTTTATTTATTTTTGAAAATAATATGATATATGCTTATTATTCTTTCTGTTAGTAACATTGTTAAATATGTTTATATTTATATAATATGTATTTACGATATGAAATTTGACATTTATTGAACTAGTTTTTTAATAAATAATTATACCTTTTGCGAATCTCTTGCATATTTCCAGAGTTTTTGCTCTAATACATTTATCTGCGAAGAAAAATAAAATAAATTCAAATACACACAACAAACATAAAATAAATAAATTAGAATCGACTGACAATATCATTTATAGAAGATTCCGAGATCTTCTAAATATCTTCCCAATAATCCCAATTATTGTTAGTTGTTAGAATTATAAATCTACAGTTAGTACAAAACAAAAAATATTATAATCGATATGTGTAAATAGAAATATTTTCATTATATGCAGGGTGTTTTAGTTAACATTTTTCTCGATAACTGAAAGTTTAGAAGTTATTTGAAAAACAAAAAAGACTAAAATAAATTTTGGCTGGATTCTAGAACGATAGATGAAATATAGGAATTTAACCCTACTCTTCTTCAGAAATAATGCCAAAATTACAATAAATATTGCTTTCCGTGCCCTATTTTTTGTGGAAGTTAGTGTTTTTAATTGTTTTGCAACCAGTGGTGTTCCCAGGATTTTGGTCTAAGGGGGGCGACTAAATAATTTCATGTACTTATTTTCTTATATTTATATTTTATAACACAAAGATACTTTAAGATATTAAGGTAGGAAGGTTAACATTAAAAATATAAGAAACGTTACACAAGAAAATAAGATATTTTAAATAAGAACATGAACAAGAAAATATTAATGTATATTATTATTAGATGACAATAGATTAATTTACGGTTGGATCTTTTTGCGAAACGTTCTATTACTTTTCCAACAACTACTCGTATATTAATTAATATTTCGGTAAATGTGTAGAAGTGCTAAACCTGTTAACCTCTCTTCGTCCATTTTATTTCGTAAATACATCTTTAATCGATGAAGTGTTGAAAAACTCCTCTCTGGCGACGCTGTACTAACAGGCAATGTTAATTTTCTTTTACTTTAAATACTTAAAATTGAAACGATGACAAAAGCAGAAATGATTGTTAACATTTGATCTATAGTGAATACGAATTGAACACACATATTTAATAAAACTAAAGACCGAGCAATATTTCAGACCTCCAGAAATGATAATCAATCTTTATTAGGTGGCTATATTTGGGTGTCATATTGTCATTTTTTTTTTCTTGTAGATTAAGAATTTCCAACACAAATATGAAAGACAGAGAGTACATACTTTTTTAAATACACAGCTTTTTTGGCGTTCCTCTAATTATTTGTTTGTGTGTGTGTACATAAAAAAATATGTAGGTCTAGGGGGGGGGGGGTTGGCCCCATCGCCCCCCCTCTGGGTACGCCACTGTTTGCAACTATATATAACCATCACAATAAAATTCTTGAAGGGTGGGTATTCTAGGCATCTCTAAAATGGACACCTAATTTGACAATTTCTTCCATTATACCAAAGTCGTAGTACTTACAGTTAAAAAGAAAAACACCCCGTATTGAAATAAATGGATTAACTTGATCATTATTACATTTCAAAAATCTATGAAGAAACTTTTCGAAATATTATTTCCTACCTGGAAGAGGTTTTCCGGTCTAGGCGAACTATACGCCCGTGCCGGTTTATACGCCATGCCAATCCCCACTTCTACCTGGGGCGGCATCATCATCCCTGGCGCCTCCCCCCTCTCCAGCATCCCCAACGGCGACGCCAATGGACTATCCAGCGCCGACCCAGCAGGTGATGCCATCCTCAAATCCTCCGCAGGTGAGGCTAGCCCTCGAAGGAGGGCCCCATTGCTGAAGGCGAGAGAGTTCACCAGGCTGGCCACGGGGTTGGTGTCCGAGGAGGAGTGTTGGGCTGCTGCCACCATGGAGCACATCTGCTGGCGGAGGCCTTGGGCTACAGCGGCTACTGCAGCAGCGGCGGCGGTGGAAGGGGAGACGGTGGGTTCGGGAGGGCCGTTGGTGCCCGGTGTTGTGCTCACGTAACCCTCCTGCTGCTGAAAAAACATAAAAATAAGGTTCTATTGGTTACTGTCATATTGGCTGGTAGCACAAGCGTGGTTCTAACACCGGTATTAACTAGAACCGTGTCAATGACTTGGCACATACTTCAGGGTTGTTAACAAAATAAGAGTTGCCAATATAATGAATTAAGTCGAAAATGTATTGACAGCCATATTCAATAAATTTGACTTCATTATTAAACTGTTTTTCCTAGAAACAAGTTAAAAACGAATCATATTAAATAATTTTAAATAGTGTTGGCAGATTTATTGAATATGGCTGTCAGTAAATTTTCAACTTGACCAATATATTTGCAACACTTGTTTTCTTAACAAACCTGAAGTATGTGTCAAGTCGTTGACATGGTTCTAGTAACACCGGTGTTAGAACCACGCTTGTGCTACCAGCCTTTATGTTTTAATAACATTTGAGGAAATTTTAGCAAAAACAACCGAAGGTCATTTGTTTGCATTTGAGTTAATCAAAGAAACAACTTTCTAGCTCTCTTATTTTTACCTCTCGCTAAGAGAGGTATTGGAATCATACTAAAAATCGCATATCCAGATTGTAAGGTCAGTAGAATCCGATGTGTGTGTGTGTGTGTGTGTGTGTGTGTGGTGTGTGTGTGAACCACGGTTTTTCTAATACTTTAAGACTTAAAAGACATATTTAATGGTTTCCTCAATTTGACATTACTGAGAAGATCTGATTAGATTTTGGTAAGAATTGGACAACCGCAAGTACTAGTTTCTTAAAAAAATTCTAAATATTATTTTTAGAAAATTTATGTTTTTAGAAATATTAGAGAATATGAAAATCTCTACCCGATACTTAAAATTTTAATTATATCTTCTATAGAGTTATAGATAGGGATATATAAATATTTAAAATAATATATTGTAATTACTCTCAGCCCAAAGAATACAATTGGAAAAATTAAAATGTTTGTAATTGACAGATACATGTATGTGTCAAAAAACCAGAGACACTACTGAAGAATTTTTCTGGGAAGTACATTTAATATTTCTTATTTAATTATTAATTAAATATTTATAATTATAGATACATATAATAACATATACCCTTCCGAAATACCGCACATTTCGTCAATGGATTGGAAGAATCTCGAACATTAGAAGAATAAGAGGAAACTTGTTCTTAGAATGAATTAAAAAAAATATAAAAATAAAGATATATGTTTTTGTATCTACCAGAAATGTTAAATATGTACAATACTTATATAGCCTAATATGGAAATTGCGAGAGGTCTTGTGCTGGCCACAAAAGATTTTTTTACCAGGTTGTTATGAAAATGTGTTACAAATTTATAAGGTAAGTGACGCAAAATAGACTTTTTTCTTACTTTAATCTACGATTAAAAATCATTGTTCGTTCAGTAAAATATTTCAATCCCTGTTCAGTTTCCAACCGTCAGATTAGGCCGCGGATTTTAAAGAAATTTTTAGTTTGTGGCATGCTCAATGAAATTTCTAGCTATTAGCGAGCATTGTTGTTCCTAAATGCACTTGTATTATCCAAAGCGAGAAAAAAGGAATATTAACATTTATTATAAAATCTTCCAAATCATTAAATATTTGCTATATTGTCATGTAAATTCTCGAATGTAAAATTAAGAGAACCAGAAATAAACGCAGGAAGTAAATTTTAAACAAGATTATAATTTCATTATGTGACAATAACAAATGGCAATAACAACAATCAACATAAGATAAAAACCTTTCTTTTCACTCCAGATGGAATTAATAACAATCATTTTATTAATTGACTGCAAGTCCGAAGAATTCTACTTTCCCGTAATAACATAACCTTTAATTCTGTTCGCAGAAACAACAAAATTCCAAACATTTTGAAACCAGTTTCAAACTACTCACGCCTACTGAAAAAAATGCATATTTTGTTGTGCGAACAAACCTATTATTTCAAAAATTGCCAATAGATGGATTGGTGAATTTGCGTAAAGTAAACATCGGTTTGTCTTGCATTGAGCCACTGATATTATTTATATTGGTGGTGTGATATTTCTCTAAATATTCGTGAAAACATTTTCATACGCAATTAGTACAAAAATATCCCTTATTATTAGATGCAGATTGCTTATTATGTTGCTTAGAACAATAGGTGTGCGAGTTGTTGTCAAGTGTAACTAGACAGCCATAATTATTACACAAACTGTCGTACAGTACGGCACAGTCAAGTACGTTCATTTCATCTCGGGAAAATAGTTAGCATTATTTTATTAGTACCCTGGAATTTTATAATTGTTATGGAGGCACTAACTACTTGCATTGCACATTATTATTTTCATAATTGAATACAGAACTATAAAACACAATTTTTATATATTTAACGACTACATATATGATTAAAGTTCATGCTAAAAATATATGAACACGTTTACGAGGTGTTATATTTGTATGCCGTCTTGTTAAAAAAGTATAGTTTGTGTTACTTTACACAAAAAAACTATCTGGTTTTAGTGTCAATAAAATAAAATATTTGAAAGTAATTCGTGCGCTTTTATGAGGTCTGAACGGTACTATGAATCATGTGAGTTTTATGTGGACGAGAAAATTCTAGACGCATTAAATGGTAAAATCCAAGTTTAATAAATTCCTACACCTCTCATATTATTATTAACTACCAATTTCCGCTTGTTGCCAAACAAACTAAACTTTCAAAGTGATTCAGATATTTTAGAGTTCTTAGAAGTTAAATCAAAATAAATTTTATATAACATACATGAGTACTTTGAAAGTGGCAAGAATTTAAAATAAATAATTACAATACAGACATATTTCCACGATTACCAAGACTTTTCCAAACAAATTCTTCTATTTTCTAATTATAGTTCAATTTTTAAATATATAATAATATAAGTTCTTACATTTAAAAGGCAATACGTCTGCGCGAATTAAAGCTGAGTTAAAAGCTGTTTATAGGCATTCTGTTCCATCATTTGCTACCGTGAAAGTGATAAGCGTTCAGGATGACATAAACAACTGCAACTACCACTGATAGCATCGAAAAAGTTCACCAAATAATACTGAATGACAGTCGAATAAAAAATATTCGAAGGGGTACCCAAAAATAACCGGATTTATTTTTTGGCGGGTGGTAGAGCGCTAGTTCTAACTTCTCCCTCTAGATGCCACCACTAGACACCCTTCTGGATCTGTTGCCCAGGTGTCATCCTTGGGGCAACATGTGAGCGGTCGTAATTTTTTTCGTAAGCGTTTAACGTGTTCAGCGATTTTTGCAATAGAAGACAATAAAATGCTTCTGAGGGCTTATTTGGAAGAATCTTTGAGCGAAGCAAGGGTTTACGAATGATTTTCTCGTCTTAAAATTGGTCGAATGTCAATTAAAGACAAGGAGGAACCTGGATCGGGACGTCTCTCAACTTACAAAACGGATGAAAGAATTGAATAATCCGTGATACGATCATGTTTGATCGTCGATGAATTGGAGAAACTCACTGAAATATTCTGGAGTGTGTGCTAACAAATTTTGACTGCAAAATTTGAAGATCAAGCGTGTCGCAGCGAAATTCGTTTCACGTGTTCTTTCCAACGACCAGAGAACCAACCATTTGAATAAAAAATATATATATATATATCATCACGGCATATTACCCATTTCTAGGTGTGCCAGTATCTACAACACATGTAGACATCGGTAATGATGACAATATATTTTACCGTGTGGGCGCTTACCAGGCGTCACCTCACGGGCACTCATTTGAATGTGTGCCAAAAATTTAAAAAACAGTTAGAAATTGATCCGGATTTTTTGAAAGCTTCCCCAAGCATTTCTGCTGATTACCCAACAAGAAATAGAACTTGATGTTAATATATCACTCTTTAATTGCAAGCCGAACACGTCAAACAGAGTTTACAAAAAAATCACAGTGATCGCTCAGATGTATCCCCAAGTATGACGCTTGGGAAACAGATCCAAAAGGGTGTCTAGTAACCTAGCGGGAGAAGTTGCAACCAAAATATATCCGGTTATACAGAGCGCCGAAGCAAACAATGTCCCTGAAAGGGGCATAACCTGAGGTCGCTACACACACGTATGTTTTTACAATATACTAAGAGTGAGAAGTAGTTTTAAGGTTATGCATTGTAAAATCAGTTAAGTTTTTATAAATAAAATAGCTATATACCGTTTTTCTTTGAAAACACTGGCCAAAATAGTCTTGACAATGACTGCGCAGTCCAGTCACCGTAAATGATTTGGATAGTGTGTGTACATTCACAATCACAAATTTAGTTCACATTTTTGCCGGGGCATTTGTTTGCTTCGGGGAGCTATATTTGGGTACCCCATTACATGAAGAATTGAGCGTGAGAAATGTGACAAAAAATGCAGTCGAATGAACATTTCTAAGGCCCTGTTGGAGCGATTTAAGTGAAACAAGCTGGATATTTTGTATTGATTTAATGATTCTTAAATCCTCCGCTATATTTCTGGGATGAAATAACAATCGAAAACATTGGATTGCGGAGGGTGCACCTGCTTTGACGAAGTTTATTTTAAGACACCAACCCTTTTTGGATAAGTTAAAGATGGTGGCTTAAAAGGAATATTTTATGTTGAAAAATAAAACTGTATTTGACCGAGAAAAACTGATATCTAAGTTAGGTTAAAAACTTGGTATTTTTAAGAAAATATGTAGTACTTACATGCATCCTGGGGTATGCCATATGTTGGGGTTCCTCCTTAATATGATGCGTATCCCTAAACACCACTGCTCTTATAACCCCCCTTATATGTTCATCAGGCCACACCCCTAACAATATCCTCTGCGGTCTCCCTCTTCCTTTCGGCCTTAAATCCGCTCCACCATCCGCACTCGGGCCCAACATATTATGCACCCTATTCGCGTACAGGACAAACGTCGGGTACGGTATGTCATACTTTCTCGCTGCTTGGGACAGCGATAGGCCTTCTTTCAGCACGCTGAAGATGGCCTCCGCCATGGTCTCGGGCCGCCAGGATTTCAAAGGGCCCCGCTCACGAAAGCGGAGGTTGTGGACGAGAGATTGGTTAGTGTTCCAACACTTTTGCCACATGGATTGGAGTTGGTATTGGTAGCTGTCTGCTGGAAGAAGAAAGGAAACTATTAGTAAGGGACTTCAAAGATGACGGTTGGAGGATACAAACATACAAAGGGTTCTTCATAGAAATGCAACGAAAATGTTTTTTGTTCTGTGTCTATTATTTGGTATTTGAGATTTCTACATCTACCTAAATGGCCAATTTTATTTGACTTTCTTAACCGTTTTTACCTACTGCCGTATCATCAAGTATCTAGGATTGCGAACGCACTTTTATAATAAAAGCACTTTTATGGAAAGCGCTTTTACCAGTTCCGCGTTTAAAATGCTCTGGGATCTAGGTAAATAAAAAAATTGGGCTGCCCCTAACTAAAAAAAATCTGTTATCTATTATTCATAAAAAATTAACAAATAATACAGTTATTTTATTTACTTTAAGGGGTAAATATTGAACATTAAAATAATAAATCAATTACTGTACATGTTTAATAAATAAATATAATAGCCAAAGGGCTATTATAACAGTTCACTGAATCTACCAAATTTTTAGTCACCGACGGCGCTATATTCTACCATTTTTTTTTATTTTGTTCATTAATGTACTATTTTAATATACTCACAATCGTACAGTGATGGGTCACTTTACAACATAGTAACCGTTACTGCATAGCAACGGTTTTGTCATTAAAATACATTTTGAAACAAGGATTTTTTTATTTTTTATTGTTTATCTTCTAAATCGTATTCATTGTTTTTTTCATCATCTGGATCCTTCGTTTTATAAATCGATCTCCAAAAATTAATTTGTTTGTGGTTGTAAATTGTAAGGTACAAAAACAATAACTGTGAAGTTACATTGTTACTGAGAATCAGACTACTATGTGTTTTAGATGTTCTTAATTCAGTTTATTATGCCGCATAAAATTAAATTTTAATACTATACTTGCCGTCAAATAATTATGGACTGAAGATTTCTACACTGATGCCAAATTTTTTAAGTGTCTTCCTGTACAAATATCTGTAATCTGTCAATGTCATTTTATATTCTGACATTTTCGTTAGTACTTGCGTGCGCTTTTTATTCCCAATTCTATAAATTGCATTATATTTAGACTTTTGAAAAGAAAATGAGTGAAACTCATGAATTAAATAGTCCTGGTTCTTATAAAAAACGTTTAGGAAAACAAGATTTAAATGGGCACGCAAAAACGATTATTGCCAATGTACACAATTTTTCAAAAAATGGCGTTACATCCTGGGAAAAAAATTATAATTTATTAAATACCAAGAAAACTTTGGATTTGACTGCAAAAGCATCTGTTGGCAGATCTAATGTTCTCCTAATAATCAATTATTCTTACCTTTTATTTAGATTTCACCAGTTATCGTATTTTAACGCAAACGCGACCTTAGTTTGATGGAAATTTTGGTTAAAATATAAATATAAATTTTCCGCAGAGACAATTTTTATATTTTATATTACTTATTACTGTCTTACTTTATTTATTTGTTATAATATTTTCTTCATTTTCAATGTATTATAAAATTTAATTAGTTTTAATTGTATTATATGACATTTCCGTTCATTCCTGGTCATGTCAAGTTACAGGCGGCAACACCGCTTGGCAAGGGACAGGGTGCGGAAAGGGATAAAAGTTGAACATCAGTCCATAATCATTTGACGGCGAGTATAATATAAAATACGAAAAAATAGTGTACGCACCGCGCCAAAAAAGTGATTTTACTGTACTCATATAGCATTTAAGTATTCGCTATTGCTCTTACTTAAACATGCCATACTCGTCTGGTAAATTTTTAATTTTCTTTATTTGGAACGCAATATACTATTTTAATTCTTTAGTTTTAAAGGCATATTTTTGTTTCTTTCAATAATTTCATGCACTAGCTCAATCAAGTGACTGAGGAGGAAGATTAAGCTTATTTTTGATATTACAAAGCCAATCTCTTACAAGACGCAAATTATTTATAAGCCCTATTTTTCTACATTTTACTTAAAATAATGTTTTTAAAATACTGAGGTAACCTTTGCTATTCTTATTGTTGCAATAGAAGCTAATTTTAAAACAACTCTTAATAAATCAGAAAACAGGCAAAAAGTTTGAAGAAAATCTAATAAATAATTAAAAGGAAATACATACCTACATATTATAATGCTTTCATGAATACAATTTTTGCAATGTACAGCGTTTTAGTTGAGAACGTATCGTTGGTTTATATAGCGAAATAAATTTTACACTCTGATTGGTCAGAATGCACACTGAGTTCTCAATAGCGACAAAATTGTCTGCTGTAAGTTGGCAAATATAATTAAAAGTAATAACTGACATTTAATCTTGTTTTGATGATAAACCTGGTTTCTACCTTATAACAATTTCAAGGCAGAAAAAAAATAGAATTTTGAGAGAAGTGTACTACTTGGACCACCAAATTCTTCGAGACCTCCGCACTTGCCTAGTTTGCCTTAATGATAGAACGTACAGAGCGTTGTCCTGCTGGAAGCGCTTCATAGAGTACAATTGTACAAAGCTTTAGTCCTGCTGGAAGTACATCACACCGCTCATAAGCCTGTCCTTCTAGCAGTACTATGGTTAACTTCCAGCAGTTCGTAATAATTATTTTAACACAGCGCTTTAAAATTCAAAATTAAGTGTAACATTTTCAAAAACCACGGCGTAGAATATAATTTTGGAGTAAGGTACAAAAACGTTCATTGCATTTGAAAAAAATATGTTCTTTCAAAAATATATACAAATAAAACAAACGATATTATAAAGAATTAAGAAAAATAGTAATTAACAAGTTAGGCCGATATTCTGTACTGAATATGAACTTTACCTTCTTGATTTTCAAGTTTTAAAGCAAAGGTAGATATTTTTGTGCAATTTCCATCAATTTCCCATTGGACTGTTGCTATATTTTTTGTTTTTATTATGTTTTTAACAACACCTTAGCATCTAGCATTACGCCACTGGTCACCAAATACGGAAAAACTCAAATCAAAATTCGTTACTGCGACAGAAACACGGCTCCCGACGCGTAACCTTTTCCATACTTATTACAATAAACTTCAACTTGTCGTAACTTGCTTAATAATAAAGGGACAGACTCAGTCAAAAAATGCGCATAAAGCTTAAAATCTGAGGAATTGGTATTCTTAAAAGTCCAGCCAGAAGGCTAGAAAGTACTGCAATATCCAAATATACACTGTACATTCTATCATTAATGTAAACGTGGCCCTGGCTTTTACATTACTTCAAATTTGTGACAATTTTATCTGAATTAATTTTTTTAAAGGTTGTTTTTCTTGAATGCCGTATAAAATATGTATTTATAAATTTAAAACGATCAATGAAAAACACAGTTTACATTATTTTAAAAGTATAACATAAATATAAATGAATGTAAAGCCTTGAATAAGTTTTTTTCCCTTTATAAATATTTAAAATATTATTGACAGCGCTTGATAAAAGTTTAAAAGAAGCATTAGTAATAAATCATGTAAAATTATATATAGGTAGGTATAAATGTATAAATAATGCATCAGTGGTAGTTTTTGTCTTTTACAATCGCTATCATTGAATCAAATGTCATCACAGCCTACCACAAACATGTATATTAAAATAAAAATGTTTCATTAGGGAAATTACATGTTTATTTAGTGAAGGAATACGAGTCGCAGTTGAGTCCTTCTCCCTACCAACTCGTGCTTGAATTATTTATTGCCAAGGCACAGAATTTCATTTATCTAAATCACTAAAATGAATATTGAATAAGTTATACGAAATTCAGTTAATCGTTGCTACAAAACATTACGACAAATCAAATAAAATCGACATCATTATGGATGGGTTTTCTTTGTTTTTATTTTATTTATTCAGAGCCTGCTACTCCTATGTTCATTATGACACATTAACATATTTCTATTTGACCCCAAACTTACTCATATTTTTTATATACAAAAATTACTGGTTACCTCTTGAACCTTTTTCATATTTTTGAACGACTAGGTATATGGATTCCCTTTACATTTAAATGCTCAAATTATTTTCAATTTCAATGTATGTTATTATTTCAACTCAAAATATTTTTAATAATAATAATTTGTTATTTGTATGACTTTTAATATTATTTACCTACGCATTTATGTTATTATTTTGTCGAAACAATATTTTCAAATGAAGAACAACAAATAATAATTAGATTCGAATGCGTGACACTTATTATAATTATAATAAAATATTTATAAAAATGTCTCATTTTTAATTACGTGCAGATATCATTATATAAAATTATTTTAATTGCTCTGAATGAATTATAATACATGACAATAAATTAAAAAATTAAATACAATTACAAATAGAAATTATCACATTATAAAGACTGTTACACATTATAAAAAATATGAGAATATTATATATTTACTTGTATTTATTAGGTACAGCATTAGGCAAGGATTTTCTATGTTTCATTATTAATTTTACTTTAATTTCATGAAAAATTCTGCACGAAATCTACAGTTCTCCATAAATACAACCGTATATTTTTAGTGCCAATCGATTTTATTACTATTGCAAGAAAAGTAAATCATAGTTTATAGTTTATTTAAAAAAGTTATGGTTATATACAACTAATCAATCTTATATGGTTTGTCTAGGGGTTACCTATCCAAGTTCTGTCTTCAACACTTCATTCTCGCTTGACTCTGTAAATCGTATAAATCAGCGTTTCTCAAACTTTTGGCTGCCTGGCCAAACATATTTCTATATTTTGTAGTATAAATTTTAACTTTCATATTTAAGATAGGTAAATTTTGACTATGATATAGTACTCCCAAATTAAAAATTTTACTCGAACTACTGGTTGAGAAACGCTGATATGAAACACATATTAATAGACGTATCCACGAATTTTAAGCTGTTAAAAAAGAATTATTTCTATATGTTTTATGTATATGTGTATGTTTTGCATTTCTATGTCAGGAATATTAAAGAAAATCATTAAATAATATATTTACCAAAATTCAGCCATCCTGCAACATATAAAACATTAAAATAAACCACATTATCCTTGTTGAAATCTTTATTAAACATGTGAAGTGAAACATTACAATATTACAAAGCACATACAATGTTTTTCTAATCTTAACAATCATAAAGGTATAGTATATACATAAACAGAGTAAAATTTCCTGTAAATAATATAACAAAGTTTCAGTTTCAGTGAATGCTTTATATTTAAGTCATTACATGTAGCCAGTTATTAACAATAAAACGTATCGTAAACTGCGATAATATAAAAATATTTCAATTAAATTTTTTATTGCTCTACAAATTAACTGAGGGTTATAAATTTAATAACTTTTAGTTTAATAAAGAAATGCGATTCACGATATAAATAACCATTATAGTTCCAATATAAACAAGAATAGAATCACGATTTTCCAACAAAATGTCTTGTAAACAGTATTTCTTCACATATTTTTTTTAATATTGTATTTGAATATAAGGCACTTAATAAGGATGTATAGTAGCAGTAACAAATAGTTGGACAGCGTAACCTTATATCAGTGGTTCTCAACCGGTTTTCCGCGGAACACTGGTGTTCCGCAAGCACTTTGAAAGTGTTCCGCGATTTTTTTTGGCAATTTTAATTTAACTATGCTTTGTGAATTAAAATTAATATGGATGAACCGAGTGAGAACTGCAACAGAATTACTTTTTTGTGGCATATGAAAATGAGTCGAAATTTGTGCTGCAGTGCCCTTGATGGAAGGAGGCGGGATTTGTAGCTTTTGTACAAAAATCAAATTTAGATTTATTTCAACCCTTCCTTCTTGCATAGACAAGCACTTATTGCAAAAACATTGCCCGTATAATTGCGAAATATTTTTGAAGTAGAATTGTTAACAGACGGCTCTCTTGAGGAAAATGATGCTTTCTCGCTTACTAGAATTAAGAAAAGAATTGCTTTTTTATCTTTCAAAATGAAAACATTTTCTTCGCGCAAGATGTGGTGTGCTCCGTGAAACTAACATATATTTTTATTTTTTAAACAACGTCAATTAATACAAAAGTACAGATTAAAATGAAGATATTTTATCTAGGGCAGACAAATTATCAACATTCCATAAAAAGATTATTTTTTGGAAAAAGCGAGTTGCAGAAAACAATTTGAAGGTTATATATGAATTTACTTTTTATCTATTTTAATTAACAAGTGTTCAGCCTAAAGTTCTTGCTCAAAAAAGTATTCCGCGGTATTGAAAAGGTTGAGAACCACAGCCTTACATCCTCAATTGTATTTTTACAGATTGTACAAATTTTGTGTAACAATTTTAATAACTTCTAAAAATATATTTTATGTACAATATTAAAAATATTGGACAGAGCTGTAATAGCTTACATCCATAATACTGATTTTTTTAAAATTATTATTGCTGACCAAATGCTGACGATCAAAGGCACATTTTTATTTTCAAACGGTTACCCATTCATGCATTAACTTTGTTTAACATTGCTTGACTTTATAAATCACATATTAATCCGCAAATTAATTAGATATAATTTTGGGCGATGATTTTTTTTTTTTTGTTGCGGAATGAAAATACATTTTAAACAATTTTATTAATAATTTTTAAGAAAATGACATGAATTGTAATACATATAAAATATCAAATACAATATTCATATTTATTAACAATATTAAATTTTTCTATCAATATCGAGAATCAATTCTAAACAAATTCAATATCTAATAAACAATATCAGTAATACAATAATACAAACGTAAAATACTCTCATTTCAAATTTCAAACAAAAATTAATTCTATATACAATCCAGAAAAGCGATCCAGATTTTGTCGTTATTGCTTAGCCTAATTATAACTAGCGTTAGTATTTTGTCAAATAATGCAACACAGCTCATGCGGTTGTTAAAAAAATAAAACACACCGCTAAATAAAAGAATATCAAATATCATACAATAATGGAATGCACGAAAGAAGCGCAGTGGAGTTCTGTTGTGATAGTAGTGACGTCATTAGTTTCTTAGCGGGAAATATGAATTAATTATAAATAATACAGTAGTTTCTTTTTTTCTTTTTTATACTTCCCGCGCTGATGTGACGTTACATTTCTCCCACACGAACTAAATTCCGCTTTTGGCAGAGTTTGTACAATACAGCTGTATAACTTATGAAGAATTAACAGGCAATTACTGTTTATAATTTCAATAATGAAACGCGGTAGAATGTATTGACACAAAATCTACACTAATTTCATTGAATATTTACTCATTAAAAATAAATATTGAAATAAAACAAACACGCTCCAAATTAAATAATAATTATGATTAAATGGTTATGTTTTTCAATATATAGTTATTGACAATGTGTTTTTATATTCAAATTTAATTTAATTGAAAAATGGAAGGGTTTCAGTAAAATTGATTGCAAAATTTTACTTTTGAGAACTGTCAAATATCGCGAAAGATATATAATAATCAATCTTATAATATACTTGAATCGCCTAGTTTCAAAACCTACGGAAGCGTAGAAGGGCCATACGCAAAATTTTTTAAAACTTGAAATTTCACCTTTTAACCTAAAACTTCATCTTTTTAAAACTTGAAATTTCACCTTTTAAACCTGAAATTATATCTTTTTTCTTGGAATTTGAACTTTTTAAAACTTGAAATTTGAACTTTAAAACTTGAAATTTCTCATTTTTTCTTGTATTTTTAAGTTTTTAAAACTTGAAATTTCAACTTTTGCTTTTGCAACTCACTTGGTTTTTAAAAAGTCGGGATTACGAGTTGCCAGTTAGGTTACGTTGCAGTTTGTATTTTTTAAAAATAGATAAACAAGTAAAAAATACAAACTGCAACAGCGACTTTTTAAAGTCGGGATCCCGAAAGTTGAAATTTCAAGTTGTAAAGGTGAAATTTCAGGTTTAAAACGTGAAATTTCAAGATTTAAGAAGGTGAAGTTTCAGGTTTTAAAGGTGAAATTTCAAGTTTTAAAAATTTTGCGTATGGCCTTTCTACGCTTCCGTAAAAACCACTAAGGTCAAATTTCGGAAAATCGCAAAAAACTACTACGAAAATAGTACACATAATACTGATGGTAAAGAACCAGAAACTACTTTGTTTAATCAGAAAAACTAAATAATAATGTCAGCATTTAAATTTAAAAAATGGATTTGTCGAGTTTTGATTTTGAACTTTGGATTTTTCACGTTCTGTAGCTGATTTCATTGAACTTCCTAAACTTCTTTTATTTTGGATTTAGAAGAAAACATTAGGGGTTTATTCCATTACAAAAGTAACTCATACTGCACTATTAAAATTTGAAGACAATCAACTGCTTTCTACAAATTGATACTGCATACAGAATACTCTTTATCTATAATAGCATCCTGTGAAGGATCATTGTATTTTTTTTTATGGTTTCCTATAGAACATTAACATCTTTAAGTTTTTCTTTGTCTCTAAATCAACGGATTTTTTAAATTGTATTATGTTCGCTCCCTACACTCTGTAATTGTTTAATTATTATAAATTATTGAAATTATTTGAAATTTTGATACTGTAATATAATCCAATGAGCACTATTTCCTTATTAAATAATTGCAAAGAAACAATTGACATTACAAAATCAAAATGTATACCCAACAGGACAAAGTGATTTCCACACCGCTGCTCCGATTGGCCAATGTGGATTTCCTGGCATTAGATCCGAACCAGTTGTGGATTTGCCGAGCTTTGAAACTAACCTGATATATTAAAATTAGTAATCATATGGATTTGTTGAGTTTTGATACGTAAATATCACACCAAGTTATAGAAAATGATAAAACGAATCCGTTGATCAAACTTGTTTTTTTCCAAAAACGGATTTGTCGGTTTTCGAAACTAGACGATTCACTTGTATACACGTATCTATTTTAAAAACTATTATTAATATTATTATTATCGAAATACAGCGAGACAATACTATGTTTCTTACAAAACGCCCACCACCACCTAAAACCACTCAACCCTGTAAACATAAATTCCGGATCCCTCGATCGCCGTAATTTCTCAACAAAATTCAACACGGAGTTCAAGCTTTTCTTGGTTCTTCTATTATACGGGGTCATACTGACATCACAACAGAATTCCAAAACTGCAGTTTCTTCAATAGGGGTCAGGCCAGCTTCTTCTAAAACGGCCATTCTCTTACTCTTCCCGAGAATATTATCGTAGAGAGTTCCTTTTGGGATTCCGTATTTTGCTGACGCCTGGGTAAAACGCATCTTCTGTTTGACAACGGCGTCTATGGCTTCCTTCAGTTGAGATTGGGTCCACATGGGGGCTTTCAGCTTTAGCATACTGGGGAAGTCTAAAATGGGGAGGGGGTTAAATAAGCAAAAAGAGGGGTAAATAAATAATATAAAGAAGAAAAAAGGAGCATGCAAAAGGAACAAACATCTATAGCAAAATGCACACATTGAAAGAATTTGCAAATATTTTGATAGTAAATTATAAAACCTACGCAAATGGGTAGAATTTTCTACAAATTTCTTTCATCTAGTTTAATATATATTAAACCTCAGTCGTTTTCAGGCAGAATCAATTACGGGAGGTATAGTTATATTATATCTCGTGGATATCGTCCTTTTCCAGGAGTGTTTTGAACAGTTATACGAAAGTGTGTAAATGCAGGACGGGTGGACTTTTAAAGGAAATTAATGAAAAAAATGTTGTACCTTTTTCAATAAAATTGTATTGACCAATTCCGGGAATATTTTGACGCTACCTCGTAGTACGCTAAAAATAAAGGATCTCGGAAGAAGATAAATCTGGATTAGAAGATGTGTCGGTCGAACTTTGGCTCACAGTTTTTGTAAGTTTTAAGTCTACTCGAGCACCCGAACATAGGGATTTAAGATGTAAAATCATATTTTCGTAATTTCCTGCTCCCCTAATTATTTTAGGTCAAAAAGCTTCAAATAAAAGTTGTAGAGCATAAAATTCGGCATCTGAATCAGTAAACAAAATTTCATACTATAACAATAACTACGATTGTGGTGACACTGACATCACGATATATCGTTTATTTTCCTCAAAAATTTAATTACATTATTACCTATAGGTAAAAAAATATAGCATCTTTTTGTTTTTCTTTTTTAATTTAAAATTAATTTATGTACTATTGTTCACTTCAACAGTAATTACAAGTAATAATAAAAATAAACTAACTCAGCGTAACTTTAACTTGACAGATAAACCGGTAACATTTGTTAATTTTTATTTCAATTTCATGGCTATCACTATTTTTGGAGTGATTTACGTCATTTTCATACCTAATTTCTGAAGTTATAAGGCACGCAACATTAGTTTTGTTTATTGATTCAGATGCAGAATTTTATGCCCTACAACTTATTTAAAGTTTTTTATCTAAAATAATTAGGGGAGCAGGAAATTACAAAAATTTGATTTTACATGTTAAATTCATATGTTCGGGTGTTCGAATCACCATCCGGTATGTGTAAAGTAGTCGAAAGAATTTTATAAAAATATCTCGCTTTTTAGGTTACAGAAGCTGTTCAGAAGCCGTATGTCTTTACTTTGCTCACGAGAGAATTTATAATTGTCAACATAGTTCACATATATTGGCCTGTATTTTATCATTTTTGTGTCTCGTGTTAATGTACGTGATTTATCAATAATTCCAAACCAAAACTATCGAAAAGAGCTAGAACCTAGAATAATGGCCTTGTCTGCATGTGAATAAATTGAAATGCAATAAGAAATGTATATACTCCTAGGTACCCAAAGCAATTATTACGAATACTAGTTCAAACCAAAAAGTTAAATAAAATATGTTTATAAATATGAGATGCGTGATCCGTATATTTACAAATTCTTTTTTTCAGCGCCCAACTCAAAACAAACAAAAATACTATTGAAATTAAATAAATTAAACAAACAGGCACACAGAACACATCAAACAACGAAACACTTATAAATACTTACAACGTCTATAAATATTGGTGTTCGCTTATATAGTAATCTTAACTAAGAATAAATATAAAACACAATACACTATACAAATCAACACGGTATTACAAATAATATAGATATAGCAAAAATGTATGTAGAATTAAATAAGTACAATTATTGTTACAAATGCAAACGAATATATAAATATATAAATAATGTTTACCAAATAATGTGCATTTTAAATAGTAATCGTTAAGGCGGCTTCACAATTGCTAGAATTTTTATATGCCTTTTAAGTGCTAAATTTTTAAAAAATGTTGTTCTTTAAATAACCTCAAATTTGAAAATACAACGAAATATCCATTAGATATTAGGGAGTTATTGCAAATTCCAAGATGATAAAACGTAAACGTTAACCTTATGTAGAAAACACTTTATTTTAGAAATAAAAGACTTTCAATTTCAATGTTTACCGCATTTAATTAGTGTATTCACGCTAACGTTAACGCTAAAAGCAACACAAACGAGGTTACATCCACACTTTTCACCGAAACATAACCTCAAAAGATACAGAACGTGTGACGTTAAACGCTCGCTATTCCATTGCACATAACGTGTCTCCTTATACATATAACGTGAACCTTAATAGAACGCATGCGCACTCGGGCTGTCAAGTGACTTTAACGTGCACGTTATTTTTGCGTTGAAGCTGCAATAAATCTCTATTATAATTAAGTCACTTCATCTGAAACAGAATGTGACAACAAAGTTCATACAGCTTAACATGTGAAAATCTATCGCCTACTTTTGTTTATGTAAATAACGTTCATGATGGACAAACTGTGTTCTTATTGGCTATGAATGACGTGCTGTGTTTAATTTGACGTCACAGGACAGGAATGGGGGGTTATTTTTCATGACTATTTCTGGCGCCTATCCGTTATTTAATTATTTACGAAAATAACAACAAATTATGATATCGCACCCGGAGGACGAAAAAGAGACATACATCAAAATCACTAGCTTTAGAAAATCAACTTTGAAGTTTTAGAAAAAAAATAAACTGTTCTATTGGAACTGAAATAAATATACCATCCTCAATGTAGGTGGTTATTGTACTATCAATGATATTCACTATTCCCAGTAAATGTTACTATTGCCGACTGAGCAAGCACAAGTTTAGCTGTTGAGCTAAGCGAGAAACCACACTTTTAGACCTTGCGTAATTATTAAGAAAATATGAGCTGTGAAATTTTTGTTCATGTAAATCTACATTATTTTTATAATGTTCACATATAAAACTAAAAATTTGAAAATTTAACTTATGTCACTTTTGTCGCGGAGATGCGATATATGTTTGACACGACCAGAAAATTACGACTTTGTCAAACGAGCTATATTCTTTTTGAAAGGATTAAAAATTTAATTGATTCTCTGGATCTCAAGATCAAAAAGTATTTAGCTTATTTCTAGATAAAATAGATGACAATATTAATAAAAGAAGATTCAATTTAAAATGCACACTATTTTAAAATCCCCCGTTTATCTATTGGCTTGCACCGTCATAGCTCGACTACTAACAACACCTAGGGCTTTAGTATGACGCCAAAGTGTCATAACAGGAATCTTAAATCTTTCTGCAGCTGGTTTTATTGGCATTCCTCCACGCACTAACTCCACTGCTCGGAGAAGATCTGCCCGGGACCATCTCGCCTTGCACCTGGGAGTCTCTGTAATTTAGGAGCTTGTTTCATAGTCTGTGGAGAGTAACTTCAAAGGGAAGAAAATGATCTGGGTCTCGTGATTGGATTTAAATATAATATTTATTTCAAATTAAGAAGATTGTTCAACAGAAACCCGTTTAGACTGCGCAACTAACTTCATCAACATGATAACGAAATTCATTTGTTTATATTGATTGTTGAAATACTAGTCAAAAATATTTGCAGTTTTGTTGTGATTAAATTGGAAAATGGCATTTCAATTTTAGCCTGCTGCAGGATGTCAGCCAATGGCAATTTATTCCAAAATGAAAACTGAGTATGGTGATTATAGTTATTCTCATAATGTGTTTCTATTTAACAATCCTCGTAATATCGTATGTAACAAAAGTTTTGAGAAAAAGTTTACGTTCCAAATTTTATTACTAGATAATAGTTGTTTTATAATAAATCATGTTAAATTGCCAGAAAAATTTTGAAAGATGTTATACAAACTTGAAATTCGCAAATCGATCTATAGGTTAGTTCGACAGATACCGTAACGTAAAATTGTTAACGTTTTTGGGGACAGACGACTATTTACCAAACTATATGGGAATGTTAAAAAGGTGTAGTTTGTATTAATTTATCAAAAAATGGGCGACCCGAACTTTTGCCCTCTTAATTAAATCAGCAGAGTCATTTAAAGTGCTAAAGACAAAGTTAGAACGTCATCGCGCAAATTAACGCGACAATTTAAAATTTTAAAAATTATTGTTAGCAAAAGTTTTGTCAGAAATGACTTAAAATTTAGAAAAAAGAAATAATGTCTCAAATTGAGCGAATCTCCAGAGAGTATAATGCCCCTAATGTTTTTCTAGAGTACATTTCTTAGTAGAAAAGTACCAATGGCAGGGAATACCAAAACGAACAACAGTTACAGACAAAAATATTTCAGACGATCCAGGAAATAGAATTAACATCGTCCAGAGACAAATGAGATAAGGTTTTAAAAACCTGCATCGATCAGTGTTGTAGAAATCAGTGTTAGTTTATAGGAATAACCTCTTATGTCAACATTTAAAACAAATCTTTATATTTAATGAGGAGATCTATCTTTTTTAAAAACTTTTCTTACATAATACGTTAGACACTATTAATTTACAGCACGATTCACAAAAAGTTTAAGCTAATCCCCATTTTTGGATTGGCGAATTCTACTCTAATTTGACAGCGTATATATTAAAATATAGTCTAATCTATTCCTAGTATCTACCTTTATTGATAATATCACGAAAATTAAATTTTAAATACCGGGATAGAATAGAATTTACTAATCCAAAATTGCGGATTAGCTTAAACTTTTTTGTGAATCGGGATGTTAATGTTTTTTTTTTTTTAATTTAATTATGGCCTTCGGTGCGGTGCCGATTGGCCAGAAACAATGTAATTTTGTGTATTTTTAATTTAGGACATACACAAACATCCAAGCCCCTGGTGGGAATCGAACCCACGACCCCGGAGTCGAGCGGTAAAGGTCGCTTGAGCGCTGCCTCTAACCGCATGACCACCGAGGCGACTATGTTAATGTTTATAGCAGTTGGTGTGTCTCCAAAATAAAGTCTATGAAACAAGCTTCTCTATATATTATTTACGATAATTGATAATGTATTGTCACACCATGCATATTATTACAAATATAAATTAGCATATATTTAATCCACAACTTATTAGAATAGAGCAATTTTATCAGCAATTTTTAGCGTTTTCCCTCGTACCTCGTTGGTTACCCATCCAAATATTGACTATGTTTCCAATGGCTTCACTCTATAGATCACATATTTATATTTTTAAAGATGTCCCATTAAGGTCATCTGTGCATTATTTTAAAAAATTTGCGCTGTTCCCCATCAATTTACCAACTAATTCCCCCCTTGCTTGATTGTACAGATTGCATATGAATTTCCAAGGTCGTTAATTTTCAAATTCGACATTATTCTAACGACTACTGGGAAAAACTCATTTATAAAAGCTAGAGCGCATTTTTGTGACCTCATCTCCGCCCGAAATCCATTTCTACTCTACTCTAATGAGATGTGGAGCACACTGCCACAAATTATAAAATAATTTATAAAAAATGTGTTATTATCTCAGCCGGCCATGCATGGACACAATGGCGGCAACATCATTTGTTAGGAAATAAAATAAATTAGCGAATACGCAGTAGAAATATGTTTTGTACTAACAACGAATAAATAATATCCTAATTGAGTGATTATACATTACAATGTTCCATTGTGTGGAGGTATGTATGTGTTTTAATTTGACATAGTTTTACGGAAAATATTTTTTATTGTTAAGCCAAGGTTGCATCATTTACTATTTGTAATATCTGATATGCATCACAATTTTCACGTTAACAATGCGGTATTCAACAAATAAAAGGTTGTTTAAAATTGGATCACACATTAACACAAAGTTTTTTTGATTTTATTGTTATATATTTTATAAGGGTTACGCCACCCAGAATAAGACTGTTTTTTACCTTCCGTCACCTTTAGGTAAGGAAGGTATTGTCTTTGGTCAAAAAATTCGGTGGCCAGTTTTTAATGAATAAGCACGTTTTAGAGTCCCTACTATACGAATTTACTGTTTTTAAGATGATGTCTGTATGTGTGTCTGTGTGTGTGTCCGTGTGTGTGTCCGTGTGTGTGTCCGTGTGTGTGTCCGTGTGTATGTCTGTGTGTGTGTGTCCGTGTGTATGTCTGTGTGTGTGTCCGTGTGTAACAAATTTTTCTCCGACGATAACTTCAATACTACAATTCTTAAAATTATAATTCTTTCGTATTCCTCTTCTTTACATCCATATGAAGAGCTGATTAGATTTTCATTGATTCACAGGAAATACTCTTATTTGAAGTTTTTAACAGTTTTTCTTAAACATTTATGTTATAAATATTAGAGAAAATGCTCTTCTCTATACGATTTGATTATACATTTGCCTTTATATTCAACAGATATAGAGTTAAAGAGTTATAAAGAGATTAACTTTAAAAAATCAGTCAGCTTTGATATTTATCCAGGAAACAGCCGATATATTCAAAAAATTCTAATTGACAGATGTCAGAGTCAAGTGCAAAACTAAAGATGGAAAGAATAGGGTCAGAAAGTGTCATAGTGTTCCTCACAAGTGACATGCAGAGGAAGACCAAAGAGAAGATGGAAGTACTGTATCGCAGAAAACTTGACAGAGGAAGAACTGTGTGAAGAAAATGCGTCGGACAGAAATGAGTGGAAGAGAAGAGTAAGAAATAGCGACCTCCTAATAAAATAAAAATGTGGCAAGTGCAATTTACATGTGTATATTAATGTATAATTTTATTGAATGTACCTATATAATCTTTTCAAAGGAATTTTTGTTATGGGATTTGTACAAAATACATTGAATTGGCGGAAGGTCTTGTGCTGGCTACAACAGATTTTTTATATGCTTTAGGTAATAAAACATATTCGCTCGGAAGCACAAGCACCATCTTTGAATTTAATTCCGAAGCTACCAACTACTAACTCGTTTTCGTATTATCACCCGTAGATGACAGCTGTCATTGTGTAAAGATAAGTAACCTAAGTATCTTTTAAATAATAAATCATAATATTAATTTAAATAAATAAGTTTCATGTTAAATTATTTTAAAAATAAAACAATTTTGTAAACTTGCTTTTTATTTATATTAAAATAACGCAAAAATTTTCTCTCACGGAGTGAATAATGTAGAGTCTGTGCGTTTAGAGAAAAAATATATCAGCACAATACAAGTCAAAATCATTGAAACTAACATCATTTATTGCACAAAAAATTACAATTAAAAAAATTAGCTGCTGTCTGTTGTTAAAACATCGTAAAATCCCTACAAGTTGGACTCGCTGGGACGAATTTTGCTCTCTGTGCATGTTTTTCTTTAAGCTCGCGGACTCTACATGATGTAAATCGAAAACTTACAGTTTCTATGAGCTTTTAGTCTAGGCAGCCATGGAATGAGAAAAAATAAATAAATACATTGTTTTTAACTGTCAAATAGAACTAAAACATTTAACCTTTTTGTGTTTCGCGTTAATTTACTGCTCTAATCCAAATTTAGTTATAAATGACAGCTAAAAATAACACATTTGTTTATTTTTTTCATAAATTCATGGCTGCCTAGACTAAAAGCTCATAAAAACTGTAACTTTATAATTAATTTTTACGTTTATATAACGAGCTAGAATAATTATTTCACATGATTTAGATGCAGATTTTAAACTCTATAACTTTTATTTGAAACATTTTTACATAAAATATTTAGGTAACGTTTGCGCAAAGAAAAATTCCCGTGTTAAAACGCCTATGTCTCATATCCTGTACATGGATAAATAAATTCTTGAAATTTGTGCAATAATTTGAAAAAGTCTCCTGATCTGAAACAGAATATGACATCAAAGTTCACACAGTTTAACATGTGACAAACTATCGCCTATGTTTATTTATATAAATAACGGGGTTGATGGACAAACTGTTTTCCTATTGGCTATGAATAACGCGTGTTGTTTGTAAAGACGTCACAGGAATGGGGGGTTGTTTTTCATTACTACTTTTCCGGCCAATATTTTTATTTAATTATTTCTGAAAATAAAAACAAATGTAATTACTTTTTACCTTCCGTCACCTTTAGGTAAGGAAGGTATTGTCTTTGGTTAAAAAATTCGGTGGTGAGTTTTTAATGAATGAGCACGTTTTAGGGTCCCTACAATACAAATTTACTATTTTTAAAATGATGTCTGTATGTATGTATATATGTATGTATGTATGTGTGTGTGTGTCCGTGTGTGCGTGTGTGTGTATGTGTGTCTGTGTGTGACACATTTTTCTCCGACGATAACTCCAATACTACAATTCTAAAAATTATAATTCTTTCGTATTCCTCTTCTGTACATCCATATGAAGAGTTGATTAGATTTTGGTTATAATTGCTTCACCGGAAGTACCCTTATTTGAAGTTTTCAACAGTTTTTCTTAAAAAATGCAGTTAAATATTATTTTTTGACATTTTATTATATATATTAAAGAAAATACTCTTCTCTATACGGTTTGATTATACTCGTACATTTTCCTTCATATTCAATAGATGTGGAGTTAAAGCATTATAAAGAAATTAATTTTCAAAAATTAGTCAGCTTTGCTATTTATCATGGGAACAGCTGACATAATTATTCAAAAAAATTTAATTGACAGATGTCAGTTGAAAGGTTGCAAGTGCAAAACCAAATATGGAAAGTATAGGATCTAAAATTGGTATGTCATAGTGTTCCACGCAAGTGCCATGCAGAGAAAGGCCAAAGAGAAGATGGAAGGACATTACTTAGTATAGTTTATGTTATAATTTTATTGGATTTATAGAACCTTTTCAAATGAACTTTTGGTATAGAATTTGTAAAAAATAGTGTGTTCGTGTTCGATTTTACATGATATTATATAGAATCTGTTCCAAGGACCTTTTGGTATGGTATTTGTACAAAATACATTGAATTGACGGAAGGTCTTGTGCTGGCCACAACAGATTTTTTATTACTGTTTACGAGAAAAGTAATACTAGTGATGTCAAAATGTTGGCTAATGTATGTCATCGTTGTTCAATATTTTTTAAAAGAAAATACCAAAAAAATACATTCGAAAATTGGACTTTTTCAAAGGTTTTCGATAATATATTCAACAATGACTGATGTTGTGGTAAATATATGTCATTGTAAAAATTAGTATGAGTGCGAAAGCATATAGAGAACACCTGGGCATACGTGGACACGTGAGATTTGAACCCAAGACCGAGGGGAAAAGGGATTGGCTAATCAAGAATGCACCTGAGATTAATATGCAGATTCGGTACGCTCCAAGCGTGCTTGGGTTTTAGTACCACACACAGGGCCGTATCAGCACAAAAGATAGTCTTGCAGTCAGTTTAATTCAAGAGTTTTCATAAAATAGAGCTATTCTTTGACAGTAAATTTGACATTTTGTGCAAATTATAGCAATGAACATGAATTAGTGCGCGTCAACTTCAAGGTATAGTGTGCTCCTGCAAACCCTAAAATCTAATTTCTAATATCCTAAATAATGACGTTATTTAGGGCATATAAGTTTAGAATTTGTATATTAGGGTGACAAAAGTGTAACATCGGACACAGCCTAAGACAAATGTTGTGGCGACTTTGGCCAATATTTAACTTTCAAATAACTTCATAACTATTAAAACTTGAAAAAAAAAGTTTCATATAAATACTTTTTAGACGACCATTGTGATAAGTATGACATATCAACGTAGTATACACTGAAAGTTGAACTTATGACATTAGGGTTACGATATATTTCATATCGTAATAGTTGACACGGTTGCTAGGTTACTATGTCATTATTTTCTGGCTATATGTATACATTATTCATTTGTCAGCTGTCAGTACGTTTGAACCTAAATTTCAGTTTTGTAAAAAAAGTAAAATTTATTTAAGCTCGTCTAAAAAATAATGTTCATAACTTGTATGAAATACAAATATCTTGGCTCGTGTGTATTGACTTGCACTCCGCTACGCGTCGTGCGTCAATTTACACTCGCATGATATTTGGTATTTTTCATAACTTGTTACGAAAATAACTATATTGTTCTTTTTTTCGTCACCTTTAGGTAAGGAGGGTACTGTCTTTGGTCAAAAAAATTGGTGGTGAGTTTTTAATGAATAAGTTCATTGTAGGGTCTCTAGAATACGATTTAAAGTTTTATGATGTGTGTGTCCGTGTCCGTGTGTGTGTGTGTGTGTGTGTGTGTGTGTGTGTGTGTGTGTATGACAAATTTTACTCCGATGATAACTCCAAAACTACAATTTTAAAATTTTTGATTCTTTCGTATTCCTCTTCTTTACATCCACATGAAGAGCTGATTAGATTTTGGTTATAATTGGTGATCCGGAAGTTCCCTTATATGAAGTTCTCAATAGCTTCCCTTGAAAAAACGCAGTTAAATACAATTTTTCGACATTTTATGTGAATATCACATGAAGGAATATCTTATTCTCTATACGGTTTGGTTATATATTTTCCTTCGTATTCAATAGATATAGAGTTATAGAATTCTAAAGAGATTAACTTTCAAAAATCAGTCAGCTTTGTTAACATCATGGAAACAGCTGATATATTTAAAAAATTCTAAATGACAGATAGACTGTGTGAAGAAGTTGTGTTAGACAGGAGTGAGTAGAAGAGAAGATAAGAAACAGCGACCCCTTAATAAAATAGGTAAAAGCTGAAGGAGCAAGTGTCAAGTGCAATTTACATAATGCACGTTCGTGTTATAATTTTATTGGATTTATGGTCAGTTTTATAAACGTCAGATAAATTTACTTCCAAAGTAAATAAAATTTATTCCGTCGCATTTTTGACAGTAATGTTAAATATGCCATAAAAAGAATAAAATTGATTCGAATTTGTTTGTTAAAATAAATGCATTCTGGAAGTAAATTTATTCTGTCCTTTATAAAACCGTGGGTTAGAGAATCTTTTCAAAGGAACTTTCGGTATGGAATTTGTAAAAAATAGTGTGTTCGTGTTACAATTTTACAGGATATATAGAATCCTTTTAAGGAACTTTTGGTATGGGATTTGTACAAAATACATCGAATTAATGGAAGGTTTTGTGCTGGCCACAACAGATTTTTTTATAATCTATTTTACTGACATAGACAAAACTTTGTTCGATGACTATCTTTGTCAGTTTTTCTTCAATACTAATACAAAATGGTCTCTTTCTCGGAAATAGTTTGGAAGAAATGTTTTTACCTCTCGCTAAGAGAGGTATTGGATTCATGCTAAAATTCGCATATCCAGATTTTATTGAATAAGCACGATTTAAGGTCCCTACAATCCGATTATAACATTTTTAAAATGATGTCTGTGTGTGTGTGTGTGTGGATGTATGTGTGTGTGTGTGTATGTATGTATGTATGTCTGGATGTTGTAGTCACGATTCCTCAAAAACTATAAGACTTAAAAAATATTTAACTGCAGTTTCCTCAATCTGACATTCCTGGGAAGAGCTGAAAAGGTTTTGGTAACAATTGAACAACCGGAAGTAGTAGTTTCTTAGAAAAAATCTTTTAAATATAATTTTTTGGAATTTTTTTTTATTAAATATTGAAGAACATAAAATTCTCCATCTAATACACATAAAAATTTTATTATATCTTGTATAGATTTAGAGATAAAGACTAATTTAATTTATAGAGTAAAGTAATCGCAGAGGCCAAGGCACTAAGGAAACCAGTTGACAAATTCCAATGTTTATAACATGACACATGTCATTGTCAAATATCAACAGTTTTAGTGACATTCTGATAGCTTTTTCTGGGAAGTATATTTAACTTTTCTTATTGTTTTATTAATTAAATATTTGAAATTATAGGTAAAATTGTGGTAAAATGCATATATCTATCAGAAATACCGCCAATATGGTTAATGAATTGGAACAATATTTGACATTTAGAAACTTCCTCATACAATGAAAAATAGATATAATTTGAATTATATGTGTGCAGAAGACATGCTAAATATAGTAAGAAACAAAATTTGGGTAATGTTCTGTAAGATTTTGTTATAAAACGACGGCTCGAAAGCGAAGTGCAATACAATACTTATATAGCCTAATATGGAAATGGCGAGAGGTCTTGTGCTGGCCACAACAGATTTTTTATTTAGGTGTAAGCCAATCCAAAAAAGTCAGTACTAAGGAAATTGTAAATGTACTCCCTTCAAATTTTATGGGAATATCTGCTAGTACGCCTCTGTTTAATCCCCCTACTTTATCAATTCAATTCATTCTTACTCTTTTTCCATTTTACATTTTTTCTCCGGTTAATAATATTGGTATTGACTCTCCATCCAAGTCCGTTGTTGACCAGAGTGGGTGGTCCAGTTTTCTCTTTCTTCTGCGGCTTAAATGTTTCGTACAACATATTCGCATTCACTAATGAACTGGTTAGGGTAAAACACACAGCGTATATACACTGAAAGGTGATCCCTGCCAATGCAATAAGATCCAGGCCATGTAGTTTTTTTTCGTAATAAAACTGGTAAATTGTTTATTAAAATCTGATTTAGTTTTTCTGGGATCGGGTAGCACAACACGAGTTATTTTTATAATTTGATTAGCTATTAGTTGGTCAAGCAAAAAAAAAAAAACATATATTTGATGGATTATACCATGTAAATTGTGAGCTTTGACATAACTGATGCTCTTAAATGCAAAGATTTTTAAATGATAAATTCTAACGACTAGTTTTTAACCAATCATAATGCAAAACACTTGAAAATTCAACCAATGGGAACAGTATTATACTGATAGAACCCCGTTACCCCGATAATTTTCCGCTACCAAGTAAATAAACAGTTGTTATTGTTTATAACTGTCAGTGTGACAATTAATGTGTCAAGTTTCATTTTGCGGTGTCTTTAGAATGTATCTCACCAAATACCACACGACCTCTCAGATTTTCTCAGATAAATGACATTAGGTAGAACCCCTCTTCCTTCGGAGTCGGGATTTACCATGCAGTTTGCTTTCGTGTTTGTTTCTAAGCAAAAAAAAAAAATTCAAATTAAAAATTTATCTATAAAATCAAGAGATCTTGTGATATTACTTCTGATAATATTCTAAAAGCTTTTGAAAATCGTACAGGTGTCATAAAATTCCAAACGAACTATACAGATCCATTTTAACATACGGTTGTTAGTCTTGGGTATTATCTAGAGGACAATGAAAAGTAAAATTCAAATAAAATATTTAAGAAGAGTACCAGGGGTAACACTGTTAGATTAGAGGATATCTACAATGTTAACCCGTATTGGATTTGATCGAGGAGAGACAGCTGGCTTAGTGGGGCTACAGGATCGGAATGAACGAAGGTAGACCGGTGAAAGAAATATGAATGATAGAATGATGAATATGGTAGACCAGCACATTACCTTTCGTCAATTCTACGTATTTTGTAAAAATCCCATACCAAAAGTTGGAAATGAATCTATATAATCCACTAAAATTGTAACACGAATATATATTATTTTCTACGAATTCCATAACGAAAGATAAAGATCTAAATTGCGCTTGACACATTTAAAATTATTGGAATATATCAGCTGTTTCCATGATTATAGCAAAGCTGGCTGATTTATATAAGCTAATTCCTTTATATTTTTTAAAACTTCATATCTATTGAATATAAAGGAAATGTATAATCAAACCGTAAAGACAATAAGATATTCTTTCATACTGATAATTATATAAAAATCTGTTGTGGCCAGCACAAAACCTTCCATCAATTCGATGTATTATGTACAAATCCCATAACAAAAGTTACTTGGAAAAGATTCTATATATCATGTAAAATCGTAACACGAACACATACTATTTTTTACATACTCCATGCCAGAAATTCATTTGAAAATATTCTAAATCCAATAAAATTATACCATGAACACAAACTTCTTCAGCTTTCTCCAATTTTATTAGAGGTCACTGTTTCTTACTCTTCACTTACACTCATTCCTGTCCAACGCATCTTCTTCACACAGTTCTTCCTCTCTCAAGTCTGCTACGATACAGTCCTTCCATCTTCTCTTTCGCCTTCTTCATACTCCCGGCATTCTGATCCTATACTTTCCAAATTTGGTTTTGCACTTGACACTGACATCTGTCAATTCGAATTTTTGCAAATATCAGCTATTTCCATGATAAATAGCAAAGTTGACTGATTTTTAATCTCTTATAATGCTTTAATTCTATATCTATTGAATATGAAGGAAAATGTATAATCAAACCGTAGAGAGAAGAGATTTATAATATAAAATTTCAAAAAATAATATTTAACTG
Source organism: Ophonus ardosiacus (assembly GCA_943142095.1). NCBI lineage: Eukaryota > Metazoa > Arthropoda > Insecta > Coleoptera > Carabidae > Ophonus > Ophonus ardosiacus. Next base: position 41,999,582 of record OW964827.1, read on the forward strand.
CGTAACTGTTATAAACTTCAAATTAGGGTACTTCCGGTGGATCAATTATAACCGTCAGCTTTTCATATGAATGTAATGAAGAAAAATACGAAAGAATTATAATTTTTAGAATTGTAGTATTGGAGTTACCGTCGGAGAAAAATTTGTCACACACGGACACACAATCACACACACACACACACACACACTGACACACATACACAAATTCAGACATCATCTTAAAAATAGCAAATTTGTATTCTAGGGACCCTAAAACGTGCTTATTCATTAAAAACTCACCAACGAATTTTTTGAACAAAGATAATACCTTCCTTACATAAAGATGACGGAATGTAAACAAATGATATTTAACTGGTCTTTAAAAAAAAAAACTGTTAACAACTTCAAATAAGGGAACTTCCGGTTGACCAATTATAACCAAAATCTAATCAGCTCTTTATAAGGATGCAAAGAACAGGAATACGAAAGAATTATAATTTTTAGAATTGTAGTATTGGAGTTACCGTCGGAGAAATGTGCTTATAAGTTTGGTTTCACTTTAAATTCTATATTAAATTTTTTTGGGCGTTACTTACAAGAAAGATATACAACAACCTGTAGGAGCCCCAAAATGGAAACAAGTAAGGTAAAGGATTTTTCAAAAGGTATAAGCATAATAAATTTTAAAACTCGCGAAAGACTCATGGGGCAAGTCAGAACTAATATTCATCGTATAGAAGAAAATGGGCCACTAGCTCTATAATATTAAATATGAGTATTAAAGCTTAAGCTATATTAATTGTTGTAGTAATAAGCAGCAGATTCAATATATTTTCCTTAAATCACAGTATTGTCCATTCAATTTTTTTTTCCGAAAACTTATGTAACACATGTCGAAATTGCACAGCCTAATGTAACACAGTGTTTCCAAGCGGTTTCCCATTCCAATATTAACTGTTCTTATGAAAGCTTGATTCTATAAATCACATACTGTGTAATAAAAATTTTGGCATAATAAATTTATTTGTTGTACGTACAAAACATATATCTACGATTTTATAAAACATGTATTTTCATCTGATATTTTTTTAAATACCTATTTAAATAATGCCCTTTTATAATTATTACAAATGGAATAAAAGTTTATGTAGGTATAAATAATAGTAGAATTTGCGAGTATTCAAATGTATTATAGTTTGCAATTAAAGTAAATTACTCTTCATTGTATAGCTTTCTATGAATTTAATAAAAGATGAAAATAAAGTCTTTGTTTTAAGTCGTTAACAATAAATGTTACTGCGCAATTTAAACTTGCATATTAATCTTAACATAAAACTTAAAATTAAAATCAAATTAGTTGAATTAAAATAAAACCATTATTACAAAATTGCTATAATCTACATTACTAATTAAAGTACACCAATTATAGCTATTCTTGCTGAAAGAAAATTATGAATTAATACTTGGCGACCTAGAAAAATCCACTCACACACACACGTTCACACCAACACACTCACACACTCGAAGTAGAAGAAGAATAAGATGATGATTATACTCGTACATACAAAAAGGATAAGGAATGAGACCATAGAGTATACACAGTGTATAGAGGAGTATATGGAGTTATTATGTAGACATGCGATGTGTAGACATCTGGCGGACATTTCCGCAACACTTACCGGCTATCGAGGAGGTGGAGGCGCCGAGCCAAGCGTGGGATGATTCCAGCAACTTGGCCTGAAAAAAAATAAACAAATTTAGGATCACATTCTTCCAAAAAACAAGTACATTATATTTAATCAGTGACAGAACTCGAGAGCAACAATGTTACTTAGTAAGTTTTCTTTTCGATATCACAATAGGGCATGTGATCAAATTTTGATTTTTACGAAAGCTTTCGTCCCGTAGCGCACACGCTATTTTTTTCAGTACCTGCGCCGAAAATGCCACCTTGAGTGTCATACATCCTATTGCATCTCGCTACGTCATTACTTTGAGTCACTAGAGAAACAAAGACTCGTTCAGCTGAAAATGGCCACTTTCGTCCCTCAAGACAGGCACGAAAGGTGGCACTTTTGGCGCAGGTATTGAAAAAAAGTATTTTTTTAAATAGATTAATTATTCGTACTTTACAAGATAATAATTATTGAAAATTTAGGGGATATGTGATAGTTATAGCCAGCTGTCGCTATGCCATAACTGCTGATCTATAACTATCTCTTTCTCTTCCAGTCTACCTGTCTTCTTTCACGATCCTACCATGATAACGTCACATATCCCTTCATCAAAACATTAAATTGCTGAAAACAATATTATTACAAGCTAATGTTTAGTTTTTATTATTATAAAGAGAAGCTATATTGGTTACTTATTATATTTTATGACGTACAGGCTGTTTCAAAGAAAGTGTAAAAAACTTAAAGAGCACATAGTACTGAAATGAGTACAAAAAGCTTAATCAACATAGGTCTGATTTTCAAATGTTCCGAAATAAAAGAAAAATCGAAGGAAAATTGACAATGACAGCGATAGAACAAAATGTCAGTAAACAGACTATAAAAAAACAATAAAATTTTATATGAAGCATTTTTCTCAATTTAAATATTGGACAAGGTCGCCACAATATTTAACTTAGTACAATTATCTGATTAAAAAAAAAAAAACATAAGCACATCTAAGATTACCTCTGAAAGGTAAACAAAAAGTCTTATTTAATTAAAATCGTAACTCTTATAGCTTTCAAGATAGCATAGGTAAACCCCTCTGCCTCATATCTCGGAAACTATTAATGATCGGATCCATGTTGATTAAGTTTTTATGAAAAATTCCTGTCACCATGTGGTCGAGGTAACAAAAGTGTCAGTCACTTTCATTTTTTAAATAACTTTCACGCTTTAATCCCTCAAAAACCAGGATGGAGGTGAAGACTCACCCGCTTATCAAATTTACGTGGTTTTGTAAGAGAACACATCTTACCACACAACATTAAATGTAAAACTTAGAACACAATAATGTAAAATGCTGAAGATGGAGGTTTTTGGACCTCCGAAACGTCCAAATAAATGTTAAAATCAAGAGAATTGTGAACATGAATTATTCCTCTTCTCGACACCTTGAGTAGGCGAATTAAATTCGACATTTAGAATTTTTTGTGAAATCTCAATTGTTTTAATATTTTTGGACAGGCAATGAAATTTTAGACAAAACTGACGATTTTTAACACAGTATCTAAATAAAAGGTTTACAACACATGCAGTCACTATCAATGAGTTGTATCACAAGTTAAATTTAATGAAATTTTTTCTGTTATACTCTGTATAACGCTATGACCGTTATGAACAACTGGTTAAGGGTGATTAGAGAGCAGATGACTAGTATTGTTTTTATTTCTCTCAATCGGTTATGCATTATTTTAGAGAAAAACACTTCAAATATAGAATAGAATTATTCTGTCAAGTATAAAGAAACGCAGATAAATATTGAATGGATGAAAAACAAATTGTAACATAAACTGTCAGCATACATATGTCATTGTTGAACCGTCCTTTTTATATATTTAAATACACGATGAATGAAATTGTATATAATAACAGAGAATATGATAAATTATAAATATGTCGTGTTATTGAGGAAGACATACATATCCATGGTATAAACCCCCCATCCCCATGTCATCGTGTGTTGACATAATTGAGAATAATTCCCCTCCATATGACAATAATTTCACATGCCAATAAATATATTCCCTTCATTAGGACGGAAAAAATGGCAACTAATTTTATTTCGCAGCTTGTACAACAAATTGCCCGCTTTATATACAAAGCATCTTTTGTCGTGGCACAATACGATAATTTTCATATCAAATATAATTTGTATCCCAACGAGTTGTCATTATAAAAAACATTGAAAAACGCATAATTTCTCGCTATTGTTGGCGGGCCACGCTTGGGCTATAATGAGCCTCATTGCTGGTAATTGATCGAGATCAAATGATCAACGTCATGACGAGGTTTACATGTGCACTGCAGGATTTCCGTTTTAAAAATAATCCGCAATTACCTAGTACCGTGAACGAGAAGTAGATGTCACCTACGTACTATATTATGTTGTTAGTGTATGTATGATATGTGGACGTGAAGTGCAAGATAACAACTTCATAACAGGCTTTAATGTATCTATACAAACTCTTTAAATAGTTCCTTTAGTAATTATACAATTGATGTTGTTATAAAGGCATCAGAAGTGACACTCGTACTTCTGAATTTGATTTACGTTAAAATACAGTGTTTAACAAATTATTCGTACACTTTACTTTTATCAGTAAAATGTAAAATGAAACGGGTTTCCACACAAGATGTTAATTAAACAAATAAAAAAATTGTTGTGGTCAGCACAATACCTCTCACCATTTCCGTTTCTTGTACTAGTACACACAAATCTAATTATATATATATATATATATATATATATATATATATATATATATATATATATATATATATTCTTTCATTTTTAAGGAATCTTGTTCTACTCTTCTAAAATGTTCAAGATGGTTCTAATTCATTGCAGAGATTGGCGGTATTTCTTAATATACATACCTGCAATAGGCCCATAAACCATAACAAAAAATAATAAAATGTACACTTTATCCTTAAAGTACTACTCAATAAATAACGATGAGGTAATAAAAATTTCTGGATTTCAGTCACAAAATTTTATTTAGATTCTCGGGTCGACCGGTTTCGAGCTCCACATGAGCCTTCCTCAGGAGATGAGAATTAAGAAAATTTTAAATACATGGCAAAAAAATGAAAACGTAAGTGCACCATAAAGCACATGGATTTCGTCAGAAGATACAAAAATAAATAAAATAAATTATATAAAACTTTTATAAAAAACTAAGAACAAATGTATTGCATACTTTACTTAAGTAGTTCCATGGGTGTGGTTCACGTAGAACATATTATTTTATAACAAGTTCAGCACAATCACATAAAGTAATTAAATTTGATTACTAGATATCATGTGATTTTGATTGTGAAATATCGAAAGAAGACTATGAATAATTATTTGAACAAATTTCTTTTTTGGAAATCCGTTTTGTTATGTATTTTATAATGAACATCGATTGTTCGTTATTATAATTTTTAAAATTCATCAATTCGTTGCATAAGTATAATTTATGATGTCAATGTTATTGTTGGTTTAAGAAATTGTATCTTGATGAATTATTTCTCTTGTGTCGATAAACTAGACTCCCTCGCCATATTTTTTCCTAATCATAGCTAATTAATACGAAGCATATTTATTGCCGGTCAATTACTGTCAACGTAGTTTCTTTTTACCACTAAATTATGATTCATTAATTTTCTGTGTTTCTAATATATGTCAACGAGAAATATAATTATTTTGTCAAAAATGTCAAAATATTCCTATATTTATTTTCATCATATATTATTAGGCTAGCCAACATGGCTGAAATAATATTTATATACTTCTAACCACTCATTTCAGAGAAATTTTTCTAGCCAGGAACATTTTCATAAGTGGATAGAAAGAAATTATTTTACATAAAGAACGCGAATTATATTAATGTCTGTTTATTATTTATTAAATATTCCTACATATCGTACGTCACAAAAGTTCTAGGAAAAAGTTATACCTCTTGAAAGAATATTTTTATTGAAACGTCGGCGTTGTCCCTATAAATTAGAGAGTGATAAGAAATCTAATTTAAGAACACAGATAAGGTACAATTATCTTCAATGAGACGCAGCTTTTCAATACTTTGTCTTATTTGTCTTTGGATGATGTTATATCTACTTTCCAGATTGTCGGAAATATTTGTAGCAATTTCATGTAGTAGTCTTAAATTATTACTATTGCAATATGGCCTCCCGACCAGGTAAATTATATGAATGTTGATTGTTTTTTTTTAAAAAAAAAGAATTAACTAGCCTGTTTTTAAAACTGAATGAACAACGTCAAAATTATATCATTATATTTTATTCAAGTTTTACAATTTAAATAATTATTTTACAATTGTGTGTCTGTATATACATGTTGGTAACTTTTGTTCGTCTTGGTACTCCCACTCCCAGACATTATTATATACTTTTCTACTAATAAATGCACAAAAGTCTTCAATCTGTCGCGCCTAAGAAACATTTTATATATAATATTGGCTCCTGAATGCTCTGCAGCACTTAGAGATTCACTCAAGCTGGGCCGCGGTCTAATAGACACTTACAAAATTGACGTCACTGCAAGAGAGAGATAGAACCTCCCCTCGTTGTCTTGAGTCCCGTTCCCTGTTTCTATCTGTCATTGTGTTTGCATCTGTTATTCAGTGTTAAACCTAATTCTTTATTGTGATTTGTACGTTGTGTTTAATAAAAATGAGTTTAAAACCAGAATATGTGTCTGGGGCAACTTTTTTGTTTGATAATATTGAAGATCATTCGAGTATTCAACTAAAACGATGGCTAGAGTGTAGAGTCTACAGCTGATGACAGGTCTTTGTTTGGACGTGGTAACCATAGCAACCTTGATTTCTATGCTTTGCCGTTAGAGGCGCTCGTGCAAATTGCAATTTTGTAAGTGTCTATCGATTGCATTATTTATTTTTCGAAATTTTAAATCATTTCTAACTAAAGTCCTGCTAACAATCATTTACAAAATTCTAAATTGTTGAGTTAATTTGCGATATGACGTTCTAATTTTGTCTTAAGTACTTTGAATGAGTCTGCTGATTCGATTTGGAAATAAAAGTTCGTGTCGCCCATTTTTTGGTAAATTAATACATACTACACCATCTTCACATTCCCGTATAGTTCGGTAAATATATGTCAGTCCATTATTTTGATCTCCAAAAACGTTAACAATTTCACGTTTCTGCTAACCCATAGATAAATTTGCGTACCTATTTCAAATTTGTATATCAGTTTTCAAAACTTTTTCTGGCAATTTTAACCTGGTATATCATGAAATATGCCGGTGTAGTGGCCGTGCGCATTAAAGCGCTATGTCTCTACATGTTTAGATCGAATCTGAGGTTCCTCGGTTCGAATCTACAGGCCGGCTAAGTGCGTAGTCGTTAAAATGCCACAATATCAGGCATTAATCGCACTCGCATGCGACGAACTGACCAGTTGTCCATGTTAAAAATAGATGGTGCCAGCTGTAGAAGGAGTATTTCCGCTGCCGTATTGGTTGCGTAATAATCAGTGGATGTCACACAGATTAAGTACACAAACTGCTCTAGTACTATCGGTTACAAAACTAGTACCTACGGTACTTCAGGCTTTAGCTCTACAAGGGCTGTTGTGCCACAAATAATGATGATAACATGAAATATTTATTATGTATTTATTTTATATAGTGACAACTAGATTAAACTTTATTTAGTAATAAAATTTGAAGCTTATTTTTATTTCTAAAAACTGTTGTAACATACAATCTGTTGTTATTTTTTCCTGTTGGGTAAATGCCCCCGTGGTTTCCCCCTCTCCGCTACTGCCTACCTTCCGTGTACTAGAAAAAATGACGTTCTGTCTTTGTGACATCTGACAGTCTAGCTGCATGTCTTGTTAAAAATATACAAGGGTAATTACACGTTTGTCTAGTCGATGCAATTGCAATCTTCCTTTTCCCCTCAGCTAGCGCTTGGCATTTGTTTCTGTTTCCGGGGGACATGACAGCGTAATGCGCCATCTAGAGTGCGCCGGACGACGTCGCGATGCTCGATGCTCTTCTGTTTTATGCACAAGAGGACGCGGTAATTTTACGGAGAAAGTGAGAAAGAGGAATTTTTTAATGCAGTGAAATGGAGGGAGATTAAAATATAATTCAATACAAAGAAGGAAAGGAGTTTAAAAATTGTAAAGTGTGCATTATACTACATAAAAGAAAGGAATAGTTTAATTTCAAATGCAGTACTATATTTTAAAATGCTACAATACATCAATTTGCATATACTTATAATAATGGACTTTTTTGTATGGAATAAGAAGATTTAGGATTTACTTTTTTACCTCTCACTAAGAGAGGTATTGGAATCATGCTAAAAATCGCATATCCAGATTTTAGTGGATAAGCACGTTTTAAAGTCCCTATAACCACGATTTCTCAAATACTATAAGACTACTATATAAGAATACTATAAAATATTGAACTGCAGTTTTCTCAATCTGACATTGCTGGGAAGAGCTGATTAGATTTTGGTCACAATTGGACAACCGGAAATAAGTAATAGTTTCTTTAAAAAATTTTCTAAATATTATTTTTTGAAAATTTCTGTTATTACTAATATTAAAGAATATAAAAAACTCTATCCGATACATTTAAAATGTTTATTATATTCTACGGAGTTAAAGATAGAGACATATAAATATATAAAATAATAAGGTGTACATTTATCTAGCATCCCATGGAAAACAAGTGGAAAAATGAAAATGTTTGTAATTAACAGATAAATGTGAGTATCAAAATCCCAGACACATTACTGAACATTTTTCTTGGGAAATAAATTTAATATTTCTTATTTTATTATTAATTAAATATTTATAATTATAGATAGATATATTACACAATGTTTTTTTTATCTTAATCGTTATTTATTGAGTAGTACTTTAAGGATAAAGTGTACATTTTATTATTTTTTGTTATGGTTTATGGGCCTAAGGCAGGTATGTATATTAAGAAATACCGCCAATCTCATCAATGAATTGGAAGAATCTTGGAGATTAGAAGAATAAGAGTGAATAAAATGAATTAAAAAATATATAAAGAAGATGTGTTTTTGTATCAGAAATGTCAAATATGTACAATATTTATATAGCCTAATATGGAAATGGCGAGAGATCTTGTGCTGCTACAACAGTTTTTTACATTGAAGCATTGGAATTCGAAGGTAATATATAAGTAATTTTTACGTTTTAAGTTGAAATTTGAATTTTATTTATAAATATAATTTACAATAACTTATTACTATTATGAAATGGATTAAATATAATGAAATTATAAAAAACCCAAATTCTACATGACTTTTCGCCGTGAGAGATAAACCCCGACTTTACATGTTTTCTACATAAAAATACAAACCAGACTGATTAGATAGATCACTAAAAACTTTATCATCATTGTTAGGGAATATCATTACCAATTATTAACAACGTAGGCTTGCAATTTTTAGAGTTAATTGACAACACTGTAAATGTCCAGACTGCTGGCATCTATAGACAAACCGGATAGTTAATAGAAGAAAGGATAATTATTTCTAAACTTACAAAGAAAATTTTTTGGTTAAAAAATTATCCAATTGAATCCCTTTATTGCTGACCACGTGTGCGAAAGTAACCAATCAAAACAAACTTACACTGATAATTATCCTAAGACAATGATCACTTATGTCACTAAGTTGCTAAGTAACAAACAGTTTTTGACATATAATTAAAGATTAATTGTTTTAATTTAAAAATGTCATTTTCACGCTGTCAATGAAAATGATGATTTAATCAACAAAATTATAGAAAAAAACACATCAGAAAATACTGCATTAAATAAAAAACTAAATGCGGAGAATATTTATGGACTTTTGTATGTCTTATCTTCTTCTCTTTGGTCTCACTCAAAGATGTCTCATTCTCATTGCACACTTCACACTGAACATATTCATAGCCACATTGACGTTCATTGCTACTAGTGACATCTACTGGGCTATGTTAGACACAAAATTCTGTCAAATAGAAATTTTAGGCAAATTTAATGTTAAAACTGCAAAAAAATTTCTCACCGAATACCCCTCGATCATTGATAAATACTTATAATTTTATCACACTTCCTCAAGCTCGTTGCTTTTAGGTAACACCACCTCCGCCTTCGGCGTCGGGCTGTTACCAAGCAACGCGCTTTCGGTAACTGTCATAAAATTATTTCGTAATTATCAATGTCCTCGGGATATTATAGCTGATAACAGAGTTGAAATATTGTTTTTGAAACCATAATTTAGTACAGTTTATGTTATGTATAAGAAAAGAAAATATTCTTTATTTAAATTTCTAGAATTTTACGAAATTGCAAAAGCCCTAATGTAAGAGTAACTGGTAGAATAAATGAATGAACAACTTGATTACGTTCTGTCTTTATTCTAGAATGTGTAGTGAGCGGTCTTTTTTAATACCTTTACTTTTGTGTAAATGAAAGAACTATATCCAATAATTTTTCTCAAACCAAGGCTCGGTATTTTCATCTGGTTAAACTGTTTAAGTTAACTATTAGTTAAAACGAAAAATGTCACATCGAAGAATTGATACAATGGCTAATTTATAGTATACTTTTCGTTTTAACTGGCAGTTAACTTAAAAGACAGATTAACCACAGATGAAAATACGGGCCTAATTATTTGATTTTCTAATTTTTGGTGGAGTTCCAAATGGTGAAACATTTTATTATTTCTGGAAATAAAGAAACGATTGCAATTATTATTTCTTGTTCTTTCTTTCTTTCTTTTTGCGAATGTATGCAGCCGCAGTCTGTGAAATATGAATGCTGCAAAAAACAAATCTATTTGGAGTATGGTGAGGTCATTACATCCGTTTTATTTTTACACAAATGTCAAGCGAAGAAAAGAAAAGGAAGCGCCCTGCGGTCTCGCTCATTTCAATTTTCCATTTTCTGCGAATATATAATTGATTTTTCCCATTATCTTATACCAAAACTAACAGCGTGAATTCTTAATGCTCGTGAAAAATTTAAGCACTCCTCCTCTTCCGTGACATTTCGAGGTTCATGGTAAACAACCACGCACCCCCACTACCAGAGTATCATACTCGTATTCAGTACTCGAGACATCTAAAGAGTTGGCAACTGCAACTGCATTACTCTGACACCTGACGCGATCCTATATTTATTGCTTTTGTGTATCAAAGGATTTACTTACAATGTTATATATTTTAATGGGGGTAATAAACAGAAATTTTAATAATTTATTGCAATTTATGGCGGCGGTTACATGTCAAAATTAGCGCGCAGTTTGATTCACGAGCCGCGAACATCTGCACGAAGTATTTCTCTAAATTAGTGGTTCTGGGGAAAGATTATATTTATATGCAGATCATTGCACTAACAGAAACTATATACGAGGGATGTACAGTATTAATTGTTTCTAATATATAAAATAAATTAATTTTTCAACATAATCACCGTGTACATGAAGACACTTATTCCACCTATGTTCTAACATAGTAACACCATTTTCAAAAATCTCGGAGTCTTTATTGCAGAAGAAGTCCTGAATTGCATCCATAACAGCTACGTCGATTTCAAAATTTTCTCCTCGTATAGGTTCCTTTACCTTGGGAAATTAATAAAAATTAATAGGAACTACGTCAATTGAATACGTTGGATGTTACACCAGTTTGAAGCCAATGAGTTCATGGAAACAAGGATTTTATAAGCTGGAGCGTTGTTCTGATGAAAATGAATAATAATTCAACAATTTTGTTTTTCTCTTTCCTTTAATGCAATCATGAATTTTAACAATTAATGTTGCGTAGTGACCAGTGATTGTGTGACCACGTTTTAGATAATCGCTCAATGTCGCCATTCCATACTGTAAAATTTCGCCTCGCGGTAGAAGTGGTAAACCCACGTTTCAACAACCATAAAACTGTTTGGATTTGATTAAACATTACCAAATTGGCTCCTGTAGAGGTGACTTTCTCTCACTTTAGTTTGGACTTCGAGATATCTTTATAAAGTACACTATTAACACTAGAATTGATTAGAATAATTAAATTTGACACCTCTGTACAAACCCTGTGTGCGAATATAATCTGAATTCTTTTGTATTAGCTTTTTATTATTTATTATTAACAGATTCTAAGTCTATAGCAGGGTCAAAAACTCTGGCCCACCCATTTTAAAAGTTAAATGAGAGAAAATAGTTCACGCACATTATTGGAACTGCATTTCTCATTGCAAAACAATAATGGCATTTTTGGTAAAGAAACAGTTATATTATTTTACTATACATTAAAAAGCAGGTAGAACATCTATTCAATGCATTTCATTATTTCTAAAGAATGGACGAAATGGCATTAATTTTGTATATATACAATAAGATATTTGGAATTGAATTATGCATTTATTATAACCTTTTATTGTGGGATGGGTAGGTTGGCGTCATAAACTATTTGCTGACATTATTTGAAGAGAAATAATTGGGCCATATTCGAAAATAATTGTTGTGTTTAAAGTTTTCATTTGAATTTGTTGAAATGCCGCTAACATTTGAATATTCAATCAACTTACAAATTGATATTACAATACATTTAAAACGCATTATTATTTGAATACTATAATTCGGATTTAAAAATGTTAATCTTACAAATTAATATCTCTTATAGCATTTTGGTTATTTGTGTTCTAATGAAGAAGGTAAGTAGCAGTTCAAAACTTTCTGATTGGTGGCCCACCTAAATATTTTTTGGCCCGCTGCTGGCTCACCCTATAGACTAGAACTTGCATCTCCAAAACGCAAGTAAAATTGTCACTAAGCCAAGAGAATTCCTTCTCCATTTTCCATTAAAATAAAAATGAAATAATAAATTTATAATTATAATAATAAACTATCCAGAATCTTTTGCGAGATTTGTGTCCACTGCTGTGTATCCATCTGCTGTCCGCTGCCCTTGTTATTGCAGTGTCTTAGTCCCTGCGGGTGTACGTAGGTAGTAGGGTGGTAGACATAGACAGAGGCAGAGGCACTACAGGCTCAGGCGATGTGTCGTGTAACCGTTTCATTGATTATTCACAAGGTGGGCGGCCTTGCCTCTAAACAATTCTATCGAATTATCGGTCCCCAGTGCACACGACAAATGTACTCAGCCACAAGCAAACTCTCCTTCTCCCACAACGAGGAAGGACACAGCAAGATTTTCAAAAGAAATTGACGGAAAATTCTTAAAGAAATGAAAACTGTTTTGAAGAGAGGTTCACTTCTTTCTAACGCACAATTCTACACATTTACAGGATGGGGCAGAATGACCTCTCAGATTTGAAGGGTTAATTGTAAGAAAACGGTTCAAGATACATAAAAAAGGTTTTTATTGAAATTATTAAAATATCTTTCAGAACTCATATTATTAATTGGAAAAATACTACCTTTTTTTTAGTTTAAGTTCTGTAATTTATATTTTAATCCAACGTTTCGGCACCATAAACTGGTGCCTTCTTCAGGGGATACAATGACATATTTTTTGAAATAACAAAAACAAGTAACCAAGGTAACAAGAAATGTTCATAAATGTTACCTTTTTTATGTATACAATTTTCTAGACAATATATGCATGTCCGGCGAAAACATGGACGGCGAACATGCAACTTCTCAAGAAAAAAATCTCCTTTTGCCAGAGGAAAAACCGTCCCAAAAACTGGCAGAGAAGTGATCTGTATATAACTCAGAGACGCTTTATCGGTAGCGAAATACCGCAGCCGTACTCTTATTAACAGATGTTAGAAAAAGTTTAGAAAAAATTGTATACATATTACAAATTACAACATATTTAATATTGGAAGCCATGCGCGACTAAGTTCTAATCCGTCACAATGATTGAGATTGATATTTCTTGTTTTAAAAATTTCAATGGCTTCTCTAATTAATCTGTTGTTAAGTCGAGTAGGTCTTGCAATTATTTTTGTATCTTCAAATTTAATTTGGTGGAATTCTTCCAAGGCATGTTCTGCAACGGAAGATTTCTCAGGCTGGTTCAATCTGATCGATCGATTCCGAAACTAACAAGACAAATTAAATTTAGGTAAGAAATTTAAGAATAAATGCTGTAAGAATGAGATATCGAATGTTTGTTAACACTTTATATACTCGTACAAAGGGTTCAAAGAAAGTTGTAACTATTTGTATTGACAAGAGGGTAGAGACAGTAAAAAGTGGCGAACATAGATAAAAAATTGCAATTCTTTCTGACTAAACAATCAAAAACATTTTTTCTTACAAAATAAAGAATTTTGCAGCAAAGGAGTGTCACTATAAAGAAAAATGACGTACCATTTTTATTTATATGAAAAATATGATCCCTCCTATAAGTATGTGTGTAAAACTTCAAAGATTTTCCGTTCTCATTGAAGTATTTTTCTGTTGAATTTCTCGTGGTCTTTCCTAATTGTTATCGTCAGTTTGTGTGTAAGATAGCAACAAATAATCTGTGTAATTTGTAAAGCAAATAAACGTGGTTTATTGGTGGCTATGAATAGCGCTTTTGCGGGAATTTTACACAAACTGCGAGGGAAAGAGCGCGTAGCGGCAAACATCCGTTGTATTTAATATCGAGTAAACACAAGCACTGCAACTGTCAAGATGATAAGCCGCAACTGTGACTTCTATACGCAAAGAGAGAACGCTTTTTATTCGATACTCTTCGATTCAAACACTATTTTTACACACTTTACACAAAGTTCAGTAGCAGCACAGTTTAATCGCAAACAGACAATGAACTTCCATTATCGTTTTATTATTATCCACCGTACTATTTCTCAATAGCATCACGTATTCAGGATACAGTTTTTGGTGGCAGCGTTGGGGCCTAACGTCTATTAAAAAGATGGAGTATTTATACAGGGTGTTATGTAAGTAAGTGATCAACGCTTAACCAATGGTAGAACTGACCCCAAAGATAGTAAATCTGGCAATAATTTTTGTTTAACATACTTTCTACAAAAACTAGAGGCCTTTAAAACTGACCAATCAAGTCATAGTTCAAAACTTTATAAAAAAGTAAAAATCAATGTGTTCTCTGGAAAAAATATTGATTGTCAATCTGACGTTAAATGTTTTTTTTTTGCATAAACGTACAATTTATATTCTGTTTCGGATAAAAACAGAGTAATGCGGTATACGTCTATTTGGAAATAACTCTCTGTACCGTCTTATAGCAGCACGACTATTTTGTAATGTATCGCTATAAACCATATGCTTGTCTGCGTACTCTTGGTTGGTGAAGGTAAATGGCATTTTAAAAATATCAAAAAAACAGAATATAAATTGTACGTCTATGCAAAAAAACATTTAATGTCAGATTGACAATCAATATTTTTTCCAGAGAACACATTGATTTTTACTTTTTTTTATAAAGTTTTGAACTATGACGTGATTGGTCAGTTTTAAAGGCCTCTAGTTCTTGTAGAAAGTATGTTAAACAAAAATTATTACCAGATTTACTATCTTTGGGGTCAGTTCTACCATTGGTTAAGCGTTGATCACTTACTTACATAACACCCTGTATATTTTCATGATTTATGTATTACCCATTTCTGGCTGTATCAATGTAATGCTATTATCAGATTTCGGTAATAAAATAACGATAAATTTGTACCGTTGATGCCGTTTATCAGGCGTCACCTCATGGGACCTTAAAGTTTTCATGTAATTTTCAAAAAATTCACTCGGTCGATATCGAATCTAATCGGTTTGTATGAAACTTCGATTTACTTTTTAGAGAAAAATGATTAGTTTTTGGTAACTATTGCACGAGCAAAGTAGTTTTTCTTGAAATTTTACTTTTTGGCAATTTTAAATCTGTTGTATATCATCCGAGGTAACGTTGTTTCTTCGTATACTGGAGGGTATCGATGCTTGTGTGCGTCACCAATAGCAATTAAAAAGAAGCAATAATTATACAAAAAATACTTATTTGTTTACCTAGGTACTAAAATATCAGATTTTTACAGCAGAGGCAATGAATGCTGTCAAAGCATAAATCTGTGTTTAGTGCCGTGTTGAACCATTATTTTTTTGCCGATTTTATAATTACATAATATTAATTTAGTAATTCTTGTTAATATATATTTTGAAGGTTATCGCCATTGTTATGCGTTTGTTATACGGTTGCTATGCGTTTTTGAACGGTTGCTATGTAGCAACAACAGGCTGTAAAAATATTTTTACTGCTTTGGCACTAAAAGTGATATTTTACACACTGTTAGCTGTTAAAAAATCGGACTTTTAATGTCAACGGCAAAAAAGCTATTTTATCTTCATTTATCACGGCTTTCGAGCCGGATTGGGCCACAATAGAAGTACGATAGTGGTCAAATAATAATAATAATAATAATAACCACCTAAAACCTATTTAACTCTACAAAAGATTGTAATAATTGAAACATTCGGAATAGTAAGAAGTGTACTAAATAATGATTAACAAATCCAAAACGAAGTAATAATATAAAATACGATCAACAAAGTACGCTCGGATATTTCAACTACTACGAAGACCAGTACCTCCAGGATTCTTTTATATTATTACTATGTATTATAAAATGTAAATATTTAACTTCATATTTTGTATATACTTACCTGTTACGAGGTCGTTGTACAAAACTTTTGTAAGTTAAAAATGAATAAAGATAATAATAGTAATACATTTATATTCTACTCGTATGGAATTAGAAATAAATAAAAATATGTTTAAAATAATCTGTTATAACAAATTTCGGAACTTATACTTAAGCGGTTTTATCATCACAGTCTCATATAAAAGTTTTGCAAGAAAAAAGGTTATTAAGAAAATTCAATTGTTGTTGTAAATATATAAAAATTTTAAAAAAACATTAAGTATATTCAAGAAAAATATATAACTGTTTTAGTAAATGTAAAAATTCCATCGAAAATCACGTAATTTGCAATTTTCGAAGAGAATCACTACAAAAGTACTGGATGTTTTTTTACACTTATGTATAAACTGTTACTTGAACTGGCGTTAGGTAGTTTTTTGTACAAATTTATCGTTTATTATGTGAGTTACTACGAAAAAACCTTTCTTGTAAGACATTTTTCCTATATTGTCAATGTATATTCGCTCTATTTTGGTCTCAAATATCTCAGCTCGTGGATGGTAAACCTTTTTAAAAATTTGTATGCAAGTGTAAAAACTCTTATATTTCATTAAAAACTATCGAAAATGCTTTCATGATAGAACCACTTTAAGCGGAAGAAACCAAATGAGAAATTAAAATGTTTGTAATTGACAGATAAATATCAGTGTCGAAAAAAGTTCAGATTCCGTGAAAAAGATGTCTGTATCATTGACTATCTGTTAGTTATTTATGTGTTTATTTACCAGGTAGATATCGCGATATTGTTTTGAAGCAATATTGAATAAATCGCTTGGTGCTGCATTCACATTATTCCCGCTTAATAAATTCTGTTTTCCACCTGTCGAACTTACTCGACTTTCAATACTTCATCCCAACTCTTAACTTCAATGTGAAATACATTGCGCCACCATGTCAACATAAAGCAAATTGTGACACATGAAAATTGACTCACGCAAATGAAATATGCACGAAAACAGGATTCTTAGTACGAGACTCAAATATTTACGAGGGTGATTCTACAAACTCACATTTTATAAATCAGAACGCTTCAATATTTAATGCATAACAAGATATTGATAGCAATGCACCATAAGAATATTATTAATGAGAAAAACAATTAAGAGCTACATGTAAGGTGAGAATCACGGCCTACTTATCACCGGCAGCAACTGAACGATTTGATTAATCATTTTGAGTAAATGATGTGTATGTCCTTTTTATGAATTTTCGTGTAATATTGAAAAACTGAATGTAAAAACGAATGTATTTTGTGTATATGAGTAGACGAGCTCAAACACATATTAGCTAGGCCGGTTAACATTTTCAACAAACAAATTAGCTTTAGAATAATACTACCTTTTTAGTTTATGCGCCTTTTTCAGGCACCAGTTTATGGTGCCGAACCGTTGGTATTAAATAAAAATACAGAACATAAACTAAAAAGGTAGTATTATTCTAATTATTAATATGAGTTCTGAAAGATATTTTCATAAATTAGCTTTGTTCATAGAACGGTTTGCAAAAGGGTGGAGTTTGAGATCGAATGCGCATGCCCGATTTCAAACAAGTTGCAAATCAAACGTTTTGAATTTTTCTGTGAACACGTAATGAAAATTCGTTTATAAGCATCTAGTGTGACGTTTTCTTCAGCTTGATATTGGGAATTCTTTCAAACTGTAAATCTTACTGCAATATCATTTGCAATTTGTTTGAAAGTGTTCCAAAAAAATCTGAATACTGGAGTATTGTCATCTTAACATAATTCTCATTTTTGGTTTTTTTCTAATAGCCATTATTTCGAAATAGAATAATTCAAAAAGTTAAATATTCTAGACGACATGCTACTATTCGAATCCGTCACCTATTATTAAAGAAATTTTATTGGGTATATTATCATTTTACAATAATATAATCACCTTAAAATATTTATTAAAATGATAAATATAAATTTATTTAATATTGGATTACATCGTCTTTATTAGTAAAATCAGCTTTAATTCTAATAGGCATTGTATCCCTAAACCCTGCACCTTTTCCTTTGATTATTATTCCATAAGTTGTTTTTTATTTTACCAAAAGTAAAGGGTCTAGGTAGAAGCTAAGTCTGGACTAGAAAATGTCCTTTATAATACCGGTCGAACAATTATCGCCAGTCATTTTGCTAGCAATTTTTTTTAAGTAGCCGAAAGAATTTTGTAAAAATTTCTAACCATTTTTATAGACTTTATAATTTTCTGCCGAATTATGTGAGTTTGGGCTCATATGTAAATTTTTATATGCTCTTACCCACATGAAATGTCGGTTGTATAAAAATAATTGTTGTTTGACAGAGTTTTCGAGTAATTGTTAACACTTAATCCGTAGCCGAGAAATTTCCCACAAATACAAATAAAGCTTGTCAACAAATAAAAATGAATTCAAATTTGAAACAATTATGAAAATGATGATGTTCTTGTTTGCTTAGTAAGCTCTGATCTTTTTGTATTGAGTAATCTGTGCAATAAAACAATCAGCATCTCCGCTGAAAGTTGGCGACAATAACAAAGCAATAACTATAGTGTTTTGGAGTCCTGTGTGATGGATATCTGTTAGCAAGAGCACTTTACTGCGAGCGGAGCTCCTGAAATTGAAACTGCTGCAAACACACGGAAATTCTTCATCTGGAGTTGGCGGTGCAAGACGCTTTGCTTTTGTTTCACCCGTGATAAGCGCTGTTTGTTCAAATTTTACAACAACTTTGGGATTTATAGACGATTCCGACAAAATATCGACGAAGATTTCAAATTATTACGGGAAGTTATACTTCAATCGCATACGGACATTATTTAACAGAGTAGCTTTTAAAAACAGGGTGCGACAGAACACTCTCCTTAGTTTTAAAGGTTGAAGGCACAAAAAATATGTTCACATCCTGAACTTCCTTAAAATAGTATCCGTCGTTGTCCAAACATTGCTGCAGTGACTTTTGAAGCTTCATAAAACTCTTTTGAACATTTCTTACAATATACGAGTACTACGAGTTTCTGTGCGATATGTTTCCTTTAGGGTTTGCAGGTTCTTTGGATGATGTTGATAAACTCAACTTAGAGAAAACTGCATAGAAAAACGAAATCAAATTCGACGACCGCGCGGACCGTAGACTATCGCTCTCAGGGAGATTAAGCGCCCGGAGAACATTTCACTCAAAAATTCGCGTTGTGTGGTCCGTGACCCCGTCTTGTTAAAACTACACATTCTTTAGATCATGTGTTTCTAAAGCTGGAGCTAAAAAAATCTATAGCATTCTCACATACTGTCCTTCGTCGACGTTTTCGGGTTTTCTGGTTTCCATGACCATGGTAGTCCATTCTGATTACAGATCCTGTTTCCCTAAACTTTTTTACCCATAAGTATTCAAAAGCGTGTTGCTCGTTCGTACATGTCCACATTATGTTTACGACTGATTTTTTTTTACCTTTCCTCACCTTTAGGTAAGGTAGGTACTGTCTTTGGTAAAAAAAATCGGTGGTGAGTTTTTAATGAATTAGTACGTTTTAGGGTCACTAGAATACGATTTTATTAGTTTTACGATGATGTCTGTATGTGTGTGATAAAAGTTTCTCCGACGATAACTAACGCTACAATTCTAAAAAATATAATTCCTTCGTATTCCTCTTCTTGTTACATCCATATGAAGAGCTGATTAGATTTTAGTTATAATTGGTCAACTGGAAGTACCCTTATTTGAAATTTTAGCAGTTTTTCTTGAGAAAACGTAGTTTAATATAATTTTTTGTCATTTTATGTTATTATAAATATGAAGGGTACAGGGAAGAAGGTGGTTTGTCAAAAAATGTGAATTTTGCAGGAGACAGTTTTTAAGATTTTAAGATTGTGTCATTTTTTGGATAATGTCTTCAGCCATGCACAATTTTGATATAGGATTCTCCACTGTTTTGTAAATGAGTACCTCAAATTAGAATACTTGTCTGGCATCCTATTATGGTGGAAATTTCGGTTTTTTAATTTGACACCAAAATAAAAAGTCAAAATTTTCACTAAAATAGGATGCCAGACAAGTTTTCTAATTTGTGGTACTCATTTAGAAAACAATAAAGAATCTTGTATTAAAATTGTGCATAGCTGAAGGTACTATCCAAAAAATGACACGATCTTAAAATCTTAAAAACTGTGTCCTGCAAATTTTACATTGTTTGACAAACCGCTTTTTTACCCTGTACTCATCAACTTTCTTGATATATGAGAGTGGACAATCCATCTTTTTGCTTGGTACCGCATGGACATACCAGCCTTCTTCCTCTGTACGACAAATTTTCCATGGGTAATAACTTCTGACCTACCGTGTTTTTGCCCAAAAGAAATATTCCACGTAAAAGATTCGTTATTTACCTACAAGATGGCATGAAAATCCTAATTTCAAATTTTTAGTGACAAACCGCTTTCTTCCCCTGTACCCTTCATATGGAAAAACATTGTATTGTATATACGATACGAATGCAAATTTTCCTTTATAGTCAATAAATATAGAGTTAAAGAATTATAAAGAGACTAACTTTCATAAATCAGCCAGCCATGCTATAATCATGGAATCTGCTGATATATTCAAATAATTCTAATTGACAGATGTCAGTGTCGAGTGCAATTTACGTTCGTGTTATAATTTTTCTGGATATACAGTATCTTTTCCAAGGAACTTTCAGTGAGGAATTTGTAGAAAATAGCATATGTTCTTGTTGCATTTTAACTGGATACATAGAATCTTTTCCATGGAACTTTCGGTATGGGATTTGTACAAAATACATAGAACTGACGGAAGGTAATGGGCCACATCATTTTTTGTAATAGTAACTTCCATCTTTCAGTCAAAAACATCATCCACACCTTTTTATGGCCTCCGCCAGCTTCACAAGTCGTTTTAAAACTAGGGAGATTGTTTTGCCGCATCCTGTATTTGAGGCGCAGGAAATATTGGTGTGGAGGTAGCATTTCTGCTGTCCTGTCCCCAAAAGCTATGAAGAAAGGACGCGATGACTTAGTTGATTTAGAAGTTAAATCGTTCGAAACAATTATATTTTAACATATGAAATGTGTGGAAATTGTGCCCGTAATAATGGTTCATAAATAGCGGTGGCAAGCTGGCAAGTATAGAATTTAATTAAATTTTTGTTAAACTCCTACATCGTTTGAAACCCGATCTAAAATTGCCTGCCTGCATGCATTTCCGCGGCATTATAAGAAATCCAAACGACACTTATTATTTTTGGATCGCATAAATTTCATAAATTTAATTGCAGTAGGCTATGAGTCACCTACCATGGCAGTCTTGATCCGCGCTCCAAATATAATTCCCGCCGTATTTATAGTGTGTAATTACAGTTACACACAGGTTTTTCTACTCGGCGCGGGAAAAAATCATTTCATCGCCTGCTCATAAACGCTTTAATACCCAGACGTGACAAATACCAACGTTATGAATATTTTTAGTTGGCTATAAATCAACAGACAAGCAGGGTCAAAGGGCCCGTACAACTCTGGAAATCGCGAACAGTAAATTAAGAGACACTGCGGACACCAAAGTTTAAACAGAATTTTTATCATTATTTTTCAGTTGCCTGATGTCCTCGATTTTCTTGATATACGAGGGCTGTTCTGAAATATTTTAGTCCTATACCATAGTCATATTTTAACTATCTTAAATAAGAAGACGAAAATATACATAAATTAAAATTTTCTTTAAATATTGACTAGCTCACAAACTACAAGCGATTGAAGCTGATTACTAATTGGGTATGACGCGCTAGGTACGAAGAATTTGATTGGTTGCCGTCTGTAGCGGTCACCTTTAAAAGATAATGAAATGTCATGTCATAACCTAACAAAACATTTAACAATTTCGTGTTTGATGAATTTATTTAATTAAAACATCTAGTAATATTAACAATAATAATGTATATATAATTAAATCAATTTGTAATATTAATTAAATTAATAATAATATTAATTAAATTAATAATAATATTAATTAAATTAATAATAATATTAATTAAATTAATATTGAAACTTCAAAACAGGCAAACACTAGCGCCATCCGTCGTCAAATTTTGTGTAATAATATTGTCAAACTGTTTCAATGTTCCATAATTCATTAGGAAAAAAATGCTTATTATTTTGTTATTTATAATTAATAATAATTTCTTCATGAATATAACGTATAAGTTTTTATATAAAAACATTTCAGCTATGCAAACATGAAAAAAATTGTTCCCTCTATAACTAACAGTTTGTCCCATTGTTTGTCGATCACTGGTCAGTATTACGCAATTTTTTTAAGTCGCGTTTGCACTAAAATTCTTATTTTATTCTGTTCTTACAGAAAAAAAAGAAAAATGGTATAGGACGCCATTGTTCTTCCTTTGAGATTTATTAGTAAGTTTTGTAAAGATCTAATTAACACACAAAAAATATCAATTATTTATTCTTATTAGAACGAGAATCATAATGAACAGTCATCAAAATTTAGTGGCGGCTTTTAGTGATACTGCCCCGTTATTATCAACTGGTACTTATTGATATCGTGAATTTCAACGTGGACGATGTTCGGTAAAAGAAGATCCCAGAACAAGACGACTTGCAGAAGCTGTTTGCTTAGAAAATGTTAGGCTGATGAAATGTTAATAAAGAAAAACTGAAATATTACACATCGGGTGATTCAGAAGGGACTGCACATTGGATCATCATCATAGATAGTATTTTGCATCAACTTCTTGGTGTTAAGAAGCTGACAAACCGGTGGATATCACATCTGGTGACTCCGAAACAAAAACAGGCACTTGTGGATTGGTGCAAATTTATAACTGAAAAGTTTGATAGAGGGACTTCAAAACAGGTGTCGTATATCATTACGGTACGGGAGACAAATCTGAGGTGTACACCTATAATCCCGAAACCAAACTACAATCAAGTGTCTAGATCTTTGAAAATGAAAAGTTGCTGAATTTACAAACCTGATGGAGAGGATTCCAAAAACGGAATTTTCATTTTGAAAAGTGGTTCCAACGAATGAAGAGGTGTATTTTGGCTAGAGATGAACATGTTGAAGAACTATAAAGACTTTTCTTCAAAAAGTTTTACATTTTTTATACCTCCCGCTACCCTTGGGAAGAGAGGTATAGGGATCGTTTTAAAAATCGCATGTCGAGATTTTAGTACATGACCACGTTTTAAGATTCTTAGAATCCGTTTTTAATATTTTCACGATGATGATGATGTGTGTGTGTGCGCGTGTGTGTGTGTGTATGGATTTTGTCACCGCTTTAACTCAAATACTATCATTCAGAATATTCTGAATCCTTGTATTTCGACCTTAATTATGGAAAGAAACCACTACATGTTGGTGTAAATTGGATAACCGGAAATGTCACTTTACTTGAAGCTCATATTGTTTTTTCATCAAAAAATACCATGTGATTTTTTAGCATTTTATATCATTATAAAAATTAGAGATTATTGAATATTAATTAAAATTAATACTTTTTCTTTGTATTTTAAAGATAAATTTAAAAAAATATCTTTTTTATAAATCCAGAAGTCTATTTTTTTAAAGATAAACAGAATTCTTTTGTTACACATTTTAAAAAGAAAATAGTAAATAAAGCAATAGTTATATGTTATATGCAATGGAACAGTTTGCAGCATTAGTAAATATGTAGGTATGTATTTAAATTAATAAAAATTAAATAGTAGTAGGTATTGTGTTGGCCACATCAATTTTTTTTACTAAGAATTTTCAGAATAGCTCTCGTATATGTGATAGGATTTTCTTTTGTAGGTTTGTTTTAAATATACGATTAACTTATAAAATTTAAACTTTGATAACAAGTGTTTCATTGTATTAATATTTATTATTGTTCTAATTTCAGTTTTTGGTAAGTACATATAAAATTTATTTTACATCATGCTTTTGGTAGATTCTTGGTAATTTTGTCCATTAGAATAACATGTAATTTGAGTAATATTAATATCTGATGCAGATGTTATGATTGACGTATGATATATTGACAGGTCAGGTAGCACTAAACTTATAGTTACGTTCAGAGTATATAGCTAGCTATCTGTTGTCTTTCTCGAGGCGGAATCTGATTCAGATATGATTGAGTGACAGTTGTCGCCATGTTTAACACAATTACACACAAGTTGGCCGGGGTCTAGTGCTGTGCAGTGCATGATGTCTAGTCTAGTCCGACGTCCGATGTCGATGGTAATTAATATTCGGACGTTATATGCATCTGACAATGCTAATCAAATGCACACACGCGCACTGGACCCACCACACAGGGTAAATATAGCACGAGCATGAACCACTATCATAAGCATGATAATGGTGTAGGCACAGGATAATGACAAGACGCAACGAAGAATCAATTTGGATTAGCTTATTATAGTCACCCATTGTAGGATACTTGCAGTATTTGTGCAATTCCCCAAAAAATGGTACAGATTTTGTCAGGAAGTTTCGAATATTTGTTCCATGATATGACATTGGTTCATAGAAAATTTTGGTTTCAAACTGTGAAACATTCAAATCTGGTGTAAAAATCTTTTGTGGCCAGTACAAGACTTCTCGCCATTTCCATATTAGTGCATAATGTATTTAACATTTCTGCTACACACCCACAAATATTATAGTTACTATTATTAATATATTTGAAAATGAAAAGTTGCTGTATTTACAAACCTGATGGAGAGGATTCCAAAAACGGAATTTTCATTTTGAAAAGTGGTTCCGACGAATGAAGAGGTGTATTTTGGCATGTTGAAGAACTATAAAGACTTTTCTTCAAAAAGTTTTACATTTTTTTTACCTCCCGCTACCCTTGGGAATGGAGGTATAGGGATCGTTTTAAAAATCGCATGTCGAGATTTTGGTAAATGACCACCTTTTAAGATACCTAGAATCCGATTTTAATATTTTCACGATGATGTGTGTGTGTGTGTGTGTGTATGTGTGTATGGATTTTGTCACCGCTCTAACTCAAATACTATCATTCAGAATATTCTGAATCCTTGTATTTCGACCTTAATTATGGAAAGAAAGCACTACATGTTGGTGTAAATCGGATTACCGGAAATGGCACTTTACTTGAAGCTCATCATGTTTTCTTTTCAAAAAATACCATTAAATGTCATTTTTTCGCATTTTGTATCATTATGAAAATTAAAGAATATTGAATTTTCTACAGGTATACATTAATAATTTTTCTTTATATTTTACAGATAAATTTAAAATAATCGTTTTTTATAAATCCAGGAACCTATGTTTAAAAGTTAAACACAATTCTTTTGTTACACAATTCATATTTCAAATTTATGTAACTGACACATAAATGTCACTGAAAAAACTAATCATTTCAAATTAGTAGGATACTTGCAGTATTTGTGCAATTCCCACAAAAATGGTACAGATTTTGTCAGGAAGTTTCGAATATTTCTTCTATGATATGACATTGGTTCATAGAAAAGTTTGGTTTCAAACTGTAAAACATTCAAATCTGGTGTAAAAATCTGTTGAGGCCAGTACAAGACTTCTCGCCATTTCCATATTAGTGCATAATGTATTTAACATTTCTGCTACACACCCACAAATATTATAGTTACTATTATTAATATATTTTTATATATTTTAATTCATTCTATAAATAAGTTTCCTCTTACTTTTCTAAATGTTTGAGATTCTTCAAATTCATTGACGAAATCGGCGGTACTTCTGATGCTTATATGTAATATATGTATTTATAATTTAAGTATTTAATTAATAATAAAATAAGAAATTTTAAATGCACATCCCAGAAAAAGCCTTCAGTAATGTATCTGGATTTTTGACACTGACATTTATCTGTCAATTACACACATTTTAATTTTTCAACTGGTTTCCATGGAGTTATTTGTGTTGTGAGATTCATTACAACGGATTATTTTATATAGTTATAATTTTCTATCTCTAAATTTATAGGAGATATAATAAAAATGTTCAATGTATCGAATAGAAAATTTTATATTCTTTAGTACATGAAATAGCATAAATTTCCAAAAAATAATATCTAGAAGATTTTTTAAGAAATTACTACGTCCGGTTATCCAATTGTTACCAAAATCATTTCAGCTTTTCTCATTAATATCAGATTAAGGAATACGTAGTTAAATTAGTATTGTAGAATTTGAGAAACTGTCTCTCCAACATCCACACACACATACACACACACATCCACACAGACATCATTGTAAAAATGTTAAAATCGGACTCTAGTGACTTTAAAAGATGTTTATTCACTAAAATCTGGATATGCGATTTTTAGCATGAATCCAATACCTCTCTTAGCGAGAGGTAAAAAACTGTTCCATAAAACATATCTCCAAATGGCGTCAAATGTTTTCTAGAAGAAATACGGGTATATCGTTTCAGAATGTTTTGTAGTAACATCCATCGTTTAAGGATACTTCAATGGGGTATTCCACCATAACAACAAAATTAAAGTATGGCTCAATAAATAATAGTTAAAACAATGAAAACATTTTTTAAATAATTACTTTACGAGATATTTCACATTTGCTAAAAGGGAAAATTGACGTCATACAATTGTTATCCTTCTCTCGCAGCGTACTCAGAGCAGTGTGTGTGAGAGAAAGACAAGTATAGAGGAAATGTGACGTTACACTGATTTCTCGAAAATAAAATACTCTGAAACTAGGAACAATTAAGATTTTTTAATTCTATGAATTGCTTCAAAACTGAATGAAGTTTTATTTAAAATAATAAAAAAAATTGAGTGGAATACCCCATTGATTCTCCAAAAAGCTTGTATACTCTTAAAAACAGTGTTATCTATCATAGACTCAAACAACTAATTTCCAAATTTTAAGCACAAATTATATCTCAAGAAGTTCATACAAAACTTTCATTTCAAATCGTGAAGCATTCAAATTTGGTGAGAAAACTGTTCTTAAAACCTGTCTCCAAACTGTCTCAAAAGGTATATATCGTTTTAGAGTTAACAGTGTTTTGCAGTAACCACTTTATTTAAGTAACAAAGTGCACCACAAGATCCCGCACGAAGCTTATGGAATTTAATATTTATTGTTTAGTTTTGTTACATTTTTTTTTATCTAGATTTACAATGGAACTGAAGGCGGAACTTTGAGAAAACAATTACATTTAATATTTTCTTCTTGCTAAAATTTCCCAACAATTATTCCAAGTAATTAAGAATTTACTATAAGCTCAAGGTCCCGTACATATGTAGTAGTCAATGAAACAAGTTCCATGAAGAAATTAATAATTGATAATAATAATGAGACATATTCTTTGGTATGATTTCGCGATTGGGTAAGATTGCAGAGAAAGGACGGTGTAGGGTGGGGGTTGGTTGGTGTACTGGTAGTTGCTGTGTAGTCGAATAAAGTAATTTATGAAAGCTCACATAAAAATCCAATTTCCATTGTTGGTGGGCGCATGCGTAATCTGGCTGCTCGCAGTCCTGCTTTATTTACCATTATTAAAACAATAAATTCCAGGGCGCCGTCACATTTCGTGTTTTTTTTATTATTATTTTCAGTTGCAGACAATACTGATCTGCATTGTAAGCCGCGCGCCCATTATAAATATCTAAAATAAACTGTTTTAATCTAAAATAAACGGTCTCGAGCAACGCGGCTGCCGCCAAAAATTGCCACCATAAATATCTCGTTATTAATTTTATAATATGTTGCAAGCGGCTTTCATCTAGAATTTCCACGGGGCTGAGCTGTAGCCCGTTACGCTCGCCCTAGAGTGATTTGTTACGTGCACATACTTCCCAAAAGATTTATTAGGTACATACACTTTTTCACCTATTAATATTAACCATGCACTTCAATTTATACATTCAATTAAACGCATCAATTACCCATCATTGCAATAATCAACTTTATTTTATAAACATCACAATTGAAGGGTACAGGGGAAGAAGGTGGTTTGTCAAAAAATGTAAATTTTGTAGGCGGCAGCTTTTAAGATTTTAAGATCGTATCATTTTTTGGATAATGCCTTCAGCTAGGTACAATTTTGATGCAGGATTCATTACTGTTTTGTAAATGAGTACGTCAAATTAGAATACTTGTCTGGCATCCTATTTCGGGGGAAATTTCGGTTTTTTAATTTGTCACCAAAATAAAAAGTCGAAATTTTCACCAAAATAGGATGCCAGACAAGTTTTCTTTTTGTGGCACTCATTTAGAAAACAGTAAAGAAACTTGCATCAAAATTGTGCATAGCTGAAGGTATTATCCAAAAAATGACACGATCTTAAAATTTTAAAACTGTCTCTTCCAAACTTTACATTTTTTGACATACCGCTTTTTTACCCTGTACTCATCAACTTTCTTGATACATAAGAGTGGGCAATCCACCTTTTTGGTTGGTATCGCATCGACATACCCGTCTACTTCCTCAGTACGACAAATTTTCCAATGGTAATAACTTCTGACCTACCGTGTTTTTGCCCAAAAGTAATATTCCACGTAAAAGATTCGGTATTTACCTACAAGATGGCATGAAAATCCTAATTTCAAATTTTTAGTGACAAACCGCCTTTTTCCCCTGTACCCTTCAATTATTATGAATATGCGAAATATCTCGACTAGATACAAGTGCAAAAAAACTGCCTCATTTTTCCACCGGCACACAATTTGAAACGTATCTGTATTTTTTTTTATGTAAACAAGAGTAACACATGTTGTATATTAAGTATCTGTGAACTGTCTGGGGACTTGATAGACTTCATCAGAATTTAGAATCGTCATATTTTTGTCTTTGTTCGACATTTTTCATTGATTTGAAACAGCTGCCACATTTTTGCACTGAAATGATGAAGGAGACATAAATGTGTCTTATACAACTTTCCAACAAATCATCCAAGCTGCCTCGTTCTTGAATCAAACGATATCAAATATCTGGTTGAAATTCGTATAAAATTTGAGCTGCCTCCTTTTTGCTCCTGTGTCTTTAATTACTCTAAACCGCAGTCACACAGCATTGATTCTCTTACACAACCGACGTTTAGGTACACTCTTGTATCTTCATCTGGAAGAAAATCTAAAACTAGGAAGAGTCAGCCATAGTCTCATACTATCAAATGAAGTAGTTCATCTCATCCTCATTCACAAAAACAACCAAGGAGCTACTAGCTTACAACAAAAGGACCTTACTTATTGGTCATGTCCTCTGAAATATCATCTATGTTGACTTTACGAAGAAGACAAAGAAACTTCTCAGAGTTGACGGATACCGTTTTTAGCTTAAGCTATGGCTGATTACTCCCAGTTTTTGATTTCCTTCTTTATGTGCCTTTTCAAGAGTTAACAAGAAGGTTCATGACCTTATAAGTGAAAATGAGGAGATAAAAAATAAAAATATGAAAGAAGAGTACACGAAAAACTCAAATGAAAACAGATTTGTTTTTTAGCGCCCTGTACCTGTAATAGTGGAGTGCCGTAAGACAAAAAAATGTAAAAATCTCGGAACCCGGTTCCACTGAATGGATTTTCGTGAAACCTTTTCTATTACATTGTTAAAAGTTTAAATAAAAAAGTTTACCTACCAAAATTTGCCGATCTCAATTACAACCATTTTTAACAACAATTAATTGAAAAATGAGAAAAATATGAATAAAAAAAATTTTGTAGTAAAGACTTCTATTTTATATACAATAAATTATATTTCTATAGTAACTTTAAAATGTATTTATAATATTTTAGCAAAAAAAAATTACGTAAAAAAATTATAGGTACTAAAGCGAGTTGTTTAAAATCGTAAACATATCGGACCGAAGATACAAAAAAAGGTAAAATATACTGCATTAACACAAAAATACGAGATTTTTTAAAAAAATAAATATTTATTATGTCATTGTATCATATAAAAATTGAAAAATTTTCAGTCAATTATCTTCATTATCGTCGTCATCAACATCATCAATTTGGATGATAGATGATGGATTAGCGCAACTGTTGCCATTGAATTCTAAGCAAGCTACACTACAATTCAATTCACTTTTCCTGCACCCACAAGATGCTCCACAACCTGTTTTGCATGAACAAAAAATCATTTTCAATAAGGTCTGTGGAGCTGGAAGTTGCGTCATTGTTTTCGGTGTCAGTATTCCGCTTTCATATTTCCAACCCCATTCTTCTGGAAATATGTCCCTTCCGAGCCATGTTTGGATTTGAAGGTATACTCTTTTGAAGTGTCCAAAAGCGGCGACTGCAGTAGGTACCAAAGATGGTAATTTAACGCATCTATTTTTAGCTGTTGTTTTTACGAAAGAGTTGTACGTTAATGTATTTAGATCTTTTATTTTTTAGGGGGCAGCGTATAAAGTAAGCATACATATAACAGCAGCGTTAAAAAAGTCATTGGCGTCTTTACATTCATTTTCAAAAACTGCTGCAGCATTTTGTAAGTCCGGCCATTTCTCGAAAATTTAAAAAAAAAAACATTTTTTTCCCGTTGGAAAAAAGCCGACGTCGTGTCACAACCAGTAAAAGAATGTAAAAAAGGATATGCTGTTTACACTTTGGTAATACTGTTTCCAAACTTTTAGATGAGTACACTTTTTGTGGAATTTTGCCTTTTGCTGGTTTTTGAAAGTAAATATCTCGATTTGTTGGTGAAAGTGCAGTCAGTAAAACTAGAACATCCACATCCTCGGAAACTACAACAATATTTTCGGATTGTAAATTAATTGCGGTTTCAATTATTAATCTATCGGCATCAGCTTCCGCTTAACAAGAAAATACTTGATTTTCTGTAAGTGTGTTTCGTAGCATATCTATGAAACTACTCTTGTTTTTGGCATTCGATAAAAATTTCTCTTGTCCTATTTTGAGAGCCATGTTTTAACCATCAAATACTACATAAATGTTGTGTCCGTAATTGTTACTTAAATATTTTATGAAGTGTTCACAAATAG
The DNA here is from genome assembly GCA_943142095.1 of Ophonus ardosiacus. Lineage (NCBI taxonomy): Eukaryota > Metazoa > Arthropoda > Insecta > Coleoptera > Carabidae > Ophonus > Ophonus ardosiacus. The sequence goes on from OW964827.1 coordinate 42,030,952, forward strand.
TGCCGAAATTTTCATCCAATTGCCACTTGCACGGTATAGTAACATCGCTTCATCAGAAAAATTTTTGTACATCGTTCACATTCACCGTCATTTCTGGGAATAGGTCATTATAATGCAGATTTTTTTTGTTTTGCGCATTTCGCCATCTTCAAAAAGAGCCAGAGAATAAGGGGCTAATTCAAAAGTCATATAGATTTTTAGTTCTTCGTCTGATTTTTTAAAAACGCAAATACGTTGAAATAAAAGTAGTGGGTTAATTGGAATGATATCATCATCCACTTTTATTTTGCTTGAGGAAGCCAATAACGACCTCAAGGACAGGTATGTATTAGTTATTCTATGTAAAATCTAACTTTAATCGCAAAAAAATTAAAGGTTTAACAGAAAATGAATGAAAACTCCAAAAAAATAATAATTATCTATTTTAGTAATTAAAAAATTGAGATCGGCAAAAATAAATGGGTAAACATTTTAGTATTTAGTGTTAAAAACTCTTTCCAAAAAGTTTTACAAAAATCCGTTCAGTGGACCCGGGTTCCGAGGTATAAACCTTACGGCACTCCACTATAAACCACTAGTCGGAAAATTATTGTTTTATTTATATTATAGAGAATTTTATGTGGATTCTAAATTTTTATCGCAAGCGTCTATATCTTTAACAGTGTAGGAGTGACAATCAAAAATTTAAAATAAAACCCTCACTTGGTGACAGATTGAATCGCTTGTTTATCATTTACCCGTTTAGTATTAGCATCTAAACATCTTAGTGTCTATTAGTCGATTAAGGCTTATCGGATAATAGACTGTAGTGTGTTGGGCAGTGTGTGATGCACTTATGGCCGTAGCGTGCGTGTCCGTGTAATTACCAGGGCAAAGGTGAATGAAGGGTTAAGGGTCACGACTGACGTACAGATACACATCTCTCTGGATAGAATAGGTGCTCTCCGCATCTCACAATTAGTAAAGTATAGACCAGAGAGCTAATAACACTACTGGTATTTTTAGAAACGTCGAAATAGAAACAAATGTAAACCGGGATATAATTAGATAACTGCAAGGGAAGCAAGACCAAGTTCAAGGATAGATTTTGCCAAAGAAGAAGAATAAACTCTTGAGATTATGATATTTGTCTACTACCAAGCATTAATTTTAAAATAAGTCGCATCGCCTTTATTAGTAATATTAGCTTTAATTTTATTAAGAATTGTATCCAAAAACCCTGCATATTATTCTGTTAGAGTAGTCTCTCATATGTCTTGCAAGAAGTGTTTCATTTCTTGCACTAGATTTTTGCAAAATTGTTTTTATAATGTGCCAAAAGTAAAGAAATAGAAGATGACCCTTTAAACTTTAAATGATGGTCAAACTATTATCACACGCTATTTGGTCCACAGTTTTTGTAAGTTTTAATTCTATATTTAAAGTAACCGACAGAATTTCGTAGAAATATCTCACCATTTCCGAAGGTTTTATAATTTGTTGAAAATATAAACTGGCCGAATTTTTACGAGTTTGGGCTTCTATACTTATAAAGTTTTTGACAAAAGAGACTAATGAACAAAGAAGAAAAAAAAATTCCGGTTATATTTTACTGTGACGTTTAGGTGTTACCAAATTTGATATGGCCGGGAATCGATTGCAAAATGTCTGAAGGAAAACATCAAAATGGTTAAAGATTTACTTCTGATTTATTGAGGAATGAAAGTTTTAATGATTGCAAATGAAGTGGGGATATAAAAAACAAGAAAATAAAATATTATTGTTATTCTTCAAGGCTAGATTGATTACATTTTAAAATCTCCTATTAGTTTTATTTCTTTTGTTATACAAATGTTGTAGAAGTAGAAGATTACATTGCCATAAACAAATAAATTGATATTATAAAGATATAGTTTTTTTTTTGTCAATCAACAAGTTATAAAAATCATAGAATAACAAAAAAGATTTTTCAATACTTAAACGTAAGTTCAGGTACTGGTAAGAAGATCCTCGATTTTAAAATGATTTTCGGTTTTTAAAGTTTAAAGGTTGGTATGATAAATAATCAATTAGATTAATTCCATAGTAAATTTAATTAAATGACCAAATTAAACTTTTTTGACAGCGATAATGCATATCATAAGAACGTAGAAATTTTATTTAATTTATTGGGCATTAATAAGACCGGCATTAAGTCAACTTTTATGTCAAAAAAAAAAAAATTATACTGCAAAGAAATGCAACTCAAAATGAAGAAAATTATAGTTTTTCAGATGCTTCGTCTGTGAACGTGGTAGACCATTTAATCCATGGGTAAGAATCTTATAAGAGTGTACAGTTTCCTTATGTCTTCTATTTTTTTTTTTATATATTTACGGGAATTTTCCATTGGTGTCCGAGATTTTTTGTTGCTCTAAATCCTAACACCCGGTTCACAAAAAAGTTTAAGGTAATCCTCATTTTTGCATTAGTGAATTCTATTCTATTCCGGTATTTAAAATTTAATCTTCAAAATATTATCAAAAAAGGTAGGTACTACGAATAGATTAGACTATATTTTAAGAAATAAACAGTTATAAATTAGAGTAGAATGCGGAGGATCTGCTTAAACTTTTTTGTGAATCGGGCTGTAAGTGTTTTCATGAAACCGAGTACATTTAAAAAATCAACTGTAAGAATCTTTGGTTTTTATTTATGATTGTACTGATATCGATGCCTGCTTAATTCATCGATGTATAAAGCTTGAATGTCGTCCCCGTCCTCCCTGTACATGTAATTACCGCTTACAAGTCTCTAGGCCGCAATCTCATAAACATAACATATGTGTGTTCGTGTGTTGGTGAGTGCACAGGGCTTCGTACGTCCGTACCGTATACGGTAGGCCCCTGAGATCGATAGTACATTGTTAATTATGTAGATATCGAACGGTTAGAGACGCATCGCTTGCCACCGCCCCATACACTAATGGAATTAAGCAGCAGGACCAGCAGAGAGAGGATAGGATAGTTGGGAGATAGGGATGCAGATGCAGCCATGCAACACGCAGTTACAGATGAAATTTCAACACCGTACACACAAGTACACACAAGGTAAGGGGATGAGAGACCAGCCAGTAGACTATAACACTAATAACGACACGAATCACACAGAAATAGGCGATGCCTAAAATTTAATACTGGATATTTTTCAAAAACAAATCTATTAAACCTGAGAAACAATGGGTGAGATTCAGTGGGTTGTATTAGCGTGTTTTAAGCTAAAACAGTCCTTTGTCAAAAATATTTTGGCAACTTTGTAATATCTGTCAGAAAAAAATGAGAGACCAAAGAATCAAATAAAGAAAAAAATATTATTAACAGAAGTAAGAAAAAAAGGACAAAAATCAAAACTGATCAAAACGGGGGTTGAGATATTTTAAAATTCATTAACATTCAGGTATGAAATATTTGACACATAAAATTTGACATATTACTAACCTAATTTTGCAATAATGAGTTTCCTTTTACACCTTCCATTTACAATAATACTTCCTCATTTGACTAAAGGATATCTGTATTACTTTTCCCTGTGATAAAATTTCTAAATCACAATTGAATCTCATTGATACATGTGAAAAATATTACAATGTTGCCATATTCTCAATACAAGTTTTAATACAGACCTTAATACAACCCACTGAATTCCACCCATTGTTTTTATTTGACATTCAGAAACGAGTAATATTACTTTTCATCATTCATGATTTGAGTTTTGTAAATTGTTTGTTCATAAATGCATCAACATGAATCGCGAATTATTAATTGAACGTATGTACGAGTTTCGTGAATTTAATATTTAAAAAAGAAAGAAATTTATGGACGATCATTTTAAAATAAATAAAGATACTATACCTGTATTGTTACAATAAAGGTTGAGAAGATAGTATTTTTTCAAAACACAAGCCAGGGTTTGGTAGAAACTCCAAAACATGACGGAAATCAACAATCGTAAACTGGATGAGCAAGTTAACAAAAAATCTGGAATCTCAACGAGAATGCTGGCTAAAAAAATCTGATGTGGTCAACACAAAACATCCCGCTATTTAATTTTTATTAATTTAAATACATACCTACGTATTTATTAACGCTGCAAACTATTCCATTGCATAAAACTATTGCTTTATTTACTATTTTCTTTCTTAAAATGTCACTATTATTAATTTGAAGTGATTAGTTTTTTGACAGTGACAGTTACTGTCAGGACACTAAAAAATAAGTGCAATAGGCACACAAAGATTGACATACTCGAGAGAATTCAAGATCAAAACCAAAGGATATTTTCAAGATTGCCGGGTTTTTTTCCGAAAAATGTTTCATTTTGAATGATGAAAGTTATTTTACTTTTAAAACCTCCGATAAAAAGCAAATGCAGGGTTTTTCCTTAAAACCATTCCTGATGAAGTTGAAACCAACACTAAGAAAAAATTCGAAAAATATTCTCATATGGTTGACAAATTCACCTTTAGGATTTTTTTTGTCTTTCTACACTGGAACTTAACCAATATGGGTATTTAAAGGGGTGCATTAAGCAAAGGTATGTAGAGTGCCAAATATACTGTAGTATTATAAACCACTCTACACTTGTATAATCGTGAAATTAAAACTTGTATAATTAAAATATAAAGATAAACGGATAATGATTAATTTGGAAGCAAAACGAAATAAACACTTTTTATTATTATTTATAAACAACATTCAACTTATTATTATTTCCTGATCGAACATACTTGATGTTCGATCATTACAAGATTGCTAGATCATAACAGGTATATCATTTTTATTAAAAGATATTATTCTAGCAACAATTACTTAATGTGGACAGAACTCGGTTCATCACATTACGTCATATCTGCGCCAAGTGCCTTTTTCGATGAAAACGTCAATTTTGTTGTGAACAACGATCTTGAATTCCCAAATTGTGTTCCCAATAGAAAATTTTTGGTCAATACTTAACGGAATGGTTTACTTAAAATCTGTAAGATTTGTCATAAAACAGAACATTTTATTCATGTTTCCAATAAAAAATATTTCACCACACACACCCCTTTCTCTTTGTAACATTTCCCCCCTCTTCCCTCTTCCTATATCCTGAAATCTCCCTCTCATAATGATTAAAATATTCCCGATTCCTGCTGTAAAAATCCAACTTGCATTGTCACACGTATGCAGTTTCTATAGGCGCATTAGTGAGGGCTCTTCACTTGCTACAGCAGTCCTTCTCGTTCCTACTGGTGTTGTGCTCTCCATAGGGCTGTTCAGCATTCGACAGGACTGCTTTTGCAGAGGGGGGCGCGCGGGGAAACGCAGAGTCAAGTGCCAATAACGTATACCATACAACGGAGTTGAGAGTAAGCAGGAGTTTGCAAAATGTTGCCGGGAGGTTAACGACAGAGACAGTGATATTTCCACTGAAATATATACTAACTGGAATGCGCGTACGAACCGTGACTGTGAAGCATATTGAAAGCCTGCTGCTGGAGTAGTCGGCAAACATCGAGACAGTTCGTGAGTAGACGGAAGCCTGCTGCTGGAGTAGTTGGCAAACATCGAGAAACTTCGTGAGTAGACGGAAATTATTTCGTGTGGCGCATGTTTAAATAAATGAAGCATAATATGAAAACAAAGCGATCAGCTATGATACGAGTTATTCGGCTAGGTTCGGTTCGGCACGAATGTGCGCGAACAGGACCAGCCATTATTGTTCAATGAGGCTTCAGTGCAGCGTACGCTGATAGGTAGAGTATGCGAGTTCCAGTTAGTATATATTTCAGTGGATATTTCACTCTAGGTCTTTTTAGGGCTGCAGAACAGCTATCGCCGCTTATCCTTTTAACCAGATTCACCGAGCCGCAGTTTTTTATCATTCCTACATTGCCGGTTATATTTCAATCAGTGACATGAGTACACCAGTACAACTTATTTAAAATTTAGGTACATTAAGGAAATATATAATAAATAATGTATGTAACAAATGGGATCCCATGGCCGTGTGTTTGAGTGTCTGGTCGTGAACCCGGGGGAACCGGGTTCGATCCCGACAGGCGCCAAATATTTCCAATTTGCCCATTTGCACCAACATGGCTTAAATTTTAAGCTAGGCTTAAACAAAAAAATGCACATCGAAATTTTGACAGCAATATATTATAATTCACTTGACATTTCATTTCGATGCGATATTGTCAATTTAAGCAGAGTTTAATATTTAAGTTACGTTGGTGCAAACAGCCATAAATGACACAAAAGTGACCCCTGTGGTGCACTATCCACACCAGCTATGAGTGCCCGTGAGGTGACGCATGGTAAGCGCCCACACGCTAAAATATATCGTCATCATTACCGATGTCTACATGTGTTGAAGATACTGGCACACCCAGAAATGGGTAATATGCCGTGATGATATATTTATTTTATTTATGTAACAAAAGTTTTGATAAAAACTACGCTTCAAATTTTATTACAAAATAAGGTCTAATCTAGTTGTTACTGGACATAACGAATAAATAATAGTTGTTTTATAATATTTACTATGTTAAAATTGTCAGAAAAAGTTTTAGAAATATGTAAATCTATCTAAAAGTTAGTTGTAGAGTCAATTTATTAACGCTTTTGGGGATCAAAATATTGGACGAGCTAAACAGGAATGTGAAAAAAGTGTAGTATGTATTAATTTACCAAAAAATGGGTGATCCGAACTTTTTCCCCCAAATCGAATCAGCAGACTCATTCAACGTACTCTTCACAAAGTTAGAAAGTCATCGCGGGAATTAATTCAACAATTTACAGTTTTAAAGATGATTGTTAATAGAACTTTGTTCAGAAATGATTTAAAATTTCGAAAAAGAAATAATATAACCAAATAGAAGCCAGTTTGAGTGAATCTCTAGATACTGCATAGCCAAAATTTTATAGAAAACAGAGAAAGATAGTACAATCCCCCAAATGTTTCTCAGACGCGACTGGTTGAAGACTTTTGGAAAAGTATAAAATAGTATGGCAGAGAATACCAAGACGGACAACAATAACAGACAAGAATAATTCTGACGATCCGGGAAGTAGATTTATCTTCGTCCAGAGACACATGAGACAAGGTAATGGTATGGTTTTCAGTGTTGTAAAATTAGATTTTTTATCTGCTTAGTTTATACAAGCATCCCCTTATGTTAATGTTTCAACAAAAATATTCTTTCTATTTGATGAAGAGGTCTAACTTTTTCTCTTTTTGTGTGCAAATTCCTGCTGTAACATTTTGTTCGCCACTGTTCTGTGGCGTGCTTGAGCCTCGATGCTTGTTGCAGGGGAATTTTGTAGCTCTGGGGATTTTTGGTGGATTGGCTGCACTGCCACCAGTACCGCACTTGTCAGGGATTTGTATTTGAGACAAAGCTGTTCTATCAACAGATTTAATTTTATTTAAAGATTTTATTACTTCTTGTTCAAAGTCAAACAGCGTATAATCTCCGTAATAGCGGAAAACCACCCCAGTTTTACACAGCGATATTCACATTGAAATCTACAATTCCTCGTGCAGTTATTAAATAGTTTTTATTGATATATTACACACATATAAACTAACAAAATATTTGAGGATTTTTAAATAGTTTTTTATTACATATAATTATTCTGATATTTTTGTTACAGAATTTGTGTTCGAACTTTTGCGGTCACCTATCCTACAACATTCTGCGCCAGTCTCAGCTTGACAAATAAGGTGAGTTATTTAAGAATACATAGAAATTGGAACAGATAATCTTGCCAATATCAGCCGAAGTACTATGTCTCGACGTCTTATAGAAGTGTCTATAGGACGTGTCAGTGTTAAAAAAACTTTTAGTTAGTAGGAGAAATGAAAAGGCGAGACTAAATTTTGCAAAACATTATCAACATCGGAATGTAGTCGACTAGTGAAAAGTGCTATTTTTGGATGAATATTTCGGCGAACAACAAATGCAAGATACAATTCTAGATATCAAGTACGTAGAGTTAGGCATGGCAGAAGAATTGTGATTTTAAATTGAGCATGTTCGTACGACGGTGTAGGTTTATTAGTCGAGATAAAAAGTACTATGGATTCTGTAATGTATAGACATATTTTAGCATAGCATATATTTTATGCCAGCAAAAATATGCAGCGGGGATAGGTTTTTCAACAGGACAGCTAACCTAAACATACTTCGAAAGCAGTAAAATAATTTTTAGGTCAACAAAAGACCGAATTCTTGTCTGACCACCCCAATCTCCGGATTTAAACCCCATAAAACGGTAAAAGTTAAAAATACGCATCGGAAAAGAAAAACAGGCATGAATTACGGAACCATTTAGAAAATGAATTTAGAAATGAATGGTATCACAAAACAGTATACAAACTTAATTAAATCAATGCCTCAACCGTGTTCTGTATTGATTGTATCAAAAGGATGGACGTTAAACTATTAAATATGGAGTACAAAATCATAAATAAAAAAATTAACCGATTTTGTAGTATTTCTAAAATACGAATATATTTGGTGCAATATTTTTGCACGGTACGATAAATATATTTTTTTTCAAACGTCATAAAAATGGCATCTTTTGTGACTTGATTCACAAGGTAGAAATGAAATAAATAAATATCATAGCAACTATATAAAATGAGCGAATAAGAAGTAACTTGTAAAATAGAAACCTGTCATGTCGCCCCAAGATACACTAGATAACCTAAAAATAAAGTTACTAAAAACCTCCAACAGCTGTCAAATTTAAATTGATAATCTACAAATTGCAATATAAACAGTTCATATTTAACGAAATAACATTATAAAATAGCAGATTTATACATATTGGTATTGACGGTAAGAATAATTAAAATTAAAGTGATAAGAAAAGTTCATACTGTTTTTCAGCGATTCTTCAAACATATCCTTCAGCAATATTGTTGAATTTCCATACAACTGAACTTCAAGGGCCGTACATGGCAATACTTCAAATTCTGATATAATTGCACATAAGGAGAATATAAAATTGCATAGTTTTTATTTAAACGTCGACGTGAAAATTTTCACTTGAATGTTTATAAGAGAAAGTGAACAAATACGAAAGTATCCATAGCAACAGAGCAATTGAAATCAGCAAACGTCCTTCACGTAAAATATTTATAATTATTGTAACGTTAAGTTGTAATTATTTTATTTAAATACGTATGTTTGAAGAAAAAACATAATGTCATTGTGTGCCTCGCATGTAATTGTCCGACTCGCTACCCCTCGTCGTACAAACTTACATGCTCGCCTCTCAAAGAATCACTTTTACTCCTAATAACACAATATACTATTGTTATTACATAATTTTATTTACATAGTTTCTGGTTTATAACTAATATAAAAATATTTTATCCACAAATGCATATTGTTACTAATATGTTTAACTGTTTAATTATTATGGTTTAAAAATCTGTTTGGCTCAAAACTTTTGCACGCAACTATATATAGCAGGATCTAAAATTCAAAATGTAGCCCAATCTCTCTTAAAAATTTATTAAAATTAAGTCTTTGTGAGAAATAAATAATTGCCGATAAACAAAATGTTTTGTACCGTCAATTTCTCGATACATACTGCTTTCTATAACGCATGCAGATAACAATTTTCCCATAGAGTGCAAATGTCTTGAATTGAATGTCTTGATTTCCACCGTATATTGTTTGGCGAAAACAATCGCATGTTCAATTTGTAAGCGAGTGTTTTATGTAGCCTGAACCAATCGCAAATTTTCAGCGATTCGTACTAATAGCAAAAATTTTAACAGCCAATTACGTATGCAGGCGTGGTTTAATGCAGCACTCCCAGTGCATGTCTTATCGCCTCTGCTACTCTGATAAGAACACCAAGGCATTATGCACACAATATGAGCGACGGTTGCTAATTTTCTAACAATGCTATTCTTAATAGTATTGTTAGGGACAATAATGGATAGGCACTACATGAAGAGAACTTTATTAAGACTGCACTAAATATAATTATTCGTAATTAAGATGCAATAAAAATTCATTTACAGCTCTCAAATTTTATTTACTAATTATTAACGGTTCTTCAAAATTACATATATTATTGCCTTCATTACAGCGAGCCGGTTTTACATTTTTACCTCTCGCTAAGAGAGGTATTGGAATAATGCTAAAAATCGCATAGCCAGAGTTTAGTAAATAAGTACATTTTAAGATCCCTAGAATCCGATTATAACATTTTTACGATGGTGTCCGTATGTGTGTACATGTGTGTGTGTATGTGTGTTTGTTTGTGTGTGTGGATGTTGGATCCACGGTGTCTCCAATACTATAAGATTTAAAAAATATTTAACTGCTGTTTCCTCAATCTGATATTTCTGGGAAGAGGTGATTAGATTTTGGTAACAATTGGACAACAGGAAGTAATAGTTTCTTATAAAAAATGTTCGAAATATATTTTTTGGAAATTTTTGTTATTACAAATATTGAAGAACATAAAATTCTCCATCTAATAAACTTAAAAATTTTATAACATCTTGTATAGATTTAGAGATAAAGACACCATAATTTATAGAATAATTTAATGTTATACTTCGCAGAGGCTAAGGCACTAAGGAAACCAGTTCAAATGTTTAAACATAAGGTGTTTTTTGGCGATACACTGGTTCAAAAACGGTTTAACCCGGTTCAAACCATTACATTTTAGCGTTGCAACGGTGACGTCACTGATGCAAGCGGTTAAACCGTGTTCAAACCGTTTTGTCAGGCGGTTCAAAACAGTTTGGTTCTAGGTTAATATTATTTAAGGTACCAAAATGATCATTAATAAACCGAATAAACTAGTAAATATTGAAATGGAAAATAATTTGTCGTTAAATACAAATAAAATAAAAATAAAACATACTTACTCTGATGTTACTATTACAGCAGTTCATTTTAATTTTTAAGGTTAGAAACTTAAAATGACAAATGTCCGTGGTTCAAAACATTTCATTTTAGCGTAGTACGGACTTATGACGTCATTTATGCAACTGGTTCGAAATAGACGACGTTTCGGTTCAAACCGTATTTGAACCAGTGTATCGCCAAAAAACAGCTATAGTTTGTAAATGACTGAAGTCAGTGTTAAAAATCAACGGTTTTAGTGACATTCTGAAAGCTTTTTCTGGGAAGTAAATTTAATCCTTCTTATTGTTTTATTAATTAAATATTTAAAATTATAGGTAACCTGCATATATCTATTAGAAATACCGCAAATCTTGTTAATTAATTGGAAGAACTTCCTCATACAATGAAAAATAGATATAATTAGAATTGTATGTGTGCAAGACATGTTAAATACAATAAAAAACAATATTTGGATAAAGTTCTGTATTTTTTTTTGTTATAAAACGACAGTTCGATAGTGAAGTGCAATACAATAATTATATAACATACGAGTAAAATGGAAATGGCGAGAGGTATTGTGCTGGCCACAACAGATTTTTCAAAAAGTATTTTAAATGAAAGTTTATTTAATATTTCCATATTAATATTTTTTTTTGTTATTTTCGTAAATAAGTAAATAAAAATGAAAAACGAGGGTTGTTTTCCTCCACTCCTGTGACGTCAAATTACATACTCGTACAGCTATCTTAGTTATACCTGTTTGAAACTCTATAACTCCAGAGTACATTCAGATATCGATATGAAATTTTTATCTCTTGTAGATAAAGGGTTGAAAAGTATTCCTACCAAATTTCAGACATTTATATTGAAAAACAAGTGAATAGCGATTTTCCAAATTTACCATTCAAATCTACTACTACAATTTGATAATTTTATAATTAGCTTAAAACAAAAACTGTCAGTGACATTTTGGGTTAGTTGTAACATTGTTATAAATTTTCTTTAAGTTTTGTCTAACTATTTTGAGATTTTTTCTAATAATGCCACTTAATTATATCTGACTTCGAGTTCATTCCAATTTGTTATTAAGAAAAAATTGTTGTGCTAAAAAATTTTGGAAGAACTTCTAGGGAAGAGATGGCCAATATCTAGTTTTTGTAAGTTTACATATTTATATTTTAAACTAGTCGAAAGAAATTTCTCATTATTTATGTAGGTTTTATAATTTTTGTTGGTTGAAGGCACTAGAGGCTACTATGGAAAGGAAACCCCAACCCAACAGTTTATGTACAAAGTATAATTGATTTCAAAGTCAACGCGCTGAATTTAATTATATTTTTGTAATGGTGTTTATAGTTCTCCTTGTTTGTAAATATATTATTTGTTTATTATAATAACGTTAGCGATCGCGTAAAACGATTACTGATCGATTACATGAAAATATATCAGCCCGCTACTGTATTGCGTAATAACGTATTATAATTATATCAGAAAATTGAATCAGCAACTTGTAAGAAACAAAACTCGCTTAGTTTTAATTAAAAGTTGTCTATAAAAATCGCTTAAACTTTGATTTATTGTACAAATGTTGATAAAACACGATCGTATTTAATTAAAATTTTTAATGATATTTTAAATAAATTCCTTGTAGGTCTATTGTTTTAAGTTTTATTTTATAAATTATCGATTATTTTAATCGAATATTATTTATCAGGAAATCAAATAGTAAAACAATACAATACAAAATCTAAGTTCGTATTATTATATTGAAAAAGTCGGATATGGCCAATACAAAACCTTTCGTCAATTTTATGTATTTTGTATTCTATATTATATATAAATTTGATAAAGAAAGTTTTTCGCAAAAGATTTTTCCAGTAAAATTATTTCACGAACATACCATGTAAATTGCACTTGACACTGACGTCTGTCAATAATAATTATCTTAATATAGTAGCTATTTGCATGGTTATAGTGCAGCTGGCTGATTTATGAAATTTTATTTCGTTATAATCCTTTAACTCAACATCCATTGAATATGAAGTATAAAATGCACTCAAATTGTTTAGAGAATAAAATAATCTTTAATAATAACATAAAATGTCAAAAAATGGTATTTAACTGCGTTTTTCAAGAAAAACTGTTAAAAGTTACAATTACGATTCACCAATTATAACCAAAATCTAATCAGGGGTTCGTATAGTGTAAACTCAAAGAATAGGAAAAAAATATAATTTTTGAATTTGTAGTATTGGAGTTATCGCGGCCAAATACACACGCACACACACATACACACACACATACTCACACACACACACACACACACACACACACACACACACACACACACACATCAACGTCAAAATAGTAAATCGTATAGTAAGAACCTTAAAACGTGCTTATTCATTAAAAACTCAGAATTTTTTAACCACAGACAATACCTACTAGGAATGACGAATTCCGATAATTTTGGTACCCGAGTACCCGAAACAAGTACCCGGATGGTACCCTTTACCCCTTAATTATCCGTTATCCTTTAAGTACAATACATAATTCGTTAATTTGTTAATTACCAGTTACCCTTATATTAGCAGTTTCATTCATTATTATTGTTTACATATAGGTATTTATCAAATAAAAAGTAATACAAATAAATAATTAGTCTGTATATCTATAAAAAACTTAACATAAATTATATTAATTATGGTATAGTAATAAAAAGTTCTTCTTTTAGATACAATGTTTCTGGCAGCTGAAAACTGTTCGGGTAATTAAAGGGTATCGGGTAAATAACGGGCAGCGGTATATTTAGGGTAATCGGGTAAGAAATTTTATACCCGGGTACATTATTATCGGGTAGGTTCTGAGTACCCGGGTACCCATCGTCATTCCTAATACCTACCATCCGTACCTAAAGACGAAAGGTAAAAATTGAATTTTATTTCTTTTTCGTACAAAAATTCGCAAAATATACATCTGTTTATGAAATACCTACAATTTGTTCTGTGAAAGAGTTTCTGCCTCCATTATGACAAATTTAATTTGAACACTAATGCCGTCATAAATAATCAACAATTACTACGGAATTGATATTGCAATTATTACAAGTAAAGACTCTATACTGCAAGCGGCCTGCCCTGTAGTAGTCCTGCAGCATTTATGATGTAATTTGGTCACTTGTATAAGTTTAATAAGGAAGCATCTACAGTACCACCTCTGCAGAAGAGAAATTTATTATTTTATGTCTGCATCATGATGACTGTATATTCTATACCTACCTGCATTGTTGAAGATATTAATTTTGGTTAGATTAGGACCTCTGACTGTGATAATGTAGATTTCGAATTTTTGGAACGCAATTTGCAGTAATTTTGTAGGGAATACATAATGAGTAAAACAGCAATTGTAGGTGATAAAGTAAATTATACTTTTTTACATTTTTACTTCATTTGTAAAGTTTAATTAGTAACGTTTTAATGAGGCCGGTTATTATGTCCTTTTCTCAATTACATACGAAGAAAGAACAATTCTACTCGTTTCTTAATAAGTTTACCTGCATTTTTATATTTTGTCGCGCCACAAGTCGTAAATGCAACTTACTTCCAAGGCAACATGAATCGCCACTTATTTATTATTTGGTTACTATTGTCGATGAATACAATTTAGCTAGCCCACTTCTCTACCAGTTTTTGCGGACGGTTTTTCCTCTGGCATGAAGGAGAGAATCTTTGGAAAAGATGCCAGGCGATGCATTAGGCCTGCTAAATTATGTAATTTTCAAATTTGAAGATGGTTATATGAGTTTATTTTTTGTCTATATTATGCATACACATGTACATAATATAACTAACATAAACCAGAAATTAATAATAAAAACAACAAGACTCACTCCAAACTCATTAAAGTGGTCCGGATGCGGAATTTCGCTACCGAAAATCGGTCACTTTAATATGTAAGGAGCATAGGCGCCGACTTTGAAAATTTTGGCCGGTGCACTCACTGAACAAAAAAATTGAGTTTATTGGGTTTAAATAATAAATACAGAACTTAAATTTAAAAAAAGTAGTATTATTCCAATTAATAATATGAGTTCTGAAAGATATTTTAATAATTTGAGATTATACATGTATAGGATGGTGACTGGGCGTACCCTGCTCCTTTATTTTATAAAAAAGTCTTCAAACAAAAATTGTTGGAAATAAAATTCTTCATTAGAATCAGTAAGCAAAATTAAATGCATGCTTTATAACAGCAGAAATGGGCTACTTGCGTACCTTTTTTTTATTTAATATTTTTGAAGAGAAGGTAAAAACTTGCTACCCATATTTTTTCTTTTGACAAAATTTTTATTAATTAGCCAGAAAAAAAAATAATGAAATTTGATTATTTGAATTCCCGCCATGTATGACGTACAATTACGCCGCACCAATGAATAGTCGTAAAGTCACAGCGTGGTGCCGTCCCATAGTAATGGTATGTTTGTGCGGATAATGTAGATCACCTGTTTGACGTTTCAATAATAGTTTGGAGGTTAGTATTTTAGTTTATCTTTTTGGTATCGATATTTTAAATTACAAATAACTACCTATGTGTTTATTTATTAAGTAATTAATGTATTTGAGAGACCAGAGAGAGAGAAAAATGAACTAATGTCAAATTCAAATTAAAACTTTCTCGCATGCCATGCCATCTGTTGATAACATTCTTAAACATGCTTCCCCTCCCCCGGTTCAATATAAAGACGTCACAGAAAATTCTTTTCTTAATTTAGTAAAAGCAAATAATTATTTTAAAATAAAATTTATATTTTTATATATGTTTTCAATATAACATTACGTATATAGTGACAGAAATCGGATTTTCAGTACCACGCAAGTAGCCCATTAGGTATGATAATGTCAAAAATCTCCTCAGAAATAACGATATTGATGAAGCCATGAAATTGAGACAAAATAATTAAGAAATGTCTAATTTTAGTTTCAATTCCATTGCTATTGCTTCAGATGTAGAATTTTATGCTTTACAACTTTTCGTTGGAGCATTTATAACTAAAATAGGGAAGCAAGAAATTACGAAAATCTGATTTTACTTGTTAAGTCCTCTATATTCAGCTGTGCTGTTTAAAATGGCATTACTTGTTAAGAGAGAAAATAAAAACAATTTTAATAATGAATGTAATTATATTAATTAATAATTAGTAACGAATGAAAATTGAGATGCATAAAAATAATATAAAATGTTTTAATGGTTAAAATTTTGTCGGGTACACTTGACCCCGTGCACCCTACAAATCGGCGCCTATGGTAAGGAGTGAGAAATATTTGTTGTATGGTTAGATGCTCGGAATGTAAGTACGACAATTTATAATTATTGAAAGCAATTTTTAAAAAACTGACAATTTTTTTTTTGCTTCTTTTCTAACGATTCAGAGGCTACTAAATGTGATACGATAAAATTTCGAAATTCTTTATTCTTGTAAAAATGATGTTTGATTTACAAAAATGTTTCCCTATCTCTGACATCGTTTTGCTTTCGCTACAGTCAATTGATTTGAAATGTACTTTTTTTAACGAATTTTCAATTTAAAAAAATTGTTAAGCTCCACAATAAACTGAATATTCTGTACAAGAGATTTAAAATAATTTGAAAAAATAATCACGAAAATATAACATGATTTTCTGAAACAAAATTCATGTACAAGTGGGTAGGGGCTTTACGATTTATTACAAACAAAGGATTAATTTTTTAAAAACAACACATCTCTTGTACTTTTAATTTTCTGACAAATATCAAAATCATATAATCACCGGATCAGATTTATATATTTATATTAATTTCAAGACCACACACTAAATCAATATTTTTAAAAATCACGTGATCTGAAACAAAATGTAACGTCAAAGTTCGCACTGCTTAACATGTGACAAACTATCGCTTATTTTTATTTATACAGGCTTTTAAAAAAACAAAGGTAACAAATTTTGAAGACGTATGGTAGAGGCCGTGCGTTTAGAGAAAAAACATCAGCGTAGAAGCTGTACTGCCCAACCTGAAAATATTGACTTTATAATATCACTCGCAATAATAAACAAAAATCGAACAATAAAACTAAAAGAATTTATCGCACAAAACAAAATTACAATTACATAAATTGCATTTTAAAAAATATTTTTTTTATTTTGGGCTCTTATGTTTAGTAGTTGTCAAAATTATACATGTTTTAATTTTTGTTGGGATAATTTTTGTTATACCTGACAGTTAAAAGATTTTTTAACCAAAGGTGAAAATATATTCCTAACATCACAATTTCTAATACCTCATAAAAGAAAATGAACTAGGTAATTTACGATCATTTTCCTCATTGTGCTGTAAGTAGACTAACAATTCTCTCTTCCATTGTAGAAATTATGAGTTTGAGTGTACTGCAACGAGTAAACATAGTTAGCTCGAGTTTAAATCAACTATAGGTAAAAATTATTTGTTTGACATTGGAGCCGACGGTCGACGTAAAGTGATCGTTCTTCAACTCATTTTACAACAATTTACCTTCATAATGTTCGACCCACCGCAGACATAATAAATATGTAAAGAGAGAGAAATTTAGTTATTGCCACCCACAATACGGAAAAGAATTGATTTATTAATATTCATAAAAATATTTAGTAGGTACATAGAAATATTTAATTGTCATTTGATATAAAAGGTTTATATTTATAATTAGTGAAATATACTTTGTATTCATTTCTAATACAATTCATAATTGTTTGATAAATACTTTAATATTATTATTATTATTGAATAGTCTTTTATTTCTTTGTTGATAATATTGTACTCTATACAAAGTTTTAAACCTTATTTTCAATAATATATACATTATATTACATATAATAATGTAAATAATTACTTTCAAAAATATTTACAATCATAAACAACATAGATACTGAAAACTTTAAGAAAATAAAAAATATGTTGTAGCCAGCACATTACTTACTTTCCGTGAATTCTATGTATTTTGTACAAATCCTATACCAAAAGTTTCGTGGAAAAGCTTCTATATATCGAGTAAAATTGTAACACGAGCATATACTATTTTCTACAAATTCCATATCGAGAGTTCCTTGGAAAAGATTCTATAACGGCCGGTTTCATAACAAAGATTTAAAGTTTGATCTAAAAGTAGAAAAAACATTTCATAATTTCACTTTAAGTTAAAGTTAAAAAGTTATTTAAACCAACAACTTTAACTTAAAGCAAAATTATGAAAAACTTTTTTTTCACTTATAAATCAAACTTTGAAAGTAAAGTGACTTTATAATTATTATGAAACAGGCCGTAAATCTAATAAAATTATAACACGAACATACACCATGTGAATTGCACTTGACACTGAAATCTGTCAATTAGAATTATTTGAATATATCAGCTGATTTGTGAAAGTTAATCTCTTTATAATTCCTTAACTCTGTACGTATTGAGTATGAAGGAAAATGTATAATCAAACCGTATAGACAATAAAATATTATTTCATATTGATAATGACATCAAAAAATTATATTTAACTGCGTTTCTTAAAGAAAAACACTTAAGAACTTTAAATAAGGGAACTTGCTATTGACCGTTTATAATCAAAATCTAATCAGGTCTTCATATGGGTGTAAAGAAGAGGAATACGAATTATAATTTGTAGAATTCACACATCCACACTGACACACACACTCACCCACACAGACACACACACACACACACACACACACACACACACACACACACACACACACACACACACACACACACACAGAGAGAGAGAGAGAGAGAGAGAGAGAGACATTGTAAAAATGTTAAAATCGGATTCTGGGGATATCAAAACGTGCTTATTCATTAAAATATACCTTCCGTCTCATTTCTATGTAGGTATTTTTTTTACAAAGATCCATACAGAGTTTCTTGTATTTCCAGTAAATTTATTTCACGGACTTTGACACTGACATCCAGTTGACATTTGTCAATTACTAATATTGAATTAGTGAAACTGTTTGCATGGTGACGCAGCAAAGATTGCAAAATTTATGAAAATTTCTTTAAAAAATTTTATATCTAAATATTGAGTATGAACATAATGCAATCAAATCACATAAAGAATAAAATATCTTTAATATTTAATAACATAAAATGTCAAAAAATGATATTTAACTGCGTTTTTTAAGAGCTAAGAATGAGGAATTCGGAACAATTGTAATTTTTGGAATTCTGGTATTGTAGTAATCTCGGCCGAAATTGTAACACACACACGTCCACACATCCGCATACACACACACACTCACACACACATCATCGGAAAAATAGTAAATTTGTATTGTAGGAACTCCAAAACATGCTTATTCATTAAAAACTCACCATCGAATTTTTTGACCAACGACAATACCTTCCTTATCTAAAGGTGACGGAAGGCAAAAATCTTTACTATAAGACCACTTTAAACCCTTTACGCCCTATATTTTCGTCTCTGGTTCTGCGTCTATTAACTGTCAGTTTAATCTAAAAATATAGCATTGATATAATGGCATATTTAAATGTATTTTTCTCGTACATTTCTTTAATTCTCTTTCGTACAACTACATAATTTCAAGAAGGTGTAGACCCTCGATGAAGTATTTATAGTATTGTGCAGTATAAAATCAAAAATAGATGTAAATTAAATGGCCAATGTTTTTATTATAATTGATTCGCACGTGCTAAGTTTCGCCTTTGTTCTGACTGGCCGGAAACTAATGTTTACACCACCAAGCCGTAAATTTGCTCGTTGCTATAGTCACTATATTATAATACAGTCGTAATGCTTATAAATATTCAAATATTAATTTGACATACTACATTTTCAGCAAAAAAAATATTATTTTTAATGTGAGTCTGTTTTCAAAGGGACGCACTATATAACAGATGTAACCAAAGTTTTGAGAAAAATTTTACGCTCCTAATTTATTACTAAGTAAGGTTTATTATAGTTGTCACGACGTAATAAATATATAATAGTTGTTTTATTTTTATTGTTAAAATTGCCAGAAAAAATTATGAAATACAAACTTGAAATACGCAAATCTGCAGGTTAGTTGGACAGATAGCTGAAACGTAAGATTGTTTACTGTTTTCACCTCCCGCTACCCTAGGTAAGGGAGGTACAGGGGTCGTTCTAAAAATCGCATATAGAGATTTTAGTGAATAAGCTTGTTTTGATATCTCCAGAATCCGATTTTATCATTTTTACAATGATGTCTGGGAGTATGTATGTGTGTATGGATTCTGTGGACACGATTACTCAAATATTAACAATCAGAAAATTTTGAAATTTTGCATACCCATTCTACATTAGTTTTTAGTGTATATCGGATAACCTGAAGTATCACTTATAATAGCTTTTGATAGTTTTTCTTGAAAAATATACATTGATTATAATTTTTCAGCAACTAATAAAAATTGAATATAATGGTACAATTTTCAATTTTACGATAATAGTATTTATTAAATAACTTCAAATAACTTTCAATATATATTTATAAAATTATTTAATTTTATATATCACCGTGCCTATGCCTCAAACAAAAACAATACTTTAATAACAATTTTGACATATTTAAACAAATATCAATGCTGTCAGGAAGCAATTACATTTAAATTAATAATGAAACAGTGTTAAGGAGAATATAGTAGTAATATATTTTATTCTAATGAAATTAATTACATAAACATTATCAGCCCGATTCACAAAAAAGTTTAAGCTAATCCTCATTTTTGGGTTAGTGAATTCTATTCTATTCCGGTATTTAAAATTTAATTTTCATGATATTATCAATAAAGGTAGGTACTAGGAATAGGTTAGACTATATTTTAAGATATAAACTGTCAAAATTAGAGTAGAATTCGCTAATCCAAAAATGAGGATTAGCTTAAACTTTTTTGTGAATCAGGTCTGTATATGTACAATTGATTTGCTTCATTGTCTTCCAGGGTACGGCTCTGAAAAGACTTTCTGTAAAGATACGAGTACTATTTTGAATTATTGTTAAGTTTTTCTATTAGTTTTGTCAATATTTGTGAATATTTTTCTATGATATATTTGTTAAATGTAAAATAAAGTTTGTTAGGAGCTATGTTATACAGAGATCACTGTTAAATTCCCAGCGGGAGGTTATGAGTGGCCACTTCAGATTATTTACATTGTCTTTTTTATAATATTTAGTAAAACATTGTAAAGTATTTACCGTCGATGAAATCTCTCATATTGCGGTAGATAAATTTGGTGAAAATATCTATAAGAAAACTTGTTATCGGAATAAAGTATAAAAATTCTCATAGCCGTAATAGTAAAAGAGCAGTAAAGTTAGCATGCCGCCATGTATCAAAGTGATTACTTTGTTCAAGCTATAGCTAATATCATTCTAGAGCGATGTATTTTTAACCTGCGGAATACGAATAAAATTGTCTGCAATTCTTTACGTCCGCAGGTACACAGTAATAACACATACACTTCGGCCTTTTATTATGCGGCCGGGCAATAAATTCAAGACTTTACTACCATCTTTGGGTAATTTTCGACACTATGTATGAATTATGGAGAGCGTTAAGACGTAAGAAGGAAAACTCCAGGAATCGAATCTCGTAAACCTAGTTAAATATCCGCAAACATGATTGGAAAAATGCTTTTCTTTAAGCTAGGCCTAATTTTTTAAAAAGCAAAAGGGAGCAACTCCATTTGTTTTTACACATATAATTCGTTATTATATCGTGATTTTACCGTAATTTCAGTTTCTTGTATTAATTCATCCTCTCATTATTGATGTCCGAGGTGCTATTCAAAATATCCGAGAATTATTTTCTGGCTGGTGGTTGGACGCTAGTTCCGAATTCTCCGGCTAGTTATTTTTGATCTGTTGCCTATAAGTGTTAGGCTTATTTATAATAAAGTAACGTTAAACGCAATGCATGGGCACAACGTGACCGGTAACGCAAACACAAAATCTGTGGTTTATGTAAACGTCAAAGATAGCAGGTCTAACTAATCAGAAAAATTCAGTGGGCCGAATTCAGCACTCTACTTTAGCTTAGTGATCGTCTCTAGTAACCATAGAAATAGCTTACATCCTTTTCTTATTAATGTATTAGGACATAAGTCTCTCTTTATTTTGTTATTTTTAGATAAGCTTCATTAGTTAAAGAAGAGTGCTGAATTCGGCCCATTATATTTCCATGAAATTCGGCTCACTTTTATTTATTGTCTATACATGTAGGACATAAGTATAAACAAGGTTAGTATAAATAAAATAATTTAAATAGAAATGGACAATGACGAAAATATAGGTTGTATTTATTTTGTAGTTGTGACAGTTCACAAACATGTCGATAATACAGATTTTTATAGTAAAACTGAAATACTAATCGCTGATTGGCTACCGGTACAGCAGTAAGGTAGAAAGATGAGAGTTGGTCATCTGCGTTGCGTTTATTGCGTTGCTGATTGTAATGCTGCGTTACTTTTCATTATAAATCAGCAGATTTCAATACCATGGGCTCATGTTTTGCGTTACCTTACTGTAACTGCGTTACCGCTTGCGTTACTTCATTATAAACAGGCCTTTATTCTTCTGATCGGTCAGTATGCTTTCACAATGCTTCGGAGGGATTACGGGGAGGAAGTTTCGAGCCAAGCAAGCGTTTGCTCGTAGTTTACGAGTGGTCAGTTATCAAAAGGCACTTACAAATTGATATCACATGCAATAGAGAGATAGATCATGATTCAAACAAACCTCCCCTCATTGTCTTATGTCCCGATCCCTGACCGTATTTGTCATTATGTTTTCATCTGACATTCAATGTTAACCTAATTACTTATGTGGTTTGTTCGTTATGTTTAATAAAAATGAGTTTGAAACCAGAAGATGTGCCTGGGGCAATTATTTTGTTTGATCAATTCCAAAGACTAGTTTCTAACCAATCATGATGCAAAACACTTGAAAATTCAACCAATAGGAACAGTATTATACTGATAATTCCACTACTATATAAAAAAATACATTCAAAAACGTCAAAATCACAGTTTGTAATCGATAAAAATAGGAAGGAAGACAAAATGCAAGTGGATAAATTGGATATTTTTTTATTTACCTTCTCCATGGTGACGCATTGTTTTCAACATTTTTGATATGTCAAATAAATAAATTTATTTTCTTTTCTGTTTATTACGTGAAGAAGAAATGAATTCTCGATTTACTCGTGGAATTATCTTTATAAATACCACTCGAGGTTTGGTTTTTAGCACGGAATATTTTTTTATTTATAAATATTCACACTTGGTTTCTTGATGGCAATTTGTTTGTTTCGAAGATTTTGCCGGACAAACCTTTTCAACAAATTGCCAAGCAACCAAGTGTTCATACAAATAAAAAAAATCCGGCCAAATCAAACCTCTAGTGGTATTACTATCGATAAAACCTCGTTACCCCAATAATTTTCCGCTACCAAGTAAATAAACAGTTGTTATTGTTTATAACTGTTAGTGTGACAATTAATGTGTCGAGTTTCATTTTGAGTTGTCTTTGGAAATATCTCAGCAAATACCATACGACCTCTCAGATTTTCTCAGATAAACTTTTACTTTTAAGCATAATTTTTTTTTGCTTTTAAGCAAAATCACTCAAGCAAACTGACATTAGGTAAAACCCCACCTCCTTCGGAGTCGGGATTTACCATACAGTTTGCTTTCGTGCTTGTTGCTAAGCAAAAAAATTCGTGCAAAATAAAAATTTATCGATAAATCAGGAGATCTTGTGATATTTACTTCTGATAATATTGAACATCATTCGATTATTCAACTAAAACGATGGCTGCAGTACAGAGGTCTAGAAAACTGACACCAATGACAGGTCTTTGTTTGGAATCAGCAACCATAGCAACCTTTAGTTCTATGCTTTGCCGCTAGATGCGCTCGTGCAAATTGCAGTTGTGTAAAGCCTGATTTATAGATTGCATAGAACAGAATGGAATAAAATAGAATAGAACAGAATAGCACAGAGAATAGAAATATAAACCAATGTAAATGCATGGAACCATTTATACTTGCACAGAATGGAATAGAATAAGATACAACCAAATTTTATTTCTTATTTTATTCCATTCCATTATATTCCATTCGGCGTGCTTCGATAATATTCGTGAGACTTGTTGTAACTTCGTTGCTTTTGGCCCATCCCCTAACGTAAAAACTTTCTGTAGACAACATTTATTTTGCAGAAATACTATATTTTATTGCAAAAACAAGCAATGGCATTATTCAAATCACAAATAAATATAGTTAATTTAGTGCAAAAGTGACACAAAAGTGACGTCATTCTATTCCAAGTCTTCCATTCTATGCAATCTATAAATGGTCTTAAAAATTTCTATTCCTATTCTATTCCATTCCTTATTCTATTCTATTCCATTCTATTCTGTGCAATCTATAAATCAGGCTTAAGTGTCTATTGAAGATGATTCTCGATCGGCATTTCCAGAACGATCGAAAGCATTCAAAAATCCGTGATGTGATCAATGTTGGGCAGCAGATCCAAATGGTGTCTAGCAAAAACACCTAGAAGAAGAAGTCTGATCTAGCGCCCTATCACCGGCCAGAAAATAATTCCCGGATTTAATTAGAGAATCCTCTAACTAACCAAAAATAATCCTCGTTGGATAATATCAAATATCGAAAGGTGTACCCTGTACTGGTGAGTGGAATGTGCGTGTGTAATTTTGTGATGTATGTGAAGAGTGAAAGGTGTGAATGTGAAAGCTACAGCGGTTACACGCAGCGCGCATCAGCTGCATCAAAGTTTAACCCGGCGTCAAGCGTCGCGTCGCGTCAGCCAGCGTCGGTCTCTAAAACAAATCGGACTTTTACCCGACGTACTAGCCTCAACATACAACATTACCCGCTCAACAAACGACAGACTGGAATCAACAGAGAATGGACACAGGATGGTATCAGGTAAAATTTAAATGAAGGTGGCGTCACAGACGACAGAAAAAAGGAGGGGTGACCGCTAAAATGAAACACTGAATGAATAATATAACTGAAAAAAATATGTTAGAATAATTTTCATTATTATTATTAGGTACATTTAGATTTTCTGAAGGATGGAATGAAATGAAAGTTGGAATTTATAAAGCATTTATTATACAACTTGCTCAAGGTTGATGAAATTGACTAAAAATGTTTGTAGTAATATATTAGTATATTCTTTCCTTTTAGGTATTCGTTTCATCTATAAAGGTAGCATTCGCATCAACGCCGAATATAATCATTTTTCCATCACCTTTCTGGTAATTTTTTGGGTTCTTTAACAAACGCATGAATCTTGATGATATACTTGTAAATTGCAATATCAAACAGTCTATTACTCTCTACATGGAACTGTTTAAGTTTATTTTTGAAGTTTTTTTTACATTTTTATAGCCTCATATAGTTTCAATAAATTCCTATACCACAACATGGCGTCCAATAACGGGAATAGATGCATTCCTTCAAATTTCTTTCACTTTCAGAGCTACCGTCTCTTAAGTATTACTTATAATATCTACGAATTTTCTTTGGTTAACTATCTAAATAATAGGTGATCCATAAATAATATATCACACTACATTTTCATATGTACGCAAAACATTATTTGCTAATTCAGTACCATACTCAAAGACAAGGCATAAAACATTTTTCTTAAAAGAGCTACAGTCTAATAAAAATAACTATCCACACAATGATCTAACAAAATACTTGTGAGCAATAGGCTATTCCACGATATTTTTTTAAATTTTTTATCTTGAAATACATAAAAATATAAGACCACATGTGAAAGTCCGAGTTACAAATTCCTCCAAATAAGCGAGATATTAAGGTCCGAATTTTAAATTAGCTTTGTGACGTAGGTAATGTGGATATACCAGAAGTAAACAAACAGTGGTTCACAAGCCACGAAAAAATGTTAAACAAATTACAAAATAATGTATATTTAAATTGTAATATTATAATTATAATTCATTATTAGAGACATAAAATAAATTATTATACTTAATTTATTTCACTTATTTTTGTCATTTTTTAAAAACAAAGAAATTAGAACGTCGCCCGAACAGCAACCGAACAGATCAGACACACTCGAAGAAGTATATTCTTAGTTAAGGCAGGGCTTCTCAAAGTCGGAGTGCATACTTGGATCCTATTTGCTCAAACACTCGTGTACATGTCCTACATCATCAAAAACAAAACTCCCCGTGTTTTCTAGAAGGAATAATTTATAATAAAAGAAATATAATTTTTCTTATCCTTTAACTATTATCATTCATATTTTCAATAAACTTTTACTATTTTTGATTACGGTGGAATAGCCTATTGAACTACTATAAGTACGAGTATACTTGCCGATTTGGCAGAGACTACGACGACGTCTACGCCATTGTGATAAAACTTGGTCAATATTATTAACTAAGATTTCTACATAATATTTTGAATATAACATAAAAGTGTTCCTTTGCAACTAAATGTAATTTTGAAAGAATTTCCCTTAATAAGAGTGCTACGATTTTTCTTTATTACCTTCCGTTACCTTTAGGTAAGGAAGGTGTTGTCTTTGGTCAAAAAATTCGGTAGTGAGATTTTAATGAATAAGCACGTTTTAGGGTCCCTAGAATACGATTTTACTACTTTTAAGATGATGTCTTGGTGTGTGAAAAAAAATTCTTCGACGATAACTCCAATACTACAATAATTCTAAAAATTATAATTCTTTCGTATTCCTCTTTTTTACATCCATGATTAGATATTGGTTATTATTGGTCAACCGGAAGTTCCTTTATTTAAAGTTCTTAATAGCTTTTTTTTGAAAAAAACGCAGTTAAATGTCATTTTTTGACATTTTATGTGATTATCAATATAAAAGAATATCTTATTCTCTATACCAGGCCTTCTTAAAATATGGGTCGCGACCCCATTTGGGGTCGTGTAGCAAAATTCTGGGATCGCGAGAGATTTCGAGTGACTCAAACTTAAAACTACAATTTCAAAAAAAGCCCTTGACCGAATTCTGGATCGGAACTAGAACTAAATTTCCCACAATCGCTGATATGGCGTTAAATGTACTTCTGCCATTCAACACCACATATTCATGTGAAGTTACTTTCTCAGCTTTAACACATATTAAATCCCAGTATCGTTCAGCGTTAAAAAATGTTGAAGAGGTCTTACGTCCAGCAGTGTCAAACATTCCACCAAGATTTAATTTGTTATGCAATAAAAAACAGGCACATCCATCTCATTAAATTTTTTACTTTAATTTTAATTTAATACAAACCACTCAACGACTGCGTTCGAATATATTCGAGCGAACAAAGACGATCAGAATCCCTTTTTATTTATGTTATTGCAAAAAAGGCAATTTCGATGTAAAATAAGGCATATCATTTTTATAACTATAATAAATACAATTTTACAATTTTTCATACAATTTTTAATTTTAGATTTTTGTGTGTTTCAAAACGAATTCTAAAACTACATATTTTCATATGTACCTATATGTATATTGTTACTTAAAAAATAAATGATAAAAAAATATTTACTTATCTTTCTTTTATATTTATATGGGGTCGCCAAGAAACTCGCGATCATAAATGGGGTCGTGAATGAAAAAAGTTTAAGAAGCCCTGCTCTATTCGGTTTGATTATACATTTTCCTTCATATTATCATAGATATTGAGTTAAAGAATTATACAGAGATTAACTTTCATAAATCAGCCAGCTTTACTATAATCATGGAAACATCTGATATATTCAAATAATTCTGACAGATGTCAGTGCCAGGTGCAATTTACATAGTGTATGTTCGTGTTATAATTTTATTGGATTTATAGAATTTTTTCCAAGGAACTTTTGGTATGCGATTTGTACAAAATACGTAGAATTGACGGAAGGTAATGTGCTGATCACATGAGATTTTTTTTTTGACAAATTTAGAATTTTTGATCGTCGATAAATATGAATAGTTTTCAAAATAATCTCGTCACAATGTTTATAATATAATAGAGCACCAATTCCACAACAAGCGAATTCCATTTAAAAAAATTCATACGTATGAAAACGCTTCACTCTACTGTGTGGGTTTTGGGGAAATATCCTGTAGTCCATGCCTGTATTTCGCACCCCCTGAAGACAGCATTGACACGTGGTGACACGTGTAGTGAATTGCGATCTCTACAGCAACCGTGTTGTGTCGGCGGCGGTGATTTGGTTATTTTATCACCGGACTCACTGGACTCGACTCCGACAACACTCGACACATTCCGGAAAACTCCGGACCACATGCCACCAACCCGAAAACAACAGGATGAATTTTTCTTACATACGAAAATAATAAGAGCTATTAGAAATTTGCTTGTATGGTTAAAATGGTTGTTCCAATTTTAAAGTTGTTTGGTGGGTGTGGAACTATATTTTAATTGGCCCTAATAAAAATAATATCGTGTAATAATTGTAAGTGACGCGAAGATTAACGTTAATTATAAATTAGATACGGGTAATATTGTTATTTGAAGTTTTTACACGACGGAGTGGGTGCTATGACAAATTACATTTAGTTAATTATAACGAAACGTGAGGAAAAATATTTAATCACATTTCCGCTGTTGTATGTAACTGAGTTCTAATTTCTACACATGCAGGTATATTAACAATGCAATATCATTATAGTAATGTACAACTAATTAATAATTACTGCATTCTAACTTTACTATTATTTGAATAAAACTTAATTCGAAAGCTGTTATCGTCTTTAAAATTTTCAACCAACATTTGTCACATAAGTTTTCGGAAAAAATATTGAATAGCCGATATTGTGGTTTAAGTAAAGTATATTGAATCTATTTATTACAACTTTATTATTACAACTATTCGTCATAGAGAAATTGTTAAAGTTTAAGCTATGTAAACTGTTGTAGTAATAAGCAGATTCAATATACTTTCATAAACCACAGTTCGTCCATACAATTTTTGAATAACTTTAAACCTCCCGTTACTCTAAGAGTTAAGGTGGTATAGGGATCGAGCTAAAAATCGCATATAGAGATTTTAGTGAATAATCACGTTTTTATGTCAAGAAAACACTCGCCATGTTTCACAAGATTACAGTGTCTGAATCAACCTTTCGGCCATCAACGGACGCCGGCCATATATATTTTTACAATGATATATATATATATATATATATATATATATATATGTGTGTGTGTGTGTGTGTGTGTGTGTCTGTGTGTGTATGTCTGTGTGTGTCTGTCTGTCTGTGTGTGTGTGTGTGTGTGTGTGTGTGTCTGTGTGTGTATGTCTGTGTGTGTCTGTCTGTCTGTGTGTGTGTGTGTGTGTGCGCCTGTGTGTGTGTGTGTGTGTGTGTGTGTGTGTGTGGATCGTGTGGACAATCAGAAAATTTTGAAATTTTGTATACTCATCCTATACTAATGTGAGAAGAGCTCATTAGTTTTTATTGTGTATCGGATAACTGGAAGTATCATTTATACAATCTTTTAACAGTTTTTCTTAACAAAAATATATATATCATTTTTCAGTAACTTTTATCAATTAAAATTTAAATATAATGGTTCAAACTTCAATTCTACGATAATAGCATTTAATAAATAACTTTAAATATAAATATATAAAATAATTTATTTTTTGCCCTCCTGAAGTGTAATGGGAACTTTACAATTGTATACACAGCAAGCGTAACCCACATTTTACGCTTACTGTGTTGTAACTTGTCTAACTAAACGGTAAAATAATCAAAATACACTGGACGTTTATGGGCATTTAGAAAATAAATCATCTTTACTATAATAAAGTTCATGTAAAAAAGTACTACCTACTTAAGTTATTTTTTTACTTTAACATTTCCCATATTTAAAATTAATTTATATAAACCAAACTCACGGTAGCGACATCTGTCATTATTGCAAAAATCCACCGTTACCGACATAGTCACCGATCGATATACCTGTCAAATACGCGAGCATTGCTGAAATGTCAAATATCGACACCTACCAATTATTTATTACGAAGAAAACATGAGCAAATAAATATATTATCAGACATAAACAACGTCTATTATTACAGATAAATTTTTGCTAGAAGAAAAACTCTAATGAAGGTAAGTAAAATCAAATTTGGAAATTGACTTAACCCCATTATTTTAAACTAACCCTTTTCAGAAGTACAACCTATCTCATTGAAAAAAGTGATTTTCATTATCGTCGGCCAAAAAATTTGATACAATTCTCGTGCGTGAAGTATTTTACAGCGCTCCAGCTAATAAGGCACTCGCCTTAAGGGCTCGTGCCTTAAACAAAGCTGTCGCGCTGTAAAATACAACTTACACGCACTCGAATGTAAATAACTATTTATACATCATCTTGCCTATGCGTCAAACAAATACTTTAATAACAATTTTGACATATTTAAACAAATGTTACTGTCACGAAGCAATTATATTAAAATTAAAAATGAAACCGTGTTAAGGAGAATATAGTAATAATATTCTAATGAAATTAAGGGTTGTACAAATCATATATTTTCCATCATACACAAATATTAGATGTACTATTGATTTGCTTCATTGCCTTTCAGGGCACGGCTCTGAAAAGACTTTGTGTAAAGATGCGACTATTATTTTGATTTTTGTTAAGTTTTTCTATTAGTTTTGTCAATATTTGTGAAATTTATGTTGTGTATGATATATTTGTTAAATGTAAAATATTGTTATCAGTGAATGTAAAAGTATATGAAGATAATGATTGCTTTATTTATACTGCGTGGTTAAATACCCAGCGGGAGGTTATGGGCTGGCCACATCAGATATTTTTAAAAGTTATTATGTATATACATAAATATGTATACATATATTATTTCTATGAAGTGAAATAGTATTTTTGTACAAACAAAATGTAATTCGAGAGTTATCTGGACATCTGGCGCAGTTAATACGTTAAGGCGATTGCCGGTGTTACGCTAAACAGCACTTTAGTAGAAATCAAACTACACTCGTAAATATTAAGTTATAACTTCAAACTTGATACCATTGTATAGTAAATAGATCAATGCATGGGGCTGACCAATTATTTTGCATAATTATTAATTTCTATTGCATTTAAATTTAGTTCAAAATACATATGAAAAATGGCTATTTTAAAATTTATTTTTAACATGAAAACTGTACTTTATACAAAAAATGTTTGGGTCACCCCCACAGCGCCCACCTTTAGTAGTAAATCTGTGAAAAAAAATCTAAATTATCTCTTTTAGTTTAGCTGTGATTTGATTTCTAATAAACCCCTTTTTGCCGCTTATTTCAGAAATCGGAACGATAGACTATGGAGGAGAAAGTGTTAGGAGAATATGTTCCCCCTCTACTACACACATCTCCTCTCTCACTCCAACAATTTGATTCACAACACGGGCTGAGTTTTCCCCTTATGCTTTAAACAAGGACAAACACATATAAAAGCAGACAAAGAGAAATAAACTTAGCGTGTCTTAAAAGTAGTGGGGGAACGTAAGAAGTTTGTCTGCACTAGTATCATACAAGCTTCAAAACTGATTTCGCTGAGCGACCGGCAATGCTCTTAAGAAAACTATACTTTTGTCAAACATAATAACAACTTATTGTACTTTTTTCTGTCTACAGTTATCAAAGTACATATTCAGAATATAGTATTGTTAATTTAAGGCTAGAGAAAAGTCCCCTGCTCCGATATTATTTGATTAAAAATAATATTTTAATAGTGTATGATTGTAAAATGTTTTAGAATCTCTTGTGAAAGCTACCCTTTATAATATCCCTCATGATTGCAGAATAAAAGTACACATCGTAAAAAAATTAAACGTTTTGAAATATTCAAATCGATATTACAGGAAAAACGACATTTCCCTCCTTGCCTCTGTTCCCCCCTTTGGGAGTCTTTGTACCGCGTCTTTTTCTATAATAGAGTGGACTCATGCGACAATATAATTCCAAATGACCAACGTGTTATTATGCGTATGCACTTCTATATGCACCAACCGCAAAAAATGGCATTATCCGGAGAAATTGGACTCATCCGGGATGGAGACATTCCCTGGAAAAAAATAATAGGGGTATTCAACGGACAGTGCAGTGGAATTTATTTTTCTTATAAATTGAAATTGCTATTATTTAAATGTGAACATGTCATAATTTCCTCAAAGTCCAGGAAAAATGATAAACATTGTATGAGGATAATACTATATTCTACTGGTCATTGCACTAATCCTGTCGTATAATTGACGTTTAGGGATTTTTACAATTTGTTTAAATTGTAATTATAGTCATTTTAAAGAGACAGTATACGCTTCAACAATTAGAGCACAATAATTTTAATTTTTATTTAAATTCAACATATACTCATATTCATACTTTCTATTACTATTATGTCAAATGTCTATTGGTCGTTTTATGGGAATGAAAACTGCAGTTCTAAAAATTATGTCAAACACAAATAGCACTTATGTTAAAGGAACAATAAGATTATTTTACTACACAGAGTAGGCGGGGAATTCATACAATGCTTGTCTTCATTTCAACACAGCGGCACAAATAATGGCTCGTTGGCTCTAAAACTACACAATTGTCAGTTTAGTTGTACATTAGACACAAAGCGACAGAAATGTTACGCATGCGCAATATCGAAACTGAATTTTAAATAATAAATAAAATAAACAGGACTTCAGTCTTGAAAAAGATTAATTTTTTTTTTTGGCGACGTTTCGAAAAAAATACATAAATTAAGCTTAAAATAATTACAAAAATTGATAAAGGAAACGGAAAAATAAGATGGTCAAAAAGAAATAGGAAGTAGAATTATTTTTTTAAAAATATGTGAAATTGTCATTAAATAATGTAACGATGGCAATAACATTAAAAAATATATATAAAACTATAGCTTAATGGGCTTATGCCCGTATTCATAAACACTCGTAAAAATTTAAACGGTTCGTTATAATTTTTATCCAATAAAAACAGTCGACATTGACAGAAAAATCGAAATTTTATTTGTCAAGTTTGATTCTATTTTTAAAATTATAACGAACCGTTTTGAAACTTTACGAGTGTTCATGAATATGGGCATTAGACTTTACAAATTATATTATAAATACTACTAAAATTATGAATGTCAGTTCTGAAAGTTACATTATTAATAATAAATCTACTTTCTTTTCCTTTTTGACCATCATCTTATTTTTCCGTTTCCTGTCTTAAGTATTTTATGTTTAATTTTTGTATATGGTTATTGTATTTATTTTATATATTTATTATATTTGTCCTGATGAAGGTATAAAAGATTTCCCAAACGTCGACAAAAAAAATTAATCTTTTCCAAGACTGAAGTTTATTTTATTTATTATATAGTTTCTACAGTCGTTTATGAAAATATTATTGAATTTCAAATGTTTCCATGAGTAGTATTGAAACTAGTTTTCAAATTAAACCCATGAATGAAAAAACTTAAAACCGTTTTGACACTGTGTACATGGCGTTTCAAAACTAAAAAAATCTGATGTGGCCAACACAAAACCTCCCGCTATTTAATTTTTATTAATTTAAATACATATCTCCGTACCTAGTAATGCTGCAAACTGTTCCATTGCATATAACTATTGCTTTATTTACTATTTTCTTTATTTAGTATTTTCTTTTTAAAATGACACTATTATTAATTTGAAGTGATTAGTTTTTTGACAGTGACATTCACCTGTAGTTACATTCATTTGAAATATGAACTGTATAACAAAGAAATTGTGTTTATCTTAGGCTTCGGAATTAAAAAAAAAAAATCTTTAATTTTCTTAATGACAAAATGCGAAAAATGGTATTTAATGGTATTTTTTGAAGAAAAACCATTATGAGCTTCAGGTAAAGTGCCATTTCCGGTCATCCGATTTACACCAAAATCTAATGGTGTCTTTCCATATTAGAATAGAGTAGAAATACAATAAGGTTTCAGAATTTTCTGAGTGATATTATTTGAGTTAGAACACAAACACACACACACACACACACACACACACACACACACATACAGACATCATCGTGAAAATGGTAAAATTGGATTCTATGGACCTTAAAACGAGGTCATTTACTAAAATCTCGATATGTGATTTTTAGCACGATCCCTATACCTCCCTTACCAAGGGTAGTGGGAGGTAAAAACTGCATATAAACTTAGTAATTTTAAAAAGTTTGTATAAAATTTTAAAAACTTGAGATGTCAAGCCTAAACCAAGCTTTGCTTTCATCAAATCCAACTCAAACTAAGTCATTTTTTTTAAATTTTAATTCAAGCTACTTGCGTTATTAATCACTAGTGGATGAACGATTTTATTAAATATAAAGAAGATAATAATAGTATAATTTATATTTCTTGTAAACTCTTGTGGTTATTTTTTTATTTTTCTTGGTATGTAGTTACGTTAAAGAAGGAAAAAAACAAATAAAACCCAGCCCACCGTCGTACGTTATTGGAGAAAGATATTTTATCTAAAATAAAATTTTCGTATTGACTTTCGATATTTTATATATTGAAACAAAAATTTCATTTATTTCTTCTTCTTGTATCTATGGCTACATGATACTGCTCCATCTTGAAATACATTTTATAAACTAAATATTTTATATGGAAGAAAAAACGAAACATATAAAACTTCCATATCTCCAATTTTCCGCAAACTGCAGTTAGGAACTTCCAGGAATCAATACTTTCAATTATTTGTTTAAATAGGAATACACAGAGACCGATACAATTTGCGGTCGTCCAAGAAATATACAAGGATATATTTTTCTTTAAGGTAACCACATTTTGGCAGCTATTATTTGCAGATGCAAGACTTAATGCTATAATACTGGGTTTTTCATTTAATAATTGATCACGAAGAATAATTTAAAATATTGTGCATTATAACTGCCTTCATATTTCTCATGAATAGTTATTTATATATCAAGGTACTGAAGTTCTTCTTTTTATCAGAATGTGGAATTTAGTTGCCGAGACCGTACCTGATAAAGAGGGACTTTGGAGCCGAGATGAATATTAAATTTTATTTGAAATCAAAAATTTGTGGAAATGAAAATATATTTATTTTTATAGGTTATAATTTTGTAACTGCCTGCTTGACACTCAGTGATGTTATCCTCCGAACATTGACGTTATCGTAAAAAGCAAACAAAATTATGTTTTATTTCAATCTTCTTCATTGGAATTGTTTACTTCGCTCTTCTTAGACTTATTTTTTTGTTATTTTAAGTATAAATTTAATATTATATATCCTACACCTACTTAAATTATATGTATTTGACCTACAGGCTTAAACTTGATTTTCGCTTATTTTGTAAATACCTCATAACTCTTTTATTATAAAAGATAAAGAAAAACGTTTAGATAATTATTACACTGTTTTTTACGCAGAATAACGTGATGTAATTAGATTTGTTAAAACTTAATAATTCTCGAGATATAAGACAAACATAATATTTTTTAATGGAAACATATGCTGGATATAGTCCTCTTTTTTCTTATTTTATAAGATTTTCAACGATGTATAACAAGTTACCATTCTTTTCTTTTAAACATGAATAAAACATGAATTATTAATTTTTAAGGTTGAAAAAAAAATTATTAAGAAACAATTAAAAAAAATCAATTACAGATCATTATTTGTTTATTTTTTTTTCTATTCATTTTTCTACGAAAGCGTAGAAGGGCCATACGCAATTTTTTTAAAACTTGAAATTTCACCTTTTAAACTTGAAATTTCACCGTTTTATAACTTAAAATTTCAACTTCTAAAATTCAAGAAAAAAGTTGAAGTTTCAACTTTTCGAAAAAGTGAAATTTCAAGAAAAAAGATGAAATTTCAACTTTTTTCAAAAGGTGAAATTCCCAGAAAAAAGTTGAAATTTGAACTTTTTAAAAAGATGAAATTTTGAGAAAAACGTTGAAATTTCAAGAATAAATTATTTTTTTGTGGCCCTTTTAAGCTTTCGTATTTTTTGCTGCATATTTCAAACTACAACGCCGATAAAAATTTAACTAATCTGAAAATAATTGACTGAAAAAAAAATTGAAAATTTAATTAATAGATTTAGAATCAAACATTCAAACAAAACAAATAATGATCTGTAATTCATTTTTTCAATAGTTTCTTAATAAATTTCATTTTTTTCAACCCAAATAATTAACAATTCATGTTTTATTCATGTTTAAAACAAAAGAATGTTGACTTGTTATACATCATTGAAAAGCATATAAAATAAGGAAAAAGATGAGACTATTTTCAACATATGTTCCTGTTTAAAAAATATTATGTTTGTGTTATATCTCGAGAATTATTGTTTTAAAAAAATCTAATTACGTTCCATCCTGTACAGCAATTATCATAAGGTTGGCAACACTGCTACTGTATGAAATCGTCGTATAAAGGATTACTTCAGTGCCGATTTTTGAACTTTTAATATGTTCAAAGTAGTTCCTTTAATAATAATACACTTCAACATTATTTCCTTCCATTTCTTAAAAGCTCCTAACCAATTTTCTTTCGGAATGTTTTTAAAATAATCAATTGCAGCATCAATTTCTTCTTCTATCAACCCACGTGTCACATTACAGGTTGGTTTCGAACTTGGGTGGTCAGAATCATAACGGTCAATCAGCCACGCCATATTCACGTATGACATTTAAAAAGTGTATCATTGAAAAATATTAAGATCACTTAACAGACCGTAAATTCCTTAAACGTATACCATTAAATAAGATATCATAACTCTTTTACAATTTGCAAAATTTAATCCTACAATGAACCAAAAAATCACCCATCTTCCCATATATTTTCCATCTTTCATCCTATGTCTTTATCCACGTGCGTAATGAGTAGTCGTTGGTTTTTTTTCTTTTCATATGGTGTCATGTTGTCCGCCTTGAGGTAATGGTTGTGATCAGCTGACCACATGACAGAAAGTTTGATAGATCTACTACAGAGAAGTGTGCTTTGGAAAAGAAAGAACCAGGTGACGGCGATACCAACCCGTGGTTACGCGGTTAGTTTAAGATGGAAATAACAGAGAATTGTAATATATAAGTGGGGTTTTGTAACGTATTTTTGCGGGTAATAAGACAGTATGAACAGAAAGGTAATTTGCTTTTGATAGTTAACTAGTACCATATAAAAACAGGAGTGAATATGGTACGAATAGCGAATGAAAGTTGACGTTTATTTTATTTTACAGATGATTTCTTTTAGCAACGATTTTAGAATTTTTGCAAGTACCCATTTAAATAATGGACTAGGAAATCTCAGAAATACATTACTACGTCTTGCTGAAAACAGATGAATGTCTACCTGCATAACAACAAAATAACAAAACAGGGGTAACATTTTTCGTTTTTGATTATAACAAACTATTTTGATTTTTAAACAATTTAGTTTGCTAATTCTATGAAATAGGATTATTTTTGAAGTGAAAACTTGCATACTTTTTCCTGGGTAGTGAACAAGGCTGACGCATCAGGGTCATTCGGGTAAACTCGGGGAGAGCCGAACGTGACGTCACGTTAATTCGGGTCATAGCCTACGATATTAAAGCAAAACCGAGAAACATTACAATATCTAAGTAATTACTAAGGCTTTCATGGCCGGCATTTATCATAGGTTGTAACTTTTTCTAAGATCAATTTGTCAAAAATATATCAAATATTGACATTAAAATCTGTTATTTTTCAAGAAAAAGATAATTTTTGAATGTAAAAAGTTACAGCCTATGATTACAATATCTGTCAATAATAAACTCTAGTTTCAAACTAGCCGTTTTGGTGTGATACAGGGTGACTTATTCCTGCTGTCACTGATGTCATAACCGATATCTGTGTACAAAACAGATTGACACACCCAGTTTAGCATATCCAACAATGGGTAATATGCCGTGATATATTTATTTTTTGTTATTTATATATAAGTAAAATATTACTTCCATTTGTATTTGTCGTAGATTTTATTTGTTTATAATTTTGAAAAACCGTATTAACAGCGTTACTACATGGTTACAACCGATAAATTAATTTTTTGAAACTTTAAAAATGACATTTAAATGACAACGGGAATAAATTGCGCGCTCATCACCGGTTTTAAAACTAGAGTTGTTGGCGGTTTTTGGTCAGATTTTAAAATAAAATTTGAGATGTTTGCCAACCTTCTCCCAAGAATTAAAATTCTTTCTTGAAAATTTTGTTAAAAATTAATGTTCACGGGATCTTATAAAAAATATGAATGTAAGCCCAGCATACTTAAATACTTAAGTTTATAAAGCTTTCGGGAGCAGTCAAGAGATGGCAATGCTGTACAATCCAAATATCAATCATTTAAATTTCTGAACCCTGAGAAACATTCAAAAAGCGAAGTGCTGAATCATGAAAAATATTACTGAACAAGGATCCAGTCATTGTGTTTGTACATGTAAATAATGTTGAATAATTTATATTATGTTTAAAAGAATATAAAACCAAAATCAAAGCAAGAAATTCGGTTTTAAGTACACACAATTTATTAATTTATTTTATCTAACAGTAGTTCCGACTTGAGTGTTGCTTGCACCTGAGTCCTGTTGCTAAGACCATTTTAAATGTCTCCTAGTATTCCTAAGGTATTGAATATAATTCTAATCTTCTGTAACGGAATCCATAAAGGATAGTTTTTTTTCAAATTCAAATCATAGGACACAATTATGAAAAGAAACAATATAAACGTTAATTTCATTCGCTAATCATACCATACCGCGTTTCACTATTCAATATTTCCGAAATCCGCGAATGAAAACCACCCCAAACAATCATCGTGTCTAACTCTATTCCATTTCATTTCTATCACCCACAAAAAAGCCTCTCTGCTCTAATACACTTTTCAAGTCTTCTCCCTATCTTTCTACATACAATAGGCCATCAATCGCATTCCGCATACCTTGCGAACAATCCGAAGACTGTGCAATAAACAACTCGTTTAACAAGACATCAGCCACAGAGAACAATGCAGAGGATGTCTCGCTCTGGACTCTTTCACTGACTCGACTGACTGATGGCTGACTCATGTAGTAGAGTAGACAGTTAGACGGAATATGGTAACTCACCTGCAACAAAGAGAAAAAATTATTAGTATGATATAAAAAATATGTGTTGGCAATTATACTATATAGTTCGTTTCACATAAGAAAATAGCGTTGGCTTAGTTAGGGTTATAAATTCTACCTTTTGATTGATCAAAATGCAAATCTAGTTCACGAAAAAAATATAACTTGTCAGTTATCAAATAAAATCTACAGAATTGAATGATATTGTGTTGTACCTAATTTTTAAATACATATTTAGGTCTTGTACATTTCTGTTGGGATTTTAGTTTTTTTAGTAGATGCAGTAAACCTTCGTTTAATGAAACTTTGATTAGCGTAAAGGAGCTCTGTCCGTATTATTTTCGACAATCGAGGTTTTACTGTAATTGAAGAGTCCTTGTCAAAAATAACATGTACTTTCAAGGATTTCAATTAGTTTGGTAAAACTGTTTCTAGCAAAAAGTATCTTAGTCGTTAGTTATTACATTTTAAAGTTTAAGCACATTACAAAAACATCAAAAATGTCTAATATATATTCATAAATGTTTATTTTCCTATTTCTTAACATTCAGTAAATATTTTTTTTTCTATTTCAGTGTTCTTATGAATCTATTAAAGCACTGACAATACGTCATTAAGAAGATCTATAAAGAGCTGTTTGTTACAACAATGTATTAATGTATACCTACAAACTGCCAAAATTCACAACATACAATACACAAACTGCCAAAATGTGAAATTTTAATTATTAAAAGAATATAAACAGTTTTTTTGTTTATCTGAAAAAAAAAAACTAAAGTTGTTTGTGCTAACAGCCAATTTGTTCTTTAATAAATTTGTGGCTTAAAGCAAGAACAACCATTGTTAACACTTCGTACACTGAGAAAACAAATGAGTGTTGTTGATATTTAATTTAATTACTATGTTATACATACACAAATGAATACGAAATTATATTGCGTATTCTGTATCATATTGTCCTTTGTATATTAGTATACTGTATAAATTGTCTATGCGGGTATATCTAAATTATTTACATATATTATATTTAAATGACATTTTAATGATAATTACAGATTAGGTATTAGGTGTATTCCTTTATCATACAAATAATGTACGATGTTACAATATTCTACTATGTACTCGTACCCGTATACGTGGAGATGTAGAATATTCGAGTAGTTCGATTTCATTTGTAAAAATATAAATTGAAAAGCACTTTTCTTGGTATAATCTTTAAAAATATTAGGAGGGGGCTTTGACAGTTTTTAAGTTAGCCTAAATTAATTTAACAAGTCCCCCAGTTTGATAGTTTTGTCAGTTTCTAATTCTCCCAGAAATTAGTTTGAAAGCATTTCAAAATAAGATTGGTTGCGAGAAAGAAAGAAATACATCATTTTGCTATAATATATGTAGAAGGCTCGAAGTTATATTTATTTATAAACGAAGTCTTCCACATCTTGCAACCTGCAAGTAATAGAGACTCCGCTAATTCAATGCAATCAGATCTCAAAACTAATCAGACGATCTTTGATGGTGGAAATGGTTAAAAGAGCAGCGTGTTTGTTTACCCAATGTTTGATCTGCAATCATATTGAGATTTAATGGACAGAAGCTTTCATTACTTTCATACAGCAGTCGTTTTTCAATTTGGAAGTCTTTCGCACCGCACAAATATCGCCCTTGATATTTGCTAAGTTAAACACATATGCTCAGCAAATAAAACACCTTTTATTTAATTTTAATGTAAACAATCGTTTCTGAAAATTAGATACTGATATACCCTTAACGGCCGGTTTCATAATGAATATAAAGTCACTACTTTCAAAGTTTGATCTAAAAGTGGATAAAGCGTTGCATAATTTCACTTTAAGTTAAAGTTTTCAGTTTAATGTTCTTTAAAATAAAGTCATTTGACAGGTTCTTTAACTAAAAATGAAATTATGAAAGGCTTTTTTCACTTTTAGATCAAACTTTAAAAGTAAAGTGACTTTATATTTATTATGAAACCGACAGTAAGTCGTTTAAAAACATAAAGCATGAATGATGTACCTAAATATTAGAGACATTTTTACTTGTATTTTACGTAAAATTTTCTAATGATTTTGATATTATATATGTACCGATATATATATATATTTCTGGTGGTGCAAGAAAAAAACATTTTTATCAACTCACGGTGTTTCCAAGCGGTATGCCTTTCTAAACCGTGTTCATCTTTACTTAACTATAAGATCACATGTAAATCTACATATAGGTAGTAATAAAACTTAAGATAAAATAGGTGTTAACAAATATTCGAAGTCGGTGTAGTGGCCGTGTGCATTAAAGCGCTATGTCTCTACATGTTCAGATCGAATCTGAGGTTCCTCGGTTCGAATCTACCGGCCGGCTAAGTGCGTAGTCGTTAAAATGCCACAATATCAGGCATTAATCGCACTCGCATGCGATGACCCGACCAGTTGTCCGTGTTAAAACATAGGTGGTGCTAGCTGTAGAAGGAGTATCTCCGCTGCCGCACTGGTTGCATAGCAATCAGTGGTCGTCGCACGGATTAAGTACACCGACTGCTCTAGTACTACGGTCACGAAACGAGTACCTACGGTACTTGAGGCCTTGGCCCTACAAGGGCTGTTGTGCCAAAGATGATGAACAAATATTCGAAATGTCAGTTACCTATATACAGCTTATATTCTTACAAAATCGACGTTTCTGTTAATGAATACGTGTTACAAATTTATAGGGTATCTAGAGGATGCTAAATACACTAACTATTCTAATAAACTCATAGTCGGAAACGCACCGGGTAAAATCTTATAGTTTCTTCAAGATTTTGATGGTGAAAATATAAATGTACCTCGGTTTTGTAAGAATAAATGCTGTATACTTCATTTCATATAAGAAAATAGCAGATGGCGCTTGAGAGGCGACCGTTTTTACATGCATTAAATAAATAATTTAAATTCGTGAAACCAAACTTTGCCAATAGAAATATATCTGCAAATTGTACGAGTCCTGAATATTAAAAAGTACATCAAAACATGGTTAAAATAATTTAATTCTGTGGATTTTATTTGATACTTGACAGCTGGCAAGTAATATTTTCGCTTTTGTGAAGCAGGTTAGCTTTCTAACCAATCAAAGGGCGGAATTTATATTCCTATCTAAACTAACGCTATTTTCATACGTAAAATGAAGTATAATTGAAATTTCGAGTATTTGTTAACATCTAAGCTATACTATAGTTGAAAAATTTACCCACATTAACATATATGATAACAATTTATTTAAATACAAACATGCTATAGATGAAAGGCGTTCTGATACATTTCTTGGCAAATTGTATCCTGCTCCTTATGTCCCGGTTGTTGTCGGCGACCCTGGCATTGCTTACATTCGGTCGGAGAAATAATATTTCACTTTAATTACGTACGGCGTGTACATAACTGTATAATATTTATGCTGAGCTTGTTTATGGAGCCCGAGACGGCCGGCGCCGGTTCAGCGACGCTTACTAGGGGTCAAAACACCGATACTCAACCGATCACAAACATACGCACACGAATATGGCACTTCTTGTAACTCAAGAACTCCACAACTTTAGAAATAGTAAATACGGGCTCAGATTGTAGAAGAACTAAAAAACAATTCAACAAAAAAATTGCATTTTACCTGTTAATATTATTATTATTATTTTAACAGGATTGTGTATGTTTAGATGAGTTTGTGATTCGGAGAGCCAGGGTCTGATTTCAATCGACATTAAAGTTGACTTGAGGTGACTCCTCGTAAAACGGCGTCAATGATACAGATAGGTATATTGTCATCGAAATTTGCGAATTGAAGCAGATTGATATACCCTGAAATAGGGTAATAAGCCATGAAGGCACATTCATTTACGCGTGGCCGTGTGTCTGAGTCCTGAGTGTGTGGTCGCGAATCCAATCAACGCCAAATATTACTTCGAATTTTAATGCCCAATTGTACCTCTGACGCTTAAATTTTAAATGTTCCTTAAATTGATAATATCATATTCGGGCTTATTCACGTGTACCTTGTTATGCGATCTATATTGCTACGTAACGACTTATTGCTATTTTAAAGATAATTGTTAAAATTCGTATTCACGTGTCAACAAGCTGTCGTTATTTTAACAATAATTGTTATCAGTCAGGCAAGAGCTCCTGACCACTTGCCGAGGTGTCAACAATTATTGTTAAGAGTAAATTAAAATGGCAAATGCTCATAAATATTCATCATCGGTAAATTTAGTGTATTTAAACTAAATTTCGTGCACAAATATATAATTCGTATCGTTTCTTTATTTGATATTAGTGCGTAGTCGTGTCTTTAAAGGGCAGACTGATTTGTCCTGTTTCAAATAAGTGATATACATAATATGTAAATTAGGTAGATCATTTTTAGCTCATTTATTGTCTACCCCATTAGGCATGAATTAAGAATAAATATGCCGCAATTAAAGGATATGGAAGTGAACCGCTTTTTTATCTGAAAAGAAAATATATTTTTCAGAATATTTCGTATGTCATGACAGAGTACAATTGCTGAAGTAACACCATTCCTTTAGGATTAGAA
The DNA here is from genome assembly GCA_943142095.1 of Ophonus ardosiacus. Classification (NCBI taxonomy): domain Eukaryota; kingdom Metazoa; phylum Arthropoda; class Insecta; order Coleoptera; family Carabidae; genus Ophonus; species Ophonus ardosiacus. The sequence goes on from OW964827.1 coordinate 42,074,650, forward strand.
AACACGCAGATGGTATTTCCTATTAATTGAAGATATATAAATCACTAAACGAAGTAATAAACAATAAAACGTACTTGTCATGGAAAATACTTTTAGATTCAAGCTGCAATTTTTTTTTCTTATTTCTGGCAGGTATTTTCTGTTCTTTTCGCCATATTTACTGTGAATTTGAAGTAAATTAGACGTAAATGATGAAACAACTCTACTTGTCACACTTGTCATTCATAAACAAAGTAAACAAATCTTAAAACACTTCTACCACACTTACAATACCAATGCGAACATTAATAGTTTTTATAATTAGAGATTTATTAGTTAAAAATGTTTTCGTCAGTTTTAAATATTATACTATAATAAACGTATCTTTAATAACCCAAATGAATTTAAAAAAATCATTATTTTAAATAAGAAATGTTTTAATTTTAATATCCTGATGGTTGCAACACTGCAATTTTAAATAATGACAGCTGTACTGAATACAACTTCATGTTAAATGATAACAAGATTGTTACTAAATAATAATTGTTATAGCTCATCTAACAACGAGACACGTGAATACGAAATTTTAACAATATTGTTATCAATTCTTGTTAAGTAACAATTTCTTGTTTAATAACAATGTACACGTGAATAAGCCCAATTGAAACGAAATGTCAAATGGGAATGTGAATACATATTGCTGACAAAATTTCGATTTGCATTTTTTTGTTTAAGCCTAGCTTAAAACTGAAATGTCAGAGGTACAAACGGCATAAATGGTATATAATTGACCCCTGTGGTGCACTCTCCACGCCAGAAATGGGGGCCCGTCCTGTGAGGTGATGCCTGGTAAGTAAGCGCCAGCTCGATACAAATACATACATACATATTTCATCATTACCGATATCTATGTACAAAGCAGATTGGCACATCCAGCAATGAGTAATATGCAGTGATGATACAGTTATTTATTTTAGAAAGATTTATGCATTTCTAGTAGATATTCAGGGGCTTAGCGTGAAGCTTAAAAGCCTGACTTGGCTTGAAAAAGTTTGCAAAGTCAGGTAAGCCTAACATTTTAAAAATATTGATATTCCAGGCAAAATCGGTAAGATAGCGCCAAAAAAGTAATTTAATATAATATGTATGTAGTTTAATAAATAAAACCACCTCCAAAATTTAAATTTTTAATTATTTTGTATTTTTCATCCCCAAACTATTCTTTATTATTTACTTATTTCAGTAATTATTAGACAACATCTAATTTAATTGGTAATTAAATAAATTAAATTTATACTAATAAAGAATACAAAATTAAAAGACTCTTCTCCTATTATGTAATTTCTTTCGATGTTACATCAATCATTTTTAACGTATTCCCAGTTTTATGTTGGTGCTTGAAGTGTGTAGACGTGTTTATGGGGTGCTCGTATATTTTTACAATGTGCAACGATTTTTTCTAAATAATGTGCGACAACTGACAGGTATTGATTTCTATATCAATCTATAGATCTTCTAAAGGGTGAGATTACAGATAAAATTCTATATTTTATTTTGTAGGACCATTAGGACCTATTATACGCGATAGATATAGGTACTATACTATGTAAATATGTAATAATCATAAAAATATAAAACGATTTTTTTATATCTACAGAGAAATATACAGTAGATGTTGATCTAGATTATAATTTTTATATTCTAGATATAAATACAAAAATTTAATAATTAAAAAAAATAATGTAGGTATTCAAAACATAGTAGGTACTTTTATATGCAAATATTTCTGAAATGTAGTCTAGTTATTTAAAAAATTAATAATAAATATAGATGTACAACTATAGGAGTGATTATATTTGAAATTTTGAGTATAAAGTAGGTATGATTACGGTTACACAATATATAATGAATGAAGCAATGAACGAATAGAGAATACAAATGTTTTTTTTTTTGTTCCAAAATTAAATTTTTTTAAAAAAAGTTTTAAATCTTTAACCCTCTAGAACACGCACTAACACAAGCGCACGCACTAGTCTGAGGAACCATTTGCCTAAAAATGAGGTATATGGCCTTATTGACAAAATAAATAAAGGACTATAAATAAACTGTAAATAATATTTTTCTTTTTATGAATTAGTATATTTTATTTGTTAAATTTAATGATTTGAATAATTTTTGCAAATAAAGCATATGAATGCGTAGTTCATTTTTTGTGGATAGATAATCATGAAAAATTAATAAAATATTAACATATTTAAATCATATACCATTTATTTTAAGATGACACTTACTCATTGTGTTTATATGTTTCACTTAATACGCATCAAGCAACTGAATGTGCAGTTCATTTATAGAAGGGTAATACATAGTGTGTTCAAAAGTAAATCCTAATTCGGAGTAGGCCATGAACAAGAAAACTAATGTCAATTTGAAAGTATTTAATTAAATGTCAATTGGGCACGAGATATTGTCAAAAATGTCATCTAAAGAAATCAAAGCTTTTCTTCTTGAATCCTTATTTTGGAAATAGAAATAAATTAGAAAACGGTAAATGGCAACATTCTGTACCCTTCCTTATTATCTTTTCTCCTTAAAATTACATTTCAAGATCAATTTTGACAACTTGACTTTTGAATTGAATAATAATCAGACATACGTTTCTATGTTCATTAGGTTTTATTCTGAACACACTGTACTCAATACTTCCCACTTATTGTAAATACAAATCAATTCTTTGCATGTATCAAATATTATAATACATAATCATAATTATTTTTGGTAGCAATTTTTCCCTACAATATCAAATAACACACCCTCCTAAAAATCGCAAATTTCAATTTTCCTGCGTTTGAAAATCGCTAATTTTGTCTTCTGGAAGTGTATCTCGGCAATAAAACTTTTTATAATAACAGGTAATTTTTTAAGCACCCTTGTTGTCACGGAGTCGAGGGTGCTTGGGGTCGACGTCTGCACCCCCAAGCACCCCGCACCCACAAGTGGGTTTCGTGCCCGTCGTGTGCTCTATCGCGACTCGTCTTCCACCGCTAATTGGGTCAAGTAGGCCCTGATATTTTCAAGATGGCTACGCGAAAGTTTTGTATATGTGGAAAGAAAATTTTGTCGATTTAGAATGAAATAAGAATAATACAGAGTAATAATAATATAAAGATGAAGAAGAATAAGTAAATAAAATAAATATATCATCACGGCATATTACCCATTTCTGGGTGTGCCAGTATCTACAACACATGTAGACGTCGGGAATTATGACGATATATTTTAGCGTGTAGGCGCTTACCAGGCGTCACCTCACGGGCACTCATAGCTGGTGTGGAAATTGCACCACAGGGTCACTTTTGTGCCGTCTGTCGGGATCGAACCCGGTTCCCCCAAGTTCGCGACTAGACACTCAGGCACGCGGCCACGGGACCCCGAAGATGAAGAAGACAATTATTAGGAAGACAATTTATTAATAGATCAACTATGTCTTTTTCAATTGTATCATAATTTCTTTTATTAATTTTCTAGTTCAAAAAGTACTACATAGTATGATATAATTTGTGTTGCGTTTGTGTCATTTTTTAAAAATATAATTATAAAATATTTTAATTGTACAAATACTAATTATATAATATTTTTGTTTCAGATTATTGTCTGTCAAATTTGCTGAAATCTTCAAGGACGACGAGTACCATCCCAAAAGTGTCTGAACTCATGCCATCTTCTACAAATCGAGGTGAATTATTTATGAAGTCAAACGATTTTTAAATGTTTAAATAAATTAAAATTATACCCCACCCCTTTCTTTCTATGATTTATATATGTAAATGTATGTACCTATAGTATTCAATAAAATATTATATTTAATAAAATATTAAGAAAACACGCCATATTTCACAAAATTTCAGCGTCTGAATCAACCTTTCGGCCATGATCAGACACCAGCCATGCTCAGCTAGTAACCATAGAGACGCGTATCGCTCTTGTTAGAGCTCATCAGTATGATATAACTGCCGTCTCGTTGCAGAGACAATTCCCAACTGAGCGTGGCGAAAATATAAACATCTCATAAAAGATAGTTGACTTAAGAGGGAAAATGTACCCACATGTAGAGCCATCTATCGAAGAATCGCCAAAAAAGCACTGGCAGCTATTGAAGTAATAATAGAACATTAGCGAACTCTATGTGAAACAATATGAGATGTTTATATCTTTCGCCATGCTCAGTTGGGAATTGTCTCTGCAAAGAGTCGGCAGTTATACCATACTGATGAGCTCTAACAAGAGCGAAACGCGTCTATGGTTACTAGCTGATGATGGCCGAAAGGTTGATTCAGACGCTGAAATTTTGTGAAACATGGCTAGTGTTTTCTTAATATTTTATTAAATATTGTTTCACCTAGTTCACTATTGTACTATATTATTATTCCTATAGTATTCTTCATGTAAGAATAGCATTGCGCAATGAAAAGTGTATGATTGTTAAAGACATACGTAATTGAAGTAGTTTCTTTTTGCTACAGGTTAAAAATCACTTCATACGGCGATGTATATCTTAACTCTGTTCAGGAAATAATATTGAACTGACAACATAGTTTGTATACATTGGTGCGTATTTTAGCATTTTTGTGCCTCGAGTTGATTTACCTACGCAATTTATCAATAATGCCATAAAAAAAAACTATCAAAAAGGAATACTGGTCTTTTCTTGATGCACATAAGATAGTTCCTTAGGTGCACAGGTTGTAGAGCGAAAAGAACTACATACCTATAAACAAATTATTATTGTGCAATGCCATTCTAATGTGTATAAATGTTGGTAAATTACTCGACTGTGGTATGGATATAGTGTTAACAATTGCTCGAAATCTCAGTCGAACAGCATTTTTTCTTAAAACACCGACGTTTCGATGCAAACTTGAACCTTCTTCAGGGTAGTAAAATCTTACAAAATATTACATATCATGTACAGTGTTCTATTGGGTTGAGGTCTATTAGGATATAGTTCTAAATACTTTTACGCACTGGCTACAGAATTTTTATTGCACTTTGCATAAACAAAAAGCATATCAACTAATTCATCATTAGTATTATTTTCCATTTTGTTGACAGCATCTATCAATAAAATGTCAATTGTTCTTTGTATAATGTTAGTTTCTGTTGTTTCCATAGCAACAATGATATATGTGTATTAAAAAATTAAATAAAATATTTAAATTTCAACTTGAAATAACTCTTTTGTTTTTAATTTTAGAGGCATAGTGATAATGAACTTTTATATTCAGATAATAAAAATCTTTTAAATGGTACCATTTTCAATATGGCATTCCATTAAAAAAAAAATATTTTGTTGAATAAGTCGCGTATTTGATGTTCAATTGTTTTGTATTTTCTACCGTTAAATTTGTCGTATAATATCGCCCAACTTTGTCCATTTAATCGTCTTTCTATCTCTTCAAATAAGAAAGTTAGCAATGGTGGCCCGCTTACAGCAGACACACTGTACATCTAATATCTAATATTTCTTATTTGATTATTAATTAAATATTTAAAATTATAGATATTTGCATATATTACATATACCCTTCTGATACATTAAAAAAAAAAAAATGAAAAGCACATACATATATTTTTTTTTGCAAAAACACCAAAAACAAATTCATATACAACTACAAGCTATGAAACATACAACATTTTCGCCAAAATATGATTGACATAAATTCATAAACTATTATTATATCATATTCATATTCATATTTCGTCGGTTTGGTACAAAAGTATCCTAAGTTCATATTTTACTGAAAATAAGATATTTACGACAAATCACAATTTAGCTCATGTATTTAACTGTAAAACGATCCCAAGTCCTTATTTTAAATTTGGCGCCTATAAAATTACGAATATCAAAGTATACTAACATCAGTTCCATCTTTTATTACAGTAGTAAAGTAGCCTAAGTCCATGTGGACTTAGTATAATTTTGTACCAAACCGACGATTTATTAAGTTCATTAGTTTGTTTATTTTATAAAATAAGTATTCAATCACTTTCATTTTCATATTCATATAGACTGTATAACAATAGTAGTATTGGGAAAATATAATTAGCATTTATTGTGTAATTTTGCAACTTCAGTCAAAGCTATTATCCTATTTTCTATTTAGCCTTTATCGTTTACGCAGTTATTGCTAATTATTAATCTAAGTTTCATGCATATATACTGCTCTATAAAAGACGCAATGTTATAATTATTAAAACAAGCAATTAACTATTATAATGCCACAAAGTAATATGGGTATATTTTTCCTGTATCCTTTATCGTAATATCTGTAATTATTATGTTCTCTTACAAAGATTTTATGACTCTATCGTAGATGATAACAATTGTCATTTTTTTTTTCATCAAAAATTACATTACATTAACGGCCGAATTCACCAGTGCTTAATCGTGAGTTGACCAACAGATCATCGCTGATTCTGAATCAATCCAATTCACCATTAAAAATCAAGCTAATCTACTAATCAAAATCAGTGATCAACTGATTCGTCCCATTCCATGAATCAAGCTTTGATCAGATCTTTGAATCTTAATTTTCACATTTATAGCTATGTCAAGATTCTGGATGTTGTACTCACTTGTAACTTTGCCTCATGTTTCTTCTTTATCTCTATTTAAAACCTCATTGTTTTTATTATTTTCAAATATACTTTCATTAGTTTCATTTTCACTATAATTAAAAACAGTCCTTTATTAGAATCAGTGTAAATTTCTACCTATATCAAAATAAAAATATATTATTATAGGAAAATTATAAAATACATTTTACAAATCAATGAAAAACTTACATATTAAAGCCTCATTTCCATCGAATGTTTTGGTGCTATTTTGTTTAGTGACTAATTCAACAGAAATGTCACAATTTTTTCTCGAATTACTTGTTTAGCAGACTGCCATTGCAGCAGCAATTCTTCTTTTTTTAATATGTTATATACACAATTTTCTGTATCTATATCCAAGACGAACAATTAAAAATTTAATAATTATAAAATAAACTGACAGGTAACAGTTTAGGTTAAAAGTTTGCAATCTTTTGTTCTTACGCATTGCTCTTAGTTCTTAAGCATTAATCCTTATGCAATGCCGGAATAGTTATTTACATTCGAGTGTGTGTAAGTTGTATTTTACAGCGCGACAGCTTTGTTTAAGACACGAATCCTTAAGGCGAATGCCTTATTGGCTGGAGCGCTGAAAATACTAAATACTTAATGAGATAGGTTGTACTTCTGAAAAGGGATAGTTTAAAATACTCGGGTTAAGTCAATTTCCAAATTTGATTTTACTTTTTTACTTACCTTCATTAGAGTTCTTCTTCTAGCGAAAATTTATTTGTAATAATAGACGTTGTTTGAGACTGATAATATATTTATTTGCTCATGCTTTCTTCGTAATAAATAATAGGTAGGTGTCGATATTTGACATGAGCAGTATTCGCCTCGCGTATTTGACAAGTATATCGATCGGTGACTATGTCGGTAACGTCGGATTTTTACAATAATGACAACCGCTTCCGTGATATCGCTTCCGTGATTTTGGTTTATATAAATTAGTTTTAAATATAGGAAATGTTAAAGTAAAAAAATAACTTACGTTGGTACTACTTTTTTACATGAACTTCATTATAGTAAAGATGATTTCTTTTCTAAATGCCCATAAATGTCCAGAGTATTTTGATTTTTTTACCGCTTAGTTAGATAAGTTACAACACAGCAAGCGTAAAAAGTAGGTTACACTTGCTGTGTAAACTTCAGGAGGACAAAAAGGTAGGAAACGTTGCCATATGAGAAACAATTTTTACGCATTGCGCTTAGTTATTAATTATAGCTATTGCGCAGTAGGACAATCGGTGAAAATGAAGCTTAATACTTCTCAACAGAAAGTACAATTACCACGAATAAAATTATATGACAGTTATATTAACTGTCACAACAAAACTGTGAATTTGATGATCATGAGTACTTTGTACAGAAATTAAGATGGTGAATTAAAACAGAAGTTGATTTACAAATCAGGTTGAATTCCTAATCAGTTGAGCATTAATCAACGGAATAATGGTGAATTCGGCCGTAACTGTCAAAAACCAATACAAAACTGTGAATCTGTTGATCATTCCTTGATTAAGATTGTACGATTGGCCCTAAGCGTTTTATAAAAAAACGGATTTAGCTTCGACAAACATATTTTACCATAAAATGCTCTTTTTAACATTGTACGCGTCTTTCTAAACACTATTCTTTCCCATGGCAATTTCTGTAAATATTCTATCCGCCACGTTGCGTCCCTATTTAATTAATTAATTAAGGCCTGCAATGAAGCAGTACAAAACATCCTATGCTATCTGATTCGTGGTGTAATTAAATTAATCCAAATGATGACTTATTTCCCCGTCAATTATATTATAAACACAAACAAACAACGAGAGCACAGCGGAGCTAAGCTGAGCTGTCGCCCGCGGATCTCGGATAGTCTTTGCTGATCAGGCCGGGTTTATCAAACCCAAGCCCAAGCCCCGCAATATCAAAATTGAAAGAGAAGAGATTCTGACTCTGTACGATTATAACTACAAAAGAACGAAACGTTTTATATAAGTACAGAATGTTATTAATAGAAATAAGTACATTAAATTTAACCAGTGACAGAATTCTTTGAGAGCAACAATATTTCGATTAATAATTATTGATTGAGACTCTTTTGATCATTATAAACTTTGTTCAACAACGAACTGCCACTGAAATGAATTTCTCGTTACTGGTTAAATTTAATATACTTATTTCTGTTAACCCTTTGAAGGTGGTGCCCAGTCTGACAGTCCCATGCGAATTTAAAACGAAGTTTGAATTTTTTTGTTCGATTATATTTTGAGAATTAAATTCTTATTTGTTTTATTTTTTATGTAAAAAGTTCGTTTTCATAGAAAAAAAATCTGTTGTGGCCAGCACAATATCTCTCGCCATTTCCATTTTATGTTTTAAGTATTGTATTGCACTTCGCTGTCAAAGTGTTGTTTTGTAATCAAAAAATTTGATGTGGCCAACACAATGTCTGGCGCTATTACATTTTTAATAATTTAAATAGATACATCCCTACATATTTACTAATGCTGCAAATTATATTAAGTTACTTTGCATATAACTATTGTTTTATTTACTATTTTCTTTTTAAAATGTCACCATTACCAATTTGAAATGACTAGATTTTTACAGTGATATTTATTTGTCAGTTCATACATTTGAATTGTGTATATCTTTAAAATTCAGGCTTTGGGATTTATAAAAAAGATGAATTTTTAAATTTATCTGTAAAGTATATAGAAGAAGTATTAAATTATAGCTATAGAAAATTCAATAATCTTTATTTTTCATAATGACATAAAATGGGAAAACATGACATTTATTGGTATATTTTGACGAAAAACCATTACAAGCTTCAAGTAAAATACCATTTCCGGTTATCTGATTTACACCAAAATCTAATGGCTTCTTTCCTTAATAGAATAGGGACGAGATACAAGGTTTTAGAATTTTCTGAATAATAGTATTTGAGTTAGAGTTAAGTTGACAAAAGCCATACATACCCATATACAGACATCATCCTGAAAATGTTAAATTCGGATTCTAGGGAGCTTAAAACGTGGTCATTTACCAAAATGTTGACACGCGATTTTTAGCGTGATCCCTCCTTTACCAAGGGTAGCGGGAGGTAAAAATTATTTAAATATTTTTTACCTTTATTTTATAACGAAAATACCGTGGTAGTATTTTTTTACATGAATCTCTCCGGGTCTCTCACACCTAGCGCCACCTCCCGTTCCATAGAAAAGGGTGTCACTTCCGAAGGGTTAAACTCCGTGCTTTATGAAAGAATGTATTTATTATGGATTAATAATATGTGACTAAATACAAGAACAACCAACGTCAATAATTTTGACTATAGAATATTAAAAGTAAATACTACTAGCTACTAGCGCATAAATTTAAAGTATTATAAAAATATTTCCACATTTAAAGTAAGTGAGAAAACTCCAGTATATATCTGGAAAAAGCGAGTGCAACCCCTTGCGTTTCACCTCTCTGCACCCAACCTCCGTGTAACTGTTATGAGGGTGATTTCTTTTACGATCTTGTACCGCACAGAGTTGTCCAAATCTCTGGGTTTATATTATTATTGTTATTATTATTCTTTTTGTTTGAATATATTTTTATCTCTGGTTCTATGAGCGTTCGCACATTTTAACACCCTCGGCGGATTTTTAGGGTTATGAGTTGAGAACTAAAGTAATTAGGGTGACACTATTTAAAGAAGATGAATAAAACTTAAACCCTTAAGACCGGATTACGTTGTTACAATGATATTAAATGCTTTCTTTTATTTTCAAGAATATTGCACTTTAGTTTTTGTTGGTTCTAACAAGGATTAAATTTACAAATAAATCTGTGGCTAATGTAAGAGCAACAAAAGTCTAACTGGGAATATATAGGAACCGAGCAATAACGAATTAACGTCATGTCAACAATAACTTATGTGTCCAGCTCATTACCTTCCGTCAGTTCTATGTATTTTGTACAAATCCCATACAGGAAATTTCTTGGAAAAGATTTGAGCGGAGTTTAAAAGAGGGTCCAGCTTTAAAATCCATTTTTTCTTAATGAACTCGTAATTATATTTCCAGTAAATTTATAACACGAACTTATATGAATATAGTAGCTGTTTCCAATTCGTTTAACTCTATATCCATTGAATATGAAATATAAAATGCAATGAAATCAGACAGAGAAAAAAATATTCTTTAATTTTTATAATAACATAAAATGTCAAAAAATTATTTAACTGCGTTTTTTTCAAGAAAAACTGTTAAAAGTTGCAAATGGGGGTACTTCCGGTTGATCAATTATAACCAAAATCTAATCTGGTCTTCGTTTGTATGTATACTCGAGAAATACGAAAAAATTGTAATTTTTTGAATTGTAATATTGAAATTATCACAGCCGAAATTATCGTCACGTATATACACAAAAATAGTAAAATCGTATTCTAGGGACCCCAATACGTGCTTATTCATTAAAAAATCACCATCGAATTTTTTGACCAAAGATACCTTCTTTACCGAAAGATGACGGAAGGTAAAAAGTCAAAAATGCAATAATCGGGCCTATTCTCTTACTTAGTGGTTAATTTTTAACTACTGGTTAAAAATTTTATCCTAAAGGTATTGATCTGACAACTAAAAATCTAATTATTTGTTATGTCAACATATTTGATTGGATAAAAAATTTAACCAGCTGTTAAAAAGTAACCACTGGGTTACAGGATAGGCCTGAATAATTGTATGATAGGGATTACCGAACTTAAAAAAGGTATTATTTGTTTTTAGCTATCTGTTATCACCTTTTTGAAATACGGAATCCATTTTCAATTAAACGATTGCATAAGATAACAAAATAGTGTAAATTTATATAAAATTATATCCAAAATTTTGGACAAGAAATATTAATGTATTTCTATTGTTTATAGCAATATGTCCATTAAAATAGTATTTTAGTAAAATGTTTACTAAGTTTGGTATTTATTTTTAGTTGCCTGCGAATCTGAGGGACTATGACCAATTTTGTGGACCTCTGCCATGGTTTTCTACTGGCGGGCAAGAGGAATTTCTGGATAACAAGTGTCTTCGTCATCCTAATTAACGACGAGAGATACATACCACCAGCTAACAATAATGTTAAAGTAGAATGTTCTAACTTAACCGAAACAATATGAATTTTTGAAAGATAAGCGTGTTATATCCATCCCTGTTGAACACGCTTCTAGTTATTGCAAAAGAGAGAGATAAATGTATGCCAATTTGTAAATTTGTTCACAATACAGATGACCTTGCTCATTTTCTCTGTATATTACTCGAAAAAATAAAATATGAGGTGTGCGTATTTATATATGAGAGGTACTTTATGAGGCATAAGCGAATGATATTATCCCGTATCTGTGTGTGACATGTACGTCAGTCCACACGTGAAAAATCTTGAGTGATTCGGGCCTGTGTAATGAAATTATTATGGGATAATGTGATGTTTGCTCTCACCAGCCGTTCGGGCTGGCTCTCGCCAGCAGCCAATACAATATAATAATTAAATAAATACATATACATCGGGACGTGTCGCCACAAGGCTGGCTAATTAACGTCAATATTGTATGATTAATGTACAGTGCCTCGCGTTGTAATCCAAACATCCCCAATAGGAGAGAAAATAACCCCCTGAATCACGGTTAGAGGGGGGCGGGGGGTGCATGATTTTTAATTGCCTCACTTGAGGAAAATTATTGTAGCTTCAAGCATAAAGATTGTATATCCATTTTTTTACATTAAAATACTACTACGTTAAATCATTTAGAACCAAAAGTACAATAGCGAACTCTAATGCCCAGTTTCATATCCGCTTGCTAAATCTTAACAATTTGTTAAATAATTTAGCAACTAATTAAGTAGGAACTATTGTTTCATCAACAAATGCTAGATACTATGGTTAAATGGTTTGCTATTTTAAGAACAGTCTCGGGTCTTGTTAAATTTCTAACCAGTTGCTATTTATGACATCTGTCACATATGTGTAATCAGAACAAAATATTTATTTTGTCCTTTCCGTCATAAATTAATTTGCAACAAGAAAATTAGTAAGTTGCATTAGCTCTGTAATTTAAAATAAAAATATATACATTACATTAATGTCATACGAAATATTATTCAACTATGTTTTCGGAATCTGATGAGTCTGAAGAAGAATTTTTTGAAATTGATATTCGATTTCTGCGAAGAGAAAGAGTATTCAGAGATCGACGAAATCCTTTTGAATTTTTTGATGATGTACAATTTAAAATGAGATATCGGCGATCTAAGGACACCGTTCTGTTAATTTTGGATCATATATATATATATATATATATATATATATATATATATATATATATATATATATATATATATTTACATCCCACTACCATTGTGGCGTCCCCTGTGTAATTTTCTACATTCAAAGTGACGTCCTTGTGCATAAGACGTCCGTATACCGGACGTCATATGCACATGGCCTTATAAATTTTTTTCTGGCATCAGGGGAGCCTCTAGTATCGTATAGCAAAATTTGTTATGGACGTCAGAATGATAGCGGAATGGAAAATGTATATTTTTTGTAGTTCAAAAAAATTCCACTTGCGGAGCTAGTGTCGTCCGGCGTATATACGCTGTATATACTGAAGTTTCATTCCAGCGACATTCTGAACTCCGTACACTTGGCAACACTGGAACATTGGGTTACTACATTAGCGCGCAACTCTTCTAATCGTATTTAAAGCTACTTTGTGCACACATGATAGTATTTAAATTAATATTTATGTAATCAAACTTTTGTTTTGCAAAATGCTCTTAGTAAATACAAAGTCAAAATGTATGGTTTCAATCAAATAAATTTAAAAAATGTAATTATTTAAATACTCGTATCATAAAGCTGAATTATTAATTACAAAATATTGTGTAAATTGTAAATAAAAGCCAAATCTATGGGTAAGAAGATTAATGATTAAATGAATGGAATAAATATGAGAACGGTATACCACAGTGAAATAAATAAATAAAATATTTATTAACTTTTGATCTAAAATACGAAGACCGAAATTTGAAGTGTCGAAAAAGAGAGTGTAGAAATAATTATTAAAAGAAAAATCTGATGTGGCCAACACAAAACCTCCCGCTATTTAATTTTTATTAATTTAAATACATACCTACGTATTTACTAACGCTGCAAACTGTTCCATTGCAGAAAACTATTGCTTTATTTACTATTTTCTTTTTAAAATGTTACTATTATTAATTTGAAGTGATTAGCTTTTTGACAGTGACATTTACTGTCAGTTGCATTCATTTGAAATATGAACTGTGTAACAAAGGAATTGTGTTTATTTTAGGCTTCGGGACTAATAAAAAAAATATTTTTAAATTTATCTGTAAAATATATAGAAAAAGTATTAATGTATTCCTGTAGAAAATTCAATAATCTTTAATTTTCATAAGACATAAAATGCGAAAAAATGGCATTTAATGGTATTTTTTGAAGAAAAACCATTATGAGCTTCAGGTAAAGTACCATTTCCGGTTATCCGATTTACACCAAAATCTAATGGCTTCTTTTTATATTAAAATAGGATAGAAATACAAGGTTTCAGATTTTTCTGAATGATAGTATTTGAGTTAGAGCGAAGATAAAATCCATACACATACACACATATACACACACATTCACACAAACAGACATCATCTTGAAAATGTTAAAATTGGATTCTGGGGACCTTAAAACGTGGTCATTTACTAAAATCTCGATAAGTGATTTTTAGCACGATCCCTATCCTATACCTCCCTTACCAAGGGTAGCGGGAGGTAAAAAATGTTTTAAACATATTAATATGTACTACAAACGATTTATTACATATAGATATTTTTTACTCTAGGTACTTTTTCCTATTTCTCCTCTACTTACTGAGGTGTTTCAATAAATTGTTTTCATTTAATTAAAAAATATTGTTATTTATTTTAGATAGTTTAAATACGTTAAAATATTTGCTTTTCACCTCCCGCTACCCTTGGTAAGGGAGGTATAGAGATCGTGCTAAAAATCACATATCGAGATTTTAGTAAATGACCACGTTTTAAGATCCCTAGAATCCAATTTTAACATTTTCACGATGATGTCTGTATGTGTGTGTATGGATGCTCTAACTCAAATACTATCATTCAGAAAATTCTGAAACCTTGTATTTCTATCCTATTCTAATATGAAAAGAAGCCATTAGATTTTGGTGTAAATCAGATAACCGGAAATGGCGCTTTACCTGAAGCTCATAATGGTTTTTATTCAAAAAATACCATTAAATGCAATTTTTCGCATTTTATGTCTTATGAAAATTAAAGATTATTGAATTTTCCACAGGAATACATTAATACTTTTTCTATATATTTTACAGATAAATTTAAAATTTTTTTTTTTTATTAGTCGCGAAGCCTAAGACAAACACAATTCCTTTGTTACACAGGTCATATTTCAAATGAATGTAATTGACAGTAAATGTTACTGTCAAAAAACTAATCACTTCAAATTAATAATAGTGACATTTTAAAAAGAAAATAGTAAATAAAGCAATAGTTTTCTGCAATGGAACAGTTTCCAGCGTTCGCAAATACGTAGGTATGTATTTAAATTAATAAAAATTAAATAGCGGGAGGTTTTGTGTTGGCCACATCAGATTTTTATTTTTATTATATTGTAATTTGAAAAATTTTATTATATGCGCTAGTGAGATATGTAAAAATATAAATAATCAAAAGTAATGACTTTTAAAAACACCGTATTTTTATTGCAATCTATATGCAAACTTAGAAAGAAACGCAGATAAGTAAATTAATCATATGTCTATTATTGTAATATCCGTAAAAATTTCAATTTATTGCAAAAATAGCCGAAGTGAATTCAAACGGCGGCTTTTCATAAGTTTTCACTATTTTATTAATTCATGAAAAATAATTTGTTGAACAAATAAAATTACTTAGAATAAGCGTATTAAAACCGGAATTGAATATTAATAATACGCTTATTATTATAAATTTCATAAAAATTTGAATTTATTGTGTGTGTGTGTGTGTGCGCGTGGGTGCGTGTGTGTGTGTGTGCGTGCCTGCGTGTGTGTGTGTGTGTGTGTGTGTGTGTATCTTGTGGGCACAATTACACAAATACCATCAATCAGAATATTTTGAAATTTTGGATACCCATTCTATACTAATGTGGGAAGATCTCATTAGTTTTTAGTGTATATCGGAAGTATTACTTATACAAGCTATTAATAGTTTTTCTTGAAAAAATACATAGAATATAATAGATAAAATGTATTAACGGATATCTCGGCGGTGATTGTAAGGAATTATATTGTTGTTATTCCACAAAGTGGTTAATTTTATTTAAATTTCCAATATTTCGTTACACATTTTGTAACTTCATCAGGGAATAAATTAGTTTTAATTGGTGTAATCTCTTGATAAATTGATAAATACAGAAACATTCAATTTTGTTATTGTTACTTGTTTATGCTCTGCACTGATTTACATATTATTGTAAGAATTTTGACTATATAAGTATAAAATATAAGTTACATCAAAAGAAAACTTGTAAAATTTACTCAGTGAGCGTCACATGTTGGCCGAAATGTGTGGGCCCACACTTTTATTCCCTGATGAAGTTACAAAATGTGTAACGAAATATTGGATATTTAAATAAAATTAACTACTTTATGGAATAACAACAATATAATTCCTTACAATCACCGCCGAGAAATCCGTTAATACATTGTATCTATCAACAAGTACGGCGTTACTTCCTCCTAACATTGAATATAATATTTCAGTAACTTTTACTTAAAAATTAAATATAATGGTACAATCTTGAATTTTACGATAATAGTATTTAGTAAATAACTTACAATATGAATTTATAAAATAAATTATTTATATACATCATCTTGCCTATGCGTCAAACAAAAACAATATTTTAAAAACAATTTTGATATATTTAAACAAATGTCACTGTCAGGAAGCAATTACATTATCTTGTGTAAAGATACGAGTACTATTTTGAATTTTTGTTAAGTTTTTCTATTAGTTTTGTCAATATTCGTGAAATTTATTTTGCGTATGATATATTTGTTAAATGTAAAATAAAGTTTGTTATGAGTGAATGAAAATATCTGTACTTTTTAATTGTAAGATTTTGGGGCTATTTAAATAAATATATTTAAATAGTTCATTCTTCACTTATTTTCAAATATTTACATTTACCGTCAGAGAAAATGGAATTGTTGTTCTTGTACACCAAGTGCAAGAACATTTCACATTTCTTACTTGTAAACCGGGTATCTACTCTATTTTTGTTATATGTATAAGAAATACAACAGTAAAATTTTAATTTGGAGAAATAAATATTTTTCCTAATAATTTTAGAACAAAAGTGTTAAGTATTAAAAATGACATTTTAAATGACAAACTAGAAGTTCCATTTTCAAATTGCTTACGGATTGCCAAAAGAAATTATCATTATCAAACATTGTAGGAATCTATGATGTTTGCAGCTAAGTAAGCATATTGTTGTGAAAGAGTGTGCTTTGGTTTCTACATCAGAATAATGTATTTAATATTGGCAACGCTGCTGGACGTCACTGTAACGGTAGTATGAATAAAAATATACAAATTGGACGTCATAAGTACTGATTATGTATGAAGTATATACTGTGGACGCCGGATTCACTCAGTATGGAGGAGCTCATAATGTCGTCAAATGAACGGAAACGTATATCGTTGTAAATCGACTTTATTGAAATTTGAACCGAAATTCATAATCAGGGGGAAAAATAAGTAGATATACTTTATAAAGTCGAAGCCTATCTCTATTCCTTTCGCTGGTTGCCACAATGTCCTAGCCATGAAAGGACGCAGCAATGATAGCGGGATGTAAATATATATATATATATATATATATATATATATATATATATATATATATATATATATATATATATATATATATGAAAATTTGACTTCATACACTGAAAGAAATCATCCAATTGATCCAATCAATCAGTTATTATTAACATTAAGGTTCTATGCAACTGGTACTTTCCAGTCTGTCAATAATGGCATTTATTATGAATAACTATGAAATTGGTTTTTATATTACTAAAAAATACAATAATTCCCTAAACAAATTTTAACATACATGTTGCCTAACAACAATTTAAAATTGATTTGCTAATTTCATGAAACATCATAAAAATTTAACAAGTTGTTAATTTTGAACAGTTGTTAACTAACACAAGATTTAATAATCGTATATGAAACCGGGCATAGGTGAAACAATGTCTAATAAAGAACTGGAAAACACTCGCCACTTTTCACAAGATTTCAACATCTGAATCAACCTTTCGGTCATCAGATACCGGCCGTGTCTAGCTAGTAACCACATACGCGTTTCGCTGTTATTGCAGCTCATCAGTGTGATGTAACTGTTTAGAACCAGTTCTTATAACTGTGCAGGCGTTATTTGTCTTAGGTTTAGAAATTTTAAAATTATTAAAACTAATGAAATACTTTGTAAATTAAAATGGCGAAAATAGTATAAAATTCCTATAATCCGTAATATTCGGCGTAATTTTATGTATGTATATAAATTCATTTAATTTCACTTATATTCGTATTTTTCTTGCTTTTAATGATGGAGTTTGTGTGCCTTCGCAATACAATTTGTATAACTTATACTGTAGTTATACTAATTTTGACCCCTAAGAACATAAGTATTTTTCGCCAGGCAAACGTTCATATTTCATGACGATGCATAGATATGTATATACATAAATTTTCTTCGATTACATAATACAGGATTAAAGGATAAACATATTTGTTTATTGTTACAAACATTTAACATCAATTAATAATTGTTAAACCAATCACATTTTTCTTTTTTCGTTCTTCAAAGGAGATCTTCGCCCGAATCTTCAGAATATAGACAGTTAACACGTTCAATGCCGAAGATCTGCCCTGTTACTGCCTGTTATGCCGGGTCTTAGTTGTGGAAACTAACTATATCACTATTATTTTTACTATGCCATATGACAGAACACTTGTGTCATTACATTTTTGGTAATGGGACTGTAGAAATTAGTGATGTGAGATGTATTATGAGTTTTTTATACCAGCTCATGGTTTTCCTTTCACTGGCATGTCAGCATTTAGTCCTGGCAATTTACTCCCGACATATTGATTATATTATATTATCGCTTTTGGTTTTCTAATATTTCTCCAAATTTTTTGTTCTGTAATTCTGCATCTGATAAAAGCTTTTTGTTACGACAAGAACGTACTTTCTTTTGCACCGATGGTCCCGGCAATTGATTGTCCATTGTAGAACTCAGAGTGCCCAAAACCCAAAACCAACTATGTACCTGTATAAAGCATACCTGAGATGCCTATAAGAGCACAACTGTAAGTTACTAATGCCTGTGAGATACTGAAGCATAGAAGAATGTATATAATGATGGCACAGACGTTGTGTCATCGGCATAGCACGCAAAATACCAGATGACACAACGTATTTGTCATAGGCAGTGAACGTGTTAAAGAAGTTAGCTGCAATGAATTGGTGATTTGAATCCCTAACCCACGTCTTCACATGTACTGAAGACTATAGACCGCACTACTTCACAATCACGTGTTAGTAAACTATTAACCAAAGGATAAAATTCGTAAATAATAAAAACAAAAGCATACATAAATGAAAGGATGAACGTGTTAATAAAGATTAAATAGGTAATGATGATGATAAAAAAAAATCTATAGATTGTATATTTTTGCCTCTAAGCACTGCGCTGTTGTTTGAACCATAGTGGCTTGAAGATGGGCCAGGCCAAAACTTAATATCTTCGTTTATATTATGTAAATTGATGAAATCAAGTAACTTTGGCAGGCAATTTTGTGTATAAACATCTCATACGTCCAACGTACTGTTTGGAGATCCATGTTTCCGAAATTTTACTATACAATAATATTTTATTTTAAAATTTTCCTTTTCCTTAAATTCTATATTGATACTTTTTGGGAGTTAATTACAAGATAGATGTACAACAATATGCAGTAGCCCCAAAATAAAAACAATTAAGTAGAAGAATTTTACAAAAGGTACGCATAATAAATTTTCAAAATCTTCGTCGTATACGAGCCAATAGCCCTAGCTCTATAATAAATATGAATGCAAAGCTTAATCTATGCTTAACAATAAAATTCAAAATTACTCTTAACACGTTCACTGCCTATGACACATACGTTGTCATCTGGTATTTTGCGTGCTATGCCGATGACACAACGTCTGTGCCATCATTATATACACTCTTCTATGCTTCAGTATCTCACAGGCATTAGGAACTTACAGTTGCACTCATAGGCACCTCAGGTACACTTTATACAGATACATAGTTGGTTTTGGGTTTTGGGCACTTTGAATTCTACAATGGACAATCAATTGCCGGGACCATCGGCGCAAAAGAAAGTACGTTCTTGTCGTGACAAAAAGCTTATATCAGATGCAGAATTACAGAACAAAAAATTTAGAAGTATTAGATAACCAAAAGCGATAACATAATATAATCAGTATATTGGGAGTAAATTGCCAGGACTAAATGCTGACATGCCAGTGAAAGGTAAACCATGAGCTAGTATGAAAAACTCATAATACATCCCACATCACTAATTTCTAGAGTCCCATTACCAAAAATGCAATGACACAAGTGTTTTGTCATATGGCATAGTAAAAATAATAGTGATATAGTTAGTTTCCACAACTAAGACCCGGCATAACAGGCAGTAATAGGGCAGATGATCGGCAGTGAACGTGTTAACTTTACAATCAAATGAAAAAATAAGCTAGATACGTATTTCGAGAACAAAGTTCTCATCTTCAGTAAAATTTGCGCGAAAAAGAACTCTGCATGAGAGTTCTTAGGATCTCTGGCATGGTTCACATGTTGAGTATCCTAACCTACTCTCAAATAAAAGGGTTCTTTGGACCTCTGGCATGGTTTACATGTTGAGTAAACCTACTTTCCCTTTACCTCTTTAATACGTAAATTTTATTGAATATGAGAACTTTTATTATTCATATTTATTTATATATTTTATTATTTCAGATTCAATATACTTTCATTAAACTCCAGTATCGTCCATTCAACTTTTTTCCAAAAACTTATATAACATGTCATTTATTGTCACTTGTACTTCCTATTTAATAGAAATATTTCAATATGTTGATGACATAGTATTAATCCAATTCCTTTTCGATTGCTGTTTTTTATGTAAAATTTTTTGAGAGTTGAACAATGTGATATTCTCCTGGCATAGTAATAAAAATATCAGACAGGTAGAATACGTTATAAAGCAAACAAAGAAGAATAGATATCAGCAACAATAAATATATATTTCCATATAATGAAGGAACAAAACGTTCGAGTCGACTCAACTCCACCAGGGCAGAAAAACACTAGTCGAACGTTTCCCATTGTTTTAATCATAGTAGTAATTACTTCAACACGTGAATGCTACGTGCCATTAACATGCTTTAGTATTTCCGCTTACCGTTTATAATAAATTAAAAGACGTTGTTGTTTTAATTTATGCTAAAGACACGGTATAGGCCACGCGACGAGACTGTTCCATCGCTCCTTTCTCTCTTTTGTTATTGCCACTGCCACTAGATCGAGATCTATACGAGATCATATCAGGGAAATTGGTGTAATTTGTGAGAAATCTTACTTTACTTTGTTTCAAGTAATTGTTTTATTAGAGGATGAAGCTGTAAACGCTCTGATTGCCTATTGTTTCTCTTACAAAACCAAGAATTTGATTGTTATCTTTACTCCCTTCAAATGCGGGCTATAGACTCTGTTTTAATCTTTTTTGAAAACCTTCACACGATCGTTGTTAAGAAATAGTGGAGCTGTGAAACAACAGACAAAGAAGAGATGGGTGACTTTCAATATTCAAAATACGCACAACAGTCGAAACTTTTTTTAAAAAAATACGCCAATGGCGAGAATTTTTTTCAATTATTTAAAAAAATTCTATTACTCTCAAGTAAGAAGGGAATTTTAGAAATATATTCTATGTTAAAATAACACTTATATTAGGCAGTTTGCGAACCTAAGTTACGTACATATAACATAACGTGAAGTACAGTTGAATGTTGTCACGTTACGTTAGAAATAATTTGCGTAGTTTATTTTGTTTCAAATCGTGACTTAACTGGTAATAATGTACCATTGAAATGTAGATTACGTACCGGCAGAAACGTCATTTTGTGAGTTATACATTATGTTACGTTATACGTCACTTAGGTTGGCAAACTGTCTATTGAATTTATAAAATTTATTTAATTTGTATAACTTTTATTTTTGTCTTGACATAAAGATAGTAAAAAAATATATTTACTCGAAATTAACAGGCCAGCAAAAAATTACTTATTTTAAAGAAGAAGATGAAGGCCCGATTAGATTTTTACATCTTTATGGCCATTACTGTACGTTGAAAAATAACGTAATTGTTTTAGACATTAGAGAGTTATTGCAGCTTCAAAGCAAAAATAACGTGCACTTTAAAGGCAAGTGACAACCCGAGTGCGCATGCGTACTAATAAGGTTCACGTTATATGAATAAGGAGACACGTTATGTGCAATGGAATAGCGAGCGTTTAACGTCACACGTTATTTATCTTTTGAGGTTAGGTTACAGTGAAAAGTGTGGATATAACCTCGTTTGTGTTGCTTTTAGCGTTAACGTTAGCGTGAATATACGAATTAAATGCGGTAAACATTGAAATTGAAAGTCCTTTATTTCTAAAATAAAGTGTTTTCTACATAAGGTTAACGTTTACGTTCTTTCATCTTAGAAGTTGCAATAACTCCCTATTGCTTTAATATTTTTCGTAATATCATACTGTTACTATGATATAATAGGATAAAGCAAAAGTGAAAAGATAAAAATAACTACCACCGGCCGTTATTTTTTATTACAGTCGCCTACAATTAAGGATCAAGTGTTCCTAGAAAAATAACAGCATCTTGATGGACCTTTGTCAAGGAGAATTTATAAATCGACAAAAAAGTTGTTCTGTATAACAGAAAGAGAAGAATTTTATTATCATTTTATTATTCCTAAAAGTTTAAATTTTATGTTATTACGAAAAATCATCAGCCGCGTCCGTTATTTGCCTCATATTGGCATAATGATGACGTTAATAACTAAAACAGTACCGTAATCAAGATACGCATAACAAGATAAACTTTTCTTTGAAAAAATGATGCCAGAAATTAAACGTTAGTAACTACTTCTGTAAATGAAATAAATACTTTTTTTCTTTATAATTATTGTCAGCAAAACAGTGTATTACATAGTAAACTCGTAGACAATTACAATTAAGTAAAGCCGCAGTTATTTTTCAATTTCATCAGCAGTTATCTGTCAGTTAGCTGTGCAATAATTCCGCAACTTCCTTTCCTTGCAATATAAAACAAATCAAACATCAGTCCAGTCCAAATTGCTAATAACTCTCCTGGAGAGTATGGTCTCGATCCGATACCTCACACAGAGTTGTGTTCGAGCCACACACCACGTTTACATTAGCTCGGCTTCCAAGCCGTCTCAAACCACTCACAACCTTATAATTTCTAGTCGATATGTAATATAAACATCGTGTCAAAATAAAAACACGCATAAAATATGATTTATTGCTATAACATTATATCAAATAGATTGTATTAAAATTACGTTGTTTGTTTTATCGACGTCGTTTCTTTACTGATGGGATGCCAAAGGACGCAGGATGGTATTGGGAATTTGTCATTTTTATGGAAAAAATTTGAAATCTACAGTTTGATTTTTTTAAGATACCTTACATATGGTATAAAAAGTTGAAACCCAAATGGTTAAAGATTTGTCACACGAGGGCTGTTCTGAATGTCTTTAGTAGTAGGCCTTGAATGCCAGAGACACTCGAAAAAATGTTATTTTCAGTAACAGTTTTATCAAGATCTAATAACACATGAAAAATAGCAATTATTTATTCTTATAAGAATAAGAGTAAACGAGAATCAGAATTGAAGTGCCCCGAAAGCATTTCGTGCCATGATTTTGTATGATTTCAGAAGAAAATTAACGTATGAACAAAGCCATCCAAATTGGTGGTGGGTGGTTTTTGGTGTTACTGCCCCGTCATTATCAACCGTTAGTTATTGGTATCGTGAATTTAAAGTGGACGATTCTTGATAGGCCTGTTCTACAATAAGTCGTTAGTCGGTGTCGGATGTCGTACGCGTGCGCACTACGCAGAAATTTGGCAGTAGGCGTTGTCGGCTATCGGCTGTCGGAGTCGGAACGCAAGTTGGTCATTTCCCATATTTTCCGACAACGACATTGAAGGTCACGTCAACAGAAAATTGAAAACGAATGATATGACGTTGGATGTAATAATAATATATTATGTACAAGAAAACAGTAGTCTGTATGGCAAAATAAATAAATTATACAAAGATTTAAAAAGAAAAAAATATTTGGGGACAAATAATAATCATAACCTAACCTTAGTGTGACAGCAAGTTTAATATCAGTTGGCAAAGGTTTTCTGTAATCGTGGTTTCAGAATATCATGCAACTGATCAAATTGTTGTACAGACATTCTCGTAAATTTAAAAAAGTCTTCGTGATCACTTGACTTGAAATATGAAAATAATTTTCTGTGCGCACCAAAATTATGCCTAACATCAACGGCAATATTACAATTAAATTAAAATAAATTGGAAGAGATATAGTATCCATAACCTCACTTAAAAGTGACAGTTCGCTACGACAGCTTCCGACTCTTGTAGAAAGCAATGTCGGGTGCTGCTAACGTCAAACGACTTACGACAAGCGACAACCGATAAACGACTCAGTTGTAGAACAGGCCTTAGAAGATGATCCCATAATACGACAACTTGTGAAAGCTGTTTTCTTAAAAAATATTACGGCTGAAGAAAAGTTAATAAAGAAAAATTGAAATATTACACACCGGGAGATTCAGCAGGAACTGCACATTGGATCCTTCGCGATAGGTAACAGCTTGGTGTTAAGAAGCTAACAAGCCAGTGGATACCATATTGCTAACTTCAAAATAAAAACAGACTCGTGTGGATTGATGCAAATTTATGATAGAGAAATTTGACGGAGGGTCTCCAAAACAGGTGTCGTATATCATTATGGGTGAAGAATCTTGGGTGTACAACTATGATCCCGGAACCAAACGTCAATCAAGTATTTGGGTGTTTGAAAATGAAAAGTGGCTGAATTTGCAAGGATAATGAAGAAGATTTCAAAAACAAAATTTTCGTTATGTTTTAAAATGTGGATCCCACGAATGAAGAGGTGTATGAATATTTGAAAAACCACAAAAAGTGCTATAATTTTTTACCTCACGCTACGAGAGGTATTGGATACATGCTAAAATTCGCATATCCAGATCTTACTGAATAAGCGCGATTTAAGGTCCCTAGAATCCGATTATAACATTTTTAAAATGATGCCTGTTTGTGTGTGAATTCCTCAATATGACATTCCTGGAAAGAGCTGAAAAGGTTTTGGTAACAATTGGACACCCGGAAGTAGTAGTATCTTAAAAAAATTCTTCTAAATATTATTTTTTGAAAATTTTTGTTACTACTAATATTGAAGAACATAAAATTCTCCATCTAATACACTTAAAATTTTTATTATATCTTGTATAGATTTAGAGAAAAAGAAACTATAAGGAAACCACTTGACAAATTCAGATGTCTATAGATTGTAAATGATAGATATCAATGTCAGTGTCAAAAATCAACAGTTTTAGTGACATTCTGATAGCTTTTTCTGGGAAGTACATTTAATCGTTCTTATTGTTTTATTAATTAAATATTTGAAATTATAGGTAAAATGCATATATCCATCAGAAATACCGCCAATCTGGTTAATGCATTGGAAGAATCTCTGACATTTAGGCACTTCCTCATACAATGAAAAATAGATATAATTAGAATTATATGTGCACAGAAGACAAGTTAAATACAATAAAAAACAATATTTGGGTAAAGTTCTGTATTTTTTTGTTATAAAACGACGGTTCGATAGCAAAGTGCAATACAATAATTATATAGCCTAATATGGAAATGGCGAGAGGTCTTGTGCTGGCCACGACAGATTTTTTTTACTAAATATTTTCAGAGCAGCCCTCGTACAATTTCCGTATTATGTCATCCATAGTCTATTTCGTCCCTAGTTAAAATGACCCTTTAAACTCCTTGTTCCCTCCTTAACCATTTTACAATCGATATAAAAAACATACGCGTATGCAATAAATATTTGAGGCAATACTTATATCTTGCATTAAACTATAATCAATACGATGTCTCCATTAGGTATTTATGAGTGCGCAATGACAAGTGGATATTTGCTAAGGTGAGGGTGGTTTTCAGGCCGAGGGCGGGGGAAGGGGAAGAGTGACTTGTTTACACTGTCCTAATGAACACGTGAACGAGGGAGGAATTACTGCCTGAATCACATGGGGTGGTTATTGTTAAATTACGAACAAACAAAAAATAAACAGAAAAACAGAGAATGGGACTGGTATTTTTCTCTGTACTTCTAGAAAGTCTTTTTATAGTAGATTTTAAAGCGTGTTTTAATCTGCTCAAAATAGATAAAGTATATTGTAAATATAAGTTTACAGTGACATGTACATGGTGTCTCATTTCCGATGTTTTTTAAGGTATCTCGGATAACATTGAAGGTAGTGTAAAATCATTTGCATATTACCGGGTCAACTTTCAAGAAAAGTTTAATAGTCACCCGAGGAATTTTCGATCTTCTTTTCTTTCTGAGCTACAGACAAAAACTCCGCTCATTTCGAAAAACTCACAATGAGCTACAGACAAAAATTCGTTTTTCGCTCATTTCGAAAAACTCAGTATTTTCCTCTATCATAATAAATGAATTATGAGATATTTTTGAAAAAAGTTGACCCAGGAATGTGCAAACGATTTTGCTCTATCGTTAATACCTTAAAAAAACAGAAAATGAGACACCTCCACTTACTTTCAATTCAGGATGTCAAACAGTTAGTTAAAACAGTTTTTCGCAAAAAGTACCTCAGTTAATAATAATTACATTTTAAAGTTTGAGAATTTCTACAAGAAACTTCCTATAAAAATTATTATCTAATTGCTCATCAATGTTGATTTGCTTATTTCTTAACACCCAGTAAATCATTTTCTAATATTTAAACATGATCTTGATTAAAATTATGTTACAGAAATCAGAAATTTATAAAAGTAAGCAAGCTAGAATAGTATATTACATCCGAGGTGGGAGATGTTTCATTACAGCCGACGGCTTATGTACATTACCGAGAGGCGAAGACTCGAGGTGAGATAATGCGCGAGGCTGTTATGAAACTCCCACCGAGGTTATGTATACTATTTTATTCACAATCATCCTCATTTTAAATCAATAATTTTCAAAATAAATCAATGAATTATAACCTTTAATTTTATTAATATTTTGACAGCTGTCTTAAAATTTGTTTAGCCTACTTAATTGTGGGGATCTACGGCAATGTTGCTAGGCAACCCCTACATAAACATTTCCAACCCAAGAGATGCAAGTAAAATCTGTTATTTCCAACCCAAGAGATTGTTAGGAATGACGTATTTTCCAACCTTCGAAAGGTTAGGAATCTGTATTTTACTATACCCAAATCATTCAAGCAGCCAATGCACGTCATCACTTAGTGTAAAAATCTTAGTGCATTAAAAACACTAATAGTGAAAAATGAAATAAAATATCAATCATTTTTAACCTTAAAAAAGTGTATAGCCTTATATAATTATTATTCAGATGAATAGTAGAGTTCATTAATTATCGTATATGACATGAATAATATATAAATAATGTACATCAACGTCATATTCGTTTAATTGTTGCTATAGTTGGCAACATTGATAATTTGTATGTTCATACTGTCAGTTATTATTTGAAAAATATTTGTATCGTGTTTGAAACATTTTTGTGCGTTGTAAAGGCCTATTTATAATAAAGTAATGTTAAACGCAACGCAACGACGCAACGTGACCGTTAACGCAAACACAAAATCTGTGCATCTGCCAAAGATAGCACTTCTAATCAATCAGAAGAATTCAGTATATTTCTTTGAAATTCGGCTCACATTTATTTATTTCCTTTATATGGCATACATAAGTACAAATAAGGTTAGTATTATAAAATAATTTAAATACAAATGGACAGTGACGAAAATATAGTATTTATTTTGTAGATGTGACAGTTCATGACCATGTCGATAATATAGATTGCAATCTGTATAACTCTTTTCATAAAGATTCTAAAACCTCTGCAAACGTACCAGTACATGACGTCACACATCTAGTTACTAAAATTCAATTTTTATTAATGACGTGCATTGGCTGCTTGAATGATTTGGGTATAAAAATGAACTAAGTTTGTTTTTGCTAAGAGCTCTTCATTTGTGCAATTAATATTACCAGAAAGATTTATTCTTGAAACAGAACCACAACATATTGATTTTAAAATTGTGTTTAAATAATAATTTAGTTTATATTTGAATTTTCCTATTTTTTAGTATTGTAAAAATAATTTACTATTCGATGGTTAAATGCCAGTAACAACAAAAAATGTCGCATCGAAAAATTGACGTGTAATTTTTGCAACTTATGCTATCGATGACATATTTTTCGTTTTGACAGTTAACAGTTTAACCATAGATGAAAATACCGGGCCTGATATCTTTTGTTAAAATAAATATATTAATATTTTTGGACGTTGTGCACAATTTAATATTTTAACCACGTATCAATTGCCTAACTACCTAACTATTTCTTCTCTTTTCTGTAGTATTTTCCTATCAATTCTCTGTTGTTTGCCGTGAAGCAGCGCTACCTCGATCCGCTTAGCCACAATTAGTCTACCGTCCGCTATTCTAATTGATAACCCCAGTAATCAGGGCCAGGTGAAAATTACATGATACGCCGCCAGGGTACTCTGTATGTTCTCTATTCTCCCTCACACACAACCCCAAACAAGCGATGTATGTGTGAATTATTTAACATGTTATTAATTCTTACACCAACGAAAGAAAGAATGAAAAAACTGGGATGGGATATTGTTAGTATGCTTTGTAACCGGAGGAGAAAAATGAAATAGAATAGACTTCGTAGAAAAAATTAATCGCCCAGTTTCAAAATCCGAGATATCAATTTAAGTCTAATATTGGAAAATCACAAAAAAAAAAAACTTATAAAGGTGATGATAAAGAACCGGATAATACTTTAATAAGAAAAACTAATTATTAGTGTCTGAATTTAAATAAGAAAAATCTAATGTAGTCAACACAATACCTCCCGACCTTTTTATTAATTTAAAAGTATACTTACATATTTACTAATGATGCAAACAATTAAGTTCCTTTACATATAAATATTGCTTTATTTACTATTTGCTTTATAAAATATGACCATTACTAATTTGAAATTATTAGTTTTTTGCAGTGACATTTATCTATCAGTTACATACATTTGAAATATGAACGGTGTAACAAAGGAATTGTGTTTACCTTTAAAACATAGTTCTGGGATTTATATATATATATATATATATATATATATATATATATATATATATATATAAAAATTAATTCCTCTTAAAATATATAGAAAAAGTATTAATGTATACCTGTAGAAAATTCAATAATCCTTAATTTTCATAATATAAATTGCGAGAAAATATCATTTAATGGTATTTTTCTATGAAAAACCATTATGAGCTTCAAGTAAAATGCCATTTCCGGATATCCGATTTATACCAAAGTCTAATGGTTTCTTTCCATATTAGAATACGGTCGAAATAAAGATTTCAGAATTTTCTGAATGATAGTATTTGAGTTAGAGCGTTCACAAAATCCATACACCTATACACACATATACAGGATGTATCAAGATAATGGAACAGTGCATTTTATTCGTGTATGTGAAAAGATACAGAAAAAAGTGATTAAGATATTTTGTAAGGCATAGAGGGGGACACATTTTAGAATAAACCTTATTATCTTAAATCCAGTGGTACTCAAACTATATGGCAATATTATATTTTTTTAAATGGCATTATATATACATATTTTATTAACTCATTAAATAGAGAATTTTGTTCTGAATTCAACGATATAATAATATTATACCCTTACATTGCGAAAAATTTGATAAAAATTAATTCAAAGTTAGTATTTCATTTCTACTTTATCTAAGTAATCTGAACAAACATTCAATCAATAAAACAAAATAAAATTTATTTTAGTTTTATTACATTCAAGTAAGCTACGATTTTGGCAATAAATTCAACTTTTAAAATAATTTTTTTGTTTTATTGATTGAATGTTTGCTCAGATTACTTAGATACAGTAGAAATGAAATACTAACTTTGAATTAATTTTTATCAAATTTTTCGCAATGTAAGGGTATGATATTATTATATCGTTGAATTCAGAACAAAATTCTCTATTTAATGAGTTAATATAATGTATATAATGCCATTTAAAAAATTATAATATTGCCCTATAGTTTGAGTACCACTGGAGTTATGATGATAAAGTTTATGCTAAAATGTGTCCCCCTCTATCCATTACAAAATATCCTAATCACTTTTTTCTGTATCTTTTCACATACACGAATAAACGGCACTGTTCCATTATCTTGATACACCCTGTATACATACAGACATCATCGTGAAAATGTTAAAATCGGATCATAGGGACCTGAAACGTAGTAATTTACCAAAATCCCGACATGCGATTTTTAGCGCGAACCCTATACCTCCCTTACTAAGGGTAGCTAGCGGAAGGTGGAAATGTAATTGTCTAGTTTTGATTTTGAACTTAGGATTTTTCGCGTTCTGTATTGATTTCATTGAATTTACTTCCTAAACTTCTTTTATTTTGGATTTATATGAAAACATTAGGGCTTTATTCTATTAGATTACAAAAATATGTCAAATTACACAATCCAATATTGAAGACAATCAGACAATTAGGTTAAGGATCTCAACTGTTTTCAACAAATTAGTACTGTATACATAATCCTTTATAACTATAGTAGCGTCCTCTGAAGGACCATTAAGTTTTTCCTAATGAATATACACATCTCTAAATTTTTCTTTGTTAGGCTCTAAACCACCGTATTTTAAAAATTGTATTATGTTCGTCTCTACCATATGCAATTATTTAATTATCATAAATTATTGAAATTATTTGAAATTTTGATACTGTTAATAAAACCCATTGAGCACTATTTCCTTATTAAATAATTGCTAACAAACAGTTGACAACATTAAACAAAATATATACCCAATAGGACTGCATGACTTCTAAACCGCTTCTCTGACTGGTTAATTTGAATTTGCTGGCATTAGATCAAAACTGGTTATAGATTTATATCATGATATTTTAAATGTAAATATCATATCAAGTTATAGAGAATGAGAAGATGAATCCGTTGCATTAACGAACTCACTTCTGGCCAAAAATGGATTTGAAACTAGACGATTCAAATTACTGAAATTTTTTATATAAAAATTTTAACAAATTTTGGAAATTGACGTTGACAGATGTTATTTAGAATCTGTGAAACATTTGCAATATGAAGTGTTTATTTATATGCAATCTTTTTATATTATGAATGCGTTGTTTTATTTATTTGTAAAAAATATCTGAATAAATGATATATGCGTCACAAATTAATTATAAAAGAAATATAGTAGAGAATAAAAAATACATAATTAAGACCGTTGTTGTTGTTATGAATACATTTACAGTAATAAAAATATGTAATAAAAGAAAAAGAAATAATTATTTATTCAGAACAAATAATAAATCTTTAGAGATATTAAACACGCTCGGTTTTTCAAAGGAAAAATAATAAAACTTATTTTATCTGAAAGTTTTGCTATACTTTTCTTAATTATATTTCAAATAAAACAATTTTCAAATTTTGAAATAAAAAACCTCACCAAATGAAAATTTTGATTTTCGTTACACCGGCGGACGAAAACCAGGCGCATTTTCGGACAAATCACCCGCAGACCAACGCACTTTATACGAACTTCTGGACGAAAACGTAGGACGTATAACAACACAAGACGAAATAAAGAGACATTTCCGCAATAATTATCGAAGCGTGTGTGTCCTAGAAAGAAATAAAACAAAATTTGAAACAAAACAATTCAGAAAAATAATAAGAGCTATTAAAAATGCTAATGAGAAATCAGATGTGTTTAATTCGAGCGAGTGAAGTTATTAAAACGCTACAATTCACATTTATTGCAGTCCATTAAAATGAAAACAAACACAGCATTAAAAATATGTAAAACCAATATTGGAAAGATCGCAATAAAATAACAAATTAATGAATGAAAATTACAAAATTAAATAGCTAAAATGATCATGTATCAAAATTACTTTAATACCACAATCGAATTTTCAATCATTTCAAGCTGCACGCATACAATTACACTACGTTTATATGTGCACCGCAATGTACAGGCTGTTCCAAAAGGAATACTTCCACATTTTTTTTCACAAATATTTTAGTTTTGGTTGTCGCATGGATTCTCAAAGATCAGATGAAATACTATATACGAGCACATACTCAAAACAGTTGTAATTTCTTTAGACTAGTTTAAGCTATTTGACACTTACAAAAACTGAATCTGATATTCAAGTATTCCGCCATATTACATTGGATTACATCGCCTTTATTAGTAACAATAATAATAGCTTTAATTCTGTTATTTTCCATATTTCTTGCAAGGTAGGTTTAAATGCACGCACTGGGTTTTACGAAGTTGTTATTTGATGTGCCAAAACTCTTTAAAGTTTAAATACCGGTCGAATTACACTTACGTGCATAGAAATCCGACCACTTCGCAGTTTTGAATG
Source organism: Ophonus ardosiacus (assembly GCA_943142095.1). Lineage (NCBI taxonomy): Eukaryota > Metazoa > Arthropoda > Insecta > Coleoptera > Carabidae > Ophonus > Ophonus ardosiacus. Next base: position 42,107,338 of record OW964827.1, read on the forward strand.
TTGCACAGTGCATATTTACGTGGTTGCTATCACGAGTATAACACAGTTTCGACAGTCTGCAGTTATTGTTTGCATTAATATGCAAATAATTCGTTTTTCAGTGTTGTATCAATTTCTAAGTGTAAATGTTAATTTGTTTCATGTATTTCATTTTACAGCTTTTCATTTGAGAACACGAAAGGAATTCTAATTAATTTAGGGTCAAGTTAAAGACTATTAAATGATCTTTCAAACAGCATAAATTTTATTTTAATGAGTTTCTAAAAAAAAATTAAATTCAAAATTGCAAAGTGGTCGATTTCTAAGCATATTATCACCAGTCAATTGGCCTACACTTTTTGTAAGTTTTAAGTCTGTATTTAAAGAAGTCCAAAGAATTTTGTAGAAATTGTGTAGGTTTTAAAATTTGTTGAAATGGGGAAGTTTAGCGATTTTATTTTATTTTTTTATTCCATGGTAAATGACTTGAAAAATTATATAACATGTTTTATTTTTTCAAAAATGCCCAGATTTTCAGGAAAAGCCGATTTTAAGCTGTGATGACGTCGGTAGAGGCTTGGCGCAACGTACGTCGACTTATACACTGACGCACGCGGTTGCGGTTACCAATCACTTGAGACTGAGGTGTTGTTACGACCTACGTTCAAGTGATTCAATTTCACCGTTCTGTCAGAGTTTGCGCATAACTGACTTGTGACGTACTTACAATTTACCCTAATTTTAAATAAATGGAGCAATAATTTTAATTTTTAATTTCAATTTCAGCAGTCATTTGTGTTATATTTGTGAAAAAATAGTATGTTATGTAGAATTTTTACCATGCTAAACTTCCCCATTGTAAGCTGGCCGAATTATTACATACATACCGTCAGATGAATATATTTAAAATAAAAATTACCTCATCAGAAATGAATTTAATACTATACACCCCAATCTTATATAAAAATACTGCAAGTAAACTCGAACAAAAAAAAAATCCCCGCAGTTAATGTGTTAAAAAGTGAATTAGTGTGTGTATGCTATATCATAGAGCATGTTCCACCTGTAGTATATGTGTATATGGCTCGGCCAGTTTATTACCATATAAAGACTTGTGATTTCCTGGTTTCCCGTTGAATAATGCAAACGTATACGTTCGATTGCATCATATATTATATAAATAATTATAAAGGCAGATTCATATCGATCGCTCGACATTTGCATTTGGAATTAGTGTCCTCGCCGTAACGTAATGGTCGCTGTAGTTGTAGCGTCGTCCCATATACACACACCACACAGAGCGTAGAGCTAGCGTATACGCTAACGTTAACGTTATACGCAACGATGTCGACATGGGTTATTTGCCATTGCCATTGCAATGTGTGTGTGACTGGTAGCCGTGTTTAGACAGGTAGAGTAGGTATCTGTACAGCGACATATGGAGAGCGGCCATATTGTTTGATTATTGTTGCTGAACCAAGGGTGTATTCACAGTTAATTGGACTGGAAACTAAACCCTACTAATTCACGCCAAGATATTTTTCAAGTAACTGACAAAGCCAATCGAGTAAAAGATGTAATACAGCAGAACATATTGCATGCAGTATGTAGGACTATTAATATAAATGTATAATAGGTTGTTCTGTTACGGTTGTTAATTTTAATCTACTTGATAAATATTTAAACAATGAAGAACAATGTAATTAATACGGTACAGACTTGGCAAAATTAACTACAATTTGTATTGAACAGAAGTAAGAGGTATAAAATAAGAAAAATAACTACTACTTCCGGTTGTTCAGTTGTTACTAGAACCTTTTCAGCTCTTTCCATTAATTTCAGATTGAGAATACGTAGTTTAAAAGGTCTTAAATTTTATAGTTTTTGAGAAATCGTCCTTCAACATCCACACACACACACATATTCACACAGGCATCATCCTAAAAATGTGCATATTCACTAAAATATAGATATGTGATTTTTAGTATGAATCCAATACTTCTCTTAGCGAGAGGTAAAAATTAGAAAAATTAGAATTTTCAAGCCAAACTTTTTATTTTAAACTATGATACTTGGCTTCGTTAACAACTAAAGAGCATTTTATTACAATTTGAATTGATTCTAAGGACTAATCGTATCTACATAATTTATATTTTCATAATATGCGTTCGAGGAGTAAACGCCACAAATAAAGTGAACTTTATGAAAGTGTTCTCTACTACTGACCGTAGAAATTACTTACAATATTCCTTTAGAAATAATACTGTCCTATATTACTGTACAAAATTATCATTAGATTAGTGACTAGTATAAAACGAATTAGATAATAGCGTCCTATACCATTTTTTTTCTGTAAGAACAGGACGAAATAAGAATTTTAGTGTAAACGCGATTTAAAATTTTTTAGTAATAAGCGAGATATGAATTTTTAAAGTTTAAGAATTTGGTGCGTGACGTAGAAGATACTGACCAGTGATCGACAAACTGTTAGTTATAGAGAGGACAAATATTTTCATGTTTGCATAGCTGAAATATTTTTATATAAAAACTTATACGTTATATTCACGAAGAAATTATTTTTAATCATAAATAACATATATAATAAGCATTTTTTCCTAATAAATTATAGAACATTGAAACAGTTTGACAATATTATGACACAAAGTATGACGGCGTATGGCCCTAGTGTTTGTTTGTTTTGAAGTTTCAATGTTTCAAATTTCTGATATTATCATCAATTGAATTAATATTACAAATTGATTTAATTATAAATACACTGTAAAAAATAATAGCGATTTTGTTGAAAAGTTATAGTCATTTTTTACTATAATATGTATGCATTAACAAATTTTACATAAACTATGTAGACTTACATTAACATAGCAACTAATTCTATAAATTTGCTAATTTACTCTTACAAATATAAAAAAATGACTAGAACTACTATGTAATATTCATATTACAATAAATATATGAAATTTTACAGTGATATGTTAATATTTCTATATCAATTTTGTCAAATTTTATAAGAACTATGTAAAAACTCAATTCTTTTTATTTTAGTTTCTATTTTTACAGGAGTTATGGACAAATTCTAAATTTATTATAGTAAATTTAAATTATTTAAATTTAAATTATGTGTATTATTAATATGTAAATTTACTTAAAGTATGTATCAAAATTTTTATGGTATTTATGTTTATGTAATTTTAAAAATGGTAGACAAAATTACATTCAACTCTAAATTTACTATAATTCATTTAGGCAATTTGGACGCCAATAACAATTATAGTAATTTTGCAGAGAAATTTTTTACGGTGTACATTGTTATTGTTAATATTGTTAGAAATTATAATTAAACAATTGTTAAATATTTTGTTAGGTTATCCATCAACGTGACAGTTCATAATATTTTAAAGGTGACCGCAGAAGACGCGCGAATCTCCTTTTTAAAATTAGGCGTCCAATCAAATTCTTAGGATCTAACGCGTCACTAATATACTATATAGGTACCAATTGTTAGTAATCAACTTCAATCGCTTGTAGTTTGCGACCTAATAAATATTTAAACAAACTTTTTCACTAATACTCATTAATTTATATATATATTTTCGTCTTCTTATTTAAAATAGTTAAAATTTGACTATCGTATAGTAAGGACTCTATTATGTAAAATTCGTAACACTTTAAAACAGTTCAAAACGTTATACAATATGTTTTGAAGGACGAATTTTAACAAAAAAAAAAATAACATAAATGACACAGTATCTACATGAGTCCTTATGTGAATGAATATTTTATTGAAGCATATTTAATGCATACATTTAGAGGTGTATAAGTATGGAAAAATATGTACGAATGAAGTAAATATTAGAATGTTCTAATTTCTATTTATTACAGCAAATTTTATTTAGAAATTGCATATAATGCATATACATATTTATTTAAATTGCATTTAAATTGTCTAAAAATGCAAATAGAACATTTAATAATAAACGATATATTTATTTATTCCCGTTATTATAATTCATTTTGTGCATTGTGTGAATGTTTTACATACTATTACATGAATGTCGAACGAACATATAAAAAATATACTAAATAGTTCTTACTTATACTATCCTTGATCCAAGAAGTCCTTAAATGCAACACGAAATTTCTAGGAATATTTTTTTAATAAACACTAATATCACATACGTCAATACATTTCAAAAACTGATTAGTAAATGAACATAACTACGAAACAAATTAATTATCTTAGTAATTGTAATATCTAATACTTATTTCAATAAATATCGTGAATACTAAGATACAAATTAAATTTAAAATATTGATAGGTACGTAAATTGTATAGGGATAGGGAATAAATAATTAAATAACATATCTCTATATCTGTTACCCATTTCTGGGTATGAAAAAAAGATTCATATATTTTATATCGAATTATATTTCTGCAATAAATAAATATTATGGCCGTTAATGACATTTGAAAGAAGTAAATAAATTTCTAATATATTACCGCGACCAATTCTGTAACAATTGAGCGTCCGTAGCTTGTATTTAATAATAAACAATAATAAAAATCATTAAAGTCCGATACCCAGTTGATTTATGCTTTAATGTAATTAAATTCAAATCAAATTTGATATATTACATTAATATATTTCAAACACGCAAGCCGTATTGAAATTATGCGCGACATTTATTTTGTTCACAATCCTATTAATAGATATTTTTAATAAGTCCACAATGTAATGGTAACTATTTATCCTATTCCATACTGCTGACCTGTTATTCATAATTATGGTTTAACTTAACATTAATGGGAATAGCTGACAATTTTTTTGGTAACAATAACGTACAGAGTGTAAATCGAAAAACGAGACACAGGCGTTTAACATGAGAATTCAGTTTTTCTTTACGCAACCGTTACCTAATTATTTTATAGAAAAATGCTTCAAGTAAAAGTTATAGAGATTTAAATTCTACATCTAAATCATGTAAAACAATTATTCTAGTTCTTCAAATAAACGTAAAAACTAATTATAGACTTATAGTTTTTATGAGTTTTTAGTCTAAGCAGCCATGAATTTATGACAAAAAATAAATAAATGCATTGTTTTTAACTGTCAATTAGAACTAAATTTGGATTAGAGCAGTAAATTAACACAAAAAACGAAAAGGTAAAATGTTTCAGTTAATTAACAGTTAAAAACAATGCATTTGTTTATTTTTTGTCTGTAATTAATTTTTACGTTTATTTGAAGAGCTAGAATAATTGTTTTACATGATTTATATGTAGAATTTAAAACTCTATAACTTTTACTTGAGGCATTTTTGCATAAAATAATTAGGGAACGTTTTCGCAAAGAAAAACTGAATTCCCATGTTAAACGCCTGTCTCATTTTTCGATTTACACCCTGTACATATGTAATAAAAGTTTTGAGAAAAAGCTAGACCTATTTATCAAATAAAAAGAATTTATTTATTGAAACGTTGACATAAGGGGTTATTTCTATAAACCAAGGGGATAAAAAATGTAATTTTATAACAATGACAAGGGCCATTATCTTCAATGCGACGTAGTTTTTTTTACCTTGTCTCTTTTGTATCTGCATGATGTTAAATCTACTTGCCGAATCATCAGAAATATTCTTGTCTGTAGTAACTGTTTTTGTTTTGGTGTTCTCTTTTCTGCTAAGAAATGTCCAAAAGTCTTCAATCAGTCGCCGCTGAGAAATATTTTGAGAATTATAGTCCGTCTATGTTTTGTATAAAAATATATAATCTTGGCTCCTTAATGCTCTGTAGCATCTAGAGATTCGCTCAAGTTGGGCCGGAGTTTATTTGACTTTCTTTTTCGAAATTTTAAATCTATGACCAAAGTTCTGCTAATAATCATCTTTAAAATTCTAAATTGTCTAGTTAATTTGCGTGATGATGTTCTAACTTTGTATTGAGCACTTTGAATAAATCTGCTTGTTCGTTTTGGGGGCAAAAGTTCGGGTCACCCACTTTTTATGGTAAATTAATAGATATTTTACTTTCTTCACATTCCCGTTATAGTTCAGTCAGTCGTCTGACCAATATTTTGATCCCCAAATAGGTTAACAATTTCACTCTTCACATTCCCGTTATAGTTCAGTCAGTCGTCTGACCAATATTTTGATCCCCAAAAAGGTAACAATTTCACGTTTTGGGTATCTGTCCCACTAACTCGTAGATAGATTTGCGTATTTCAAGTTTGTATAACATCGTTCAAAAACTATTATATATTCATTATGCGCTGTGACTAGATTGTACTTTATTTAGTAATAAAATTAAGAGCGTAAAATTTTTCTCAAAATACGTTGCCTAGTTTACTGAAATTGTTATTTATTAATTACAGAAAATAGCGTTGGTTATGATACAAGAATAAATTGTACCATTGGCCAGAATGAGTAGCCAATATTGTAAAATCCGTCTTTTTATAAAACGCCTAGTCATTTTACAAAACGCGGCTTGATTGTATGTAATTTGGTGGATATTTAGGAACATGATAATAGTTAAAAGAAACATTCTGATTTTGATAAATAAAGTATAACATAATTTAATCTAACGCATAATTCTACACATCTATTATTTTATCACCCAGATGTCCAGCGCCCAGTTGACCATGCACGAAACATGTTTTCTGAATGCACTATATACGTTGTCCTTCCTTTCTTAGTTTTTTTTTTTCGAATTTGCTATCGAACTGCCTCTTCTACAAAGTGACATTTATTTCGAATTATAAATTACATAATATATTTTACAAAATTGAAACTTTCAAAACTTATATGAAACTATAATTCATAACGTAGCGCGCTGGCAAAATGTCAAAAATTTTATTGCGTTCAGAATCATATATTAGTTTAGTTTTGCCAGTAACTGTATTATACTTATTAACTTTACACATAAACTATACACTGGATCCGATGCCCTATACAATTATAGTAAATTTGCATAGGGATATAATATTATTAATTACATATTATATGATACAAAAACATAGTTAATATCAAAATAATTTCTATAAATATAGAGACCAACTCGTATAAAAAACTTTGAGAGCATAATATACCATCTTCTTACTATCTAATTTTCAATAAAAATTACAGAAATTATTCTCCCGGCCCTAATTTGGGAAATTTAAATTCTAGCAGACGGGAAGGTTAATAGTTTTATTTTATTTTTGTCGATAAAAGTTTAGTGTGTGATCCTATCGGGATATTTCGTTTGATTACAAAAATTATTTATTAAAATGTGTACAAAATGAGTATAATGGTCGACCAAAGTATCTGTGGATTCTAATAATATATTTACGTGTATGTAATTATTATATGTTGAGCAGGGATGTCCAAAATCAAGCCGACAACTTCATAAAAAAATACCAATTTTGTACTAGTGATTTCGAAGACAGAACGTCAATTTGAAATTTTAAAATACCAGTAAATCTTGCTAAATGCTATTTTTTTGTTTCTTTAAAAATATTGTTCTTCAAATGGCCTCAAATTTGAAAATATCACGAAATATTCATTAGATATTTAATAATTATTGAAATTTGTAAAAAATGTTTAAATCTGAACAACTATTGTGGCCTATTCAGAGAAACACAGTCATAAAGGTTGTTACGGATATAAATATTGTTATCATAAAGACATTTGTAACAATCTTTATGAATTTGTCAATTCAGAACCTACGTCGGTATTATTGACAATCTTTACAAAATAATACTTGTGAATGAACCAGATTATTTGACAATAGCTAACTTCATTATGCATATATGAACTTAACCTAACCTTATATGTCAACGCTTTATTTTTTTAATAATGTGTTGCCAATTATATTTAAAATGCAAACATTCTGCCAAAACAACTAAAAAAGAATATGACATTTGTGTCATATTTGAAAACTTCTAAATTATTTAGAACGGGTATGTTAATTCCTACCACTGATCCCAACGTGACTGAAAAGTTATGGAAAGATTTTTTTTTATTTTGATTGAAGGAAAAGCACACATTAGCACCAGAATAAATAACAAGGTTTTCACGAATACCTACCACAGAATATAATATTTTCAAAGAAATATGTATTTACGTCAAAAGTAACTTTCGTCCACGACGGTTTTTATCGTTCTTATTATCATTATTTAAGTCGAAGCAGGATCCATGGGAATAATCAACTGCATCCTGCTAATATTTAGCAGAAAGGCCATTATTAATAATATTTGATTGATGTAATAATCTGTCACATGTCAAATATTAGAAATAACAACCATAAATACATAGTTTTAGTAGTCGTTACGATAAAGACTGTCAAAACACGTAACAATGGTTGACGGTAACCACCTTCAGTACTGAGAATACCAAATTTGATTTTAACAATCTTTACAGTACATAACAACCATAAAGACCATAACGACAACACAAATATTGAGTTCTGAATAGACCCCTTAATCATATAATATTTTTCCCTAAACTAAGTGGTTTCATGGAAAGATTTTCATATTTCATCCTCTAAAAATTAAAAAGTCACTAAATTTGAAAAAGACAGTGACGTTAGCGTTCATACAGTTTAACAAGTGACAAACTATCGCCTACTTTTATTTACATAACATAGGTGATGGACAAACTGTTTTCCTATTGGCTATGACGTGCTGTGTGTAATTTGACATCACGGGAGTAAGAGGCTGTTTTTCATGACTATTTGTCATCAATATTTTCATTTAATTATTAACGAAAATATTTCCACTTAAAATACTTTTTAAAAAAGTGAAACCGGGTTCATTATGTGGTTCTCTGGCAAAAGCAGATATGTCACTTTCGGTTAACGTGTGAATAAAAGTGGATTGACAAACACAGAAATATCCGAACCGAACTAATATGTATAATTTTCTAGTTTCACAAGAAACGAATTTTTCTTAAGGTTTGTAATGTGTTTACCGGTGAACATTATTGATTCTACGGCATAAATTTTGTGCAGCCCTGTTCTATGTAATGTCGTACATATAATCGAGTAACTCGGTTATTATTTTAATCGCCGGTCAAATATTTTCATTCCATTAGCGGCCGTTATTTCCCATTTATTTTCATTTTATTGTTATAAATACTTCACTTCAATAAGAATATAATGTTGCACGGCATGATAGAATATGAAATTTCTTATAAAGAATGTGATTTTATTCGGTATAGCAATTATGGATGTATAATATAAATAATATGTTTTAAAATATGAGTAGCTTTAAAATATCGATGAGTAATTACCATAAAATTAATAGTACATTATACAAATCCAAATCCTTATGATATTTTGGCCGGTTTACATTTTCAACAAGCAAATTATAAAACCTATGCAAATGGTGAAAAATTTCTACAATTCTACTGAACGTATTCCGCCATATAATATTAGGTTTACATCGACTTATTAGTAATACCAGCTTTAAATCTTAGGCATTTTATCCCTAAGCTCTACAAGTTTTTCTGTGAGAATTGTCCCATGTAACTAGCACTGGATTTTTACAAAGTTGTTACAGAAGCTGTACCTGGACTAGAAGATGATCCTTAAAACTCCGGATGAACTATTATCACCAGTCATTTGGCACACAGTTTTTTTTATTTTAAGTTTTAAGTCTATATTTAAAGTAGCCGAAAGAATTTTTTTAGAAATTTCTGACCCTTTGTATGGATTTTATAATTTGTTAAAATTGTAAACTGGCTGAATTATTATGAGTATAGGCTCGTATACAAATTGGCCGCGTTTTATAAAATGATCAGACGTTTTATTAAAAGAACTGATTTTACAGTTACGCATTTACTTAATTCTTTAATTAATAACAATTTAAGGAAACTACTACTCGTACCAAAAAATAATCAGCAAGGAGGCAAACTAGTTTTAATTTGAATAGAAAGTACCTTTTACTCTCGGTCATGGAAAAATGACATTATCTATTATTACTGTTGAAATTCTTTGTATACCTAAATATACAGTAAACCATATAATGAAATGACAAAGAAAATTGCATAAAATACTATACAAGTCGTACAATATCAATTCTATATTTTGCTCATTAAAAATTAACGTTCCTGAAATTCGCAAACAATAATCTACATCCATAACTACATATCTCCAGAGGATTTCAGTCTTCCCTCCCTTAAAAATGACCTAAAATTACCCCGTATTCGCGGAATGATGTGTTTATTTATTAACGTTATTTATAGTTTGCAAGTTTTCCACTTTAAATAATTTAAAATATGATGTATTAGCGAATGAATAAGTGATAGGAGTGGTGAAAAAGCTGAAATTGATTAAGGGGGAATCGCGTGCAAGCAGGGCCGGCTGTAGGAGGGGCGTGCTAAGTGAACAAATAAATATTTCATCGAAGACAGAGTTCGGTATACCGTTGCCAAATGGATGCAGCGGAAGATTCGTTACACTCCAAAAGTTAAACTCAATTAATAGAGATTTGTTAGGAAATATTTTCTATTCAGAATGGTACATTTACAAATCTTTATATCAACATTTGTTGGTGGTAGTTCTGATCATTATTGAGATTAAAACTCATGGTTCATATTTTTAGAACATTTTAAATACGAGCGCAAACTCAATAGTTCGGCCGGTTTATAATTTCAAGAAAAAATTTATAAAACCTACGCAAATGGAGAAAAATTTCTTTTAGATTAGTTTAAAATATAGATTTTAAACTTACAAAATTGAATATTCCACCCTTTATTAATGGGTTACATTGTCTTTATTATAATACCAGATTTAATTCTATTAGGCATTGTATTCCTACACAGAAAAAAAAAACTATCTAAATTGTAATTAAATTAACTAAACAAATCTTTAATTTTCAGCGTACTAATATGTTTTCATTAAATTATCTAAGTTGATTTAGCTAAATTCTCTAAATTTGTAATAACGAATTATAGTAAAATTAAATACAAAATTAGATTAAATGACTACATTTAGTACCTATTGAACTAAACCTAAATAAAGAAATTAACCAAATATATATTTAAATTTTCTATTTATTTACCTAATACGTTAGATAAATTACCGAAAATTGTAGGACAAAAATAATAAAAATAAATAAGCCAAAATATAGTAAAATTAAATAAAATAAGTAATTAAAATAACTATTTACATATTTAAATTAACGATTTTTTGCAAAATATTTATTATCTATTTCGGATTAGTTAAAATGCTAAATTAAGATTTGTAAATTATACTAAATTATTAAACATATTGCCTAATAAAATAATATATAATTATAATTAAACAAAATTTTAATTCTTTTTACCTTCCATCACCTTTAAGTAAGGAAGGTATTGTCTTTGGTCAAAAAATTCGGTGGTGAGTTTTTAATGACTAAGCACGTTTTAGGGTCCCTACAATACAAATTTACTATTTTTAAGATGATGTCTGTATGTATGTGTGTGTGTGTGTCCGTGTGTGTGTATGTGTGTCTGTGTGTGACAAATTTTTCTCCGACGATAACTCTAATACAATTCTAAAAATTATAATTCTTTTGTATTCCTCTTCTGTACATCCATATGAAGAGTTGATTAGATTTTGGTTATAATCTATACACCGAAAGTATCCTTTTTTGAAGTTTTTAACAGTTTTTCTTAAAAAACGCAGTTAAATATTATATTTTGACATTTTGTTATTATATATATTAAAGAAAATACTCTTTTAATTATACATTTTCCTTCATATTCAATAGATGTAAATTTAAAGCACTATAAAGAAATTAATTTTCAAAAATTAGTCAGCTTTGCAATTTATCATGGAAACAGCTGACATAATTATTCAAAAAAAAAAAATAATTGACAGATGTCAGTTGCAAGTGCAAAACCAAATATAGAAAGTATAGGATCTAAAATTGGTATGTCATATTGTTACTCGCAAGTGACATGCAGAGAAAGGCCAAAGAGAAGATGGAAGGACATTACTTAGTGTAGTTTATGTTATAATTTTATTGGATTTATAGAAACTTTTCAAATGAACTTTTAGTATGGAATTTGTAAAAAAATAGTATGTGTTCGTGTTCGATTTTACATGATATTATATAGAATTTGTTCCAAGGACCTTTTGGTGTGGGATTTGTACAAAATACATCGAATTGACGGAAGGTCTTGTGCTGGCCACAACAGATTTTTTTTGTGTGTACCTAAGCCATGTACATTTTTTAGAGTATTGTCCCATATGTCTTGCAAGGTACCTTTTATTGTAAGCACTGGATTTTTACGAAGTTGTTTTTCATTGTGCCAAAAGATCTTATATCATCAGTCATTTGGCCCATAGTATTTTAAAGTTTTAAGTCTATTTTTAAAGTAGCCGAAACGATTTTGTAAAAATTTCTAACCATTTGTGTAGATTTCATAATTTGGCGGAATTATTATTATTAATTTAAGCTCGTATTTGGTGACCCAATAAGGATTTTACTAATATTCTTTGCTTTCTTAATTTTTATTGATGGAGATAAGATGATATTGATAAAAACAAACACCACATCAGAAGGGTGGCAGGAATTTTTTAGAAGTTATTTTAAAAAATGGTGATGATAAAATATTTTAGTCTTGAGAAATAGAAAGTTCGTAGCGGAGGACTTGTTGGCTATTGATCGGGAGTTGGTGCCCTTACTCTGTGCCCTATGCACGCCTATGGTTCCAGTAGCGTACGTTCGCCTACCGCCGCCAATTTAAATAATTGAATACATGAATTCTGATAAGCCACGAATGCATAGTGCATGAAACAAATTTGATAACAAATAAAAATAAATAATGCCAATTCTGAAAACGGACACGATAAATATTTATGTCTTCGATATCGCGTATGTAAAGTAATAAACGGATCCGAACCGTAGCCGTGGCCGTGCGTTTATTCAAATGTTTCGGAGCTAGCGGTGGTGGCGCCACCGCTGCGAAGAGCGAGCGGATGGAAATTGTAATTGTTTCGGGAAAGTTTCGCGTTTTACGATAAACAGAATTGCAAAGTATCCTCATTTTACTCATATTATATGCACTTGTTTATGCATTGCAGCCATCAGCTTAGATATATTGCTACATTTTATTTCAAAACTTTCTGCTACCCTTTATTTCGCAAATAAATCGCTGCGTAACACACTATTTATTTGCCCAATTGTTTCCATAAAATCCACCAACATTTTACATACCACACAAATCCTAAATACCAACCAAGAATTTTTCAGCAAACGGTCAAAATTAAAATATTATATCTAGCGAAGTCTATGTATATAAAAAGAGAGTTGCCCTTTACTATATTCATAGTTTGTTATTGATGGTTATACCCGAGACAGACGACAAAAATTAAAGATCATTAACGGTTAGATATAGTATACGAACGAGAACTTGAGACTATTGACAGATGTCATAATTGCGTCTATTAACAAACCAGAAAATATTGACTGCAGTAAACACGTTTTACTTATTGTTTTGTACTGTACGAGTACAATATAATAAGTAGCACGTGCTTATTACATTCAATATTTTCTGGTTTGTTAATAGTCGCAATTTTGATATCTGTCAATAGTCTCAAGTTCTCGTGCGCATACTATATCTAACCGTTAATGATCATTAAGTTTTGTCGTATGTCTCGGCTATTACGCTAAGAAAAATAAAGAACAAATTAGAAAAAAAAGCATAAATATCATTTCGTATATTTTATTGTTTAACTAGTAGCTTGATAAAATGTAAAATCTTGGTTTAGCTTAAAAATTCAAACTTTTAAATTTTCAAACTTGGTTTGATTTTCAAGCTCTTCAAGCTTTTTCAAGCATTTCAAACTTATTCAATTATTCACGTGGGCACAAAAACAAAAAAATCTGATGTGGCTAACACAAAACCTCCCGCTATTTAATTTTTATTAATTTAATACATACTTACGTTCAGTGGACTTTACTTTGACATGTGGTTTAAGGAAAATATGTATATTGAATCTAATTATTACTATAACAATTAACATAGTTTATATTTAATGTAGAGCTAGGCCCGTTTTCTTCGATACGACAAAGATTAGATTTGACTTGCCCCATGAATCTTTGGCGAGTTTGAAATTTTTCGAAAAATCCTTATCCGTAATTGTTTTCATTTTGGGTCTTCTACAGATTGCTGTATATTTTTACCTCCCGCTACACTTGGTAAGGGAGGTATAGGGATCGTGGTAAAAATCACATATCGAGATTTTAGTAAATGACCACGTTTTAAGATCCCTAGAATCCAATTTTAACATTTTCACGATGATGTCTGTATATATATATATATATATATATATATATATATATATATATATATATATATATATATATATATATATATATATGTGTGTGTGTGTGTGTGTGTGTGTGTGTGTGTGTGTGTGTTTGCACTCTAACTCAAATACTATCATTCAGAAAATTCTGAAACCTTGTATTTCTACCCTATTCTAATAGGAATAGAAGCCATTAGATTTTGGTGTAAATCGGATAAACGGAAATGGTACTTTACTTGAAGCTTATAATGGTTTTTCTTCAAAAAATACCAGTAAATGCCATTTTTTCGCATTTAATGTCATTGGAAAATTATAGATTATTGAATTTTGTACAGGTATACATTAATACTTTTTCTATATATTTTACAGATAAATTTAAAAATCATTTTTCTTTTTTTAATCCCGAAGCCTAAGATAAACACAATTCCTTTGTTACACAGTTTATTTTTCAAATGAATGTAACTGACAGGTAAACGTCATTGTCAAAAAACTAATCACTTCAAATTAATAATAGTGACATATTAAATAATAAAGAAAATCGTAAATAAAGCATTACTAAATATGTAGGTATGTATTTAAATTAATAAAAATTAAATAGTGGGAGGTTTTGTGTTGGCCACATCAGATTTTTTTTGTAAATAACGCTCAAAAAGTTTCAATAAAGAACTTAAAGATAAAGCAAAGTTTTGAGATAAAATAATGGTGTAGGCTGCAATTTCGGAAGCAGACATCTCCAGACAGAACGTTGGACGTGTTAAAGGTTTATATTTATAACTAAAGAAAAAACGCCTTAACCTTAACAAAAATTTTAAGAAACTATATACGTATTTCGAGAACTATGTTCTCATCAGTAGAAACTGCTCAGAGATGTTTTAACCTCTGGCATGGTTTACATGCTTAATAATCTTAACTTCTCTGTTTTTACTTTGTAGTTTCTACTGATAATGAGAACATAGTTCTCGAAATAGGTGTATAATTTTTAAAATTTTTATTAAGGTTAAGGGGTTTTTTCTTTAGTTATACCTTTACCTTAAGACTCCATTTTAGTTTTCAATAGTTTATATTTATACTTGGCCTAAAAATTTCAACTTTTTAAATTTTCAAATTTGTCTTTTTCAAGACAAGCTAAGCCAAATTTACCAGCTTCAAGTCAAGTCCAGAAATCGACTGAGGAAGACCTAAAAATATGAATCAAAAAACGTCAAATAGGATGAAGATTTATATGGTTTTGATTATAGGAAGGAAAAAAAATCAGGGACTGCAAATAAAGTGACACAATAAATTACGGTGTGCCCAGGAGGTAACCCCTCCAAATACTAACCGTTCTCACTCTTGCTTGACTCAGTTCTTTCCAGACAAGATACAAGTCTGTATGTATCGTAGCTCATTTGCAAAATTGGTAAAATAATAATGAAAGATCATCTTGGCTGTGTTTAAAATTTAAATCATACATATTAATATGTGTGTGTTGGGTTGTTTGTATATGTTTGGCAATGTAGGTAAACGATTGCAACAATCCCATTACACATAAAACCCCAAACTTGAATGAATTAATTATATTTATTCAGGCAAGTTGTCGTTTTTATTAAAACACATGTTAATTATGAACCGTTTAAAGCACAAACATCACCCAGTGCAACACGTAACGCGAACAAGTGCATATGACCTGCATGCTGCACTGTACAGTGTACATGCATCGCGCGCGTTAAAAAGCCCCGCGTGACGCGTGGCGCGTGAGCGAGCGTGACTAATCCCACGCAGCGTGATTATATTGGCGGCGTCGGTCGACAAATCGACGCCAAATTAAATAGCCGGACAGCAGGGCTCCTGCGGTCATTATGGGACAGCCACCCTGTAGCTATAACACGCGCCATTGCCTTCCATTTAACTCGAAGATTTGCTCCTAACAACACGGTTACTAAGAATTAAGTTAGTGCCGAAAAAATAGCCCAATAATAAAGGAAGAAAATACTGTTTACTTTTTGATGAGCAATAGGTGGTTACCCGTCCTAAAACTACTTGTGGTCACCCTTGCTTGACTATAGGAATCGCCTAAATTCAAAATCCAACAAATTTTGGGAAATTGCAAAAATACTGTTTTCATATTTCCAAATGAATAATTATATAAAAACATCAATAAGTATATAATGTTGATGATAATGAATGAAAAACTACTATGTTTTCTAAGAAAAACTCATTGGTTTTTCATGCTTTACCTATATCTTTAAGTTTTTACCTCTCGCTAAGTGAGGTATTGGAACCACACTAAAAATCGCATATCCAGATTTTAGTGAACAAGCACGTTTTAAGGTCCCTAGAATCCGATTTTAACATTTTTACAATGATGTATGTGTGTGTGTGTGTGTGTGTGTGTGGCTGGTTGTTAGAGGAACTAAAGACTAATGTAACTAGGTATTCCTTACTCCGAAGAGCTGAAAAGGTTTTGGTAACAATTGGACAACCGAAAGTAGTAGTTCCTAAAAAAGAATTTTAAATATGTTTTGGAAATTTATCTTATTACAAATAATAAAGAATATAAAATTCTCTATCCAATACATTGAACACTTTTATTATATCTTCTATAGAGATAGACTGAATTATAAATATATAAAATAATCCAATGTATAATCAATTAGCCTATGGAAACCTGCTGAAATTGAAAGATTAAAATGTTTGTAATTGACATAAATGTCAGTGTCAAAAAACCAGACATTACTGAAGACTTTTTCTGGGAAGTACATTTAATATTTCTTATTTTAACATTAATTACATATTTAAAATTATAGATAGATATGAAATTCGCAAGTAATATAATATACTGTTGTTATAACGAGGAAAAGACTCCGTTAATATCTAAAATTGGTATAAAAAGAAAGGGGGTTCATTTATAAGCCAAAGTATGTACAGAATCAGTGTTAACTAAACACGCGCTTACTATACATACAGTGGTAGACAAAAGTATGGAAACTTTTAAATATTTCATTTTTTAAAAATATGTTTATAGTTCTCGCAAATTTTAATCGTATTTTCTAAAGTCAATATATCGAAGAATATATTCACAAGAAATCTTTTGATATTGACTGTACGATTTAAGTGAAATAACATATACTCGTTTTTTCGATGGACAAAAGTATGGAAACTTATTGAAAATATGATTTTAATTGTCTTACTTTCCGTTGTATTTTGTCATTTATTAAGTTGATGTTAAGATGGGTAAAAATAAATATTTTTCCTACGACTTAAGAGAAAGGGTACTACAGTTTCATAAAGATGCTGTGAAACAGCGCAATATTATTTTTTTTTTAAATTAGTAAAAGTGGCATATCAAAGATTTTGAAAAAATATTCGTAGTATAAAAGTGTTAAAATTAATATAAAAGTCGGTGGTCCAAGAAAACTAGTGCTAGAATTGACAAAAACCATTCGGCGTCTATCCGTAAGTGATCCTACTTTATCATCAAGTGAACGTTCTACAAAAATTCGGGAACAGTTTCATGTAGATTTAAGTGTTCGCACTGTGATACGATGGCTATGTGATGTAGGCTTACTAGAAAAAATAACTGTTAAGAAACCTGTACTATCAAAGAAAAACAGGAGGGCCAGAACTGCATTTGCATAGGAACACTCATCGTGGACGAGTGGAAAAAGGCATACTGTCACACCGGATTTTTAAATTGTGTTATTTTCGCCCGTACACTCTACAAATGTTTTAAAATTGGATTGCTATTAAAATCCAATGAGCCTTATTGAATTATTGCAAAAAAAAAAAACAGTTAACATTAACAAAATGGGGTGTCGCGGCCACGTGCCTGAGAGTCTGGTCGCGAATTTGGGTATCGAGTTCGATCCTGATCGATGGCAAAATATTGTTTCGAGTTTCAAATGGCACAAAATGAGTGAGCCAACAATGAATGCCCGTGAGGTATCGCCTGCTAAACGCCTGCACGGTACAAATATGTCATCACTACCGGTGTCTGTGAACACAGCAGATTTGTACAGCCAGCAATGAATAATATGTCGTGATGATTTATTTATTTATACCTAATAAGAAATCGTGACTTCCAAATCGCTGCTCTGATAGGCTAATTTAGATTTGTCAGGTTTTGAATCTATCCTGATATTTTAAACCTAAATATCATAATCAGCCCTATTCTGTAAAAAAGTTGTTATGTTCTAGCAAATAACCAATAATAATTGCGAGCGCTGAATAAAACTCTACATTTGTTTCTATCGGTTAAACTTTTTAGCAACGTTGCTAAGACTTAATAACTTCCTTACAAAATAGGGCTAAAGGTTTGTTGAGTTTTGGTACGTAAACATCACATGAAGTTATGGAGAATGAGAACACGAATTTTTGGCCAAAAATGGATTTGTTCGGTTTTATAACTAGACGATTCATATATCACATAAGAATTGATATACATGGTAAAAAGTCCATTGGCAAAATTACTTTTGCTTCTCGTATGATACTGTCAAATTAAAATAGAAATACTATTCTTCAAATTCATCAAAATTCTTCTCTTATAATGAGATTTTTCACCCTTATACGAGTATATAGAGTGTGAACACTGAAAACCGTGACATAGGCGTTTAACATGGGAAAACAGTTTTTTTCAAATATTATCTCATTCACTTCTTGTACATTTAGTCAATAAAATACTTGATATACCAAAAAATTTTTGTTTTAATTTTGTAATTTATTTAATAATACATTGTACAAAATAAATATAAAAATAATAAAAATATTAATTTGATCCGGGAGGGATTTAAACCAGTGAAAAATTATCATGGAGCCTTGATTTAACCAAGTCAGCTACCCAATACGTTTCCATGATTACTGTTTTTAATAAATTATAAGTAATAACTGTCAAGTAGGATTATACTTTCGTAAATATTTCAATAATAAGGCATTAAATTAGGAGTATTTAGATACTCTTCGATGCCAAATTAAATAATCTTTCTAACCATATCAAAAACTCCCACTATAGTCTTACGGGACAGATAATATTTGAAAAAAACTGTTTTCCTATGTTAAACGCCTATGTCACGGTTTTCAGTGTTCACACTGTACATATATAGTTATATTAAAGGACATCAATACCCTTAATCTTAATCGTGGTATGTTATTCTATGTTTATGAAATAAAATGGTATGTATCTAAAAATATAGTGCTGGTTGTATTTAGAAGGTGTTGTCATAAGATGTGAGTGATAGGTAAAAGGCAGAGCCGAAGTCGTTTATGTAAGAAATGTGTCAAGCTGCACATGATATTGCAACGTTTCCTCATGATAACAGCGCTAGACGCAATAAAAAACAATGTATATTGCAATAAAAGTGTCACAGTTTTATAATAAATATAAGATTTAATATAAATTTTTACGTGCTTTTAAATTGGCCATAAAGTAAATATAATGTTTGCGAGCGCTCGCTAGCGCAAGAGTTCTACTTTACCGACCAGAAATGAAATATTAAACAATATCCCGAGTACGAGAACGAGAACGAGAACGCGAATACTGCAGCCGCGTCTTAATTGCTTTCCCAAACGCTTTATCGTGCGCGGTTATCAAAATACATTAGAGCAAAATTAAATATGACGAGTTTTTAATTGAATTTGTAATTTCTATAGTTTCCCCAGCCCATTAACGGCGACAATAAAAGTTTACACAAGAAATTGATTAACCCTTGCCATTGCTATTGCTTTGTGCTGAACAACTATACCCAGCTGAACCGGCCCGTCCTACACACCAACACCAAAGCTATATTGCTATACGAATCACTACTACCTAACAATCGGAGATTATTTAACACGGAATTTTAAATGCTTTGCTCTGCTAAATACTCTTAAGATATCGGATGGTAATTACTATTAGGTACACTAAATATATCATCTACAATTCTACAACGACAACGCATATAACAAAAGTTTCGAGAAAAAGTAAGAATTCTTCATCAAATAGAAAGAATTTTTTTATTGACACGTCATAAGCAGTTGTTCCTAAAACTAAGAAGTTAAGAAATCTAATTTTACAACACTGATAGGGGACCATTAAGTTCAATGCGTCGCAGCTTTTTACCTCTCGGCTACCCTTGGTAAGGGAGGTATAGGGATCGTGCTAAAAATTGCATGTCGAGATTTTAACCTTTTCACGATGATGTCTGTATGTGTGTATGTGTGTGTGTGTGTGTGTGTGTGTGTGTGTGTGTGTGTGTGTGTGTGTGTATGTGTGTGTATGTTGACCCGATTCTAATATACAAAGATACCATTAGATTTTGGTGTAAATCGGATAACCGGTATTGGCACTTTACCCAAAGCTCATAATGGTTTTTCTTCAAACAATACCATTAAATGTAATTTTTTCGCATTTTGTGCTATTATAAAAATTAATGGTTATTGAATTTTCTACAGGTATACATTCATACTTTTTCTATATACTCCACAGATATATTTAAAAAATAATCTTTTTTATAAACCCCGATGCCTAAGGTAAACACAATTTTTTTGTTACACATTTCATATTTGAAATGTATGTAACTGACAGATAAATGTAACTGTCAAAGAACCTATCATTTCAAATTGGTAATGGCGATATATAATAATAATAAGATAGTAGATAAAGCAAAACTTATATGCAAAGGAACTTAATACAGTTTGCAGCATTACTAAATACGTAGTTATGTATTTAAGTTAATAAAAATTAAATAGGGAGAGGTATTGTGTTGGCCAAATCAGATTTTTTTAATATCTTGCCTCATTTGTCTCTGGATGATTAAATCTACTTTCAGGATCGTCAGAATTATCCTTGTTAATCAGTCGCGCCTGAGAAACAATTGAGGGATTATACTCCGACTCTCTCTCTCTCTTTCTTTCTCTCTCTCTCTCTCTCTGTTTTCTATAAAATGTTGGCTTCTTAATGTCTGCCGCATTTGGAGATTCGCTCAAGCTGGGCCGCAGTCTATCTGGTTACGTTATTTCTTTTTCAAAAGTTTAAATAATTTCTGACCAAAATTCTGCTAGCAATCATCTTCAAAATTGTCTAGTTAATTTGCGCGATGACGTTTTAACTTTGTTTTGACTGAGCACTCTAAATGGGTCTGCTGATTCGATTTGGGGGCAAAAGTTCGGGTCGCCCATTTTTTGATCAATTAATACATACTATACTTTCTTCACATTTCCGAACAGTTCGGTAAATAGTCGTCTGTCCAATATTTTGATCCCCAAAACGTTAACAATTTAAATTTCACGTTTGCGGTTATCTGTCCAACTAACCTATAGGTAGATTAGCATATTTCAAATTTGTATAACATCTTTTAGTATTTTTTCTGGTACCTATATTATAAAACAACTATTATGTATTGTTTATATCCAGTGACAACTAGTTTGGAATAGACCTTATTTAGTAAGAAAATTTGGTGCGTTATTTTTATCTAAAAATTTTTTTACATGCATTACGACCCCAAATTTATAATAGTTGGATCGATTTTTCTTTACGCATATTTCCTTAATACAATTTTGGAATAAAAAATTAATCTAAAAGGCAGACTTAATGTAGAATAAAAGTTGTTTTTGTTTATTTCCCCCCAATTAGATTTGCTATGGCGATGTATATTTATATTATTCGTTCGTCTACTAGGAATTGGAGTAAGTAAATATAACAATTTTCAGGAAATTATAAGAAACATTTGCCGAAGAACTGAAGTAGTATTTACGTACAAATTTCTTAGAACAATTAGAACGTCCTGTCGGTAACTTATTCACATGTCCGCGATATAGAACAGCGAATAAATTCCCAGAAGATTCCTCCTTATGTCAGTCAAGACATCTGTTACTACTTCCTTGACTGTACTAGTACAATAAAAGAAATAATAATAATAATAATAATATAATTGTCATTGCACGCCATAGGAGTATTTCTGTGCACAATTTATTTAGCCTATACTATAGTGCCTCTTTCCGTCTCTGTCGTTTATGTTCTGAGTGAGCGTGTGCTTTTGCCTCATGCCTGGTAATCGCGTAAATTCGTTAGCATCTGTCGGTCGCGCGGTGAGGTGTGAAATGATGTGTGGCCGACGTTGGGGGTGGTCGGGGTTCCATCTAGCGGTCAAGTCAGCCGTGTAGGTGGTAACCAACCGGACAACTGCCCTTCGGCTACGTAAACAACCCCTACCTCAAATCAAATCATGACAAAGATAACCAAGATAGCCTCAGAAACTCTGATGATATTTTAATAGGAATTAAAGAATATTATTTAAAGAAAAATGCTAAATGGGACTAGCTTTGCCGTTTTTTAATGCATTTATATTCAGATTAAAAATACATAGTAGTAAAATATAATAGAATGTTCATACTTTCATTAATATTAAACTAAAATTTGATTATATTGATTTTTAGAAATTGGCAAATGCATCCCTATCTTTCATTTTTTCCTTTAATATGGTACATCTCTTGCCAAAATACTGTTACGTGGTTTACAGACTGCTAAAAAATTGTAAAAAATAATAAAGTATTTTGTATTGCAAGTAATTTATTATTTACAGTAAAAAAATCTGATGTGGCCACAGGGTTGGCCTGATTTAAATCATGATTTAAATCAACTGATTTTTTTAAAAAAATCACTGATTTTTATTGCAGATGAAAAAAAGATTCAAATTGTAATAAAAATGAATTTATTTACTACAAAAGTAAAAATAAGAACAAAAATATGGACTGTATTTGAATTCTAACACATTACTGATTACATGTTTTGACCTATTTTATTTAGGTATGTATTGTTTAAAAAGACACGCGCGCGTGGGTACGTTACTAAATTTATGAAAAAATTCAAATGCATCTTTTAGGGTTTATTACAGATTTCGTTTTCGTTTATCAAATAAAATATTTATATTGCTTTTAGAACAATTAAAAAAGTACAATAACACCACTAGATCTTTAAAAATAGAAAAAAATCAAAAAATCATGATTTATTTGATTTTTTTAAATAAATCAATGATTTTTGATTTTTTTAAATATATCATGATTTTTTCCAACCCTGTGTAGCCAACACAAAACCTCCCGCTATTTAATTTTTATTAATTTAAATACATACCTACGTATTTACTAATGCTGCAAACTATATTATGTTTTTAAAATGTCACCATTATTGATATCAAGTGATTAGTTTTTTGACAGTGACATTTACCTGTCAGTTACTTACATTTGAAATATGAAATGTATAACAAAGGAATTGAGTTTATCTTAGGCTTCGGGATTTATATAAAGATTAATTTTTAAATTTATCTGTGAAACTAATGAATTTCAAATAAAAATTTATTAATATTTGATATAAAAACTACATGTATCAATTTTTAAATTATTAAAATATCTTTCAGAACTCATATTATTAATTGGGAAAATACTACCTTTTTTTTAGTTTATGTTCTGTATTTATTAATTTTAACCCAACGTTTCGGCACCATAAACTGGTGCCTTCTTCAGGGGATACATGATAATATGTTAAAAAAACAATAATAACAAGTAACCAAGGTAACAAGAAATATTCATAAATGTTACCTTTTTTATGTATACAATTTTCTAGACAATAAGTGATCTGTAAAACGTCTCTGAGTTATACAGATCACTTCTCTGCCAGTTTTTGGGACGGTTTATCCTCTGGCAAAAGGAGATTTTTTTTCCTGAGAAGATGCATGTTCGCCGTCCATGTTATTGCCGGGCATGCATATATTGTCTAGAAAATTGTATACATAAAAAAGGTAACATTTATGAATATTTCTTGTTACCTTGGTTACTTGTTATTATTGTTTTTTTAACATATTTATGTCAATGTA
This sequence comes from Ophonus ardosiacus, assembly GCA_943142095.1. Lineage (NCBI taxonomy): Eukaryota > Metazoa > Arthropoda > Insecta > Coleoptera > Carabidae > Ophonus > Ophonus ardosiacus. The sequence goes on from OW964827.1 coordinate 42,131,431, forward strand.
TCCCCTGAAGAAGGCACCAGTTTATGGTGCCGAAACGTTGGGTTAAAATTAATAAATACAGAACATAAACTAAAAAAAAGGTAGTATTTTTCCAATCAATTTTTAATTATTAATAGAGGCTGAGATCTAACACCTTTATTTTTTAATTGTTATAAACAAAATATAAATACATCGAAAATAAATTTACGTTCAAATTATTCACAAAGCCTATGGTTACAACATTAAAATTTAATTTTTTTCCATTCGTACATTTGAATATTAGATATCAATGAAGTTGAACATTTCTTTAAACGTCCAAAAAATGGGGGTCATTTTTTAAAAATATTGTCATTATTTTTATATTAATTAATTTAAAAATATGAAACATTGTAATTACGTAGATATGTATAATCCATAATTTAAATTTTTGATTTTTTTTAAAACAAGTTATTGAGGTTCAAAGTCAACTGACTATAATTCTGAAATGGATAGTAGGCAGTTATTTTGAAAAGATATATTTTTTACTACTGTAAATACTGGAGTCAATAAATTACTTACAATATAAAATGTATTATTTATACAAAATTTTACCAGCCTATAAACCCATGTAACAGTATTTAGGGCAGAACTGTGTACGCAAATTATATTGTCTCAAAAATTAATAAGTGTGTGTGTGTGTGTGTGTGTAAGCGCGAGCGCGCGCGTGTGTGTGGTGATTGTAGGTAATTAATAATAAAAATCTTCGTTAAAACAAAAACCGTTATTAACCATACAGGAGTGAATTCCATTTGTTGAGAGTCGTATTCATAAAGAAACAAGGTTTTAAAGCAACGCATAGAAAACTCAAATAGGCTATTTCCCAGTGGAACCTTAAGGCCTACGCACACTGCTACACACTCACACACAGACACCCACACTGTTAACATAGTGCACACACTCACACATACACCAACAGTGAGGCATTTCATATTCTCGGATTAGAATATATTCAAGCGGAAGGCATATTTCACGTAAAAATGCAAGAGTTTTCAAGAGTTTACCCTCCAGGCCTCATACCACCCTCTCGCGACGCGAGACGCCCAGTGGCGTAGAAAGATTTTTTTTATTTGAATTTAAATGCAATATGTTTGTGACTGGTTTAAGAATAAACTTTAAACTACCATTGAAATGACAGCTTAATAAAGTCAATATTTCGCAATTTGAAAACGAATTATTTAAAATCAAGAAAAAACTTTCAGAGTTAATAATGCTGAGAAACTTGACGTTTTGTACCTTAGTGTTTATAAGGAACATCACGTATTCTGTGATTTATATAAAACTATCTAAACTACTAATTGTCTACAATATTTTACAGATATATTTATATTGGTTATTATAGCAATAAGTATTTGTGTATTTTATGATATGACATTGGTGCAATGAATATCGATTCCTATAAGTTCCTTTACAATTAGACTTTGGTTATACTCGTTATAAAATAACAGTATAGCTTTGGTAAACTTCTCGACTGTGGTTTTGATTAGGTGTTAACAATTACTCGAAACATCAGTAAAACACCTTCTATTCTCGCTGCATTCTTGTATCTTCTTCCGGGTAGGTAATATTACAAAATATTACATCTCATGTAGGTACACAAAATACATTCAGTTCTACGAAGTATACAAAAAATTATAAAAAGCATATACACATCAGTTTGCTCGCAAATTCGCCAATAGAATGTAAGATCTTATTTATCCAAAAGCAGGTACAAGAGTGCACTGAATCGTCGGTGTTGTAAGAGAATAATTGCTGTTTGACTGAAATATCGAGTAACACTAGTATAGTGTTTAAAATAAATAAATAAACACATATATTATCACGGCATATTATAATGCCATAATCGTACCGTATACGAACATACATTAATCGTCATCTCACGATCACTTATTGCTGGTGTGGTGAATGCACCACAGGGGTTACCATTTAAAATTCAAAATTGAAAAAAGTATTTTGCTGATTCCTATAGCTTTCGTTGCAAACTAGACTTTGTTCTTGTTATATGATCAATAATTAACATTGGCTGCTCTGGCATTTAACCACAAATATTTATTAAGTATTACCCAGTAATATCTTAGGTTTCCTACCATTTTTAAAATTACACTTATATAACTTTGAGGTTTGGATCGACTCGGCCCGAAAATAAAAATTACCGGCCCGACTCGAGATCGACTCGACAACAGAATTAGCTAGCCCGGCTAGAAAATTGACTCGAAATCGGGCCGGGCTTCGAGCCGGGCCGGTCCAAAGCTCGAAATTGGGTGTATCCGGCATTCTTAATGTTGATTTTTATGTTAAGGCGAAATGTTTAACTTTTTTCGTGTCAAACTTATAAAAAACCTCTACATTCTTATAACTTTCAACATTAGTTAACATAAGTAGTTAAAAAAGCGAACCTTCTAGTGTAAGTTTGTTATAAAAATTACAGACCTACGAGTATTTAACACTTTGTTTACCAAATAATTTAAACAACTTTTTCACAAATCTTATATAAAAAAATATAATTTACAAAAGGATTTTTTATCTAACTTTGTTTCTGCTCAAAAATAGGACAAGAAATCATTATGGTAGAAACAAAAATCACTTTTATTTAAGTATACGAGTAATAACAATAATAATAGCAACATCACAATATAATTATTATGCTTTAATGAATAACCTTGAATTTTTGAAATAAAATAATATATTTTTATTTTTTAATATGTGAAGTGTGTTGTAATTAAATCATTTTGATCCTTTTTAACTTCATCCATTTTCATTAAAATATTAAGGAAACTGTGCATCTGATTGAACTATAAGATTTTTCGGGCCGGCCCGAAAAGCTCGAATTTTCGGGCTGGGCCAAAATTAAAAGTCCGACTCGCCTCGATTTTTGAAAATGATTAGCCCGATTCGGCCCGATAAAAAATATCTTCGGCCCGGCTCGATGATCGACTCGAAATCGGGGCGGGCTTCGGGCCGGGCCGGGCTAAAGCTCGAAATCGAGTGCATCTCTAACTTCAGAAATACTTGGATTATTTTCCAATAATGTACTTAATACCATATTTATTTCGTAAGATATTTAAGTACTCTTCTATTTAATGTACATATATTCAATACCTATACAAATCTGTCTATAGCTATTGACGCATTTATATTTTACGGGATCTAGGCCCCTAAAATATTAAATAAGTTCACTATTTGAGAAATAGCATTTTTGAGTAAAATATTTGGAACACATTTTCATCATTATATTTAGATGGAATATGATTGTTTTTGGCAGAATATGACAGATTACACTATATTTGAGTGTATACAAGCTTTTGAAGGGCTTCCGTGGTGCCCTTGCCTACGCAGTTAAAGCACAGTTTTGTAGTATTGAATTTACTGTAAAACACTCTAAAAACACGCATTTCGCCTAGAAAACACATTCTGTAGCTATTTGGATACACTTTATGAAAAACAGTTTTTTCATCAGATTTCAACGTTTCTCGGTGTAAAACAAAATTTTTAAGTAAAACTTTTGGAACACTGATTCTTCCATATATTTTGATGGATTATGATAACATTCTAGAAGTATGAAGCAAAAATGGAATTAATTTTATGAGCAAATGGCTGTTCAGATAAACAAGTATAAGAACTAAAATATTTGACTCTCTTCTTCAAATCGTAGTGCTAGTAATAATACAATTCAATTGCATCAATTCTAAAAATCTGCTTCAGGAGAAACAAATCTATTCTCTCCTTACGCGCTGTCATCTTTCGCAATAAAATTCTCCGTCTCCGCTTATGATTGCAAGCTAATCTTCATGCACCTAGTCGATAAAACACAGCACCCGAGCTACCCTGTGGTGTACCGCGAGGGTAGCGGGTAGCTGAAGGGCACAGGGGGAAGCTCTTGACATTTTCCTCGTTTTTTTCATTTCGATAGAGATTCTATGTCGCATCTGTTTAATTATACATAGAGAAAGTTGCAGGGGTTGCAAGTTGTATGCGGTAGGGGGGAGGATTTCAACCCCCTGGCCACTTAGGGAAGAGATAAAGAAAGAAAAAGGGTTTTGTTTTTAACAGATGTTTGTTTATAAATATATCATCACGGCTTATTATTCATTGTTGAGAAAGTCATGACAATATATTCGTCTTTGCGTTATCTATTGCATAATGACCCCCCCCCCCCCTTATCCTATTGTAGAACGGTGATGCTGCCCCGTGTGAAAGTTTAGGTATTTACAGCTCTAGTTCCGGTTCAGGGCGTCTGATAGTCAATTGTTCGTTGTGGCTTGCCAGGACGCCACCGACGCTCTATTGTTTCCCGCTCTGGCCGCTCGTAAAATATCTGCAATTTCCCCTGAATACTTGAGCTTGTAAACATTGCCACCGCGGTCGTGTGGCGCTAGTAGTTAGCGAGGTAATAACACTTCAACCACCGAACCAAACTTACCCCATAACTAAGGGGACTCCGTAGATAGAATAGAAAGCACACAATACTAGAAAGATTTCGGTAATGACGATATATTTGTATTGTTTTGCATTTGCATTTATTAATGAAAGATTAATGCCCGGTTGCAGAAACGTTCATCAATTCCTTAATCAATCAACGATTCATCAAAAGGAACAAATGTAACGCGATTTTTTGACAGCAATAATTTAAGGATGTGTTCGATGTTACACTTTTATCACCCTAATATCTAAATCTTAAATTTATAAGCCCTAAATATATGATTATTTAGGATTTTAGGAATTAGATTTTAGGGTTTTGCAGGAGCACACTATGACTGTGTCCGATGTCGCATTTTGGCATTTAATATTTAGGATTTAGGTCTTCTTCACAAAAATACAACTCCGAATGACACACTAGTGATATCCATTGGTTTGTATAGCAACACTTTTTTAGAACAACAAAAATTAATTATACAATTCTATTCAATTTGATGTTTGAGAGTAAATGTTAATACTATATTTTATAAAAAAGAAGATAAGAAGTTTTTCTTTGACAGTAAATTTGTTTAATTCATCCGCGTCAACTTCAAGACATAGTGTGCTCCTGCAAAACACTAAAATCTAATTCCTAAAATCCTAAATAATCACTAGATTTAGGGTATAAATATTTAAGATTTAGATATTAGGGTGATAAAAGTGCAACATCGGACACAGCCTAAGCCTTGAAGTTGACACGCATTAATTAAACAAACTATGTCCGTTGCTATAATTTCTACAAAACGTCAAATTTACTGTCAAAGAGTAGCTTCTTAGATTCTATTTTATGAAATATAAAATAATCTTTTAATCTCAAGCATCAAATTAAATCGAATTGTATAATTCATTTTTGTTATCCTAAGGTGTTGCTGTACAAACCAATGGATGTCATTAGTGTGTCATTCGAAGTTGTATTTATGTGAAGAAAACCAAAATCCTAAATGCCAGAATGCGACATCGGACATAGCCTAAATGTCATAAGAACGAAGAAACTAAACTGATTCGAATTTGTTTATTTTAATGGTCTCCTAACTGAACTTAAATAGACGTAACAATCTTCATGACAAATACTTCCAGAAAACTAAAATAGTACCATGTTATAATGAATCTTACAGATCGCAGTGACAAAAGCGACTAGCGTTTAAAGCCGTAAACTTAATAATAAACAAAAACAAATAAACACTAAAACGAGCGTTCTGAAAACATTTCTCCTACCAAATAAACATCATATTGTTGTATAAATATAATAAATTCATGCAAGACAATGTTCCCATTCGTATCCAAATCTAATCATGGAAAATTCTTGTGCAATACAGAGTTCCAGTGCACGATGCAATCGTGTATATGTAATAAATATAGCATTATATTAAATTCCCAACCGTTTCTGAGGTCTACAGGACTCAAGAGCCTCCATCCAAACTTTTACATTGCATCAGAGAGGGTTGGGAATCGGAAATATACGAACAGATCCGAGAAGAAACTCGGGGAGCAGAAAAAAGAATGATTTAATTTCTGCGGAACGAGATTAGCAATCGAGAAGGAAATTATTGCTTCGAGAACTACAGTTATTTATTGGCAAAGAGATTGAAATAAAAATACATTCACAATAATTTTAGAACCTGCCTCAGTTGCAATTTACAACCACTCTTTAATTATTCCTAAAAAGTGAAACTTTGGAAATTAAAAGGTTTAAGGTTTAAAATTTTAGTTGTTAATGGCAACATGGAAATGTCTCTGCTTAGCTTTCAATAATTTTAAGGCTGTGTCCAATGGTGCACTTTTATCAGCCTAATATCTAAATCCTAAATTTATATGCCCTCAATAACGTCATTATTCAGGATGTTAGGAATTAGATTTTAGGGTTTTGCAGGACCACATTATGCATTGAAGTTGATGCGCACTAATTAAACAAAACATGTTCGTTATAATTCGCTATAATTGGTGAAAAATATTAAATTTACTGTCAAATAATTGTTTTTTTAGCTTTTAATTTATTAAATATAATATTAACATTTCCTCTAAAGCATCAAATTAAATCGAATTGTATAATTCATTTTTGTTGTTCTAAAGTGGTGCCATACAAACCAATGGATGTCATTAGTGTGCCATTCGGAGTTGTATTTATGTGAGGAAGACGCAAATCCTAAAAACTAAATGCCAAAATGCGACATTGGACACAGCCTAGGTCAACATCAAAATTGATTGTGAACATAGGTGCAGTTTAATTTCAAGGTCATTTATGAATTGCATGAATTAAGATTTTAGCTCTGAACATTCTGTCAAATTCAGTAATGATGTTTACTTAGTTTTTATCAGGGTACATAAGATTCTACTGTTATTTTATAATTATATATATATTACAATAAAAGCATTCAAAATTCAAAACTAAGTCAACTGTTAAACAGCAAAGGTAAAACCAAATTTGTGAAAAATAAGATACTGACACAATGTCAGTGACACTGACAGAAAATAACGCTACACGTAAGGCTAAGAATCTGCTAATATATCTCAATTAATAAATGAACTTGCGTTGCAGCGAAAATATTGTCAACAATGAGCATCGTTTTAAAATAAAATATCCTAACGTAGTCGAAATAATACGAATTTTTGAAAGAGAAGCATATTAAAGCCATCCTTACTGCACTCGCTTCTTGTCATTGCAAATGAGAGAGATAAATGTATGCCAGTTTGTTAATTCGTTTATCATACAGATGACCTCGATCGGACTTCCTTAAAAAATTAAACTGTACTTTTATTTTCTCCGATGTTTTTCGTCAGCAAAATGCAAATATTCTTTGGTGTCCCATTTTTCTTTCTTTTTGATGATCGTGCATTATCGATGTGTAGTTGTTTTACAACCATTAGTGTTGTTCCTGTGCGTGTGTTAGTGTTTTGTTTTTACGCTTGCTGTTTGTTTTACCCCCACCAAGCAACCCCCCAACCCCTAAGCCTGTACGCTGCTCGTTTGTTCCGCTTTTAAACAAATTATATACAATTTTTTTCCGTGTGCGTTTGATGGTTTTAATAGGCTTTTGCGTGGCGGCATAGGCTATTACCTTTATTTATAATAGCGAAGGAAAATTTATCGTCATGTGTTCATTCGTACATATTATTCATGTGGAGTTTTTTTGCAGATGGTGAAAGATTTTAGCGTGTTTAGTTTCATCAACAAAACACCAAGATTTTATTCGGTATTATTCGTAAACATATTCCGAACGCCATAATATTGAGGTTCATCAAGGTTCAAAATTGCGAATCATGTATTCCTTCAGTTTTGTAAAAATCTTTAGAGTTATTATAGCTTGCTGATTTATACTTTGGGAACAATCGAGCTATTTCTGGTTGGGTTCTTACATTCTTGGGGAAATCAGATTGTAAACGTCCGTCTTGATTTTTATTGACACAGTAGACTTCTTTACAAAACAATAGAACAAGCCAAGTATAACCTACTTCGATCAGTAAACAATTCATTCTCACTCTATCTAACATCTCTCAAGGAAGTGATCACTCAAGATCATAATCTAGATCTCAGAAGAGTTATTCCCTTAATTCCGTCACAAAACGTAGAAAGCAAATCTTTCTATTGCAGATATAGAATCAGATTTCGGTAATGACGATATATCTGTAATGTGGAGAGAGTACCACAGGGATCATTTTTGAACGAAATTAAAAGTGGAGAATTTTCAAAATAACAACTACTTATGATATCTGTGGGTGGCGTAATGCATTTACATAATTATTTGAATTTTTTACATCTATAGATTTCTGCAATTTAATTTAACTCAGGATCATGTTTAAATATTAGAAAATTACTCACTGGACGTTAAGAAATAAAAAATAGACCGTGATGAGCAATTACATAATAATTATAGTATAATTCACGTAAGAATGGCATTGCGCAATGTTTCGTTTATATGTAGTTCAATTCGCTCCATGATCTATGCTGGCACTAACTAAGAAACATATCTTTTACTATATCAAAAAAATAATCTGTTGTGACCAGCACAATACCACTCGCCGTTTCCATTTTATGTTATATAAGTATTGTATTGCACTTCGCCGTAGAAGCGTAATTTTATAATAAAAAATTTCCATTTCTTGTGTACACAAAAAAATTAATTCTTTTATTGTATGTATTCCTAAATGTCAGAGATAATTCCAATTCATTTAAAAGATTAGCGTCATTTCTTATGGATATATGCATTTCAGTAATGTCAGTAAAACTGTTGATTTTTGACACTGATATTTATTTGTCAATTACAAACATTTGAATTTGTCATTTGGTTTCCTTGGCGTAGTTTGGACTGTATGATTTATTACATCAGATTATTTTATATATTATATTCTTTATCTCTAAATCTATAGAAGATATTATAAAAAAATTAAATTTATCGGTTTTATAATTTAATGTTCTTTATTATTTGTAATATCATAAATTTTCAAAAATAATATTTAGAATATTTTTTTTAAGTCACTACTACTTCCGGTTGTCTATTTGTTATCAAAGCCTTATCAGCTCTTTCTATTTATGTTCGATTGAGGAATCCGTAGTTAAATATGACGTATTTGAGAAACCGTGGTTACAACATCCATCCATACATAAATACACACACACACACACACATCATTATAAAAATGTAATAATCGGATTCTAAAGGCTTTAAAACGTGCATAATCACTAAAATATGGATATGCGAATTTTAGCATGATTCCAATACCTCTCTTAGCAAGAGTTAAAAACGCACATTCTAGTCATGTTTGATAGCTTTTTTTAATTTATTGATAAATCACGTAAATCAACACGAGACACAAAAATGATCAAATATACGCCACGCCAATGTATTAAGAACTACGTGGAGAATTCCAAATTATTTCCTGAATAGAATTATAAGATACGTCGCCTTATGAACAAATTCTATAACCTATGTGGCAAAAAGAAACTAGGTACTTAAATTATGTATAACGTCAAGAATCATACACTTTTTATTGCACAATGTCATTCTTACGTGAAGAATACTGTAGACATTTTTGTAGGTCGTTTTTATAGAAACGCTTAAACTTTAAAATGTTATAACTTGTGACTAAGATATTTTTTGCGAGAAACAGTTTTACGAAACTGTAAGGTATTCTTGAAGGTACATGTCGCTATTGTAACTCATATTTACAATATTTGTACTATGGTTGTTTTTCCAAAAGCTCCTCAATTGTTTTTAAACTCTGAAAATATTTGAAATTTTTCCTATAGGTCTGAAATTTATTCTAGAATGTCTTACACATATTGAAATTATTTCCAAAGTCCTGATTTTTTTAAAATGTTTTATACATTTTGAAATTATTTCCAATGGTCTAAATTTTAATCCACACTGAATGAAAATATTTGAATTTATTGCCAAAGGTCTGAAATTTAGATGAAACTGTCTAAAACTTTTTAAATTTGTTCCCAATTGTTTCAAATTCTGTTAACTCATTATTAGTATTATATCACAAATTATAAATATAAGATTACCAGATGATATTACATACTAAATTTATACTTCCCGGTAGGTAGGTACCTAAATAATTTATATTTGGTATATTATTGCTTCCTATGTGAATCAATACTCAATTACATTTTTTGATCTCCCTTGGAAGTTTCCCCACCGACGTCTATGGCTGGTAATTGACGTTGAGGGGAGCGGGGGCGGCGTCGTCGGCTGAGATCAAAGGCCCGGCGCGGCGCGTCGCGACGGCGTGAGGCAGGTCGGGCGCTCCGCGTTTTTGTAAACACGAGTTTCGGCGCCGGAACTACAAGTACACGACACGAAAGGGAACCGGAAGTCAAACGCAGACTCGACAGGGACGTACGGAGGGCTTTCACACCCTATCAACATAATATTTGGAAATGGTTTTTATACCAAAATAGCAGAGGTCTCTAATAATATCAGATTCGCAGATAAGGTGTTGGCATTGTGAGCTATTTCCATAAAGTTGTATCTGGTTTTATGTGGACCGAGTGAGGTAAAGCCCTGGATAGTCAAAGGTACATCGATAACAAAATTGCTTAATTTTATTGAAGAAGAACACGCTGGGGATAATTTTATCTTCTGGGCGGATCTTTCGTCTTGCACGACAAACTAAAAATTGGCTATAGACTTAAACATACCATTTGTTCCTCGAAACGACAATCCCCCTAACTTTACCCACGCTTGTCCCTAAGATTTTTGTGCTTTTTTATCTCGAAAAATTTATTATGGAAGATGGGAGCCCAAAATGAGCACGAACTACAACGCAGAATATACACGAATCAGGAATATCCGGGACGTAAATATCGTCGAAAACGCTAGGTGCCGCGCTTTATTTAATTCAAGTTCATAATTTTCTTATTTATGAAACAGTTAATTAATAAGTATTACGAATCTTGCCGACCCACGTGGAGTAACGGTAGCGCTATCACTTCACGCTCCAACTGTCCCGGGTTCGAAACCCGGATAAGGTATGGTTGTTGCGTGCGTCTTTCATCATTTCATATTCATCAACTTCGAATAAAAAAATACAGCGATATAAAGATTAGAATGAAAAATTGTCTCATCCCCATAAAATATCATCGCTTATATGTATCCACTATAAAAAAAATAAAGTATTACGAATCTTTAAGTAAACACATTATGTTTACAAAAAAATGTTATGGTTTCTTCCAAAACTTATGGGACATAAGTTAAAATGAAGTAAAATTTAAAAAATCTAAATAGCGCTACTTCGAGAGTTGAGAATACGGACCAATGAATATAGCTTCCAAAATGAATGTAGTAGTGACAAATAAATATTTATTATTTACTGCTTATTAGATAGTGAAATAAGTATAACGAGAATATGTAGCAATAAAGTGGTGTAGAAATAAATAAGTGTTGGTCTCATAACGCTAATTTTATGCGTGGTCGATCTGTAGTATAATCAGCAGCCAGTTAGAGTAACGAGCAGAAAATACTCAGAGTAAAGACACTCGTAAACCGTCACTTACACCACTCACATTTGTCAATTTTGATTTACGACGCTGTAAACTTTACGTGTTGTAAATTGTAAACCAGTAAAAACTTGCACGTGTACCACGACTCCCACCCTCTGGCAAGGAAGGGGTAGTCACGTGACATATCGTACACTGTTTTATTTTAAGGTTTATTGGATGGTGGATCTGTTAGAATATTGCTTTATTTACCGGTTAAATGTTGGTAAACAACATAAACTTTATTTATTTCTGTTTACCGGATGTTATACCAGGCAATGCTATATTTGGAATTGTTTTCATTAATACAGAAAGCAGATTTATTTTTATTTTTCTTTTAGATAGACGGATTCTACATTTCCAATCTATTTTTATTTCATATCTTTCCAGATATTTGAAAGATCTTCTTATATTTATTACACACTTACATCATAATTTCAGGTACAAACTTTAAGGGCATGTACTGACCAAAATTAGTACAGAAAAGAGGTAAACCAAAATGGGTCCGATCTTCAATAGTTTCCGGAGTATAAATGAGACTTTTTGTTTGTTGAGAGGCCATCTCACATTTGCTTTTTTTTAAAAATATTTGTTGTGTCTCATGTCGCATTTTGGCATTTAGTATTGGTTTGTATGACAACACTTTAGAAGAACAAAAAAAGAATTGTACAATTTGATTTAATTTGATGCTTCAGATTAAATGTTAATATTATACAGAGTGATCAAGAATGATTGAAAGTGCCGCCTCGTTCCGATATTTTGTTTGCCACATCGTTGTGATAGTGAAATACGATTGACAAATAGCATTTGACAGGTTGCATTGGCGTATAGTGAATTTTTGAAGGGCGATGAAAATAATTGTATTGAGGATATTTAGAGTAGAATCAATTTATTTACGAAAATATTGTTCTAAAATTAACTGGAGATGTTCTTCAGCAAACACCATCTAACGTAAAGATTTGACTAAATAGCAGTTTAATTTTAATACATAAAAGAACCGTATATGTTAAAAAAAATTCAAAATACGTAACGGCGCTGACTTTTCCAAAATGTCGGTAATATAAGTAACACAATTTGACATTGACGGTAAACTGATGCTATTTCTTTTTTCGTGGAATATAATTTTGATCATAATCAGAACTTATTCAAATCACGTGACATTCAATCATTCTGGATTACTCATAAAACAGGCTAAGAAGCAATTCTTTGACAACAAATTTGACACTTTGCACAAATTATAGCAACGAACATGATTTGTTTAATTGTTTGAGCCCTTATCGGCAGTTTTTTTTTTATGACAATCTTAATAATGAATCGATTTTCATATATTGTGCCAAAAATAAAGGATCTCGGTAGAAGATAAATTTAAACTAGAAGATAACCCTTTAAATGCCGGTCGAAATTTTATCACCCGTCATTTGGTCAACAGTTTTTGTAAGGTTCCAGTCTAAAGTCGAAAGAAATTTCTCACGATTTGTGTATGAGCTCAAACTCATAATAATTCGACCGGTTTACATTTTCAACAAATCTACATTGTTGGTTATTAATTTCTCCAAAATTCTTTCGGCTACTTGAAATGCAGACTTCCAGATTGAATAGAAAACAACTTTGTAAAAATCCAGCGCGTACAGTAAATCCTATCTTACAAGACATATGGGACAATGATCACAGAAAAATGTGCAGGTCTTAGGGATACAATGCCTAAAAGAATTAAAGTTGGTATTACGATGCATTAGATTTCAAATCACGTGACATTCAATCATTCTGGATTACTCATAAAACAGGCTAAGAAGCAATTCTTTGACAACAAATTTGACACTTTGCACAAATTATAGCAACGAACATGATTTGTTTAATTGTTTGAGCCCTTATCGGCAGTTTTTTTTTTATGACAATCTTAATAATGAATCGATTTTCATATATTGTGCCAAAAATAAAGGATCTCGGTAGAAGATAAATTTAAACTAGAAGATAACCCTTTAAATGCCGGTCGAAATTTTATCACCCGTCATTTGGTCAACAGTTTTTGTAAGGTTCCAGTCTAAAGTCGAAAGAAATTTCTCACGATTTGTGTATGAGCTCAAACTCATAATAATTCGACCGGTTTACATTTTCAACAAATCTACATTGTTGGTTATTAATTTCTCCAAAATTCTTTCGGCTACTTGAAATGCAGACTTCCAGATTGAATAGAAAACAACTTTGTAAAAATCCAGCGCGTACAGTAAATCCTATCTTACAAGACATATGGGACAATGATCACAGAAAAATGTGCAGGTCTTAGGGATACAATGCCTAAAAGAATTAAAGTTGGTATTACGATGCATTAGATTTCAAACTTGTAAGAAATTTGTTGAAATTTCTCACCATCTGCATAGGTTTTATAATTTGTTTGTTGAAAATGTGAACCGGCTGAAATGTTATGAGTTTGGCATTGTAGGTTTTCTAATTTGATGAAAATGTAAGCCGATCGAACTATTATGAGTCTGGGTTCGTGTACCGTTTCTTATCTTGTCGAAATCTGCAGGTGTGAGGGATCCATAGAATCCGTTGTAATTTAGAGAAAATACTCCTTCCCTGTTGTAAGTAATTCATGGGGTAGGTTGCTCGGAAGTACGATGTGGGCCTACGCACGCGCAGTGCCTCGGTTAATAATGCACCGAGTCGGTTTACACTCATGCATGATACAGCAGTACGCAGATAGCGGCATGTATTATAGATAGCTTGGGAGATCGTGTAAACATACAGCCTCTAGCGACAGAAAACACGGAGAGGGCGGGGACGAAGGGGATGCTTCACTCAAGGATAACAGGGAAAGAAAACGGAGAATGTATCGTAATACAGATAAAGTTTAGATGCTGTAAGAAAGAAATTGCAAACACTAAATGAAAGATAGAGGAATAGAATTACGGTACATATTTTCTGTTTTGATAACTATTACCCATCCAACTTTTAGCTGTGCTTATACGAGCTTAAACTCTTGATAGTTCGGTCAGTTCACGTTTTCGACAAACATATTACAAAACTTACGAAAGAAAATGATGAAAAATTTCTAAAATTTCTTTCGACTAGTTTAAAATATAGATTTTATAATATAAATAATAACAGCTTTAATTCTATCAAGCATTGTATAACTAAGCCCTGCACATTTTTTTTTTTTAGTATTATCTCATAATCGTATGTCTTCCAGAGTAGGTTTTACCGTACGCACTGGATTTTTACGAGAAAAATTTTCATTGTGCCAAAGTAAAGGGTCTCATTAGAAGCTAAATGTGGACTAGAAGATGACCCTTTCAATGCCGGTCTAATTATTATCATCATTCATTTGGCCTACAGTTTTTTAAAGTTTTAAGTTTAAAATTAAAGCAGCCGAAAGAATTTTGACGAAATTTCACCTAGTTTACATGCAGTTTTGAAAACTGTTCTGAACACGTTTTTAGTTTCGAAAACGCTATGTATACGGGGCCAAAACAGGTTTGATATAACTCAAAACCATTTTGATGCTGTAAAATTAAAATCGTTTTGAAAACAGTTTTTAAACTGCATGTAAACTAAGTATATTTGGGCAGATTTTATAATTCGTTGAAAATGTAAATCGGCCGAATTACTATGAGTGTAAACTCGTATAGTCCAAAAATAGACTTTTTCTACTCCATACGTGAAGTGAGTACTTCACGTATCAATTTCTTTGTGTGAAGTTTGATTTTTTGTACACAGTTCGTGAAGTAACACTTCACACACAGTTCATTATTTCAAATATTACAAAATGAATTGTATTTTAATAAAACAAAGCTGTTAAACCCCCGTAACGTTGGTAACCATGGTTATACAAGTCGATAATACAGAGGCTTTACGTTAAAAGAATGACAATGTCAAGAAAAAATTATATTTTATTGCAAGGTCGTAGAAAAAGTATAGTATGTAACACGTGTGTGAAGCCTATTTTACATTCGAGTGGTTTGTAACACTCGCCTTCGGCTCGTGTCACAATCTCCACCCTCATGTAAAAATTTCAGCTTCACACACATAATATACTATTGTCGGGTCTAGCAATAAAAATATAAATATCGTAATTTTGACAAAGTAGCACGTTACTATGGCGCTCTGTTGAAATGAAGACATGCATTGAATGGATTCCCTGCCTACTCTGTGTAGTAAAATAATCTTCCTGTTACTTTAACATAAATGCTATTTCGTTTGAAATAATTTTTGGCTCTGTAATTTTCATTCCAATAAGAACTTTTCAATTCTTGTACAATCAATATCTAGATTTTAAAATCTTATATATTAATCCTCCTTGTTGACAATTCTGTCATCATCACCACTATCATCATCATAATCTTTTTCGGGTGGTGCTCCTTTTGGGATGAAGTTTCTGCGCGCCCTTGGTAGACATGAAAGTTTAACATCTCCTGTAGTCTGTATTTGACATTAAGATGTATTGCGGCCGCGCGAGTTGCATATTTCATGCGCTCTCCAGCTGTATAATATCTATTCATGCGACGCATCGATACGTCTGAATTTTTTATCATTGCGAACTGAATTATTCCGAAGGGGTTACATTACAGGGGAGGGAATGGGATTAGGAATACACCCTCAAAGCGCATGCGAACACTTCAGCAGATTATCATTGTTGACAAGATCGATTTACCCGAAGACAAGACACGGAGACAACCACAAAAAATAGAATTGTGTTTCTTTCTTGATAGTTTTGCCGTGAAATTGTTGCGTTGTGTAACAAAGAGGACACCTGCTTTCCATAAAATATAATGCTGATACCTATAAGTATATAATCTTTCTTCGCTAATTAAGTTACTTTTTATAATATGAATATAAGATTGCCACAAATCAGTGTAATTTCAGAACCTATAACTGTTTGAAATACTTCATTTATTAGTTGCTTTTGGCAAATCTGTCAACCAGTTTTCATCTCTCATTGAGTGCATAAACACTTTATTAATTACTCAAATCATAGAAACGTTTAAGATATAACGTACGTAAAACAAAAGTGTTAAGAATAAAATTACGTTCCAAATTATTAAATAAGGTATAATCTAGTTATCAATGGACATAATAAATACATAATAGTTGCTTTATAATATACCATATTAAAATTGCCAGAAAGTTTACTATTACTTACCGATTAGTTAGATACATAGCTGAAACGTAATAGTTATTAACGTCATTAGGCCGATATGAGGCAAATAATGGACGCGACTGAGGTTTATAATCAGTCGAGTTCGTTATTATTTGCATATCAGCCATGTGGCGTTCAAGATTTTTCGTAATAACATAAAATTTAAACATTTACGAATTAATGTATTATAATTATATAATTAATTAATAAAATTCTTCTATTTATGTCATACTGAACAACTTTTTTGGTTAATTTATAAATTCTCCTAGACAACAGTCCATCAATATGCTGTTATTTTTCTAGGAGCACCTGATCCTTAATTGTAGACGACTGTTGTTATTTCTGTCTCTTCATTTTTGTTTTTAGTCCTGTTATTTCATAACGAAAAAATGTTTTTAGACGACCATTGTGATAAGAATGACATTTCAACGTAATATCCTAATACTGAAAGTTAAGTTTATGACATTAGTGTTACGATATATTTCATATCGTAATAGTTGACACGGTTGCTAGGTTACTATGTCATTATTTTCTGGCTATATGTATACATTATTCATTTGTCAGCTGTCCGTGCGTTTAACCTAAATTTCAGTTTTGTAAAAAAAGTAAAATTTATTTAAGCTCGTCTAAAAAATAATGTTCATAACTTGTGTGAAATACAAATATCTTAGCTCGTGTGTATTGACTTGCACTCCGCTACGCGTCGTGCGTCAATTTACACTCGCATGATATTTGGTATTTTTCATAACTTGTTACGAAAATAACTATAACGATTCTGGGGATCAAAATATTGGTCAGACAATTATTTACCAAACTATAAGGGAATGTGAAAAAGGTGTAGTATATACTAATTTACCAAAAAGTGGGCAACCTGAACTTTTGCCGCCAAATCGAAACAGCAGACTAATTCAAACTTCTCAAGTTAAAGTTGGAATGTCATCGCGCAAATTTCGACAATTTAAAATTTTACAGATGACTGTTAGCAGAACTTTGGTAGGAAAGATTTCAAATTTCGAAAAAGAAATAATGTAACCAAATAGATAGCAGCCCAGGTTAAACGAATCTCTATATGCTGCAGATCATTAAGGAGCCAACATTTTATAGAAAACAGCTAGAGAGTTGAGTATAATCCCCTAAATATTTTTCAGGCGCGACTTTTGGGCATTTCTTATCAGAAAAGTATACAATAAAGGCAGGGAATAACAAAACGAAAAACAGTCACAGACAAGAATATTTTTGACGACCCGGAAAGTAGATTTAATATCGTTCACAGACTAATGAGACAAGGTATTAAAAAACTGCGCCGCATTAAATATAATGGTACTCTATCAGTGTTGCAAAATTAGACTTCTTATTTACCCTTATGTCAACGTTTCAAAAAACATTTTTTTATATTTGACGAAAAGGTCTAACTTTTTCTCAAAACTCACTTACTAAATGAGTCCATCAGTTTTCATTTTCTATCCATAAATATATTAATTATTTTTTAAAAAACAGAATCATTTATACGACCCGTAGATTAAACTTTATATCCTTTTCGTTTTGCTGTATTTGTCTGTTGTAATGGTTTATCAGAGTGGTTGACATCGCTTCACTTTCGCTTATCCTAGCCAAACATCCTGATCCTGCATTGAAAGTGAAAATAAAAGCTGCAACGTGTTCACTAATGGTGTTAACGAGAGCTTCACCGCTAGTACTAGTAGTGGCGCATTAACTTAATGCAATCTCCGGCGTCCGCGGTGGTGGCGCTCAACTCCGGACTCGCTTCGGACTACGGACCAGCTCCGGACCAGTGTCGGTAACACAGAGCGCTTTACAGCGCAACCAACCACTTAGCATCTCGTTACCCGGCAACGACATCGTAAAACTGCACGGAAACGGAACCAAAATACCAGCAGTGAAAGTGGAATGCAGTTTTTTTGGGATGATCTCTCTATTCTATCTACTAGCGGACAGTTTGTGAATTAACTGATCTCAGCATATGCCTTTATTCTAAAAAAAAATCAGTGGAACACAAAAAAGAGTATTCTTCATGTAAGAATAATATTTAGCAATAAAATATATATGATTTGAGAAAAATTTTACAGATTTATTTCTAAATAAGACTTAATCTAATTGTTACTGGAGATAATAAATAGATAATAATAACCATGTAAAAATTTCTAGATAAAGTTTTAAAGATTACATATACTTGAAATACTCAAATCTATCTACAAGTTAGTTGGACAAATAACCGAAACGTGAAATTGTTAACGTTTTTTAGTATCAAAATATTAGAAAGACGACTATTTACCGAACAATAAGAAAATATGAAGAAGGCGTAGTACGTATTAATTTACAAAAAGTGGAATTTTTGCCTCCAAATCAAATCTATAGATTCATTCAACTTTAATCAAAAATTATTTAAAATTAAAAAAAAAATCTGATGTGACCAGCACATTATTTTCCGTCAATTCTATGTATTTTGTACAAACTCCATATCAAAAATTCCTTGGAAAAGATTCTTTATATTCAGTAAAATTGTAACACGAACATTACTATTTTATACAAATTCCATACCGAAAGTTCCTTGGAAAAGATTCTATAAATCCAATAAAAGAATAACACGAACATACACTAGGCAAATTGTACTTGACACTGACATCTGTCAATTAGAATTATATGAATATATCAGCTGTTTCCATGATTATAGCAAAGCTGGCTGATTTATGAAAGCTAATCTCTTTATCATTTTTTAACTCTGTCTATTGATTATAAAGGAAAATGTATAATCAAACAGTATAGACAATATGATATTCTTTCATAAATGATAATCAGATAAATTCCAAAAAATGATATTTAATTTTTTCAAGAAATCCTGTTAAGAAGGTCAATAAGAAAACTTCGTTTGACCAATTATAATTAAAATCTAATCAGCTCTTCATATGGATATAAAGAAGAGTAAAACGAAAGAATTATAATTTTTAAAATTGTAGTAAGGGAGTTATCGTCGGAGAAATTTTTGTCACATACAGACATCATTGCAAAACTAGTAAAATCGAATTTTAGGGATCCTAAAACGTTCATATTCATTAAAAACACCATCGAATTTTTCGACCAAAGGCAATATTTTCCTTAACTAAATGTGTCGGAGGGTAATAATAATAATATAACCAAATATAGTGTGGCCCAGCTTGAGTGAATCTCCAGACAAGGTATTAAATAATTGCGACGTATTAAAAATAATGGTATCCTATCATTGTTATATAATTAGATTTTTTATCTCCTAAGTTTAGGAACAACTTCTTATGTTAAGGTTTCAGTTTTTTACCTTCCGTCAAAAGGAAGGTATTGTTTTTGGTCAAAAAATTCGGTGGTGAGTTTTTAATGAAAAAGCACGTTTTAGGGTCCCTACAATACGAATGTACTATTTTTAAGATGATGTCTGTATGTGTGTATGTGTGTCTGTGTGTGTGTCCGTGTGTGTGTATGTGTGTGACAAATTTTTCTCCGACGATAACTCCAAAACTACAATTCTAAAAATTATGATTCTTTCATATTCCTCTTCTTTACAACCATATGAAGAGCTGATTAGATTTTGGTTATAATTGGTCAACCGGAAGTACCCTTATTTGAAGTTCTTAACAGTTTTTCTTGAAAAACCGCAGTTAAATATCATTTTCGACATTTTATGTGATTATCAATAGAAAGAATATCTTATTCTCTATACGATTCGATTATTCATTTTCCTTCATATTCAATAGATATAGAGTTATAAAGAGATTAAGAGAGATTAACTTTCGAAAATCAGTCAGCATTGCAAAAATTATGAAAACAACAGGTATATTCTAAAAAATCTAATTGACAGATGTCAGTGGCAAGTGCAAAACCAAAGTGTCCCTCGCCAGTGACTTGCATTTGCGGCCTCGCCTCAAGATAGGAACTTATAATGTCAGAAGTACGAGAAAGGCAAAAGAGAAGATGGAAGGACTGTATAGCAGAAGATTTGAGAGAGGAAGAACTGTCACGAAGGTACTTTGGACAGGAATGAATAGAAGAGAAGAGTAAGAAACAGCGACTTCTAATAAAATAGGGAAAAGTTGAAGCAGGAGGAAGTGTTAAGTGCAATACATAATGTAAGTTCGTATTCGTAATAAAATTTTATTAGATTTTAGAATCTTTTCAAAGGAACTTTCAGTATGGATATGTAAAAAATAGTGTGTTCTTGTTACAATTATACAGGATATATAGAATCTTTTTCAAGGAACTTTTGGTATAGGATATGTACAAAATACATCGAATTGACGGAAGGTTTTGTGCTGGCCACAACAGATTTTTTTCTATTTGATGAAGAGGTTTAACTTTTTCTTAAAATTTTATTAAATACGTTACAATCGTAAATGTTTTCGTCAGAAACGACTGATTCATGATTAAAACGAAATAATTTTATCTATACTGTAATATAATCTTCCCTTATAATAATAACCTTGTTAATACCGATTATTAGATATAATATAAAACAACCCCCTCATCAATTTTAACAGAATATCCCGTCTGTAATGATTCCCCCCTCCTTCGCCTCGTCTGTACCTATCAATCCGGGGGTGAATTTGATTTTAAAACTGTCGTGTGTCTATCTGCGTGGAATATTGCTTAATATAGGATGCAATTCTGCGTTGTTATTACATGTGGGGTGGGTTGGGGGCGGCCACGTGCATTGGCGTACTCGAGGGAATTGCCTGGGAGCAGCCTGATTGCCTATCGATACATCGCTCCAGCGTAGTTGGATGCCGATGTAATTTGTACTGTGATGGAGTTGGATTGTAAAGTTTTTAAATACAACTCGGGCATATATGGTTTTTATGATCGAAGTAATGATACAGTATAAATAACTTCATATCAAAAACAAAGTTCAATTGACTTTCATAAATATTTTTGCATCGCCTGTAACACAAATCATACATATCACAGTATATTTATTGTACAGCAAGAGATAGAATTGCATTTTCCAGAGGTGTGTATGGTTAGACTCTATACCCGAATTCGGGAATTATCCGAAAAAAAATTCAAAGTTAATTTTGAGTTCTTGAAAATGATCCATAATGCGTCATGGATTTATCTACACTTACATTTATTATTTTTAAACGAACCGTAACATAACCTAGCCATTACTATATTGTTTAATTCTGAGTAAGTAATACGAGTGCTGACGAAAAAGTTTCTGCAAATGATGTAAAATAAGACCTAAAGACTTTTATAAATGGCTTTATTGTTTTTGAAAATATTCTTCTTTAATATTTATGCACTTTTACATGCTCTCGAACCAGTTTTGGGTACAGCTTTTCCACTTTAGATTTGATACTTGGTATCTGAGTTTCAGTCAAATTGTGTGGTATCCAACGACTGCAAGGCTTCTGTACGTTCAGACGCAAAATTGTGTGTATAGCTATCAAGTCAACATCAACTTTAGTGGCATCTACAGAAGTGGAAGGACGATCTTCACTAAACTTCTCACAAAGAATAATGCGTCCACGCTGGAATTCGGAAAACCAATTATAAACTGTTCTATAGGATAGTGCTTCATTCCCAAAAATCATGCCTTGAAAAATTTCACGCGAAATTTCCATATTTTGACATTTTTTTTAATGTTGTTTAAGCTAAATATAAGTACGAATTGATACCTCAATAGCAAGTAAAAAAAATCTTTTGCGTCCAGCACAATACCTCTCGCCATTTCCGTTTTGTTACATAAGTATCGAATTTAACATTTCTTGTACACACAAATAATTCTAATTATATATATTCTTTCATTCTATAAGAAATCTTGTCCAACTCTTCGAAATTGTTCAAGATGATTCCAATTCATTAAAGGGATTAGCGGTATTTCTTAAGAATATATGTATGTACTATTACTATTAATATAGGTATATATTTACCTACAATTTTAAATATTTAATTAATAATGCAATAAGAAATATTAAATGTACTTCCCAGAAAAAAAGCTTTTGGTAATGTCAATAAATCTGTTGATTTTTGACACTGACATTTGTCTGTCAATTACAAATATTTGAATTTAACAACTGGTTTATTTGGTGTAGTCTGAACTGCCCGATTTATTGCAACAGATTATTCTCTAGGTATATTATATTTTCTTTATCTCTAAATCTATATAAGATATAATAAAATTGTATTAGATGGAGAAAACAAAAATTTTTAGAAGAATTTTTTTAAGAAACTACTACTTCCTGTTGTTCAATTGTTATCAAAACTTTTTCAGTTCTTCCCATTAATGGTAGACTGAGGAATATATAGTTAAACAGGTCTGAAATATTATAGTTTTTCAGAAATCGTCCTTACAACATCCAGATACACACACACACACACACACATACACACACACACACACACATGCACACACTCATAGACTTTAATAAAAAAAGGCAGATTGTAAGGACGGTGAACAAGAGACCTTCGAAAGAAGTTTGGATAACCATAATACGAGATAATAAGAGATGAGAAAGGACGAGAAAATTTATACAAAATACAGAAAACAGTGTAAAAACATTATATACGAAAAACAGATTCAAACCTTACAACTAATACAAAAATAATTATTTACTTTTTACGACATATTGTTATTTTACTGACAGAGGGTGCTTACCTCGCGTCACCTCAAAGGCTCCCATCATAATTCATATTTTCTTGTATTATATGAAAACATATTTATTTTTTGTTGTTTAATATGTGATAGAGCGTTTCTGTTTCTATAAAAAATCGTGCAAAAAATCTTTGTTTTCCCTTTGGACAGCGGGAAAGAACGTTGTATTTTTCGTGTATGTGAACTGTGAACGGTCGGATTTAGATGAAAATGAAATGAAATTACCTATATCCTGACTTCCTGCATTCATTCGCGCAGAGCAGTGGCTGTAGCTGTGACAGTGCTGAAACTGAAGCCACAGGTGTTCACCGCCCAAATATTTTCAAACTCATTATTTCGATTACAAAACTTGAATTTATTTTATGCCCCGTTTACAAATACATACCACCGTTTATTATATTTTTATATTTTACACACGTCACAACAGATATTTTATATTTGGATTTATTTTTATTTAATGTTTCGGCAATTTTATTAATTGGTTACGATTAGCTATTTTTTTTGATTCAAAGAAACGAATAGTTTTTGAAAGTAATTTGATATAATTAAAGATCTCTTGGCAAAAACAACCATGGTCCAAATATTGTAAATGTATGAGTTTCATACAGTGAGATGTATTTTCAAAGATGCCAAGCAGTTTATTCCTCGCAAAAAGTATTTTTTTCTACAGTCTTTATACAAAGTAGGCATTTTTGCTGGCTTTTGTCAATGCAAAATGCCACTTTGCAGCTCATGCGCGACAAAGTAGAAAAAATTCTTGCTGTTTCCAACTATAAAACGTTTATTCAGGAAGTAATGGCGCTATAGTTACTTATACATTTACCACCTCCACGAGTATATTACGTAACCAAACAAAATGCCGTACTGCTGTGTAAAGGAATACAGAAATAAAATAGGACATTCATTTACAAAAAAGAACGTAAAAAATGTTTAGATTAGATTGAAAAAACAGCTTAAGAAGAAAGGGAAATAACGATAAATTAAAATTAAAAAATATAATAGCTATTTGTTGAGTAGTACTGTTACCATAAAATGCACATTTTATTATTTCTCTTCTCAATCGACAATATCCCATTTTGCGCTCTTGTTACACAAATAGCTATAGTCACAAGTTATTACATTTTAAAGTTTGAGCATTTCTGCAAAACGTTTTATAAATATGTCTAATTATTATGTAATTGTTCATCAATGTTTATTTTTAAATTTTTTAACATCCAGTTAAGTTTCTAATATTGTATCATGATTTGAGTTAAATTATGTTAGAGAATTCTATAAAAGTAAGAACCCTACAAAGATGTTCCTTTGATTAATACAAATTAAAAAAAAAATAATGGACTAATATTGTTTTTGCTAATACTTCTTCAATTATATTTGTTTGGGATTTGGAGAAGGTAGTGTTGTTTATAATATATTAATATAAACAAATGAGATTTTAAGAATAAGAATATATATTATGAATGACTCTGAGTGATTCTTACGACTGACTGTCGTCAACTGACATTTTTCTGACTGATTTCTACAATTCTACCAAAACATACAAAATATGAGCTATATTACTATTGTTAACGTTTATTGAGAAGCACAAATTATTAATATTTAATTTTGTTACATTTTAATAACTAAAATCAATTGTGGCTAACACAATACCTCCCGCCAATGGTGTTACTTATTTACTCAAAATTTCAGTCATCCTAACTAATTAGTCATGGCTTTCATTTAAAAATTCATTGATATGATTGATAAAACAACTGCATTTGTTACTTTAGTCACTTTTTGATCTACTACTCTGAAACTAAATAAAATTGTTACAAATAAGAACACGATTTATGAACACTATTTTATATTTTCTAATGAATATATCCCTTTTATAATGGCATCGTCGTGTTCCTACGCCACTGTTTTACCTGCACTCGCATACATATGCATGTAACATTGATTGCCAATTTACAGCTCTAATATATTAGAGCGATGATTGAGTTTTACTGTAAAACTCAAATAATGCTGACACGTAAAGGAGTAGTAGCGCCTAGCAGTGATTCCTGCTCTTCCTCTGATTTCTGATGCACGGAAATGGCGGTTAACTCGCTTAACATATTACACGATGTAACTGACTCATCTAGAACTAGATTTCATTTACATCGGTTAGTAATATATGCGTTTCCAATGTTTCTACTCTCGGTGCTCGGTGGTTAGAAATTTCTACAAAATTCTTTCGGTTACTCTAAATATAGACTTAAAACTTTAAAACACCGTGTGATAATACTCCGACTGGTTTTTAAAGGGTACTCTTTTGCTCCGGATTTATCTTTTACCGAAACCCTTCATTTTTGGCATAATGAAAAAAACTTCGCAAAAACCAAGTGCGTAAAACCTACCTTACAAGACATATGGGGCAATATTTACGGAAAAATTTGCAGGGTTTAGAGATACAATGCCCAATAGAATTACAGCTGGCATTACTAATAATGGCAATGTAACCCAATATTAAATAACGGAATACTTGAATAACATATTTATATTTTAAACTAGTCGAAAGAAATTTTTAAAAATTTCTCACTATTTGTGCAGGTTTTATATTGGGTATGATTTTAGCCGGTGTTGAATTTCATAGTTAATATGTTTTATTCTCAAAGTATCTGTCAGTCAAACTGAAGTCACCAAACAATATCAAAACGTTTCTTTAAAAATTAATGTGATATTATCAGAAAATATTGTTAATAAAAAAATAATGAATATAGTATTTAAAATAATAGGTTCGCCCTCAAAACTGTAGGAAATTATTTAAAAATGGTAAACATGTCATCCGAAAATAGATATAAGCATAAATTAAATGATTTTGTGGCTCACATCGATACTTAATATAATATTCCTAATTTTCAGGCCTCGAATTACAGTGTCCGTTGTTTTAACTGAGATAAAAGACGGGCTGGAATTTAATGTTGGACAAAAATTAGTTCTGTTGGACCCTTTCGTTTCAGGTGATTCTCTCTAGTTCTGTGAAGACCATTCATTCAATGAAGCAACTGTCAAGAAACGTCAACGTGACAGTGGCAAACGTTCACGGAATGTGTATTCATCATTTTTGGTGATAGATCTACTGTTCTAAGAACGAAGTTATTATTTAGGGACAAATCTATTATTTCGAGGACTGGCTTATACTCAAGAGAAAATCATGGTAATCAAACTTTTATCCTGTATACAAATTGACATTAATTTGGGCATTTATACCTGGAGACACTTTTAATTAATCTGAAAATAAAAATATTCGTAAGGATAGATCGATTAATTGGAATATACGATTTGATGACAAATATAAACTCTGGTGACAGAAAATATTGTTCCCTTATATAATTTGGTGAAAATTTAAACCGGTCGAACTATTATGAGCTTGGGTTCTATTTCTAGTAAACTTATTTTTGAGCTTTCTATGCCTTATGTAAGTACCATAGTGTCTCTGGGGCTTTTCTAATTAGGGTAAAAAAGCTCTTAGTAAATTCGCGTCTATATTTAATGCTAGCGTGAAAGCCTACAAGTTGCGCTAAATAATTGAGTTGATTCAGATATTAAAATTATATAATTCATGTGTAGGACAGTGAATATTGCATGGGGTGTATTTTTATGTGAAGCAAGTGAGTTTGATTGATCGCAACTAAGAGCGGTGGATTCATGTTCGGGATGAAACATATATGAATTACTTGTAGCCCTCACAGCATATCCAACTAATTCCATTATTAATCGCATGATATCGTGAATAAGTTAGTGGCTTTGTACTCATGAATTTTACAAAAGCAACAACAATTTTTAATTTAACACGTAGAAGTTTTCCAGTAAAAACAAATTTCAAATCAGAATTATTATTATATTATTACAATTTGATATTTTAGCCGTTTGAAAGTGACATTTCGCTTTTAGCTAGTAGTCCAGTCAATGGAGACCAAAAAGTACCTTTGCCTTACAAAAGGTAGTTCTGATTTTAACATATGTTGTTTAGGTTGGGACTCATGAAAAATTCAAGTTTTCGATCACAAGTCCTGCACATTCTTCTGTTAGACTATTATTTCATATGTCTTTCAATGAAGGTTTTAATGTACGCATTGGATTTTTACGTATTTTTTTGTAGAAAGTAAATCTGGACTAGAAGATAACCTTTAAAATACCGGAAAATATCGGTGGAACTATTATCAGCAGTCATTTCGGTCACAGTTTTTGCAAATTTAAGTCTATATATATATATATATATATATATATATATATATATATATATATATATATATATATATATGTATATATTTAGACAGACAAACATAAAATGTGACTGCACCGTGTAATTTTTAAAATAAATTTTATCTAAGTCTATCCAAATAAACAACTAATTTTTAATGACAGTAACAATTGTTTATGAGTTATCAATCTTCTCTAGTTGTTTAATAGTCCTCTAACATTATTTAATCCTCTAATTATAATAATGGCAGTAAAATATTATTAGGCCAAACAAACGGATATGTTACTAGTTTTAGAATATTGGGACGGAATTTTTTGATAACCCATAAACAATTGCTATTGTCATTAAAAATTAGTTGTTTGACATTTCGATAGACTGCCACATATTTTTTTTAATTACTCGGCGCAATCACTTATATTAAAATCCTTACAGATATCATAATTTACACAGAGACAGAGAAGTTTACTATTGAATGTTTCTGAAAAACAATAATCTGTTATTGACTTTGCCATTAAAAAGTTATGGACTACTCATGGTCATGACATCCTAGTTTCATATATTAGTACTCCACTAATAATAACAAATATCACCTTAAAAGATGAACTATATCCGTACGGATTGTCCTACGAAATTTCGTTCAAGTTGAACAAAGCGTTCCATTATTAAAAGCAAAAATATATTTTTTAAAAGAACTTTGTAGCAGAATACTGGCTAAATGGTGCAGTTTCGAATAAGTGTAAGTTTAGTTAAATCATCTTATTTTGGGCCCAGGAATCTGTCGTTAAGCCAAGTTCCCTCTTTTCTGAAACACTGTATGTAAAATATTGGATAGAATTTTGTAGAAATTTCTTACTATTTGTGTAGGTTTTATAATTTGAACATGTGAGCCGGCCCAACTATTATAAGCCTGGCCTCGTATATACACTTGCCTTGTGCTACGTTAATTATTGTCATTATAAAATGGAAGTAAAGTTAAAGTATTGTCCTTTTGTGGGCCAATTTTTGTATTGGGGTAGTCAAATTGCTGAAGTATTTCAGGGTTGATTCATTGTTAAATTAGACGTAATACTAATAAGATATATTGAGATAAAGCATTAATTAAAGATATAAATAAGTCTGTCCCTGAATTGAGCGAGTTCACACCCTGGTAGGGCGTTATAGCTCCGTCGTTCTCGCATTATATCGGATGCACATTAATTACAAACTTGCGTAAAACGTAATATTACATTCCCGCCGTCATCCGAATGTTAAATTACATCAAAAGTTCCTGTGCCGAGCGGTGTTTGTTTCTGTCGCTTGGTTACACGTCCCTCTCTCTCTCCCTGCTGGTGCTGGTACCCGTGCGGATTATATTATAATGGAAATTAAGTTTTAATTGACAGTGCGGATAATTTCCAGAATTGCATTTCGCGGTTGCTTCGATCCTTGCTAGATCACAACACACGGGAAAACGCACTCAACAAGGGCACAACTGCAAAGCGGACAGGATCATCAAAATTTAAAAAAAACCCTGATTTATTACCCATTTTAAACTGTCAGGCTTCTCTATCCAAAGGTAAGAGAAAATTTTAAAAAATTGGCTTGTAGTCTGTACAACTGATTAATAGTGAGGCACAATTGACTAGCATTGTTTTTTCTCTCTATCATTTGACACAAATACGACTTAATTAATTAAATATCCCATCCATTTCAAGGCGATATTTAATAATTATTTTTTATTAATATTTTCCAATAATGTGTATGTGTGTGTGTGTGTGTGTGTGTGTGTGTGTGTGTGTGTGTGTATGTGTGTGTGTGTGTGTGTATGAATGTTGGAGGGACAGTTCCTTAAATTCTATTAGACTAAAGACCAATTTAACTACCTATTCCTTAATCTGACATTAATAGGAAGAGCTCAAAAAATTTTGGTAACAATTGGAGAACCAGAAGTTGTAGTTTCTTAGAAAAACTTTTCTAAATATTATTTTTTGGAAATTTATGTTATTACAAATATTATAAAATATAATAATTCTTTATTGTACATCAACTTTACAAGTTACAATTTGATAATGGGGGGTGAGTCAATATTTCTTACTTTTTGTAACATTTCATTTGTCAATGTCGCATCCATACCTTACCCGGGATTCGAACCCAGAACCGCACGTAAAGCTAGTACGCTAACACCAAGCCACCTCGGTCGGTTATTACAAATATTAAAGAATATAAAATAATCAAAATATAATCCAACAAACAAATTTAAATATTTCTAATTCAAAAAGTAGTATTGCGAAGCCTTAAAACTATTGTATTTTTAAAAATATAAATTTATTTATTGAATGCAGTGGTTTACATTTTGAACTCTTAAAATTCTTTTTATAATTAAGTACTTATTATGACCTAATAAAATAACTACCTTATTATTTCCTATTTTTGATGAAATACTAGCTATCTCTGTTAGAAGCATTATTGCATCAATGTTTATTGGAATTTTTTTTTTTCGTTTTGGTATCTAGAATTCATACTCCGAAGCCCTGTACTGTTACATGAAACATCCTATAGAAAACCTAATTATACACATATTTTATTTGAAGAATTTGTGTTCAAAATAACCCATAAACGATTGATAGAGAAAAAACTGTACTAGTCAACTACTCACTAATCAACCTTAATTAGTTAAGCATACTAAAGGTCAATATCTTCAAGATGATGGTAATCTTAAAAAATACTCTTGGAAACGATTTCTGAATGCGCAAATCAATCACAGTCATTAATTCACTTCTGGAAAAAAAGAAGGCGTTTTCCGGACGAAGAGTGTCCTTCAGGGCTTTAAGGTTTAAGGTACACCTTTGATTTCAGATAGCCTCCCAAAAAGAAGGAAATTGGTCCCAATTTCGACCACTCGTACCTCCTATAGTTTTATTTATAGTATTAGAATGGGCAATTTTATAAAAAGAAAAAAAAATAGACCCGAAGTAGCAATCCAAGGTTAATAGTGTTTCTGAATTTAAATGATAAAAAAATATGTGGTGTGGTGTGAACCTGGCATAAATATTTGAATTTCCCGCCCCCCGTTGTATGTTTCCGGTTGGACAGTCGGGGTGATTTCTTCCGGCACCGGTGTCGGCCGGCCGGTGAACGAGGGAGATTTTTGAATTAATTTTCGATTATTCGCCGATGAGCGTGGATGTAATCCGAGTAGAATTTCCAAATACGAATTTACTGCTGATTTGGACGTTTTATGAAGCAATCTAATGTTGTAAGCGAGTGTTTACAGGAAATGGATCTACAGGGAATTAATAGGCTTTTTCACATCGGAACTCACTAGGTACCTACTTCCATATAAATCACACGCTGCATTCACTATACCAATTAAAACACTATTACCCCATACGCATAAAATAGATACAAAATCAGTAAATATAGGAACACTACCTTCAACTATTTTCATGGATCTATTTAAAATTTCTAAAAATAAAAATTATGTGTACTCTACTAACAAAGTAAAGTGATTAGTTTAACTCTGATTTTTTAATAATGAGTGATAAGAAAATTACATTTGTGAACATAAAATTCTGTTGTGGCCAGTACAAGACCTATTGCCATTTCCATATTAGGCTAAATAAAATATTAAATTGTATTTAATATTTTTGGTACACACAAAATTCTAGTTACATCTATTATTCATATATTTTTATATTTTTTAATTCATAAATAAGTTTCCTCCTACTCTTATAGTAGTAGTATCCTAGTAATGTCACTGGATTTTTGACACTAACATTTTTCTGTCAATTACAAACATTTTAATTTTTCAACTGGTTTCTATGGAGTTGTGAGATTATAATGGATTATTTTTTGTATTTATAATTCACTATCTCTAAATCTATAGAAGTTTAATAAAAATGTTAAATGTATCGGATAGAGAATTTTATATTCTTTAATGTTTTTAATAACATAAATTGCCAAAAAATAATATTTAGAATTTTTTAAGAAACTACTACTTCCGGTTGGCCAATTGTTACCAAAACCTTTTCAGCTCTTTCCTTCAATGTCAGATTAAGGAATACGTAGTTAAATTGATCTTTGGTGTTATGGATTACATCTCGCAAATGTCTTTGGATAATTCTAAAATCTTTTCTAAAAAAAATGTATATAATTCTTGGTCATTTATATTAGTTTATAAATGGTTTGCCTTTCCTATGGTTCCTCTATTTTCAATAAAAGTTCATTTCCTAACATAAAATTTTCAGGAAATACCATTTACCAATGTTTGTTCACTATTAACAACGTACATTTTTTAGATTTGCAACTCGACCTAACAGCTAGTTGTTCAATTCTAGCAACCTAATAGTAACAGTGAATTGGAATTTTGAACTTAACAATTGACATTCAATTTAAAACTGAAAATGGAATTGGGCCGTTGAGTCTTAACACACAGAACTAGCTATATGAATATTTTAGTCAATAGTTGGGCAATAAACGTTGGGTAAATAAAAGTAATTTGTGTATATTAAGTTTTATTTCAATTTGATATTATTGTATATCAATAAAGTATTTCAATTTTTCGTGTATGCTTGCTTTGTGTTTAAAATAAAATTCTATATTCTATCGCTTTATATTTCCCTAAGTGTTTTTAAATTAAATATAAATATAACATTATTATAGTAAAAAGTTCTACGAAGTCTGAACTTCCACCAACTGTTAGTCGATACGATATAAAAGTTTCCAAACACTTGTATACTAACCAAATCAATTACCTTCAATAGCATTTGGCTTAAAAGCTTACAGAAATATCATTATATTCATTACTTATTCATCAAATAAATATACCAATAAAAGTAAAAAACAAACTTACAAACTACATCTTGAGTAAATATTACTATTACTCTACTTAATATAAATAACTAGTCATTTAAATAAAACGTTAACTTGATAAAACTATATGCCGTGTATTTACAGGCTAATGTCTGTATGTTTTCTATGAAATATATATGTCTTCTTCAGTCATTATTTATTCATATAGTTAAGATATAATATTTCTATATTATGCCTCACAATATAAAGAGAATAAATATTTAAACTTACGAAAGAAGTTACCATGGTACCGACAGGATTTTTATTCGACTCACCTGTAAAAGAAAAAACTTTATTAGTGAAAATGTGGGAAATTTTTCGTATGTGGTATGGATAAGGTTTTAATAATTACTCGAAATCTCAGTCAAACAGCATTTATTTTTACAGCACGAGGTTTCGTTGTAAACTTACACCTTTTTCAGGATCTATAAGAACATCCAATAATAACAAAATAGTACATACGAATAACATGGACATTAACACAGTTACAGTAAGATCTTACAAAGGTTACATATCATGTACAGGATGGAATAAGTTCGAGTTCCTTATATGAAAAACTTTCTTATTATGCACGCAACAAAAAATTGATGTAGGTCTTTATGGGCCAACTTTTTGAGACAATTTAGTAGGCACCACAGGAATTTTCGATCGTCTTTTGTTTTTGAGCTACAAGCTAAAACTTGTTTTTCGCTTATTTTGAAAATACCACATATCTTGCTTATTATGATACAGAAAGAATGTTTAGATGCTTTTTATACAGTTTTTTTACGTAAAATAACGTGATGTAATTTTTTCAAAACTTAATAATTCTCGAGATATTATAACACAAACATAATATTTTTTAAATGAGAACGTATGTTCAAAATAGTCTCATCTTTTTACTTATTTTATAAGCTTTTGTGTAATAAGTCTACGTTCTCTTGTTCTAAACATGAATAAAACTTGAATTATTGAATTTTTGGGGTGAGAAACGTGAAATTAGTTAGAAAACAAATCAAATTTTCTGTAGGGCGAATAATAAGAAAATTTTTCATATAAGGAACTCGAATTTGTTAAACCCTGTACACAAAATACATTCGCTCTTAACATTTAGTCTAAATCGCACAAAAAAATCATAAAGAGCACATACATTTTAATCTCTTGTGGAAGGATTATTTGGTGATTTAGTGATTTATTATATTGGTCGTCTATACACCGATGATTGTGTAGCATTGTGTAGAAATTCAATTAAAATGTAAAGAATTTAATTGACTCTTAATTTAGTCTGAAATTTGCTTTCTCCTTTTTGTACTTTTCCAATACACCAAAATATATTTAGTTCTTGTATATTAGTTCTTGCATTGAAGTTGTTGTAATCATTCCTCATCTGTAGCATTTCAATAAACATGCATTTAGAGTAATTTTATTGTTCTTTCAAAATCTTAAAATTTTCCAAATCGAAAGTGTGGAATGTTTAGCCAGAACACATTTGTTCGCAGAGTTGTTTATAGTCGTTTATAGTTCCTACGTATATAGCTTTGCAATTTTCAGTGAAGCAATAGATTTTATAATCCACATTTGTTTTGTCGTTCTTGTCCAATAGGTCCTTCAGCTTGCTGTAAAGCAAGCCTACTGTCGAAATGGGATTAGATACAATATCAACATTTTTTTAGCATTTTATTTGAATTTAGCGCCATACATTTTACGGTTGGCATGGCGTAAAACTTTTTGAGGTTACGTGGTTCAGTGTTATTAATTCCTGCTAAGGTTATGTTTCTCTCTCTTCTGTCTTGTGTCATGGGTATAGAATATACCCTGAAGAAGGTGTAAGTGTGCAGCGAAATGTCTGTGTTGTAAGAATTAATGCTGCTTGAAATATTTTCATAAATATATCAAAAATAATATTATTGGCGTTCACCCATCTAATTAAT
Source organism: Ophonus ardosiacus (assembly GCA_943142095.1). Classification (NCBI taxonomy): domain Eukaryota; kingdom Metazoa; phylum Arthropoda; class Insecta; order Coleoptera; family Carabidae; genus Ophonus; species Ophonus ardosiacus. The sequence continues at coordinate 42,165,616 of OW964827.1, forward strand.
AATCGCATGCTTCTCAACCTGACTTCAGAAATCTTTCAGAAGTTTTAATAATATAAAAATGTTATTTTATTTAAAAATTAATTCCTTTTGGGGCAGTCTTCGTCAGTCTTCAGAAGAAAATTTTGTAAGGATCCTTTCGGATTACAAATACCAACATCATTGATAGGTACTGTAGTGTCCTGCGTGCAGCGCTATACATACAGGTGGGTGAAAATCATCATCACCACCTCGCTCCCCTTTTTCTATTCGGGCCGAATGATTTGGCCGATGACGGGTGGCTGGCTCGCGTGAGCTGTCATCACGTTCACGCGGCGGGGCGTGCGCGTGGCCGCGAGCGTGGTGTCACGCGCTCTATTTCATAATTAACACCGGGATGAGTGCAGATGCACCGGGATTATCGACACCGATTTGTGGCTATCGTGGTGGTGATTTGTTTGCGTTCGCAGGCCAATGGCAAAGCCAAGCGAACCTTTCAATTGCTGTTGCCATTGCCCCACGCCGAAAATACAGCAACACAGGATATTTTTAATTGTACATATTATTGCACAAGAAGCTAAAAAATTTAAGAAAAAGTAGGACATGAAAATGAGTGTTTTGAATTTTAGGCATTACTCACTATTAGTTTCTGCTGTTTCCTGACCACTTCAGCCTTGTGGCATCTCTATTCTAGACGGTTGATTTTACTAAAGCTAATCATTCACATACAGTGTCGGACATAGTTAGAGCGACTCTGTAGAAGCCAAAATATACTCCCCCATATTTTAAATATTGAAAATATTTTCAAACTTTTTATATAATGTAAAGGTGACATACTTATAAAACCTTATGGATGTTAAATAAGTAATTCAAAAGTACAGCTCTAAATTTCACAAGTACTTATGTATTTTAATAAAGATGTGAGGTGCGGCAAATAGATCGAGTGTATAAAATTTTTATATTTACTAAAAAAATTAGAATAACATTTTATGAAAAACAAAAACAATGTTACATATTGAATATTTTAATAATTAATAATAAAAACACAATATAATTGCGACACTTGATGAAACCGTTCTAATAAGATATTTTAAAATAACAGAGATGTTTCACATGATTTCAACCTCTCGATCATTTATCAGAGACTGAAATTTTGTGAAACATGTTAAGTGTTATTTTAAATATCTTACTAGAAAAGTTTCATCAAGTGTTGCAATTATATTGTACTTCATTTTACTTTTATTATTATTTATTGCTGGCGAAGCTCACGGCGTTCTCGATAGATGGATATGCATGTAGTTACTTACTTCTGGAGTCATCTTATCTTTTTAGGATGTTTATCATCCGCTGACCAACCGACTCAATGCCTCCTAGAGGCGTCAGTACACCAGTACACCATACTGAAGAGCTCCAATAAGAGCGAAACGCGTCTGTGGATGTGGTTGAGTGAGCCAGTCTCTGATAAATAACCGAGAGGTTGATTCAGAGAATGAAATCTTGTTAAACATGTCAAGTGTTATTTTTAAATATCTTATTTTAATAATTATTTATAACAGCTTCCCATCCTTGTAGCTTCGAAATAAATAAATTATCGATGATTTTGCGATTTATAGATTTCCATGCAGCCGTTATAATTTTAAATAATTGCATGAACTTATTAATATTAGACCTTTCAATATATTTGTCAATGGTTTCCAACAGATTTTCAGTTTTAGATCCGAAAACTATTTACGAGTTATAGACACATTTTCAATACAGCTCATTATTCTTTTTTCATTCGTCACGCTTACACGGTTAAAAATAGGATAACGCGGTTTTATAACGTAAAATCCGACAAGCAAATCTCTTTCTTATTATGTACTACACACTTTTAGTGAATGAGTGGTCCACGATTAAAGCACACGGATATTCCAAAGAAATTTCTGTAATATATTGAATATCTTCAAATCTGCAAACCACTCATCAGAAATAACAAGCATGATACATGACAGAAAAGAAAAATTCATGTCGAAACTACCGATATGAAAATGTTCAAAATATAAAAGATCTTTGGAATTGCAGTTCTGCTACGACGTTCGACTCCAACTCCAATTGATAGCTGACAAACGTTTTATTAAGAATTTTTCGTTATTGTAAAATTGGTTAGCGTTAAGATGAATCAGAAAGATGGAATTGTAAGCTAACATATTATAAAAAGAAGAATTGCTACTGCAATGGCAGTCTGCTAGACACCAAGTAATAAGAAAAAATTATGACATTTTTAAATTAGTCACCAAACAAAGTAGCTGGTATCCCAGTAAATTGTCATAATGCATTAAGACTTATGCACTGATCATTATGCATTAAGTATGAAAACATTCGATATAAAACGGCTTTATTCCTAACGCCATTCTTATCTGGAATACGGTACTCTGGTACTTCATCGGATGATAGAGAAGAAAGATAACTGCTGAATGGGATATGTTCTGATTCTGTGAAATCGCAATGAAGCGATGGCTGCCTATTTATCGAGTACCTGTATTAGGAAGAAAAAATATACAAGCCTGCGCATTTATTGAAACCAAAAATCATTGTCAGATGAGTGTGTACGAGCATCATTTACAAATTCGAACAGTAGTACACATGAAAACATAGTTATCCTATGCTAGGTGTGAAGTAGCAACTAAATAGCTATCATCTCTGTCATTTCTCGAGCGACTGGTTTTGATGGTGTCCACGGTTGAGCTATTAGTAACCGCGTTATGCGTGATGGATGCGTACAGCAAGTGACCGGCTTTTAATTTGCGTAGCGGTACGATTGAAATTTACGCCCAGAGATTAAGAATTGAATTTTGGGATGTAATTGGTTTTGGGTCCACGAGGATTAATTTTCAAGTATTGATAGGTTCAGAATAAACAACCAGATCTGGATTTTCAATTGTAATCACACGAGGACGAAGGACTATGACTGTTTTAATTACAGATTGATTAAAAAAACAGCAAACACCACTACAAGAGGAAAAAACTCTCTAATACGATTGGAAATTCGTATTAGTTCAAGAGTTAAGTTGTACGAGTATAGGTAAAGGGAATTAAAAATTATTTAGTTATTTGGTTGGTATCTCTGAATCTTAACCATTTATGTTGTAAACTGTCATTGTTCCAATTATAGTTAATATGGAACACTTCTCGAAAGAATATAGCGTTATTAGGGTAATTTTGCAAAACGTACGAGAAGATTCCGTCAACGTTAACGTTACGTCTTTAATAACGGACGTACAAAACGACGGGTTTTCAAAAATTCAGATCTTACGCAACGTTTAAATCACATTTTGCTTTTGATGTTTAATGAGAATAGTTTAAATATCTGTCATTGTCACTGTATTTAGGGAAATAGATAAAAAAGAACTATGGATATCATGCTTGCTAATTAGTTTTCAAAGATGTTCTACATGTTCTATGACAGCTCTCATACAAAAAATTCTTATAAAAAAATAGAAAACACTCGCCATGTTTCACAATATTTCAGATCTGAATCAACCTCTCAGTCATCATCAGATGCTGGCCGTGCCTAGCTAGTATCTACAGACGCGTTTCACCTTTATTGGGGCTCATCAGTATGGTGTAACTGTCTGTTTCTTTGCAGACATCAGCTAAGCTCGGCGATAGATATACATTTCATAGAAGATAGATGGCTTAAGAGGTAACTAACCACAGGCAGAGCCATCTATCTTTTGGTGCAATTCAGGTTACTTGGATGATCTTCAATTACTCAAATTTTTATAGGGTTAATACCTGCCACATCTCCTAGCAATCTCAAATCATAGTTGTTAGTGAATCCTGTTCTCTCAATTTCATATATCTTCGTTATGTTTTATCAAACCTCGTAGTCACGTAGTCGATAGTCGACTAAAAGAACAACCAAAGTCTTTAACGGAATCTAGGTAAAGGAAACGGCAATCATTGAACCAATGTCATACAAGACAAAAAAATCTGATGTAAGCTTTCGTCAATTCCATGTATTTTGTACAAATCCCATACCAAAAATTCTTTGGAAAAGATTCTATATATCCAGTAAAATTGTAACAAGTAACATATACTACTTTCTACAAATTCCATATCGAGAGTTCCTTGGAAAAGATTCTATAAATCCAATAAGATTATAACACGAGCATAAACTATGTAAATTGCACTTAACACTGACATATGTCAATTAGAATTATTTGAATATATCAGCTGTTTTCATGATTATAGCAAAGCTGGCTAATTAATGAAAATTAATCTCTTTAACTCTATATCTATTGAATATGAAGGAAAATGTATAATCAAAACGTATAGACAATAAGATATTCTTTCATATTGATAATCACATAAAATATCAAAAAATAATAATTAACTGCGTTTATTCCAGAAAAACTGTTAATAACTTCAAATAAGGAAACTTCCGGTTGACCAATGTAAAGAAGAGGAATACGAAAGAATTATAATTGTTAGAATTGTAGTATTGGTGTTATCGTCGGAGAAAAATTTGTCACGCACATCACATGGACACACGTAGACACGGACACACAAATAAACATACAGACACACGTAAAATTAGTAAAATCGTTTTCTAGGGATCCTAAAACGTGCTTATTCGTTAAAAACTCACTACCAAATTTTTTGACCATAGACAATAACTTCCTTACCTGAAGGTGACGGAAGTTATTATTTATTCCAATAATTCTAGGCAAATTGAAGCACATACGTCAACTTCGCCTGTTGACCGACGAAAAAAAACACACGTCTTTTCAACCTCATAACAACATACTATAGACCTATTAAAGCGCACAAATCTCTCATTATTTGTATAGATTTAATGACGAAACACAAAAATAAATATTAAACATAAATATCTGAATTCTTAAATAAATCTTCATACAAATCATTCTCATTCAGGTCTTCTATCCTTGCCTTGTTGTTCATGTGTTTTAAATGAAGCAATTACCTGTCCGCTACCTCCTCTTTTACCGTCCGCATTTCCTAGGGGTATAAAAGCAAAAGAATCCATCTGGTATTAAAATGCCTGGCACGCCGTGAGATTTTAGCGGCTCTGGCTCGAGCGGCTTTGATGTGTCGATAACGCCGTGTATTGCGCTGTGTTGTGTGGCTGGCCACGCGACACCTGTCACACATACAACACGTGACCCAAGGCCCGACGTGAATGTGTGAACGAGATGTAAGATTAAAACGATTACAGACTGTGATGATGGAGATACCATCAGGAGTTTCACAGTGTAACAAAAATAACCAGTACATGTGGGACGATTAAGATTGTTATATAATATATTAATGTAAAAATATATCATGCGGAGTAATGTAAGAACAACCAACAACAACATTTAGTAATTATGGGAATCAATGGGAATAAGTATATAAGTTCAAAAATTAATAGGGCAATTCTGAACAAATCTGTAAGTCTTACATATCAGTAAATCTGTAAAAAACGACAGGAGCACATCTAGTTTTGAGCATTAATATAAAATTATACATAAGAGTGGCTAGTATCGTTGCGATTTTGTTCATTATTTACAGATTTACAGATCTGTAAGAGTTATAGTTTTGTTCAGAATCGGGCCATAAGTTTATTAGAAATATAACAAGCTTCTTGATGATTAATTATATTTATACATTATAAAACCTAATGGGGTCCCGTGGCCGCGTGCTTGAGTGTCTGCTCGCGAACCTGGGGGAACCGGGTTCGATCCCGACAGACGCCAAATATTTCCAATTTTAAATGGCACAAAAGTGACCCATGTGGTGCACACTCCACACCAGCTATGAGTGCCCGTGAGGTGACGCCTGGTAAGCGCCCACACGGTAAAATATCGTCATCATTACCGATGTCTACATGTGATGTAGATACTGGCACACCCAGAAATGGGTAATATGCCGTGAAGATATATTATTATTATTATTAAAACCTAGTAGTTATTTTGACGAGTTTTGTTTTTTTGTACTGACAGTTAATGTATGTTCTCATTTTCGTGTAATATAACATATTTTGGATATTGCTCAATTTTATCTTTCATTTTAAAGTACGATATACCTACTATACCACTAAATCCAATAGTTATCTAGGACACACAAAAACTTAATAACACAGCGACTGTTACCCAAATGAGACATTACTGACGAAAAATTACTGAAATATCTTTTTGAGAATATAATTTATTAGTCACGTGATATGTTTTCCACAAATCAGCATTCAGAATCTCCCTAGTTATATGTCTATCACAGCGATGATAAAAAACAAAGAAATTATTTATATTCGTTACTAAGAGATTTTTAAAACATTGACAGTTAATTTTAAGAAAAATTCATTATATTCTCTCATTAAATATAAGCTCGAGATATGATTAATAATCGAAGATATTGCTCGTGAAGCCGAAGCAGCATATTTCACTCGAAAATATCATCGATGATAATCATATTATTTGTTACATTACGTATGAAAATGATACTTCAAATATATACAAAAAAAAAATAGTATACTGATGTAGTGGAAGAAGAGGATGCAACCCAAGGTCAAAGTAATGTTGTTGAGCCCTCTGAGAATATAGAAGAACATATTATAGACGCTTCTGTTGAATCAGATTTATTCTTGTCCAAAAACGGAAATGAAATTTTGACAGCGGCTTCTGTCTCTGTACCGGACGTAGTAAAAGGACATATTGAATGTTAAACAAAGGACCTTCGCGCTTTATTTAGAACCTATGAAAACGAAATGTTTTACTTCATTTTTTATTTCACCTATTAACCTAACCTAACAAGTTAATAAATATGAGTTATTTTATAAAAATAACCCTTAAAATATCTTATAGGCCTGAGAGGCCCAAGCATTGGCAAATGTATGCAGTAATTTCCAGCAAGCTTAGGGTTAATTTAACTCAAGATCATGTTTAAATATTAGGAAATTATATACTGAATGTTAAGAAATAGAAAAAGAAACATTGGTGAGCAATTAATTACATAACACCTTTTTTGTAAGACTTTTTGTAGAAATCCCTAAAGGTTGTAATATATTAACTATTCCCGACAGCTCTTCAATTTATTAAGGTTCCTAGATGTTTAAAGGAAGAATGACAAATGATTGGATTCAAAAATGTCTTAAAATAATGTACTTTAAGTTGCATATTCTTTGCATATGTTGTGTGTTTTCGTTTGCATTTATTTCGTTAAGACTTGGAAAATATTCTTGGTGCAATTCTAAGTGCGTTGGTGTATCGCAATCGGTCCGCTACCCCATTCAAACTTTCCTTTCTGCTGGAGAAAAGATTTTTATTGAGTTTTTGTATTACGGTTCGAAGCGGCGCTAAGTTCTTGTGTAAATATTTCCGGCCAACGCCCCGACGGCGAGCGTCGCTTCCCCTTGCGTCTCTCCCCACCAAGACCTACCACCCCTATGTCCCCTCCTCACCGCTACGTCTTATTGTCGCACTCCATTACGATAAAAATAATGAAATTAATCTAATTTATGCACTCGATTTTTTTTATTTCGCCTTACTTTCGGCCGATTCCATATTCATGAAATTCATAATGGCGTTCTGTCCTGTCCCCCCTTCCTTTGATTCTCTTTTTTCTTCTGCCACGCCGTCTCTGTTTATTCCTCGTTCCGTTTCTTTTTTGTTACAGCGACAATATAAACTTGAGCTGAGATGGTAATTAATGCAGATATACTGAATTAAATTATGAAACACTGAAAATGGTTTTTTTCCAATTGTTGTCATGCTAATATACCAACAGCATTCTGCCTATACACATCACTTTCCCAGTTACTTACTTCATAAATGAATTTCTTCTTCTTCTTCAATGCAAACCACGGGCATTACAATCTACAATGAAAAAGTTTTGAAAAAAAAAAACATAGGCCAAATATTGAAAATATGAATTACATATGTACCTTTAAGAAAGCCAAACTGTTTGGTAAAACTATTTTTACAAAAATTATTTTAGCCACATTTTTTATATTTTAAAGTTTGTGTGTTTCTCCAAAATGTACTATGAAAATGTCTAATTATTATGTAATTACTAATCTATTTTTATTTTTCTAAAGCTTGACATAATTATTTTTTTCTATTTCGGTGTTCTTATAAGTCTATAAAAGCATTGATAACTAAATGTTGCTATGGTTACCACGTCCAAACAAAGACCTGTCATCAACCATAGACTTCTACTCCAGTCATCGTTTTGGTTGAATAATCGAGTTATCTTCAATATTATCAAACAAAAAAAGGTGCCTCGCGCACATCTTGTGGTTTTAAACTCATTGTTATTGAACACAACGAACAAATTACAAAAAATTAGGTTAACACTGCAAACATAATGACAGATAGAACCATGGAGCGGGACGTAAGACAACGAGGGGAGGTTTGTTTGGAAGCATGATCTTCTATCTCTCTCTCTTGCATATGACGTCAATTCTGTAAGTGTCTATTGGTAGACAATGATTGTTAGGTTGATCAGATTTCAGTAGTTGATCATTCATAATGCGTTGTGGCTCTTTTTCGTTCACTGAGCGATTTTGGTGTTTGAGAGCATAGACAATCAGACAAAATTCACAACCTAAACAGACAAACTGTCAAAAGGTGATATTTCAATTGTTGAGAGAAGCGCTATCTACATAACTGACAAAAAGAAAACACTGAGACATATTTTTGACAACAGAAAAAATAGTATTGAAAAAGTTTCATAAGGCCGGTTAACGCACTTGTCCTTTGTAAATTCGGATCGAGGCTCGTTTTCCAAACTCATACGTAAACAGATTGCCTTATGATGACTTTTTAATCTATTATTTTAATATGTAAACTTGATCCTGAGTTAAGTTACAGAAATCTGTAAGAGTAGGAGTTCTTCAATTGACATTAAAATTATTGACTTCTTGGGATAATTAAAAACGAGATTATGTTAATTTAATAGTTGCGTTGAATAACATTAAAAAAATCCGTGTTGTGTGGCATGTTGGTTGGTTAATGGCAATACTTGCGCGTCTCCATTTTTTATGCGGTTACTTTTTAGTACGAAAGTCCTACAATACATTATGTTCGGGCCGTATTTATAGTCCTTTCTGGGTTTATGTATACGCATATAAATTGTTTTTATATTTCAAAATTCTGCGTACAAACTTTTACAATGACGTCATAAATTTACATATTATGGCCGTCGTCCTTGTGGTTCGCTTTGCGCCCGACTATATAATATACAGACGGGCGCGGGCGACCCTTTATATAATATATTTTTGCTTTGCTTAATGTGTTCCGTACACATTTCTTTTTATTGTTGCTCTGAATGGGCCGATGGAATATTTTATTCTGTTTTTTAAAATATAATCTGAATTTTTTATACCGACGGCTTACGAAATAATTTATTGGAACGATACGGGATCTTTGTTCATTTATTTATTTATTCTCTTTTGCTACATTTGCATTCAAAAACACACTCCTTCAAGATTATAATAAAAATATATTGATTTATTTATACTTATACCACAGCCGCAGCCCAGACTTAATAATATACCCGCCACGACTTTTATACATTTTATTTCCGATTGAATACGCACGCAAAGACGATTTAAATACAGAAAAAGAAACGCAATATCTAACTGGATGCAATCGCAAAATACGAATACTTCAAAGGATAACTGACTGCTTTTGCTATTGGTATATAAAACCGCAAAAAAATTAGACAGTTCCAAATAATTATGTAAGACCGCTATTTTCATCTCTGGTTAAACTATCTGTTAACTGTTAGCCAAAAGAATTTATTATACGAGTGTAAATGTAACATATTTTATTACTCACGAAAGAAAAGTTTAGCCACGATGTCCGCAAGGCGAATTAGTGACTAATATGTATTCCACACGATAGTATTTAATACAATGTTTTATCCAACATGCACTTTTTTCAAAAACTTCTTAAATTATTTTTATGTTTTCGTTCATCGTTTGACACTGACAAGTGAATTGATGTGTTATTATAAAAATAAAAGGTGCGTTCGGCAAATGAGTTCTGTTCACACTTTTCACTCTGTACACTCCTAGCACCGTTCGGTAATTACATAGAGTGAGAAGCGTCTTAAAATGGAGCGTTCGGCAAATGCAGAATGGAGTCAAGTGGAGTGAAAAGTGTGAACTCCATAAGGCCAAACTCGATATGCAAGCATACATGGAGTTTTTTTTTGTTTTATTTGACATCTGTCAGATCATTTTGTATTTTTATGTTGAAATATTTTATTATACACAATTATTTTATATTTATAATATTGTTTTGTAATATAACTAGGCACAATATATCGGAATGGTAAGAATTCTGTACCTTTTCTAATATATACTTTCTTCAAAATCATTAAAGAATAATACCAAACTGAATAACTTCTATATGGTTCATTATTTATTTTTTTTAGCAGTTCAGTATATCAGATTGTCAAAAAAGGAGGTTATTATATTCGCGCACCAAAATTTTAACTCTACTCGTTCGGTTTATCACAAATAAAGGAGTGTACCTTGTTCCCTCGATCTACTCCAACTCCAGCTCTACTCCCACTCCACTCCAACACCGCTCCGTAAATACTCCAACTCCGTATGATTTACCGAACGCACCTAAAGTAGCCATTAAATGGTTATTATGGTTTTGTTATATTGTTATTAAAAAAAAATTACTCTAATAATCATTATTGTCTATCATTGTAAATTATTTGAAAGATTAAAAAAATACATAAAACGGGTGTAAATGAGGACCTTCCTTTAAAACATTCATTTAGAAGCACAAACAGCATCTTTGAATTTAATTCCGAACCACTAACTCCTTTTCATTTCATCACCCGTCTAGTAGATGACATGCAGCTGTTATTGTGTAAATAGAGAATAATCAAAAATAACTGATTCATTTGGAAAAATACTTGAAATTGGTAAGATTGGCACATAAATTTATTTCCTGTTTTTGATAGTGTTGACAGTGACATCTGAAAATAATTTTTTTTGATATATTTACAATTTTTTATTAAAATGGTTAGTTTCTCTTACCCACATACTTTTATTTCTTACAGTACCCAAAGAGCAATAATCTAAAGCATTTCAATCACTCAAAATGCTATTAGCTGTCAGGCCCCTGCTTTGACATAACCTTTTTGTATTTATTGTCAAATTAACATGTCAAATAGTATTTCCGCCTTCACTTGTTGTGCAAACTGTGGAATAAAAAGATCCCCAGAATTGTATTGCCAACAGCATCATTTCTTTTTGGTCACTCTGTATATTTCAACATAAATGTTAATATTAATTTAAATAAATAAGTTTCATTACATTAAATTATTTCAATAATAAAATAATTTTGTAATCTCATTATTTATTTATATTACAAAATTAAATGTGCAGTGTTTTAATTCTGTTAATCATTTATGGATTATTTTAGAGAAAAATACATACTTCAAATAAAAGTTGTATACAATTAATTTTTCGATAACTGTTATTTGAAGTTTTTTCTCTAAAATAATCCATAAAAGATTAACAGCGCTAAAACACCGCACATTTACTCCTCCTGGTTAAAAAACAGTGTAAATAATTTTTAAAAATTTGTATTATTTAATTTATTTTTAAGTGGAACAAGGTATAGTAACCAAACAGTTCAGTGGTCTCCCATCTCAACAACTACTACGTTTTGCCAAGCTTGATAATATAATAATGAAAATAAAACTCGATATATTTATTTTATAAGAACGCGAATCATCTTCCATAATGTTTATTTATATACTGCGGCATATTTGGGTAAATTTATTCGTGTTGCTGCAGAAGGGGAGCGTTTCGTATGACGCATGACAGAGAATATATAGCTAATATTTTGTTTGTTAATATAAAAAGTTTTTATGGGCTCGTGTATTGGAAACAGGGCAGTTAGGGGGTTTTACGGCCGGTTCCGGCCCTGGTCCGTATGGAGCACAGGGCCGGCGCACGCAACATTGTAAAGCGAGCGCCATTCCACCGGCACTAAAACTGTTTAATGTCCGGTTACATTGCCGACACGTTATGCAACTATGTTTATTGTAATTATCTTTACTTGTGTGTTGCTATGCTGTTGCCCGTGCCATACTATACCTGCAGCTTTATGATTATGAATTTGTATTGTATTGTATTGTTTGCCTACGAACTTATACACTACAACATATAGTTCGCCCCTCAATATTTACTTATATGTACATTTACAATACTACCTACAATATATTGCCGGTGGCTTTCCAATGTATGTATGTACGTATACTTCCAGTTGATTTATAGAGTCAAGAAGGGATAAACACGGTTAGTATTTGGATGGGTAATCATCGAAAAATACCACCATCAATCCATATTTTAAAGTATGGCCTAACAAAATTATCTTTGTTTTTACCTTCAGACACCTTTATGTATGGAAGCTGTCTTTGGTAAAAAAATTAGGTGGTGAGTTTTTAATGGATAACTGCGTTTTAGGATCCCTATTATACGAATTTACTATTTTTAAGATGATGTCTGTATGTATATGTGTGTGTGTGTGTGTGTGTGTGTGTGTGGTTTTTGTGTGTGCGCGCGTGTGTGTGTGTGTGTGCGCGTGTGTGTGTCTGTGTGTGTGTGTGTGCGTGTGTGTGTGTGTGTGTGCGTGTGTGTGTGCGCGTGTGTATGTGTGCGTTTGTGTGTATGTGTGCGTGTGTATGTGTGCGTGTGTCCGTGTGCCCCTAGAATACGATTTTACTAGTTTTACGAATGATGTCTGTATATGTGTCTTTATGTATCAAAATTTTCTCCGACGATAACTCACAATTCAAAAAATTATTATTCGTTCGTATTCCTTTTCTTCACATCCATATGATGAGCTGGAGTGGGATCTCGTAAAAGTGAAAACGATATTGCGATTATCGAGAAGTGAAAACGATATTCGTTTCCTTAGCGATCACGTAAAATTAGTCACTCACTACGTTTTCAACTTCGGTTATTTTCGTAAAGTGACTACGTTTTGCGAAAACGATATCGTTTATAGACGAATGTTTTTGTATTAAATAGTAGTTTTGACAGATGATTTATATGAATGTCATCAAAAATTTTAATCTAATATCAAAACGTATTATTCTGGCCTTTCGTTCACAATAGCAATGCTATAAGAATTGAAGAAGGATACAAATTAAATTATCAATTAGTTACAGATGCTATGTGTCATCTAATTTTGTTCCTTTTCATATTCCAGAAGAAAAATTTATGAAGTAAACAAAAATATTTCTAAATATATAATTAAAACTTTAAGAGAACATTTAAGACTGCAAGTAGAAAAGATAGTTATTTTAAAGTAATCTAGTTTTTATTAAGTTTTGTATTTCAAGTAAGTAAAATATGAATGGGCCACATTTAAATAACGGCACATAACTTTCGGGCAAGCTAGAATCGTTATCATTGTTGCTTCGCAGAATGTAATAGTTATTAAAATTTCCTTTCTTGGATTTATTCTTGTAATCAATTATCTTAGGCTGGAATCAAAATATGCTTTGTTGTAAAAAACACTTTTACAGTTACTAGAATATCAACAATACCAGAAAATATTTCTTTTAGATACTTCTTTCTACTAACTAAGAAAGTATCTAATCAACAATATTTCAGTTTTCTATCATAATTTTCTAAAGAGTACAAATATAGCTATGCTAAATCATACGCATTTGGTTCTTTGCAACATGCTAGTATTAAAACATTTATGAATTTCTCGTAGATTTATTCTTGTAATCAATATTCGTTTTATAATTATCGTATTTTATTATAATTATTTCATTTTCGCTTTGCTAAAAAATACCTTTCAATTTGATATATTAATTTATTTTTAAATCATTTGTAATGACATTTCGTTCCAAAACGTCAAATTTAACTGACATTTTTTTCGGTCTAAAATGATATCGTTTTCGGTTTTCACTATTTACGTGATCACATTTTCACTTGTCGACAGTCGCAATATCGTTTTCACAGTTACATGATCCCACTCCTGATTAGATTTTGGTTATAAATTCGTCAACCGGAAGTTCCCTGATTTGAAGTTCTTAGCGGTTTTTCTTGAATATCATTTTTTTACATTTTATGTGATTATCAATATGAAAAAATATCTTATTGTCTATCCGGCTTGATTATACGTTTTCCTTCATATTCAATACATATAGAGTTAAAAAATTATAAAGAGATTAACTTTATTAAATCAGCCAGCTTTGCTATAATCATGGAAACAGCTGATATATTCAAATTATTCTAATTGACAGATGACAGTGTCAAATGCAATTTACATACTGTATGTTTGTGTTATAATTTTATTGGATTTATAGAATATTTTCCGAGGAACTTTTGGTATATGATTTGTACAAAATACATAGAATTGACGGCAGGGTAGGTGCTGGCCACACCAGATTTTTTTTTTAAAAAAGTCTCCAAACTTTCTATGCCTTTCAATGCCATTTCAAATAAATTTACGTTTTGATTTTTTCATTCAATCTTTAATTCATCCTCCGATTCTTCTTCTGTTATCTTCTGTTGCTAAATTTTAATCATTATTTTCAAAATCAATCATAGATATTCTCGAGGATGTACAACAATTAATTCAGTTTCTTGTAGTACAATTTTATACATTTCTACTAATATCTATAAGGGCAAATCATATTTCGCATCAAATTGTTCATCGTCCTGATTTTAGAAAACATTTCTCTATTGTTTCTAGGGATACTTTTTTTCCATAAATTATTTATGCAATAGATTATCTATAGCAAATCTATTGATTTTGAAAGTTCGCCAACAGATTTAACTTTATTCATCGTAGACAAAATGTCTCAAAATAGTTTGTTTTTAAAACACTTTGAAATTTTGGATGGTACTCTTGTGGCCCTGGACGAACAGAAAAATGCAATTGGCCGAAAAATTACAAATTGTGCAATGAGTAAAAATGCGGCAACACTTACTACCATTTTCAGTTTTGCATAAGAATTAATAAGAAGTAAGAGCAATGCTAAGAATAAAAGTTTGCAAACTTCTAACCTGAACTGTGAATCTCTGTCTATTTTATAATTATTAAATTTTTAATTTTTCGATATGGCTATTGTTAGAAAAAATTATGTACGTAACGTATTAAAAAAAAAGAAGAATTACTGCTACAATGGCAGTCCACGACACATCAAGTAATAAGGGATAAAATTGTGACATTTCTGTTAAATTAGTCACTAAACAAAGTAGCTGGAAATGGTATCCTAGTAAATTGTCATAATGTATTAAGCCTTATGCACTAATCATTATGCATTAAGCATAAAAAAATTCGGTGGAAATGATACAACTTTTTTTAAAATTTTGTTCTATTTATTTTTTTCTGTTTAGTTTTGTGTCGTCTTGCATACTATTATTTATCATTACGTTTTCAAAAATACTAGCAAATATAAATATATCTTCACAAACTCTGTTTCGTATACTATTTGAAGTGAGTATTAAATGTTGCTACAATTGAAATGATCCTTCGCTTATTGTAATGTGCAAATTTCGCGGAGTAAAATTGTAACAATTTAGTATTAAGTATTAGGTAGTTATTCTACATAGAATGAATAAAATGATTGTATTGTAGAGTTTATGTGTGTTTACATTACAATGTGCAGTAGTTTCTCTGTCTGGCTATGTGTATATACGGACGGCACGGCACAGCATCGGAGCACAGCACAGCGAATAAGAAACGGTTTAATGCGAAGGCATTATTACAAAATGGATACTTAAAAGAGAAGGTTTATATGTGGAAGATTTATCGCTGCTGGGTTACACTATAAGATACATTACTGTATTTATATCGCACTCAGACAACCTTTTATTATTTTAATATTTGAAAAATGAAACAAGGATATACCGGGGCATAATTTCAGACTTTAAACATTTCTTATTCTGCAACGGAGAATAAACTACTACGTACATTTATACATTTTTATTGTTGCAATTACTAATAAAGAAAAAAATCTCTTGTGGCCAGCAAAAGACCTCTCGCCATTTCCATATTAGGCCATATAAGTATTGTACATATTTAACATTTCTAGTACCTACACCCAAAAGACATATTTTCTTTATATGTTTTCATATTTTTTAATTCATTCTATGAACAAGTTTCCTCTTATTCTTCTATTGTTCAAGATTCTTCCAATTCATTTATGAGATTAGCGGTATTTCTGAGGGTATATGTAATATATGTTTTTATAATTTAAATATTTAACTCCCAGGAAAAGGGTTCAGTAATGTCTCAGGTTTTTTGATACTGATATTTGTCTGTCAATTACAAACATTTTAATGTTTGCACTTGTTTTCGATGGGCTGAGAGATTCATTACAAGATATTATTTTATATATTTATATTTTTCCATCTCTAATTCTATAGAAGATATAATAAATTTTTTAAATGTATCGAAAGAGATTTTTATATTCTTTAATATACATACATTTTTTTAAAATAATATTTAGAATTTTTTTTGTTCAGAAACTAGTATTTTCGGTTGTCCAATTGTTACCAAAATTTAAAGAGATCTTCCCAGTAATGTCAGATTGAGGAAACCGCTGTTAAATATGGCTTAACTCTTGTAGTATTTGATAAACAATGGATCCTACATCCACACATACACACACACACACACACACACACACGGAAATTTTATAATCGGATAATCGGATTCTAGAGACCTTAAAATGTGCTTATCCACTAAAATCTGGATATGCGATTTTAGCATGATACCAACACTTCTCTTAGCGAGAGGTGAAAAAGTATTATTTACTTGATGCATGGCTGTTTTCTTCAGTTCTCCATGATAACTTTGATAATCCTATAGTACATATGAGCCGATAACCAAAATTTTCAAGAATTATTTTCTAGCGGGCGGTAGGGTACTTTTTCCAAGTTGAGTTCTGTTGTCCAAGATTCCTTGGGGAAACATCTGATCGATCAGTATAATTTTTTTCGTAAGTCTTGTTGACTGACTATGTGTAGACATTTTGCAATGGCAGACATTCAAGTTTTGCTTCATGTTACAGAAACAGAAGCGGAATCTGTTGCAATGCGTCGGAGCAAGCGTTTTCTCGTGGTTTTCGCGTGGCCGAAAGTCAATTGAAGATGACCCTCGATTGGGACGTTTCTCGACTTCCACAACCTCCTGATCGCCGTAGAACAATCGATGAATTGGAGGAATTCACTTAAATAGCCTGGAGTTTCTGCCAACGAATTTTGACTGAAATTTTAAAGATGAAACTTGTCGTTCCACATGTGCCTTCCAAAGACCGGAGAGGTAATCATTTGAATGGGTGCCAGAATTTGAAAGAACAGTCAAGAATTGATTCTATCAAATATTAGTGATGATTACCCTAACAGGAAACAGAACTTTAAGTTAATACGTTCGTAATACAAATACAAAACAGTGATTTGAGTATAAGATATTAAATTAAAAAAAATTATTTATGATAATGATTGTTTTATATGTTTAACTTCAAATATGCTTGTACGATAACCTAAAAAATGCATACATCTCGTAATAATTGAAAGTTTAAGTACAGTTTATAGATGAAAGTGAATATACATACATATATAAAAACCCAGTTTGAAATTATAGAATCCTTCAACTTAAAATATTAGATAACCACTCCTGTGAATATTTAAGAATAAAATAACAGACTCTAGAATAAAAACTACTTTTATCCAGATATAAATTTTAAATTATTAAATTCTTTTAGCATTACAAATGTCTGTAAACGTCCCAGTTTAAAAGTCAAATACACATACGATATTACCATATAATTTTCATTGACGGATCGAGAGAGAACGTTGATAAATAATGCAGCCAAAGAAAAGGGTTGCAAGAGAGTTTACTAGGGGTTGCAGAAGGCTCTGCTACGCTAATTGTGATAAAAGATGTAGGGGTGTCACAGACAAGGACTGTTCACAATAGGGAGGTTAATTTCAATCTCAGACTATAAGAGAAAAACTTTGTACACCTTTCACAAAAAAATATAATTATGCTCTTAACGGTCTGTTGGTTACCCATCCGAATTCTGACTGTACTCATCTTAACTTGATATCTTGATAAGCTGCCTAATCTAGTACTTTCAACTGTCAATATTAGTATGGCCTTGTAGAATTAAATTTTACTCTCTGATTCGTCAGAATGTACCCACCTAATTCACAGAAGCGAAATATATATCGCGTATCAGCTATCAGTTATCAAATGAATTCATGTTTTGATTACGATTTTGTAATTTTTAATATTACGCTATGGTACATTTTTACAGTTATAAATATTTAGTATTGACTAAGCTTGGTTTAAGAATTTAAAATATTTATTTAAAGCATGTACGTGAAATTAAATACAGTTTTTATTTATTAGGTTTTTGGTTTCTAGAACAAGAGTGCCTTGGAAACAATCGACCATTTTCATTGAAAATGAGACATCCATTAACATTTTTGTGAACTAAAAATTATATTCCGAAGATTTGATGTTAAAGATTAGAACTGTCAATTGTTATTTAAAAATGGCGACGCTAAAGAATGGGCAAAAAAAAAATACGTTTTATTTTATATGCTTATTCTTTGCTTTTCACAAATGATTACTATTGTAATTATTTTTAGTGAATCAGCGACGGAAATTAATAATAATCTTCAGCTGCCACAAACTAAAGTGAAGTAGAAATAATAATATACCTCTCACTTTACAGAGAACATCGGATTTTTCACTTGAACTAAGCACCCACACGCACATCAAAAATGAAAATGGTCAATTGTTAGAAATGATGTCAATATAATCTTTGAATTACAAATTTCTGCAAAAATTGTATAAATTGTGACTTTGACAAAAAAAAATTTTTGAAATAATTTTGACATATTTATAAATATTATGTTTATTCTATTATTGTACTACAACTGATAATGATTGCAATATACATTTTGAAAATATAATATAATTTGTGAAGAAAGGTTTATTATTATATTTAATTGTATAAATTGTTGTCAAAAGAAATTGAAGTGTCAAGTAGAAAAAACAAGCATTTCCGACATATGCTTTTATTTAAATTTAACAGAGGAGTTAAGGCATCTGATGCCGCTAGAGCCGTTTACGGAGAGAATTCCAAAGTATAGCACGAAAATGGTTTTCTCGTTTTAACGAGGGCCATTTGTCTTTCAAACCACTAGATTTCTTCAGACATAGAATTAAAAAATTGGCAGATCGTTGGTAGGCAAATGTAAACAATGGAGGAAAATATATTCTTGATTAGTGACGTTATAAACCTAGTTACTTTTTTTAATAGCTTGGTTGTCCTATGTGAATATAGAGGTCTATCCCTACTTTAGGGTGCAACTCTGCATCGAAGTATCTGTAGAGTCTCGGAAGAAGCTATAGTGGGTTGACAGGCGAACATCCGCTTTAAGGCGACGTCTCGCGGCGACGCTAGAGCACTGATAGTCGGGATTCACCAAGAATCTCCTCGTTGCGGTAAAGGCGGTACGCCCAGGAATTCCGCAAGGGTTAGACAGAAAGGGAAGACGACAGAAACTCGGAATACGAGCACAGAGAGATTATAATAGTTGTATATGTTCAAAGATTGAATATAATATATTAAAATATATAAATTTATATTGACTTACGAATGATATGGCGTATGAACCGAGGTCGAATAATGATAGTAACAAAATATGGCCTTACCTGAAACAAAAAAATATGTATTAGTATTTGAAAACACTTAAGAAAAGATGAAGATGTAACGTTTAGGTCTAATATTTTTTTTATATCTTTTTCCATCTACAAGATGAACAATTTAAAATTTTCTTTTGAGGTAAAAATATTTAAGCCACAAAATATCATTTTTCCACAATCGCTAGCAAAATTCATTATTATACAACTTAAAATAGTGAGCAAAGTAGCATGTTGAATCACAAATGAGCAAAGTAATAACAGTCAACAAAATAACATGCCTATAATAATTTTCGTCAGGAGTCATATATTTTGATGGAGTTAGAATTGTACAATAAATATCTACCATTCTACATGAAGGAACAATAATTTTTTGTAGTTAACTTTACATTAAATTCAGTTATAAACATATGTACTGTTGAGTTTTCCATTAATAAAAAAAGTACAATGTTTCGTTTTTTAGAAAAATTATATTTCAAGATTATGGAAAAAATCATGTTTAGCACAAGTAAGTATGTCTTTTTCTCACTTGTCCAGTTGGCGCACTCGGTCCCACTCGTGCGGCCAATTTCCGGACGCGTAAGAAAAATACATCATTTGCTCACTTGTAATAGGTATTTCCACTCTAGTTATAGAAATAACTATTGTAAAAGTTCATATTTCTATATTATATTGCAGGCAAATGTAAGGTATTTCATGTGAAATACACTAGCGGCCGTTAAAAATGCAACATCAAAATATATTTGGAATAAATAAATAAGATTCAGCGTAGAAGTTGCTTATTATTAGTAGTGTAAACGATTAAAATTTCACAACTCTATACAGTACAGAACAAGAGAAAATTCTTAATAAAAATATGTCCGCGCATTAATTACCGCTACTATACGCCGAGGCATGGACTCAATAAGGTGAAAGGTGGCGAATATCATTTTACGGTATTCCATCCTCTGTCAGTTGCAGTCCAAGTCTTTAGCGTATACACAGGTAGCTGAGCACACTTCACTGCATTAATGAACGGACACCACATACAAGATATTGTTTTCCACACTTGATTTTATCAAATGCTACGTCATTACGAACTCAAATCTGTCAATAATTTTTTTCTTAAGCAAAAAGTATCAATTTTGCTACATTTTAAAAATGGGATCCCGTGGCCGCGTGCCAGAATGTCTGGTCGCGAACCTGGGGAATCGGATTCGATCCCGACCGACGCCAAATATTTCAAATTTTAAATTGAAAAAAAGAGACCCCTGTGGTGCACTCTCCACGCCAGCAATGAGTGCCCGTGAAGTGACGCCTGGTAAGCGCCCGCACTGTACAAATCTGTCATCATTATTACCGATATCTGTGATAAAGCAGATTGTGGCACACTCAGAAATGGGTAATATGCCGTGATGATATATTTATTTATTTTATATTTAAAAAAAGTCCGTCCTTTCTGCCTAACCCTGTATTTCATGTGAAATATTAGGTATGGAAATGAAGACGTACACCCCTCGATGTTAGAAATACTTGCTGCAGAATATATTTATAATAAAATAGAATTCTGAATTTGTGAATAAAATATCCTTAATGTTCATTCCTTTGCGTATAAGATCAGGCATTCCATCCCTTTTTAGGAGAAAAATTATGCATAAAAATATTAACATCATTTTTTTCCTATTTCCTGCAGCCTCAAAGAAATTCCAGAAAAAATCGAATGAGTTGGGCTCTCGTTGCAGAAATTTACATAACCACCGCCCGTTCGTCCCTCTCCTTGAGACGGGCCTGCCCTTCCCGTGCATCACTTGAGTTTTTAATATAATGTCGGCCGGTTTCGTTTCTGCATGAATAAATATGGCGGCTCCGCTACTTTTATTGATTTGATATTAGCAAAATTCGAGCAATAAAAAAACTTCTCAGATGCGGCAATAATACGGCCGCACGATGCTGGCGCACGGAGAGAACAACTTGCAGGACCGTACCAAAGAAAATCTAAGAAAAGAAAATAAATGCATCAGGAGGTACAACCATATCATAAAGTGTCCAATCGATGTTTGTTTGCTTCTGTTCTGTCGTTTTTTGCCCTGAAGAATGCAATAGTTTATGCTGCCGAAACATTGGTTTTTAAATAAATATAAAATTGAACTAAACCTATTACAAGTTCTGAAAGATATTTACCACTAAATTAAAATATGTCCCATAAATTTTGGAACAAAATTCAACAATTTTTTTATAATAAAAAATGCATTACTAAATGTTTTGTAATACTTAATAATTATATTTTTCATACATACATACATACATAAAATCACGCGTTTCCCACTTAGTGGGTTAGCAAAAACCCGAAAACAATAAGAAAAGGGATGAAAGTAAGAGCTCCACTGAATCACTTAACTCTTTAATAACATTCTTCTTTCGCCTTGTCTAAAATCATCATAACATTCATACAAAGAACATATTAAAGTGACCGATTTTCGGTAGCGAATAACCGAATCCGGACCACAATAATAGTTCCGCAACAATCATCCTTCGCCACACATTCCTATCCATGCACACTTCTTTCACCTCAGCCACATTCATAAACGTATTCATACATAATAACATATAAGCAATAAAATTGTGAATTTAATTTAAATAAAGTTGGGTGTGATCTTCCACAATGCGCAGTTTTCTAAGGACGCCTAATATTGGGTTTGGACGACATTTACAACTATTTCTTAAACTTCATACTGAACATCTTCGAAATTAAGGGAAATGATGGTTTTTATACTAGCATTAATGCAGAGGTCTCTAATAATAACAGATATAAACAAAAAGCCAAATTCGCAGATTAGGTGTTGGTTAGAAGTTAATGCAGATCTTATGCGAGCCCTGGATATTTAAGGAAACATTGGTACCAAAATAGGTTAATTTTATTGAAGAATAACACTCTACGGACAATATTTATTTTTTACCCAGACCTTGCGTAGTCACTATGCAAGGTAAACAAAAATTAGCTAACAGACCAAACCGTACCATTTGTTCCGCGGAACAACATTTCTCATAACATTCCCCAGACTCGTGCAATTTTTGAGTTCTTCTATCTCGAAAAGTTTACGATGGAGGATAGGAAGCCTAAAATGAGGACCAACTTCATGGAGAATATACAGGAATGTCCGAGAAATCGATGTAAATGTTATTCAAAATCTAATGCTAATCGAAGTTCATAATTTTGTTGCTTAGGGAACAGTTAATTATATAAAAACAAAACTTTAATAGCATTTTTTTTTTACAAGAATAATTTATTGAAATTTGTGCCAAAACTTATGGGACACATGTTATATGACCATTGGAATTCAAAGGGTTAAAAATTGTATTATCTTCAACATTCCTCAATCGCGGTTAAATAGATTTGAATTTTGAAAAAAACGGGAATAATTTCTGAGGTTAAAGTTTTCTTTTGAGGTGAAATGTGGAATATGGTTCGTACGGTTCTGAGTTGTTCCCCTCGTAAGCTATTAGACGTTCCCATAAAATGGATAAAGATTATAAACTCGTGTGTTTAATAGCGGTATTTTATACTATGTGGGAGATGTATATTCCTATACAGTATCCATCGCCTTTGAGTCTCATCTTTGTCCTATACAGGCCTGGACATTTTTACAGCATCAATTTTATTTATTTATTTGCCCGGACAAAATAATTTAATACAGCAGACCGTAAATTCAAGATTAGAGGCTTTTATGATAACAATAAAAATTGGAATTTATAACAATATTTCAAGCGCTCGATTCCCAGAGTTATTTCCATTCTGCTTTTATTTTCCTCTTTCTCTGTCTTCAATAAATCCACGGGTGAATGCGTGGCTTTCATAGGTATTTAGCTCTTTCCCAATGAGGAATGCCCCAAGAATGCAAAGGGGAATAATTACTAACAAAACCAAACGATGAGTATGTGAGGAGGACACTTTTTGATTGTAATTAAGGTTAAGTGCTGTACGGGTCATTTCCTTTTGTTTACACAAACAAATATTTGCTCTACCAAAATATTCGTTTCATTAGTTGGTAAAGTGATCCCAATGCGACAGAAAAAATTTAAACTGCACATTTTTAGCTCAATAATAAATAATAGTTGTTTTAGCGTTAGCGTCCAAGCTAACAAAAAAAGATTTTAAATATTCCCTACGTGGTTCTTCTTTGTTTAAAGTTCCTTCATTTAAGAAAAATAAATTCCAAGGTTCATTTTCGTATTTAGCTCCCAGTCTATATAATAACTTAAATTCAGATTTGAAAGTTTTATCTGTCAATACTTTCAAGCAGAAATTAAAGTTTTCAAAATGTATTTAAGTCTTCATATTATTATAATTGTTATTTTATTGTTACTGCTTCTTCATACTGTCTTTATACTTTTAATATTATTTTCATGTTGTTTTTTCTTGTAAATTGGGTTAGGTCGTTAGGTGGTAGAACAACTTTTAGCTGAATCTCGCCCTTAATGGTGTAATTTTTTCCAACCATTAATAAAGAATTTATTATTATTATTTATTTATTTATTTATTACCGTGTTAAAATTGCCAGAAAAAGATTTGAAACTTGAAATATACAAATCTATAGGTTAGTTGGATAGATAGACGACACTTGAAACTGTTAAAGTTTTTGGAAATCAAAATATTGGACAGACGATTATTTATTGAACTATAAGGGAATGTGAAGAAGGTAGTATGTATTAATTTACCAAATAGTGGGGACACGAACTTTTGCCCCCAAATCCAGCAGACTCCTTCAAATGCTCAAAACAAAGTTAGAAAGAATATCATTGCAAAACTAAACTCGAGAATTTAAAACATAATTGTTAACAGAACTTTGGTCCGATTAAAAAAAATAAAAAGAAATCGTGTAACCAAACAGACAGCGGTCCAACTTGAGCGATTTTCGATATGCTACAGAGAATTAAGGTGCCAACAGTTTTATTGAAAACACACACACACACACACACACACACATACATACATACATACATACATACATACATACAGACATCATCTTAAAAGTAGTAAATTCGTATTGTAGGGACCCTAAAACGTGCCCATATTCTGTAACTCAATCGATAACTTTTATCGATCGATAATAAATTGTAGCCAATAATTACAACAGACACTGAATAAAAAATGAAACTGATAGATAATACATTTGTTTCTATTTGTCAAAAATTATTATCGATCGACAAATATTATCGACTGAGTTACAGAATAGGGGTGAATGTCAAGGAATAACAAAACCAAAAACAGTTACAGACAAGTATATTTCTGACGTACAGAGACATATGAGACAAGCGACAAGGTATTAAAAAACTGCGTCGCATTGAAGTTAATACAGAGTGATAAAAAAAATGATGCATTTGGCAATACAATTCTAGGGATCTTTTTACTCCACAGTTTGCACAAGACCAGGTGAAGGCGAGAATACTATTTGACAATAAATACAAAAAGATTGTGTCAGAGCAGTGGCCTGACAGCTAATAAGATTTTGAGTGATTGACTATTGCTCTATGGGTAATGTAAGAAATAAAAGTACGTGGGTAAGGGAAGCAACAATCATTTTAATAAAAATTTGTAAAGTTACCCAAATTTAATTTTTCAAATGTTACTGTCAACACTGTCAAAAACAGGAAACAAATTTATGTGTTAATCTTACCAATTTCAAGTATTTTTCAAGTGTTATCAACTGAGTCAGTTATTTTTGATCACTCTGTAGTTTCCTGTCAGTGTTTTAAAATTATGTTTTTATCTCCTTAGTTTATAGGAACTATCCCTTATGTAACGTATCAATAGAAAATTTCTTTCTATTTGATGAAGTGGTCTAACTCTTTTTCTCAAAACTTTTGTTACATACGTTATATTTTTAAACAGTACAAACACAAATTAAAAGTAGAAAAAAGCTAAGTTTACTCCAGGTGTAGTATTTGGTAAATTCCATAATCAACTGCCTCTATTTCCAACTCTACGTTCAGTGCTGTATCAAGAGAAGAGTATGTCTAGGGTAGTGAAAGCTCGTATAAGAAACTCTCTCTTTCTGCGGTAGCTTGGCTGAAACGTTCAGCTTTCAGCGTTCGTTGCAGGATCTGCTCGCAAGCGGCTTACAAGTTGCCAACAAGTGTCTGGATCGCGTGGCGGCGCTGCCATCGACACGAGTTCCGTCGCGACGCGAACGGACGCAAACGCCCCCACAGAAAGGAAAAGATACAGCGATGCAACAAAATACGGAGAAAAAGGAGGGATGTTGATAGTGCGATGATAGCTCAACCAGAAATATTGTTAATTAATAAATATTATTGTCTTTTATGCAATGTGTTCTGTTTATATCTGTGGTTTAATGCAACATTAATGCCCAATTGTACCACCGTAGGTATTTTGAAGAAAGGTTTATTCTAAGGCAGCCATAAATAAGGCCACTTGCAATTCCCATGACGAGAAGGAGAGAAACATAACCTCAACAGGAAATAATGTTTGACCACATGACTAGTGATGGAACGGATCGTCGATAGGACTTCCGGAATTCCGGCTTAAAATTTTCTGGATCGTTGGAGTTCCGGCCGCCGAATCTTTATTTATTTTCGTCGAAATCGGTTTATTTCGGGTCGGTGTGCTTACCAACATTTTACTTTTTCAATTTGCAACGTGAGAAAGAATCCTAAAAAATAAAAAATAAATGCGAGAAGCAAAGTTTGGTCATACCTTCTCAATAAATAAAAATGAAGAAACAAAAGCTAGCTGCAAATTATGACAGCAAACTATTTCATGAGTAGATCGGAGAATAGCTGCATTCACAAGGCCTTTAATTTGGCATTTAAAACGGCATCACGAACAAGTATATAATACTTTTAATGAAGAGGTTGCTAATGTTATATTATTTAACAAAATTATAGACGCATTAATAATTTTAGTGATCCAGCCGAATTTCCTGAAAAATTCGACCAGAACCGAAATTCCGGTTTAATGGTCGGATTGGCCGGATGCAGTATCAAAACCGGATCTTCGTTCCATCATTATACATGATCGCATAAAGTTTTACTTCATGTCGAACGTGGAATGTCTGGCGCCGAATTTAAATAAAATGCTAAAGAATAAACTAAAAGTTGGCATCGCATGTAAGCCCATTTCGACAGTAGGCATGCTTTACAACAAGCTGAAGGACCCAATGGACAATACTGACAAATCAAACGTGGATTATAAAGTTCATTGCTTCACTAAAAATTGCAAAGCTATATACGTAGGAAGTATTAAACGAAATGCGAAGATCCGGATGAACGAAGATCGAAAATCAACACAAAACAACACGGCGATAATGTGATCTGGCTAAACATTTCTATACACTAAAACACACTTTCGATTTGGAATATATATCATTTTAAATCTTCTCTTCGCAAACGTTTTGGAAGCTTTATTGTACCTACCGTCATCAGTTCTAAAATAACGACACAGATTTTTTTTATGTAATAAATAATAAATCCAAACTAATAAATTCAAGTTTAATACAAAGTTAACACAGGTATAAATAATTTTTTTGTTAACTTTGTGTTAAACTTGAATTTATTAGTTTGTATTTATTATTTATTATGTAATTTTTTTGTTAATCTCTGTCTTTATTTTAGCACCAATGAAGGTACAATAAAGCTAGCGAAACGTTTGCTAAGAGAATATGTAAAATTATTTATATTCCTGTTTATATCCATCATCCGATGACCTTCCTAAATTATACATCATTGTTGGATACGATCATAATACTTTAAATAGCGTATATTTTGGTATATTGGAAAAGTACAAAAGGGAAAATCAAATTTCAGGCCAAATTAGAGTCAATTAAATTCTTTATGTCTTACTAGTATGTTATTGTTTTATAACAACCTCAACATTAGGTCAGTTATTGAGTAAATAATGCCCTAGGGCGTATTAAGTTGTTATGGTAATGTTGACAACAAACTGAGGTTAATAATACTGATACTAACAATAAAGTGCAGTTAAGGTTACGAAGCATTATGAATTGTAGTCGTTTATAATCATATTTGTTTCATCACAAATACAAACCAGCATACTTCTTATTCTTAGCAATAACATTGCTCGTCCATATTGACAGAAAAATACCACAAGAAACAGATTTTTTGTTTGAAAAAATGCTTTGTTTACAGAAACAAAATATTACCTAGATACCGCATTCACAGGCTACTTTGTAAGACCAATGTGTCCGTATCAATGTCACCAAAGAATTTTTCCGCAAGATATTTCCGGCTATTTTCCGATTAATTCTGTTTTGATGTATATGCGTATTTTATAAATTTTTGCAGGATGTGTAAAACTGAATGTTAAGTACGAATGTATTTTGTGTATATAATATGTAATATTTTGTACGATCGTACTGTAGCTGTGATAATATCCATGTTATTGTGTATGTATTATATTGTTTGTATTAAATGTTATAGACTCTGAAGAAAGTGCAAGTGTGGACCGATGTTGTAAGAATAAATGATGTTTGACTGAAATTTCAAGTAATTGTTAACGCCTTATCCATACCACAGTCGAAAAATTTCCCACATATCTAGTTTAAATTGTCTTCATATTCCCGGCGTTGATGCAACATCTTTTTTCATGTTTGCCCTCTTGATAAAGCAGTGGTTTCCTGCACGATTTGACAACCATGTCCGTATATTACGATATGTCTTGGGGAAATTCTGCATGCACATATCTTGGGAACATAGTTGCATATAAATACAGGCAGAGATGATAATAAAACTAGTAAGAAAATGACAAGAATTGTCTACAACTGCGATACTCTGCAGTCGTTTCTTACGGGCTTGTCAATACGCCGTAACTTCAACAAGAAAGGGACAAGGAACACAATGCCGCGAGCACACTATCTTATAAGTTTCACAGAAGGATATGTTATAGTTGGAAATAAGTGTTTTTTGATATTTTTTAATACCGTTGAAGGCGTTTACCAGACGTCACCTCGCGAGCTCTGATACTGTTTGCACATTTTCTGTAATTTGACGTAAAGTTATAATAATGAAAATGTAATAAATAATAATTATAGAAGTTTTATAAAATTGTACATTCTATCTGTTCCGTTATATTATATTTATAAAAATTAGTTTTCATCACTACTGTACTGTGTGTATTTCACATTTCAACTTCGATGTTCGTTAACGGTTGTTACAAATATTTCATAATTTTTTCTGACTTGATTTAACCCTGAAGAGGATCATAGTTATGATCGAAACGTTTTCAATAAAAGCGTACAGACTGCAGTTCCGAATATTTTCTTTTCTCCCACATCAATCTCCAGTCGATCATCGTCACTCCAACAAATTATTACAGAGTTTTAGCAAGACGTACTGTCAAAATTAATTTTAAGTTATTCTCTCATTGTTAGACAGCAAAAACTTTGTCGTACCGTAAACGTCATTGAAACAAGTTTCGAAAATAATGGTGAAGAATTCTAAACTTTCGTTCTTAAATACAAGATGATTTAATATTTTTGAAAGAGGTACTAGGTTACAATTAATTCAGATGTAATTTCATTTTACTACAGTCTACGCGATCGACTTGCTAAAACTATTTTATATAAAAACCGTACGTTAGAAGCTCACGACAAATTTGACGTTAAAGTTATCGTTTTCGGTATGATCTAAAATGTTTTGCTAATAAAATCCGTATTTTCTGTTTAATAGGAATAAATTAATTGCGTTTATGTCTTCCATTTCCTTTTACCTCTCGCTAAAAGAGGTACTGGATTCATTTTAAAAATCGCATATCTAGATTTTAGTGATTAAGCACGTTTTAAGGTTCCTATATTCCGATTTTAACATTTTTACAATGATCTCTCTCTCTTTCTCTCTCTCTCTCTCTTTCTCTCTCTCTCTCTCTCTCTGTGTGTGTGTGTGTGTGTGTGTGTGTGTGTGTGTGTGTGTGTGTGTGTGTGTGTGTGTGTTGCAAGGACGATTCCTCAAAAACTAGAGACTTAAGACCTGTTTAACTACGTATTCCTCAATCTGACATTGATAAGAAGAGCTGAAAAAGTTTTGGTAAAAACTGGAAAACCGGAAGTAGTAGTTTCTTAAAGAAAATCTTCTAAATATTATTTTTTGAAAATTCATGTTATTACAAATTTTGAAGAACATAAAATTCTTCATCTGATATATTTAATTTTTTTATTATATCTCCCATATATTGAAAGACAAAGAAATTTTAATATATAGAATAATCTGATTTATAAATAGCACAGTTCAAACTACACCAAGAAAACCAGTTGACACGTTTAAACGATTGTAACATAGTTTGTAATAAACAGATAAAAGTCAGTGATAATAGCTCTGTTCGATGAGAAGTGCTTGAAGTGCAGAGCAGAATAGTACAGTGTAGTGTACACTAGTACAGTCTAATTCTTGTGGTTTCATAAAACACACTAGTGTATATTTGGGCAAGTTTGCTCAGCTGTGAGTAATCAAGCCAAGCGTAGCCAAAGGTGTAAAAGTTTAGGTTGTTTATAAACTCAGTCATTTTATAAATCTGCAAAGAAGTGACTGCAGAAATATCTGTTTTAAAGAGCATAGTGTTTCAACTAATAAACGATTCTGACGAACATCAATCATCACTTGATTCTTCATCAGATTCAGAGACAGATATATTAATTAATTCTTTATATCTGAATCCATTATTTTAATTTCTCAATGTGTAAAATTTTAGGTTAATAAACAGATATGTAGATAGGATAGAATTAAAATGTCTACCGAATAATATTTAGCTACCCCCCACTCCTAGTCTGCACTTTCTACACCACCTCGCGAGTCAGGTTAGAAACGTGAACACTAGTTCTTAAAATTCTAGTCATCAAACAGGCTGTTAGAAGCTGCCCGTTTCTCATAAAACATGTTAGTGTAAGAAAGTTATTACTAGGGCGGCCTAGTACATGTCATCGAACAAAGCTATTAACTATACTTTTAGTGACACTCTGAAAGCTTTTTCTAGGAAGCACATTTAATCTTTCTTATTAATTAAATATTTGAAATTATAGGTAAAATGCATATATCCATAAAGAAAATACCGCTAATCTTGTTAATGAATTCGAAGAAACTCCTCATACAATATATAACATAATATGGAATTGGCGAGGGGTTTTGAGCTGGTCACAGCCGATTTTTTTTTTTTTACTTATAGTTTAAGAAGTAGAATTTATAGTTACAAAATAGAGACCCAGATTCATTTGGCGTTTGGTTTTAAATGCTTGAAACATTAAAGGTCAATTCTACTCCATAATTCTGTATAAAGAACAAGGGTAATGATTCCTATTTAAGTATATCAGTAGAATAGGTAGTATTGAGTGTAAGCGAGCTAAGCCAAAGCGATCTATAATGCAACAATGGTGGTCAATTAAAGCACTTACATTAAAAGATTAAACGTTGATCAATTGTGTCGAAAGTGGTTGAACCGGTGGCGGTGGCCCTAGGGGTGAGGGAGCCGTAAGGGGAACAGGCAGCGATTTCCTCTTCCCTTTTCCTCCGTTTAAATGTTTGACGTCATTCTCTTCTCTTTCTCCTGCTCATTACGCACGCATACAAATCGCGATTGGCCATGATTCGCGATCCAACAAAAGACGATCAACGTGCAGAACAAAACGCTCGCGACGAACAAAATACTTTCGATATTAAACCGTGCTATTCCACTCACCAAACAATATGGCCGCAAAGTATAATATATCCTGTAATTTCATACCAAGCGGTTTGAATGTTCCCGCTTTGCTCTTAGGGCTTTTCCGCCTGTTTCCGCAATTAGGTTAGGTTTGAGACGTTGAAAAAGAAAAAAGAGCAGGAAGAGGAAGAAGCAAAGATACTAAATCTCAAAATTACGTGACTACAAAAATGCACCCCTTTATAAAGTCTTATTGCGTTTATCGCACAGAAGGAGGTGCATTCTCCGAAACAGATTAAAACGGGCACCCAACCAAATTTCAACTGCTTTCACCTAAGCTTTCTTTTGACCTATACCACTCTCATTAATGAGGTCAGGATGTTGTATTTCGCTACCGAAAATCGGTTACGAAACAGTTATTAACGTCATTAGACCGACATGAGGCAAATAACGGACGCGGCTGAAGTTTATAATCATCCGAGTTCAAGATTTTTCGTAATGACATCAAATTCAAAAATTTAGGAATAAATAAAATAATAATATTCTTATCATACTGAACAAGTTTTTTTGTTGATTTATAAATTCTCCTTGACAACGATCCACTAAGATGCTATTATTTTTCTAGGAACACTTGATCCTTAATTGTTATAAAAAATAACGGACGGCGACCATTATTTTTGTCTTTTCACTTTTGTTTTTAGTCCTGTTATATCATAGTAACAGCATTGTATTATGAAAAATAAATAAACGTTATAATTTGACAGAGAAATGTAATATTTTTGGATTACGTTTAACAAAGGTACACTGTAAAAAATTTCTCTGTAAAATTACTATAATTGTTATTGGCGTCCAAATTGCCTAAGTGAATTATAGTAAATTTACAGTTAAATGTAATTTTGTCTACCATTTTTAAAATTACATAAACATAAATTCCATAAAAATTTTGATACATACTTTAAGTAAATTTACATATTAATAATATACATAATTTAAATTTAAATAATTTAAATTTACTATAATAAATTTAGAATTTGTCCATAACACCTGTAAAAATAGAAACTAAAATAGAAAGAATTGAGTTTTTACATAGTTCTTACAAAATTTGACAAAATAGTTATAGAAATATTAACATATTACTGCAAAATTTCATATATTTATTGTAATATGAATATTACATAGTAGTTCTAGTAATTTTTTATATTTGTAAGGGTAAATTAGCAAATTTATAGAATTAGTTGCTATGTGAATGTAAGTCTACATAGTTTATGTAAAATTTCTTAATACATAGATATTATAGTAAAAAATTACTATAACTTTTCGACAAAATCGCTATTATTTTTTACAGTGTAATACATTATTGCTATAATTTAAATTAGTTGTAAATATTAATTACGGTGTATATGTATTTATAAAATTATCAATGATGAGGTAGGTACGTCGTAAGATATAGAAAGAGATATTTTTCTTGACGTATGTCTGTGCTAGTGTGGTATGATGCGTCGGTGGCCTATACATTTTTATGCTCTCCTTCAGAAGAAAAAAGAAAAAAACGGGGACGCAGAAGAGCGAAAACAAAACGCGAATTTACATATTTAAAGTATGTAGATTATACATAGAGGAAATGTATAAAATATATATGGGGGGCCTCTTCCTTTATACCACGACGTCAGGCTGAAGCTGGTTCCCCCTTTCCTTCCCCCACCCACACCCACCACGGTAATACATCACAATAAAGCAGCGGCAGAGCAGGGCCGGGTTTTACATAATTTATAAATAAACATTCATAATGCACACTTTAAACAGAAACACTAATGCAATGCAAATCGCTGCCAGAGGTAAACAGGACGGGCTAAGATTGCGCATGCGAACAGACGTACAAGACGTTGCCGTACCCCGTGCAGCCCTTATGTATGGAAGGGCAGACACATACCCTCAAACTAGGAAGCAACATTATCAATTATTACACACAAAACCGTCAGAATGTTCCCGAAATTGGTCAATAAAATTTTATTCAAAAAAGTTAAAACATTTTTAAACTAATTTCCTTTAAAATACACCCCTCCTGCACTTACATACTCGTTTTATTTTTCATACAACTGTCAAAACACTCCTAGAAATCATTTTCTGAAAGTGTCTTCAACTGCCTTGTCGCATTTTTCATCTCTGTTGAACTGAACCTTGTCCCTGCAATTTCATTTTTACCTCTCATTAAGAGAGGTATTGGAATCATGCTAAAAATCGTATATCCAGATTTTAATGTTTCTCAAATACTATAAGACTTAAAACATGTTTAACTGCGGTTTGCTAAATCTGACATTATTGGGAAGAGCTGATTAGATTTTGGTAACAATTAGACAACCGGTACTAGTACTAGTTTCTAGAAAAAAATTCTAAATATTATTTTTTTAATATTTATGTTATTACAAATATTAAAGAATTTAAAAATCTCTATCCGATATATTTAAATTTTTTATTATATCTTCTATAGATATAGAGATAGAGAAATAAAAATATATACAGTGAAAGCTCCGATGGTTCCAACTTTTTTGTTCCCATATGGGAGGTGTCCGCTTACAAGAAAGCTCTATTTAAACATATGAAAAAATTAATAAATAAAGTACAAATTTACTAGGAATTTTTTAATTTGAAATTATGCACTTGTAGAATATGTATATGTACATACTTCAAATAGTTAAAATATATCTAAAATAATAATTAATATGTACGTACATAAAACTTATGATTGAACACAAAACAAAACAACATATTTGAACATATCGAAAAAAGATTATTTTTTAATCTGATATTTTTAACTGCTTCAATTTTCTACATTTTTCTTGTAAAAAATAATATTGATAACGCGAGGCAATATTTTTTAATGTTCAAACGCAATAAAATCTTCTTTTGAAAACTTTTTTAGGTTTTCAACGACCTTCAAGGTCAATAAAAATGCTATAATAGATATACCTTTCACCTCCATTTTCTGCCTTAATGTAAAAAAACGTTTTCCTGGATGAATCTGGGAGACACGTAAAACACTGCATTTCTGTAAAATAGGGTTAATGTTTTTCTTGAGAGGAAATACTAAGGAGGCTGTTTATGTTCGGTTTCGGAGTTTCGCGTCCGCTCATCAGAGCGTTTCGGGCCTGTAGGGAAAAACTGTGTTATCCGTGTCCCTCCGGTAGAGTGCGCTTATGAGAGCGTGTTTTACATAGGAATTGATACCCAAAAATATGGTTCCAAAAAAACTGTCCTGTTATGAGAGATGTCCGCTTGTGGGAGCTGTCCGCAAAGGGAACTTTCACTATAATATATTGTAATGAATCTTACGTGCTGTGGAAACCAATTGAAAAATTAAAATGTTTGTAATTGACAGATAAATGTCAATGTCAGAAATCCATTACTGAAGACTATTTTTTGGAAGTACATTTAATATTTCTTATTTTATTATTAATTAAATATTTAAAATTATAGATACATTCCTTATACCCTTCAAATATACCGCCAATCTCATCAGTGAACTGGAAGAATCTCGAACATTTCGCCAATCTCATCACTGAATTGGAAGAATCTCGAATATTTAGAAGAGTAAGAAGAAACTTGTTCATAGAATGAATTAAAAAATATGAAAATATATAAAGAATAGAGTAAATAGATTTTTTTGTGTGTACCAGAAATGTTAGATATGCACAATGCTTATATAGCCTAATATGGAAATGGTGAGAGGTATTGTGCTAGCCACAACAAATTTTTATCTGTGGGTGAAGGTAAAAACACCTGGCGCAAGATTGGGAGAATAGAAGGAGTATTAAATAGTGGTGACATTGTTCTTAGGAAGGTAATTTTTCACAGTGAGGGAGAGATGTATCGGAGCATTGCTACAAACTCAATCGTTTCCTGCCCAATTTTCAGGACTTTTCGTCTGAATGCGTCTCGTAAACGTTGAAGGATTTCCTCTTGATTTGGTCCAAGCGAAAAATTTTCTTGTGCCGCTCATACACAGTCGATTTTTTCATTACTTATATTTTTAAAAAGTTGAAAGTAGTTTTTTACCTTCCGTCAAAAGGAAGGTATTGTTTTTGGTCAAAAAATTCGGTGGTGAGTTTTTAATGAAAAAACACGTTTTAGGGTCCCTACAATACGAATGTACTATTTTCAAGATGATGTCTGTATGTGTGTCCGTGTGTGTGTGACAAATTTTTCTCCGACGATAACTCCAAAACTACAATTCTAAAAATTATGATTCTTTCATATTCCTCTTCTTTACAACCATATGAAGAGCTGATTAGATTTTGGTTATAATTGGTCAACCGGAAGTACCCTTATTTGAAGTTCTTAACAGTTTTTCTTGAAAAATCGCAGTTAAATATCATTTTCGACATTTTATGTGATTATCAATAGAAAGAATATCTTATTCTCTATACGGTTCGATTATACATTTTTCTTCATATTCAATAGATATAGAGTTATAAAGAGATTAAGAAAGATTAACTTTCGAAAATCAGCCAGCATTGCAAAAATTATGATAACAACAGATATATTCTAAAAAATCTAATTGACAGATGTCAGTGGCAAGTGTAAAACCAAAGTGGAAAGTATATGATCTGAACGTGATATAAGTGACAGAGTGTCCCTCGCCAGTGACTTGCATTTGCGGCCTCGCCTCAAGATAGGAACTTATAATGCCAGAAGTACGAGAATGGCAAAAGAGAAGATGGAAGGACTGTATAGCAGAAGATTTGAGAGAGGAAGAACTGTGTCACGAAGGTACTTTGGACAGGAATGAGTAGAAGAGAAGAGTAAGAAACAGCGACTTCTAATAAAATAGGGAAAAGTTGAAGCAGGAAGAAGTGTTAAGTGCAATACATAATGTAAGTTCGTATTCGTATTAAAATTTTATTAGATTTTAGAATCTTTTCAAAGGAACTTTCAGTATGGATATGTAAAAAATAGTGTGTTCTTACAATTATACAGGATATTTAGAATCTTTTTGAAGGAACTTTTGGTATAGGATATGTACAAAATACATCGAATTGACGGAAGGTTTTGTGCTGGCCACAACAGATTTTTTTTTATTAAAATGATCCCGATTTCGGGACTGCAGCCACATCCTTTTATATAAATAAATAACTATTTAGAATGTTGTTTTTAGAGTATTTTTGATTTTCTCATCCACAATAATTTCTACGTAGTAACCCCACAATATAAGTAGTCGATTTATTCTTAAGAAATTTCTCTGTAAGTGTGCGTGTGCCCCTCGCTATTTTTTTGCATTCTCCGTGTTGTGGGGCGTCGGGACGCACGTGTACAGGGCACGTGCTCCAGCGTCGGTGATCGCAGTAATCCGCGCTTGGCAAATCAAGATTAATGTAGCGTCGACGCCGCCGACACCTCCCTGCGCCACGGCCCCCAGCTACAAATATAAACGTGTTATGTCGATATTTATTATTTCTTTGTAGGTGGGTATATTTGCGAGCGTCCGTTGCAGTCTGCACTACAATCCAATGCTGTTTTTTTTCTTTTTCTCCAACACAAATTTAAATTTATTACTAGGGGTAATTATTTTAGGTGCGAAAGACTACGCCCCATTTTCTATATATTTTATATTTTACGTGATGTATGAGGTCTTGCACATGTCGCAAATATTATTATTTATTTACGGGACGTATTTAATTTGAAATATGTCAACTGATAAAATATATTTCTTGGCTATAAACGTACATATAACTTTAATAATGTTAATATTTTACTGGAATGTTATGAATTATTAATTTTTATTTTCTTTTCACGTTATAATATTCTCAAACGTACTACCATATTCATTACGTATGTAATATTTAAATCTTTATGCATATAAATATATTACCCTAACATTCCATATATTTTTCTTTGGTAAAAGAAATAGAAATATCAAGCTGTAAACTTTTGAGGACAAAAATTCAAAATATATTTAAGAATTTGAACGAAAAAAGAATTAATAGCAGGGTGTCCTCCTGCAGCTATCATAAATTAATGAGTATTAGTGAATTTTTTTTGTTTAAATATTGATTAGGCCACAAACTACAAGCGATTGAAGTTAATTACTAATTGGGTATGACACATTAGGTCCTAAAAATTTGATTGGTCGCCTGATTTTAAAAAGGAGATTCGCACGTCTGCTGCGTTCACCTTTAAAAGATTATGAACTGTCACGTTAATGTATAACTTAACAAAAAAATTAACAATTTTGGGTTTGATGAATTTGTTTAATTATAATATCTAGTAATATTATCAATAATAATGTATTTATAATTAAATCAATTTGTAATATTAATTAAATTAATAATAATGCCAGAAATTTCAAACTTTGATACCGCCATTCGCCGTCATACTTTGTGTAATAATATTGTCAAACTGTTTCAATGTTTATTAGGAAAAAATGCTTATTATTTATGCTTAATAATAATTTCTTCGTGAATATAACGTAAAAATTTTTATATAAAAAATATTTCAGCTATCCAAACATGAAAAAATTTCTTCCCTCTATAACTAACAGTTTGTCGATCCCTGGTCAGTACCTGCTACGTCACGCACCAAATTCATATCTCGCTTATCGTAAAATTTTTAAGTCGCATTTGCACTAAAATTCTTATTTCATCCTGTGTGTTTATTAGGCTTCGCGACTAATAAAAAAAATTATTTTTAAATTTATCTTTAAAATATATAGAAAAAGTATTAATGTATTCCTGTAGAAAATTCAATAATCTTTAATTTTCATAAGACACAAAATGAGAAAAAATGGCATTTAATGGTATTTTTTGAAGAAAAACCATTATGAGCTTCAGGTAAAGTCCGAATTTACACCAAAATCTAATGGCTTCTTTTCATATTAGAATGGGATGGAAATATAAGGTTTCGGAATTTTCTGAATGATAGTATTTAAGTTAGAGTGTAGACAAAATCCCTACACATACACACACACATACACACACACATATACACACACATACACACATCATCGTGAAAATGTTAAAATTGGATTCTAGGGACCTTAAAACGTGGTCATTTACTAAAATCTCAATATGTGATTTTTAGCACGATCCCTATACCTCCCTTACCAAGGGTAGCGGGAGGTAAAAAATGGTATAGGACCCTATTTCGGTACTTAAGCGTTAAGGCTGGTATTACTAAAATTCTGATATTATTAAGAAACATATCTAAATTACTTATATACCAATTGCATATGAATCCTATCTTGTTTTATATTATTTGTCAGATCTTCGTCTAATATTTCTAATATGAATGACTGTCGTCCTGATTAAAAATTCTAAGTGCAATGACATTTAAAAAAGTTACAGGAACTCGTCATCATCATTATTTTAAATAATGAATATAAATATATAGAAGAAACGAGATCTACATAATGATTATCGTTTTGTTGAGAGTATGCTTTGTATATTGTTATAATAAGAAAGGCTTTCGTATTCCGCCGTAATGTAAATCTAGAGTGTGAGTTAATTTGGTTTATTTCTCATAATAAATGATTGTACAGTGTGAATAAATTGAAAATTCTCCATTTCCTTAAAAACAAATCGATGGAGCAAAGCAAATTTCATATTCGTTGAAACATCCCATCCCAGTGAGCATGCAATTATTATCAAACTACTTAAACTGGAAGAACCCGCACCCAGGCCCTGCAGTCGGCAGTCGGCAAGGCAGATCACGCAATTACCCACCGACGAGGCGAAGCTACTCAATTTATTTTAATTCGTACGAAACGGAGAAAAATTATATTTGTAAGCATGAGAACGGGAAATATTATATATTTCACGAGTTGAGTTCAGAACGCCCAGCCTTTGATTTAATTTAATCTGAGGAGAAATATTAGTTTCTCGGGGCGCTAGAGGGATGAGAGGAGGGGGAAGAGGATGGCAATGGCGCCCCTCGACGCTAGCGGACTCTACCGTCGTATTTATGACTCAACCAGACGTATATATTTATATTGTTATTTATCAGGAAAAATTGCCCCCAAGGACCGAATTCTAAACTTTCAGAAGACATCTTAATATTACCAAATTTTAAAATGTAGCCACTATGCAAATTGGAAATTCAAAACAAAATTATAAATAATAATAAATTCCACTTTATGTGGAATGAGACGTTGAAGCCAAAAGATAAAGCATTTGGTATCCCTCTAGATGAGAAACTACCACCAGGTAATGACAAGAAATAGCCCGTTTGGAAAACTTTAAATCGTCTACGAAGTAATATAGAAAAATTGGAAGTACACTTGTTCAAATGGGGGGTACCAATTACAAACCATTGTGGTCAAGAAAAAACAATGACCCACCTGCTCATGTGCGCCAATTTAGAAAAGGAATGCACAAGAGAAGATCTGGCTAAGGCAACATCAGCTAGACTAAACTGTGAAATTTTCTCGATGAATACAATACAATGGCCATGCGCGCATAGTGTCTGCTTGCCAACCTGGTGACCCAGGTTCGATCCCGGACATTGCAGACTTTTAATCGCACAAAAGTAATCCCCGTGGTGCACTCTCCACATCAGCTATGAGTGCCCGTGAGGTGACGCCTGGTAAGCTCCCACACGGTATAAATATATCATCATTACCGATGTCTACATGCGTTGTAGTTATTGGCACACTCAGTAATGGGTAATATGCCGTGATGATACATTTATATTTATTTATACAATTTAGTTAGACCACTTTTCTGACAGTTTTTTCTTTGGTATGATGGGAAGAATCTCCGCAGAAGATGCATCCTTGCCGTCCTAATTAATGTCGGACGATGCATCAGGTCTAGAAAATTATGTAATCATCAAATTTGACGGTGTAACTACAACGTATATTATTGAAGGTTATTTTTACCTCCCGTCACCTTAAGGTAAGGAGTTGGTGAGTTTTTAATGAATAAGCACGTTTTAGGTTCCCTAGAATAAGAATTTACTATTTTTAAGATGACGTCTATATATATATATATATATATATATATATATATATATATATATATATATATATATATATATATTCAGGGTGTCTCAATAAGCTTGCTCACTATTGTTAACTTTTTTTATTTGAAGAGATACGAGGTTGGTTAAATTAGCAAAATTGTGCCATTTTATATTAGAAAATTGGTCATGTAGACAAAATAAAAATTGTGTCAGCGGTTCCCAAAATTTGGGACAGAATATATATTTTTTAAATGGAACTATATATTTTTTATTATCTTATTAGAAAGAGTATTTTTTTCTCTTTCCAATAAGGTAATGTTGTTTATGTACAATTTTTTCAAATAAGCGAGTTATTTACGTTTAAAGATAAAAATTATCTTTTATTAGTTTAGGTCCAGTAAACTATGGAAACAAGTGCCTTTTATAAAATTATTATTTTATTAATTTATTTTACAATAATAACAAGACAAAGAAAATATTCAAATTGAAAGCCATTATTTCTTTCGCACATTTAAACACTTTTGGAAAGAGAGCCGACCGTTCTACGTAACTGGTGTCTAGATATAACTTTTCACATAGCACGATCATATCTAACTTTTCTTCATTTGTAAAGTTATTAAACATTATTAAACACAGAGGACTTTACGGAGAAATTATTAAACGTCAAAAAAACATAGAATCAATTGTTTCCATGGCCATGGCTTACTTGACTAAAAAACTAATAAAAATTTAAATTTTTAACCTTAAATAACTCGTTTATTTGAAAAAATTGTACATAAACAACATTACCTTATTGGAAAGAGAAAACAATACTCTTTCCAATAAGATAATAAAAAATATATGGTTCCATTTAAAAAATATATATATTGTCCCAAATTTTGAGAACCGCTGACACAAATTTTATTTTGTCTACATGACCAATTTTCTAATATAAAATAGCACAATTTTGCTCATTTAACCAACCTCGTACCTCTTCAAATAAAAAAGTTACCAATAGTGAGCAAGCTTATTGAGACACCCTGTATATATATGTGTGTGTGTATGTATGTATGTGTGTCCATGTGTGACAAATTTTTCTCTGACGATAACTCCAATACTACAATTCTAAAAATTATATTTCTTTCGTATTTTTCTTCTTTACATCCATATGAAGAGCTGATTAGATTTTGGTTATAAATGATCCACAGGAAGTACCCTAATTTGAAGTTTTTAACAGTTTTTCTTTAAAAAACGCAGTTAAATATTATTTTTTGTCATTTTATATTATAAATATTAAAGAAAATGCTCTTCTCTATTCAATAGATATAGAGTTAAAGCATTATAAAGAGATTAATTTTCAAAAATCAGTCAGCTTTGCTATTTATCATGGAAACAGCTGATATATGCAAAAAAAATTCTAATTGACAGATGTCAGTGACAAGTACAAAACCAAATATGGAAAGTATAGGATCAGAATGCCGGGAGTATGAGGAAGGCGAAAAAGAGGATGGAAGGACTGTATCGCAGAAGACTTGAAAGAGGAACAACTGGGTGAAGAAGATGCGTTGGACAGGAATGAGTAGAAGAGAAGAGTAAGAAACAGTGACCCCTAATAAAATTATAGAAACTTTTCAAAGGAACTTTTGGCATGGAATATGTAAAAAAATAGCAAGTATTCGTGTTACGATTTTACAGGATATAGAGAATCTTTTCCAAGGATTTTTTGGTATGGGATTTGTACAAAATACATCGAATTGAAGGAAGGTTTTGTGCTGGCCACAACAGATTTTTTTAAATTTATTTATGTACTCGTCTCTAACTTGGAATAAAATAAGTATGGACATGTAAAATATTTAAAATTAACACATGCATTGTCATTTCCTTTTATAAAATCTTCAAGACAAAGAATATAACATTTATATTTTTTGCATAATATATCCACTACTTGTTTCAAAGAATGACAGACCTTCCACTTGGTAGTTGCAGAAGTAACTAATGGTTAAAGCCAGCTCGACCCATTGCTATTTTACACAATTTATTTCACTATTTTTGACAGCTGTTATTTTCATCATCAAATTTTGATACCAAATTTTATATTCGAAACTGACTATATCCATGACAGTACTAATGATTTAAATATCTAGTGCGAACGTCAACTATTCTTTAAGATCATAGATCTTTAATAAGAAACTATACTCAACATCAAATTAGTATTGACTGCTATTTTTTTTCTCTTCTCCGCACCCTGTCCCTTGTCTTGCGATGTTGTCTCTTTTTCATAACTTATCATTTTTAACATTGGCCACAAATTGACAACAGTATAGAAATCTTCAGTGCATAGTTATTTGACGGCAACTATAGTAAAGATTAATATTCAAAAGAAGTAGGCGCTATCAATAAATGAAGTTTACTAGCGAGTAACAAACAAATATTGTTGGTAATATGAATACATATGCTTCCCCATATGAGATGGTGCGCCCTTCGTGTTAGTAAGCCATTTCCTTGGTCCGTCTTCAGTAAAAATAATCAAGTAATGTGGGTAAATAATGTGTTGTTTTTGTGTTTCGATCACACACTCGCGTTCGCGTTCATACACAACAGAAGAAGTTCCCTCTCTGTCTGAATGTCTGCCGTATTTGCATATTATCTGTTCGCAATGTATAAAACTGCCTATCCTATATACTTAGTTAAATTAATGGATATACCCAACAGATAATGCATAGTCCGACGGCATTCTGATCGAACGAAATGTAAATTACTGTAGCTGCTACCGTAGCATGCAGACCAGTGACGGCGAAGATGGATTTCTTGCAAGAACAAGAAGAGAATCCAATGAAATCATAATAAGTTTTCAAATGAGAACCACAACACAGATCATTTATATTAAAATTATACCTGGCAAACTCCCTTAGCTATTTAAATATGTTGTCATTACCAAAATCTGCGAATATAATTGGTATACCCAGAAATGGGCAATAATAATAAGCCGTATTTATCAGTACTATTTAAAAGTTCTATATTATATTACGAGTAGCAAACCATGAGAATATGATGCAACTTCCAGACTATATAATATTGGCTGATGGTATGTGGTATGACTACCCAATTTAAAGTAATGATCCGCCTCGGTAGCAGATGGGTTGAACCCTTGAACGGAGCATGACTGGACCAACCCACCAACCACCCAACAATACAAGCATGTATATAGTTAGTAAGATAAAAACTTTACAGTACAGATAATACAAGCCAATACACGAATATGTTAAAATACGCTTTAAGCTTTCTTATTGAATAATTGTTTTGTAAAACTGATTAGAAATAATGAATAAGGACAATATTTGGGGAATGTATCGCCCCCTTACTTTGAAATATATTTAAAAGTCAGTACCTTGGCTTCCGGCGCCGGTTTCCATATTTGCTGTCGACGCCAGGTAAATTTTAATAAAAATCTGTTGTGGCCAGCACAAAACCTCTCGCATATCCATATTGGGCTACATAAATATTGTATTTCACATAGCTAGTACTCTCAACAAATTCTAATTACATCTATTCTTTTTCTCCTATTGTTCTAAATGTTCGAGTTTCCTCCAATTCATTGACGAAATTGGCGGTTTTTCTAAATAGTATATATTATTCATATTATATAGGTATCTATAATTTTAAATATATAATTAATAATAAAATAAGAAATATTTAATGTACTTTCCAGAAAAAGCCTTCATTTGTGACACTGACATTTATCCGCCAATTACAAACATTTAAATTATTCAACTAGTTTCCATGGAGTTGTTTGGGTTGTGCGATTCATTACAAAAGAATATTTTTTTATATATTTATATTTCTTTATATGTAAATCTATATACAATATAACAAATTTTAAATGATATTTGTAATAACATAAATTAAAAACATAATATTTAGAAGTTTTAAGAAACTCTACTTCCGGTTGTGCAATGGG
Source organism: Ophonus ardosiacus (assembly GCA_943142095.1). Taxonomy (NCBI): domain Eukaryota; kingdom Metazoa; phylum Arthropoda; class Insecta; order Coleoptera; family Carabidae; genus Ophonus; species Ophonus ardosiacus. The sequence goes on from OW964827.1 coordinate 42,209,816, forward strand.
GAAGTTTAGCATGGTAAAAATTCTACATAACATACTATTTTCTCACAAATGACTGCTGAAATTGAAGTTAAAAATTAAAATTATTGCTCCATTTATTTATAATTAATATTTTTAGGGGAAACTTTAAGTACGTCACAAGTCAGTTATGAGCAAACTCAGACATAACGGTGAAATCAAACCACTTGAACGTAGGTCGTAACAAAGCGTAAAAGCGCTTCACTGGTAACCGCAACCGCGTGCGTTAGTGTATAAATCGACATACGTTGCGTCAAGCCTCTACCGACGTCATCATAGCTTAAAATCGGCTTTTCCGGAAAATCTGGGCATTTTTGAAAAAAATAAAACATGTTACATCATTTTTCAAGTCATTTTCCATGGAATAAAAAAATTTAAAAAAATCGCTAAACTTCCCCATTGCTACTAAAACCAAATCAGCTCTTCCCATTAATGTCAGATTGAAGAATCCGTAGTTAAACAGATCTTAAGCACACACACATGCAGTTTTTGAGAAATTGTCCTTCCAACATCCACACATACAGACATCATCTTAAAAGTGTTAAAATCGGATTGTAGGGGTCTTAAAACGTGCTTATTAATTAAAATCTGGATATGCGATTTTTAGCATGAATGCAATAGGTACCTCTTTTAGCGAGAAGAAAAAATGCCAATAAAGATTGTGCACGTTAAATTTAGGACAACAATAAACTCAAATAATAAAACTTCAGTGCATCTATTGTAGCAAAATGTATGTATTATTTTGAATTAAGAGCAGGTTAACACCTAATAACAACTGTTGTATTAAAGTTAATTGTTATTTTTATAAACTAATCAGACCCTACACCAAACTCATAGTCTTTTGTTTCTGCTCCACATTTACCTAGCACGTTTTTATCAGGCTTAGGTTTGGGTAATCAGACGGACTATACTTTTTGGGGCCGTGAAATTATTTTGATTTCCTATCACTGTGTAACAGATTTTGCATGATGATATGAAACCAAATCAGGCCAAAACATAATAGAAGTCTAGTTGTTGGTAATAAAAGGCAACAAACGTTTTAGAAAACTCTCTTTCAAGTAAATATTTTAAATTATGTTGCTGGTTGTAATGAAAGTCAGACTTTTTTCCACATGTACAAATTGCTTGATATTGTTGGCGAAAATTTGACATTTTTTCTTTTGTTTTAAATTCCTCCTAAACATGCAACTCATCAAGTAAAGAAATAAAGTCCTGGGAATTGTTCTAAATCACATATATACTACAATATATGTTTCGTCGTCCATCCATCACAAGAATTTTTCCTCAAAATTTCAGTGATTTTGGATTTGGATTTTTTCAAAAATACTCACAACTTTTCTTTTCATCCTAGTACTTAATGGCCCGCGATTTTCGTCAGTTTCAGTTTGTCTTGCTGTTGTTAAACGACATCGAAAGACTACTATATTAGAAACTATAGGTTTCGGTAAACATAATAGTTTTACATGTTCTTGAAAATACGAATTTGGAATACATTGTCGAATGTACAGACTTTGAGACAGATCTTGGTAATATCAAGAATTCCAGTAGAATTATAATATTTAAATATGTACTTTCATTTTGTGGAAGTACCTTTCTATATAAATATATGTACATATAACAACAAATATAAAATACATTGAAACTAGATGCATTTCAAATAAAATATGAACGTTAATTTTAAATAAAAACAATTATTGAAATATGTTGTTAGACTAGTATATGTATAACCTTTACTTTCATATCTGCAATATCATTTATATGAGTATATGTTTATGTTAATACAAATAAACATTAGAAAAAAAAAGTTTAAATCTTTAAATATTAGAATGTATGTGCAATCTATTATGTACTATTGTAACCACCAATACATAAGTATTTATGTGTAGTACACATCGTATTGTAAATATGTTATTTATTTTAATAAATAGTAATAAATAAACAAAAATAAATTACCTCGTATATAAATATAAACAAATTATGAAATTCAGCAACTTTTCAACCAAAATAAAACTTACAAAAAGTCAGAATCTGCTTCAACAACAAAATTAACAACACCTAATTGTTTATCACCTTTTTTGTTAACCATCTGTCACTTGACTTTAATTTCAGGCCGGTAGAGGTGCTGGTATACGACGCCACTGCGGTGCTCTCCGCCGCCGCCGTTATGATTAATGAAAGCAGAGAATAATGAAATTTCTCGATATGGGATCGCGATAGCGGTGATCACGTGATCACAGGGTGCGGGGGGATGAAGCCACATTCTCTTTCTATTTAATTACAGAAACAAAACGATAATTAATGCTAACGTACGAAGGTGGACCGAGAGAATACTGACGAAGAGGGGAGAAATCATACCCGATTTAGGGTGGGGATATAGAGTACTTAAAGGGATATTTCGAACTTTAAATGGTATGATGCACTCACCACGCCAACAATGAGTGCTCGTGAGGTGACGCCTGGTAAATGCCCACACGGTACGAATAAGACGGGGTTCTCAAAAATAACCGCATTTATTTTCTCGCGGATGGTAGGGTGCTACTTCCAACTTCTCCCGTTAGGTGCCTTTAATAGGCACCCTTCTGGATCTGTTGCCCAAGCGTAATCCTCGGGGATACATCTGAGTGGTCAGCGTCATTTTTTTCGTAAGTGCTGTTTGCTGTTTGACGTGTTCTACGATTTTATAATGGAGGACATTAAAGAGCAATGTATTAACATCCAGTTCTGTTTCTTGTTGGAAATCAGCAGCAATGCTTGGGAGAATTTACAAAAAATCCGGATAGTTTTTTGACTGTTATTACAATTCCTGGCACACATTTAAATGCGGTTGGCTCTCTGATCGTCGGAAAGCAAGCGTGGAACGAGTTTCGCTGCGACACGTTTCATCTTCAAATTTGCAGTCAAAATTTGTTGGCCCAAACTCCAAGATATTTCAGCGAGTTCTTCCAATTCATCGATTGTTCTATAACGATCAGACTTGATCTTATTATGGACTTTTTAATACTTTCGTCAGTTTTGAGAGTTGAGAAATGTCCGGATCCAGGTTCATTTTTAATTGAGCCTTCCGAAGCATTGGGACAGTTTCCGTTGCTAAATTCCCTAACAGGAAACAAAACTTTAATGTCAGCTTTTGCAAAAATCGCCGAATACGTCAAATAGCGCTTACAAAAATGACATTGGCCGCTCAGATGTTTCCCTAAGGATGAAGCTTGGGCACACATCTAGAAGGGTGTACCCCTTTTTTGGGTACCCCCTTGTATGTCATCATCATTACCGATGTTTGTGTGAGCACTTTCTTTGGTTGGATTCAAATTTGTGTGCTTTAAGGGTTAAGCTCCTCAACGTGCAAAGTTTTGCGAGTGTACTTTACTTCTCTGGTCGACTCTACGGGAGTGATTTTTGACTTCAGTAGCGTCGGGGCAAAATAATTACAAACGGCACGCAATTTAACTAATAATTAGTAATTATTGTGCTCTATTCTCGTCCGTTACTCTGACCCAATTCAGCGCGCGGATATCCTCTTTGTATGCGAGGAATTCATGTCTCTTGTTCTTAACCGATCGCAACGTGCTAGCCGCCATACTGTGGCGCGGGCTTGACATGCTAACACACCACCCCGCACTCCCCCGCACTTGCACAAACAACTGTAATTATCAAATAATTGTAGCAGTTTAGCTTAGGTAGCGCAATCATCTAAGACTTCAACCAGACGCGCACACAACACTCAAGATGAGATTTCATTTTTAGCTTACTCAAGATTGCATATCAACACGCATATTACCCATTTCTGGGAGTATATGAAAAATTTATGAACGTACGATACTGTGGTTTAAGGACAGTATACGAACCCAAACTCATAATAGTTCGGCCGGTTTACGTTTTCAACATGCAAATTATAAAACCTGCGTAAATGATGAGAAGTTTCTACAATTTTCTTTCCACGGCTTCAAAATATAGATTTTACATTTACAAAAACAGAATCTGTTATTCAAGTATTCCGCCATTCAATATTGGGTTACATCGCCTTCATTAATAATACCAGCTTTAATTCTATTAGGAATTGTATACCTAAGCCCTGCACATTTTGCCCCATACTCGTATGTCTTGCAAGATAGATTTTACTGTATGCACTGGATTTTTACGAAGTTGTTTTTCAATGTACCAAAAGTAAAGGGTCTCGGTAGAAGCTAAATCTGGACTAGAAGAGTACCCTTAAAAACTATTGATATACCCAAATCGTTCAAACAGCCAATGCACGTCATCACTTAGTGTAAAAACCTTAATGCATTAAAATCAATAATAGTGAAAAATGAAATAAAATTTCAATCATTTTTAACCGTAAAAGTGTATGATCTTACATAATTATTATTAAAATGAATAGTAGAGTTCATTACTTATCGTATAAGACATGAATAATATATATCTACTTCATATTATTCATTTATTTGTTTCTATAGTTGGCAACATTGATAATTTGTATGTTTATAATTATTATTTGACAATTTGAAAAATATATGCATCGTGTTTGAAACATTTTTGTGAGTTGTAAAGGCCTATTTATAATAAAGTAATCAATCCGAAGAATTCGGTATATTTCTTTGAATTCGGCTCACTTTTATTTATTGTCTTTATGTGGCATACATAAGTATAAATAAGGTTAGTATTATAAAATAATTTAAATAGAAATGGACAGTGACGAAAGTATAGTATTTATTTTGTAGATGTGACAGTTTATGAACATTTAATAAATTATTTGAGTAAACGTGAAGATATAAGTTAAATTAAATACAATATAAACCTTTCTTCACAAATTATATTATATTTTCAAAATTTTGAAAATATAATATTTGTGAAGAAAGGTTTATTATTGTATTTAATTTAGTTTATGAACATGTCGATCATACAGATTGCAATCTGTATAACTCTTTTTATAAAGATTCTAAAACCTATGTAAACATACCAGTACATGACGTCACACATCTAGTTACTTTCATTCGATTTTTATTAATGACGTGCAACGGCTGCTTGACCGATTTGGGTATAGTGTCGATAACGCCATCTCCAGCTTAAGCTATGCTAATTGTTGTAATAATAAGCATATTCAATATATTTTTCTTAAAAAACAATATCGTCCATTTATTTTTTTTGTGAAAACTTGTGACACATGTTATTTCAGAGCCTGAATTAGGCAAAAGACATTAGGCAATACTAGGCACTGTGTACCTATGATAATTTTCATGACTACAAACCGATTCTACTTGTAGATTATGTTTAGGAAAGAGACTTGCGAAGGAAGTTTTGACTGCCAAAATAAGAGAAAAGAGAAGACGAGAATACATAGAAAAGTTGTACAAAAACTTTTTGTAACAGATTTGTCATAAAAATTGTAAAAATTCCAACAATTTTGAGCGATGGCAATATGTCCCCACTGACTCCTTTCTCCTGCTTAGTATGTCACATCAACTCGATCTCTTCTTCTTCGGGTCTAGACCTGTTCGTTTCTGCTCGGTCCTGCCCGTTCCTGACTCTGTTCCTGCTCCAGTCTGTTCGAGTCGAGAACTTTGTCTAAATTAAATTCTATATTATTAAACAGGGAACACAGTCGGTGCATTATTAAATTAGCAATCAGGTTGCAGGAACGGCAGAGCAGCGGCGGTGGGAAGGGGGCGGAAGGGGCAGAACAACCCCGCCGGGCTATCGATTCGAACAGTGGTACTAAATAGGCACCATAATGCAACTGCAACCGCAGAAGATTAAGATCATTGCTTAAGAACATCAAGAGATAAGATTTGGAAAAAGTTTGAAATTTTTTTGGGAAAATTTTAAAAAGAAATTGTACACCAATTATTTTGTAGCATGGCGTAGTAATTTAAATAAAATGTAAAGAATTTAATTGACATTTAATTTGGCCTAAAATTTACTTTTACCTTTTTGAACTTTTCCACTACAAACAAAAAAATGTAGACATGGGTAATGATGGCGATATATTTTACCGTGTGGACGCTTACTAGGCGTCACCTCATGGGCACTCATAGCTGGTGTGGAGAGTGCACAACAGGGATCACTTTTGTGCGATTAAAAGTCTGCACTGGCCGGGATCGAACCCGATTGGCAACCAGACACTATACGCACAAGGCCATGCGACTCCATATACCGGGTTAGTTAAAAGTATGGAGACGGTGATTTATTGTCTTATTCATTTTAGGAAAATATGTTCAATACGAAAGGTTTTTAAGAAATTTTGATCTACATTTGAGAATACTTGAATTTTTTTTCTTCAATTGTTTTTGAGTTACGCTTGCCCGCGTAATTTTTTTAAATGGGGACCTGTTAATTTTCTTCTACCATTCGATAAAGCATTTTTTTCTCTTTACAACAGTATTTTTTTTTTTTCAATTTATTTTAATAATATTTTTACAAGGAAAAACACCGGTTCAAGTATTTACGAATAGTAGGTACATCTAAGATAGACAAAAGCGAAGCGACATCAAACTCGAGCGATGTATTCTCAAATGTAGATCAAAATTTCTTAAAAAACTTTTGTTATTGAACATAATTTCCTAAAATGAATATTAACGACAATAAATCGCCGTCTCCATACTTTTAACTAACCCTGTATAGTATTTATGTTCTTGTTATAATTTTATTAGATATATAGAATCTTTTCTAAGGAACATTCGGCATGAAATTTGTACAAAATACATAGAATTGACGGAAGGTAATATGCCTCCACATCAGATTTTTTAGTAATAACTTAACAACGAAAGACAATCAAAAAAATTCCACTTTTATTGTTAATTTTTTTCTGTATAAATTATTCTGAATTTCCTGAAAGTGTTATAGATTCCGTGCAAAAGCTGAACTTTTTATTGAAAGTAAAACTTAAAAAAATTGTAAATACTTGCAGCTTTTCTTGTTTATTCATCATATTTTATTCCGTGTAGGGAACTTTGGGTGATGATATAATTTTATAAAAGTTTTTAAGAGTGTGAGGAGTATTTATTTTGCGTATACTCGGGCGTTAGTAGTGAAAAATGCATGTGGTAAAGTATAATGATATAAATTCCGACATAAGTGGCCTGATAAAGCTTGAGAAGTTATTCGATTCGCTTAAAAACTGCCGCAGTTTTAATATCCATGAAATATGAAATTGTAAAGGCAATTTGTTCGTAAATTTTATAGTTTCATTATTAGATTATGTAAAAAAGTTTAGAATTTATCGGAGCAATTTCTGCAAAGTGGGGAACTTTCCTAATGACTCATATTTTGATTCATAAATTAATTAATAAATAATTAAATGGGCAGTCGCGCCTTTTTCCTAATTATGGGAGTGGTCGCTTATTGATTTGTATTTGTTTCATTTAGAAATGAGCCTACTGTTATCTTTGATAATTTTATGTTCAATTAAATGTGCACGCGGGTAAACACACCATTTCATCACTTTCCAATCAACGGATGTATGCGCCCACGCAAATTGGGGACAATTACGCACGAAAAGACCACATTAAAATTTGGGATAACTGTCCTTTTTCATTTATGACCTTATATGAAATTCTTACACAATTTCCATATATGAAGATCCTTCAGATATAGTCGGAAAATTGACTGTCGGGTCCAGCAATAAAACTATAACTATCGTAATTAAGACGAAGCGGCATATCGCTTACTGTTTGCTTTATAATATTGGATACAAAACAGGCCATTATTTGCACCGCTCTTTTGGAATGAAGGCATGCATTAACTGGTAATTCTATCTACTCTGAGTGTTCTGTATAGTAAAATTATCTTCCTATTCCTTCAATATAAATGCTATTTATGTTTGAAATTTCTATAAAAAATTATTTCTAACAAAATAGCATTTATGTTAAAGGGACAGTAAGATTATTTTACTATATTTTACTATACAGAGCATGTCTTCATTTCAACAGTGGCACAAATAATAGCCCGTTGACACTCAATGTTACAATGCAAGCAGTGAGAGTTATGCCGCTTTGTCATAATTACGATATTTATAGTTTTATTGGTGGACCCTACAAAGTTAATTTTTCTGACTATATCGTCTATAATAAATCCGAAATTGAAATACAGGGTTTCTAATAAAAAACGAATCCTGTTTGAAACTTTCAAACTGCAGAATACATTGAGATATCAATTGTAAATTATTATCTCTTATAGACAAAGGGTTGAAAAGTATCTCTAGCAAATTTAAAACCTTTATATACAAAAAAGCGAATAGCGATTTTCTAACTTTGCCATTCAACTCTAAATACTATTTCATGTTCATAATTTTATAATTAGCTAAAACTAAGTAGGCTATTCTTGAAACAAATGAAACTGTTAGTGACATTTCGAGTAATATGTAACATTGTCATAAATTTGCTCTAAATTTTGTCCAAATATCTTGAAATTTTTTTTCTAATAGGAATAATGGCACCTTACTGAAAATCTGACTTAGATAAAATTTTAACTTGTACTCAAGAAAAAAATTGGCATGGCAAAAAAATTGCGGAAGAATTTTTAGATGAAGAGAAGTGTCGTTTCGCGGAACAAATGGTACGTTTTGATCCGTTAGTCAATTTTGAGTTGATCTTGCATAGTGACAACATGCAAGAACTGGTCTGAACCACTGAAATATATACTAGCTGGAACTCGCATACTCTACCTATCAGCGTACGCTGCACTGAAGCACCATTGAACAATAATGGCTGGTCCTGTTCGCGCACGTTCGTGTCGAACCGAACCTCGAATAATTCGTATCATATCTGATCGCTTTATTTTCATGGTATGTTTCATTTATTTTAACCTGCGCCACACGAAATAATTTCCGTCTACTCACGAACTGTCCCGATGTTTGCCGACTACTCCAGCAGCCAGCTTTCAATATGCCTTCAAAGTCACGGTACGTACGCGCATTCCAGTTATACATATTTCAGTGGTCTGAACATAAAATCGCCCTCAGTTAGATAAATAAATATGTTAAACAACTTTTTGTTTCCATAAGAATTTGTCAAATTTTTCTTAATACCCACTTTATAGCATCTTTAATTAATGCCAAAACTTATGAGATCTACGTTATTCATCAATAAAAATCATTGTTGATAAAGAATATGAAGATAAGGGAAATGGTTCGAGTGATAGAAGTTTTTAGAAAGATATATGAGAGACGATTACGAGGTGAGGAATATATTGAAAGAAGCCTAGTAATAGAAGGTACAAGAAACAGAGGAAGACCAAAGAGAAGGTGGAAGGATTGGACCGAGGAAGACTTGAGACAAAAGGAATTGAATGAGGACGACACGAATAATAGAAATGAGTAGAAGATGAGGAAGTACGAATCATCCTTCCCTTTCTTATTGTTTGTGTGATGTGGACCATTTTCTTGCTGTTTGTGTTTAGTGTGTTGTTTGTTTGGTTACCCCTGGTTAAGGGAGCGGCGCGCACCGTAGCCGCTTATTAGGTTACGATGCCCACATGCGAGTTATCGGCCGACGTCCGACGTCCACCACCCAATACCATCAAGGATTACCTAATTGCAACTTCAAGACGCCACAACACATTCTGAACAATATGCAACCAGTAATAGACAACTTTACTAATAGAAAAAAAGTTTAAACTTTGATGTCTTTTAAGGATTAAACTAACAAATCTTCCTCCAAGCTACAAATCCGACAATGAAAAAATAATCTGCCACCGACACACCTTATCCCTTCCGGTTCGTGCAGACGTCACCCCCCACCTTCTTCGCCGTCGCGACGCTGCATCGCCCTCCAAGCGTCGGATTTTTTCCGAAATAAATTTCACCATTTTCGTGATATAGCGCTCCCACTCGTCGCAAAAAATATTATTAATATTGAATAGACGGACGCCCGATCCAAAGAGAGAGATGGAGCGATTGCTAGGAGAAGAAGGCAGAAAGAGATGACAACAGCGGGTATTTCGCACAAGGCGGCCATGTTTTAAATTGACACTCATTTTTTTCTTGTTCTCCCGTTTAATGCGATAAAGAAGTTCGGAGCAGAAATTATTTTTAATTAACTTAATTAAAGTTGATTTATAGTCTATGATAAAAATATTTTTAAATTAAATTAAAAGCAGTCTTGTAACGTATATAATATGCTCTGTATAGTAGGAGGGGGTTTATAAATTAGATTTCGAGCCGTTTTTAATTATATTTTCGTTTTAGGACGCCATTAAGTCTACGGAGGAAATTGACGGGAAGAAATGTTCCTCCTCTTTTCTTCAACCATGTTTCTACCCCACACAAATCACCCCTAATCATTTCGACAACCCTCAATATGTCAATACACAAACATCAACTTGTAGCTCACACCAAAATTTATACAAATTTTTAAGAATTTTTTGTTTTCAGTCTTTTTCTTTTACGAAATTTTACAGCCAATTATATCAACAATTTTTAAACTTAAAATAATGTCTAAGTTGAATTTATGGATTAACTTTCGTTTTCACCAATGTCTTACAATGGCCTGTGTGAAATTAAGAATTATCTATTTTAGGTATCCGTTATTAATTTCTGATACTTATGATAAAGAAAAATTTATTTTTTTTGTGAACGTTTTTCTTGCAGCTCAGTTTTCAAACGGTCTGACAATGATGAATAGGATTTACCTGTAGAAGTTTTGCCCTCAAATAGTCGATAAGGATTATTCCTTGTGAATCACAAAAGACTATTGCCCTAACCTGTCCGGCTGAAGGAACTGTCTCTTCGCCTTTTTTAGTACAGACTCCCCAGTGACGAACCGCTGTTTAGAGTGTTCCTTGATTTCAGGCGTTTAGTAGGGTATATGATGAAACGATGCCGGAAGTCCTGTGGATTCAGCTAAAACAGTTACAAACTGGGACCTTTTCGACTCAATCGAACGTCAAACACAGATAACTCGACCGATTTGGCTGAAACTTGGTGTGAATTTTTCAAAGAGATGGTAGTAATAATTCAAAGTATCAATACGCGCCAGTTCTGCCATTTCTCTGACTTTGCTCAGAGTTTTAGAACTGTCCTCTTACTTCTGAACTTAACAACGATTCAAAATTTAAGAAATACTAATGCCCGGTTTCTCCACAGCGACTTAAGTTGTTGATTATTAAAGTGCTACTTAATTGTAAGTAGGACTTATATCCCAATTGCGTTGCACCAGCAAATTCAAATGCGAACTTAACTTATGTCACAAATTACATTGGCAACAGCGTAATGTTGTTCAATGATTGGTCAATTTGAAATTTAGCGATTCAAAATAAAATACCGGCTGTCAAATGTCAAAGCTGTCAATGTGTTTAACAGGGTTTATATTTGTATTTATTCAACAATATTCGATATGGATTTACAGCATTTCCCTAATTTTGACGACGTTAACGTCGTGGATACTGTGATGGAAGTCGATATTGCCGAAAATGGTAGGACTCCGCGACAAATAAGTAACAGAATTGATTTGTTCCAAATAAATTATTTATTTTTAATATTTTTATGTGGACTACCGCCAGTCCTATAAACTGAAGCCTTTTTCTTCGATGTCGTCTTCCTTGCGTCAGTCTACATATTTGCACACATTTTATTGCCAATGCTGCGGCAATTAATTTCCAGGTGTTATCTTTTTGAATATTGGACATGGACACCGCAATGATTTTTTTATTTTTAATGTTCTCTTTAAATCTTTGTTTCTACAATCTCACAGACCAATTTTCTTCCTCTTTGCTACAATTTAATCGTTTATTCTTTATATCATCTAATTTTCTTGCCATAACAGTCCAAAACGAAACAAATTTACCGTGACTTACCGATATATCAACTGACATATGACACATAACCACACCGATTTTTTCGACTTACATTTAAGTGCTACTTACGTCTCACATTTTGACATTTTTGCGTGGTTCAACAGTTTAAGGTGGAACTTACGAATAAGCAACGACTTAAGTCGTAAGTTTCTCTGGAGAAACCGGGCATAAATCACGAATATTATTTTTTTGAAATCATGACTAATGTGTCATATGGCGATGCAAAAAATTAACCCTAAAACTTCGCAAGAAGAATATTGTAATGTAATTCTCTATTTTACTTAAAGTTTACACTTAGTACATTATCGATTCATAGGGGCAAGTCAATTTTTGTATATATGTTTATATCTACGACGTTATTTACCTTGTTTAATGAAGACGAGATGATGAAAGGGACACATACGAACAACTATACCTTACACGGAATCCGAACCAGGAACCCTTGGCTCATGAGTCGCCTATACTGTCAATTGCACCACCGGGGTCGGTCCAAGAAGAATGCTTGTATGTACTCTTTACTTTATTTCAGTATTTAATCACCCTCGAATATTTGTTAATACGCAAGTTAAAAATAAAAATCTCGTACCCATTTTGGTATGAGGGTAAGAAGTAAAACACACTGACAATAATCCTGGGCGGGGTATTAGCACTTGATCACATGGCCAAACACAGCCGCAAGACAAAGCGGAGTGGGATTACATCCATCCCTTACTCACACATACCAACTCTCAATACCCCGAATAATACGCATGAAATACCTACTCACCCCATAGTTTCGACACAAATTTAAAATAGATACTGCCATTTATTTCCAATTTGCAATATTAATATTATAACATCTAATAGGGATGTTCTTCATTATATATTTCCCCCAAAATGGGTGTGTCATCCCAATAATTCTCACTTTCTTTATATAACTTTAAGTTACCGCATAATTCAAATTATTCCCTGTACGAGTAAGGAGATGTCTCCTATGAGTGCAACAAGGATGAGTGCGCCTCGGTCTCTGTTCTTCTTAAGGGGTGGCGAGCAAATTTGCATCCCCAATGTTAGGGGTGCACCAGTGGTGGAACTCTGCTCTATTGCGATGCGATAGTATGACGTCAAGCTAGCAGGGTATGTTTTGGTACTCTACTCAACGGTCGCAATTCACTTCGGGTGTTTTCGATATAATGCGATAATTTCAATTTCACTGAATCACTTTTAGGGATTTTTTCCGTTAGTTTGAAGTTATCGCTGGTATTTTTAATGAGAAAAGTGTCATCTATCAACAAATAATTATTTAGGTTATATTTATTTCAAGGTAATTGAGTAATTATACTTTTTAATCCATTACATGACTAATTTTTACCTCTCGTTAAGAGAGGCATTGGAATCACGCTAAAATTCTCCTATTCAGATTTTAGTGAATAAGCATGTTTTAAGGTCCCTTGAACCCGATTATTACATTTTTACGATGATGTCCGTATGTGTATATATATATATATATATATATATATATATATATATATATATATATATATATATATATGTATGTATGTGTGCATGTTGAAGCCACGGTTTCTCAAATACTGTAAGACTTAAACAATATTTAACTGCGGTTTCCTCAATCTGACATTCCTGGGAAGAGCTGATTAAATTTTGGTAACAATTGGACAACCGGAATTACTAGTTTCTTAAAAAAATTCTAAATGTTATATTTGGCATTAATAATATTAAAAAATATAAAAATTTCTTATTGATATATTTATTTTTTTTTATATGTTCTATAAAGTTAAAGATAGAGATATAGTGATAGGGAGAAATATATAAAATAATAAGTTGTAAATTAGCTTGCAACCCATGGAAAACAAGTGGAAAAATTAAAATGTTTGTAATTGAACAGATAAATGTGAGTGTCAAAAAGCAAGTACATTTAATATTTCTTATTTTATTATTAATTAAATATTTATAATTATAGATACATATATTACATAGGTACATCCTTCAGAAATACCGCCAATCTCATCAATGAATTGGAAGAATCTCGAACATTAGAAGAATAAGAGTGAATAGAATGAATTACAAAATATAAAAATATATAAAGAAATGTTAAATATGTACAATACTTATATAGCCTAATATGGAAATGGTGAGAGGTCGTGTGCTGGCTAAACAGATTTTTTTTATATCATTTTACAATGTAATAGTTGTTTTATTTGTAAAAATACATAACCGTTCATACTTAGATCCAAATTTTTTGTTTAAATAAATAAAAGCTATATTTCTCTAGCTTGTAATATAGGAAAAACAATTGATAAAATTATCAACATATAAATAATTAAATTTGTTTTAGTGCCTTACCTATATGTTTTATTTATTTATTTACAATATATATATATATATATATATATATATATATATATATAAAATAGATTCTTGTTAAATAAATACAGTATTTGTAATAGTTATTTATTATTTAAAAGTACTCTCACGTCTTCACAATTCCAAATTTTATTTTTATCATGAAACATTCACCTTCTCTCTCTGACTAATGCATATTCGCATTACTTTGTAAAGGATAGAGCACATTGCGATCGCTTCGAAACTGTCGCTTTCAGAGGGGTAAGGGGAACGAACAGCAGCGATGGAAAAGATATAGCAGAGTACCAAAATCGCAATTCTACGTCACTTTTACGTCATACTATCGCTACGCTAGAGAGCAGAGTTCCACCACAGGGGTGCACAATTAACACTAAGACGGCTATCGATCCGAAATGTTCGTGATTTGTGTTTAATATTAATATCTTACATACCTCAGGCTAATTCACAATATGCATTACACCATTACAAGAAGAAAAGGTATTTTGCATATAATTATTCAAAATGGACGATGACTCAGTTACTTTATATTTATTTATCAACTCTTTTATTGGTTGAAGAATTAATACCAAACATTATTAAGCATTAACAAGACAAATTCTTGGCTCTTTTTAAAAGTCAATGCGTTTTTAAATAAAAAACTATAAACATAATATTTTAAATGTGAGAACTAAACGCTTCACATTTTTTTTTAGGTAGCTGCACATCTAATTGTGTCTTTATACATTCCATTTAAGTATTAATTTCAACTGAGAATGGAGTAGTAAATACAGAAATGTATTTGTTCAGTTGTATAAAAAAAAGTGTAACAAATTATGAAGGCATATAGTACTGACCAAAATGAGTAAAAAAGTTTAATCAACATGGGTCCGATCTTCAATTGTTTCCGAGATATAAGGCAGTGAAAAATGAGTTTTTTCGGGGTTTACCTCTGCTATCTTGAAAACTGTAGGAGTTACGATTTTGATTAAATAAGACTTTTTGTTTAGCTTTTAGAGGTCAATCTTACATGTGTTTTATTTTTCAAAAAATAAATAAATACCAATAATTGTACAAAGACAAATGTTGTGGCGACCTTGGTCAATGTTTAGTTTTCAAATAACTTCGAAAGTATTAGAAAGTGAAAAAAATGTTTCATATAAAATAATATTGTTTTTTTATAGTTTATTTACCTACTGACATACACAAAATTTTGTTCAATCAATATCTTTGTCAGTTTTTCTTCGATTCAAATACAAAATGGCCTCTTTCTCAAAAACAATTGAAGATCGGACCCATGTTGATTAAGCTTTTTTACTCATTTTGGTCAGTACTATATGCCCTCATAATTCGTTACACTTATTTTTTAACACTCTATATAATCCATACTCAAAGACTGTGACAAAATAGCAATTAATAGGAATCTTATATGTCAACCAGTGCTAAGTTATTTATTTTCTTACAGAACCTAAGTTTCGGTACACTGATGTTTCTTCATCGGAAGAAGTAAAATCTTATAAAAATTTTACTGATACAGATTAAGGTACAAGAGTGTACGGAAACGTCGGTTCTGTAAGAAAATAAATGTTGTATGATTGATTGAGAATTCGAGTAACTGTTTACACAATTTATACCATAGTCAAGAAATTCCCTCACATTTACTTCATTTTATTTCTCAAATCACACATACGATTATACAACATATACTAAAAAAAAATAGAAACAGTATCAAGTGCCCAAAGGAGTTAAGACCGTTCTTTAAACTTTCAGAGTCCTATTTATGTTTAAACAAAAAATTCTGATTTAATATTTGATGCAACTTTGCAAGATGAGTGTGTGGCGCTGTGGTCGTTATTTTTATCATATATGAGGGAAAAAGTTGCATAATGCAATTTCGGAAGTAATATTTCACGTAGATAAAAATTCGTAGAGTGGTACAATTACGCGTTGAACAAAAAGAGCTGTGCCCTGTGTTGTTGTGCTGCGCCTACGCCTAGCTGCGTTGATTGTTATTTTTTACGGGCGTATAAATGCATAAAGCGGCGTCACCCTTAGTATTTACGGCCTAAAACACTCGGAACTATTATTTATTTAAAACAAAACAAACCGGAACCCGAATGTAATTTCTACTGCAGGAAGAATAAAAACATAAATTTCGCAACGCAAATGCCCATGAATAAGAAATTAACAGAGCAAGTTACTTAAGAGCACTACCAAGCAATAAGAGAAAGATAATAAAAAAGGGAGCCGGCATAAAACCACGAGAAAAAATATGAATTATGAATTAAAACATCCAAATTACACGGCTACGTTAAATCCGGGGCACTCGCCCCCCTCACCCCCCTGCCAACGCCGCCTCAACGAAGGTAATTGCATATTACTGAGGACTGGACTGGTTATGGCGGACCTTAAAAATATACATGTATACACGATTTATTCTAATTGATATATAGATGATCCAACACTTGATTATGGTACTTAGACAACACCAGTGACCATCAAACAACAACGCCTTACGGACTCTCTAAAACGAGAGAGAAACCTTTCGGTTTCTTAAGCCTGTTTGTTACCAAATTTGGTAACAAATTGTTTCATCCAAAACGAATGTTTGACACGATTACAAAATAACGGTTACGGTTTGTTCTAGAAAAAATAACTAAATATCGCTCTTTATAATTTAAGATAAATCCCCAACGCGGTGAGACTGTTTTTGTTTTTCGCTTACCTACTACTTCAATCAAATGAAATGTTTTATAAATAATTTTTTTACCTCTCGCTAAGAGAGGTATTGGATTCATGCTAAAATTCGCATACCCAGATTTTAGTGAATAAGCACGATTTAAGGTCCCTATAATCCGTTTTTAACATTTTTAAAATGATGTCTGTGTGTGTGTGTGTGTGTGTGTGTGTGTGTGTGTGTGTGTGTGTGTGTGTGTATGTGTGGATGTGTGTATGTGTGTATGTGTGTATGTCTGGATGTTGTAGCCACGATTCCTCAAAAACTATAAGACTTAAGAACTGTTTAACTATGGATTCCTCAATCTGACATTCCTGGGAAGAGCTGAAAAGGTTTTGGTAACAATTGAACAACCGGAAGTAGTAGTTTTTAAAAGAAATTCTTCCAAATATTAATTTTTGAAAATTTTTGATATTACTAATTTTGAAGAACAAAATTCTACACCTGATACATTTAAATTTTTTATTATATCTTCTATAAAATTAGAGATAAAGACGCTATAATATATAGAATATCGGGATATAACAAGTCGAGTAGGCGAAACTACACTAAGGAAACCAGTTGACAAAGTCAAATGTTTATAATATAATTTGTAAATGACAGATTTCAGTGTCAAAAATCTACAGTTTTAGTGACATTTTGATAGCATTTTCTGGGAAGTACATTTAATCTTTCTTATTGTTTTATTAATTAAATATTTGAAATTATAGGTAATATGCATATATCCATCAGAAATACCGCCAATCTGGTTAATGAATTGGAAGAATTTGTGACATTTAGAAACTCCCTCATACAATGAAAAATAGATATAATTAGAATTATATGTGTGCAGAAGACATGTTAAATACAATAAAAAACAATATTTGGGTAAAGTCCTGTAATATTTTGTTATAAAACGACGGTTCGATAGCAAAGTGCAATACAATACTTATATAGTCTAATACGGAAATGGCGAGAGGTCTTGTGCTGGCCACAACAGATTTTTTAACCTTGTTATGTAACAAGTTTACGTGACCATGTGAACATACCATAGAACAATAAACTATTTGGTAATAAATTTTTTTAAATTTGCGAATGTGAAACTTGGATAGGCTATTCTTCAAACAATTCTAATGAAAACTAGTGAAGCTTTAGCGGAAATGGCATAATTTTTAAAAATAAGAATGTTGATTATGTTTCCAATTGTATTTTTGACGTTTTGTACACCGCCCGTGACACAGGACACTTGTTCTTTTTTTTTCGTGTTTTCATAAATGATTTATAAATTTATGGAAAATTAATCCTGTATGCTTCGAAATCTATTTTCACCAAAATAATTCTTTATAATAAAGACACGTTCATTATTCAAATAAACATTCATTATTTAATTTACTTTTACAAAAAAAAGTAACAGAATATGAATAAAATATTATCGTTTTTAGTGTGGAACTGTTGTGGAGCCACTGGTCTCGAATTACAGTCCCGTCTGTAGGGGAAGGGATATCTAACACCAGCTGATTAAATTATATAGTTGCGGAACCAATCAAATTCTTCCAAAGTACTAATACTCGGTTCTCATCCGAACTTCTTGAAACAATAAAACAGCAGATGTTCACGTTACAAAAACAAAACCAAGATTTATTGTAAAAAACCGAGCTAACGACCAGCAAACAAAAATACGTCGACTTCGAGTAATTAAGTGATTGTAAATAAAAATTTGAAGAGCGGTGTAATTATAGCCAAGGAAGAGAATAATGATCAGAGGTGCTGCTGAAACAAACGAATGGGAAGGAATAACTAGGTACGGGGAATAAATATCGCATAAACCGTCTCGTAGGAGGATTATAAATTGTCTTAGTCATATGCAACGCTCAGAATTATGGCACGGAAAATTGGAGCACTTTTATTTGTAGCTTAATTGCTACCTAGACGATATACACCAGGCTATGTTTCTAAATAATAACAGATTTATTTGATCGCCAGCGTACACTATTACAAAATTATATTTCTAATATATTCTCCAACAAATTTATTACTAAATAGAGGTTTATGAATAGAAACAAAACTCCAAGAATGCTAAATAAAATACTTGGAAGTTAAAAATATCCCTAGTATAATTTGTACGTTGATTGGCCACTACTCACCAATATTTACACCAAAAACACAAACATTTTTCCATTTTGACATTATCCCATAACCTCTTTAGTCGAAAACAGACATCAAAATATAGATATAAAACTACTTAACTACATAATCATATGGCTAATATACCAGATTCAATAGAAAATAAGATACAGTCGACTCTCTCTAAATTAACCTCTCTGCAATTTAATTTTTTCTCGGAGTAGATTTATTTTTAGGCATGTACAACTTAATAAAATTTTATTTGTAAAAATATTCTTTAAATTGAATTATTTAATTCAAACTTTCCTTTAAACGAATTAAATTATTGGGCATTTGTCATCTATTTCATTATAATTCTACTCTCTATAAATCGAATTTAGAAAATTCTTAGACGCGTTCGTCCTCTCCTCTTGAGCGACTCCAGATACCGTTTATGGATTTAATTTTCATTTGAAAACTATGACAAGCATCTTCGGCTGTATGTGGGTTATTCAACCGAACGACTTTAGAAGGACCAAAAATCGAATCTCTAACACTAATACCGAAATTTTATGCTTAAAATGTGGTACTGAATGTCTTGCTATATGTATCTTTAATGGGATAAAATAGTAAACAGGACTGCAGTCAAAAATTTATTATTTAGTTTTAGGCCAACGTTTTGCTGACACTTACAGCTTCATCAGAGCAAACTGTAAAAATACATTTATTCATAATCGGTAACTTTTAGAAAGTTGGGAAGTTCGTTATTGTTAAGCTCATTTTCTAAGAGGTCGGGAAGTATAGCTGCGAGGTTGGAAAGTTAACACTTTCCAACCTGTCACATCCCAACTTCAGAAATATTTTCTATTCCCACCCTGAGAGATCAGTGACTTGTAAACAACGCTTCTTTACATTTTATTTGTAAAGAGACAAATGAAATTGCAAATAATATAAATAAGTGTTGATATACGAGAAATCAAAATTTAAGGTTAGGTATGAAACTCAACTGACAAGTCATGTGACAAATGAACACGGTCAGACCATTCGTTTATTTATGTTAGGTTATTATTGTTATTTAAATATCAAATACTCGTTACTAATTTCCGATTGTGAATAAAATAGAATACAGACCTCGATGAAAAGTTTCATTATGTCTCGGGCTATAGCAAACCCCTGGCACTTCGCGTCTTGGTTTGCTATCTTCGCCCTTGACAACATTGAAACACTTTCCAACTCGGTTAGTAATATACTATTACATAAGCACGTGCTGTTTTACATCAAAAAAAAAAACAAAGAAAAAATGTTTATACATACAAACTAAGGCGTTAAAATTATTAACGTCCAGTAAATAATTTTCTAATATTTAAACATGGTCCTTAAGCCTCATTCACAGCTCCGACCCGCTGGCGCCAAATATTTTTCCAATTTTAAATG
Source organism: Ophonus ardosiacus (assembly GCA_943142095.1). NCBI lineage: Eukaryota > Metazoa > Arthropoda > Insecta > Coleoptera > Carabidae > Ophonus > Ophonus ardosiacus. The sequence goes on from OW964827.1 coordinate 42,230,211, forward strand.
GCACAAAAGTGACCCCTGTGGTGCACTCTCCACACCAACTATGAGGTGAGGTGACACCTGGTAAGCGCCCACATGGTAAAATATATCGTCATCATTACCGATGTCTACATATGTGTAGATAATGGCACACCCCGAAATGGGTAATATCCCGTGATGATATATTTATTTAATTTATTTATAAAAATAAAAATAACGATATAAACAATAGATTCTTACGAAAGTGTTCACAGCTCTCGAAAATAAAATTAAACATAAGACATAAGCACAAGGATTTGCAAATGTTAAATATTTTACACAAAAATAAGCACGTACATAACAATTGTCATTTGAGCTGTCAATTTACGGTCCGACAGAAGAATTTCAATTTAAATATAATTTTAAAAACCTGTCTTAAGACAAAGGTTCGCAAATATGATTGCACACAGTGCTTCAAAAAGTATGAAGTAGTCATTATTGCTTATTAATTATGAATGTCTTAAATGACAGTTCATGTTAATTTACGTTTTATTTTAGAAGCTGTGAACACCCACCATAAAGAATTATTTATAATTTTATTTATATTTGTTATTTTCGTAGCTGTGAATGAGCCTTTATGTCTCTATTCTGAACAAATCTGTAAGTCTTACAAAGCTGCAAATCTGTAAATAACAAACAAAATCGCAACGAAAGCTTCCACTCTTATGTATAATTTTATATTAACCAACAATAATAGATGCACTTTTGTAAGTTTTTCATATGCTTATAGATCTGTAACAGATTTGTTCAGAATTAGCCGATTAGTTAAATTAAGTTACACAAATCTATAAAAGTAATGAAGCTACAAAGTAAGGTTGTTTTTGTTAACAGCTCTTGATTAAATTTATAGGTATCGTTATTTAAGAGAATAAATTAATTCATGAAGGTGTTTTGTATTTGGATTATCCTGTTTTGCAGAATATATCTCGGTATAAAGTGCATAACAGGAAAGGTGCAACTGTTTGTGTTTTTAAGCGATAGTTCTCCCCTCGTGAATCAAACTAGAAAATTGAATCTGAAGATGTATGCGACAACAAAAATATAACTAACGCATACCTGACGAAAAATTGCATTGTCGAGTGTTGCCATCTATAATTCAGTTCTTGCACTTTTGCAGATAAACAAATTTATCTTGTACAATGTAAAGTTCTAGCGAATACATCGAATGATGAGTTGTGCAAACTTTACAAAAATATTATTGTTGTGTCGACGGAAAATGTCGCAACTTCTTAATGGGGGCGACAGCAGATATTGAAACACTAAATAATCTTAATGACCACGGCAAAACTCCACGAATTTACGCGAGATCATTTTTTTAAAATATTAAATAATCAGCTACAATAACACAAGGAAATGTTATTTGAATTACGTAATTTCAAAATCTGAGAAAACAAAATATGTGAAATCGCAAAAAACTGTTTTCATATATTTCAAATAAATAATTATATAAAAACATCAATTTATATATAATTTTGATGGAAAAGAAGCAGATACTACTTTGTTTAATAAGAAAAACTAATTAATAGTATTAGAATTTGAAATTAAATAATGGATTTGTCGAGTTTTGATTTTGAATTTTGGATTTTTCGCATTCTATAACTTACTTTCTAAACTTGAGATTTAGTTGTTAGTTTTATGCCCAGTTTTATAAACATCGAATAACTTGCTGAGTTATTACTTTGAAAGTAAATTTAATCGATGAGTAAATAAAAATGTCTGTTTTATAAAATAAGTTGCAGAGTAAAATAAGTACTTGCAGAGTAAATATTTTATTCTAGTGATTTACCGACAGAGACATCGTTTATTATTATTCAAACGTCAAAACAAAGTGTCATAAAGTGTCAGTTCTCATTAAAAATGAAAAAAAAGAGAGAATGGCGAAAGAATTATACTGAAATAGATAAAGCGAACATGTTAGAAATAAAAAAAATATATTAGAATTATTGAACACAAGCAGACAGACGTAGCAAGCATCAAAAGCAAAAATAGTGCATGGGATGAGATTTGTAAAGAATGTAATGCAGTTTCACAAATAGGTCCCCGGAATAGTGTTCAAATGAAACTGTTATATGACACATTGTATTTATGTTGGCTTGGAATAGTTGGGTTTTGTAAGTAATTTTTACAAGGGTATCCACTATCCCCTAACAAGTAGCAATTACCAAATTCTCCGTTTTCAAGCGTAGCTCTTATTAATGAATTGTTAAATATGTTGCTGTCGTGTGCGGAACCAGGCCATCTAGCAACGATATCCGTTATTTTTAGATTTGCTGAACATACCATTTGGCAATTCACAGAAAACCATCCTTTTCGGTTTCTATCAATTTCTGCGTTCTCTATAAAATAATTAATTTTGACATGTGTCAAATTTATTCTACAGAATAAAATTTACTTCCTTCAAAATCAGTGGAGTAATTTATTCCATAGATTTACTTAGCTAGTATTTTTATTCTTGCTTTATAAAACGAAAATCTCTGGAATAAACTATTTTACTTTGAGAATAAATTTTACGTTGCTAGTAATTTACTTATCCATCTTTTATAAAACTGGGCATAAAGCTTGTACAACGATTGTTTAGTAACATGGATTCTTTAGTCACGGGTTGCCGAGCAACGAGTGATTAAAATTTTAAAAAATGGGAAAATTGCCAAAACTCGTGTGAAGATTTTGTATTTTGTTATCATTGCAAACTTTTCATTTGATATTGTTATCCTAATTCATAAACAAAAATATTTTTTCCATATTTATTGGGTTTTTAAATTCTATCGTAGATAAAATATTGAACGATACATATACGTAAAGCATCTTTAGTCACTCAGGGGTCTCATTCGTGACTAAAGTCTAGCTTTACGTACTTGTATCGTAAATAACTATTATTTTGGATTTATATGAAAACATTAGGGGTTTATTCTATTATATTACAAAAATAAGTCAAATTAGACTATCAAAAATTGAAGACAATCAGACAATTAGATCGGGGATCTCAACAAATGCTTTCCACAAATTGATACTGCATACAGAATCCTCTTTAACTATAGTATTGTGCCCTGAAGGATCATTGTATTTTTTGTTTTTAGTATATAACAATAACATCTTTAAGTTTTTTTTTGTTAGGCACTGAACCCCTAGATTTTTTAAATTGTATTTTGTTCGCCCTTACACTACGCAGTTGTTTAATTATAAATTATAGAGATTATTTGAAATATTGATACTATTAATAAAACCCAGTGCGTACTATTTCTTTAATAATTAATTACAAAGAAACAATTGACATTATTAAACAATATGTACAGTGTGTCTGCTGTAAGCGGACCACCATTGCTAACTTTCTTATTTGAAGAGATAGAAAGACGATTAAATGGACAAAGTTGGACGATATTATACGACAAATTTAACGGTGGAAAATACAAAACAATTGAACATCAAATACGCGACTTATTCAACAAAATAACATTTTTTTAAATGGAATGCCATATTGAAAATGGTACCATTTAAAAGATTTTTATTATCTGAATATAAAAGTTCATTATTATTATGCCTCTAAAATTAAAAACAAGAGTTATTTCAAGTTGAAATTTAAATATTTTATTTCATATTTTGATACAAATACAATATTGTTGCTATGGAAAGAACAAAAACAAATAACGAAATTAATTATTAACTAGTAAACTAAAAAAAATTGTTCAAAATGTTGACCATTTCTTTCACGACAAATGTGTGCTCTTTTTACACACAGACTTCATTTTGCGCACTGGCTACAGAATTTTTATTGCACTTTGCATAAACAAAAAGCATATCAACTAATTCATCATTAGTATATTTTTCCATTTTGTTGACAGCATCTATCAATAAAATGCCAATTGTTCTTTGTTTAATGTTAGTTTCTGTTGTTTCCATAGCAACAATGATATATGTGTATTAAAATATGAAATAAAATATTTAAATTTCAACTTGAAATAACTCCTTTGTTTTTAATTTTAGAGGCATAGTGATAATGAACTTTTATATTCAGATAATAAAAATCTTTAAAATGGCACCATTTTCAATATGGCATTCCATTTAAAAAAATGTTATTTTGTTGAATAAGTCGTGTATTTGATGTTCAATTGTTTTGTATTTTCCACCGTTAAATTTGTCATATAATATCGCCCAACTTTGTCCATTTAATCGTCTTTCTATCTCTTCAAATAAGAAAGTTAGCAATGGTGGCCCGCTTACAGCAGACACACTGTACACCTAATAGCACCATGTTTCTTCCAAACCGCTTCTCTGATTAGTTAATTTGAATTTGCTGGCATTAGATCGAAGCCGGTTATGGATTTGTTCGGTTTTGAAACTTGTCCGATATTTTAAACGTAAGTATGATAAAGATTTGTTGAGTTCTGATACGTAAACATCACACCAAATTATGGAAAATGAGAAGACGAATCCGATGCAGTATCAAACTTATTTTTCATCAAAAGTGAATTTGTTGGGTTTGACACTAGACGATTCATTTATTCTTTCATGTTTTATATTTGAATTATAGTTTCTTGAACTGTATGAAAAATGTGAAAATCTTTTAAATTCTTTTCATAAATCCCGAAAATAATTACTGCTCCATAGTCCAAATTCCCATACCGTACCATAACGTCCGGTTCCGGTTGTGGCACGCAAAGTGCTAATAAAATTAGAAACAATTAATTCTTATCTAAAAGCCGTGACACGTGCGACGCCAGAACCTCTAGCGGCCGTGTGAGAAACAACGCACGCAGAGTACAAATCATGTTTAATCAGTTGTTGAAACTATCAGACGCAAATTTGTCCAGATGGATGATTATTTTTATTAATTAATTTCAGAGGAAAGGAAAAATACTCTATTTAGCAAGGTGGTAATTACGGAATACGTACGCAGGCCTGTCATAAATACTGTCACATGGTTTATAGGCTGCTAAAAATTTGTAATAATAATAAGACTTTTTGTATTGCATTGCAAGTAATTTATTGACTAGAATATTTACAGTACTAAAAAATCTGATGTGGCCAACACAAAACCTCCCGCTATTTAATTCTTATTAATTTAAATACATACCTAAGTATTTGCTAACGCTGCAAACTGTTCCATTGCATAAAACTATTGCTTTATTTACTATTTTCTTTTTAAATTGTCACTATTATTAATTTGAAGTGATTAGTTTTTTGACAGTGACATTTACTGTCAGTTACATTCATTTGAAATATGAACTGTGTAACAAAGGAATTGTGTTTATCTTAGGCTTCGGGACTTATAAAAAAAAATATTTTTAAATTTATCTGTAAAATAAAATAAATTGCGAAAAAATGGCATTTAATGGTATTTTTTGAAGAAAAACCATTATGAGCTTCAGGTAAAGTGTCATTTCCGGTTGTCCGATTTACACCAAAACCTAATGGCTTGTTTTCTTATTAGAATAGGGTGGAAATACAAGGTTTCAGAATTTTCTGAATGATAGTATTTGAGTTAGAGCGAAGAGAAAATCCATACACACACATACAGACATCATCGTGAAAATGTTAAAATTGGATTCAAGGACCTTTAAACGTGGTCATTTACTAAAATCTCGATATGTGATTTTTAGCACGATTCCTGTACCTCCCTTACCAAGAAGGTAACAATCTGATGTGGCTAACACAATACCTCCCGCTATTTAATTTTTGTTATTTGCCTACATATTTACTAATGCTGCAAACTATATATTTAGTTCCTTTGCAAATAACTATTGTTTTCTTTTTAAAATGTCACCATAATTAATTTGAAGTGATTAGTTTTTTGACAGTGACATTTAACCGTCAGTTACACACATTTGAAATATGAACGATGTAACAAAGGAATTGTGTTAATTAAAACAAGCTCTGGGATTTATAAATTATTTTTTTAAAAATTTATCTGTAAAATATACAGAAAAAGTATTAATGTATACCTGTACAAAATTCAATAATCTTTAACATTTATAATGACATAAAATGCGAAAAAATTATATTTAATGATATTTTTTGAAGAAAAACCATAACGAGTTTCAAGTAAAGTGCCATTTTCGGTTAGCCAATTTACATCAAAATCTAATGGTTTCTTTCCTTATTAGAATAGGGTCGAAATTCAAGATTTCAAATTTTCTGATTGATAGTATTTAAGATAGAGCGTTGACAAAATCCATACACACACACATATATACACACTTACAGACATCATAATGAAAATGTTAATATTGGATTCTAGGGTCCTTAAAACGTGGTCATTTACTAAAATCTCGATATGCGATTTTTAGCCCGATCCCTATACCGCTCTCGCCAAGGGTAGTTGGGAGGTAAAAATATATATCTATCTATTTAAAATTATTTGGAATATATATATATATTTTTGTACTACCTTAATTACTGTAATTTTGAGCAGCCTATAAACCTTGAGTCAGTATTTATTACAGAACAATGTATATTACAGTCAATACATTTTATACTTCATTTATTAATTAAAATCATAAAATAGACACTGAAAACAATATACCAGAAAATAGCGTGACTGTATATAATATGTATGTAACTCTAACCAGCAATGTATTAAACTATAGCGTAATAATAATAATTCTCTATTCGTATGTATGATTAAAATTTAGGCAGCTGTCATACCTTCATTTTTATGTATAGTTTAATTGCGTATGTCACTCTTACATTTTTAATAAATTAATTCTGTAACACGCACCTCATGCACGCAAGAAAATCAATACACGTAATTAGTTATTCGAATACGTTAATTAAATAATAAATAATTCACATCTATTGACACTAGCATATTAGCATGCGAGGTCTAAGACGTCCATAGGCGCCCGTTACTCGGGGGTATAACGAATAAGTACAAGGGTAATACACTTACAGAGCGGCCACCCAGGTAGTGAAAGAGAGATAGACACTCACCTGAAAGGAGACAGAGAATACAATTAATATAAAATACAAGGCTTGATTATATCTACTGTGTTTTGTTTTTCGGACTTTAATTTTATATTTTTTATATTTTATTGTTAAATTGATGGGGTCACTGACAGAATATAATTTATGGCACAAGAAGTGGATGATATATTTTTACAGAGACGTATAATTATTAAACGGAAACAATAATTATATGCTACTAACTTGTAGCAGTGTAACAACAGTGTATATTTTAATGATTTCTCGAAGCTATACCCAAAAATTGGTACGAGATGCAACCCACACCAATATAATGACACAAAAAAGGGTAATTATAAAGGGTAACTATTAAAATACGAATCCAGTTTGAAACTCCGTAACTCCGAAGTACACTGAGATATCGATTTTAAATTTCTATCTCTCACAAGTGATCAGGATTTTCTAAGTTTGCCATTCAAATCTACTATTACACGTTGATAATTTTATAATCAGCTTAAAACAAAGTAGGCCATTAATTAAACAAATATAACTTTCAGTGACATTTCGAGTTAGTTGAATCATTGTCATAAATTTGCACAAATTTTGTCCAATTATTTCGAGATTTTTTCTAATAATGTCAGCTCACTTCAATAAATCTAACTTAGAGATCATTGTAACTTGTGATCAAGAAAAAAATTGGCGCGGCGAAAAATGCGGAAGAATATCCAACGCGGAGATGGCTACTTCCTGAAACTGAATCAATTTTCGGAAAACCTGAGACAGTTCATGTACCAATTCTGAATTTTCATCATTTTCAACACTTACTAACCTTCCATTTCCAGGGGGAGTTTTGTGTATATAATTCGTACAATAAAGGACAGATTTGCTTAAAAAACTTTAAAATAAAAATAATACTAACGGCCCGTTTGATAATAAATATAAAAATACTTTAATTTTAAAGTTTGGCCTAAAAGTGAAAGAAGTGTTTCAAAATTCAACTTTAAGTTAAAGTTGTTAGTATAAAGTACTTTAATATAAAGGCATCAGACAGCACACAATTTTTAACTAAACATTTTGTTCTAAAATTACTTTTAATTCTTTAGAACTATTTTACTTAAAGTAAAGGAAGATCACTTTAAAATATAGTTTAACTTTAACTAAAGTTTACTTTTAAGAATTATTATGAAACCGGCCGTTAGGTTTTAGATCCCTCTGAAGGTAAATGCTTCAATAATTGTTTTATTTTCTTCCACATATAATATGTAAACAAGTAAAAAAACTTAATTAGGTACAAACGATACGGTATAAAATAAAACAGTAACAATCTCTCCTACATATCGTGGTCAGGTGTGAACCGACGCAACCGACACCAGCGCCTTAGGCGTCGCACGACGTCGGTACGTACTAACTAAGACGGTATCGGGCGGGTTATTAGTTATCAACACGGCCGCTCGGCGATTGTGAGAGCGCCACTCACGACGACATTATGAATATTAAAAAACTTTTAGCGTTGAAAATTTCAACGTCATTTACATATTTGATGAATGCTTTGTATTTTAATTACGGCATAATATTTAATTCAAATTTTCTGTACAATTAAACACACGTAAAAACTGACGAGGCTGTTGCTTAGAAGGCAATGGCGGCGGGGGACACTTTTCCCAAGGGCAAGGAGAAGGAAATAATTTTATTATTGTACATATAGACGTATTTCGCACATTCCTTGCCATCTTCCTAGCGTCTTGAATCGTCGTATTTTTCTTCTCCAAGATCTTCGGTATTACCTTTAGTTATCTTTAGGTTTTCCTCGGTCCCTTTTTACTACCAAGTTCGTCATCCATATTTGTCATGTAGCCCCACCAAACCAGACTTACGTTGTAGTTTTTCTCTAATCTTATCATTACCGATTTTACCTGGTATAGTGTTGCTCTTATATTTTATTTTTTATTGTAATTTCAAGAGCTTAAATTTTACATTTTTACTAAGCTTTGTTAATTGTTGTAGTAACAAGCAGAGTCGATATATTTTTCTGAAATCGCAGTATCGTCCATTCAATTTTTTTCCGAAAACTTATGTGTTATATGTTAAGCTTCATTTCCACCGATTGTCCTAATGCGTAAGAGTTATAATTAATACTTAAGAATTAAGAGCAATGCCTAAGAACAAATGATTGCAAACTTCTAACCTGAACTGTCAACTGTCAATCTATTTTATAAATTGGTTGTAGTTGAAGGATCAAGTTCAAATCTTTTATATATGAAGGAAGGCCTTAATGATCCCAGATATTTTTTATAAAAAAAATTGTTTATTTAGAATGTAGAAATTATAGAAAAGGTTGGTAATTATAACAAAAGATTGTTGAAAGAAACTTTGCATATTAATATAAATAAAAATAAAACTGTCAACAACCACACCAACTACAAAAATAATTTACAATATGCAAAACATTTCCTAAATAATCTAGAAAAATAAATTCAATTTTCTTATTCTTCTTTTCCTATCTCCGCCATGCTTTTAGCACTTGCGCAGGTGTACAACCTACCCGAGATTTTTTAAATCTTTTTTTTAAAATTTTTTTTCTGCATTGCATTTATATACTTCCAACAAGTTAATTGTATTTATACTTCATTATAAAAACAAAATGGAGTACCACGTGTTACTATATTTGAAATTTGATATTTAAACATTTATATTGACATTATTATTACAAAAATGTTTACATAATTTATTTGCCATGTAAAGATGAGTGGTTACCTTTATTTATTTTAATAATTTTATTGTTTTCTTTTTACATTTTGATTAACAATTGATGTAACTACAATTGTATAATTTTTTTTATAGCTGATGATGGGACACTTGTGCCCGAAACGTCCTAAATAAACGAATTTTTTTTAGAAAAATTATCTGGGATCATTAAGGCCTTCCTTCATATATAAAAAATCTATTTTATAATTATTAATTTTTAATTTTTTGGTATGGATATACGAGTAGATACTGAAAGTTATGTATATCACATATTTAAAAAAAGAAGAATTGCCTCTGCAATAGCAGTCTGCTAGACAACAAGTAATAAGGGAAAAAATATGACATTTCTGTTGAATTAGTCACTAATCAAAATAGCTGGGAATGGTAAATTGTGATAATGTATTAAGTGTTATGCACTAATCTTTATGCTTTAAGCAATGAAACATTCGGTGGAAATGAGGCTTTATGGTCATATTTTATACAAAACTGTAAGTCTTATAGATTTGAAAATATGTAAATAATGTACCAAAATTAGTAAAGGAAACCAACCATTAAATCAATCAAAGTTAAGTTTTTTTAATAGTTAAAAAATCCCTAAACCTTAACTAAAAACGCTAACTTACATCTACGAGCAGATCGTTTTGGATTACTCAACATGTTAACCATGCCAGAGGTCCAAAACAAATCTGCTCTGTTGAGTAATCCAAAACTGATCTGTCTTAGACGTAAGTTTACTGATAATGGCAATTTAGTTGCCAAAATACGTATCTAGTTTGAGCGTTTTTAGTTAAGGTTTAGGAATTTTTTGACTATTACAGACTCCAATTAAGTATTATTATTATTATTATTAAGCTTTTTTACTCATTTTGGTCAGTCCTATATGTGAATAGTAGCAGTTTAGTAAAACCATTTATTTATTTATCTATTTAAAAAGATATTCGAATTTCATAGATGAAGAGTTCGTACAGAAATAAAATTGTAAAAAAGTGTATGATTAAATGGCTCGATAGTGAGAAATTTCCTGTCATCCTTTATTTTGGTTTTCACACAGTCGCACCGTGTAGCTATCTTTTTTGATGTATTAGTGATTCATAACCTGTAGCACTTATTTTTGCAATGCAAACAGTGGCGTAGCAATTAACCGTTTCGATCTCGGTGCATCTGAAGCCGGCGTTCGCTACCGCTTGGCGCTTACCGCATCCGGTGTCCGTATCGATGACGGTATGCGGTGCCGTTTTTTGCCTCAAGAACCAATTACCGATCAGCAACAAACGAAACACGTGCTGCTAAACAAAACAACCGCGAGAGGAGCGCGGGAAATACGAAATAAAAACCCAAACTACACAAAAATCCATTAATTTTTTACGATCCGACGCGACGAGGTGACGACGCTTCGACAGAACATAATTAGCAATTAATGACTTTAGTTGCAAGCAAACGATAGGTACATAGTATTAAAAATAAAGAAATGGATACACAATACATTACACACAGACACACAGAAATGTAGCAAACGTATCAAAGATTTTCAAGGGGCGATTTATTAAATATTATCTAAATAAATTATTCGTTTATGATATATATTTTTACTTAAAATTTACTTCATTAGGAAATTTAGTGAAATGAAAAAAAATGCAACGCGTCTTTTGACAGCTGTGATTTAAATAGAACTGAAACTGAGAAACTGATATACAGGATATTTTTATTTTAAGGGTAGGTATACGTACTAACCAAAATGAGTGAAAAAGCCTAATCAACAAGAGTCCTATCTTCAACTGTTTCCGAAAAATAGGTCATATTGTATTAAAACGAATCAAAATTGACAAAGATAGTGATCTAACAAAATTTTGTCTATGCATATTAAATTTTATTTGAAATCGAAAAATTGTGCAAATGAAAAGAATATTTAATTTATAGGTTATGTTTAAATATAATCTGTTAATCTGATATTCAATGTTGTTAACCTCGGACATTGAAGTTATCGTAAAGAACATTCAAAATTATGTGTTTTATCTCAAATTTATTAATCGGAATTATTTAGTAAATCATGCACCTGCCCAAATTTTCTTACATGTGCAGCAATTATGATAAAGTTACGCCACTGCAATTGCATGAAATCGTCATAATAGATTGCTTTAGTTCCGATTTCTGAGTTTTAATGACGATTTTTGTGAATTTTAGTAACAATTTCAAATAAAAAAAAATGTATCTCAATTTATTATACTTAAGAAGTTATTTAAATTTTTGTCAAGGTCACTTCTAAAATGACCTTTCAAAGGTGAACAAAAAGCCTCATTTAATCGAATTCGTAACTACATTAGTAGAGATAAATTGCATAAAAATTCATTTTTTCCTGCCTTACTTCGGAAACTAGGTATTGAAGATAGAATATATTAAAATAATTCTAATTGACAGATATCAGTGTTAAGTACAATTTACTTAGAATATGTTCGTGTTATAATTTTATAAAATCAATTCCAAGCAACTTTTGGTATGGGATTTGTGCAAAATACATAGAATTGACGGAAGTTAATGTACTGGCCATATCAGATATTTTTAGATCATGCTTGGATTGGCTATTGGCTTAAACTTATCAAATTTGAATTTACAATTCAATAAAAATGTCCACGTTTCTTGCTCTTTAAAAGTATTATGGAATTCAGTAATATTTTCCCTGTCGAATATTTCGTATTGATGCTTTGTGATGGCGCTTGTAAAAAATCGGCACATGTATAAGTAAATGAAACAATTTTTAATTTTTGATGGGTGAAGAGCCATCAACATCGTCAACACGAAAATAATTTGAAAAAACAAATATTAATCAACATAAAAAACTCATTCTAATTTTAATTTGAAAATGGAACATCGATGGTAAAGCTAACCAAACACGGAATGAATTATTGGGTCCGGACTTCCTGTGTAGTAGTAGAGCCTAATTTGATTTAAAAGCCGTTAATAATAAATGTCCGGCAACATATCTCAAGGCTAGGTGATATAGGGCGGTTTTTATTCTACTTTTATGCAAATTTAATTTTTTTAATCCATCTTGAATGTTTGAAGAAGATCATATCGGTATGTTCCATTTTTCGAGCATAAACATTTTACTGTATTAGTTCGGGCAATGAATAAACATATCATGCAGACGGAGGGAAAGTAGAATATATTTTTTATGTGGGGGTGATTTATTTTACGCGCGTATGCCAAGAACTTCGGATCTTGTAGCTCTTTATTGCCAACTTCTACAATAAATTTTATTATTTTAATGATTAATTTTATGGCGGAAACTTTCAGATGCACGCATTTTATACAGATTTTCTTTATATTCATTACGTTTACTCGGGAATTAACTTACCAGAATTACTCTATAACGCTGCAGAAAAGAGATGAAGAACATATTAAATATATACGAGCACACCGACAATTTTCTTTTCAACATTAAGATATGAACTATTAGCTTTAATTTTATGAGAATTATGGTTAAGATTTTCTATAGTTTTAGTGTTAATTTTACTTGAATTTCTTAAAGAAAACTGTAATAATTTATCTCGTTTTTACCCTCCGCTATCCTTGGTAAGGAAGATACAGGGATCGTACTAAAAATTGCATATCGAGATTTTGATAAATGACCACGTATTAAGGTCCCTAGAATCAGATATTAACATTTTCACGATGATGTCTGTGGGTGTGTGTGCACAGAAAAAAAAATAATTGAAATTTTGTCTAATTATATTTAGATATTATTTTATTAGGCAATATATCTAATAATTTATTATAATTTCTTCATTTATATTTAGTTCAATACTTATCACGATATAATCTAATTTTGTATTTTTTGGGGTCCCGTGGCCGCGTGCCTGAGTGTCTGGTCGCCAACCTTGGGGAACCGGGTTCGATCCCGACCAGCGCCAAATATTTCGAATTTTATATGGCACAAAAGTGACCCCTGTGGTGCACTCTCCACGCCAGCAATGAGTGACCGTGAGGTGACGCCTGGTAAACGCCCGCACGGTACAAATATGTCATCATTACCGATATCTGCGACAAAGCAGATTGGCACACCAAGAAATAGGTAATATGCCGTGATGATACATTTATTTATTTATTTTATTTGTATTTAATTTTACTATAATTTGTTATTACAAATTTAGGAAATTTAACTAAATCAACTTAGATATTTTAATGAAACATATTAGTAGGCTGAAAAATAAGGAATTTATTTGGTTAATTTGACTACAATTTAGATTTTCTATGGGCCAGTTTTACAATCTCTGGTTAAAATTTTAACTCTTAGTTAAATAAACAATTATGAATCGAATTATTGACAGCAATGATAAATCTGTCATATGATAGTTCATTTCGTTTCAATTTTGTTTATTTAACTGTCAGTTAAAATCTTAACTGGAGATTGTAAAACTGGCCCTAAGTGTATATGTGTTTGTGGATCCTCTGGGCGTTTAACGACATACTATCATTCAGAAAATTTTGAAACCATGAATTTCTAACTTATTCTAATATGGAGAGAAGCCATTAGATTTTGGTGTAATTCGGATAATCGGAAGTGGCACTTTACTTCAAGCTTAGAACCATTTTTCTTCAAAAAATACCTTTATATATTATTTTTTCGCAATTTATGTTATTATAAAAATTATAGATTATTAAATTTTCTACGGGTTTGCATTAATAATTTTTCTATACATTTTATGGATAAATTTATAAAATCTATTAATTTAAATCCCTGAGCCTTCGCTTTAAACACAACTCCTTGGTTACACCGTTCTGACATTAAATGTACCTATGTAACTTACAGGGACAGGTAAATGTCACTATCAAAACACTAATCATTTCAAAATATTAATAGTAACGTTTCAAAAATAAAATAGTAAATAGAACAATAGTTATGTAGAAAATATATAGTTCCCAGCATTAGTAAATATGTAGGTATGTATTTACATTAATAAAAATTAAATGGCGGGAGGTATTGTGTTGGGCACATCAGATATAATGTAATATCTTGTGAGTAAGATACTATTTGCGAAAAACAAATACAAGTACATGTCGCTGTACGCAACCCATATCTACAATGACTATGATTGTTTTTGCCAAAAAACTCTTCAATTGTTTTCTGCAGGATGTGATGAAATTATAAATAAGTAATAAAAGTTTTGCTTATTATTTTTTTTTTAGTATTTTTCTTGGAAAATAATTTGAATTAGTTAAAGTTTTGTTGAGAAATAATTGAAAAGTGTGAATGCATAATTGGATTATCGATCGAATGCATATTGAAAAGAAAACAATATTTGTTTGTTAAAGAGATTATTAAATATATCTAGATCAGTTCTGGCAAACAAACAATATGCGCCATATATCTAATTCGGGCAACAATTTGATTTTAAATGCATACAAAATTTAATTATTAATTTAAATACAAAGTCATGTAATTTATATCTAATTATTCATATACATATTATTACGAGTAGTTGCAATATAAATTACGGATTTCATATCTATTAATTGTTTTCCTAAATTCAATATCCAAATAGGCTCAAATAGCACGTCATAAAACGCATAATTTACTTAGGTAATTTAGCAAAATCGATAAATACACCCCTGGACTTCGGAATAAACACCCCGGTGTGCGAAAATCAATCCAAAAGTAATTCTGAAATTTTTACAAGATTCGTGTGAGCTTACAATTTAAATTATAAAGTTTGTTCTTGGAAAATAATCACTTCGAAAATTGTTTGAACCCGTTTAAATTTTAATTAAATCCGTACTAATCCCGGCCCTGGATACAGACAATTACATCACGGAAGTCAAGGCAGGGGCGGCGCGAGGGATGGGACGAAGGGGTTTGAATTAAATATACGCAAAGTTTCTCAAACTAAATATATCATTATAAATACACAACTTGAGATGGCAAGTAAAACTTTAATGAAAGAGAAAAGGACAGAGATACCTACTAAACAGAAATGGATGTATTTATTGTGCACAGCCATCTATATAAGATAATTTCATATATCCCACCCTGTTTTATTATTTAAAAATACACTTCGAACGTCATTTATTTAATAACATATGAATAACGTGTTTCTACTTTATCTTTTTTCTTTTCCTTCATTCATTTGTTCTTTTTATTACAGTGACAACACATGAGGTGCCATTCCCACAACCAGGAAATCTTTTCTGGGAACGTATTATTCAACTAATTATTATTATTTGCATGTGACAACAAAAACAAATGCAAACTTGGAAAAACAATGTATACTCGTATAGTCGTTTCTCGTTCGTCATTTTGCAGAGTACTAAATTGGCCTTAAGACAGTATAATTTAAGGGAAACAAGAAATAAGGATAATTGTATAATTGGGAGATTGTATAGTAAAGCTTGGATAAGTGGAGACGCTTTTGTGAAGGTGAAAGTCAATGTAATTTTGGGAATGAGTAAATTAAAACCAATAAAAAATATAAAATGATCAAGAATGGCTGAAGCGTGCCTCTCCATAGGATTTTGACATTTGCCGCTTACCTAGAATGACAAACATTACAATTTCCATGGACATACCTACTTTTCGAATTTTGCTAGCTGTCATATGAATAATTCTTCTTTACGTTTACCCGAAAGAAAATGTGCTCCAAGAAGAAATCTGTCAAGCTCTTTATTAAAAGCCATAATGAAATAAAATCAAAGATTTTTCACGAAATTATGCGAAACAAATATAAAAAATGAATTAACGTACAGCAATGATATTATGCAAATGTCTTGCACCTGTCATCGTCTGTCATTATGTGAAATATACTGATCAGGATACTGACATTATTTGGAAACAAAAGTTGTCACGTGATATTCAGCCATTTTTATCACTCTGTATTATACTTCATTTCACGTAGATGGCGCTTGAGAGCCGACCGGTTTTACATGCATTAAATAAATAATTTAAATTCGTGAAACCAAACTTTTCAATAGCAAAAACATTTTAACTGTAAACTGTGCAAGTGCTGAATATTAAAAATTACAAGAAAACATAGTTAAATATCACAAAATTCTGTAGATTTTATTTGATAATTGAGAGATGACAAGGAATATTTTCTTCGCTTTTGTGAACTAGGTTAGCATTCTGACCAATCAAAGGGCAGAATTTATAGCCCTACCTAAACCAACACTATTTTCTTAAGTGAAATGATGTATAGTGCCTATAACATTGTAAAATACGACATTCTTTTTCTTCTTCTCCTTATATCTGACACCCATAATCGGCTTTGGATTTTTTTTATCAATTTTTACTTCTTTCTGTCTTTTGCCATCTTTTTAATTTCTTCCAATTTTTTACCTATTTTATTTTTTTGTTTTGCTATTCTTCCTTCCCCTGTTTTCCTCGGTATTCTCTTTCCAATTTTCGTTCAACAAATATCTGTGACTAAACTATCACAGTATCGATATCATAGCCCAAATTGTAAAAATTATAAATGTCAATTTTTCGATGCCACATTGTTCTTATAACCGACATTTAACTTAACCGGCAGTTTAACCAGAATGAAAATATAGGGCCAAAAGTTCTACAAGGTTTTACTGATTTTGGTTATTATCGTAGTAAAAAAACCAAATTAATTATTTATTTATCAACAAATCAATGTTATTTCATATTACTTGAACCCCAAATGTTTTCTAATTTTTTCCCTTCTCATACTCTTCTTCTTTTTAATATATAAATCACCCCTATAATCTATCTCATTACCAAAAGTTTTTGTGTACAAACACTTCTTCAATATATGTAATCATAATTTGTAAATTGGTGAAAATAACTGTAAGAAGAACCTGAGGTTCTATCCAACCCCCTGATTAGAATGGACAGTATACATGAGAGAGACAGAAGATAGAAACAGGCGTTTTAATATTGTATGACTTCGACATGTGTTAGTCGTGTTAACTTACACCTGGGGTAGACAAAGATAGAAGATAGATTTGAAGAGGAATTGTCAAACTATTTTCAAGTTTCATTCTTTCTTTCCACTTCTTAAAAGCTCACAGTCAATTTTCTTTTGAATTGCTGAATGTATTCAAAATAATCTGCCCTTCTGGTAAAAACTTTCTAACCAGCATTTTTTACCTTCCGTCACTTTTAGGTAAGGGAGGTATTGTCTGGTCAAAAAATTCGGTGGTGAGTTTTTAATGAATAAGCACGTTTTAAGATCCCTAGAATACGATTTTACTAATTTTACAGTGTGTGTGTCCGTGTGTGTATTCGTGTGTGTGTATTCGTGTGTGTGTGTGTGTGTGTGTGTGTGTGTGTGTGTGTGTGTGTGACAAATTTTTCTCCGACGATAACTCCAAAACTATAATTCCAAAAATTATGATTCTTTCGTATTCCTCTTCTTTACAACTATATGAAGAGCTGATTAGATTTTTGTTATAATTGGTCAACCGGAAGTACCCTTATTTGAAGTTCTTAACAGTTTTTCTGGAAAAAACGCAGTTCAATATCAATTTTCGACAATTTATGATCATTAATATGAAAGAAAATCTTATTCTCTTATTGATTATACATTTTCCTTCATATTCAATAGATATAGAGTGATTAAGAGTGGGTAATTTTCAAAAACCAGTCAGCTTTGTAAAAATTATGGAAACAGCAGATATATCCAAAAAAATTCTAATTGACAGATGTCAGTGTCAAGTGTAAAACCAAAGTGGAAAGTATAGGATCAGAAAGTAACATAAGTGACAGACTGTCCCTCGCAAGTGACTTGCAGTTTCAATTCCGGGAGTACGAAGAAGGCCAAATGGAAGGACTGTGTAGCAGAATATTTGAGAGAGGAAGAACTGTGTGAAGAAGATGCGTTGGATAGGAATGAGGAAGTGTTAAGTGCAATTTACAGAATGTACATTCGTGTTATAATTATATTGGATTTATAGAATCTTTCCAAAGGAACTTGCAATATGGAATTTGTAAAAAAATAAGTGTGTTCGTGTTACAGTTTTACAGGATATATAGAATCTTTTCCAAGGAACTTTTGGTATCAGATTTGTACAAAATACATCGAATTGACGCAAGGTATTGTGCTGGCCACAACAGATTTTCTTTTATCCAATACATAGTCAAAAGTCGCAATTTGTCAAATCAAGTGTGTATGAATTAATTTTAACCATTTTCTTTCTCTCAAATTTTCTCTACGCTTGGCTTTCTTGTGATGTGTAGTTGGATGTACCCTCGATCTCCACTAGGAATAATTTACACTATTGTCGGTTGTGATTTCGTGGCCCTGCAAGGGTGTTGGCATAATCGATATGGCACTGCTGTGCACCAGTAGTTCTCAACTTACTACACAAACTGCAATTAAGATGTACCTACCTCAGACGAACCTTTCCATATAACATATGTAACAAAAATTTCAAGAAAAAGTTAAATCTCTACATAAAAAAAAAGATTTTTTTTATTGAAACGTTGACATAAGGGGTTGTTCTTACAAACTATGAAGATGACATCTAATTTTAAACAATGATAGGAGACCATTATGTTCAATGCAATGCAGTTTATTTAATACCTTATCTCATTTGTCTCTGCACTATGTTAAATCTACATCCTGGATCGTCAGAAACTATTTTTGTTTGTAGCTGTTATTCGTTTTGATATTCCCTGCCATTATTGTACATTTTCTACTAAGAAATGCCCAATAGTCTTCAATCGGTCGCGCCTGAGAAACTTTTGGGAAATTATTCTCTATATCTCTATGTATTTATCTCTTTCTATTTTCTATAAAATGTTAGCTCTGCTCTGCAGCATTTATAGATTCGCTCAAGTTGAACCGCAGTCTAATTGGTTTCATTATATCTTTTTCGAAATTTTAAATCATTTCTGACCAAAGTTCCGTTAACAATCATTTTTAAAATTCTAAATTGCGGAGTTAATTTATGCGATGACGTTCTAACTTTGTCTTGAGCATTTTAAATGACTCTGCTGATTCGATTTAGGGGCAAAAGATTCGACGGCCCATTTTTTTTTTTTTAAGTAATACATGCTACACTTTCTTCACGTTTCCGTATAGTTCGGTAAAAAGTCGTCTGTCCAATATTTTGATCCTCAAAAACGTTAACAATTTCTCCTTACGGTTATCTGTCCAACTATCCTATAGGTAGATTTGCATATTTCAAGTTTGTATAACATCTTTCAAAACTATATTATAAATTAACTATTATGTATTTACTGTATCCAGTGACAATTAATTAGACCTTATTTAGTAATAAAATTTTTTCGCTATCG
This sequence comes from Ophonus ardosiacus, assembly GCA_943142095.1. Lineage (NCBI taxonomy): Eukaryota > Metazoa > Arthropoda > Insecta > Coleoptera > Carabidae > Ophonus > Ophonus ardosiacus. Next base: position 42,250,123 of record OW964827.1, read on the forward strand.
CCCAGAAAATGAGTTTTTTTTGATCCCTATTTAGACCGGAAAGTCCTTCTTTGCTGAGCTAGCTCGGAAAGTTGTCTATAAGGGATCGGAAAGTACTTTACCGATCCCGGGACCGGTAAAGCTAAATGTTTCCATGGAGATCAGTTGTTTATTTATTTCTTATTTGCTCGCAGTAAAAAATAAAATAATACTTTTTTATTCTTTTCTCAGGATCGCAAAAAAAATATTGTACCCAACATGACCTGAAAGTGTCTATACTGGGCTCACAAGCTTCCAAAGCTCGCCTACGGCTCGCTCACCCAGTAAAGTATCACTTTCAGGTCTTGTTACGTAAATTACTATTGGAACGTAAAAATTTTCTCAAAACTTCTGTTACCTACGCTATATTGTATACTTTGTTGGCGGTTGCTTTCGTTGTTGTACCTTTTTGCCATCCACTTCCAGAGTTCTTGTACTAACTATCCAGTCCCCATATCCATTATAAAGCTAAGTTTAAATATAATACCAGGTACTTGAACCGAAACGTATTTATGATTCAGGCTCGATTCAGGTTCAAGAAATAAATGCTGATTCAGGTTCAGTTTCGGTTTAAGGAAAAGAAAATTATAACGGTTCATCGATTTTTGGTTAGGGTTCGAATTTCGATTCAGAACCAAGCATAAAAAGATAGTGATATTTATTATTTTTTAAATTAATTTGAATTTAAAATTTTATGTTTAATAGTTCTAAACCGAATCTATATTTAAAACGGTTTAAATTCGGTTCAGGTTTATTTATTTTGACAAATATAGGTTTGGTGGGTTCAGGTTCATCAAAAATTCAGGTTATTTCGTGTTTTCGGTTCAGGTTCGGGTTCAGTTTCAGGTCCCAGAATAATACATTTATAGAATCTGTAATTCGTAAGTAAGGTTACATTTTTTCTGTAAGTAGTCATAGGGTAGTGTCCTCGACAGCGTCTTACATCTGACTGTTTGGGGGTTCCTGTTCACCCCTTCTCTTCCCCTCTGGCGTACTTGACTAATAACTATTAATATGTCTTGAAAGTTTGGACGTGAGAGCGCCTTGCTCCATGTTAGACTTACTATTATATTAATGTGCCCAGTTGCAGCTTTGTTTGTTGCTCCTGTTGCCTTCCGCTCTCCTCTCCGCCCCTCTCCTAGCTTATCCAATCATACTCCTAACTAATTGTTCTTGTTGAGAAGTTGCAAAATCACAATGTGTGATCGCGAATTTTGGAAGAAAACTGCATTATATCAAGCAAATTTAGATTCAGATTGAAAGAACAAGAACCTTCTTTTGAGAAAGAAAATCAAGAATAGCGACCCCTAACAAATAGAGAGAAGCTTAAGAAGAAAAATATAAAATATTGTACACTATTATATTTTTTGGGCGCCGTTCACGTTGGTACAAATAAATATATAAATCTTTTTGTGGTCCAGAATCGTACTCCCCGTTTTCCCTTTTATTATTTAAGCTATACATCATCAGTATAATTGTTCCCCTCCTTAGCCGGCCCTGGTCTGCTACCAACCGCCCTACCAAACTATATTATAATTACTGTTTTAATTATAGCCTGCACTGCCGACATGAAAATATTCACAGACATGAAACCTTTTTGTAATAAATTTCAAAGCGTATAATTATCTCAAGTTCAGGCATCTCCACACCATGGTTTATATTAAATATAGACCCCAACGTACAGGACAGAGGCAAAGGCAACTGATGTACAAATAATCATAATTGTCTTATGACTGATGGATTTTTATGCACATTTTGCTTTATTTCTCATTTATTTTATTTTTTCTGCAATGTGCCCTTTTATTAACCCGGGAACGTCACACTGGGGTCTAAGAAACCCAACGATTCTCAAAATCCTCTTAGACATTCGCTGCATTCGCCTAAACTCGATGCCACCTCTTTGTAAACTCAGTTTGGCACTGACAGCTGTGAGTACAGCAATTATCCGGCTATTATTTGATTTAGGTAAGTTGTTATTTTCAAAATTTTGTATGGTTGGGTTTCTGAGACCCTAGTGTGACTAATTATGTTGCAGTTAATTTCGAAATCTATCTTTAAACTTATAATTATTGTTCTGTTTTATTTTTTTATTGTTTTATAACAATATAATGTTATTTTCTGAGTAAAAGAATTTTTTTAACGATCTTAAAGAAATCTAAGTTTAGTACGAGTGTTAATTTTTTTCTTAGGTATCTGTTTTCTGAGTCAAAAAAAAAAATCTGATGTGGCCAACACAAAACCTCCCGCTATTTAATTTTTATTAATTTAAACATACCTACCTACGTATTTACTAACGCTGCAAAATGTTCCATTGCAGAAAACTATTGCTTTATTTACTATTTTCTTTTTAAAATGTCACTATTATTAATTTGAAGTGATAAGTTTTCTGACAGTGACATTTACTGTCAGTTACATTCATTTGAAAACTGTGTAACAAAGGAATAGTTTTCATCTTAGGCTTCGCGACTAATAAAAAAAATATTTTTAAATTTATCTGTAAAATATATAGAAAAAGTAATAATAATAATCTTTAATTTTCATAAGACATAAAATTCGAAAAAATGGCATTTAATGGTATTTTTTGAAGAAAAATCATTATGAGCTTCAAGTAAAGTACTATTTCCGTTTATCCGATTTACACCAAAATCTAATGGCTTCTATTCCTATTAGAATAGGGTAAAAATACAAGGTTTCAGAATTTTCTGAATGATAGTATTTGAGTTAGAGTGCAAACAAAATTCGTACACATACACACACACACACACACACACACACACATACACATACACACATCCACACATACAGACATCATCGTGAAAATGTTAAAAATGGATTCTAGGGACCTTAAAACGTGGTCATTTACTAAAATCTCGATATTAGATTTTTAGCACGATCCCTATACCTCCCTTACCAAGGGTAGCGGGAGGCAAAAAGTTAAGTTTTGGAAAAATGCTGTATTTTGAATAAAATATATGGTTCAGATTGGTTATTACCTGTATATTTTCTTACCATAATCTTAAACAAATATTCTATGGGGAAAATCCCTAGAAAAATAAAATCCGGTTATGAGAAAATAGCGTTTTTCTAGGGTTTCCTAGACCCCAGTGTTACGGTCGTGTAACTGTGAAAAAAGTGTGACAATCCAGAGTTAAATTGTTAAATATGATAATAATTTAATTATTTTTGCTCTAATACCTATTGGTGAAAAGATATTTTAAAAAAATCATTATTTGCATCATTTATTCAAGATAAAGTTGCTTCCACAAATGCACCAAGGTCGCAAAGTTGGTTTTATTAAGGTCTCTAAATATAAAACATATCCAAAAATCTAAAATATTCGACCTTTTGCAGGGCAAATCTACCCAACTACTAGTCTATAAATGTGATTCTTTAAAAATACAAAGTTGCTTCACAAAATATACCTTGCAAAAAAGTTATTTTATTTGTGAAATATATTCTGCTTTATTATTTCTTTTGGAATATTACCACCTTGGTATCTTCTCGCCCTTTATCAAAAATATTCTGCCTTCCTTCCATAAAACGATTCCGGCACAGTGGCGTGCAAGTGGGGAGGTAATTTGCAAGCACAAGGGTGCTAATGGCTGGGAGCTTCGATTCTTTGATCACTCACTGCTGATTCGAACGCCGCAAATAAAAGATAAGTAAATGAGGAGAGATAGAAACTCGGCTCTTTTGCTCTTGCGCGCATTTATGATGATGTGTATGAACGCATAAATGTTTAAGACTTGATAAGTGAATATGTGAATGATGAAGCGGTTAAATTGTATAAAAGATATCGAAAATGGGACACATTAGTAATAAATATGTTTAGGCCCGTTGCTAGTACTCAAGCAACTCAGATTCTGCTAAAAGGAGTTTAGTGGACAGTAAAAGGGCCGACTTTCTGTCCTGGGTTTACGGATTTATTTCATCCATTTTTCTTTCATTTCTATAAATTTTTCCGTGTGTTTGGTTTGCTTGTGTAATTGGATGTACCCCCCTATAGTACAGTATTGTTTTTTTGGTAATATCTTCGTATGAAGAAGCACTTTATTCTAATAGTAATTTACGTAACAAGACCTGAAAGTGATACTTTACTGGGTGAGCAAGCTTGTGAGCCCAGTATAGACACTTTCAGGTCATGTTGGGTACAACAATATTTTTTTTGCAATCCTGAAAAAAGAATAAAAAAGTATTATTTTATTTTTTACTGCGAGCAAATAAAAAATAAACAACTGATCTCCATGGAAACATTTAGCTTTACCGGTCCCGGGATCGGTAAAGTACTTTCCGATCCCTTATAGACAACTTTCCGAGCTAGCTCAGCAAAGAAGGACTTTCCGGTCTAAATAGTGATCAGAAAGAGCTCATTTTCTGGGCGATCGCGAAAAAAAATATTGATGCTAAATTTCTCGACTGATGTAGATTAGGAGTTAACAATTACTATAAATCTCACTCATACGGAATTTATTCTTATAAATCCGACATTTCGGTATGCACTTATCTTCATTAGAGTAAGATTCATGAGCTTAGTTTGCCTTGAAAATGCTTGATAAATTAAACTAGGTCTAACATTTCAAAACGCTTGAAATTTCAAGAGAACGCTACGACTATCAAGTAAGTAGCTTGATTGCAAACAAATTTTAAGTTTTGCCATATAAAAATATATAATTTTTATAAATGTGGTTTCTTTTCAAAATTCAGTGAAGAATAAAATTGCACGAAATATTTAGATATTAATCCCAGAAATACATAACTACATAACTCAGTGAATAATAGAATTGCACGAAATATTTAGATATGTTTTATTTACATCTACCCATTTAAATAGTGGACTAGGACATCCCAGAAATACATTACTATGTCTTGCTTAAAATGTATGGATGACTACGGTACCTGCATAATAGCAGAATAACAAAACATGAGTGCATTTAAAATATTATATACATTTTTCTTCTATTTTAGGCGTGTTTCTTCGAACATGATCAAAAAGAAACTTGTTTCTTCGTTCGTTATTCGTTATCCCCACTCTTCCATTTTGTGATCACAACACGCCATTCCCCTTTCCCTTCTGAATCAGTCTTTTCGCATGATCACTGTAATTGAAATAACAAAATATTTGAAATGGCGGAAAAGCAAGCAATGGAATATTCGAATGTGCAAATTTATGTCTACATCAGAATCATCCGAACTACTAGAACTTGAGTCAGTAGATTCAACCATTCATTATTGGTTTCGATTTTTCTAATACTAGATCCTGCACGTACAAAAAAAGGAAAGAAACGTGTTTTCATATTTTACTTCACATTGCATACTAAAGATATTATTTCTGCTTCAGCACAATCCATCTTTAAACTATTTTCGATTTGGGTATTCTTCAAACACCGCTAGTTCGTTCGACAATGTGTAGATTTCGCGTCGATCGAGTTAATTTTGTTGTAATTATTGAACAAATCATTATTTAGACAGTCCGAAGAAACACGCCTTTTGATTATAACAAAACAATATGACTTTTAAACTATTTAGTTTAGCAGTTTATGATATAGAATTTTTGTTAATTTCCTCTAACAGTTGTTCCGACACAAGGGTTGCTTGCACTTGAGACGTACGGACCTTAATGCGAGGTATTAAAAGTTTTAAATACATCCCTGAATCCTGTTGCTAAGGTCATTTTAAATGCCTTGTAGTATTCCAGTGGTATTGAATGCAATTCTAATCTTCTCTAACGGAATACATAAAGGTCAGTTTTCTTTCTAATTCAAATCATAGGACAAAATTATTAAAAGAAACCACATCTATAACATAATTTAAACGTCAACTTTCAGGCTTCATTACTTGCTAGTTTACTCGGCTTCAAATATTTATAAATAGGACAGCATTACAGTATTCAATCCCTTCTGACAAGAGAGAAAGGACAAAACTGCAGAGAAATATTAATAAATTTGTGCTTAACACATACAAGTTCAATGTTCCTAGTGAGATCGACATATTTCTCCTTTTTGTGCTAGCCGTGTGCGATAGTTCGCAGTGTGTATTTTTGTGCAACGCAGCTCTGTATTTTATTAATGATGCACCGCAAATGAATCTTGAAAAAGTCGATGCGCATCAATTAATAATTTGTAATTCAGTACAAACCGCTCCGTTAATAAAGCTAATAGTAGTCGCGTTAACATGGGCAGGTAATGTGAAAATGACGTGTTAACAACTACAAAAACGTGCATAGCATAGCATAACACGGTGCAGTGTGTGTATGTGTGTACGGGGGTGGAAAAAACAACTATGTTTGTGATTGAGCGATAATATAAATGATTTCAGTGTCAGCTCGCGTCGTAAATATTGAGTAATTATTTACATTTATTCGCCATGTCACTAGCACTAGCTGCCTGTTCTCTGATCCCGTAATGGAATTATACAGGTTGGTCAGATTAGCTAGCACAGCACACAGCCAAAAGGACGGATTATTCCGTTGCGGCCTATTCATACATTATTTACTTTATGCTTATCTATAATTATATTAATATTATACACCGCACCGCAGCACACATGCACTAATACAATATTATAGAATTAATTTCTGCATTCGATGTCATATTCAATACTACTCAATACCACGTTAAATTCATAACGACAACAAGTATCTCATAAACGTCGATAAAATTATAACCAGCATTCTTACAATTACAATATTGCAAATTACTAACAATTTCTCATAATATTTATGATTAACGCAGTATTAATACACAACGGCCAGTATGTGTTCTAAAGTTATTTATCTGGATAATTTTCATAATACTGTCGAACTTCCATAACTCGAACTTCTAAGTATACACAGAAAAAAAAAAATAATTGAAATTTTGTCTAATTATAATTAGATATATTTTATTAGACAATATGCCAAATAATTTAGTATAATGGGGTATGTGACTAATTTTTCAATTTTACATATATGATACTAGACCAAAAAATAAAATACCCGTATTTTTTTAAATTGATGAATTATTCGTAGTTTACGAGAAAATAATTATTAAAACTTTGGAGAAGGGATCTGTGACGTCAGTAGGGTAGAATGATAGAAGAAGACAGATAGACTGAGATAGATATATTGTGGTAGGCGAAAGCGACAGCAGCTGTCACTTTCGCCATTCTATAACCTATCACAACATATCTATCTCACTCTACCTGTCTTCTTCTACTATTCTATCCTACTGACGTCACAGATCCCTTCTCCAAAACATTAAATTGCTAATAACAATATTATTACAAACTAATGTATAGTTTTTATTATTATAATGAGAAGCTTTAGAGGTGTGTTTTTATATATTATGACTTATATATATTGAAATTCGATTATGGTCACATACCCCATTTACAAATATTAATTTAGCACTTTAACTAATCCGAAATAGACACTAAATATTTTGTAAAAAATCGTTAATTTAAATATGCAAATAGTTATTTTAATTACTTATTTTATTTATTTTTACTATATTTTGGGTTCATTATTTTTGTACTCCAATTTTCGGTAATTTAGTTAATTTCTTTATTTGTGTTTAGTTCAATACTAAATGTAGTAATTTAATCTAATTTCGTATTTAATTTTACTATAATTTGTTATTACAAATTTAGAAAATTTAACTAAATCAACTTAGATAATTTGATGAAAACATATTAGAAAATTATAGATTTGTTTAGATAATTTAACTACAATTTAGATGGGTATTTTTTTTCTGTATAGATCGAATTTTTCTCTACGTCGAATATTTTCACCAAGATTTTATCTATAATCTATTTCAGTTAAGGCTGGATTTGGTGGCGCTTCGAAGCCAGCCCGGTTTACACACATAAAACTTATGAATTAATTTTATGTTTCGTGCAAGGCATGTAGGCTGGTAGCACAAGCCTTGATTTAACTGGAACACTGTTTTTAAAAAATGTAAAATTTCATTATTTAATCTACAACACATGTAGGCATCGGTAATGATGTAGATACTGGCACACACAGAAATGGGTAATACGCCGTGATGATATATTTATTTATTTATTCATTATTTAATAATAATAATAATAAATAATATCAAATTTATCAAAATATGATTTTAAAGAAGAACATAATTTGTATTCAAAAATATATTTTAAAAAAATCGTTCTAAAACATAAGGGTGTAATTAAATATTGAAATTTGAATTTGACATTTCTTAAAACAGCATTTTAGTTAAAACAAGGCTTGTGCTACCACCCATAGACTCGTAGTATAATGACGGTTTTAACTAAAACGCTGTTTTAAGAAATGTCAAATTTCATTATTTAATAACAATTATAAATAATATCAAATTTATCAAAATATGATTTTAAAGCAAAACATAGTTTATATTCAAACAAATATTTAAAAAAAAAATTGTTCTTTAAACATAAGGGCGAAATTAAATATTGAAATTTGAATTTGACATTTCTTAAAACAGCGTTTTAGTTAAAACCGTGATTATACTACGAGTCATAGTGTATTAATAAAAAACTAATTCGAAGTAAGCTATGAACAGAGACACATAATTTAATTGAAAAGTCAAGTTGTCAAAATTGATCTTGAAATGTACCTACTCGCATAAGTACAGGTGGAACAAATTCGAGTTCCTTATATGAAAAACTAATTTATAATTTTATGAAGAAGAAATATATAGTTTCGAAACTTTGTCTTGGTTCAGTGGATGAAGTAAAAGGTATGTTTATAAAATTTAAATGAAGAAAAATTCTCGATGATTAGTTAAAGATGCTTAACCTATTTTATGAAACATTAAGTTTTGCTGCACTTAAATTATAGATGCAAACTATGTTTGATAAGTATTATCGCATGATTGCGATTGTATTATTAATATCTACAGAAAGAACAATTGTTCCTGTTTTTTATTCTTGTCATGATGTCTCTCATAATAATATTTAAAGTGTCGTTTATCTGTGTGCTATATTATTGATGCACACATGTCGCCATTTCTTATTGACAGTGGGGCTGGTAATAAATAATTCTAATACATGTGTGCAATTCAGTTGCAGCGACAGTGCAGTTGCAGCGGCAGTTGCAGTTGCATCGCATGGAATTTCCATAATGCATGCAACGTCAATACGCTCCGTCTCTCTGCAATTGTTTTAAGAAGTGGCCGACCGCCATGCAGAGCGCACTATGATGTATCGATTGCAATGCAATTAATCAAGAATGTAAATTTGAGTAATGTATAATTACATTCTGTTTAGATTATTGTGTATGTTAATTCCTGCCTGAATATATTATCACGAATTTTCATATCGGAATATCTGTTTGTCAAATAAATATTACAGAGAAAGAATTACTGGCTAATCACATAGTTATTACCAAAGAAAAATGGCCCTATTTATTAACACTTCCTACACAAATCAAATAGGACTACGCCTTTCATATGAAATAGATCTTTATCCTACTATTATACACTTTTAACTCATATCAACACACGAAATAAGTTTTAAACTATACCATACTTGCCACCAAGTAAGTATGGACTAATGTTCAACTTTTCCCCGTCTATATGTTCCTTGTCCTGCGGTGTAGCCATTTCTTTATAACTTAATATTTTTAACGTTGCCCCTGAATTGGCAACAGTGTAGAATCTTCAATCCATACTTATTTGACGGCAAGTATAATGTATGCCACAAATTTCAATAATTTTTGTATAATAAGAAAATAAAAATTAATAAATAAATAAATATATCATCACGGCATATTACCCATTTCTGGGTGTGCCAGTATCTACAACACATGCAGACATCGGTAATGATGACGATATATTTTACCGTGTGGGCGCTTACCAGCCGTCACCTCACGGGCACTCATAGCTGGTGTGGAGAGTGCACCACAGGTGTCACTTTTGTGCCATTTAAAATTGGAAATATTTGACGCCTGTCGGGATCGAACCCGGTTCCCCCAGGTTCGCGACCAGACACTCAGGCACGCGGCCACGGGACCCCATATAATAAGAAAATGCATTTACTTATTGTTTTAAAGTACTTAATAATAAACTGTTTTTAAACTTAATTAAATAAAGATGGGCATGTTTCTTCCAACTTCTTTCTACGGACATCTATCATTTGGTTTTGGTCGACAATTATATCAATTTCTCGGACTTCACACTGAGCAACTCCTAAATTACGGGAAATAATGGTTTTTATACTGACAATATTGCAAAGGTCCCTAATAATGTCAGATATAAGCAAAATGCCTAATTCGCAGATAAGGTGTTGGTATGGTGCGCTATTTCCATATGGGGTGTTTCCAGGCCTTATGTGGGCCGAGAGAAGTGAAGATTCAGATAGTCAAAGGTATATCGATAATAAAACTGGTTAATTTTAATGAAGAAGAACCCTTTGGGGACAATATTATCTTTTGGTAAGACCTTGCGTCCTGTCACTATGCATAACAAACTCAAAATTGGCTAATAGACCACAACGTATCATTTATTCCTCGAAACGACAATCCCCCTAATCTTCCCCAGGCTCATCTTATACAAGATTTTTGGGCTCTTTTATTTCGAAAAGTTTACATGGAAAACGGGAAGCCCAAAATACGAAGCAAATTCCGAAAAAGCGTCGTCCAAAACTTAATGCTAGGTGTCTGCTAGGTGTCCGCAGAAAGTTGTGCTTTGTGGAAGAACACGGCCCTCTTTATTTAATTTAAGTTCATAATTTTATTGTTTATTATTAAATATTACAAAACTCATAGTAAATTCTCTTTTTACAAAACAGAAATGTTGAAATTTATACAGGAACATGTTTTAAGATTCCTAAAATCCTAAAAGATTTAGTGGTATTTGTGGCTCGTGACATTAGAGGCACACGTTCACACCTTCTCGCGTTGAACAGACACATGTAGCACCTAATTAGCTGCGATATATCGGTCGGCTAAATGCCTTCAGCCTGTACCCAGGCCACCAGCAAAAATATATTAGTTCCTGTCTCATTTACATAGTCGTATAACCGCCTCGGAGATACTCTGAATCGTCCGGACGAACTCGTCCAAAGATAGAATAAGATCGACGTTAAAATTCGTATGAATAATAATATGTTTGTAGATTGTTTCTTTTTGCTTGACTCCTATTCTCACTTTAGTGTCGGCAGTGACTCAAATGAAGAATGAACTACCTATTTTAAAAACAAATCCTGAACAATAGTTTGATATATAGTCTTTCAGTGTCATTACTCCGATTATAATCTTTAAAAAAATGATCTTAGTGTCCTATTCTAATCTGTCTCGTGTAAGAGTTTCCGAGATCAGTATCTACAGGTTAAGTTCCCTATACACTCCGCACTTCCGGTGTGTTGTTATGACATAGTGCCGACTTCCGGTGGCGTTTTAACACCTCGTCTCACACCCATATTCTAAATAGTTATGTAAATAACATATGATGGATAGGACCCAAGATATCATCAAGTTTTTTTACACCAGAACTTTCGACAAGGAAATATATTCAACAGAGAAATTATTTCACCTGAAATATGACAGTATATAGGGTGTTTCATGTAACAGTACAAGGCTTCGAAATATTAATTCTAGACACCATCACGAGAAATAAATCCCAATGCTTCCTAATAGAGATACGGAGGATTTCATAGAAACCAGAAAGCAGTAGGCTAGTGTCTTTTTTATTGGGTCATAAATACTTAATTATAAAAATAATCTTAAAGTAAGTATTGAAAATGTGAACCAATGAATTCAATAAATAACTAAATATTACATTTTTATTAATTACAGAAGTCTTTCCAATACTGTTTTCGAATTAAAAATATTCTAATAATATTAAAGGCTAGTTGCACAGCTTCTAGTTAAATTTTAACGTTAAATTGACAAAATTATATCGAAACGAAAAGTCAAATGAGTAGTTGAAGATTACTGTCAATTTTTCGATACCCACTTTTTAGTTAAGCCTGTATAAGCGGTGCAACTGCATTTAAATATCGGCTTGAAATGGATAGATTATTTAATTAATTAAGCCTCACTTATGTCCAATGAAATAAACAATAGGGTATACAAGGATATAAGCTACCTATTTTCTGCTACATCAGTATTATGCTTGTCTTAAGATAAATATTCGGAATCTCTGTTAGGAAGCGCTATAGCACCAATGTTTATTGGGATTTATTTCTCGTGCTGGTATCTAGAACTCATACTCCGAAGCCTTGTACTGTTACAGGAAACACCCTGTATACACACAGAATAGGATAAATTTTTATTTAACGGGTGTACGAATTTGCTAAAAAATCTACTTGTGATCTCTTTTTGAAATGACCGATGCATTTACAAAATTCCTCTGTATTCTATGTTAATGTCTTCTTTGAAATATAAAAAATTGTTCTAGGTAACTGATAGATGTTAAAAGAACATGACGTCTGCGTCGCGTCGTCTTTGAGCCACGTGAAGCGTCGACGTGAAGGAAGGAAACACATTTTAATTACAAAGATTAAAAAATCGCTTAGACGAGTCTACAGGCGTTGGTAGAAAGCCTTCCGACGCCTATATGTTCATATTACATGCAACTCACAAAACATGAAAGATGCGACCATGTTCTACATGCCATTGTCATCAGATTCTTTCAAAGTAAATTGAAAAAGGAGAGACAGAAGATACACACACTAATTTACACACAGACACCAACATATAGATATTCGCGACAAAGTAATACAACAATACTACTTCAAAAACTGTACTCTCTGCCCTGATATACGAATGGTTCAAAACGTAGCCAAAAGATACTAAAGAAGGTAAAAGGTGTATCTAGTGCAAGTTACCAAATAAAAGAATCCACAGACAACAGTTCCACTAATATGTACATATAATATAAGTTTTCGGAAAATATTTGATTGGACAATACTATGGTTTAAGGAGAATATATCGAATCTGCTTATTACTACAACAATTAGCATAGCTTGAGCTTCAACACTCATAATTAATAAATATCTAGTGGCCCGTTTTTCTTTTATTCGAGGAAGATTAGGTCTGACTTGCCATATGGTCTTTGGCGAGTTTTAAAATTTATTTTGCCTACCTTCTGAAAATTCCTGCGCCTTAGTTGTTTTCATTTAAGGCTCCTGCACATTGTCGTACACCTTTCTTATAAGTAACGTCCAAAAAGTTTTAATAGATTTCGTCTAGGTACGTTAGGAAGAGGATTTTTTTCCGCGGACTACAAATTTGTCTCCAAACACTGTGCTGTTGTTCGAGCATAGTGGCTTGAAGCTGGGTCAGACGAAATCTTAATGTCATCGATGACTTGAGCGATAATCGACTGAGGAATGGATGAGGGTTCCCGAAGGAAAAACAATCGGACAAGCAGTCTGTAGTGAAATTATTCATTTCGACGTTTCGACTAAAACGTTAGTCGATAGTTGATCGTCGTATTTTATAAAAACATAAATAAATAACATTTAAAGAGATGAAGTCAAATTGTTAAATAATAAATAGATAAATAAGAGACAATACAAAATTTGTAGTCAAGGAATATAAAAATAAAATGTTTAACAAATTTTTTTAACACGTGTACTGCACTACTTACTTAAATATATGTATATATCTTCGTTTACATGATGTAAATTGATGAATCCTCCAATATGTATTTACTGGAGATGCCTGCTTCCAAAATTGCACCACAAACCACTATTTTATCTCAAAACTTGGCTTTCACTTTAAATTCTATATTTATTGAAATTTTTTGGGCGTTACTTACAAGATAGATCTACAACAATCGGTAGAAGCCCCAAAACAATTAAAGAGAAGGATTTTTCAAAAGATACTCGAATCATTTTAAAACTCGGCAAGACTCATAAGGCAAGTCAACACTACTCTTCGTTGTACAGAAGAAAATGAACCACTAACTTTATATTACATATGAATGTTATAGCTTGCTACATGTTCTACTAATAAGCAGATTCAATATATTTTCCTTCAACCAAAGTATCGTTTATTCAAATTTTTCCCAAAAAATTATGTGACACATGTTAATCAACAAAAATACATGTGTTGTTGGCAAACTTACAGTTTTGTGCAGTTACGACCATGTTATAATAGATCTTATTGGTCATATTGGCTAAAGTGACTACCACATAACATCTCCAATGGGTTTAGAGTCATTTCTCTAAATATACATATTAATTTCCTTATAATGATTTGTGTATTGACTACAGGAATAAGTTGAAAATTGGAAATTATTATTCATGATCCAGTCTTATTTAATTTAGCGTTGACTTGGTTTATTAATTAGTATACACTTTGATAAAACTGTAGAAACAATGTGCTGGTAGGTATAAATCATTCTTCTTTCAAGAAAAAACAGAGAATGAAATACCTATTTATTTAGCATGAAAATCCCCGCGGTATATATGTTGTGAACATCAATAGCCTAGCTCTGAAAATAGCATTTTATCCTCATGCACATGAACGTATTTAGCCACTATAACAATTATTTAAAAGTCCGTTCCGTTCCTATCAGCATTCAAGACCGAGGAAGTCGCTGGCGGAGTTTTTACAATAACAAATATGAAAAGCTCACGCTCATCCCCTCTCTCTCTTCCTCTCTAAAGCTTCCATCTTTCCGTCTCTGTCTTGCTCACGTTGCAAGTGCATGTGTTTTGTTTCCTGAAACATCTGAAATCACGCGAACAAATGCACGCGCCTGGCTGGGGCGTAATTTGAGAGCGAAATTAGCGAAGGCGGGGGAAGGGGGTGTATGTGGGGAAACAATGTAAGACCAGGTATCGCATTGGGGGACTATTGTATGACATACAATTTTTCTCGGAATTAATATAAAATAACTATATATCATGTTGTATTCCATGGAAAATTAAAATGCAAGTATAATCTAATAAAAAGACCTTTAATTTTAATTCTAGGAACTTTAAACGGTAGTCACTTTTAGCACTGGGACCTGTACGATCGGCTTTATTCTTTTTGCTCCAAATTTTAATTCGTTACAGATCATTCTGCAATGAGTATCCCTCCAGATGAACAAAAAAAGGAAAAAAAAAACACCAGGTAATGACCAAAAATAGCCCATTTGGAAAACTTTAAATCGCCTACAAAGTCAAGTAGGAAAAACATATTCGACTGTGGGTACCAAACAGAACCCACTTTATGTCATTTCATTTAAGAACAAACAATGACCCACCTGGTCACGGGCGCCAATCTAAAAAAGGAATGCACGAGAGAGGATCTGGCAAAGACAACACCAGCTGTTGTAAACTGTGCAATTTTTTTGGATATCTGGATGAATACAATGTAGCTAAGCCACTTCTCTGCCAGTTTTTGCCGACGGGTTGAAGAAGAGAACCTCGGGAGAAGATGCATCCTCGCCGTTCTAGTTAATGTCGAGAGACTTAGTAAATTTTATAATTATCAAATATGATGAAATTTATATGAGCTTATTTAGTACGGACATACATAACATAAACCTGAAATTAGTAATAAAAACAAGAGCTCAGTTGATTTACTCCACTCTCAATAATTTGGTCCGGATGTGATATTTCGCTACCGAAAACCAGTAACATGTAACGAGTGAGAAATATTTGTTGTACTCGGATGGTTAGTACGACTGTTGTTATATATTATGTATTTTTAATATATATATGGTTTGGATACGAAATATAAATAAATAATTGATTATAATTTTTAACAACTTTCTTGCAGAATTGAGGGGAACATTTAGGTTTCCTAGAGACCTGACAGAAATATTTGCTGTTGACAGTGGATCGTCAGTGATAGATTATATATTTGATTACTGGTTTCTTGTTGGAGTTATGTTTTATAAAAAAGTATTCAGAGTAGGAGTTGGTAAGATATTAATGTTGTGTGCAAGGGCGTGCTAATTTCTTTCTTGTAAGTGTTATTATCGATGTGTATTTGAGCCATAGAATGCTACATGAATCATGCATCTCATCCTATGCGTCGGTCGCATTCCGGACTGCAGTAAGATTTATATCTGTCCGTGTATTTTAAATTGAAAATTACTTTTCGCATGCATATACTATAAATATATATTCACGACGGTGTGTGAGCTAGCACTCTTCTATCTCTGTTTAGCTCACACTCGCCCTGTATCTTCCTTTCTCATTCTGTATTATTGAAAATATAAATAATGGTGTCTGCTTCAGTTGGCGTCACGCCGTTTCAATTATTTTTACGTGGTGCTTTCGTCTCTCTCTCTCGAGCTCTGCTCACTGCTTGTCTGTCGAACTCGCCTGCTGATTAATCGCGCGTTTTGTTAATATCAAAGTGCGCGATACTAAGCGATGGGATGGGATTTTTTGTTGACGGCCACTGTTTCTGAATTCAATCACACTGTGGTTGACAGTTGCTGTCTGATGTTTTTGTTACATAGCCTACCTTGTTTTTGTTTTTTATACATTGTTTTTAGCGCCCTATCTACGGGAGAATCGGACATTATGTTACACTGCCATTCCTCATCGAAGAGTAGGCAAATTTTGCCGAAATAAATGTTTGGTACGACATGTTATTCTCACTGAAAACGGGTCATCTCCTTATCAAAATATCTTACTCGTATGGATTCTTCAAGAACTATTTAAAGAGGAATTAAAATAATGGAGGAGTGAGCAATGGCCTCATATTGGAGAGACATTCCGGGCGTCAATAAGCCGAAGATCATTTCACCTTCGTCGACAAATACCGATCAGCCATTAACTCTTAGCAAAAAGGATATTAGAACTATGACAGATATTATTACTGATCATTGACCTCTGAAATACCATCTACGAGTAGAACTCAAACACTATTCATCTTTATTTTTTCCAAAACTTAAAACAACTTAAATGTTATAATATTTTCTATCAAAATACAAGCTTCCTTCCCTTTTTGATTCCCTTCCTCACCCTTAATTTTCCTTCCCTTGTTGACCGCTGTTGTCGGCAGCCGATTGAGGCCGTTGGCTTTAGCGTGTTGTCGGTTTTGTAGCCTGTGAAAAGCGGAACGATTTTGGAAAATCGCGACTTGTTGCGCTTGGAAAACGTGGGACGCTGAAGTTTCAGCCACACTCAACCCCGGGCTTATCTGTCTAAGGGCGGGAGGGACGCGGTGATTTGTGTGCTGGTGACAACCTACGTGCAAAGGGCACAAAAAAGAAGAAAGAAAGGGAAGAAAGATGTTTCACGGAATGGAATCGAAAGAACAGACAAAATGTTGTATGAGTATTAGGATAGTTTTTGCTAAACCAATATAAATAATAGGGACATTTAAAAAAAAGTCGACTTTTTTTTATAAAATCATGAAATTCATCATCCATCCCATTTAATAAATAAAGTAATATAAAATAATTTGAAATATGCGAATTTTTATTCAGAAATTTGCTAATAAATATTCGCGGTTGTGAACACGGATTAACTGTGACAAAATAGTTTCATACTAACACAAATACATTTCTCTCTCTCACACAGACACACACACAAACACACACACACATACACACACACAGACATACGCTCCACAACATAAAAAAGTATTCTAACACAAAATTGTGATACGTGACAGCAGTCTTACAAGATAAAAGATTATTGTTATTGTATATTTCTTTAAAAGTAATAGTGCAGTATAAGGTATGTAAATAACACATTTATTTAAATAAATAGCATACCAATCATAGTTTCAAACTAAACCGGTTGGGGTCGACTGTCGTATCCGTAAAGATGTGTCGTCAGCCGATGAAATATTTGAAAAGGCAATTATTAAATAATCATATTTCTGATTCTAAAGACTTGTAAAGTGTAAAACATACACCTATATATAAAATACAATCTATGTGAGTTTGGTAAAGTTGAAAATAGTACCTGTGGACTGTTCGAAGAGAACGAATGGACTTCGCATCACAATGTATGTGAATATACAACTGTGGTCATAAGTACGATGTGTGGCAAAAAATATAAAAATAGGATTTGTCAAAATGTTGAACTTTTTGACTAATATTTAGTATGTTTACTAAAAAATGAGCACAAATACCAATTTAAAGGGAACACCAATAAATTTCGTGAAAAAAAAAACTACAAAAGTATATGCATTTTCAAAGCAGCTATACTCAATTCTAATTCTTTTCTCTCTCCTTCTATCCTCCCTGCAATCCCTTAGTAACGCCGCCAAGCGGTCAGTATTGGAACTATTCCTGTTAAGGGGTGGGGGTGTATTCAGGGCGGTGGTGGGTCCGCCTAATGGTGCGGCTATTATAAATTGATTAATGGTGTTAATGTACATACAAACACCAATGCTGCACGCACAACACACACTAGTACGATCCGACTCGACCAGAGATGTATTATAATATTAGCTGGACCAGTAGGCATCAAACGTTGGGGTGGGACTTTGATTTATTAAAAAGAAATATTTTTGATAGTATCTACTAGAATTATTTTCTGACGGTGGTAGGGATCTAGTTCCGACTTCTCCCGCTAGGTGATTTTCCTAGACACCCTTCTGGATATGTTGCCCAAGTGTTATCCTTGGGCAAATATCTGATTGGTCAATAAGATTTTTTAGTAAGCCCTGTTTACCGTATTCAGTAGACATTAATGTTTTGCTTCATGTTAGAGAAATCAGCAGCGGATACTACTGCAATGTTTCTTAGGGATTAGGAGGAGGAAACTTTGAGTCAAGCAAGCGTTTTTCCTGGTTTTCGCGTGGTTGAATATAGATGATCCTCGATCGGGAGTCCCTCGAATTCGTCGTAGAACAATCGATGAATTGCAGGAACTTACTGAAATATCCCGGAGTTTATGCTAACGAATTTTGACTGAAATTTTGAAGATGAAACGTCGCAGAAGTCAGACAATCATTTGAATATGTCCCAGGATTTGAAAGAACACTTAAAAATCGATCAGAATTTTTGGTAAGTTCTATCAAACAATACTAATGATTTCCCTAACAGGAAACAGAACTTTATGTTAACATGTTGCTTTTCAATATCCGACGTTGCAAAATCGCCGAACACAGCAAACAGAGCTTTCGATAAAAAACATACTGACCGATCAGATGTTTCCCCAAGGATAACACTTGGGCAACAGATCCAAAAGGGTGTCTAGTAAAAACAGCCAGTGGGAGAAGTCGGAATTAGAGCCCTACCACCCGCCAGAATAATTCTCACTTTACTCCTGTAGTATTTCCCCACTCTTGTATATTTTTTACCTTCCGTCACCTTTAGATAAGAAAGGTATTGTCTTTGGTCAAAAAATTCGGTGGTGAGTTTTTAATGAACAAGCACGTTTTAGGGTCCATAATACGATTTAACTAATTTTATGATGATGTTTGTATGTGTGTGCATGTGTGTATATGTGCCCGTGTGTGACTACAACAATACTATTCTAAAAATTATAATTCTGTCGTATTCTTCTTCTTCACATCCATATGAAGAGCTGATTAGATTTTGGTTATAATTGATCAACCGGAAGTTCCCTTAATTGAAGTTCTTAACAATTTTTCTTGAAAAACCGCAGTTTTCATTTTTTGACATTTTATGTGATTATCAATATGAAAGAATATCTTATTGTCTGTACGATTTGATTATACATTTTGCTTCATATTCAATACAGTTAAAGAATTATGAAGAAATTAACTTTCATAAATCAACCAGCTTTGCTATAATCATAAAAACAGCTGATATATTCAAATAATTCTAATTGATAGATGTAGTGCAATTTACATAGTGTATATATTTTGATTTTTGGAATCTTTTCCAAGGAACTCTCGATATGGAATTTGTAAAAAAATAGTATATGTTTGTGTTACAATTTTTTTGGATATATAGAATCCTATCCAGGGAACTTTTAGTATGGGATTTGTACAAAATACATGGAATTGATGGAAGGTATTATATTGGCCACATCAGATTTTTTACTTAGGGCCACTTTACAATCATTAGATAAATCTCTTATAACGTTATACCAGGTATAAAATTAAAAATTGCATTTTACAAACCTCGGATAAACCTCAGATAGAAGAAACATCAATATTTCTTATCCCGTGAAACTCGGTGGTAAAAACCTCGGATAACTTTATCCCTGGTTTTTATGATTACTATGTAAACACAAGCGATGTGTTGTTAATCATACCAATAAAATTTCGTCATCATTGTTAAAATTAAAAATATTATTTATATCATCTAATATCGCGTCAAAATGCAAATTAGGAGGTAGAAATAATGATAATAATTATCAAAAATAGTATGACAAGAAGATAATTTTATTGTTCCAATACCAACCTACATACAGTGATGCAACGTTGTTTCTAGTATAATCCCGATTAGATAAAAAGCTATACCATCGTTTATCCATCTATTGTAAAATCGGGCCTTAGTTAATATTGACATAGATTGTTCTTGCATTGCGTCTTTTATAAATCCGCGATGTTCGCATCTTCCTTTCCTCAATTTCAGGTAAATCAACTACAGAACCCACCCCCACATCCCGTAATTAGTTTGTCCCCGGTTGTAATGAGCGCAATCACACTGGCCGGCGGTTGTTCGTTGCATTGAGTGTATTTTTCACCCCCACCTGTGCACGTGTGCTGCACGTTGCAGCATGCACGTGTCGCCCCCAGCGAGGAGGTGGGGGTGCAATGAAAACATCACACTCGTGGTGTTTTACACAAGCAATCATCCAGTCAATGATATCTAAACTGTGGTGGGAGGATGAGGAGGAATTCATCATTGAATATCGGGATGGGTAATTATTGCAGGGGATGATTTGAAGAAGTCACATTTAAAAATACAAAAGATAGTGAACTGTCTAGTTTCAAAACCCGACAAATCCACTTTTGACAAAAAAAAGCCTCAAGAAAGCCATATGATATTTATGTTTAAAATAACAGGCTAGTTTCAAACCACGACAAATTCACAACTGGTTGCGATCTAATGTCAGCAAATCCAAAATAGCCAGTCAGAGAAGCGGTTTGGAAGCCAAGTGGTCCTAATGAGTATACATTTTGTTTAATAATATCAATGGGGTCCTATACCATAGTCATATTTCAACTATCTTAAATAAGAAGACGAAAATATACATAAATTAATGAGTATTAGTGAAAAAAAATTCTTTAAATATTGACTAGGTCACAAACTATAAGCGATTGAAGCTGATTACTAATTGGGTATGACGCGTTAGGTACTAAGAATTTGATTGGTCGCCTGATTTTAAAAAGGAGATTCGAGCGTCTTCAGCGGTCAACTTTGAGTTACATTTAAAAGAATATGAAATGTCATGTTGTTCTATAACCTAACAAAACATTTAACAATTTTGTGTTTGATGAATTTATTTAATTATAACATCTAGTAATATTAACAATAATAATATATTTATAATTAAATCAATTTGTAACATTAATTAAATTAATAATAATATTAATTAAATTAATATTGAAACTTCAAAACAGCCAACACTAACGCCATCCGTCGTCATACTTTGTGTAATAATATTGTCAAACTGTTTCAATGTTCTATAATTTATTAGGAAAAAAAATGCTTATTATTTACGTTATTTATACTTAATAATAATTTCTTCATGAATATAACGTATAAGTTTTTATATACAAACATTTCAGCTATGCAAATATGAAAAAAATTGTTCCCTGTATAACTAACAGTTTGTCCCATTGTTTGTCGATCACTTGTTAGTACCTGCTACGTCACGCACAAATTCTTGAACTTTAAAAATTCATATCTCGCTTATTACGTAAAATTTTTAAGTCGCGTTTGCACTAAAATTCTTATTTTATCCTGTTCTTACAGAAAAAAAATAAAAGAAAAATGGTATAGGACCCCATTGTGATTTTGCAATTACATATTTATTAAGGAAATATTGCTCATGGATTTTACAAACAGTATCATCATTCAAATAATTTTATATAATTAAAAAAACTGCAGTGTGTAAGGGCGAACATAATACAATTTAGGTGGTTCAGAGCCTAACAAAGAAAGACTAAAGACGTTAATGTTCTATAGGAAAACCACAAAAAAATGTAATGATCCTTCAAAGAACGCTACTATTGTTAAAGAGGATTCTGTATGCAGTATCAATTTGTGGGAAGCAGTTGATAAGATTCCCGATTTAATTGTATGATTGACTTCACATTTTAATAGTGTATTTCGACTTATTTTTGTAAAATAATGGAGTATACCCCTAACGTTTTCATATAAATTAAAAATACAAGAAGTTCAATACACAGAACGCGAAACATTCAAAATTCGAAATTAAAACCCGATAAATACATTTCTACCTCCCGCTTCCTTAGAATCGCATATCGACATTTTGGTAAATGACCACATTTGAAGGTCCCTAAATTTAGATTTTAACATTTTCACAACACAAATACCATCATCCGGAAAATCTTGAAACCTTGTATTTCAGCCCTATTTT
Organism: Ophonus ardosiacus; assembly: GCA_943142095.1. Classification (NCBI taxonomy): domain Eukaryota; kingdom Metazoa; phylum Arthropoda; class Insecta; order Coleoptera; family Carabidae; genus Ophonus; species Ophonus ardosiacus. The sequence continues at coordinate 42,272,551 of OW964827.1, forward strand.
AATATGGAAAGAAACTATTAGAATTTCATGTAAATCAGATAACTGTAACTTTACTTGAAGCTCAAAATGGTATTTTTTTCTTTTAAAAATACCATTACCTATACCATTAAATGTCATTTTTTCGTAATTTATGTTATAAAAATTAAAGACTTAATTTTTCTACAAATATGCATTAATACTTTTTCTATATGTTTTACAAATTAGAGTTAATCTTTTTGTATATCCCAGAGCCTATGTTTTAAAGATAAACATAAACACAATTTCTTAGTTACTCATTTGTATCCTCCTTGGTTACCCAGTTCATTTTTCTAACGTATGTTAAATTAATAATGGGGATATTTTAAAAAAAATAGGAAATAGAACAATTGTTATATTATTTGCAAAGGGACTTATAATACAGGGTGTTAAAAATAAGTGTCACAAATTATGAAGACATATAGTACTGAGTGAAATAGTTTTCGAGATATAAGGCAATGAAAAATGAGTTTTTTCGTTGTTCGCCTCTGCTATGTCGAAAACTGTAACGTTACGACTTTGATTAAATGAGACATTTTGTTTACCTTTCAGTGGTCATGTTAAATGTGTTTTGTTTTTCAAAAAAAAAAAAAATTGTATTAAGACAATAGTTGTGGCCACCTTAGCCAATATTTAGTTTTCAAATTACTTCGTAACTCTTTACTGGCATAGACAATATTTTGTTCCGCTACTATCTTAGTCAGTTTTTCTTTGATTCAAAAACAGTTGAAGATCGGACCCATGTTGTTTAAACTTTTTTGACTCATTTTGGTCAGTACTATATGCCACCATAATTTGTGACACTTAATTTTTAACACCCTGTATAGTCTACAGCATTAGAAAATATGTACTTAAATTAATAAAAATTAGATGGCGGGAGGTATTGTGTTGGCCACATCAGATTTTTTTAATTTAAAGTCTGACATTATTTAGTTTTTCTTATTAAACAAAGTGGTTTCTGGTTCTGTATCATTACCGTTGTATGTGTACTGATGTTTGTATATAATTAGTAATTTGTAACACATTAAAAATTAAAACAGTTTTTTGCGACTTCGCAAAATTTGACCGGCTACTTTCCGATTTAGTCTGTTGTTAATTTTGAGAGCAAATTGATGTGCATATGCTCTTTATGAATTTTTTGTAAGATAAGTAAAACTGAATGTTAAGAACCAGAACTTCGGTTTTGTAAGAATAAATGCTGTTTGACTGAGATTTCGAGTAATTATGAACACCTTCAATTTAATTTTTCAGTTGTAAGAATTTCATTCAAAAGCGATTCGCTAATAATATTTATTCGTTCCCCCGAGGTGTAGAAGCGAACGAAATTCTAAATTAGCCCATTCGTTATTGTGTGAATAATTTTCCAACAAATAAATTTAATGATTTGAAACATATTTTCCACATCCTGCCCCGGAAATTCAAAAATAAACAACACATGTACCTCGCGTTCATCAACGAATATCATTCCTAAATTCCCAGAATTTAAATACTGAGCGGCGCATAAATATTTATTTAACATGTAATAAAAACGCGGACATCTTGCAAAACTAATTTCAAACCGCTAGCATCTTTCAGCAGCTCGCAATTATATGTAGAGAGGGAAAGAGAAACTGTTTTTACAAATTAACATCATGTGTTAACGTTCGGATTTTTATAGTTGTGTGGGTTTAAGATTTTACTAATAAGATGAAGCATAAATTATAAAATTGTTACAGTTACTCACGTATAGATGGACAGAGTGAAAGGAACACCAAAAAGACTCGACACTTACCTAGAACAAAATAAACAAACATTAGCATACACAATTTTTTGGGATATAAAAACTATTGGGATATACATTTTTGTTTTATTGTTTATAATATATTTCAGCAATTTAAAAAAACTTAAATTAAATGTACCTATACCCAGAAAAAAACTATATAAATTGTAGTTAAATTAGCTAAATAAATTTCATTAAATTATCTAAGTTGATTTAGTTAAATTTTCTAAATTTGTAATAACAAATTATGGTCAAATTAAATACAAAATTACATGAAATGACTACATTTATATCGTAATAAATATTGAAATAAATATAAATACAGAAACAATGAAACTAACTAAATATGTATTTAATTTACCCAATTCATTAGATAACTTATAGAAAATTAAAGTAACCATTTGCATATTCAAATTAATGATTTTTTACAAAATATTTATTATCTACATCAGATTAGTTAAAATACTAATAAATTTGTAAATTATGCTAAATTATTAGACATATTGCCTAATAAAATAATATCTAAATATAATTAGACAAAATTTCAATTTTTTTTTATGTGTAGAAAAGAACCCCCCAAATCCAAATTTGAAAACCGCAAGTCGTTATCTCTTTTATTTTGAGATATGATTTTTAAATTTGTTAAAAATTACATCGTTGTCTATATTATTTTTCGGGATATTAATATTTGACAAAATTAATAGTCATTCAAAATTGGCTTTGCTTAAATATATTTCAGTCATTCAAAAATTTTGAGACTAAGCTTAAATCGCTGTCTCTTTTAGGCTATGTCCGATTTTGGCATTTACTATTTAGGAATTGGGTCTACTTTACATAAATAAAACTCCGAATGGTACACTAGTGACATCCATTGGTTTGTTTGGGAACTCTTTATAACAACAAGGATGAATTATACAATTCGTTTTAATTTGATGGTGATGAGTAAATGTTAAAATCATATTTTATAAAGAAGCTAAGAAGGTATGTTTTGACAGTAAATTTGACATTTAGCACTAATTATAACAACACACATGTTTTGTTTAGTTAGTGCACGACAACTTCAAAGCATAGTGTGCTCCTACAAAACCCTAAAATCTAATTCCTAAAATCCTAAATAATGATGTTATTTAAAGCATATAAATATAGGATTTAGATATTAGGGTCTTGAAAGTGCAACAATAGACACAGCCTTAGTTTTCGAGATATTCATGCTCAAAGTCGACTTCAATAGCCATCTAAAACAAGCATTGCTGAAAATTGCACTAGCGATTTAAAATTTCTGAATTTTTAATTTGAAAAGAAAAAGGCGCATAGCTGTCTAGGTTTCCAGACATGCATTTTAAAATATGATATAATTTAGTCTGTAAGGACACGAATCATATACAGAAAATACCTATTTATATGAATAATGAACTGCTGAATTCAAATTCGAAAACAACAAGGCGCTATATGATCTAGTTTCGATGATATACATTTTTACCTTCCGTCACCTTTAGGTAAGGAAGGTATTGTCTTTGGTCAAAAAATTCGGTGGTGAGTTTTTAATGAATAAGCACGTTTTAGGGCCCCTACAATACGAATTTACTATTTTTAAGATGATGTCTGTATGTGTATGTGTATGTGTGTGTGTGTGTGTGTGTGTGTGTGTGTGTGTGTGTGTGTGTGTGTCCGTGTGTGTGTATGTATGTCCGTGTGTGACAAATTTTTCTCCGACGATAACTCCAATACTACAATTCTAAAAATTATAATTCTTTCGTATTCCTCTTCTGTACATCCATATGAAGAGTTGATTAGATTTTGGTTATAATCGATCCACCGGAAGTACCCTTTTTTGAAGTTTTTAACAGTTTTTCTTAAAAAAACGCAGTTAAATATTACTTTTTGACATTTTGTTATTATATATATTAAAGAAAATACTCTTCTCTATACGGTTTAATTATACATTTTCCTTCATATTCAATGGATGTAAATTTAAAGCATTATAAAGAAATTAATTTTCAAAAATTAGTCTGCTTTGCAATTTATTATGGAAACAGCTGAGATAATTATTCAAAAAAAATTAATTGACAGATGTCAGTTGCAAGTGCAAAACCAAATATGAAAAGTATAGGATCTAAAATTTGTATGTCATATTGTTACTCGCAAGTGGCATGCAGAGAAAGGCCAAAGAGAAGATGGAAGGACATTACTTAGTGTAGTTTATGTTATAATTTTATTGGATTTAAAGAACCTTTTCAAATGAACTTTTAGTATGGAATTTGTAAAAAACAGTATGTGTTCGTGTTCGATTTTACATGATATTATATAGAATCTGTTCCAAGGACCTTTTGGTATGGGTTTTGGGTTTTGTACAAAATACATCGAATTGACGGAAGGTCTTGTGCTGGCCACAACAGATTTTTTAAATTAAATTTGAAAGAATTAAAAGTAAAGTTTGAATAATAACTGTATGTTTTTAAATAAATAATGGTAGAAGAGATAGTCTTTTTGGAAGATTGATCCTGCTATTGTCCACTGAAGGCGATTACCAATACCTGAAAGCTAATAGCTTCTTTACGTTCATCTCTTAGAATTTAAGTAATTCAATTACAGTAAATATTTTTATAGACTGTAAACGTATTTATTGAATGTTCTGCCTTGTAACAAATATGTAACAATGTGTGTAATAAATATGGTAGGGAATGAAATATTTATAGTGTAATGTCCAATAAATCAAGAATATAAATGAAGAAACAAATGTATTTTATAGCTGGAGAAGGCGTTAGCTGGGTCGTAGAGAAAAATAAATTCGGATAGAAATTAACAATAAAATCGTTTTAATATCTCCACACCGTTGCAAACAAAACAAAACACTAAAATTAACAGTTGAGAAACGAAACAAAACAAAGCAGAAAAAAGGAAAATAATAAAAGAAATGTACAATTTGTTGTACAAAAGTTATGATGTTTACATCGGCGCACATAAATATGCGTTGCCTTCTTTTTGTCACAGCAATTTATTACTAGAATTTTTACTGCTGTAATTACACTGTTGTTTGTTCGTGTTCCATTATTTTTTCTGTCTCTTATCCTTTGTATCTTTAATAAATAAATCATTTCGTGGACAGCAGATTGCAGTTCTGCACATTCTCACCAGACTCAGTGCGTTTGCGTAGCGCTTTCCATTTCCAGGATTCTACATCCATATCCCTGGAGATTTTATCGTCAACGCGCACCACGCTAAGATTTGAATTATTGGAGATTTATGGACATTATTTATTGACTTATGAGATATAAGTAATTGTACATTTAACAATATAACATTGGATAATAATTAATTGTAATATTACTAATCGAAATGCACCATACGAGTAAAATTAGTAAGTGAAATCATTTTAGATCAGCGTTTCTTAACCTGGGGTTCGTAAGACATATTTAAGGGGTCCGAACTGCATTGAAAAATAAAATACCCAGAGTACAACCGTATAAATATAAATAAACAGATGCAGGAATAAATCAAATGTTTAAGTAACAGACTTGCAAATTTTTAGGCCTCTTTACTGCTCGAGTTAAATTGAACAAATTTTTATACACGGAAACAACACGGCCGCACATGGTCCGTTTGGCGACTGTGTTGCAGCCGTATTATTTAGCCGTGCGGCCGTGTTGCTTCAGCCGAAACTTGCAGATTATCCAGCTCTAGCGAAGAAGATATTGCAAACACTAATCCCATTTGTAACTAGGTATTTGTATTAAAAAGCTTTTTCTGTATTAGTTCATACGAAAAACAAATACTTATAGCAACAGACTGAAATATATAGTAATGGTATGTTTGTGCGGGTAATGTAGATCATCTGTTTGACGTTTCAATAATAGTTTCGAGGTTAGTATTTTAGTATATCTTTTTGGTATCGATATTTTAAATTACAAGTAACCACCTATGTGTTTAATTAATGTATTTGAGAGACCAAAGAGAGAAAAATGAACTAATGTCAAATTCAAATTAAAACTTTCTCGCACGCCATGCCATCTATTGATAACATTCTTAAACATGCTTCCCCTCCCCCAGTTCAATATAAAGACGTCACAGAAAATTTTCTTTCTTAATTTAGTAAAAAACAAATAATTATTTTAAAATAAAATTTATATTTTTATATATGTTTTCAATATAACATTACGTATATAGTGACAAATCGGATGTTCAGTACCACGCAAGTAGCCCATTATTTTATTCCAAGAGTAGTCCTGTCTTTTGTTAAATAAGTAAAACATTGTAGATAAAAACTTGTTTTTTTTTAATAATTTCCCTATTCAATTCTCCTTTCTATAAAATTTAAGAAAAAAATCTGTTGTGGCCAGCATAAGACCTCTCGCTATTTCCATATTAGACTATATAAGTACATATTGTATTTAACATTTCCGGTACACACACAAAAATTCTAATTACTATTAATATATTTTTATATTTTTTGATTCATTCTATAAACAAGTGTCCTACTATTCTTCTAAATGTACGTAATACTTAAAATTCATTGACGAGATTGGTGGTATTTCTGGTGGGTATGATTATCTATCTCTAAATCTATAGAAGATATAATAAAAATGTTCAATTTATTGAAAAGAGAATTTTATATTCTTTAATATTAGTAATAACATAAATTTTCCAAAAAGTATATTTAGAAGATTTTTCCGATTGTCCAATTGTTACGAAAATCTTTTCAGCTCTTCTCTTAATGTTAGATTAAGGAATACATAGTTAAATTGGTCTTTAGTCTTATAGAATTTGAGAAACCGTCCCTCCAAATAAACACACACACACACACACGCACACGCACACATACACACACACATACACATACACATACACATACACATACACATACACATACAGACATCATTGTAAAAATGTTAAAATCAGATTCTAGTGACCTTAAAACGTGCTTATTCACTAAAATCTGGATATGCGATTTTAGCATGAATCCAATACCTCTCTAAGCGAGAGATAAAAAGTTTTGTTTTAGATGGTTCAGTCGTTTGAAAAGAATGTTGAAAAAACTACTAGTATAGAGTAATAAAGTAAATTTTTGTAGAGTATATTATTCTATTCTTGTAAGTTGGCGAAATGTATAGAGCAGTAATACAAATGGGTTCAAGTTTTTTAATTTTCCAAGTTTGTATAAGGCTGTTAAAAATTAGGTCATTTGATAATTTCTTTTTCACGAGGAATATTATTAATTCAAGACAAAATTTAATTAAATTGTAGAATTCATTTATTTCTTGAAATGAAAAATAAACATTGAGAATAAAATAAATTCGCCTCCGCCGCGCGATTCGGTTATTTTTACAATAGTAATAATTTTAGGTCGAATAAAAGCCATATTCATAAAGTTTAATTTGCTGTGCGCGTTATGGAATGATACAGAGCGTTTATATTTATATAAGTAATACTTGAGAGCTAAGCCAACACAACATATATCATAGTTAGTTAGTAAAATGACGTAGATTCTGCGCGCAATGCATGTTTCAAACATTTATTTCATTTCATAAAGACCTTGATTATCAATTTATTCTTTAATTAACGCCTTGTTCATATGGCGTCATTTTATATTGAGATCAGCCTTTAAAGCAGAACATTCTTGCCACAAAAATTCACACTTAACTTGAACTAAATAAAAATATGTAAAAACTTCTTTGTTTTCAAATATTCCGTATATAGTTCAAGACAAAATGGCCCTCATTGGAACAAGAAAATAATTTTCGTGGTGTATTTTCTCCAATGGCGTTCTTTCTGTACACGACACAAATAGTTATAGTGGCATCCGATCTATTATGACAGTCTCATATAAAAGTTTTGCTCAGTCAAAGGTCTGAAAAAAGATATTTTAAATTTTTAAGTTTAGGATTAATAAGATAAATTCCAAAGACTAGTTTTTAATCAATCATGATGCAAAACACTTGAAAATTCAACCAATGGGAACAGTATTATACTGATAAAACCTCGTTACCCCGATAATTTTCCGGTACCAAGTAAATAAACAGTTGTTATTGTTTACAACTGTAAGTGTGACAATTAATGTGTCAAGTTTCATTTTGCGTTGTCTTTGGAATTTATCTCACCAAATACCACACGACCTCTCAGATTTTCTCAGATAAACTTTTATTTTTAAGTACTCATTTTTTGCTTTTTAGCAAAATCACTCAAGCAAACTGACATTAGCTAAAACCCCTCCTCCTTTGGAGTCGGGATTTACTATGCAGTTTGCTTTCGTGTTTGTTGCTAAGCAAAAGAAAAATCGTGCAAAATAAAAATTTATCGATAAAATCAGAAGGTCTTGTGATATTACTTCTGACAATTGTTTTAAATAAATACGAAAATTCCATCGAAAATCATAATATATTTTTCAACTTTCGAAGAGATTTTCTACAAAAGTTATTGGTAACTGGACTTTTTTTTCACTCATATATAAACTGTCGCTAATACTATCGTTAAGTAGCTTTTTGATCAAATATATCGTTTATTATATGAGGTAGTACGAAATAACCTTCCTTGTCCCTTTACTGCCAAAGTATTTTTGCTCTATTTTGGCTTCAAATATATTAATTCACGAATGGTAAACCTTTTTAAAAATTGTCGTACATGCTTCCATGATAGAACGACCTAACTCATCTGTTAAACTCAAAAGGATATTTCGGATATACTCGTTTTTTTTTTTCTTCTTCTAATTAACACTCCATATTTTTTTAACAATAATTTAAAGAAATATGCAACCTCAAAGACATAGATATAGATGTTTCTGTTAATAATGAATGACATTATTCAATTTTTATTTGTATACATTTCGCTCATGACGATATAATTATCTCACAATGAAACAATTGTTTTCCTAATTAAAATGATTTCCCCCTGTTTGGTTTCTCTTTCTCCGGCCTAATTAATAATTTTATTAATTTAATATTCGCGAAAAATGACGTACGTTTCGGGAACAATTAAAACAAATTTGTTATGTTTAAAAATATTTCATGCCCAATAAAATTAATTAAGAGACGAAAGCACATTCGTTTAATAGGCAACTTCATTAACAAATACATTCACAACAACAGATCATGTGACGTCAGAAGATGCTGCAATTATGTCTGCCCAATTAAGAAACACTGTCATTCGAACAGAATATAAATTTAGGATGTTCCATCAGCGTTTTTCTCAAGAAAACACAGTTAGTAGCCATCAAATTTCTACTTTTATGATACACTTACATACATAGAAATCGGCCACTTCGCAGTATTGTTTTTTTTTTTTTTAGGAACTAAACTTCAGATTGAAATAAAACTTATGCTCTTTGAAATATCATTTATTACGTTGTAACATGAGCATTAATTAGCAAGAATGCTTATTTTTTATCAAGTGCATAAACCGATATAAAAACAGCGCTTATTTATGTGACTGTTCAGCGCATATTTACGTGGTTGCTATCACGAATATAACACAGTTTTCACAGATTACAGTTATTACATTAATTTGTAGAAATTCGGTTTTCATTGTTGTCAGTTTTTAATTGTAAATGTTAATTTGTTTCATGCATTTTAGAACTATTCGTTTGAGAACACGAAAGGAATTCTCATTCATTTAGAATCGTGTTAAAGCATATTAAATGATCTTTGAAACAGAATAAGTTTTATTTTAATCTAAGCTCTAGTTCCTAAAAACAAAATTACATATGAAACTGCGAAGTGGTCGAAGGTCGAAGTGTATTATAAACTGTCCTGTGCATTGAGTGTGATAGCGAATTAGGCAGAAGAAAAATATATCGTCGATATTACAGCAAAAGTTGTAAAAATAATTATACATTTGTCAATTTTCCAATACAACATGGTGTATGAATTTTTCACAAAATATTTCATCGGTATTTACTTAGACAACTATTTTTCCATATTTCAGTTTTCTTTTCGAAATCAGTGTTCTTCATTTACTTCTCTCCTCTCATGCACTCTCTTTTCTCTCTACTCTCCTCTCTCGTGTTATCAGCATTCTCCTCCTCCACCGCCCCCTCCATGGCCAACTGTTCATTATGTATTTAAATTGCAATTTGAATATGTCGGCCTTGGGTCCGCGCGACCGTCATATGTTTTGACAATTTGCCAATTAACGACTCTGGTCACTATAGTTAGACAAGGATGGAGAAGATGTGTCCATAGGGGCCTTCCGCCCAGAACTTCCTTCAGAGGGAGACAGAAAATTACAGAAAAGAACGGAAAGAAGAAGAAAGTTGTTACAGATTTCTCAAAATGATCTGAGACATTCAGTTAGGTAGAAGGGGTAATGTACACATAAAAAGTTTTATTTTTCCGCATAAATCTATAATAATGAGAGCTGGCATTCTGGTATATTGCCGCCATATTTACCCAAACAAAACAGATATACATCGCTACCAAAATCTGCAAGAGAAAGCAAATTGACACATCCAGAAATAAGTAATAGTGATAAGCCGTGATGATATATTTATTTTATATCAAATCTTCCAGTAATTTGGTTTTTATTTTCATCTAAATGTCGATTTCACCACCAGTTCCTAAAATTTAAGAAATGCCTACATACCCAATTGGCATTTCTATAGTAAAATTTCGTTTTCACCAACCGCTAAACATTGTCTATTATGATTTAGGAATTACTTAACTAGGTATATGTTTTCTGATCACCAATCGCTAAGCATTTCTTAACGTTTGACAGTTGATACTTCAAAATGAAATTTTTAAGTCTGTAGCATATTTTGATAGTTATTTTCAATATCAATGTTGACAAATACAATTAACAAGTGTCATAAATCATAAAAATTAATCATTTATTTCAAAATAACTAATATTTCGATGCCTACATAAATAATTCCTGGCTGGGTATTGCTTTCTTTTGTGAAATCCAAAAGTTCTTAAATTTAGGAAATTGTTAGCTGGGCATAACGGTTTAGGAATCGGTGGTGAAATCGGCCGTAACTGTACGAAATTGAAAGTGGTCTGTAGTTTAAGAAAGTTTTTTAAAATTCTGTGACGTAGATGTCAAGCTCATTTTGTCCTCAAACAGTAGAGTTCAATAATAATTGTCACATTATTTTAACACATAAAAATATATAAATATATAATAATAATAAGCAATAATTAATTAAAAAAAAAAAAAAAAACTAAATATTGAAAATATTCAAAAAAAGTTTTGTAAAACAATTTATTATAGATTATTTAATTGTTGGCCAGATTTTCATTATGATTTGTTATTGTTGCAATTAGATAATTAACTCTTTGGAATCTAGGCGAGTTAAACAACAATTATTATTTTTATATAAAATTGTAAATAATTATATTCAGGATAGTGAGCTACTCAGTAGGTTAAACTTTTATATCAATACATGTAATACTAGATGTTCAAATACGTTTTTTTGTAATCCCTCTCGAACTTCTTATCATTTTAATTCACCAATTATGTCAATATGCCGTAACTATAATTTATTTTGTTCCGATTTGGATTTTGCCCTAAGTTTAAATGTTTTCAAATCTACTCTTGCTAATTTATTGTAATTTCAATTTCACTTTATATATTTTGCTTATTTTTGTATATTGATATTATTCTGTAATATTGGGCTATGCCTGTTGAATAATGAAGATTTTATTATTAATTATTATTATATTATAGTACAAATTTTGTTATTGGCAGCCTATATTATTCAATATCAACATCTTTCACTTATAAAAACGCACTAAATAATGTAAAACTGTCTGGTGTAATATCATAAATTCAAACCAGTATAATTTGGTTTACTCTTGTTGAAAATCATAAAAAATTACATACATTTTTTTTTTTATAAAATTTCGCCCATGATCAATATTATTGATCTTTTAGATCGTGAGACATCACACTGATTCCAAACCATACCTGTCGAAACCAATTTATTTTTCATTTTTTTCATGGGTGTATTATTAATACGAGCATTTAATAGTATATTAAAATCAAGCCCCTTAAAGAAAACATCTGCACTGTAAAATGTAAATAATTTCAAGAATTGCGTGGAAGGCTTGACGGGTAGCGCTCTCTGTCTTAAAAAAATTAATCTATGAAGACAAGGGCTATTATACTGTATTTGTATTTTTCTAATAATAAATTGGAGTCACATAAATTGAACTTTTTTAACAATTATAAAAATATGATGCACTCAAGCTCTCCACTCGTGTTGTGTAACCTTTTGATAATTCCTTTAACACATAAATAACTATTCAAAATTTAAAATAATAACTTGTGTTAAGTTGTCGGGAAAAAAATGAATGGACAATACTTTGGTTTTAGGAAAGCATATTGAGTGTGCTTATTACTGACATTAACTTAAACTTTAACATTCATAATATAGAACTAGTGGTCCATTTTCTTCTATACGACGAAGATTATTTCTGACTTGTCCTAGGAGTCTTCGACGACTTTTAAATTTATTTTGCGTATATCTTTTGAGAAATCCTTTTCTTAAATTGTTTTTATTTTGGCCCTCCTACAAATTGTTATAGAATGATTCGTATACATCGGCGCGTATTTTAGTATTTTTGTGTCGTGTTAATACACATGATTTATCAAAAATGCCATAAAAAACTATCGAAAGTGGTCTAATTTTCACGTGCGTTTCTTGGTGCAGAAAAAGATAGTTTCCTAGTAGGTGTCAGCACAGATTATAGAGTGAAACATAAACGAATTATTATTGCGCAATGCCAATTCTGAGGAATACTATACAGTGACTCTTTTATTAAAGATTACATATGATTAAGAATGTTGGATTAGCATTAGTGTGACGTCATTGATACTGGTTAGTTGTGAGCATAGAGCAGTAGATAGTATTGGCATTCGGCTTGGGCATCGCAATATCGATATTGCGAATGTTAATTTGAAACTTGGACGATAACGAATGGCACCGGGGCGGCGGCCATGTATCTCGCGTTGTCACTACGGTAATTGTAGTTATTGGCTACAACTATGCCCATTTACCCGTTGATATACGGCGCAGGCACCGTTTGTCATAACCATAATTTAGCCAAATCAATTTCATTTTTGCGTAAGGGGTGCATTGTGTACACTGCACAGCACAGCCCACTAACAATTTCATCATACCAATACGTGAATGACAATGTATTGTACACCTACAACAAGGCTATAACACTTATACAACAGAACATGCTAGACATACTGACAAAATTCGCGTAAAAGGATTGTACGGCACCTGTGTACCGCAATATATACTATAGGTTCGATGGTGTATCAAAATGTAACAGCACATTAGTATATGTATAATTCATAATAATCATTTATATTTTAAAGAAGCCAGAATTATTTTGTGGACCAGTTTTCTTTGGTGATATCATCGATACGAACTCCTATTAGTCGTCGGTAAACCAAAGATTGTACTAACGTAATGCTACAAGTTTTCGAAAAAAAAAAAATATCTGTTGTGGCCAGCACAAGACCTCTCGCCATTTCCATATTAGGCTATATAAGTATTGTACTGCACTTCGCTTTCGAACCGTCGTTTTATAACAAAATATTACAGAACTTTACCCAAATATTGTTTTTTATTGTGTTTACCATGTCTTCTGCACACATATAATTCTAATTATATATATTTTTCATTGTATGAGGAAGTTTCTAAATGTCACAGATTGTTCCAATTTATTAACCAGATTGGCGGCATTTCTGCTGGATATATGCATTTTACCACAATTTTACCTATAATTTCAAATATTTAATTAATAAAACAATAAGAAAAATTAAATATACTTCCCAGAAAAAGCTATCAGAAAGTCACTAAAACTGTTGATATTTGACAATGACATGTGTCATGTTATAAACATTGGAATTTGTATACTTTTCTTAGTGCCTTAGCTTCTGCGATTAGTGTATCAAGATATAATAAAAATTTTAAGTGTATTAGATGGAGAATTTTATGTTCTTCAATATTTAATAAAAAAAAACCCAAAAAATTATATTTAGAAGAATTTTTCTAAGAAACTACTACTTCCGGTTGTTCAATTATTACCAAAACCTTTTCAGCTCTTCCCAGAAATATCAGATTGAGGAAACTGCAGTTAAATATTTTTTAAGTCTTATAGTTTTTGAGGAATCGTGTCTACAACATCCAGACATACACACATACACACATCCACACACACACACACACACACACACACACACACACACACACACACACACACACACATCATTTTAAAAATGTTGTAATCGGATTCTAGGCACCTTAAATCGTGCTTATTCAATAAAATCTGGATACGCGAATTTTAGGTAAAAATTGAACGGACGATACTATTGTTTAAGGAAATATATTGAATCTGCTTATTACTGCAACAATTAACATAGCTTAAGCTTTAACATTCATATTTATTACAGAGCTAATGCCCTTCTCCTACACATTGTTGTACACCTTTCTTATTAGTAACGCCTAAAAGTGTCAATAGGTCTCGCTCATAATAATTCGACCGGATGGTTGTTTCGCTGCTAGAAATGGTAGGTATATTTTTGCACAGAAAAAATAGAATTGAAATTTGTTTAATTATAATTAGATATTATTTTATTAGGCAATGTGTCTAATAATTTAGTATAATTTACTAATCTTAATTTAGCATTTTAACTAATCCGAAATAGTTAATAAATATTTTGTAAAAAATCGTTAATTTAAATATGCAAATGGTTATTTTAATTACTTGTTTTATTTAATTTTACTATATTTTGGCTTCATTATTTTTGTCCTACAATTTTCGGTAATTTATCTAATGAATTAGATAAGTAAATAGAAAATTTAAATATATATTTAGTTAATATCTTTATTTATGTTTAGTTCAATACTAAATGTAGTCATTTAATCTAATTTTGTATTTAATTTACACATTTACATTATTTGTTACTAAATTGAGAAAATTTAACTAAATCAACTTAGATAATTTAATAAAACATATTAGTAGGCTGAAAATTAAAGAATTTGTTTAGTTCTTTAACTACAATTTAGAAGGTTTTTTTCTGTGTGTCTCCAAGCACTGCACTGTATTTCGAGCACAATGAATTGAAGCTGGGTCAGAAAAAACTTAATATCTTCGTTTTGCATGATATAAGTATCTTCCGGTGAAAATTTTGTGTAGAAATCTCTAATACGTCCAACATACTGCCTGCAGACGCTTGTTTCCGAAATTTAACAATATGAAGGAGCCCCAAAATGAAAACAAAGAGGATTTTACAAGAGGTATACGCAAAATAAATTTTAAAACTCGCCAAAGACACGAGGGCAAGCCAGAACTAATATTCGAGGTATAGGAAAAAAACATATTAAATATGAATGTTAAAGCATTGTTTTATTCGTAAACCACTCACTCATTCGCTAAAATCGTATAATACATAATAAGAAAGAGAATTTCATGCTGAATTGAATTTTTGAAACCGCATTATAATATTTTTAACCCTTTGAGAGAGTAACTGGAAAAAAGTGATGAGCCGATTTTAAAATATGCCTATAACTCGCAAATAGCCAATAACCGTCAGTATTTAATGTCATATTGTGTCTACAATTTGAAATTGGTATTCTCGAAAATAAGTTATTTATATTTAGTGAATTCCGCGAATAATGCCCCCATTTTTCTGTGTAAAATCGACTTTATTACATTGATACGGGAGAAATATTCTAAGAAATTTATATTTGCCATAAATGTTGATATATTACAGCTTTCTAACTGCTCTATTTTAAGTCGCTGGTCGTTGTAAAATGTTCATTTCTTACTTCGCGACTCGCATAAAAATCTAAAGTGGCCACACCCTATCCAACCTATACCACGCGGTAATTAACCATAGCTTATGTTACGAGCTGGGCACCCAGTTAACGTACGCCACTGCATATTGCATGCTGCATTCCTGACCAAAGTATAGGAAGGAGAAATTGTTACTTATTATTAATTGCTTCTAACTGTGTGGGAAATGGAGTAATAATATTTGTAATTTTTTAAATATATGTTTGCGTGCGCTTTTGAACTTCACCTTTACTTTTAAATTTAGTTAACGCATCAGAAATATATGGAGTCGCGTGGCATGTGCGTATAGTGTATGGTTGCCAATCTGGTGACCCGGGTTCGATCCCGACCAGTGTAGACTTTTAATCACACAAAAGTGATCCATGTGGTGCACTCTCCACACATCATTACCGATGTCTAGGAACAACCCCTTATGTTAACGTTTCAATAAAAAAAAAAACTTCTATTCGATAAAGAGATCTAAGAAGTTAGAACTTTTCATTTGGTTGATAACTTTTGCGCACAGAAAAATCTTCCCTGTCTGTTTATGTTTCTTTGGCGTTACAAGTTACTCTTTCCTCGTCATCATAGTAGTTCTTGTGTAATGGTTCTTGTGCAGTGCAAGAAAAATGTAATGTAACATTCGTTTGTTATTGATCAAGAAAAGAATAAAGCGCAGTTAGCGTTACCAGGCAACGGGTCGCGCACCTGAGGAGATGACGCGTACACCAACTTGAAAACAAATGGCAATAAATATCACTTAAAGAAGAAAAATGTGGTACACGGTGACATCACAATTAAGTGGCTAGCCGCTGCTGTTCTGCTGCTGCCGCGCTGCAGGAATAGGGCAGGAGGAACGAGACGGGAAAAACCACCATGTTGCAGGAAGACGGAAGTTTAAATGGGGGAACATTACAGGGTTAATACGCGCACAATGGACCAAAAGATACCGCACTCTTGCTAATATTACCACTAGAAATATTTAGCCCAAAATAAGGGGTGATGCTTAAAATTTGAAACTAGTTTTGAATGCCTATATAAATTAAACAAGTAGTTAAACACGAACCCTTTTAACTAAATGTTAACAATTACTCGAAGTTTCAGTCAATCAGCATTTATTCCCTTACGAAACCCACGTATCAGTGCACACTTGTAGGTAAAAACCGGGTAGGTAAAATCTTACAAATTGTTATACCTCAAGTACAAAAAACTCTGTTGACGGTTTTGAGAGAAAATTGATGTGTGTGTGTGTAAACTAATATACTTTGAGTACATAAGACTTACAATTTGTAAGATCTTATCTAACCTAAAGAAAAGAAAAGAAGAATAAATGCTGAGTGACTGAGATTTCGAGTAATTGTTAACACCTAATAAACACAATTTTACTGTACAATTCCAGTTCGCCGAACGAGGTTCAATCTTTTGGTACACCTTCAACCATCTTTTCCACAGGACTAATGCTATTCTGAAGCAAAGTCTCATTTTTTGCATGCTAATCTTTGGGCATCCAATGTAGATTATCATTTTTCATAACAAAAATGACGTCTTCAGTGAAAGATTTAACTTATTGTGATGAACCGAGCTCTATTCAAAACAAGTTATTGTTGCTATTTTGGTATGCATTTATTTAAATATGAATACTGGTCAATTTCCAGTACTGAAGGACAAAAATATAGTTGGGAGATCCCTAAAGATGAAATTACTAACCATATGAGAATATCTTTTCGAATTTCATCTTAGTTTTTATTTGAACTACATCATGAATAGTCTCAATGTGAAACAATGCATTTGCATTTTTCTTAACAATAAAATAACTTTTCATCATTCAAAATTAAAGATTATCCGGCCATCGCCAGCATCTTGAACATATTTTTTGTTGTTTTACTCAATTCTCTCAAGTATGGCAATCATCTTTGTGTATCTAATGTTGCATTTATTTCTTAGGGTCCTGACAATAAGAGACTAGGTGCAGTTATATTTTTAGCAAGCATTCTCATTTAGATTCCAGATTTGTTCTTAACTTGCTCTAGACGACAGTTGTTTTCTTTCATCATTTTTGTGGCTTTACTACCAAACCTTGGCTTGGGTTTTGAAAAAATAATTTCTTCTCAACGTTTAATGTAGCGATATACATATAGTAGTGTGGTATATTTTCTATTAAAAAATGATTGTATATGTTAAATATTAATCTTCGAGCAATTTTATTACAAAATGTTGATCCGTGTGTCAGTGGGTTTATATCGTACTCGTATATTATATTGTATTGTTTATCGGGGATAATAATATATTGTAAGAGTAGAAAGGAAATTAATCAGAGCATTTTTTTGTGAAATACTATCGATCAGTAAACAGGCATCCCTTGTCGAGAACATATCGCAAGTGTTGGCAGGGGGTTTAAAAAAATAAATAATTGTTGTATTTTATTTGAGGGTAAACCACCCCTACCCACACGTATTGTCATCGGTCGTCAAAATTTCGAAGGGAACCGAGACACAAAAAAATTGAAATCCTAACAAAATACAATTGGCCAATCACGAACTTTTCACAACGAAACAAAACAGGACGTATATCCAAACGGCAACAAAATTTCAATTGTTTTCCATGTATTCTTTTTCCGTTGAAAAAATCATAAAAATCATACGCCAAACCTACAGCACACAAACAAAAAGATACACATGGTGAATAATTAAAAATGTAGCAAAATGCTGCACAGGACAATCACCGTTATTACAAGGAACTAACAATATTTATCTACCATATGTAAAAACACATATTTCATCACGCCTTCATCACAAAATTTTGTTTACGATAGTTTGGCCAGCTTACATGTGCAACAAATTATAAAATCTACATGAATGATGACAAATTTCTACAACATTCTTTCAGCTACTGTAAGTATAAACTTAAAACTTACAAAAACTGCAGCCAAATATACAGTAACATATTTTTAAAGAAGAGAACTGGGAGTATCACTACGAGAATGAAAAACGAAATTATTAGAGATCAACTACAATGTAAATCTGTATTAAACTTGATCGAAGAAAGACAGCTAGTTTGGTGAGGCCACATGATTAAAATAAAGAAAGATAGACAAATAAGGCGAAAAAAGAGACCGAGGAAAATCTAAAGACAACTAAGTAATACTGAAGATGTTGATGTTGCAGAGGTAAACAGGGCGATTCAAGACGCTATAGTAAAAAAATTATGCAGAGGAGTTATGTCATGAAAACCTTACAATATGAAAAAAAAACCTGTAGTAATGACCGAATGATGTTTATGTTTAGAAAAACGAAGAAAAAACATTTTAATTATATTAAACAATTATTTGAAAGTCGAACATAATGTTTTTAATATATTTCAAATAATAGTAGTTCATTTTTTCACCACATGTTGGCACTCCTAGATTCTAACATTTACACGTATATATATATGACATGTCGACCGGCATTTGATGTTTTTTCATTCATTTTTATCTTTTCTTATGATAACATTTGTTTACGTTGTTCGTTTTTTACCTCCCGCTACCCTTGGTAAAGAAGGTATAGGGATCGTGCTAAAAATCACATATCGAGATTTTAGTAAATGACCACGTTTTAAGGTCCCTAGAATCCAATTTTAACATTTTTACGATGGTCTGTATGTGTGTATGTGTGTGTGTATGTATGTGTGTGTGTATGTATGTATGTGTGGATGTGTAGGGATTTTGTCTTCGCTCTAACTCAAATACTAGCATTCAGAAAATTCTGAAACCTTGTATTTATACCCTATTCTAATATGAAAAGAAGCCATTAGATTTTGGTGTAAATCGGATAACCGGAAATGGTACTTTACCTGAAGCTCATACTGGTTTTTCTTCAAAAAAATACCATTAAACGCCATTTTTTCGAATTTTATGTCTAATGAAAATTAAAGATTATTGAATTTTCTACAGGAATACATTAATACTTTTTCTATATATTTTACAGATAAATTTGAAAATAATTTTTTTTATTAGTCGCGAAGCCTAAGATAAAAACTATTCCTTTGTTACACAGTTCATTTTTCAAATGAATGTTAACTGACAATAAATGTCACTGTCAGAAAACTTATCACTTCAAATTAATAATAGTGATATTTTAAAAAGAAAATAGTAAATAAAGCAATAGTTTTCTGCAATGGAACAGTTTGCAGCGTTAGTAAATACGTAGGTAGGTATGTATGTAAATTAATAAAAATTAAATAGCAGGAGGTTTTGTGTAGGCCACATCAGATTTTTTTTAGATTTCACCACTGTGCCTTGTTACGTACCAAATTTGTATTTTTCAATAGAAACAGTAACTGTTTTTCTATTGTGCTACGTTTTTAAAATTAAATTAGAATACCATGTAAACATAGTAATTCCATTGCGTCATTATCTAGTTACAAACTTTAATGACGTGACTACTCTCCATAAAAAAAAATTATTATAGGAAGATGGCAAGGAATAAGAAGCGATGGGCGAAATTCGTACACGATTAAATATATTTGCACACTCACCTTACGATAACAGAGTTTCTGATAATATGTACGAGCCCAGCCTCAAAATAGTTCAACCGAATTACAGTTTCGATAAAAATATTATAAAAACCTACATAATTGGTCAGATAATTTTTTTCGACTACTTTAAATATGGACTTAAAACTTACAAACACTGTGGGCCAAATGACGGGTGATAATAGTTCGACAGACATTTAAAGAGTCAACTTGTAGTTCAGATTTATCTTCTACCGAGACCGAGACCCTTTACTTTTGGCACAATGAAAAAAATTTCGTAAAAACCCAGTGCGTATAATAAAATTTATCTTCGAAAACATATAGGACAATACTCTTCACAAAAAAATGTGCAGAGATTGTAAATACAATGCCTAATAGAATTAAAGTTGTTTTACTAATACATGCGATGTTACCCAATATCCATCAATATTAAATGGCAGAATACTTGAATAACATATTCAGTATTTATGTATAAATGTAAAATCTGTGTTTTAAACTAGTAGAAATATATTTGTAAGAATTTATCGCCACTTGCGAAGGATTTATAATTTGTTTGTTGAAAATGTAAACCGGCCGAACTATTACGAGCCTTATTATTGACTCTTTCAGAATTGGAAACCGTGTAGAGATAATCTACATGAAAAAAGCGTGTTATATGTATTTTCTATTCTAATATTTGTATAGCTTTTTCGTAATGAAGGAAATGCATAATAATCCTCATTATACAGCCGGAGAAAAAGATAATTATTACAGCGGTTGAAAAAGAGAAAAATAGCTGCATAAATGTAATAAATATAATATGATTAATAACAACCTTTGCACAATGCAAGAGCGATTTCGAAACAATACCTAAATGCATTTATTTACCATATTATTTGCAATTTCTCGGAAGACCTTGTTTTTAATTTATTATTATGAAAAATATACTGACTGTGATTAGAAAGCGAAGAGTAAATACTGCCTCCTGCCAACATGACAATATGTATTAATTTGTTGACAGATTGTCAAAGAGAAAACAGACAAACCGAGATGAGTGAGTACTTGCCTTCGACTTTGTCTTCAAGGTTACATATTTATAAATATAATCTTCATGCAGCATTTTATACAGTTTAAATAAATTGTCTTAAATGGAGAATCATGTTTCATATTTCTATATACATATACAGACACACACAACATATAAATATTATCGGATGATGTCATTCGTTAGCAATAAGTGTATATTAAAAGATTATTTTCAATTTTATAGTTGCAATTTTCCAAGATATACAGATCCCAATTATATACATGTTGAATAGGGGTGTTGCAAGAATTCGTATATGCCTTCTAAAATTAAAGTTTTAAAAAATATTCTTTAAAACTCAAATTTGAAAATATCAAGAAATAACCATTACATATTTTGCAATTAATTATTGAAATTTGTTTAATATTTGATCTGAATTAGAATGTGAAGTCAAAATTCATGCAGTTTAACATGAAACAAACTATCGCCTACTTTTTTACATATACCGTAAGTGTAGATAATAGACAAACTGTTTTCCTATTGGCTATGGATGACATGGTGTATGTAATTTGACGTCACATGAATGTTTTTTTTTTCTCATGACTATTTCTGGCACCAATCTTTTTATTAAATTATTAACGAAACAATAAATTATTACAATTTTTTTATTACTATGAAAAGTATTGCATAATAGTACATTAAAAAACAAGTATCATAAGGCAATCTGTTATCATACGAGGCCAAGTTTGGAAAATGAGCCGAGAGGCGACTGCGTTAACAGGTCTTATGAAATATGTTTTTTAAACTATTTTCTCTATTGAGTTATTTTTACAATGAGATTTTTTTTTAAATCTGACTTGCTAAAAATTTAACTTGGTGTTTTTTTTTGTCGGTTATGTTGGTAGCAATTCCCGCAAACAATTGAAAGTTCATATTTTGACAGTTTCTGTATTGTGTGTTTCGAATTTTGTCTAACTTTATACGTTACTATATGTGCTTATAGATCGTTTCAATGACTTTTATAGATTTATAAGAACTCCGAAATACAAAATCTTTAATTTAAAATAAATTCTTTCAAAAAATATGAAATCAGCACATTGCAAGAAAAGAACAATAAAAATAATTATTGACAGAATTCGAAAGTTTAGTTACCTAGTAAATCGAAGTATCTTTACTCGGCTGTTATTTCTAAGGCTGCAGTGAATTACTGCGCCTTTCAGAAAATAGAACCATCCATCCTACAGCCCAAATTTACCTTCGAAAGTTAAAATTGTTACCTTTCATTTGTAGATAGTTTTATGTAAAATCTTATAAATTCATTTCCAGTCCTTAAAACTAAAATCAGTAAAGTATTTCGTCTTGCGTTTGTGTCTGTTGGTAATTAGTTTTTTAATTCGTTTTTTGCATGCAGCGGGGGTGTGCCTCCTACCGTCTCCCCCTCTACCTCCCCCCCACCCATTGCACGGCTGGTGAATTTATTATACTTCGCGTTACTTTGTAGCCGTAACGACGCCAATAACGCCTTTTTTATTGCGGGATGAATATAAAAGTTGCAGCAGCGACTAAATTACGTTTTGCACACAATTTTATTTGATAGTTTTATATTTTACGCCGTTCGTTGTGACTCGGCTCTGCCAATGCCTCTACAGGACCGTCCTCAAGGAGAAAAAAATTCTTAAATTTTCTTACAAATTTTTCAATATCAATGACGACAATTTCAAGCAATGTCTTTTGTAGAAATACGAGGTTGCTTTAAAAAGTAGCCTATAGCCAAATAGGTAATTGCTGGAGGGATACTTATTTTTCTTGGGTTGGAAGCCAAAAATATTCGCGCTTCTTTCTCAGCGTTGTCATTAATTTTAAAAATATGGCATTTATGGTAGGAAATCCTTCCAAAGATATTCAATTTTTGGTCGCTGAATGGCGTGAGTCAATAGAAATTTATACCAGAATGAAAGCTATACTCGTATATGGTGACTATAGTTATTCTCATACAGCAATGGTTAAATGGTGCTATTAATTTCGACAAGGAAGAGATTCCACTATACTCTGTTTGAAATAAAGAACGAATTTTGAAATAGATTCTTTTGATTCTGTTGGTTGATATGTCTTGTAATCAAGTGCGGGTTACACAAACACAATTCAAATATTGTCAATAGACACACAATTGCAATTTGCCTAAACGAATCTAGTAGCAAAGCATGGAAGTAAAGATTGGTATGGTTATCACTTCCAAACAAAGAACTGTCGACAGCCGTAGACCGTAGACCTCTATACTCCAGCCATCGTTTTAGTTCAATAATTGAGTGATCTTCAATATTATTAAAAAAAATCTGTTGTGGCCAGCACAATACCTTCCGTCAATTCGATGTATTTTGTACATATCCTATACCAAAAGTTCCTTGAAAAAGATTCTATATATCCTGTATAATTGTAACAAGAACACACTATTTTGTACATATCCATACTGAAAGTTCATTTGAAAAGATTATAAAATCTAATAAAATTTTAATACGAATACGAACGTACATTATGTATTGCACTTAACACTTCCTCCTGCTTCAACTTTTCCCTATTTTATTAGAAGTCGCTGTTTCTTACTCTTCTCTTCTACTCATTCCTGTCCAAAGCACCTTCGTGACACAGTTCTTCCTCTCTCAAATCTTCTGCTATACAGTCCTTCCATCTTCTCTTTTGCCTTTCTCGTACATCTGGCATTATAAGTTCCTATCTTGAGGAGAGGCCGCAAATGCAAGTCACTGGCGAGGGACACTCTGTCACTTATATCACTTTCAGATCATATACTTTCCATTTTGGCTTAGCACTTGCCACTGACATCTGTCAATTAGATTTTTTTTTATATATCTGTTGTTTTCATAATTTTTGCAAAGCTGACTGATTTTAGAAAGTTAATCTCTCTATAACTCTATATCTATTGAATATGAAGGAAAATGTATAATCGAACCGTATAGAGAATAAGATATTCTTTCTATTGATAATCACATAAAATGTCGAAAATGATATTTAACTGCGATTTTTCAAGAAAAACTTCAAATAAGGGTACTTCCGGTTGACCAATTATAACAAAAATCTAATCAGTTCTTCATATGGTTGTAAAGAAGAGGAATACGAAAGAATCATAATTTTTAGAATTGTAATTTTGAAGTTATCGTCGGAGAAAAATTTGTCACACACACATCTTCTATCTATCTCTCTCTCTCTCTCTCTTTCACTCTCTCTCTCTTGCATGTGACGTCAATTCTGTATTATGATTTCATTCTTTGCTAGTGCTGTGCGTTATTTGTTGTTGTATTGTCGTTTATTAAAATTTACCTGGTTATTTCCCTGTATTTCTTCTCTTACGATTTTGTGCAACTGGCACTTCTTTTTAAATCGAAAATATATTAGTGTAAAACAGGCAACTAAATCACGCCATAATTAACTGTTAAAATTCTTTCGACATTTCAAACAGAGCAGAAAGATTTGGCTCGGCCAGGACATGTTCGTGTTGCAAAATCAAATGAAAATGTAAAACATTAAACTCACAGAATTTTCTCAAATATTGAGATTTGTCCCTGTGTGATTTCCATGTTTTTGGCCCATTGAAACAACTGTTAAAAGGGCAACGATTCAATTTGGACGCCTAGGTAGAGTTTGCTGCTCGACAATAGTTCTACAAACAGCACCAATCGGATTCATGCTTTAATGTTAATAGAAATTTCTTTTAAATTCATAAATTTGTTTACAGCCCCTAAATTTGTTTCTATTGAACAATTCTCGTATATTTTAGTTTTGAAGCACATACTACTTTTTGATACTTTCTTTCTCAATAGCATAATGTATGTACTCATCCCCTATATGGCTAGGAGTCTGACGATAGCCGTGTTCACTGTAATTAATATTATCCATCAAGCCTTGTTACGGGGGTGATATATGCACGTATAGGGGATGGGCAGTGATGCCGCAAGGCTCATTATAACCTCAAACCAACACACTATTGATCTATCGGCTAAGGTAAGAGAATTACTCAAATTCTGTCAAAGATTATATTAATCCATTAAACGACAGTTTTGTTTTTTTAATCCGATTAATTTTAAAAGTGTTTTAGCCTAAAATTGTTAAAGTTTTTACAGAAAGATTTTCTTCTTTGCGGTATCATGTGTCGCTACAGGAACAAATGTGTGACTATTGTTATAAAATTGAGAAGCATTTGGCAAAAATACTCATAGTCCATGTAAATATGAGTTTCCTACCAAGATATGTAGTTTCTAGAATACAAAACAGTTTTGTAAAACTGTTTCTCGCAAAAAGTATTCTAGGATTTGTCCAATATAGCATTTGGCTATTTAATATTTAGATTTACCTACTAATGGCATCTATTGGTTTATATGGGAACATTTCAGAACAACAAAAGTTAATTATACAACTCGATTTAATTTAATGCCTCACAATAAATATTAATATCATATTTCACAAATTGGAAGTTAAGAAGCTATTCTTTATTTTATTAATTATAGCAATGAATATCTAATTCCTAAAATCCTAAACAATGACGTCATTGAGGGCATATAAATATAGAATTTAGATATTAGGGTGACAAAAGTTACTACAAAAGCTTTACTACACAAACGCTCTACAGAAATGTCTAATTATTACGCATCATCAATGTTTATTTTCTATTTCTTAACGTCCATTAAATACTTTTCTAATATTAACATAAATATTGTCCAGAGTTAAATTAAGTTGCAGAAATCTATAGAAGTAATGAAGCTAGAAAGTTATTTCTTTGATTATCTCAAATTAAAAAAAAAAAAATGGACAAAGGTTGTTTTATATATTTATTTATTTATTTATTTATTTATTTAGTACAAACTGCCCAACAGGATTAATCCCAATAAGAGTGCAGGAGAAACAATAAAATACACCAATTACAATATTATAAAATTTGAAAAGTGTGAACAGACAGGAATATAATTTTGAGTCATACATTTGAGTAGATGTCTAGGCTTTGATTGAAAAACGTCAAAAGCCGAATATTTGATATTATAATAAAAACACATGCGATAAATAGGATACACTTGTAGGACATTTGTTTTAGGAGTAGGTAGATAGAAAGTATAGGAATGACGGGTGGATATACTAGGAGTATGGAAATTAAGAAGGCTGAGACATAGAGGGTCATCGATTTCTCCATGAATGAGTTTGCTAAAAGGTCTTCAATTCTTCAAAAGATATTGGTTTAAAAAAACTTTTAATCTTTTTAATGGGTAAAATTATTAATTTATGACCTCCTGTTTAATACGAATCAAAATCCATTTGTGAATTTGGTCGTGTCGAATTCTATATGATGATTTTAACCTTAACAATAATAGTTATTAACGCATACCTACTTAAAACATTATATTTAGCTACATTCCACATTTCGCCTACTTTAGTTCAAAATCATCATTTCAATTACTGCCCACTCGAGAGAATTCTGTCAATTTGATGTAAATTATTCCATATTACGCAACGATCCTACATGAGTTATTATTATTAAAAAGATCCTACATACACATTGCATTTGGCACACGAATAATGTAAAAGAAATCCTGTAATTATTGTGGTGCCCCGTGGAAACGTGCGCCGCTGGTAAGCCGTGACCACGGAGATAAGATCAAGTGACAAGGTGTGAATAACTTTATAAGCTGCGGGGATGGCCGAACACCGGCGGAAACGAACGAGCAGGACGGGATAGGAAGATGAAAACCCAAGTTCTAAAAGCTCTGCAGGGCTTTTATTATAAATAAATTTATCATAAATTTTAATGTAGACTATTTATAGATGACAAGTCGCGGGTTTAGAATACCAAGGTTGTAACTGCAAGACTGACAAAATGAGATTTTTTTAAGGTTAAGTTCTATCAGCAATATTCTATCTTTTTGAAATTAGTTTTTAGATATTGTTGTCCATTTTCAAGATAGTAGAGAAACAAAATTCTATCTGCCAAAAATTGATTCAAAAGTGAAGGGACAAAGTTCTATCTGCAACAGAGAACAGACAGAAATACTTTAAAATAAGTATTTCGTGAGCCAAAGAAGCTAAAAAAGGTTCAGAAATTAGCGTCGAGAAGCGCAATACTTTGAAAACAATGGTAGCTGTAATGACAACAATAACAAATATATTATAAAATAGCATTAAGATTAAATTAGTTTATTTTTAATGGAGAAATATATCTTTTATTTTATTTGTTGTTATTATTAAATAAAATTATTATTTTTGTGTTTTATTAATAAAAATAAATGATAATACTCTATGTCATATTTAGTTTTTTATGCGCAGATAGATTTGATCCCGTGAACGATGTAAAAGATTTAAGGTATATAATTCTAACTGCCTATTTTTATAATATAAACTAAGCATATTCTTATAATAGAAATAAATCCATTATTAGAGTTAATAAATGTTAATTCGATAATAATAATAATAATAATAATAATAATAATAATAATAATAATAATAATAATAATGTGTTCAAATAATAGCGAGTTAAAATTTCAAATCCCTCGCCATATTACTTTCTTGCATTTACATTCTTATTATTTCTAGATCAGCGAAATACATCCTCGACTGGTAAATGCTATTTATCACTTTAGTAGCAAAAATAACTATAATAAACAATCTAGACAACACCTAAGGTTGTTGTTCTATCTTGGAACACCCTGTACAGAATCAACATTCAACTTAGTGACCATCTATTTAGGAACACGCTATAAGAATATATAAATGACAACATGATAAAGAAATTCGTATTAAAATATCTGCACACATTTCAAATGTCCGTATTCTTGTAAGACACGAAAAGATTCCTGATATCTCTCCACAAGTCTAAGAGAGGAGAGAGAGAAAGACGCCAGGCATCGCAACGCATCGGTCAACACTCTCCTCTCCTGAGTGAAATTCCTGAAGGATGTTCACCCTTGTCCTTACACTGTACACCATAAACATATCTTGTAAGAACATAAAACTATAAAAAAAGTCTTTCGAATATAAGTAGTGTAACAAATTCGTTTAGATTTAAATGGCTTTCAAACGTGACAATTTAAAAATAAGAGAACGTGATTAGTATCTCGTAGTATGAGAAGTCTAGTCAGTTTGTTAGTATAAGCTGCAAGGCAAAAGTAATTGATTCTTATCTGACAAAAGACTAGAAGAGAGTAAGTAAGACATCAATTTTAGCCTGTAGCTAAGAACAAAGTGATGTATTATCTTACATTATTTAATACAATGTACTTTAAGAAACAAATAAGACATTATAGTCGACAGGACAAGATATTACGCCTAGGTAGCATTATAATTTAATCTACGAGTATTTCAAAAATATCACAAGATATAAAATACGAATGGAAACTCTGAATGGACGGTATTGTGGTTTAAGGAAAGTATATTGAATTTGCTTATTAACTGTAACATTCATATTTAATATGGAGTTAATGGCCCGTTTCTTTTTAAAATTTATTTTGCGTATCTTTTGCAAAATATTGCGCCTTAATTGTTTTCGTTTTGAGGCCCCTATACTTTATCGTACACCTTTCTTTCAAGTATTGCCTAATAAGTTTCAATAAATCTCGCCTGGGTACTTTAGGATTGTTTTCGCGCGGTAGACAATATATGTTTTTGCCTCCAAACACTGCGCTATTGTTTGGGCATAGTGGTTTAAAGATGAGTCAAACCAAAACTTTCTATCTTCCGTTTACATGATATAAATTGATGAAATCAAGTAACTTCGGAAGTCAATTTAGAGAATAAACCTCTAACACGTTGAATGTACCGTCTAGTTCCGAAACTGCAACACACACCATTATTTTAAGACTTGGCTTTCACTTTAAATTCTATATTGAAACCTATTGGGGCGTTACTTACAAGAAAGATATGCAAACAATCTGTAGACGCCGCAAAATGAAAACAATGATGGAGAAGGATTTTTCGAAAGTACTCAAAATAAAATTTAAAACTGGCCAAAGACTCAAGGGGCAAGACAAAACTAATCTTCATTCTATAGAAGAAAACGGGCCACAATGAGCAGATTCAATATACTTTCCTTAAACCACAATATCGTCCATTCAATGTTTTTCCGAAAACATATAGGACACATTCCTCTTTGTTACAGAACAGTTCTTGTTTCGTTCAAATTCTTTATACAACTGATAAATAAAAAAGAACCCATTTTTGAATGAATTTAA
The DNA here is from genome assembly GCA_943142095.1 of Ophonus ardosiacus. Classification (NCBI taxonomy): domain Eukaryota; kingdom Metazoa; phylum Arthropoda; class Insecta; order Coleoptera; family Carabidae; genus Ophonus; species Ophonus ardosiacus. Next base: position 42,301,843 of record OW964827.1, read on the forward strand.
AAGTTGTCTTTGTTTCATTTTTAGGTACATTTTAAAGTACCAATCTTGTGAGTTTTCTAAGATGTTAGCCGTGAAGGAATCGAAAGAAACAGGTGTCTTTTTCATATTGTTTTGTAATGAAATGAATTTGAAAATGTTTGTGATGTGTGTCTGCGGTAATTGCGGTACAATTGGTGTAATGATTTTTTGGCGGTGACAAATTTGTTGATTTGTAACAAGTTGATCAAAAAGCGAAAAACAATGATTGAAACCCCGATCCCTATACCATTGCGTTATGAACGCATATGAATTGCTGTAACCGCTGTCGTATGAAGCCCAAATCAAACAAGCAATCACTTCATGAAGCCACACACACACAAGCGCAAACATTCAATAATTACAACAATAAATTAACGCGATTATTTATTTTAATGACGGTGAAATCCGAAAACGTTAAAATTCAATGAGGACACAAAAATAATGGCGTTGGTTTCATCGGGCTCCGTGTAAAACAAATTGAATCATATTTCCATTTGAAATGGAACATATTTTAAATAAAATTTAACATTTAACAACGTAAATTACACTAAACTGCAGTTAATTTCATCGTGTCAGTTGTGCAGGCGCGGGGACAGGGCGGCATCGGTGCGAACCATGTTGACAGCATTTATTATTCATAACGCTGCTCGGCCGGTAACACCAAGCGCGAAACGACCGGCCGTGCGTGCATCAACTCCTCATTTCATTACAGCATCTACCACCACGTCCTACGCACACACAATTCTTCTTCTTTTTATTTTACACACCCCTAATCGCACACAAAGAAAAAAACACCACCAGCAACAAGAAAATCTCATAACAGATCCATCTTTTAGAACTTCAGAAATTACTTGATTTTCCTCATATCACTCCTGAAGAACAAAATAAATATATTTCAGTAATTCTTAATTATTTTTTTCAGTCTGTTATTCCGTGAACGATTCAATTAACCGAAAAAAGATCTTCTGTAACAATTTATGGACATCACTGGCATGTGAACCCAGACCTTTCTATGACTAGCAGAAAACACTTGACGAATTCACTGTCTTCAAAAAGGGATTTCATATCTTAGCTGAACATCCGAATAATAAAAACACTTTTCAAGGAATTTGCAATGTCCTTATGCCGTGTTTCATATATAAAGGCATATAAGGTAGGTAACTTGTATTACGGAAATTCCAAATCATTTTAAAGCATTTCTATAAACCACTGTAGGCATTTGCACCCCACTACATAAAGAGTCACATCGTGTCTTCCTGGAAGAAAGGAAGGGTTTCTTACCCTAAACAGAGATTGATGCACCAAAAAAAGAATTGTTCAATCTAGGGGTTGCATATAGTTTCAACCCAAAAAGGTAGCTGCAGCTATGTTTAAACTTTATAGTGTACTAGACATAGGAAGTTCTTAGGTAAAATTTGTGTCGCAAGAAGTTCATGGGGTCGCGAATCTAAGAATTCGGGTTCAATCCCGACCGACACCAAAATTATTTCGAATTTTCAATGGCACAAAGATGATATCTGTGGTACACTTTCCACACTAGAGAATGCCCGGGTAGTTACGCCAGGTAAACGTTCACTCGGTACGAATATGTCATATCATTATAGATATCTGCGTATAAAGCAGATTGGCACACCCAGTAATAGGTAATATGCCGTGATGATTTATTTTATTTATTTTCCTCCATCTACACAGAAAAAAAAGAATCGACATTTCGTCTAATTATATTTAGATGTTTTATTAAGCAATATGACTTATAATTTAGTATAAATTACAAATCTTACTTTAGCATTTTAATTTATTCCAAATAAATCATAAATATTTTGTAAAAAATCGTTAATTTAAATATGCAAATGGTTACTTTAATTACTTATTTTATTTAATTTTACTATATTTTTGCTTCATTATTTTTGTGCTACAATTTCCCGCAATTTATCTAATATATTAGGTAAATTAAATAGAAAATTTAAATATATATTTAGTTAATTTCTTTATCTATATTTAGTTCAATACTTATTACAATGTAAATGTAATCATTTCATCTAATTTTGTATTTAATTTTACTATAATTTGTTATTAAATTCAAATTTAGAAAATTTGACTAAATCAACTTAGATATTTTAATGAAACATATTAGTAAGCTGAAAAATACGAAATTCCCGGTGAAGTCCATGAATTTTTCTCAAAAATATTTCTTTGGTAAGTATTTAATAATTAAATCATTCACGGTTCTGATTGTTGTTATAAAAATAATGGTACGAAAATAGTTTATAACATATTCATTAGCATATCACTGCTGATAATTTTGTTACCAGCCAGCGAGTATGAGAGCGGTTAATACTTGGATGGACGACCTCCAAGTTCTTTTCTTTTCCTCTGAATATTTCCAAAGCAGTTGCACATCTTTTCATAAATCACAATAAAAGAATTTACTCTTTATTGGAAATTGCCGTTACTGTTGGTGATTTGATTTTCTTCCCGCAATTTTTACCCGTTAGTTAAAGGTAATAATCAAATCTCATTTGATACTAAACTGCTTCGAAGTCTCAATTAGCTTGACAATAAAACAATCATCCCGGAAACAACACAAAATCAACTTTCAACAGCAAATAAAAAGCCGCAACCCTCAAAGAATAACGGGGGTGGAAGGAAGGGGATTGCCTTGCCGCCATTTGCCGTAAAACAACCACATTAAGGCAATTTGACAATAAATTAATCGAATTACATACATTAAACACGAGGTCGCGGCCAGCAGCGCTAAGAGTTAGGTTAGAGACGAGGGATGGGGGTAGCGGGTGGTTTTTTCTGTCCGACTGCGCCTGCGTACAGGCAGGATATGGATGCATTTCCGTAGTCAAAGGGGTTCGCAATTATGGCCGCTAATGTGATTACTTCGTTTCTGAAGCGGCAGTCCATTAGGGCCTTGTGCTCAGGCTGTATAGTACACCCCCGACTAAACTCTGGCACACACGGGAACACGAATCATGTCAGCTTTTTGTCATCGGTGATTTCTTTAAATCTGGTACAATTCGCAAGTTTAAAGAACTCATTTATGAATCAAATTTAAGAGAAAAATATTTTCAACATATATTATTTTTCAAGTAATAATGGCATTGTACAATAATGTTTTATTTATAGATAATTCAATTCGCTTTATAATTTGTGCTGACATCTACTAGAAAACTACCTTTATCAAGAAACGCACATGCAGACAAGATCATTATTCTACCCTTTTTGATAGTTTTTTATGGCATTATTGATAAATCACGTGACACAAAAATGCTAAATGCACGCCAATGTATTTAAACTATATGTTGATAATTCTAATACGTTGCCTAATGAACATATTACCCTTTTCTGGGTGTACCAATCTGCTTTATCACAGATATCGGTAATGAAGATGACGTATTTATACCGTGGAGAGTGGCCTTATGTATGTGCCATTTAAAATGCGAAATATTTGGCGTCGATCGGGATCGAACACGGTTTCCTAGATTCGCGACCAGACAATCAGGACGCGGCCTCGAGGTATGTCGTCAAAAATCTTACACTTTTTATCACGCGAAGAATATATTACATTTGATGGGTTAGCATAAACCCAGATATGATAAAAATACTAATAAGAGCACAGTTGATTCACTCCGCTCCTTTACACCGTATATATTCATAATATAGCAAGTATTCCTCACTCCTTACAAATTAAAGTGACCGATATTCGGTAGTAAAATACCGCATCCGGACCACAATAACAGTACGCAACAATAATTCTTCACTACATATTTTCGTTGTAAGACAATACTGTAATATTTAACTGAGAATTTGAAGGCAAATACAAATAAACCAAGTATATTAACTCTGAAAAACTTGGCTCGATAATTTTGAACACGAACAATTTTGTTTGTGCTTTAAAAAGACAGTGAAAATAAATTTAAAAACATGTCAACGCTACTAATTATAATGTAATTAACACTCCTAACAGTACTATAATATGTAAAAGTATTATTTTCTGGCAGAATAAGTTTGACTGAACTGTATTTTTGTGTCACTAAGTTCCCTCTAAAGTGAAATTCTTCAATTATAGTTACAGTTTAAGATACAATTTAGCTTATAAAGAAAACCAAAATTCTGTACAAGAAAATCATGAATTATTGTGTTTTGTAGAAGAACGAAAATAATCCTCTTCCTGTATTTAAAAAGCGGATAATATTTCGTTGGTTAATTTGATTTACGCGCGACAAAGTTGAACAGAACACATGTGGTCTTTCTGATACATGATAGTGCTAACCAATCAACTAATTGCTAATAATTGTACCGGGGTCTGTGTCCCTTTTAACACTGCATCATGTACGCTGCTTTCCCTACAATACTCCATAATAATCTCTGGCTTAATACAAGAACATCCAATGAAAATTTTTGACAAAATTAGACTAATTCTGTAAAGTAATCTAAATTACGACTCTGCGTTTTATAAAACGCAGCTAAATATAAGGTCCCTACAATCCGATTTTAACATTTTTACAATGATGTGTATATATAAACATAGTTTTTATGAGGTACACAAGATATTATGTACTCTCAAAAACTAAGTAACAGACACTACTAAATTTGACAGCACAAAATCTTAATTCGTAGATACAATTCGTAGATGGCCTTAATCGGACTTCTTTCAAAAATTTTACTAACTACATATATATATGTTGTACGTACGGATGTTGGAAGGGCGGTTCCTCAAAAACTATAAGACTTGAGACATGTTTAACTATGAATTACTCAATTTGACATTCTTAGGAAGAACTGAAAAGGTTTTGACAACCAAAAGTAGTAGTTTCTTAAAAAAAATTCTAAGTATTATTTTTTGAAAATTTGTGTTAATACTAATATTGAAAAATATAAAATTCTACATTTAAAATCCTCTACAAATTTAGAGATAAAACACTACAATATAAAATAATCGGATGTAATAAATTGCACAGGCTACACTAAGGAAACCAGTTGACAAATTCAAATGTTTGTAACATAGTTTGTAAATAACAGATAAATTTCAGTGTCAAAAATCAGAAGTTTTAGTGACATTCTCAAAGCTTTTTCTGGGAAGTACATTTAATCTTTCTTATTATTTTATTAATTAAATAATTAAAATTATTGGTAAAATGCATATATCCCTAAGAAATATAGCCAATCTTGGTAATTAATTGGAAGAATTCCTGACATTTAGGAAATTCCTCATACAATGATAAATTAAATACAATTAGAACTGTAGGTGTACACAAAACATGCTAAATAAAATAAAAAAAAAAAACAATATTTAGGTAAAGTTCTGTATTTTTTATAATAAAGCGACGTTCCAGATTTCGATTTGAACTTCTGCATGGCACTTTTTTAAGCTCTTTCGAATAGCGATACTCATTTTTTGCCACTATTATATTTCAAGTTAAAATACTAAAATTACCTTTCATGTTTGATAATAGTCTGTCTATCATTGGACAAAGTTAAAAGTTTTACTAAAAATGTTTCAAAAACAATGCTGTTAACAAAATGAAAATAAAAAGTTCTCCGTTTTTTGCGCCTGGGTGTAAAACGACGAACAGTTTACTCAGTTTGTATATTTCTCTAATATAACAACAATAAACAAATATAACGCTCAAAAAAGCATGAGCTTTGTACGTTATTCAGAGAAATTGAAAGCGAAAATATCCAAATGTTCATATTATAATGTGGCCGTAAGCTGTTCGTCATTTTATAAAATGGTAGTCAGATTGTAAAGCATAACTAAGTTAATGTTATTAATAATAAAAGTTTCTTATAAATTTTAAATTACTCATTACCAAAACTATAAAATGTTAACATCCGTTTTTAACAATTTTGTCATTGCAAACAAATCCATAATCCCCATTTTTTATCCTCCATCTTTTATCACCCCTCCATCTTATATCTCTTTCCGGTGTCTGCGTCTTGTCTCCTCCTGTTGCATCGCGACGTCGCCCCACGTTAGGCGCCCTTGAAAGGTGTCTGCGTCACTTCCCCAGTCATACACCCTTCGCCAGACCACAAATCGCGAGGTGAGACAACGCCGCAGCGTCGGGCGTCGGTGACGGGACGCTAATCGCAATCAGCCGCCATGTTGATTACCATCGACGTCTCATTCGCACAACCTAACTAACCAAATCGGTAAGGGACAGATTTTTGGGAGTTAAATGGTGTTTAGTTTGTCTTGTCTTTTCAGCTTTTCGTTGCTGAAGAATTAATATTAATATTACAGAACTTGAATTGTATATGTACGAGCCCAAACTCGTAATAATTCAGTTGGTTTAGATTTTTAAAGAATTATAAATCTACACAAATGGTTAGAAATTTCTACAAAATTCTTTCCGATGCTTTAAATATAGATACTTAAAATTTTAAAAACTGTGAGCCAAATGACTGGTGATAATAGTTCGACCGGTATTTTAAGGATCATCTTCTAGTCCATAATTAGCTTGTACCAATATTCTTTACTTTTCGCACAATGAAAAACAACTTCGTGAATATCAAGTGCGTACAGTAAATCTACTTTACAAGACATACAAGAAAAATCTGATGTGGCCAGAACATTACCTTCAGTAAATGGGGTCCTATACCATTTTTCTTTTATTTTTTTTCTGAAAGAACAGAATTTTAATGCAAACGCGACTTAAAAATTTTACGTAATAAACGAGATATGAATTTTTAAAGTTTAAGAATTTGATGCGTGACGTAGCAGGTACTGACCAGTGATCGACAAACAATGGGACAAACTGTTAGTTATAGAGGGAACAATTTTTTTCATGTTTGGATAGCTGAAATGTTTTTATATATTTTATATATTTTTTCCTAATGAATTATATAACATTGACAATATTATTACACAAAGTATGACGACGGATGGCGCTAGTGTTTGCCTGTTTTTAAGTATCAATATTAATTTAATTAATATTATTATCAATTTAATTAATATTACAAATTGATTTAATTATAAATACAATATTATTGTTAATATTACTAGATGTTATAATTAAACAAATTCATCAAACACAAAATTGTTAAATGTTTTGTTAGGTTATAGAACAACATGACATTTCATATTCTTTTAAAGGTGACTCAAAGGTGACAGCTGCAGACGCGCGTATCTCCTTTTTAAAATCAGGCGACCAATCAAATTCTTAGTACCTAACGCGTCATACCCAATTAGTAATAAATTCTACACAAATGGTTAGAAATTTCTACAAAATTATTTCCGATGCTTTAAATACAGATACTTATAATTAAAAAAAAAGAAAAAAAAAACTGTGAGCTAAATGACGTGATAATAGTTCGACCGGTACTTTAAGGTTCATCTTCTAGTCCAGAATTAGCTTGTACCAATATTCTTTACTTTTGGCACAATGAAAAACAACTTCGTGAATAACAAGTGCGTACAGTAAATCTACTTTACAAGACATACAAGAAAGATCTGATGTGGCCAACACATTACCTTCAGTAAATTATATGTACCTATTTAGTACAAATACCACACCAAAAGTTCCTTGGAAAAGATTATACATATCCAGTAAAATTGTAACACGAATATGTACTATTTTCTACAAATTCCATACCGAAAGTTCCTTGGAAAAGATTCTATAAATTGGCATCTGTCAATTAGAATTATTTGAATATATCTGCTGGCTCACCACCCAATATTTGATCAAAGACAATACCTTCCTTACCTAAAGGTGACGGAAGGTAAAAATGTATAGAGCTTAGGGATGCAATGGATAGGTAATAGATTTAAAACTGTTATTACTAATAAAGGCGATGTAACTCAATATTAAATGATGGAATGGTTCAATAAGAAATTCAGTTTTTGCAAGATTACAATCTGTAATTTATCGTAGTCGACACATATTTGTAGATATTTCTCATCATTTGCGTAGGTTTTATAATTTGTTTGTTGGAAAACTGACCAAACTATTATGAGTTTGGGCTAGTATGTATTATGATATTTGTCTAAGACAGTAATCTGTTAAAAATGTAGGAGACATTCTGATATATGTATTTATATTTGTTTTCCATATCTAGTAAATGTTATATCCGTTTGTAAGCATTTGAAAATAATCTGTAAAAGTAATCCATGAATCAAAGGCTTGCTTCTCGGTTCTCGGTTCTCTGTTCTCACTGGCGTATTTAGATATGAGCAAAGCAAAGCGAGAACAATAAATATTTACTTCTGACGATGTTGTTTTCATTACTCGCTAGACATTTACGGTCAATTGCACTTTCTGGAACGAGGGAAATTATATTTAAATTAAGCGTGGATGATGTAACAACGTTTGTTTCTTTTTGATGTATTAAACTCTGTACGCAGATGCAAGATAAGCGCCTTTTATTCTAACACATGTAAAAAATGAATGATTAATTATTTTGTAATTAATTTCAGCATTTCCCTGTAATTTAATTATTAATTCTACTTAAATAAGATCGCATAATTGATAGGAACTTTTTATATTAATAAAACATGACTTACAACTTGCAAAAATACGCGATTCAAACGAGTTCGTATAAAAATGAATAACTCTGGTTTTATTTATAGTTTAAAAATTTATAAACGTGCGCTTTACTCGCTTTACAACGACAATTTATTTTTAAATACAGTTTTATATAATATATGTTGGTTTTCAAACTTGTATTACGGTTTACAATGCGTCAGACCGGATTTTTACTACAATTTTCATAAAACTAGAAATTATTTTTACAAAAAGTTGTTTAAAGTTTTCACTGGCTGTAATATATACACTCGTGCTATAAATTATCAAAAGTGTACTGTTTTGCACAAAAATATGCATAATTGCAGAATAAAAATATAATATATGCACTTTTTATCATAACAACATTATAATAAATATATAAACAAACAAAAATGTTTTGCAGCAATTTTTATAAACATATTTTAAATCCCTGCATAATTACTGCAATTAATAATAAATACATAAACACCTACGTTCGAATAAAATATTGGGTTGATGCATAAAGACTTTTTGGTGCCTTGGAAAACAATTTGTTTTGCATTATGTCAATGTTGCTTTAATGTTATACTATTGTTTATTTATATTTATAATCTTTGAATTTGCAAATTTGAGCAAAAAATGTGTAAACAGGGCAGTATACCATAGTCAAATTTTAACTATCTTAAATAAGAAGACGAAAATATACATAAATTAATTAGTATTAGTGAAAATAAATTGTTTAAATATTGATTAGGTCGCAAACTACAAGCGATTGAAGTTGATTACTAATTGGGCATGACGCATTAAGACATAAGAATTTGATTAGTCGCCTGATTTTAAAAAGGAAATTCGCGCGTCTGCTGCGGTCACCTTTAACAGATTATGAACTGTCACGTTGATGTATAACCTAACAAAAAATTAACAATTTTGTGTTTGATGAATTTGTTTAATTATAATATCTAGTAATATTATCAATAATAATGTATTTATAGTTAAATCAATTTGTAATATTAATTAAATTAATAATAATGTCAGAAATTTGAAATATTGAAACATCAAAACAAACACTAGGGCCATACTTTGTGTCATAATATTGTCAAACTGTTTCAATGTTCTCTAATTTATTAGGGAAAAAATGCTTATTATTTATGTTTAATAATAATTTCTTCGAGAATATAACGTATAATATTTCAGCTACGCAAACATGAAAAAAATTGTCACCTCTATAACTAACAGTTTGTCGATCACTGGTCAGTACCTTCTACGTCACGCACCAAATTCTTAAACTTTAAAAATTCATATCTTGTTTATTACGTAAAATTTTTAATTCGCATTTGCACTAAAATTCTTATTTCAACCTATTCTTACAGAAAAAAAAAATGGTATAGGACTCTATTATTGTCAAAAGAAAATGGAGTGCCAATTGGAAAAAGCGAGCATTTCCGACATATCCTTTTATTTACAGAAAGAGCGCTATTAAGGAAAGTACAGGACAAAAATGGTTCTCTCATTTCAACAATGGTCAATTTGACATAACGACTTCTTCATTTCCAAACCACCGTAAACAATGGAGGACAATTATATTCTTTATTAGATATTCCTAGTTCTGTGGAGAACTTAATCACAGACTAAAACTCCCTTCTCTGCAATATCTCGAAGACGTCGAAGAGATAATGCCAATATTTTTGAAGTATGAGCTTATAGCAGTAAAGAATGTATAACATCCAACTTTTTAATGTATTTCAGTGTTGTATTATTTCGCTGCAATGCTGGGATTAAAATAATCAATTCCAGAAAGCCATTTGACGACATATTATTCTGTCGCTTGCAAACAACTATTTATATAATTTTGAGAAATTCGTTTTAGTGCTACAATAAAACCGTGTTCACTATGCTAAACATAAATGCAAACGTTCGAGATTCAGACCTATTTGTACTTATAATAAGCTCCGCAATTTTCAACACGCAATCGTGTAATAAATAAGAAAAGAAATTATACATATTATATTTGTAAATTTGTATTAATTCGTTATAAATTTCTTGTAAAGTATTCAATAATTTTCAAAAGAATGGTAGAAGAACAGAACAATATTTAAAAAAATATAATACATTACTTATAACATATACATATAACAAAAATTTTGAGAAAAATTTTACGCTATTAATTTTATTACTAAATAAGGTCTAATCTTGTCACTGGACATAATAAATAAATAATAGTTGTTTTATTTATTTATATATAAGTACCACGTTAAAATTGCCAGCAAAAGTTTTGAAAGATGTTATACATACTTGAAACACGCAAATCTATCTAATACGTTGGTTGGACAGATAGCCGAAACGTAAAATTGTTAGCGTTTTTTAGGGTCAAAATATTGGACAGACGACTATTTACATAAGTACCGAACTATACAGGAATGTGAAGAAAGTGTAGTGTGAATTAATTTACCAAAAAGTTAGCGATCCGAACTTTTGCCCCCAAATTGAATCAGCAGACTCATTCGAAATGCTCAAGACAAAGTTAGAACGTCATCGAGCAAATTAACTAGACAATTTAGAATTTTAGAAATGATTGTTATCAGAACTTTGGTCAAAATGTCAAAAAAAAATAATGTAACCAGACTACAGCCCAGCTTTTAAAAATTAAAAATCCAACATTTTATTTAAAAAAAAAAGAAACAAAGAGAATATAATCCCACAAATATTTCATAGGCGCGACTGATTAAAGACTTTTGGCCATTTTTTAGCACAAAAGCATACAATAATGGCTGGAAATAACAAAACGAACAAAAATTAAAGACAAGAATTATTTCTGACGATCCGGGAAGTAGATTTCACATCGTCCAGAGACCAGTGTTGTATAAAATACTTGAAAAGACGTATTTCAAATAGAAAATACAAATTGCTAAATAAAAGTATTTCATGTATTTGGTAAAATACAATTATTTTATTAGTATTTCAAATATACCAATATTTCAAATACTTTCAAGTATTTCAAATACTTTTACTTTTAATTATTTGAAAACAAATAAGATATGTTAAGGTATTGTAAAAATGTTTTTTGCGTTCAACTTAATCGCGTAATTTTATTAATATGAAGAAGAAACTCGTACATTATTATAGGCAAGTGTTTATTTAAGAAAAATATTAGAGAATTATTTCATGTTATATTACTACAAGACTACACACGACGGAGGATTTCTATTTCAAATACATAAATCTATTTCAAATACTTGAGTATTTGAAATACAAAAACGTATTTCAAATAAAAAGAGTATCTCAAATATTGAAAAATAGTATTTCATACAAATAATAGTATTTTAATGTATTAAAATATAAAAAACTTGTGAAAAGTATTTGTACTAAAAATACAAAATACTTTTATTTTTATGTATTTCAAATAATTACTTAAAATACTTTATCTAATTCAAATACTTATTTCAATTACATATATTTCAAATACTATACAACACTGCCAGAGACAAATGAAACGAGGTATTAAAAAACTGCATTGCATTGAAAATAATGATCAATTATCAGTGTTATAATATTTATTTATGCAACAAAAGTGTAAACACAAGCTTTATGACATGAGGTCAAGTTATTGACAGAATGTCATAAAGCTTCTTACACTTGAGTTGCATATAATACTTTTTATATGACATTCCTGAAACATATTAGAAATTTAACAGACAACAATTTCAACACACTATATATCGAGTACACATTTGACAGATAACAGATGTGGTGATCTGAAGTTGGATACTGCAATTTTTGCCGTTGTCTATCAGTATTACCAACATGAATGTACTGAAAAAATTAATTTAGGTAAGACAACTTAAATGCCATACGTGTATTGATTGTGGTAGCTCTGTAATGTGTAAAGTAAATAAAATATGAAAATCGTTTACCACACTGTCTGGAGTAGGTAAAGTATGAACTTTACACATCGGAGTATAAAAAATTAAATTTATTATTTCCTTAGTTTATTGGAATAACCCTTTGTGTCAACGTTTCAATAAAAAAATTCTTACTACTTGATGAAGAGGAGTAAATTTTTCTCGAAACTTTTGTTACATGCGTTAAATATATTAAGTAATAAAATAGGAGAAATATCTCTAATTTTTAACATTTCGACCAAATTTTAACATTCCGGAAGCCTGCCCAAAATTTTCCAATCATTCGCATTATCCCCAATCAATTAGTACTATTTTTCTCCAGAGACGTATTAAACTCGTTTCGCTATATGCTCCTCGCACAGGGCCGGCTCAAATGGAGTGAAAAATCTTCCCGGAAACGCGTGTCCATTCCAGCCGGAAGTCCCGCTCCGGATTTATGGCCGGCGCTCCGGGTTGATTTAGATGCTGTATTGTTTTTGCACCAAAGATTTAAACTTGAAATTATGAGAGTGGAACTATTGTAAATATTTTTTAGAACAAAAGTTAGGATTTATAGTAGAAAATACTTGTGATTGTTCGATTTACATTGTATTGTGTCGGACTTATTTATAGTTATTCAAATTTTTGCGCATCGTTAGCTTGGATAGCTGAAAACAGTTTGTGAAGCGAAACTTTTAAAATAAATTTCACACCGAATATAAAGGACAATATATTTTCAATTTTTCTATACGCTACGAATAACTGTAGACAATAATTTGTACCAGGCAAAACTATTACGAGGACTGTTGAAAGTTTTTAGTAGTAGGCCTTCTTGTATGCCATCTTATTTCTTCAAATGTTCTCTTGAGATTTATTAGTAATAGTTTTGTTCAGACCTAATTAACTCACAAATAGCATTTATTTATTCTTATTAGAAGAAGAGTAAACGATAATCAAAATGTGCCATGATTTTGTACGACTTCAGAAGAAATTTAAAGTTTGAGCAATGTTATCAAAATTTGGTGGCGACTTTTGGTGATAGTGCCCATCATTATCAACCGTTAGTTATAAGTATTGTGAATATAAATGTGCTAGTTAGAAGATAATTCCAGAACAGGACGATTTACAGAAGTTATTTGCTTAGAAAACATTAAGGCTGATGAAAAGTTAATAAAGGAAAACTGAAATATTATATATCGAAAGATTCAGAAGGGTCAGCAGTCAGCACATTGGATCCTTCTTCGCAGATAATATTTGTATATTTTATATTGTTTATTTAACAATATTACATTAAAATATTTATAGCACGCCAGTTTAACAAAAAGCATATAATATATCACATTACATATTTAAAATTTATTCTTCAATAGAGTAATAGCTATTTCTTAATAAATATTGTTTTAAGATTACTTTAAATGGAGTCCTATACCATTTTTCTTTTATTTTATTTTTTTTCTGTAAAAACAGGATAAAATAAGAATTTTAGTGCAACGCGACTCAAAAATTTTACGTAATAAGCGAAATATGAATTTTTAAAGTTTAAGAATTTGTGCGTGACGTAGCAGGTACTAACAAATGATCGATAAACAATGGGACAAACTGTTAGTTATAGAGGGAACAATTTTTTTCATGTTTCCATAACTGAAATGTTTATATATAAAAACTTATACGTTATATTCATGAAGAAATTATTATTAAGTATAAATATCGTAAATAATAAGCATTTTTTTCCTAATAAATTATAGAACATTGAAACAGTTTGACAATATTATTACACGAAGTATGACGACGGATGGCGCTAGTGTTGGCTGTTTTGAAGTTTCAATATTAATTTAATTAATATTATTATTAATTTAATTCATATTACAAATTGATTTAATAATAAATATACTATTATTGTAAATATTACTAGATGTTATAATTAAACAAATTCATCAAACACAAAATTGTTAAATGTTTTGTTAGGTTATAGAACAACATGACATTTCATATTCTTTTAAAGGTGACAGCTGAAGACGCGCGAATCTCCTTTTTAAAATCAGGCGACCAATCAAATTTTTAGTCCTAACGCGTCATAGCCAATTAGTAATCAGCTTCAATGGATTATAGTTTGTGACCTAGTCAATATTTAAAGAAATTTTTTTCACTAATACTCATTAATTTATGTATATTTTCGTCTTCTTATTTAAGATAGTTAAAATATGACTATGATATAGGACCCCTATTTATTTTCATTAAGAAATTTGACATTTTCGGCAGAACATTGTACAAATCAAAATTTAAAGATTTTTTCCGGCTTTTCTGAATTTAAATTTAAGCTTACGTAAAAAAGAAGCTGAAGAAGATTTTCTCCTATGTATTTCTAAAATATGAGAGTATACCTATATAAAGTGTGGGAAGTGACGTGATTTCGAAATCAATAAAATATTGTTTCCATGACTCTCTAGGATATAAGTTACACATACATAGTTCTGATTGTTTTCTTTTGTAGTCTAATTTTTTTATAACATTAGGTGTATTACCCCACAATATAACTCCATAAGTTAAAATTGAGTGAAAAAAGCAAAATATTTACGTTAAACTCAAAGTAGAGAAATTAATTAAATATTTTAATCTTCTAAGAAGAAAAAAAAAGCTATTTTTTTTTACTAATATTTATAATTGTAGATTACTACTAAGTGAATCATCATAGTTAATCCATATAGAGTTGCTGAGTTTCCTTTTTGAATTTTATTATCAGTGGAGAGTTTTTGTTTTATTAAGCAACAGATTATTTTGCATCAACATCCTGATGATAAGAAGCTGATAAGGAGGTGGTTACTACTTCTGCTAAGTCCGAAACAAAAACAGGCAAGTGTGAAATGGTGCAGATTTATGATGAGAAGTTTGACGGATAGCGAGTATGATCCCGAAACCAAAAATCAATCCAGTGCTTGGATCATTGAAATTAAAAAGAAAATATTCGGAACTGCAGTCTATCCGCTTTTATTGATTTCAAACCAACGTTTCGATCATAACTATGATTCTCTTCAGGGTTAAATCAAGTCAGACTACCGTAGTTTTATAAAATTTGTACATTCTATCTGTTCCGTTTATTTTATATTTATATAAAAAATAGTTTTCATCACTATTGTAACTGTGTGTATTTCACATATTAATCATCGATGTTTGTCAACGGTTGTTACAAATATTTCATCATTTTTACCTTCCGTCACCTTTAGGTAAGGGAGGTATTGTCTTTGGTCAAAAAATTCGGTGGTGTTCTTAATGAATAAGCACGTTTTAAGGTCACTACAATACGATTTTACTGGTTTTACGATGATGTCTGCATGTGTGTTTGTGTGTCCGTGTGTGTCTGTGTGTGTGTCTGTGTGTGTCTGTGTGTGTCTGTGTGTGTGTGTGTGTGTGTGTGTGTGTGTGTGTGTGTGTGTGTGTGTGTGTGTGACAAAATTTTCTCCGACGATAACTCCAAAACTACAATTCTAAAAATTATGGAGGTAGATACAGGAAAGTAAGAATTCTTCGGACTTGCAGTCAATTAATAAAATTTATTCACGCCGACGTTTCGACTATACAATAGTCTTCTTCAGGGCTAGAATGGTCTAGTCTAGCCCTGAAGAAGACTATTGTATAGTCGAAACAGTTTTTCTTGAAAAATCACAGTTAAATATCATTTTCGAAATTTTATGTGATTATCAATAGAAAGAATATCTTATTCTCTATACGGTTCGATTATACATTTTCCTTCATATTCAATAGATATAGGGTTATAGAGAGATTAACTTTCTAAAATCAGTCAGCTTTGCAAAAATTATGAAAACAACAGATATATTCAAAAAAATCTAACTGACAAAAATTGAAATTAAAAGTTGCTGATTTACAAAGCTAAGAAGAAGATTCCTATTATTATTATTCTCTGTAACCATTTTAGTACATTTCGGTGTAAGGTAAGCTAAGAAGAAGATTCCAACAATGAAATTTTCGTTGTATTTTGAAATATAAAGAAGTGTATTTTGGCAAGGGATGAATACTTTGAAAAACTATAAAATTGCAGAACAGCCCTGGTACTTAAACATAAACTGTAAGCTTCCTCGTAATTTGCGTTTCGTTTAAATTAGTGTCTATAATCCTCTAAATTCGTGTTGAAAACGTTTTGTGTGTTAAAAATCGGTGTCACTCTATCTAGAATGTAGTGTAAGTGTGGTGATAATGATCTGGTTTACGATTGAGTGAGTGAGTGTGGAACACGACAGTGCTCATCAGATTGTCGCGTGCTTGGTGCAACGTTTACACGCCTTTAAAAGATTTACGAGCGTACCGAGACCGACGCTCAACGACGCCACAGACGCTCCAAGTCCAAACGCCAAAATAGACGACGATTCAACTACCTGATGCATGCCCTACCATCACCAACGTTCAGGAAGAGATAGATCCTTCACTAAAGAAGGTTTACGAGAGTTCTACAGAGGATTTTTTAACATTTTTTTAAAATACATCCGTGATCGTTCTTTTTTACATATCTCTAACCACTCGTAAACGTATGGTTAAATGAAGCAAAGATCTAGGAAGTTTAGTAACTCGGAATAACAATTGTAAGGAAGAAATTAGGAGTAGAATTGCTTAGGGAAAGGTAGCATACAGTAAAATAACATATGTAACAAAAGTTTTAAGAAAAAGTTAAACCTATTCATCAAATAAAACGATTTTTTACCTCCCGCTACCCTTGGTAAGGGAGGTATAGGGATCGTGCTAAAAATCTCATATCGAGATTTTAGTAAATGACCACGTTTTAAGGTCCCTAGAATCCATTTTTAACATTTTCACGATGATGACTGCATGTGTGTGTGTGTATGTATATGTGTGTGTGTGTGTATAGGGATTTTGTCTTCGCTCTAACGCAAATACTATCATTCAAAAAATTCTGAAACCTAGTATTTCTATCCTATTCTAATATGAAAAGAAGCCATTAGATTTTGGTGTAAATCGGATAACCGGAAATGGCACTTTACCTGAAGCTCATAGTGGTTTTCCTTCAAAAAATACCATTAAATGCCATTTTTCGAATTTTATTTTATGTAAATTAAAGATTATTGAATTTTCTACAGGAATACATTAATACTTTTTCTATATATTTTACAGATAAATTTAAAAATAATTTTTTTTATTAATCGCGAAGCCTAAGATAAAAACTATTCCTTTGTTACACAGTTCATTTTTCAATGAATGTAACTGACAGTAAATGTCACTGTCAGAAAACTTATCACTTCAAATTAATAATAATGGCATTTTAAAAAGAAAATAGTAAATAAAGCAATAATTTTCTGCAATGGAACAGTTTGCAGCGTTAGTAAATACGTAGGTAGGTATCTATTTAAATTAATAAAAATTAAATAGCGGGAGGTTTTGTGTTGGCCACATCAGATTTTTTTATAGAAATGTTGACATACGGGGTTGTTCCTATAAACTAAGGAGATAAGAAATCTAATTTTAAAACACTTACAAGGACCCATTATCTTCAATGCGCCGCGGTTTTTTTAATACCTTGTCCCATTTGTCTCTGAACGATATTAAATCTATTTCGGGCATCGTCAGAAATATTCTCGTCTGTCACTGTTGTCCATTTTAGTATTCCCAGGTATAAACATTCAAAGATTTGCAAGATTTATTAAAATTTTCTGACCCGTAATTCTTGTAGAATATTAAAAATTGTAGTAAAACATAAAATATTGTATGCATCTCATGTATTACTTGATATTTATAGCCCTCGGGCAATTTATAAACCTTCGAGCCGCAGACCCTTGGCTTCATAAACAATCGCCTCGGCGGGCATAAACATCTTCGTAACACCCTTAGTACCTACATAAAATATTATTCTATCCAAAGTTCTGGAAACAATTAACTTTTAAATTATAAATTGTCGAGTTAATTTGCGCGATGACGTTCTGACTTTTTTGAGCACTTTGAAGTTCGGGTCGCCCATTTTTTGATAATATACATACTACTACTGCACCTTCTTCACATTCCCATAATGTTCGGTAAATAGTCGTCTGTCAAATATTTTGATCCCCAAAAACGATAATAATTTCATGTTTCGGCCAGGGCATCGAACCCGCCAAAAACTGGGTTCGGTTTAGGTTCAAGTTAATTTGTTTTTTTAGAAAGGATTCGGGTGCAGTTCTGGTTAAAGCATTAATAAAATTTGCGGTTTTGTTCGGGGTTCAGGTTCGGTTCGACTTAATGAAAATTGAATTAAAGTTTTTTTGAATGACAAACATAAAAATAATTTAAAATGAAAAAATATTTTTAATATTTTTTTACATATTCAAACATTTAAATTTACCGCGATAAAAACAGTTCAATATAGTTATTTTATTTAAATATTAATTCTGTCTGTTAACTGTTCATTCATTTGTTTCTCTGGTTTATTCTTGCATTAATGTATTAGTACCTACGCGTGCTAGCGTCAGTCCTCAGTTCCCAATGTTTTTGTGACGTGAAATGAGTGTTTTTCTTGCTATTTACGAATAATTTGAACGTTTTATTTATTATTATATATTTTATCAAGTGTTTCATGTGTTATTTATACTATATTTGTTTATTTAATAGTGAAATGTGGTTATGATCCGTGATCCGTAGCTTGCAGTCCTAGGAAAGAAGCAAAGGCGGACTTTGTAAAGGTTAGATATTGTATTTTGTTTTAAAATTTGTTTATTATAAATGTTTTCATAAAAATAACAATATTTCCATAGCTTATTGCATTTCAAACTATATATTTTTAATGTAACAAAAGGTTAGGTTAGGTTACATTGACACAAAAATACGTGGCAGTAGGTATACGATAATAGTTTAATGAATGTTTGGAGAGACTATAATATATTTTGTTTTAATTCAGAATTAAAAGCATTATTTGGTATATTAAACAAGAAAAATAGACAAACACACAATTATTTTATTTACTTGTAATTATTGAAAGTATTCATAATTTTATTACAACAAAATTCCGTACGATAATAAAAACATTAAAATTATAAACCAGGTTTTTTGAATGACAAACAAATAAAAATAATTTATAATGAAAGCCGCAATTTTCGAATTTTAATATCCGGTTCGTTTCCAACTCGGGTTCAATTGAAAAATATATCTGAGGTTCGGTTCTGGGTTTGGATTCGGTAAAATATTACAGTTAGGTTCCGGTTTTGTTTCGGTTCAGGTTCGGGTTCGAAGCCCTGGTTTCGGCTATCTGTCCAACTTACCTAAAGATATATATTTTAAGTTTGTATAACATCTTTCAAACCTATTTCTGACAATTTTAATATGTTATGTTATAAAACAAGTATTAATATATTTATTATGTCCAGTGACAACTAGATTAAAACTTATATAGTAATGAAATTTGGAGCGTAAGATTTATCTCAAAACTTTTGTTACATACGACACACGAACTATTAAAAGCAAGGCGCATTAATATATAACTGCAAGGAGAATATAATTCATTAGTCACGTGACATGTTTTCCGCCAATCAACATACAGAATTTCCCTATGTACATGTCTATCACAGCGATGATAAAAAACAAAGAAATTATTACCTTATTTGCATTCGTTACTAAGGGATTTGTTTTCTTTATTTACAACATTGACAGTTAATTTTAACAAAAATTCATTATATCCTCTCATTAAATATAAGCTCGTGATATGATTAATAATCGAAGATATTGCGTATGAAAATGTATTTGTTACACTTTTATAAATATGTTTGTGTTTATTATCTCAGGTATCCCTTATTATTGTCATAGGTGGTTGATGTATATGATTGTTCGTTTATTTCTTTGTGTGATACAGAACATTTGTAATTCCTTCATCCAAACAAAACAGAATGATTAGGATTTTTTTAATTTGAAAACGCAGACTACGTCATAAGCGGCAACAAGCAATTCGCATCTATAATTGAATAACCGGCCCCGTTTTCATTAGTTTTTTAAACACAAATCAACGTGGCTGTCCCCAGGCGTCCCGACGTCCGGCGTCCCAGCGTGACGTCACAGCGGGGACCATTCATCCATTTAGACTAGGCCTACTGAGATTCTACACAACTAATAGCATCATAGATTTTTTACTCTTATTTTTAATTATTGTTTGCAAAGCTCAATAGTGCTTTGAAATCCCTAACTATTAACTAATAAATACAGTGTTCCTATTGCAAGCTGTACAGTAGGTCCTTGCCAAAAAAACAAGTAAAAATATATTGAAATAGAGTTATATTTATATTTTAAAATATATAGAGGTATATATCATTTTGCGTCCGATAAAAATTTTGAATAAAAATAATATATTAACCAGAATCACATTTTGATTTATTTTTTATTACAGAATATTTTCCGTAATAAACTTTATATTTTTGCATAGTAATATCGCGTTACAATTTTATTAGCTATAATTTATATAAAACTGAAAATTATTTAATTTGAAATTTAATACTAATTTCATTATATAGCTTATTTTTAGGGCTCTATTTATATTCAAATATACATACGCCAGTACAACATCTGTCACAGAAGTTTCCGAAAAAAAAATAAAAAAACGATACTGTGGTTTAAGCAGTGGCGGATCTATGGGGGAGCGTGAAGGAGGTAATTACCCCCACCCCCACTAAAAAAAATTAAAATGTATATTGGAAAAAAATGCAAAAAAAAACTGTAGTTTTCTCAAGGAAAGACGAGAATCAAAATATTGCAGTTTAAAAATACCGGAAATATTAAGACGAACGTTAAAACTGCACATTTTTTGATTATTAAGAAAAGGGATAATCGTGCTCTAAGAGAACTTATGGATAATCGCTGAGTTTCTATCCCAGATTTGTCTTTTTAATCTAGGAAACGAAAAAATCTCTTCTCAAACAAAAACAACGCAAGTCCGATTTTTACTCCCAGGACTCAATTTTTATAATCTTTGCAAAAATTACGAAATTTTGTGTTTAATTATTTTAAAGATGCGGTTTCTTTACATAATTTTGTCTTATGATTTCAATTTTAAAGGAAACTGACCTTTAAGAATTCCGTTAGTGAAGACTAGAATTGTACATAATACCACTAGAATACTATGTGGCATTTAAAATGATGTTAGTATTCAGGGATGTATTTAAAAATTTTAATACCGCGAACTATGATTCGTTTATTTCAGGTACAAGAAACTCTTGAGTCGAAACCACTGTTAGATAAAATTAAAAATAATCCTATTTCGTCAACCAAAATATATTAAAATTTAAAATATTTTGTTAAAATCAAACTAAACGAAATATGTTTAAAATATTTTAAATGCACCCCTGTTACGTTATTCTGCTATTATGAAGGTACCGTAGTCATCCGTTTATTTTCAGCAAGATATTTCTGGGATTTCATAATCCATAATGGGTACTTGCAAAAATTCTCAAATCCTACGGCAAAGTAATGAAAAAAAAAACACATCTATAAAATAATAAGGTAACTTTCATTTGCTAGCTCTACTATAAGTACGTTAGGAGTACAAATGGTATTTTTTTGCGTCCAAACACTGCGTTCTTGATCGGGCATAGTGGCTTGTCGCTGAGTCGTTTACATGAATTATTGATGACCCAAATTACAAAAGGCCCCACAATAATAAAAAGTTTGAAGATTTCTGTCTTCTATCTTTAAGGTGTAAATCAGAGTTGTAATGGAGAATTGAAACGATAGTAATAACAAATAAATGTGAATAAAAAACGTGAAATAATAAGCGAGAATGATTGCGTTGGTTATTTGGGATTTTAGTTTGCAGGGTTATATTTCATAATTTATCAATAGCCGGTTTAAACCGGGCATTAGAGAATGAAAAACATCCATCGCGTAAAGCACTTATTAAAATTTATCCCTCACAGTACTCATACAGTATCTATATCTAGCTGATGGATAAACAATTTTTCTCATTCGCAAAAACTGTTGAAAAAAAGAGAAAATTACATTTTAGTATCTCTTCCCAATCCCATTGCTGGCCAATCCGGGCTAAAATAATCGAAATAATTATATCAGCGAATAAAAATCAAATCAAATTAAATCGGAATCAGAGTTGGCTGGGACTGGGATCGAATAACAAATGCCCCGTATCACAAAACAGTGTATCGGCGTCAGCCCGTAATACGAAAATCATCCGCAGATTGACATTCGCAACGATACGGAATTATGGATATTAAACAGCCGACACTGCGGTTGCGGACGGTAAACCAGAACCGGGCGCCGAACACGGGGAATTTCACTGGGGGCACCGTATTACACCCCCAATTATAACACACGGAAGGGAAACACACTTTTGCTGAAACACTTTTTCGTTTGGTCCTTCTCCAACGAATAAATAATTGCAAGTACACTGCTCGTCATAAAGAGTAACACCTAGAAGGAATTGAGATAGGCAATTCCCCTTATAGTTGTATTTAGGAACTACTGTTGCCTTTAAAAGATCAGATTTTCAAGCAAATCGAATGTCGCATTTTTACTTGATGATTCGCTAAGACAAGTATAGTTTGAATTGACTATATTAGCTCATGTTTGAATTAAATTTGGTTAGCTGTTGATAAATGTTTACACCCTGTTCTGAAGGTGCCATGTAGTCTCGCAGACGTATTCGACAACTTTTGAATCGAAACTGAAGGAATATTGTAAGAGTATGGAGATTGTGGCAAATGAAACATCAAACTACAAGAAGAATAGAGTCGGGACAGTTACAGAGTACTTCAGCGTGAAAATTGCTATTTATTGCGTATGACTTTGCTCTAATTTTGCAATGGAGATTAGCAACATGAGTTCTAATGTGCGCTGGTACTTTTTCGAACCGGTTAATTAATTTTAAACTACAGGCACTCCGTCCACTTTTACGCCTTCCGCTGACTCCAATACACCGTCAAAATCAACTAGAGTGGTAGCGTGAACGAGAAGACAATGGTTAGTGCATTGGCATTCAATTGTGTTTTCTGACGAATTCAGACTTACTTTGTTCCATTGCGATGGCCGTGCTTTCATTAGACGACGTCCTATCGAACGATATCAGGAGCACAATATTTGTATTCGCCATACCGTCCTTACTAGATGGATAATGGTTTCGGGTGCAAGATGCGGAAGCGTGCCATTTTTAAATCGTTTACATTTGAACAAGATAATGCCCGTCTTCACATTACTGGTGACGTACAGGCTTATTTTAATCACAACAATATTGCTTAACTCCCATGTCGTCTATTAAACATAATGGGATATGGGATATGATAGGTCGACAGGTGCAACGAAACTTCCAAAATATTGTGAATGTAGATGAGATGTAGAATAATGTAGAAAAGGCATGGTCATCCAAATATTATTTGAGTTGATGTTCCGCAGAAAAGCAGCTGATATTAGAAAAATGTACTCGTATTATTGGTCGATAAAAATGTTTCATTTTTAATCGTTCATTGAGAATACAATAATAAACAAGTACTCCCTTCTTATTTTTTTATTATTCTAAATGAAAGTTCGTTTAATTTTGAAGCAAGTCGTAGTATTAAAAAGTCATAGTTGTTTTTAGTTTAAATGCATTTGATTTTTAGCAAAACCATTGCTATCTTTCTCGCACCAGTCTTTATAGCATGCAAATTCAAATATCTCACAAAGTACGAGTATATATTCAAAAAATATTTTTTTATAACTTAATCGTTATTTTTTTACTAGTACCTAGAGTATAAAGTCTACATTTTATTATGTTTTATTATGGTGGAGGACCCCATTAAAGATAAATTAATAATATTGTGCAAAAGTTTGGTATTTTTTCAGCATTTATTTGTAATAAAAAACATTTGATTCATCAAATTTTCGATGAGAAAAAAATCTGTGGTCCACCACCGAAGCTTCTTTTTCGTATTTCTTTCCTTTCCCTGTTTCGTGGTGTTTGCACCCTCCCGCACTGGTGGCAATAATTTGAGGTTTTCATTATCATATAAATATGTAATTTATGTCCGCGTCGGGTCCGATCGCTGCGATACACCCATCGGGTTTAATCTGCGCCCGATGGCATCCGAAGGGGTGGTCGGGTGAGTTCGGCTGCGGAATAATCCTTCACTGCACCCCCTACACAACACTAGGCCTAGACATACAGCCAATTTATATCGAAGCCCGGAATTTACTCAAATGCTGCAACTCGAATAGGATTGCGGCAGATACAGATACCATGCTGGATGATTCTAATCAGATGGTTTACACGGTAATCACAACCGGAGGGACAGAGGATGGGGGTCAGAAAGTGAAGGACTGGGATAACGGACCTGATGACAAACCAACAGTTAAGAACTGAACAAACATCGATTTCATGTATAACAAAATAATACACTTTACCCATCTTTCTTTCCACTTCTTAAAAGCTTTAAACTAATCTCTACTCAGTGCATCCTGTCTGAAACCAGAACTGCAACTAACAAGACGCTTAATGTGGGATAAAACGTTGAAGCCAGAAAATAAAGCAAGGAGTATCCCTCCAGCCACTGGACTCTGCCGTATCGCCTGGCGATCGCCTGACGTAAAAATCACGTCACGTGATCGCCAAGCAATATGGCAAGCACTACCGAAATGTGAGAATCATTTTTAAGTCAAGCGATCGCCGGGCAATATAGCACTGACCAGAAATGGCCCATTTGGAAAATTTTAAATCACCTACGAAGTCAAGTAGGAAAATGTGGAGTAAACATGTGCAACTGAGGTACCAAGAAGAACCCACTTTATGCCATTGTGGCCAAGAACAAACAATGGCCCTCCTAATCACCTGTGCCAATTTAAAAGAGGAATGCACGAAAGAAGATCTGGCTAAGACTACACCAGCTACTCTAAAATGTGCAATTTTCTGGGTGAATAAAATTTAACTAGGCAATTTCTCTGCCAGATTTTGCGGTCGGTTTTTCCTCTAGCATGAAGAAGAGAATCTTCCGAGAAGATGCATATTTGATATTTGTCGTCTTAGTTAATGTCGGGCGATGCGTCAGTACTAGAAAATTATATAATTATCAAATTTGACGATGTTTATTTGTATGTGTGTATTTGATTTATTGCATACATACATTCATAACATAACAAACTAGAAATTAATAATAAAAACAACAAGAACTCAGCTGACTCACTCCATTCTCGTTAATGTGGTCCGGAGTAGGTATTTCGCTACCGAAAATAGGTCTCTTTAATATGTAAGGAGTGAGCAATATTTGTTGTATGGTTAGTAAAACTGTTATGTATCATATTATTTATTTTTAATAATTACCTATACTCGTATATGTAGAATGTGGTTTGGACACGGAAAATAAATAAATAATTTTCTTATTCTCAATCATTCTAGCGTTGCCATCGTTTTCTAGGGACACTAGCAGATGTGGAGAGAGCACCACATATGTGTGGTGGGGCAATGAATATATAAAGAGAATATTTTGCGATTTAATTTTTTTTGGTTTGCGCGTAATTAAATATAGCGAGTTAAAACTATGTTTGCGATAACAACTTTTCACAACAAACTTTCTGACTTCATAATGAAATAATAATTCCCCAAATTTATATTTTTAACAGTTCCCGCAATTACAAATGCACATTAAACAATTAAAACAAAATTAACCCCGAAATAAACTAATATAAATTCACAGTTCGTTATTAAATTAATAATTAAACATGTGCATGAAGAACTCATTTCATTAGCAGCTCTATTAAACCGAAAAACAAAAAACGCACGAACCACATGTGTGAAAACATTTAACGAGGAGCAAAAGTTACGCAAACTATCTCTTGGCGGTAAAACATCCGAGCATCGAGCGAGGCGAGGTGCGATGTTGTTTTGTTTTCCTGCTTCCTCCCACCACCGAGACTCACGCGCCCGCCAGAGTTCTCGCCGCGTGAAATTTCACGTTCCCTTTCATTTGTTTAACAAAACGAACGAAACGACACGAAACACGAAGCGAGTGAGAGAGAGAGGGAAACAATTGCAGAGCGGTTAGGGAATCTTGGTGTTTTTTGTGGATTAATAGGGAATTTGTATCTGTTGATGTGCCGGAGGTGTGAAGCAGAGGACTAAATGACAAGATTAAGTTTTTGTTTCGCTGCTGTTTTGTTTTTGGTTTGCCTGCTCTACAGCTTGTTTATACGCCGTATAATTCTGTTTAGATTAACCGGATTTCAATACTAATTTTTATTATTATTCATTATCATTATTTTTACGTTATTGGTGCTCGAAAAGACGGAATAATTGCCAAGAGATTTAAATACATTTTTTTGTCATTAACACCATGGATGCGCATTTAAATATATGAATACATTATTTACCCTAAACATAAAGTGTCGGACCCTATTTTCTCATCAATATTTTCGACGCTTGGGTGTTATTCAGACGTCCCCGGTTCAATCCTAACCGGCGTCAAATTCGATACTTGAAACGTATTTCCAATTTTCAAATACCCCAACAGTGAACCTTGTGGTATACCATCCACAACAGCATTACTGAAATACCAACAAATTACCCTGGTTGACAAACGCCTCTGAAATACCAACTACTCGTTGTTATAGCTGAAAATAGTATCTGTCAATACTGCGAAGAGGACAAAAATCGTCGGAACATATTTTACGTGAATGTCTAGCTATAAACAGACTGAACTATCTAGGTAAATGGTACCTCACGGCAAATGAGATCAGTAGTGGTAGCACGCATTTTAGAATTCTATCAAAAGAGGCATTTGTTTTCGCTTTTTACCACGAAGCGAAAATTTGGTAGCATGCGTGTATCAAAATATTCGCCTACAAGCGTACGACTCGAGGCGAAAGTGTCAAAGAAACGTCATTATTTTGCCACAATTCTATTCAATGCCAATTTACATATAATTTATACATTTATTATATACAACTGTCATAATATTATAAAAAGTAAAATCGTATTCGCCTGCTTTCTATGATAGAATTCTAAAGTGCGTGCTACCACTACAGGAAACTAACTCCAGAAGTAGTAACTGATAGTTTCATGAGAACTACAGGACTACTTCCAGAAACCTAATAAAGGGCCATGTTACAACAGAATAAACAAATCGCAGTGACGAAAGTGACTAGCGCTCATAGCCCGCAACTAATTAATAATAATAATGATAATAATAATAATAATAATAATAATAATAAATAAAAAGGGTGCTAAGAGTTTTTTTTGTAGTTTCATCCTTTGGGTTTAAAACAAAAAGTCTGTAAAATTATCTAAATAAAAATTCCGTGATGCATTGTAGCTGTTACAAAGTCTAACTGCGAAAATATGTTCATCTCTCCATCAAATGTTCCCCGGCTTGATATTTCTCACCAAGCTAGCAACTTTATGATGTTGAGAGACTGGTGAAAAAATTCATTTGAACGACTGGCATGTAATTAAAGCATCACGCAACTTATACTGAGTCAAATCTGCGCTGATATGAAATGTGGTACAGTTTACTAAACAACGCAATACAACTCATTACAATTAGCGAATTTTCCTGCTTTATAATCACGCAAGGTATAATTCCTGCTAATTTTAAACTAGCAGGAAAGCATATCACGAGAAAAGTCAGTATAGGATGGGTGCCCCGACTTTTCTCAGCTGTTATTTCTAAAGCAGGAGGCCTGTGGCTTTTACAAAATAGAACATCTACCTTACAACCCAAATTTAGTGCTCAGTAACAGTACCTTTCCTTAAAACTGAAGAAAGACCTTAACAGCCTGATTTTCAAAAAAGTTTAAGCTAATCCTAATTTTTGGATTAGTGAATTCTATTCTATCCGGAATTTAAAATTTAATCTTCGAAATATTATAAAAAAGGCAGATACTAGGAATAGATTAGACTATATTTTAAAATATTAACTGTCAAATTTAGAATAGAATTCGCTAATCCTCATTTTTGGATTAGTGAATTCTATTCTATTCCGGTATTTAAAATTTAATTTTCATGATATTATCAATAAAGGTAGATACTAGCAATAGGTTATACTATATTTTAAGATATACACTGTCAAAATTAGAGTAGAATTCGCTAATCCCAAAATGAGGATTAGCGTAAACTTTTTTTGTGAATCGGGCTGTTAAATTCTTGGTTGCTACTCTAGTAAAAGATGTAGTTTTAGGTCATTTTGCAAATAAAAATTTAGATTAATTTTGAAAGGTAATTCAAGATGGCTCCCCCTTTTAAAAATTATACTAAAAAAAAATATTGCCAATAATTGCGCTCTTTGTGCGATTTTATGCGCCACAATTATTTTTATTTGTGCTCTTTGTTTTTATGTCGTGGCCAGATTGTTCTTTTTTATGAACGCCTACTCATTTTTTATGAATATTTGAACATTTCGCTTGCAAATTTTCTAAACATATCTTAATGTAACCTAACCTGCACAAGAGACACGTCCACAATTTTGTAAGCTTAGTTAGCTTATGTTTAGGTTTAGCGCAAAAAAAAAAAATTATTGGCGCAATTACTGGTATTATTTTTTTTAAATAAATTTAATGTGGGGAGATTCAACTTTACTTACCCAAAGATTTCCCGGCTAATACTTTCTTAATAATTACGCAAGGACTAAAAATGTGGTTTCTGACTTGGCTCAACAGCACAAATTGTGCTTGCTCAGTCACTAATAGTGACATATTTACTTAGAAAAGAGAATATCGTTAATAACAGCCACCTATATTGTATATATGTTAAATCTGAGGATGGTATATTTATTGCAGTTCAAATGGCAGCAGTTTATTTTTTCTATAAGACTTATATTATTTAAATCCTAATCAATCCTAATTTGAAGTTATTATTTTGACACATAATTTTTTTTTCTTATATTTTGTTTATAAAAAGTAGACTAAATATAGTGGTTGACACGTAGCGCATCTAGCGGACATTCAACGAAATTCACATCACCCAGAACCTCAAAAACAATTAAATCAATGTCAGTATATTTTAAATCGGGCTTTAAACAGAGTTTACAGTTCTTAATTGCAAATTACCTCCATTTAATTTTAGCAAGTGTGCGTGCACGTCATACAAGAAACTTTCTTTTCACCCTAGTATAAATTTTCTATTTCAATCCTAGCCCAAGGAGTTAATTACACTAATTCTCATTTTACGTTCAATGACGTTTCATTAGTCTTTATACTCTATATAGGCTATGTCAGTCTTCTTATACGGCATGTGTATATGTCGTACTCACAGTGCATTTCCTGTTATTGAGAATGTTGTACAATATTATTAATGGCGGCTGTTATTGCTGCAATTGTTTTCGATTACTTTGTTTTGTATTGAAAGTCTCCTCTACCTTTTGTTTTATTTTAGAACAGATGACAGACGGGTATTTATTTCCAATTGATATAAATTGTGAATAATAAATTTAACCAACAATAATAAGTATATCGACATAAAGGAAATTTTTATTTACTTAGATAGATATGGAATAATTACTCACAAATTTGAAGAAATTCAGGGGTAGAAAATGAACTTACCTGCAAAAGAAGAAAAATATATTAGTATCACAATGAAAGATTTATTTAAAAAAAAAAATATACTATAATCCTTTCTTTCCTTTATAATCAGGACTATTAATGCTTAATCAGCGTTGGACAGTTCCTCTAGAGCGGGTTCCACAAGGTGATAAAGATACACATTGTCATTCTAATCACAACAATTATCACAGGTGTGCATTATGATCTACGGAGATAGACATGAGGAGGGGCAGGAATAAGGCCATTCACAAGTCCCCACACTTGGCCAGGCGCCTCGTTTATTAAATGCGGCCTAACACCTTGTGGGTTCCGGTATACCTATAAGTGTAGTGACCATTTTCTCTTGTGAATAGTCACTTCTGAGTCACTAGCGGTACCGTTGCTACGCTTGTCTCAGACATGCTGAGCTCCCAGACCCATTGTGAGAGCTTAGCTTACGATCACACATAGGTCCTAGACCTAACATGATAAACCCCAGGTTTATCCTTTACATTCCAGATGTTCTCGTGGCTTACAGCCTTTCATTTGGTATTACTAGTGGTATCCTAGCCACTAATACATGTCCCAGACATGAAGAATTTCCA
The DNA here is from genome assembly GCA_943142095.1 of Ophonus ardosiacus. NCBI lineage: Eukaryota > Metazoa > Arthropoda > Insecta > Coleoptera > Carabidae > Ophonus > Ophonus ardosiacus. The sequence continues at coordinate 42,332,305 of OW964827.1, forward strand.
GAGCTCGACATCCCAGAGGCCTATGGGTCCGAGACCAATTTGATGTTTCTTCACTATATACCCTATCCACCTACAGAGCACAAGGCTCTATGGACTCAGTACTTTCCCAGACAACACTTCGGATATTAGGAAAATTCTACACGTTTGCGGCCACAAACAAATATACAAATGTATATCAAATACAGAAACAGTGTATAAACATATCAATCAAGCAACTGGTGATATACACCTCATCGCTATATATGTGCAATAAGTAGAATGATTGTGAGCTCTATCACTCACCTTTAATTTCTGCAAACTGCTCAACTTTTTTTTTGTTATGGTCACATTTATACAGATCCAATAGCTATAGTTCCGACACTATAGTCAGAAAAAATTGACTGTCGGGTCCAACAATAAAACTATAAATATCGTAATTATGACAATGCGGCATATCGCTTACTGTTTGCTTTATAATATTGGATCCAGAACAGGCCATTATTTCCGCCGCTCTTTTGCAATTGGCATCGCCTGGTACTTCTATCTGCCATGAGTAAGTATAGTAAAATAATCTTACTATTCCTTTAACATGCAAGCTGTGAGCAATATGCCGCTTTGTCATAATTAAGATATTTACAGTTTTACTGCTGGACCCGACAGAGTCAATTTTTCTGACTATAGCGCTTAAGCCCTCAAATAATAATAATAATTATTATTATTATTATTAATAATAATAATAATAATACCGAAGAAAGAAAACGTATACCATTTAATGGCAGTGTTGTTACACCTTCAACGTCAGGCGGAGTGACAGTGTTGTCCTGGTTACAAACAAAGGACAAGGGCAAAGATAGAAAGTATTATACGAATTATTATATTGTTATATTAAAAAAATGCTAAAACATACTCTGTTTCGTATTACATGCAAGATCCTTTCTCATTCTAATGTTTTAAACGTTTCATATTACAGTTGTAACATTCGACTTTATTTACTTTTATACCATGTAGACGAAATTAAAATAAAGGAAATGATTGTTAAAGTTTTATATTTCCAAACAGCCATAACTCGTTTATAATGTGTTTAACATATGCCATGGTAAAAATATTATTTTATTAGCCATAATTAACTCGCGCGATTATTTTAATAAGAACTTATGGTTGTTTTATTTATGGTAACTTGAGCAAGGGAATATAAAAATAGATTTCGTTTCATTGGTAGTAAATAAGATTATAAGTACAGACATACATAAAACGCGATATTTTCCAATAACACTTTCAAAATTTTTCCTATCTACCTCTCGCTATTGGATTCATGTTAAAAATCGCATAACCAGATTTTAGTTAATAAGTACGTTTCAAGGTCCGTAGTATCCGTTTTTAAAATTTTTACGTTGATGTGTTGGAATGACGATTCCTCAAAAAACTATAAGCCTGAAGATCTGTTTAACTACGTATTCCTCAATCTGACATTAATGGGAAGAGCTAAGAGCTGAAAAGTAGTACTTCCTCTAAAAAAAATCATCTAAATATTTTTACCTCGCTAAGAGAAATATTGGAATAATGCTAAACATGGCATATCAGATTTTAATGAATAAGCACGTTTTAAGGGCCCTGGTATCCGATTTTAACATTTTTACGATGATGTGTGTGATTGTGTGTGGGGGGGGGGGGATGTGTGTGTGTGTGTGTGTGAAGGGGGGATGTGTGTGTGTGTGTGTGTGTGTGTGGGGATGTTGGAGGGACGATTTCTCAAATTTTATAAAATTAAAGACTATTTTAACTACGTATTCCTTAATCCGACATTAATGCTGAAAAACTTTTAGTAACAATTGGACAATTGGAAGTAGAAGTTTCTTAAAAAAATCTTTTAAATATTATTTTTTCGGAAATTTTTCTTGTTACAAATATTAAAGAATATAAAATGGGGTCCCGTGGCCGCGTGCTGAGTGTCTGGTCACGAACCTGGGGGAACCTGGTTCGATCCCGACCGATGCCAAATATTTCCAATTTTAAATGGCACAAAAGTGACCTCTGTTGTACACTCTCCACACCAGCTATGAGTGCCCGTGAGGTGACGCCTGGTAAACGCCAACACAGTAAAATATATCATCATCATTACCGATGTCTACATATGTTGTAGATACTGGCACACCCAGTAATGGGTAATATGCCGTGATGATATATTTATATATTTATTTATAAAATTCTCTATCCAATACATTGAACATTTTTATTATATCTTCTATAGATTTAGAGATAGACTGAATTATAAATATATAAAATAATCCATTGTATAATTAATCAATCAGCCTATGGAAACCAGCTGAAAAAAATGAAATTTTGTAATTGACAATATTTATACATATAACATAAAATGGAAATGGCGTGAGGTATCGTGCTAGCCACAACAAATTTTTATTGTCATACAGATACTGTAAATATTTTGGGTGACTACTGAAACAAAAAAACAAAATCGAAAGACATTCATAGATAGGTACCATTTGACTATTCGTCCATCGCAGCTACCATATTCTCCTCTTCGATTTAGGATCCCCATAACAAGATAATTCTTCGATGGGCGGAGCCTTCTTTGATTTATCTCGTTCAATACACAGCTATATGTTATTTAAATAATTAAAGCCTGGCTAGACCACCATACTACTCGGGTAGACTAGAGTATTTATTATAACTAATGCTGATGCAGTGCCCGACCGTGTCTTTGATCGGGTCTGTGGGTAGTCCACAGATGATGTAATGAGCTGAGATTATATTGGAGTTGTCGTGGATGAATTATTTTATTGATGGCATTTTTGTAATGTCTATCTCGACGAGATGTTTTTTATTTATTTATTGTTATTGAATAACGTTTATTCATTCCAATTCAAGAGATAAATCAAGAGTAATTATTGGACATTAAAAAGATTGCTGTACTTACAATGGATTACTTTTTACAAGCACAAGAAGAAGTATGATATTATATTTGATACTTATATTTAATATCAGTTTCTTTAACTTGTACACATGGAGAAAGAAAATATGGATAAACTTGGAATGGGTGGGGATTAAATATTGCAGTAAGATAATGACCCCTTACATACAGAACTTATTGTCAAGCAATGGCAGTTCTACAACATAAAACACCTCCCAATCTCCTGATTTCAACCCTTTTGAAAATATTTGGTCAGAACTAGGTAGGCGACCCCACAAAAAATAATTTTCCACTATTTAGGAACTCCGGACGAAACTATGAAAAATAAAGGCCTACTATCCATTTCAGAATTATAGTCAGTTGAGTTTGAAGCTAAATAACTTGCTTTAAAAAAATCAAAAATTGTGAAACACACTTTATATTATGGACTATACATTTCTATGCAACTACACTAAGTTTAGTGTTTCACTAGGCTATTTCTTGTCTTGTCTTGCAAAACAAGACAAGAAATTTAAATAACTCTTGTCTTGTGTTACTCTTGCAAGCAAAAATCTTGTCTTGCTTGCAAGACTCTTGCGTATTTCTTGTCTTGCAATTTCATATCAATAGGAACAACATATTTAAATCTGAAGGGATATTTTACTTGAAGCTGTGAAGAAATTTTCGTGAAAAAATGTATTATGCTATCATTGGAAACTTTTCAAATCTTGTATTTAACACTTTTATATTAATGAGACCGACATATTATTCTTGTTAATATTAGTAAACCTAAAGTGGTACGTTACTTGAAGCTCTGAACTGATTTCCTTGAAAAAATATATTGAAATATGATAAAAAAACTTCTCAAATTTGATTTTAAAATTCGTATATGATTGAAAACAACATTAGATTTTGAGTATATATGATAAGTCGGATGATAAAATATAACACAAAATTTCTTATTAAAGACTTTTCTATTTATTGGAACAACAAATTAGATTTTGTTTACAAACGATAAAGTGATATTTAACTCCAAGCTCATTGCAATTTTAAACATCGAATTAGTGGGAGGTCATGTGCTGGCCATATCAGACTTTTTATCTCTAAATCTATAGAAGATATAATAAGAAAATTTAAATCAGATTTAGTGCTTAATGCTCTTTATTATTTTTTGTACTATAAATGTTCAAAATATAATATTTAGAAGATTTTTTTAAGAAACTACTACTTCCGGTTGTCAATTGTTACTAAAATCTTTTTAGCTTTTCCGATTAATGTCAGCTTAACTAGACGTAAAACCAATAATAAAATGTTGATATATTGCATTATAAGATAATATTGCAAGAGTGCAAGAATGCAAGAAAATACTAAACAATCTTGCTATTCTTGCACTTTTCTTGCAGGGCAGTTTCTTGTCTTGTGTTGCAACGAACTATATAACTCTTGTCTTGTTCTTGTCTTGCATTTTATGCAAGAACAAGACAAGAACAAGAAAAATGCAAGACTCTTGTGAAACACTAAGTTTCATATTTTTAAATTAATTAATATAAAAATAATGACAAGATTTATAAAAAATGCCCCCATTTTTAGCGCGTTTGAAGAAATGCTCAATATTATTGATATTCAAATGTACAAATGGAAAAAAATTAAATTTTAATATGTTGTAACCATTGGCTTTGTGAATAATTTGAACGTTAATTTATTTTCGATTTATTTATAATTTGTTTATAACAATTAAAAAATAAAGTGTTAGATCTCAGCTTCTATTAATAATTAAAAATTGATATTTGGCATGCTGATTCAGAATGTGGTTTTTATATAAAATATTAATAAATTTTTATTTGAAATAAATTAGTTTAATTTTAATAATTGTTTTATTATAAAAGCGCAACATGCGTTCACGCGCGATAACAGTACAAAATGATTAAAAAACTATGATTAATTTTTAAATGACTTTTTATTTTTTAGACCCGTTTTACTTTTAATTTTGTTGATAAAAGTAAAGTACACGAAACATTTTGTAAGCCACTGTAGATCCTTTTAAATGTCAATGCTTCATATGAAGTGCCTTTATATATTTAAATTTAATCTTGTATAATTTGACTAAGTTTAACCAGCCTCAAAAACATGGTCAGTTACCTTCATTACCTTAAATAAATTGTGTGTACCCAAATTAAATGAAAGAGTATGAGTATGAGAGTATATTCGTTAAAAATCCAAAACAAGTTGAGATCCAGGTAGGCTACGTCATCATCGGGGGATTCCCCGTCTTAATCCGATTTGCAGAGGTTAGGGTTGCGTTTAGGATCTTATATCCTCCCTCACCGTCCTCTAAACAACAGATGAAGCTCACGCACACTTGGACAAGAACTCGGGATTTCAATTAAAACTAATTACGACGACCCGGCACACCAATCAATTGATTAATCATTTAATTAATCAACTAATTAACGGAGCTACGTAACTAATGCCCCTGCACAACCGTCATGTATTAAACTAATTAAATTTAAATATACGTTTTACGTGCACTAACGTTATCTGCACACACACACATACATACATATATACAGCAGTGACATATAACACTACATGTGTTACAGCATACGCGAGGCGACCTACTACGTTCACACTTCACAAAATAATCTATCCAAAATTTTATCAAACTTCCTTCAACATTAATTTTCATTTTTTTATGGTCACCCTTCCAACTACAAACTGCATATAACCAAGCTTGACTTTTGTTTGAATAATTTTCAATCCTTGTGAAGAAGATAAAGTATTTTAATAATTAAACTTTTTATTTTAAAAAAATATTATGGCTAGCACAATACCTCCCGCCAATGTCATTTTATTTTTCAAAAGTTATTATATAATGTAATTTAACGTATTTTAATATTTGTATAAACATAAATTGTCATAGGTTCCATCCCGACTGACGCTATAATTATTTCGCATGGTGCACTCTCCATGCCAGCAATGAGTGCCCATGTGGTGACACTTGATAAACGCCCGTACGGTACGAATATGTTATCTTCATATTTTTAAATATTTTTATACACCGGCGCCAAATATTTCCAATTTAAATGGCACATAAGTGACCCCTGTGGTGCACTCTCCACACCAGCTATGAGTGCCCGTGAGGTGACGCCTGGTAAGCGCCCACACGGTAAAATATATCGTCATCATTACCGATGTCTACATGTGTTGTAGATACTGGCACACCCAGAAATGGGTAATATGCCGTGATGATATATTTATTTATTTTATTTAATAAAATAATCATGTTTATATGACATTTTATTTAAAAAGAAAACGCAAACGATTATCAAGGGAAAAAGCATTGTAAAAAGCATTGTAGTCTTCCTGTAAACGTAGTGAAAGTACGCCACATATCCTAGTGTGTAAATATTGTCAGAGTTTAGCGAAGCCACAGCTAGTGTGATGTACCGACGGTGATAATGCCTGTTTTATTTACAATATGTTAAATGTTAAATAAATGAACAAATGCACTTTATATTATATTCATTTGTTACTCGTTCGCTAATAGAATTCCAACAGTTTGCGTGCCATCTGCTCTTGAATAATTGACTGATAAAATCACCCTTAAAAACAAAGAATAGTTATTCTTTTAATAATTATTACAATAGAAAAGTATTTGACCGTTTGTTGGTCCCAATACCTGAGTTCGAATCCAGTCAGTTTCTTCGTCCTTATACTCGTAGTAGATTAGACAGATATTGTTTACAGCTATACCAGTCTTATATTTATATAGACGGTATTTTAGAGGACAAAGATAAGTAAGGATACCTGACATAGTTCTAAGGTCCTTTTTGATAATAGCTGCTTGACTTTAGCTTACGTGTATGTCACAATTCAAATTGTCGGAAAAAAGTAATTTACCATAATGTATCAAATCAGTAATATCATTGATAAATAGTAGGAAAAACAATAGACCCAATTTAGAACCCTGTGGTACACCAAAGGTAGCAGTAAAAGAATACGAATTATAACCAAGAAAATGAACAGAAAGTAATCTCTGTCTTATAAATTAGTACGAGAAAAGATGCAGATGGTGTTCTTAAATTTCCAGACCAGAGGGCCCCTATTTTCATTTCTTTCTATTGCGTCCAATGCGGAAGCTATAATCCGTGTTTATACCTTTTCTGGGAACAATCCTGCATTATGCGAGTTCCCCGAATGCATTGTTTACGTATGGTGTACGCCACTGGTTGGCAGTATATCCTGGTGGTAGTAGAATCTGCATCTGCATGCTAGACTTGATTGCAGTGATTATTAGTGCAGGTGGTGAGATGCATACAAACCGGGTGGAAATGCATCTCAGGTGCATACATATATGCATCCCCATAGGCGCAATAGAGAAAGAGGGGAGAGACAGAGAGAGGATAGGAAATTTAGGGGTAGGATGATTGATATACAGTATGGTATGATTATATGTCCACTATTTTAAAGGTACCTATGTTCTAAAGAAATGGATAAAATTGTGAAATATTCTTTTTAGAGTTAAAGAATATCTATATACTTCGTTGTAAATAATAAATTTCATTCCTGGAAAAATAAGTGAGCCATATACGAGGTAGCGTCAAAATGTGCCCGGATCAATAAAATTTTATTGAAAAATAATACATTTTTTTTATTAATTTCCTTTAAAATACACCCCTCCTGCATTTACACATCTGTTCCATTGTACGTATAACTGTACAACACTCTCTTGGAAACCATATTCTGAAAGTGTCTACTCACATTTCTTATCACCTCTGCTGGATTAGCAAAAAGTTGTCCCTTCAATTTCATTTTAGCCGTGGAAACAGGTAAAATTCGACTGGTGCAAGGTTAGGAGAAAGAAAGTATGTTCCATAGTGGTGATATTATTCTTAGCATGGTAATTTTTCGCCATCGAAGTGCGGTGTACCGAAGCGTTGTCATGCAGCAAAACTCAATCGTTTCCTGCACAATTTTCAGGACTTTTCGTCTGATTGCGTTTCGTACGCGTTGAAGGATTTCCACTAAATTTCCTTGTTCACAGTTTGGCCTTGAGGAATGAATTAAAATCATCCCTTGATCACTAACTTTCTCCTTGCTTTTGTCCAAACAGTCAATTTTTTCATCGCCTCGTTTTCGTATGCTTTCTTCAGCATATGAACGGTCTCAGATGGTGATTTCACCAGCAGAACACAGAATTTGATGTTTGCACTTTGCTCTGAAGACGATATTGCAAAATTCGACGAACGAAGAAACGCATTGTAAGAAACAAGCTGCAGCTTTCGCAGACAGCAGCTAAAAGGGGTACCTGGTGGTGGCTGCCAATCCAAGAACAAATTTCCTTCCAGCGATTACCTGCTTGGCTCTAGACAACAATTTCGGGTACTTTTTGACGCCACCTCATATTTATTAAAACCTGTACAAAAAGGAATTCTTGTGATTCTAATTTCTGTTTTTTTTTTTTTTTTTTTTAATGTATTGTTTACTTTCATTTTTCTCTAAAGAAATCAAAAACAGAAAATTTAGCCATAGCTCAAGCCTGATATTGGAGTAGACGTTCTGTGCCTCAATCAAAGGAAACGGTTCGTTTTAGAACTCATGATATATCTGGCAGTTGTTTTTCAGCACACTGTATATTTATTTCTGTGAGGGTAGTATTTCTGTGTAGAAATAAAAGGGATAGGCTATTACAATTTGCAGTAATTGTGTTCAACATGAACATTAAAAATTCTTTGAATGACATGATGACGTATTCATTCATCAAGTTCTAATTGAATAGTTCGTTAAGAGGCGATAATATCGGGTTGTACTAGTACTGGTAGGTATTAGAATAACAAGTAGCATTTTTCCTAAGCCTATCCATATTCCGTAGGTATACATACATGTATAGAGCAACCCTTCGCACGCAAACATATAAATAATGAATTGATTAGTAGGAGTATCGTATCTCGCATTGGAGATCTAATAACACGCCGGCTACTAGCTAATCAGCTAAAACAAACAGATAGTGTGCTGCCATAATTCAGCATCAGGGTAGGCTGGGTAGGGTTAGCATAGCCATAGCACAGGGGAGGGGGCGGGGGAGGGCAGCATGCTAAGCCCTCATGATCAATACGTATTGAATGCACTATGCAAATATACATAACTCTATGCGAGATGTGCGTCTGTCTGTATGGGCACAGGCACACGTCTAAGGGACCACAGGGAGGGGGGATTTACAAATGGTTGAAACAAACCCCTATTCGCAACTCAAAAGCGGGATACTCCTCAACGGGAAAAATGGAGCAGAGAAACGGTTAGTGCATCAATGTAACAATTTTTAAACGATCCTTAAAATGACAGTATTGCTGTCAACATTTCGACAAGAATTTTTTGTTTAAGGATAGGCTTTGTTGGTTAGCTAAATATATATCCACATATTGTTGTGATGGGTATCATAGTATAGGCAAGTTTTATGGACTGAAAAAGAAGATGAGTTCGTTAAAAAAAAGCCAAATTGTCATTTTATTAGCTTGAACCTACTTGTGGACTCTAAAAACTATACTAAACTAAAAAAAAATACCCAAAATAGTTGTCTGTACTCTAGATCCAAGCAGGTAATCGCTGGAAAGAATTTTTTTTTTGGGTTGGCAACCACCTCTAATACCTTAATAAGAACAATACAACTCTGGAACATCCTCCTATTCTCCCAACATTGTACTATCCGATTTTTACTTGTACCCGGTAAAATGAAATTGTAGGGTTAAAGTTTTGCTAATCCAGCAGAGGTGCTGAAAAGTGCGACGAGGCAGCTGAAGGTACTTTCAGAAAATGGTTTCCAAGAATGTTTAGAACAGTTGTACGAAAGGTGGAACAAGTGTGTAAATGCAAAAGGAGTGGACTTCAAAGGAAATTAATGTGAAAATATTGTACCTTTCTTCAATAAAATTTTATTGACCAATCCCGGGAATATTTTGACGCTACTTCGTATCGACAACTTGGACCACGACAAACTGAACGGACAATAAATATATGCGGACCCTGCAGTATCTAACGCACGATTAAATATAAAGAAGAAGAAAAAACGAAGTATTAAAGTATTAATAAGAATATGTATTAAAAAGATATTAAACCTAATTTCTGTTAGGTTGTTAATTATATTTCTAGACAATTGTCATTTCAAAGTAAATATTATATCTAGAAAATCTACTACTGAAATGGAATAGTAATGTAAGTAAATATCAATCACTGTTCCCAACAATTAAAAAAATAAATATTCCTAATCAATGTTTCTTAAATTAGAAAATGAAATAACGAATATTTTTTGACAAAAGAACCAAAATAGAAAAACTAGGAATAAAATGCACGTTTCATAAGACATTTTTGTGCACTAGTGCAAGCCGCTCGTTTCTACCAGAAGCACATGCGCTAAAATCATGTCATGAAACATATTTAATGTACTATTATAGGTACTAATTATATTATTCTAATTAAGAATGATCCTGCTAAAATAAAAATAAAGTTTGTAGAGAATGTGCAAATCATTTGAATCATATTCTTTCTTTTCGTTCTCGTGACAGCGGTATGTAAAATGTTGAGACAAACACATCACGAGTATCACGACATGATGAATTGTAATGTTTTGAACCGTATATACGGGGGTAAGTAGCACGTCATTAATAAAATTCATTCGTAATAAATTCCATTTAAGAACTTTCCGTTAAATATTTAAGCCGAACAGAGCGGGCTTGGCCGCCCGCTCGCCCCACTCCGTCCCTGCTCTTCAGCAAGCGACGGCCCGGCACAACACATAAATAGTGAAATATTACATTCTAGAAATCATGATTTATTCACCAACAGTTTGAATTTTTACCAGCGGTAGGGCGTACGACCAGGAATTTCACAAGGGACAAGAAAACTGTCACAATCAGCAAAATAAAATTGTTTTTATGATTTTAAAAATAATACCTAATATAAGTAAACAAATCTTCACTATTCTTAAAAAAAAAAAAATTCAGTAATGAGAACATATCTATAGTATTCTTCATGTAAGAATGGCATTGCGCAATAATATTTCGTTTATAGATACTTCAACATCAACAGATTTGTAATCTGTGCATAACCTACAAGGAAACTATATTTTTCTGCATCAAGAAACGCACTTGCAAAGAAGACCATTATAACAGCTTTTTTGACAGTTTTTTTTAATTATTGATAAATCACACACAAAAATGATAAAATACACGCCAATGTATATGAATTATGTTGAGAGTTCCAAATTATTACGACGTCAAAAAGAAATTACTTCAATTACGTATGTACAAAAGCTTTTCTTCTTGAATCTTATTTTAGAAATGGAAATAAATGAACAAACGGCAAGTGGCAATATTATTTGCAGTCTTTTAGAATAAAATTCAGGAAAGTTAAGAAAGGTATTGTCTTCGGTCAAAAAAAAATCGGTGGTGAGTTTTTAATCAATAAGCACGTTTAAGGGTCCTTAGAATACGATTTTACTAGTTTTACGATGATGTCTGTATGTATGCGTATCTGTGTGTGACAAATATGACGATAACTCCAATACTACAATTCTAAAAATTATAATTCTTTCGTATTCATCTTCTTTACATCCATATGAAGAACTGATTAAATTTTGGTTATAATTGGTCAACTGGAAGGTCCCTTATTAGAATAATAGTTTTTCTTGAAATAGCGCAGCTAAATATCATTTATTAATATTTTATGTTTTGATTATACATTTTCCTTCATATTCAATATACATTTAAAGAATTATAATCATGGAAACAGCTGATATATTCAAATAATTCTAATTGGCAGATGTCAGTGTCAAGTGCAATTTACATAATGTATATTTGTGTTACAATTTTAATGGATATATAGAATCTTTCCCAAGGAACTTTTGGTATAGGATTTGTACAAAATACTGTATATACTTGTATTTCTAAACAACGCAGGTATCCTATAGTACCTATTAAAATTTAATTGCTGACAGTGCAATGCAAGTAAAATTAATAATGAAACAAATAAAATATTTATTTCTTGTCCTACTTAAAAATTGTAGAACAAATATTGATAATAATTTGTCCAAGGTTAAATATACTTATTGACTATATATTTTTATATATAATTTTAAATTCAGAAAGAGACTATTTAATATTAAGATAATTTTCTGTATCAATTATTAATAAAGAAGAAATATTAAATATATTGAAACCTAAAGCAAATTACAGGAAAAATCGTTCTTCATTTTAATATTTTAAACATCTTAATATATAATTCGTAATATAAAATATTTGACATTGTCGTTTCCGGATGACAGTAGCGGTTACGGCATTTGAAGACCGAGGTTTATTGAAGTCAGCTATGAAATTGGCACACCCAATAATGGGAAATAGCCAATGGAGCATTTTCAACATTTTTATTTTTTAAAAGGGTTTAAAACACTAAACGTTTCTTATTGAGTTGTAGTTGTCATAGTAAAATTGTTGAATGAAGAAAGTGTCTTATTCTTATTTGTGGAAAATTTTCCGCACGCCACTGGGGCAATGATTTTACCACGGCACACACACATAAACTTTCTGTATTTTTATAATAAGTCGGTAATTATATTAATGTATTTTATTTATACGGAATAATTACAAAGTATGATGTTTAATATTCACAAGGCCCGAGTGTTTGACACGACAGTGGGCGTAGTTACAGGCCGGGGTAGGGGGCACGACCCCCTGATTAAAATATTACCCGGCTAGAAAAATACTCACCGTTTAAATAATGCATCAAATTGTGATGAATAACGCTACCGTTAGCAAAATAGAATTTATTATAATGTGAACTCCGACCGTAACTTTACTTTTAAGCAGAATATATACTCACAAAAAGAATACAGCAGGATTTTATGAATAATTACATGCAGGTGACTTGCATCCCGAATGGGGGACTTTCATTTTATTATTATTATTTAGTGGATGGTTAAGACATAGATTTTTGGCTCATAGGCTAAAATGGTGACATTGCACGGCGATAAGTCCCTCAATAAATTGTTCTTTTTTTAAAAAAAAGAACAGATAATATTTGGGAAAAATTGTTAACTTTGTGTAATTGTGCTGAAAACAAATTATATACGAAAATTGAGACCAAAATTATTCGTTCAGCTAGAGTTATGACATTACTTAACACATATTACTACATTTTAATATTCAACGGGGTACTCATTGGTTTTATTACAGTCTCTAGTAGGGAAGGCATTGATTTTATTAAATTAGATGCTATAGAAGTTGGAATTTTTACCCATTCTTCTACCTCTGATCTCAAATCTTTGATTTTATGCTTAGAGTTTTTTTTTTTTTTTTTTTTTTAATTTGCCCTATAATCTATTCATTTCATAATAGATTTTAAATTGTTTTTCGACCACGTCCCTCTATAATTCCCAACTATCCCTCATTTTCATGTTTACTTATTATTTATTAATGATACCTACTCTAAATAGTCGGCACAGTACAATGCGTTCTTTCAATAATTGCAACCACTTTTTCAAGGGATTTACTCTCTATCTTATTAGTTTGAGATATAATTGCCTTTGAACTTAAGTTGTTTGTAATATTTTACAATATATAAATAGGATCCCTGTGAGAGAAATCCAAATAAACACTAATATTATATCTTTATGTCATTCTATAACAAGTGTACAAATAATTTTGTGTCTCAATTTTTGTGTCTAATTTGTTTTCAGCAATGTAATACACAAAGTAAATTAAATAATTTTTAAATTTGATGACTACTATTTGATTCTGAAATATGTACAGAAAGAAGACTATGATTATATTTTTAATTGAATATCTTTTTGGAAACCCTTATTATTTTACATTTTACTGATAAAAGTGAAGCGTACAAATAATTTTGCGAGGCACTGAAAATCACTGTTTTCCCTGTATAACACAAGTTCAGATACAAAACTTTCGTTTTGTAAGTTATGTGTATTGTCACTATTTTACTTATGTTGCTATACTTACTGTAAATTATGTTTATAATATAAATATACTTAAATGAATTAGAATATAATGAATAAAATTTGTATTCTGTACGTTATTTACATATAAATATATTATTGTAATTTTTTTTATGCGACATTCTGTTCTAAATATATTATACGTAATGCTATGCACATATTCTAAACCTATTTGTAGTTTCAATTTAAAAGTATAATAAATTTATATATATTTATATAAAATAGACTTATTGTAATCTTACCTTTAGTTAGTCTTATAAATAATGTCAGTGTAGGAATATAATGTCCTGTATTAATAATAAATAACAAACACTATTTTATCATTGAAGACTGCACTTCGAAAAAACAGCTGGTCACTCGTATACACATTAACAAACTGAATTGCGCATGTGCATATACAATAACAATTTATTAAAAATTAAAAGAAATAATTATTTTTATTCCTTTAGTTATTTAATGAAATATACATTTTAAACTTAAAAAACATGGCGGTCGAACTATTATACGGCCCACAAGTCTATTTGAAATACCTAGCAGAAAAAAATTGTGGAAATTTCTAACCATACGAGTAGTTTTTATAATTTGTTGAAAATGTAAACCGGCCGAACTATTATTAACTCATACATGCGTATCATCACTGCTATTACCCAAATATAAGTGTACCAATGCGCTTTTGTTCGCAGATATCGGTACCTACCTACTGTCCAAAAGTAAGAATACATCACCAAATTGCTTGTCTCATATAAATATTAATGAAAGTTAATTTACAGGGTGTCCGACAATAATTGCAAAGATTGTGCAATTATCCAAGATTTCCATGACTTTTTTAATAATATATTTTTTTGTTGACCTTAACAAAAAATTAAATTTTTAGTACTCAAAAGCGGACGAAAAGTAATCGTTTTTCGTCCGCTTACTTTTTTGTCCGATTTAAGGTAACGCCATCTATTGATAATTTTCTACTTTACTTCATGATTCCGACCATAGACAAGGAAAGATGTATACTAGACCGAGTTTACAATGTTAGGAGTTTGTGCCAAATAGAATCGATGGGCGCCATAACGAGACACTAATAGAAAGGCGGGAAATTTAAAAATAGTAAAAATATGTTTACTGATACTAACAAAATATAGACATATGTATACGGTAAAGTCTGAAAACAATCAAATTCAATAATAAAATATATTTGTACATAAAACAAATAGCGAAACAAGCTTTGTAAACAAATACTAACCAAAGAAATAAAATTGAAAAACTCTCACTAACAGAAATGACAGATTGCTGGGCTGCCAACATAAATAAATAAAATTCACTACAACTGAAGAAAATATTTATTATAATTATTGTAAAAATAATGTAAATTAAATATTGTTCGTACTTTTTATTGGGCGACTGAGCTTTATTATTTTGAAATGAAGAAATGATGTAAAATACGTAATTTAAGTTACTGCATAGTTACTTTTTTTCATTATGTTGTAGAATTTACACTAGAATTAGCGTCTCGATATTTATTCAATTCGGCACAAAGCTGGACATTGCCGCCATGATTGAAGCTCGGTCTAGTATATATCTTTCTTTGTCTATGATTCCGACCAACGACGAAATATAACTAGACAAAACATCGTTTCATTTGTTTTTCTTTCGGCTGGCCAGACAGAGATAGAGATATGTTTTATCTAGTTCGAGCATTTCTCACTAGAGGTGCAATATCATTGACATTTTAGAATAGAAAGTTTTTTAGAATATACATCAAGTTATACATATATTTCGATTACAGGTCCAATCTGCAAGTCTTACAGATCTGTAAATCTGTAAAAAAAACTTACAAAAACGCATCCATTTTGCATATTACGTGCGGGCTTTGACATTTGCTTGTATGACCCAGCGCAACAAGGTTGCCAAGAATACAGCTTGTGTACCTTGCCTGTGTTGCCAAATGTATTTAAGCGTAAAATTTATTTATAATAATATACAACATGATTTGTTTATTTAATTATTTTTAAGCTTTGGTATTAAATAAAAACCAACGTTTCACTCAAAAATAAAACCGCAAATGTCAAATTACACTGATATATTCAAGTGGCCTCTAGTGAGAAATTCACGAACTAGATAAAACATATCTCTGTCTCTTTCTGGCCAGCCGAAATCAAAACATTCAGTGAAGAGGGATAGGGAATGTTTTGTCTAGTTATATTTCGTCGTTGATTCCGACATTACCAACAATGTCAGAATATCTGTGAATGAAATAGAGAGTGTAAATGGTGTGTGAGTTAAACAAACTATCAATTTTGGTGTAAACTGTAATAAATACGTATTGGTAGTGGAATTTTCTAATAATTATTGTTGATAAACATGTTCAACAGTGACGAAAGTGATGTGGAAAGATTCAACACCCCTCCCGAAGTAATAAACGAAAACCACAACGATGCTGGGTTAGATTTGCTACCTATTCGCGATGCCAGTTTAAACGCCAGCGCCGCTAGTGACTAAAAGGGTATATTCCAAAAATAACAAATTTTAACCGTGGTTATCCGAAAGTGTTCCAATAATATCAAATTGTAAAAATTGTACATTTATGAAACGTGGTTCCGGTTAAAATGGTTGCAACCGAAGCACACCAACGCAACTATGATTTTTCCTCGGTTTTGCCGGTTAACATCTTCTGTCCTTTTTCATAAGATGTCAGATTTTATAGGTTAGTGTGGTTAGATACTATTTATTGACCCTTTGATGTTTGCATCTATTTTCTACGGTTTATATTGTACATATTTTAATTTTCCACTCCATAATTTAGGATTATAAAAGACGACAGACGTAATGTTTTGAAAGAAAATTTTAGAGTTTCCGCGAATCACCCGCGAATGAAACCGAACTGTTTCAATAATAATAGTCACGTGATTAGAACCAGTCGGTAACCGAAACCATGGTTTTGGTTATTATGTTTTATTTTTGGAATATACACTAAATAGTGAACTTCTTTGGTGGGTGTTGAGCACAGACCATATACACTATTTTAGATTGGAAACGTACATGTTAAGCATCGATACCACATCAATGTCGCCTTCTGGTGTATGGAAGCAAAAGTAAATATAAAACTCGGTCGGTATTATCATTACCTACAATTAATATTGGTATATTCGGTTTATTAATTACCCCTAATTTGTAGTTGAAGCATTTTTTTCACAAAATACTATCATTGCGTAGTATTTTATGAAAAATCTACTTCAACTACAAATCAGTCTTACAAAGATTACATAAAATGTGTAAAAAATAATGCATTTTTGAAAACACTGTAATTTCATTTAGGAAAGATACAATACTTAATAGCATTCATTGATGTTTAAAACTTCCAACCACTTTACAAATTATTCCCGATAAGTTCGAGACTGTCGAAATCTATAGTTTGTTATCCCTAAAATAAGATTTTGTAATATGTTTTACTGGTATAAAATAATACAATTATATAAAAATATATTTTCACTTTCCGGTAGCAGTACAATTTGGTACACAACACTTTATTCTTGTCTTCTTAAATATTTACAAGTTTTTTCACACAAATAACTACTTATAATACAAAAAATA